>JAILWY010000007.1:10016250-11501875 GCA_022113835.1 Atopsyche davidsoni
TACTCCTATTACATACAAAAGAAGCAGCTGTCAAACCATCAGCGCTCCACGCCGTCCTTGTTAGACTGACACCGCCGTAAAATACAATAAAAGTACAAAATATCTCAAGCGAATCGTCTCAAAATAGTAAATACACTACGTACGGGTATACTTCTTTAAATAAATATTTTTTTTTTAGTTTTATATTCCGTGAAACGACCTTCGATGCACTTTGCTTCTAAGAGTGCAGAAGGGAATCGGAGCTTACAGCAAAGCGAAAATTCACACAATATTTTATTTTTTATTTTACTGGGTTAGTATTTATTCAGAATAGCATTAAAGGTAATCATTACATATTACATTTCTTCTTAAATTGCACTGTATAATGAGTATTTATTACAAGGGGCAATCTGGCAGTTGTGTACTATTTTGACGTAGTGAACCTCTATTCAGCTTGCAATGTCATATTTAATGTTGGTAAACTACAAACCTATGAAGATTTTTGGAATATTATAAGTATAAAAGAAACTAGCTTTGTCTCATAATAGATAAATAACCAAGGTGAGAACCTTCTTCAGGCCAGGGGCTTTTTCGCTTGCCCTCGATGATTTTGGGGTAGAAGGTTCTTCCAAAATAAAACTAAACGCTGTTCAGAAACAGAACGCTTTCAGCACCCCTTGCGAGCTAGTATTTGTTCTACAAGGCAAATATTTCAACACATGCGGTATAAATTTCCGCCAGAGAAATTTTTCTGAGCGCGACCACCGCGTATGGCGAATAAATATTTATTTGCAATACATCGAAAGCGGAGCGGCGGATTTAAAATATGAAAAAAAAAAAAAAAAAAACGCAAAAGCGATCGTAAAAATGACAAATCTGCCCCGCGTGTCTCTCGGTCTATTTCCGAATCCAAACCTCACGTGATAATGCGCGCTGTGTTTATGCCTTGATGAATAAATAATAAAGCCAGGCGATGAAAGTTTTACGATTCAGCGGCAATTTTTTAAAGTGTAATTTGGTTTTTTGATTTTTTATCGCCGCGACTCGCTTTTCAGTGACATTAAATTTTCGACCGTTGAGCATCAACTATGGAAGAATATTAATTTTAATTACCTTTTATGGGTTTTTTCGTCACATAAAACGTATTTATTATTCACATTATTATAATGAAAAATTTCAAAGTCAACAATATAAAGACATTTTTTTAACGATTTCACATTTTAGTGATTTTTATCGATCATTTAAAAAGCCTATTTAAAATTAAATAAATACCCCATTCACCCATCAGATATCGTAATGCTTTATATTATTTAGTGTTATGTTGTGCACTTGCTCGCAGGTGCCCAGCAAAATGGAGCTTGAAGTAGTACACTCGAAACCCCATAAACTGCTGCTTCTTAACACGACTTTCGAATTCCTGAATGTGGCAGGATCGAAACGTCGTAAATTTATAAAAACTCGATTAAAATAAAATAATTGAAGCATGTGTATATTTTATATTAAGCAATCTAATATGTTTTGTTTCTTTTTTTGCAGGTATATATAATTGAGTTTGAGCGGTCGAAATATGTAATTTCTGCGGTCGCGGAGGTAAGCGAAGGCTTAATATCTTTTTTAGTAGATAATCTAGCGAGGCCTACAACGTCTTCCCGAGAGTCGGGCGCATTAAGTCGCTGCCTACAAAACCACAGCGGAAAACAAGGTCCGGGAGGGCAAAGCTGCCTGCACCCCGTGCCGGAGTAAAGACCGCCTGATCTCTTCCTCCAGCACATCTCGCATGAGGAGTCATTAAATTATTACGGCGGTGTCCCAAGGCGCGAGCGCTAACGAGTGTCTATTTTTTGCCGTTCGGAACGAGTTCCTTCTCTATCATTAACTGTGATATATGTTGCCATAAAATTGACAATATGTTGTGTGGCGATTCGTATTTTGGTGGCTTTTTAATTTGGCTCGTACGCAGTTTATGGCAATACCTGACGAGATTAGTTAATTGAATGGCATCGACTGCGACGAAGCGAGCGGCTGACACGCGATGGGTTTGTCTAGCGTTTCGAATAAATTGCTCTCTGGGAAATTTCATGGCTTTTGACAACTTCATACTGGCATTCCTTTGCAGAATTATTATGAATACTTGATCTTTGACACGTATTTTTTGTAAGCGGATACCAAACAAATGTTGTGTTTTGGACACGTATTCAAGCCCTCTGCGTCCTTGATAGTTTCAAACTGACTGCCTTTTTTATTTTTCATTATTTCTTCCAATCAAGAATCTAACCGCAAGACGAATTACTGTACTACCTATACTGCGGTCGTATCTGAAGACCAAGTACTACAGGCGAACTTGTACCTACAATATATACATTTTTTATTTCTAAAAATAATGCAATAATATTAAAAGAGTATGTCATAATAATATTTTTTTTCAATCGCTTGAATGTTTTTAAATTGCCTATTTTAATTTAATCAACCTTTGAAATACTGGATCGTTAGAGCAAACGGTTCTCGAGTAAAACCATGATGATGAGTGATGCGACTTGTCACTTATAAAGCAGTATCTTATAAAAATAATCCTTGTTGTGGGATGATCAGATGATCAACAAATGAATGCATGAGCTTAAAACAAAATAAACCTAAAACAAAGGAAGCGATCTGAACTATAAAATACTGTTTAGTAGAAAAACAACAAGTAAATTCCTTTATATCTACATATTTTTTTTGAAAATAAAAATATATAAATAGAATGTGTACTTGAAAACTTTATTTAATTAAATTGTTTTACGATGAATGTTTTAAAGTTGTTGTTTACAAAAAAATCATTATTTTCACACAAAGTTTTTACCTCGTCCGCGATAGTTTTCGCGCATACCTAGCTGCTCCGAGAAGTTTTAAATAATTCTACAAAAACCCGCCCCCGGCTCGCATTCCTTTATCCGGAAACTTTTTTAATAACCTTTTCTGAAGTGGTGCGGCGAAAACGCAAAAAAGTGACACGCTGTCTGTCTCGTCCATTGCACTAATGGAGATAGAAATAAATAAGTACAATCCCGTAACAATAACAGGTATTTATTGATCCTTCCCGCCTGGCACCGCGCTGGGGTGACGCTGCGGCTCTCTCATTAATCATGGGCTTTGCTTAATTGGACCATTGCTTAACAAACCCATTACTATATTATCTTAATCTCTTAAAAGTTATTTCAAGATATATATTACATATATTTACAAATAGCAAGGGTACGTGGGTTCGAGCCCCAGCTGTACATAAAAATAAAAATCGAATACATTCGTCAACCAGCCACAAATAAATCGGTCATTCTGCTGTCCCTTGAATACATATTCATGTACTTCTATAGAGTTTTTAATCACCGTGACATATATTAAAAAAATATGGGAAAATTTCCCATTGGTCCGTAATAAATAGCAGTAAGCCAAATGCTATATACTCATATACTCAGCTGCTTTTAAGATTTTTTTTAGTTATTTTTTTACTGTAACAAACTTAAAAACGCCCATTTTATATGCAAACATGTATCAAAATATGCCCATTAATTTACCCGGCAATTATCAAGATATTTTTCAATCTATATGTAGATAGGATCAATAAAATATCTCTTACGAAGTACCGTTTGCGATCTCACAATATTTACATTTAAAAAAATCGAATTGATTCAAACGGTCTCATATTTTGTATGTCTCATTTGCATATCATTTAGAGGCTAAAGAGACTGCCGTTTGCATGTTCGAGACTAATCACTCAATAGTGTTATTCAAGTTCTATGAAACTTTTAAGTACAATCGACTGTAACTCCAGGTTAATTTAGGCTCATGTCTCCAGGCGTCGCATTATCAGACAGCTGCGGTGTAGAAAAAACCCATGACTCGTTTACATCTGCGAACAATATCAACTATATGCGCGGATGATATTCAAACCTCTTGCTATAGATATCGTGGGCTTGATTATTTGATAAAACGTGTTAGTTTCTGGCGTTGCTCTTTTGTAAGTCAAAATAATAAAAGTTCACGATTTTTGATGGTACGTTAAACGGGTCGGTCATTTTGGCTGGTATACAGTAATTTTGAGAACCAAGCAGCTTTGACTGTCAGATATAAGCCTGGCATGGACCTGGTGCCTGGTATGACATGAATTCCTCGAGTGATGGTACAAGCTCACCCCCGAGCGGCGCATTAGTGACGGTCAGTTGTAACATTTCGATACATTTGCGTGGAGAGTGAGAGTGCTTGTGCATGTGTTCTGTGTTCTTGTTACACGAGCCGGTCATTTCTGGCAGGTACAAAAGGCAATTCTGGGAACCCAGATCACATAGCGACATAGATCAAAGCAACTCGTCATGCTTTGATAATCTGAAAGTTTATTTCTTCAATATTATAAAACCAGTATGCTTTTTAAGCATAATTTTTTAAACACATATCATAGTCATCTTTTTTCTTTAAAACACATCTAAAATAAATCAACGATTTCAAAATTTATATATAAATATTGTCTGTCTGTAATTTAATTATATGAAACATTTTCATTTGAAACGAGGTTAACAGTAGACACATATTTATAAAAATGCTTCGTGCTACAAAGATGATGATGAAACCTAGATATGCCATGAATTAAACGTGTCTGTAAACGTTTTTATATATTTGATTTATAGACTACAGCGTAACATAAAAAAAAACGTTATAACAATTAACGCATTTTTCGATGGATGATACATCAACTCTGTCGGTGTACCAATGCTGTGATTAAATCTGCGTGCCTAGTTTTAAATTCGAATGCACGCCACTAGTGAAATATGTTTATAAACATGCGGGTATGTTTTATATCGAGCCTGTGTGTAGAAAACCGTTTTTTGTCCAATTTGTCTGAGTTATGGCAGGCATGAGTAGCAAATATCCACACAACAATTAATCGATAGTTTATTATTGAAACGCACGATCTGTGATGGCAAACAAAAACTTTGGATTTTAAAAAACACTTTACGCGGACGATAATGCCGGGTTATCCGCGTCCATCTCCCCGGACATCATAATCTGCGCGGAGATATAATAAATCCAGCTAAATACAAAAAAAATATCGCATACAGGTGACTCACATTGAAAATATTCTCAGTTATCTCTTGGCAATTAAGACCTGATGTATTATCAACTCGCGAACTACTGATGCTGTTGAACATGATAATATGTTCCGTATAAAAATTGTAGATTTTTCTCTCCGTTTCATGCATGAATAACATATTGAATTATAATCTTGATTTATTGATATTGCAGTGTGATTTACCTCCAGCGGTGGTCGAGCTACAGTTTAGGGTTGCGAAAAAATTATTTTCGTCGCCGCTTCATCTGTGGGCCGATTTCCTTTGAATCATTGAAAACTTGTTTACCGGCTTGATGTTTACTGATAGCGTAGCATGATTCACCCGTAGAGAGATGTGTAACTGTACCGCGACCGCAAGAAGTGTCGGGTTACAGTCGAATCGCGCGCGTCGGGCAGTAATTGAAATTTATACCAATGCGGCCGACGGACCGGCTGGGAGCGTCCACTCTTGTTTGCAAGCGCTGCCGATATTGATTTACACGATTACCTGCCGCAGCCAGGTAGAGCAGCTCTTAATGACCGCCTTCAGAACTGGTTCCGTCTGCTAATCGAAATCACTATTTTTAATCGAAATATGTTCGTACTATTTTCGTACACTCGCGCGCACCTCGGGCTTCGGTTACACTGGGTTTATATCCATCCGACGTTTTGCGACTAAACCCACGAAAATATTTTTTAATGATTATTACACTTGGTAACTTTAAATTATTGGCTTGAAGTCTCCTGCATCTAAAAAACCTTTTAAAATCAATTTGGGTTTCAGGAATAGAATTTAGGCTTCAACGCATTACTTGCGACTAATATAAACTAATTTTATGATTATAAATATGTGAGATTTAAAGTTTTTTTTTTGTATTTTATGGGAATTCCAGCAAAATTGATTTATCATCAATTTGATGTAACTGACCTATCGCAGTCTTTATCCAGATCCAGTGGGAATCACCGTACCAGTTCTTCGTGTAACCATAGCCCAAGGCATGACACACACGCGTGATTATATTTTCGAGGAGATAATTCAAAATACACGGCAATCTAAATCCAAAACGTTCGAGGAAATAATAAATCTAGACTTAATTGTAAGTCTTTGACGTGAACTTTGAATTGAAAAATAAGCCTTTTCACCGTGTAAGCCGTACGCGGATATATCATTTCATTGAACTATGAACTTACGGATGTTTTCTACAAAAAAAGATTTATTATAACAACATATAATACTGTCTTAGAAAACTTACCAGCGAAGAATTTATAACCGATGACAGTGGTTCTATTTTTCATCTTGATTAGGATGGATGTCTCTTAATAGAAATACGACATTTTTTGTCTGATGTATCCAGTACTTAATTTGCACTATAAATTTAATATAACGGTGCCTTAACGAAGGTAGCGCATTGTATTGATATTATTCATTTATACGAATAGCTTATACATAATTCATTTTTTTATAAAATCAATCGGTTAGCAGTTGCTAGAAAAAAATAACATTTGGGTTAGGTTGTAGGTTCAATGTTTAATAGTACATTCTTGTTTACGAGAAGATGGCATTGTAAGTTTCAGTTATTTTTAATTATACAGGTTTAATTACAGGTGTAAGCTTAGGCCACGCTTTGGATATTACGGCACACACTTAACACTTTAGTTAGCCAAATTATTATTGTCTTGATAATAAATTAATTTATTATTAGTCAGCTAATATATAGATATTCATAGCAATCAATTGTCGAGAATCCAACGTCTCTTGTATAAATTAAATTCACTTGAATCACAAAAATCTTTCTTTGTAGTATCATTTTTATTGAATGATTTTATTTGCTTTGAATTACAAGCAGAAAGATTTTTTTTCCCTCGTATTCGAACCCTCGGCCTCACGTCGCGTGCGCCGCTGTTGCTTGATAATAAGCGATATCCAACATTGCCATTTTCCGTAAGCTCTCACAGAGATGTAAATATAATAATCCTTATTGTATTATAATTTGAAATCCTCGTTCCTTAAGGAGCCCCATTGTTGAGTGAGCCCCTCGAGCGCCCGAGATAAGGCTCTCCCGGGGGCGGAGCGCCAGGCGTGCTGTAGCGACGGGCGGGGGGCTTAGTTGCTCGATTTGACTTGCAAAGTCTTTAATCCTTGGCAGCATCAGGCCAATTTGTCACACACCCAAATGATTGGCAAGAAAATCTCGGGACAGACCTTCAATTCTTTTTTGGAGAATTCGTTTTTTTTAGCTCCCTCCCATCCGGCTCATTTGAATAAACCGGCGATAAAAACAAAAACACTCTGAAATAAAATTAAGTCAAATTTTTCGGTTGAGATGTTTACTGTCTCGTGCCTACTTTTGACATTATTCTCGGTCGTTTTGGTCATCAAAATAAAATCATTTTTTTGCTAGTACAATGTTTGAAAAATCAGTCATTAAAACTTATTTACCAACGACAAACTAAGATAAACTATAATACGAATAAACTGTCTCGATACTTTTGGGCGCTTTCGTCTTTATAGAATTAACGTGATTTATTAGGCTTATTTATTTCCAGTGAGCCAAACTGTTTGCCTTGATTGTACACTCACCGCACGCCACTGGCCAGAACGTACGCGTGCAAGATGATAAACCTATAGATATATCCGCGCTCTACTATTTGGGGTATGAATTCTTTATGGCGATAGAAGTCTCCTTAATTACACCCATAAAAACATCTGCTATGTTTTGCAATAGAAAACGATTACGTATACCTTACGGGAAGATTAATTATATCGGTTGTTAACGACATATCGATATGCTTAATTGAACTGGATTACGGTTTTGATACGCTAAAATTAACGTGTCCAGTTCTTGTAATTTATTATCTAAGAGCGGTTAATCAAATGTCAAATACTGTGGAAGCAAAAAACAGAAATACGGTTAACTCGGCTGAGTATTCACGGTGAATTCTTGCGCAGTACGTTCTGGTGCCATTGAGTGATATATATCGTTCTGTTGGATACTTCCTATTAGGTCAAATCTTTTAATTAAAATCTCGTCTTCATGCGTTTTTGATTCTTAATTTAGTTGGTGACTCCCATAAATAAGTCGTCTTACTTAAAACAATAACGTAAAAAATTACACAAAGAGATAATTGCTATTATTGAATTATTTATTCAACATTGATGGTTTTTTTGTAAATAAAGTACATCTTCATTCGTATTTAAAATACCTGGAAGCTAAGTTGTATTTTTAAATAAACAACGATGAAAATATCAAAGTTTTAATATTATAACTCTAAAAATATTCTTGTGAAATAGAGTTAAGAAATAACACATAGTTATGACGTTGTTTGAGTTTAACTAGACACCGTATTAAAGAAAAAGTTAATAAAGCTGATATTTTTAAATTCTATATTTATTTTTAGTAAAAAAACTATTTTAAATTACTGCCAAGCAAAATTATTCTTGTCATGCCTCTCAAAATTTAGCGAAAATTTGTTTTTTGAAGCCACTATATTTTGAAAGGTGACTCACAGTTACTTCTTGATATTCATTGTTTTTTTTAACGCGATATTCTATTTTCTTTTCAAACGAAACGATATTCTATTTTCTAATAACTTATTGATAAAAAAAAGTATCACCAATGAAGTTGCAATACAAGATTGAGCCTCGGATAGAGCTTTGCCAATACCAAATAAAACATTTCGTTGATAATTTTTATTTCTCATTTTTGCCAATTTGCGCATTTTTGCAGTTTTATTGACGTTTTCAGGTGAAAAAAATTAAATTATAGGCTTTCATTCAACGGTCAGATCCGCAAATACCTCGGACACCCGGAGTCCCGGCCCTTTGAGGGTGACCCGCGCGCATTGCTGGGATGGCCGGTAATGGAGTGTAATAACGCAGAGGCTCGCGGCCCACCTCTCCAGTTTTTACGCGTCGGTAGCATGGCTGAGACTGAGGAGGCAAAAAGAAGGTATTCCATCGTACCCAGCAACAGAATCAAAGCCTCCTTGTGCCTCATACAAAGCCTGTACGTCCTGTATATTCATAATACAGTAATACCCCGCTATACGCGAGGAATACGCTCCGGCAAAAATCGCGCTAAGCGAAATTCGTATATATCGGGGTTTACGATTAAACATACATACATAGTCAAAAACCAATACAAAAAAAATACGAATCATTTGAATCAATAACATTAATACTAAAAACACTTTATGCAGTATCACATGTTATTTTTACTGAAAAATACATCTATTGTCTTTTGGGTAGCGTTTCTTTTACGTTCATTTAAAATACGTTCATAACACCCAACGCTGTTTTTGATTGTTAAGAGATGTCAATGACTGCATTATGTTAATACACATTCTTAAGTAAGAAATTCGCGTAATCCCGGGCATTTTAACGCGAAATTTGATATTCGCGTTATAGTGAAACCGCGCGTAACGGGGTCGCGTAAAGCGGGGTATTACTGTAATCGAAAAAAAAAATTTCGAAAAAAGTCTTTACAAAAGTTTTTTTTGTTGATAATTATCGATTCCGTCTACTCAGTAGCCTAAATTGCTTCAAATTCATTGAGTTTCTCAAAGATTAATAACTTGTTTGAACATATGTTTGGCTGACAATTAGATGAATATTTGATTTCATTTTGTACACATATATTTTGAATAACCGGATATTAATTTCGAAAGCAAAGCCATTCTAGGAAATATCACATTTCGTGTCACAAACAACGAATCACTTTCACTGCACTGTTCTTTATTAGATGCAGTCTTTATCACGTTCAATTGTGCTATTCTTTTTTAATTACGTTTGCTGTGCTTAGACGGTGTTATTTTTTTAGGAGGCATTTTAAGTTATTAATGATGTGATTGATAATTTAAAAAAAAAATAAAATTGGTACTTGTGTCAAGCTGACATAAACTGGAAATTTCTTAGAAGCATCATATTTTGTTTTTTTTGTAAAAATTCTAAATTTGAAATTCTCGCTGTGAACAACAGAATCATATAATTCGTACATAAACCATATTTGATAGTTTTATTAAATTAGTTTATGTATAAAAATATTATCCTATCGTCTTTAAATTCGGCACATAACTGCGGAAAATTTACTGAACCTACGTGCAAAAAATCAGCGTTGTATCTTTTAAGATATTCTATAGAGAACCAAAAAATGAAACATACACACACACACACACAATGGCTATTATTATAGTAGATATGCACATATGTGTTTATAAACAAAAATAAGTATTAAGACGGCAAGAAGTAAAGGAGATAGATGTCAGCTCTGTATCAGAGACTATCCGCGGCGGGCGCGGGTCGTGACTCCGGCGACAAGCGACTCCTCCCGTCCGCGAGATAAGCCGGAGCAAAAAAAAACCACCTCTGCGCGCCGCCGCGTGCCTCGCGATTCTTTCCCTCGAATAAATTTGGACTCCGTCGCCTTTGGTAGAATGAAGCATCACAATGATTTAAGCAGGGAAAATGATAACAATATCCGACGGAAAATTACGAGACGCGAAAATTCTCGCCGGGAAAATAAAACATCTAGAAGTGCGAGTACTGCAGATTTGGGAAGCGGCCTAATGGGGCGTTATATCGCGTACGATAAAAAAAATCATTATTTTTCTTTACGCCACTTCCTGCGTTGATGGTTACTGCGACAGAAAGCCAGCTGACGAGATTGTTTATTTGTACTAAAATTTTGATATTCTGATATCTCGACCTAATAAAATCCAAATGTTAAATTGTTGATTTTATTTTATTTTAAGATCAACCTCACCATTGACTTTTATGATACTGTTGGAATACGGTTTAATGGTGAAATAATTGCTTACTTCCTGCAAAGCATCTATTTAATATTTATATATATTCATATATATCATACTCTTCATTGCAAGAACACCTGATTGTCGCGACCCAAGTCAAGCATTTATTCTTCAAGCAGTTTTTTATTCTTCTATAATTAATTATTCACCATCAACTTCTTAAGTATTTTTTTTCTATGAATTTGAATATTTTTTAAATATAAAATTAAAAAATCAATGTAATTTGAATATTACAATATTTTCGGCACTAAACCGTGAGGTAAAACTAGATACAAAAGAATAAAGTAAGGGTAGGTTACAGGGTTAAGCAAAAGCTACAAGACCCGCACTCAATATCGCTTTATATTTTATCCGAATAATTTACCTGTTTTTATAACCAGAAGATATCTAGAGAGAAAAAATAAAATATTTGATATACCAGGGCGGCATAAAGTATACACGATCTTTGAGTTTTATTGTTATTAGTAATATTTCATTACGTTTTTCCCTTGCTCTACTTTTTGCTCCACTTATGGTATTCATTCGTGTAAAAATTGTATCCTCTTCTCAAATAACACGTATACCTTTTATGTATATTATGGATCTGTACCTTTTATGTCCTTTTTGGGAGTGCTATGTGTCAAATGCCATTCTCCTTTCATACAGGGGCTCTCTTTAGAAAGCGGTGATCCCTTGTATCTCTAAACAAGGTATCGCAAGGAAAAGGATACACGGATACAGTGCACGCATTACTGGAAACTAAAAGCATAGAAGGACGAAGCCAAAGTTCACAGCATATATTATACATTGTCCTATTTTAATAAAAACTTAATTTTTTTTTTCTGAAGCGCATGCAAAAATCTCGAAATGCATTCTGGGTTTTATTACTTCTATTTAATATCAACATTTCTTTATATATCAGCCGTAGCAGCCACTCGTGCCTACTTAAAATCGACTTAAGTCTAATTTGAGTCTTTATCAAAGCTTTTTTTATTATTAACATAATGTTATTGCTTTAAGAACAGCAAGTATTATTATTTGCTATTTAACAAATGGATTTTTAAAAGTACGTATATTTTACTATTCATGGTATTTAGCTCTATCCATGTGTTGCAATCTTATTGAGTCATCATTGATTTATACCGCTAGTGTATCGGAATGATCAGTCATTAAATGGTAAAGTCCATTTGTAGCCGAGAATTATTGTAATTGAAGAGAGTGCTCTTCATGCCGGCCTTCGAGCTCTCGGCTCGTTCCTGCATTGTAATTTCCACACCTCTTCACCAATTATGTGCACCTAATACAGCTGAAAATTAATTTCTTGCATTTCATTCTTTTTAATTTAGTAACGCGGCTATAATTACCCATGCATATTCATTACAGGGTAGTAAAATGTATATCATTAGTGTAGTTACTGAAATGGCTTGGTATTATATATTTCAAAGAAATAATAACGCTCAGCCATATGTGTTTATTAAAAAAAAAATAACATAGTAAAATAGACGATACATTAAATTCAAATATTATATTTTAGTAAATTGACAAATTTATTTATCAATTTCTCAAAGCAATATTCGCAGGTGAGATTCGAACATATTTTGGTACGCTTGCGTCCTTTTAATTCCCATTTATGGTTAAGTATAAGAAAAAAATAAACATGAAAAATATGTATGGGTCTTGATATTTGAAAAAAGATTAAAATGTTTTACTTTTCATCTTGTAGGTCTTATAAAATGAACTGGATGTGACAATTTGATGTTCCGGGCTCGATTCCCACCAGCATCTGAAAACTCCATGTTTCAAATCCGCGTGTTGTCGACTTTCAAACATACTGTAAACGTAAACCAGTGCTTCTCAAAGTGGTCCCTACAGACCCCTGGGATCATTCAGGGGGTCTTTAGAAAATTAAAATCGATTTGGGGGTCCCTGAACAACGTCGGGGGTCCGCGCAAGGTTTAATATAAAATAAAAAAAATTGTGACACATTTTTATTAATATGGAAGTTAAAGAATACATTATTAGCGATTTTTACGTCCTAAGTAAAATATAAATATAGACAGGTGCATCGCGGTGAGTCAGGTAGGTTAATAGAGTCGATACTTGCACCAACTAGTCTATAATATGAATTTATGCAGTTTTCCACCCAGGGTCCGTGGGCAAGTTTTGACTATGAAAGGGGTTCCGTGTGCCAAAAGAGTTTGAGATCAAATGCTCCGAGCGGCTTCTGTGTTACCAGGTATTTAAAATAAATAAAAAATATATTAATTACCCCCAGACGCAGCGCCAGTACGCGGCTCCCGTGATCCCCGGGGAGGTATCTCATTTTCGAGCTCGGCGGGTAATTACACAGGATTCCCCGAATACCGCGTATCACTTCCACTAATTCAATAATTATTGTTCGGGCGGCTGGGAAGCCCCGGCCGCGAATAGCGTCCAGTCACGGCGGGGCTTTGTGGGAGCGTCGGGGAGGTGACCGTGAAGTGGTCGGACCATCTCCCTGGCAACTCCTGCAAGTTCCAACATTGCCTGATAAACACACAAAAAAAAAAAAAAATTATCAATCTAAACTCAGCGATGTCAGCATTTGATATTTTTTGACCGCCGGTCTTCGAACTCCGCTCGAGATGCCGAACTATTTTTTTGGTGAAACTACTCGCGCCAAAAAATGCAGTAAACATTTAATTTTATCATGCATTTTTAATTGTATTTGATACAAATTGCTTCTGCATATCCTAGACAAGTCTTTCAGCTTTCATGTTTTTCAGTGCATCAACCAACGGAGACGCTGCCTCCATAGATAGTCAGGGACGAGTACACGCAAAAAGTGCGCTCCCTAGGAAACCCCCTCTCACGAATTGTGTATGATTATATTAGATATATTGTCTAGACCAGCTGTCGGCACCCGGAAGTAGTACTACAGAGCTGCCCGGAAAAAAAAGACAAGTCTTACACAATTTAAAAATATAATCCATGTCAGTTTTATATCGCAAGACGTGTAACTAGTCCCAGTAGAAGGGAATTAAGAAATTGAAACACACTAGAGCAAGCGTGTAAGAAAAAAAACGCAGCATTATATATAAGTCAAATGTGTATTGTTACAAGGGTCGCCGAAACTTGCGAATAACCTTAAAAACACACAATTATCACGATTGGTTATATATAATTGTAAAATTAATAAAATCCCTGAAAGCACGGGGACCGAATCGTCGGAGAAGTGAAAACTGAAATCAGTTCAACACCCAAGAAGCCGACGAATCTACGAACATATAATTTATATATGATTATATATCATAACATATATATATGATTTATTCTTGTTGGGCTTTTTGGTATCTCAAGTAGCATTAAATAACAAACCAATGTTCGGTTGCACTTGAACTGATTTTGGAGCGTCCTATCGGCACTCGTATCTGAGGTCGCTTGCCGCAGCGGTTCTGTAATTACAGAGGTTATCCGAACTTGCGGGTCCTTAAAAATGTCGGTTCTTTCTGAAGGGTCGCGTTTGATCTTCGGGTCTGCGAAATCATTCTGAACGAGAGCGTAATGCGATCCAATCCAGACCCGCCTGGGCAGACCTTGTGATCTCCTTTACGACTTCAATGCTTGAAAAGTACTAATTCATTTTTTTATCTATGAGAGTCTGGTTTAATTTGTATATAAACAACAAATGTGAAAAGCTAAGTGGCTTAGAGAATACGGACGTTTTTTTTTTCTAAGCGCTTCTGCTTATCAAGAAGTTTTACAATGTTTTAGTTTTAAGACAAAAGTGTAAAAATATGACGATATTATAAAAATATTACGGTGGTGTAAAAAATGCATATTTATTATATATTTAATAATAATCGTTTGTTTAACACGAGTTTTTGTGACGGTGTCATTTTTTCAGATCTTACGTTGGTTTTTTTTGGGTCTTGCATCAATAAAAAAGGTACTTAAATGAGTTTTTTAAAAGTATACGTAATGATGTCTTCCATCGGTTAAAGCTATCTCCACTTCAAATCTCGTGGTTCGAAAATCGGAGATATCTGAATTAAAAGACAAACAAATAAATGCACATAATCGATTTTTATGGAAAAAAAATTAGTGTTCTAGCTTTGTTAACGACTAGTTTTGCCAGACTTTGTAGAAACTAGTCGCGTCAAAAAATAAAACGTGGCAACGACACTAAATATTCATTTAATTAAATATTATTTCTTATTTCCTTTAAGTACATTCTGTCAAAAATAATTAATACTCTAATTAGATCTTTGCACAAGTACAATTTAAGCAATTATTTATTATACCTCGGCTGCCATTCATTTTTATAAGTTTCATTAAAATTTTCACGACCCGAGATGAATGCTTTAGTTCCGCGTTTCAGCTTCTCGGCTAATTACGAGTCGCACACCTGAGTTCCCGTCTGAAAGGTGCTATTGTGCTCGATGAAGGCCTACCTTGATGCAATAATTGCTCGCATTGTCTGGAATCGTTCATTGTTTTTCAGTTTTATATCCACCCCGAACAATGCCATCAGAGCAAGCGCAAAAAACCGCGATTAGTGAGATGCGCCTGTTTCAGCATTACGTATAAAATGCATTCACTTTTATCGGCGACAAAAAGGTTTAATTTGTAATGCTGCATATTTAAAAACAACCAAATACACAAAAAAAAAAAAAAAAAATTTGCTAGCACTTTCGAATTTTAAGCTTTTTTAAACCAAATTAGTCAAATTAAGTTCAAACAGTATAAAAAGCGAAAACGCCCACATTAAATATTATCATAATTTTATTCATTTTTATTTTTTCGTTTTTATATCTATAGATAATAATAGCTACCTAAAAACTAAAGATAAATATCAATTATTATTTTATTACTTAAGCGAATTTTTCTTTTATTAACGCTTAATGCATAAAAGCATTCGCTTCATTTTTCAAAGAAATTGCCGGTATTTACGCTAAAGCCTCATAAAAGATCAGATTAAAATATAAAACATAATTTCACTCGGCCTTAAAAGGGTTTTCCTTTTAGCGTTTACAAAGAACGTTTCTAATATAACAATAAGTTCCCAAAATAGAACCAATATTCTTATATATTTTTTTTACCTCATTTCCATCGCCTCTCTGTAGCGCTGGCTGAAATTATTCCACGCATTCCTTCATTCTCTCAAGCAGCGCAAGGAGCCGTCTGTAACGGCGTCAATTAGTTTTATCGGATAAAAAGTCCGCACTTACCGAGTTCGAATGTGACTCAGCTGTTTTGAGGACACTTAAAACGCTTTTTATCAAGCTTTTTTTTTGTAATATTTGAGTTGGCGAACGAAAAGGCTGTGTAATTATTTTTTTAACCCGGCGTCCATCAACGACATGTCGCTCGTAGGAGGAAAGGCGACTCGCGAAGCTGAAGATTTCTTATATCTCCTTTGTATTCTGATCTTCTAACACATGCCCACTATTATAATATGAATACATTTTCTTGTGACTTTCCAATTAGTTGAAAATATATAATTTTATCTGTATTTAAACTTGTGTGTAACCTGTTTTTTTCTGATACTTGTCCATCAATCACTATGCGTAATTAAATCATAATTATTTTTATTATTACTGCGACTATTGCTTATAGTGAATGCCTAGAGCCTAAAATTGTAGAGACATGAATAATAAAACTGTACGAATCCTGGACGAAAAAGCTGGTTCCCAAACCGTATCCGATATATCAGTTTTCAAAATAGTGCACTCACACCAACTTCTCTACAATGGCTGCAAACGGGAGCCAAAATCTCAAAAAACTGATGGATAAATAAAAACGTTATCATTTAATGTTTTAAAATAAAAATATCCTGACATTTCATTTAAATAAAACAAACGTTTTTAACAAAGCTCTGTCACAAACACGAGTACGTCTTTCAGAATGTCGGCATGATGTTTCACATTCGTACATGCAATTCTTTTGGAATACATTACAATACCCGAAAGCTCTCCACGCCATGTCTGCGTTCCTGATACACTGAAGAATTCAATACCCCCTCCTTTGGTAAGACACGCATCGCGTGCGTCCAAGAAAAGCCTTCGATAACCCTTAATGGCGGCCCCACCGGCAGTACCCTCGAGACCCTCTCATTTTATGTTGTCCTGATAAATAATGCTTCGTTTAAGTTATTAGGGTAACAGATTTCGTTATAACCCCCGCGGTACTCGAATCTTTTACTTAGGAGTATAAAAATAGACAAAGCTTTGAACCCTCCTAGAAACAAAGGGCTTCCAAGAAATTTTATTAAAAACTTCAAAAACTGCTAACAATTCCCCATACAATATTTTTTTACTTTGATTCGTATTTTCATTAGATTTTTTTAATATTATACCAGCAGAAATTCCGCTATATAAGTATGCGTTACTTTGATCTATATTTATTAACAAATAATGGCTAATTTCTGAGTAATGTTTATATAAAGCAAACATTGAAACCACGGCCACATAAATCGTATTTGTATATGTTTCTTCTCTTTATCTTTGTGTTGTTATTTATACAATAACTACGCACATATATATAGATTAGTGATGAAAATTTTGAACGATATGTTTTCAGGTAATTTACTCAAGTTTGAAACGATGAAAAAACTCCTTGAAATAAATATTGAGTCACAGGTTGAATTCGAACGCACATCCTTTTGCTGACGCATATCTTTTTTTCGTGTATGAATCGATTAACTATGTAACAAATACATTAACTGGTATTTTTTATTATAAGCTGATTAGTGATTACAAAAAACCTCGCTTAAAAAAATATGATTATGTTACCGATTGAGTCTACATATCAAATAGTTATCTAATTCATTTTAATAATGTAACATAAAATATTCTTTATAATACCCTTTTTTGAGACGAATCTTTTTCTTGGAATCGGTTCTCCATTAGAGGTTCAATGTGATTTCTGGATATCTAAAATTAACAATCTCCCAATTATCATACTTTCTTCCATAATTATCTTACTCTATTTGCTCACTAATATTTGAACCTCTTTAATAACCGCGCAACTCTGAACAAGCGAACGTGTCTCGAAATAATTTGACACACAAACCTACTTTGCTCCCTTACTAATCTCACCCTCTGATTACGTTTGCTTAATGTAAATTGTGTGTTTTGCGGCAATTTAATTGTTTTTCAGAACTAAGCGAAAGCGGATGGGCGCCATGTTCCTACCCCTTGCTGATACAGGGTGCTCCATGCATATTATTGATACCCAATAACATAAAAAAAGTCTCTTCGTACCAGTCAGGATTTTGATAATTATTCGCATTACAAATCGAGATATTCTGTAATAGAGCGAGCCTCTCTGAGCGAAAATGATGTGAAAGTCGAATTTATAAAGCATCCAGCATCTTTATGCATTTATATGCTTAAAATTATACTGATAAAAATTGATCACTAAAATAGTGGTTATGCAGAAGACCTCTCAAAACACACATTAAATGTACTAAATGATTTATTTGATAGTGAGTCTCAAATAAATATTTGTTGTAGTACGTATTGTGTATAATTTAAAAATATAATAAATAATACCTACATCATTACATAAGTGAAGGTGTGAAAGAATATTAAAGTCGTGTTTATAAATTACATAATAATCATATATTCACCCTGTAATGATACACAATGTACTTCTCCCTCTATACGGAGCCATCTCCATGCGACTTTGCGCTAACTATTTGGAGAATTTCAGTAGACAATTAACATATTCTTGATGGAATAAACTTGCCGAAGAGTTGACGGTCTACTTTCGCTTGACGCGGGATATATCTCGCGGGCGTTCCTTTGTCTTCCATTTCAAGTGAATTAAGTTAGAAATGTACATATCGGGGAGATCGTACTGTAATCAAAGCGGGATACACGAGAAGGCTTCATATTTTAACTTGATATCCGTAATTTCGCTGACATTTCAGCAAACCTACTTAAAACTTTTAATGAGAATGCGGGATTCGATTCGCCAAGTACACGAACTAATTTCACTACATACATTAGATACTAATACACGGAGAGTTACAAAAACCTTGTTCAGACGTATTTCCGAATAAATCGAAAAGACTTCTTTGCAAAAAGAAACCTTTGTGAATTTGTTCACTTAACCTGACAAAAAATACTCGCCTGCGTATATTGACATTAAAGTAACTGCGGGCGTCCCCTCGAGGAGCGCGACTCCCGCGTGTACATTACCCATTGAGAGGATTCTCGGAGGAGAATCCGCGGGTTGTAAGGACGCTGGAGGAGCGGATCTGCAAATTAAATCACGTCTACGAGGGCTTTATATACGACTGGCTTTGAGTGAAGGCTTAATTCCGACCGCTAGGTGTGTCCCGCTCTAAACAACGCACGCCTCTCGCTTGTTACCTTAATGACGCCGGCGAAATGAGATTTAGACGATCTCCCGAGACTGCCGGCGCAGCGACAAGGAAGAGGTGGATTGTCTGGTGTTAATATGCCACGTGAACTTGCACGTGGTTTGTTCGGCGTTTATTCCGGCGTTGCACTCGGTTTAATGCATGTATGAATATGCTGTTTATTAAAAACTAAAATGACGGATACACGTGTTGTAAACATTCCTGACGTTTCGAACCCGGTACTGGGGGCATCGTCATCAATGAGGAACTTCAACATTGATATTGATGTTTTTTTTTAAGTTTTCTGTCCACCGACGTTTCAATCTACATACCGAGACCGTTTTCCGAAATTTTTTCAAATGTTAGAAACCATGACGTTTGCATTCGCAATATCCAAGATTTGCTTCTAGGTTTCTCAGAAAGTCTTCAGAATGCAGAAATAAGAAAAAAGGTTACTTAACAGTTAATTGTCTTGTCAACACAATGCTTGGTGGTTGTAATTCTTTGTGAATAAAGAATTAAACTCGCTTTATTTTACTAAAGCACTAGTTTCTGGTTATTTTTCAATTAAGATAGACCCTTGAAAAATTTCACATTGCCCAGACTGCGAAAAAAGAAATTGAATGGTAATTGCATAATATATGTATGTCCAAAATGTTTTGATATTCCAGTAGTTTATCCTATATTATATAAAATATGAATATTATTAAATTATTGGCTCAGTAGTAACACATGAGTCCTAAATGTTATTAATTTTACTCCTGTTACATTTTATTCGAAGAAGTTTCGTTTAGACGTCACATGTGTCAATACATCTATTTAAAATATTTAATGAATCGCTTCTAATCAAATAAATCTCTTTTGTTGCAGGTTCGTAGCAGACAAAATTCTTAATGCACATATCGACACGATTTCAATACAGTTTGTATAAAAAATAATTTAACGTATTTGTTAAGACATAACCAACATCCTCTCATAAATTATTATAAATGTTATTTTTTTTTATTTCGTGGTACAACATGATTATTTTAAATAAAATGGTTATAAAGAAAACGTATTTTAAATAGATTCACAGTATCAGAGTGGAAGAAAAATAATACAAATATATTAATATTATAATATATAAATGATAAATACTAAATTAAATTACGTGCAACTGAGGAAAAATGTTTGTTACAATTGAGGAACAATTCTGATTCCTGTGGCACGTGGAATATAAGAATACTCAAAATTATGTGCTTGAAGTCATTTAACATAAATGGAAGTCATTACTGAGATAATACGTTCTTTGAAGGCTTTACATGAGTCATGTGTACGCTAATTCAATGCCGTCTAGGAAAAATAATCATACATTTGTCTTTTCTGATTTATCTAAAAATAATTTATCATTTAATATACTAAGATAACTCTAAGGCTGCGTTTGCTCATTATTTTTTAGGCATTCCTGCCACACGCGACTTATTACTAATATATGAATGGTTATCATAAATATTATAAAGCTTTTATAATTAAAGCTCCGTCACGTACTAGTAATAAGTTATTTAAAAACACATCCTTTGTGATGACTTCCTCTGTGACACACACAAGTCCCCATAAGCTTTCAACTCATATGTTAGTGTGTAATTAGTATTCAAGATGCATCTTTTCGCATAAACTATAGGAGAATTGTTTTGTTCTATCGATGCATCCTGTTTAAAGCAATATAATTATTTCCTCTTTAATTTATCACTTGATTGAAAAGATAACATGAACCAAAGCTTAAAACCGCACACCGGAAATCATTTTTTTTTAAAATATTTTCATGGCAAAATGAATAAAAATTCCTAGACAAGACTGACTTTTTGAGGGGTAGTCAGAATTATTAGTTATAGTTATCTCTAAAAATATCTAAAAAAAAGCTTCGTTATTTGCAACAGATTATTAATGGATTAATGTCTCTAGATTTTATAAACTCACAGTATTTATTTACGGTCAAATCGGTATAAATCCAGACACTATTATTTTCATTGTTTTTTACCCAGTGTTCCTACATTCTCGATTTTACCTCAACTCACCTTCATATCACCTGTCTCTTATTTCCAAGTGCACATTTGTCAAATAGCTAACTTGATCATTTGCATATAATCGAGCGGGATTCCCGGCTTCCATTGATTGTCCTGCGGACATTATTGTATTGAGCAGACTCTCTGCAGGGTGAATTCTCGCGTCGCGGAATGCGCTCGATTCGTTCTGAAACGTCCCCAGCTAAAAGCGGAGGCGCGGTGCACAATGCAATAAACTGCATTTCCATTGATCGTGAATAATTTCTCACTGGCTACTACTCCCAGCTGCAGCTGACGTTAATCGAATACTGAAAATCCTTAAGTTTTTTCACACCAGTTTTCTCATTCGCTGCATAATCATATAAAATAAAACAACCTTATAAAACTCTACCAGAAAAATTACGTTCTAAACTTGATGAACTTGGTACAGGTACATGCTG
This sequence comes from Atopsyche davidsoni, assembly GCA_022113835.1. Lineage (NCBI taxonomy): Eukaryota > Metazoa > Arthropoda > Insecta > Trichoptera > Hydrobiosidae > Atopsyche > Atopsyche davidsoni. The sequence continues at coordinate 10,037,929 of JAILWY010000007.1, forward strand.
TACTTTTAAGTTTAAAATTATTTAAATAAGTAATGACGTAAACAGTATCAGCTTTCCACGAATAGGCAGCTCGGAAGGTAAGCACTGGAAAATAGAACCGGCCGATTAATCTAAGGCAAGGCATACATTATTGTTGCGAGCATTAAGACGTACGTAAAGGAGTTACTCCGTACCAGGTACCATGAGCGGCATGAGATTTATGGAGAGAGCTCCTCAGAGTGTAGCGATCTGTAGGGAGTGATTCATTACAGCCGCACCCGACTGGAAAATAGGGAATGCCTGACACGCTGTGGTGTCACGATGCCCTGATACATTTCTCACTTTAAAATTATACATGGCATCCCAAAAATGACGCATTGTTCTCTCGCTGTCTTCAAAAGGTGACAATGCAACGAACGTCGCAAATCTTTGCACGCTTGCTTTCGTAAATTGCTTACGGTCTACAAACGTTGGTGATTGTATGTGTGTATTTATTTGATTTAAATTTTAAAGAGGTGTGATGGGTGTTGTGTTGTAAAAAGTATCGGGACAAGAGGTAGCCGGAGTCGAGTAACCGAAATGAGTAAGTTGCAATGTGACCCGCGACCCGTGAACCGCGCCAAAAGGGGTCAAACCTCGGAGAAAAACAAGCGGCAGTGTAACAGGACTTGAGTGCTTTTGAATAAATATTTTTTGTCTAATTATAAACGGTTACAACGGAACGCAGATGTTAATGGAGCTATAAATATGCAAGCTTTTAAAATACAAGCTTAGAATAATACCGTTCAATTTATTTATAATATTTTATGAGTGGAGAGAAAAGACGTCATTTTTTTTATTATTAGTAATAAACTATTATCCGCAGAAGAACTATCATTGCAAGGTTTTTAATGACGACAACCAGTATTTGTTGAGCCTTTCGATACAAGCATCAAATGTATAAACTCTCATAGTGTCATTGCTTGCATACATATACAATAAAACATTATTTTTACGATTATGATTTGGTATTAAAAATAAATACTGCGCCATAAACGTAAGAGCTCCTTTTTAATTACACATATAAAATTAATTCCATTGCAGTGATCAGATTTTAGTGATTTTCGTAAAGTGCATCGGCAATGCAATGCAGTCTCGGTGCTGGAATCGAATCCCTGTCTCTCCGCGCGTGCATTCCAGTGCAATCGTTAATTTTTATTAAGGAAACACACAAGTGCACCAGAGCCGAAATCAGATTTTTGTAGATACTAAAATATTCCAGATCTTTACAAAATGCACATTGGACATGAGCTTGTAAAAATTAAATGCCATAAAACATGGCAAGAATTTTTTTTAATATTAGCTTTAGTTTATACACTGTTTAATTTGGTTATAATCATTTAAAATTTAAGGCTTCACTCGTGTGGAATATGATTTTTTAGCAAAATGGCGCTTAATCCACGACATACTGGTTTAATTTGTTATACTGAAATTTTCTATGGTACGTTGTCTTGATGATGCTCTGAATAGTATACAATATTGTACAGTTTTTCTCTGAACATTATGAGCCTACTCCCCATACAGCGTGGGTGCAGAAGTAATTCAATAATGTATGAAATATTCATTCAATTCAATAACTGTACTTTATTGATGAATCCATTACAGTCTGGTTTGATTTTTAATAATACATATTTAAAAAATAAACAGAATATATGGCCAGACATTGCAACATTTATAAATATGAACATATTCGCTTTTCAAGGGGTTGGTTAGACATAGATATTAAAATACAAAAACGCCCTCATTGAAAAATTTCTGCAGTTAATAAAAACGTAGAGTGCACTTTTTTAAACTAAAAAATTGTTTAATTTACTCTAGTTCAAGCCAGCGAGTTTTCTTGCGGAGGTAAGACTGCGCCCGATTACACATTTAGGAGCAGTTTTTTTTCACAACCACGTACCGACTCGTCAAAGTTGAGTCCTCTAAACGCCAAGTCATTGTTTACAGGTGGTTTGAATTCATCGACATGCACAGCGTTGCCACATTTTCATCATTTAAATAATTAAACTTAAATATTTTTTATTGCAAATTTGATTTATTCGTATTCACAAATTGTTTCAAACAGTTTTATAAAGTTATAAATGATTTTTCTGGCCCATAGTGAGTTGATTATGAAATCGTATAGATTATTTATCAGGGTTGTAAAATTAACTATTCGATAGCATGCTAATTGCTATGTAAATTACTTGAATACGGAATGTATAGCTTAAACAACATGATTACTAATATTTATTATACTGAGTAAATATTTTATTACTTAACAATTTTCATCCTTTTTGCTATAAATAAAATGAAGCAAAGAGTCATGAAATTGTATAATCAATGCACATCCTACAAAAGCCATCACTTGGACCCTGAGGAGTACAATAATCTGAAGAAAATAAATAACGTCGTTCACTGTGCGTCTGCGAGCCCGTCAATTCACATCCCCGCGCCCGCTTAATTAGGAGTTGGCTCCACTGTGCGTTGACGGGAACCTTCCTCCGTCTCTGTCTCTCTGGGTGAAATTGTAACAAGCAGACGAGATGCAGCTAGGGCTGCAACTCACTACTCAACGCAAATACAGATTTTAATTTTAATATGGGTAATAATACATAATTTAATAAGCTTCAATCTTAAATGCGTTCCTTGTTATTCGGTGATCTTCGGTCGTTTGCGTGTTTCAACGTTTCGGTCTCGGTATTGCGATCACATTCCAAATTTGTACTGTTGAATTCAGTACTTGGATCGAAACATCGGAAGACACAAATCCCAACGCAAAACAACACAATTTTTTAAACTGAATTTATATGTAAATTGTGATCTGTGCTACAATTTATATTCTTTACGCAACCTTTCCAATATCCATACTCTATTTGGTAATCTAATCTGCTTTATTTATATACCGTGTAGATGAAACTGAAATTAAATTTAAAAATAAATCAATTAAGAAAGTATGATTTACGCGGTGAATCTAGTTACATTTTTCTTTGATTGCTGCAAATGGCTGGCTTACCCACATCTTCGCTTGCAGCCTCCTTCTCTTTTAGAGCAGCGTGGTTGTATATTTTTTGCTTTAGGTTAGGTTACTTCAATTTAAATAAATGTAATTGATTGTAGAAGCCTGGAGTTGCGAGCCCTTGCATTACGGCAGGTATCGATAAAAAATGCCGACGTCCAGGCCAGCTGAGTCGCTGCGGAGGTAAATTGGTTGGATTAGTCCATCGGCTGAGGTGATCCGACGTATCAGTTAATGGATGCGTTCGATTCGCGTAATGATCGTGCTTCTGGGAAATCATTTATTTTTTACTAAATTACGAGTGCCACCGCGGCACGTTGTGGGCTTCTTATGTTATCGTGGTCAGACCAATCAATTGAAATTGGTTTTGAATATGATCAATTGAAGGCATTTTTGTAGTATTGAAGATTTTTTACTCCCTAGAAGAATTCAATAATAATTTGCTAAAAATATTTTTAAAAAAAAACAATTTATAAGAAAATCATTATCATCATTTTGATTTTCTAAAACAACTAGAAAATGAATCAAAAGAGTAAGAATAGATTTTCCTTATTTTTAGCAAATTTTTTATTGCTTATTTAGTAGGAACGATTGTTAAATAACCCTAGTATTATTTTGTTTCTTATTGCATCAAATAATATTGATAGTGTCTGAGAATTCATATAATTTTTCTTATCAGTATTTTACTTTATTGGTAAATAAAAAATCTATACGGGTAATGAATTATAACAAAAAAAAGTTCTTGGCCCAAGCCCAAAATATTGGTAATATGGAAGTATACTAACACGATCTAGCTATAAATAATCATATATTTTCTGATAATTCTAGAATGTATAAATATTGTATTATATATAATAGTTTTTGTTATTGTATATATTTATCTTAAGCAATATTTTTTCAGTATCAAATTACGCTGTGTGTATGTATTTTGAAAGAATTCATAGCGTAAGTATTATCAAATAAATTTCGCCATAAATTTAAGGAACAAATAAAATTACACAGATATAATCATCTATCGAAAGTTCAATATGAAGACTTTAAACAAATTAAATATCACGATTATATGTACAATATACAGCATCATCAGTTTAACTATTTAAAAAAAAAGTTTTTAGAATGAAAATATGAATGTATTAAATATACAAAAAGTATCATAAACTAACAAAAATCGAGTATTTACCTCGTCGTTTCGGTCGTGAATTGGTTATCAAAAACGAATAGTAGCAATGTATCGTTGATGATAACCATTGGTGTATATTGTTATTAATTGGTGATTGTCTCGATTGATCGCATTTCATTATTTCAGTGTTTCTTAAACAAATCATAGCGCAGTGCAAATAGTCAATATCAACTTTCTAAATATACCTCACGCAGCCACGAAGCCGTTAAAGATGCAATGATCGAATTACAAGTCGTTCGTCTCATGACGCAATCGGCTGTGCCCGATCGGCGCACCTCTCCGAGGAGCCTGGGCTGAGGCTGCGGCGCAGAGAGATGGTGGAGATGGCTGCAGACCTTCGGGCCGAGCGTCCGCTGGAGCTGGCTTGGCCCAGTTCGTGACCCGCCCGGACTGGCCAACGTTTCGGTTGTTGGGAAAGCCAGCGACTTCGTACCCAATATGGTCCAATAGTGAGTTATTGATGCTTGAAGGTCTCCGAGTATCGTGCTGGTAAGAATTCCACATACAAAGGTTCAAAGTTAGAGTTTGCTTAATTCCTGTGCTTGTTATTGTGTACCGACTGTTGTAAGTAACGACCAAATGGTTTTATTTGTTACTTCACATTAAACAATGAATATAAACAACCGATTGGCAGGGATATTGCGTATTTTTTGTGTGGGCATTTTCGCCATTTAAAAAGCATTATTTAATAGTTATTTATAATTGTTGTTAACCAAATATTTTGAAAGCCTCATAAACTACTGTTTGCTTTTAAAACTCATTGAATATTAAATAAAATATTTTATCATAGCACTGGGCCAACGCGGTGGATTCGAATCTTACCTATTCAGCTGAAAAAAATAAAGCATAATTTTGTTGTCTCATATGTGAATTGATTACTTCAAAACAGTGGCTCTCAAACTCTTTTGGCCCACGGACCCCCTTTCATAGTCAAAAATTGCCTACGGACCCTCTTTCATAGTCAAAACTTGCCTACGGCTCCTGGGTGAAAAACTACATAAATTCATATTATTGACTAGTTGGTGCAAGTATCGACTCTATTAACCTACCTGACTCACCGCGATGCACCTGTCTATATTTATATTTTACTTAGGACGTAAAAAATCGTTAATCGTGTATTAATTGTTATTTATTTTAACTTCCATATTAATAAACGAATCTGACGTTCTTCAGGGACCTTAAAATCGTTTTTAATTTTCTAAGGACCCCTTGAACCCCTGGGGTCCGTAGGGACCACTTTGAGAAGCACTGCTTTAAAACAACAAACAGTTACATTTAAAAAAAAATATTTTTATTATAAAATTAAAGCTTTATTTATGACAGATAAAATTATTTATTTTAAGTTTTCTTATATGCTCTGGCGTGACTTAAGTGCGTCGGTGCTCGCTTGTATATCGGCACGCAAGACGATGCGTGTGATATGAAATTCGCAGTAATTAATATTCCGTTTGGGTCCCCGTATAAGGCGATCCACTTGCAACTTACGGCGAGGATGTCTCAATCGTCCCGGGCACCCCCATTAGTCTCTCCGGCTCATTCTGCGCCTTTCAGCGGGAATGTCCCCGGGACCGGTCGTCGCGGGGACAGAAGGAATGTGATAAATAATTCCCCGCCGCTTATTTATACTCCTGGCGGGGGATTCCCGCTTTGTCCCGCGCGGGGAAATCGGCTCCAATTTAATTCGGAATCAATTTTGATTTTCGGTTTTGGCGCGCCGGAGTTGATATTGGCAATCGCGGCGCTGATAAAATATATGCTAACGGGAATTCGGTGCGCCTGATTTTTAACATTACATTTCGTGCGTATTTTATTTGAAAGAATTTCTTCTACAAAAAAAATGTAGATTTGATTTGAAAAGATAATCTAAAATTGTATTTTAAGGAAAAAAAATGAAATAGGCTTTTGAAACTTTCCCTATTTTGCATTTGAATATTTTTATTCAAATATAATACGTAAATTGAAATTCAAAAACCAAATTTATAAGTGGTTTTTGGATGAGTGATTTTTTTATGCAAACAGACGCCATCGGCAAAAGAAATAAAAACGAGCAAAGCAATTCGTACGTCACAAACTAATGTTAACAAACGACGTGCTCGATAGTTATTTTGTGTTTGTATTGTAATAAACGATATTGAAAATGTAAAAGATACTGACTTATATATATATAAATGTAATCGGCGTTTAACATGTTCTTTACAGGTACAAACACAGGCATTTGTTTAGCCAGTGTTATCCTTTTATAATCTTCATCTTTTACACGTCAACTTTCTTTACATCGTGGATACAAATTTATATACCTATTTAAGTTATTTGTTAAATGTATAAAATATTTTCAGAGATTAGAAACTTTCACCTTTAGTACCTGAATAATATATCCCGAGCTTGCGAATAGCACCCCATCTTTACGGCATCAATCTTAGCGCGCCCCCCTGCCCTCGAGTGTCAAGAATCCACCCTCTATAGTTTTAAAACACGAGAACTGGCGTTAGAATTTTATTTTCCTTTGACACCCTCATTCTTTAAACAGAATTTTCTCCATTAATAATAGATTTTTTTGTGTTAGTTTTCTCCAAAAGTTTATATCATCTGAAAATATATGAAACGTCAACCACACCACTTTGTAAGAGTAGAAAGTCACAAGAAAGAAACAAGTAGGCAAACAATGCGTATAGCGTCTGTCGCGCACTTTCAATATTTACATTTTGAATACAAAAATTGACATTAGTTTCTTTTCCGTTTTGAAATTCATATATATATTATTTAAATACTTAGTATTAAAAATTAAACAAGTCTTACTTGGATGCACCTGAGAGGGTTTTATTACCCGAGTTCGTGTTTGAAAACACTCGGCAATTAAGTACATTCAGATACTCGGGAGATCCATATCGTAAGCATGGACCCGCCCATTCAATATATCAATCAGCCGGGGATCGAACCTGGACACCCGAGTTTATAGTCCCCGCTTCCTAGAATAGCGCGCTGTAAGGCGATTGTATCGCGCGCGGGATCCGAGCCAGGGACCTCGCGGCCTGCGCGCTCGCCGATCGACCATCTCGGGATATTACAAGCACCGAGCACTGTTGGCGTTAAGGGGGCAAGAGGATGCATTTTGGATTTCTCCAGCAACACAAATATCTTTGTGAATCAACAATTTAGCTCGAACACCTCTTTAAGAATTGCAATACAAGACCTGTATTTACAATTGTTAATTATATAAAATTAAATACGTGGTAGTTCAAAATCTAAGCAGGTCGTTTTGCTCACTTGCTATAAATGAGTTGATTCGGTTTTTTTGAGTGTCGCGTTACTCGCGGTATATATTTCCTTCAGCGGTTTAAAAATCTCTGAAGGTGTCGGAGAGAAAGAAACCGAATCAACGGCTGCCAAAATCTGCGAATACACCTTGTACAAGTGAGCCTAACAAATCATACCAATTACGGACACCCTCACTATAATATCATTTAAGCGTAAAACTTAAAATTGAACTAGAGCAAAAACACGTTAGTTTACATACTAATCTTTAAAGAACATTTTCATGTAGTTTCCTGTTTTTTTTTAGATTTACTAATTATTTTTCCTGCTGCTCTGGGTGGGTAAACACAAACCGCTGGCGATATTTAGCTCACAAGATGCGTCTCATGGAGTGAGACGTCCCATTGCCGAGGAGGGCGTGCATTCCCGAGGTACAATTACTGTCCCTGGTCGCCCTCGCTGAATTCCTCGCGGGGCTCATTACGCCACTGGCGCCCTGAAATGGCGCCTCGACTGGCGGCAGCCCTGTAACCGAATTTTTCGCACGTGGTGAATCGATACGCTGAGAGCTACAAAGTTGGTGTAACCATCCTTATTCATACATATAAATAGATCTCAATCGTTATAAAGATGATGTATCACGCCCTCAAGAAGCGTATATTTCCACTCCATAGTAGCGTTTGGCTGACAATGGCACATCCACATTTTTTTGTATCTTTATTTATCTATATTTGCTTCCTAAAAGTCTTACCCGCGTCTACAGTAACTCGGAGCTTAAAATTTATATCACGCGATCATCGCGGTGTCACTCAATTTGTCGATGCCTTGAGAAAAGAAAGAATAAAAATTCCCCTCCTGCGCGACAGGGAGCGAGCCACCGCGGCCAATCAGCGGACGGCCTGCCCTGCGCAGACGACGAGCCGGCGAACAAAGAAGCGTCGCCGCGCACGAACAATCGCCCCAAGCCACGTGCACACTGCGGCAACGAGCAACCGCGGGGCAACTGGCTAGCCAAGCAACCCATCAATCCACAATCAACAAACATTCAACGACATTGAGTCGCTAAGAATTCATTAATTAGCTCGTAAGCCAATTTTTGAATATTCTGGTACTAACCCTTGAAGTTTTTTATTAGTAGATCATGTCGATAACAACAAACTATTAGGCTATACGACGAATTTTATTTGGATTTTTTAATTGTGTATTATACCACGGTTATTATACGCGACCCAGCTATGCGCGGTTTCACTATAACGCGAATTTCAAATGCCTCGCATTACGCGAATTTCTCATTTAAAGAATGTGTATGAACATAATGTAGTCATTGACTTCTTCAGAGGCACCAACTGGAGAGCCAATGCCGACAGGAAGGTCTGTGCCTGGATGACCTGAAGTCGGTGGCGAGACACCCTCAGTTGATGAAGTCACTGGATGGCTTCTTGAAGCGTGTTATCGGAATCATAAAAAATATAAACCAGGGGGTGTAGCTTCAGTCACTCCCATATGTAGATCAATTCGATCGACTAGTTTGGATAGTCCCCAAATTGTGACGACAAACCTTGTATATAACAAGCAAGGTACCAAACCTATATATTTAAAAAAAGCACTTTAATAAAGTAATACTGCATAAAGTGTTCTTTGATATAAAATGATTCGTATTTTTTTGTATTAAGTTTTGACTATGTATGTATATTTAAGCGTAAACCCAGATTTTTACCGGAACGTATCATGGTATTACTGTATATAATTTTTAGTGACAGCGCCGATTTTGGCTCCCGTGTTTCCAAATACCGGTAAGGTTAGGTATCGTTTGTGTCAGTAGCTACTCGGTATTGCTGAGTTTTGTTGGGTAAGTTCTGCTGCTGGGTTAGGTTATCTTCGCCCAGCAGCTCATGCAGTTGCCGGGTTGGTTTCGGTCGGGCTTGGTTGTTCACAATGCGCACGACTCCGCGCAGGACTCCAGCGGCCTGTCAATTGTTCTTCCTCGGCTGACTGCGCCGCAAGATAGTCCGATTGTCTTATCGTCCCCCGCGCAATCTTACTGTATCATCTGCCGGGCTCCTGGCCATCAACAGCGCGGTGATTCTTATTTTCAGTACATTTTCTCTTCAGTTGGTGCTCTCATTAGAACTATCGCGATCTTTTGGTATCGAACGTTGAAATGATGCTTATCGTATTCAATATGATACGTGTATTATGAAATAACACCATCATTATAATATGATCTTTTAACTTGGGTGCTGTGCTGCATTGTTTGGTCTCAATACTGGAACCTTGTCCCTGAAGATGCACAACGCAGAACAATACACAAGAAATAAGATTATCTATTAACTACTCCCAAAACCTGCGAACACACTGATCATTGTATTTTTTTTAAATGTATAAACACCAGAAACGTCGAAAAATTATTGTGTTTTTTTTTAAATCGCATGTGTACGAGAATGATAATTTAATTCGTTTTCTGTGCTTCAAAAATACTTTTTCACGTTATTTCCTGCGTAAATCGATAAATCTAAAAACAGTGTGCATAAAATCCACCTGTATGGCTTTAAACGCAGATTTATTAAATAATAAATAATAATCATCGGTAAAAATACAAAACAATGTTCGTGCGACGTCGTGACCACCGCGGATATTGCCTCTCGGTTTGTACCATTTTACTTGCGGCCGAGAAAAAAGCTCCGAGAATCTTCGATTCCTCCTTCGGCTGTCGATTGTTTCGGCCGTTTTTTGTTTCGATTTTTTCTCTCATTTCGTTTTTGAGCTGACGCGTGATTTCCTTGCCCCAAGATGGAGGAGTAATTTATGAGCCTACATCTTACGCTTCGATGAGGTCTTTAAAAGTTTTTTGCCCTGCCGATACTTAGTATGGGCGACGACCCTTTTCGGACCCCTGAGTAAATACACAGCCTCCGTAATGAATCGACAATTTCGGACCTCTGTATACGTTTCTATAATTTAACCGTATGGCTGCATTTTGGGAGATTCTTTTAATGGATTTTTTTTCAAACAATATTTTTTTTCAATATTATCACAAAATACTTTTCTTGGCATTTTTATACTAAAACTTGCAAAAAAATATGGACTATCTTTTTTACATAAATCGTTTAATAATGGATTTAAGCATGTCTGCTTCATATTTTATAGTGTTCAAAGCAAAATCTAACAATAAAAATAAATATCAAAGAAAAAAATACTACGTCAAAACCATCAATGTAAACTCATCAGGTTTCTATATATATTGAGTTATCGAATTAGTTCATATTTATATGAAATTTTTACTCGGCAGGTATTGATGTATATGCCTGGGATAAATACGATTTTTTACCAAGTATTTTGGATACAAGAAACAGAAAACAAAAAAATACCAGACACCGTTCAAAAAGTGTTGATACTATATTTATATATAAAATTTACCTAATCTATCCTTACGTAACTTTAAACATAATTTTAAATAAAACAATGTGATTTATATTACAACACTGTATTTTTCATTTTTATTTTATGTACATATAATAAAGCTTTATGATTTGGGTAGGTTATGGAATTTATGTACACGTTTTACGTCTTCACACAGAGGCGAGCTTTCTGTGGGTATACAAAAAGTGTTGAGGCGCTGTGGTCATAAATAAGGCAGCGGTCACATTGTACGAGGCGGCGCGTCGTCGCGGCTTAGCGATGATTACGGCGAGATAATGCACACTCGGCGACAGTCCACGTGTGCGCCGGGATTAATATCGCCTCAGTCCCAGGATTCGGATAGAGAAGCAGGGAATCCGGACAAAAATACCGGTTTCCCGATAAATAGAATCAATCTGTCGTTAGTATTGAAAAAACCCATGACTAGAATTGATTTGCATACCGACAATATAATGATATGGTTACTGAGTAAAAAAGAAGGAAATCCGGACAAAAATACCGGTTTCCCGACAAATAGAATCAATCTGTCGTATTATTGGAAAAACCCATGACTAGAATTAATTTGCATACCGAGAATATAATGATTTGGTTACTGAGTAAAAAAGAAGGAAATCCGGACAAAAATACCGGTTTCCCGACAAATAGAATCAATCTGTCGATATTATTAGATAAACCCATGACTAGAATTGATTTGCATGCCGAGAATATAATGATTAGGTCACTGAGTAAAAAAGAAGGAAATCCGGACAAAAATACCGGTTTCCCGACAAATAGAATCAATCTGTCGTTATTATTGGAAAAACCCATGACTAGAATTGATTTGCATACCGAGAATATAATAATTTGGTTACTGAGTGAAAAATAAAGAAATCCGGACAAAATACCGGTTTCCCGACAAATAGTACCAATATGATTAAATTTATATACGACGACACTAGATTAATATCACGAGTGTGTATATTGTTCTGGTGTGTGGATTCGCATTGGAAGAAATTTACCCCGACAAAAATACCGGATACTTAATAAATTGTTTTTATGTGAGTAAATTTATATTATTATATTAGTAATGTATGTGCTCGGGTATATGCTATTATGATTCATGAATTTAGATGGAGAAACAGAGAATCCGGACTAAAATACCAGATTGCAAAAAGCGTAGAAATGTGTTGTTTTTTTATTTAATACACGTATGCTGGAGAATAAAATCAAATAGATTCACGTAAATATCTGAATTTCTGTATTATACCTAAAAATAAAGACACTCGGACAAGCTTAAAATATAAGACGCTGATACTTTAAATATTATGTATTTGTATGGGTTTTATTATTATTTTCAAAACATGTATTTGAAATACCGGAAACCAGACATACTTTCAAAGTATGTAAGTACTTATTGAGTATTCACACACGCAATAGGTAAAAACTATAAACTAGGGGCATAATTTTAATAGGCACTAAAAACCGCTTTAAAAAATAAAGAGCAAACAAAGAGTTCTGTAATCTAGGAAATTAAGAAAGCATTTTATTCGTTTAATTAGATATCATATTTATAAAGTCATAAAAAAATAATGAACGGTCTCACGAACCGCTTTGGGAAAAATTTGAAGGACCAAATATCTAATGCTCGATGATTCGAAATATATTAAAATCGATTTCACGTTAAACTGTCTCGATAGGTTATGAAGATTGGAGAAGATATCGTTTTTTTGCTATCGAAAGCAAAAAAACGTGTAAAAAAGGGGTTGACACTGAACGAAGTCTATTGGAACTAATTTTGATAGACACATTATTGATATTCTTTTTCCTATAAACATATTTAAGAATTTTAAACTATCAATGTTTGTTCCGTGGAAGTTTTATAGAGATTGAAGTTGCTGATATATTTTGAAATATAACATCTATAGTAAACACTGTTTATTTCAGGAATATAATTTGACAACCTGCAATTATAACGCAAAACCGAGCTGTTGTATTGTTATTTTATAATAAATTTAACAAATGATTTTTTTAAATTATTATGATACTAATCATTAAAAAAAATTGTTTTGAGAAACACTAAGTATTAAATTCTCTTTGTTGTTTATATTCCAGATAACTAGACCTCTCATGACACAAAAAAATATATTTACGACATACAAAGTATCACATTACATGAACTTCTATCACTGTGGAGTTCTATGGATGCGACCATCCATTATGTCCAGCTCGCCTCGTGTGATCATCTTCATAAAATACCAGCTCAAATGAGCCGAGGGAGCTTTCTTCGTACAGTTCCGTTTCATAGCATCGCCTTTAAGCGGTATTCGGCGACCAGTTTCTCAGTAATGCTGACGTGTTTAACCATTACGTATAAATTAACGTCATCGCGTTTTTTTTCAGGCGCTTAGTTTTACAAACGTCGCATTCAAAATTGTCAAAAACGGGGTAAGAACAAAATACTGCGACTTTTTAATCTTAGGCTTTTAAAAGTCATATTACATCCAAAATATCAAGCAATTTTAATGTATCACATTTTTTAAAATACATAATTCTCAAAAGTCAGTCAAGAGGTCATAATTGGCCGGCAAGTATAATAAAATAAAATAGTGCCATCCTATATTTTATTTAATAATTGCCACTCTTCAAAAGTGATAGTTTTGTATATTTGAATTTTGTTTCGATAAATATTATTTTTATATTAAAACGTCTACATTTTTGCCTTCATCTGTTTGATTATATCTAGAATAACTCGATGCCCCAGAGCAATATTTGGTTCATTCGAGTGTAAATTGAATCAAAATTGAATTGACTTGTTTGCCTTCGCAGCGCCACTTTGTTGGTAAACATTAGAAATTCTAAGTAATTTGATAATGGGTACTAAGCAACGTATGTTCTTATTTATTCAGTTGGGTTTTGGAGTTCTCGTGTGTGTTTAAATACTCTATTGATTCCGTTCAAACTATTTCATCGATAATTAATTAGAAAATTTAATATATTTTCCTTTTATTTTTGTCTGAATTATAATCAAGTATTTATAAAGCATATTGGAATTTGCTGTTTATATTAGATCCACTTATATTTAAATACTATACAGTAAAGCAATGTGTAAGCGCGCACACAGTCGAAATTCCAAAAAAAAATACTTTATTTTTCCACTTTACAATTAACCATTTGCAGTACTAATTGAAATAATATTTGAAAAAAACATTTTAGGTTATTCTTTATTGTTAGAAATTTTGACCTAAATATAGATGCAACACTTGCAATATATTGAAAATTTTCTCTGCGGTATTTCCTTTACAAATATAATAACTCCAAAAAGCACATCGCATTTTCAACTGCACTCATGAAGACAATGCATTTTCAGGAAAACGAATTCAGTTTATCGATACAACAGAAAAGGCTTTCTAGCTTGTAGTGCGCTGGCTTTCAACAATAATCTAGGAAGACATCCCCCGTAATGCCTGCACTCCGGACTAATGGCGCCGCTGACCGCGAGCCTCCCTCTTCCCACTCTTCAAACTTTTCAGCTGCAGTCGAATATCTCCACGAATCGTTCTTGAGAACTGAAATACTCCGGAGTCGCCTGAAATGCCTCGGCTCTGAGCCATCTGGTGACGCTGCTTTCTTGGCACTTTACTTCAAAACCTTTTTTTGTCTTCTCCCTTAAAATCTTAACACATAATTTTTTTTTGCCTTTTTTGTATTTCATTGTATTTCCTCTGCTACTTCCATAAAAACGTCCGGTCTAATGCCTCATTAAAAATGGATTCACATAAATGATTGCTCTTGTTACTTCACAATGGGCTATTTTCCCATTTGCCACGGTGTAAAACAATGCTTTGTACTCTTTCGCTTTTTTTTTCGGGAAAAGTAAATTTAAATTAAAATAAAGCATATTTTTTTTATATCGGTGGTAATAAAGAGATTTTAACAATTGTAACTCGTATCAATTTATCTCAAAAAAACCTTTGAAAGACTTTACTGGGTCTTGTTACAGTTCGGAATGAACTCATCAACATTGGTATTTCGCGTAACGTCACGACCTCCAGTTATCTTTTTACACATTATTCGCTTCTGGTACTCTGGCTGTATTCTCGCATTTTTTTCCAGCGCTTTTCTTTGTCTAAAAACTCATTTTTCGCCCTCTTAGCCTTTTATGGATTTCGCGTAATGGCGACACATTGTTTGCCGGCTCCTCAGCGCGGGGTGTTTACATTTACGACGCGATTTCTTATTTCGTCTGCGGGAAGACGTTAGAGGCAGTAATTTAAATAACTTTTTATCTCCTCTTGAAGAGAACATCGCGAGGTAAAAATCGAGAGTCAAATTCGATATCTCGATACGCGTACACTATAAAAATGTACTTTTAGCATATATTTTTATGACTGAATCCCTTATACATTCAAAGAATCGTGATTTTTTATATTCTGCTCGTAAAATACACGCATTCTCAACGGGCAACATTGAATGTTATTGGATTTTTTTATACGATACCCATGGCCATGTAAAATTTTGCACATATAAAATGATAAAATAAATGTGCTTCAATAAATATCTAGAGTAAAAGATCTGCCCTAAGTCTGTCAGCGAGCTTTTTCACAAAAGTTCTCCTATCACAAAAGAAGTAATTACTCCATCTCTAATCCCTTTCATTTCCACTATCAAACCCCATTATGGTTTTCTTTCTGTTTCGTTTTCTTTTCCAGGACTTTCTATACGCATTTCATTCGTTGCCTAGAATATCAGAAATCCTCCTTTATTAATAGGCAGCTATACTTTGTGTGGAATTTTCTTCTGTGTGTTTGCTTAATTAATTTAGTTCCGGTAATAAATTCAAATTGATATGTTTGGCATGGAATTTTTACCAATGTGACAATAGCCTAACTAAATATTATACATTTCATGATAATTAATCAATTCATTTTTATTAATAGTGGCGTGGAGTTAAGGTTCGATACAAATCATGAAAAAATATTATTAAATAAACACATTTTCAATCATACATTTTTTCACATTAAATGTGAAATTACTCTTTTTTATATGAGATTTTATGAGTAATAAAATACACGTATTAAATTAATATTAGTTTATTATGAGTTATTGAAACAGTTGTAATTCATTAAATGAAAAACACTTTTGTTAATTTTATTTTGTTTTTATATTCTTTTGAATATGTATTTGCAAAATTTTTTTTTTTTAAATAACTATTTTTTAACAAATAATTTTTTTTTTGTTATTAGTAATATAAGTTATTTTTATTGATTATACTCAGAGCTTGCCTAGTGAGTGGTTCCGCTGAAGCGGCTTTTGTAGCAGGAGCGCACGAGCCTCATTATGCGATGATCTCCTGCTGGTATGACAGGCTGACGTGATGCTGCCCTGATATTGTCTCAGCAGCGAGGAGTCTCCGGCTTTATTTAGCAGTCAGCCTCCCTGAAGGGCCGCGACACTCGGACATCGGCGGGTCTCTCTGGCGGCGAAACGCGAGCGGGTGGTCACGACCAACCCCGCGAGGACGCCTTAAAATACTTATCTAATTTAAAAAATATATTTTAAAATATATATATATATATATATATGAGCTACTCGTCGGCCGCGTCCGAGGCTCTATTGGGTTGCACAAATAAAATGGCCGACTTCCGCCCTCGCGTAAAAAAATCATAGAGAACAAATACGCTCGATAAAATATTTATTTTATTTTATTGTGTTTCGGTCGGTTCCAGCGACCGGTGGATAAATCCCTTCTGATGTTTTTGCATGGGCAGAATCTGTTTGCGATCACGGTGTGCCATAAAATACGAAGGCTCACCTGACAAGCGCGGTGCCCGCTCGTTCCGGCCGCAAATGGCCGCTCCGATGTGACATCATCGCCGGCCAATCTGCGTTACTCGCCTGAGAGCTTTTCGGCGACATTCGGCCTGCGAGCCCCGCGGGAAGTCGTGCGCCCGCGATACTCCCTTTGGCTCGATTTTATTATATTTTTAATCTTTATTCCAATGAAAAAAATAATTTTCATCGTTCTATACTACTACTACTTCTATATACTACGCCCTGTTCAAAGAATATTAACTTATATGTTTGTAGCAAACTTGGATACGTTTCGCGATTTTGGAGAATAGTTTGTTAAAAATCACCAAATCTGCCCGTCTAAAGCATCGGTCACAAATACATAAAAAAATGTTTATAATGCATTTAAGAAATACGTATCAGGGTGGCGGAATTCGGGAGGATATTGGGCGCTGCGATTCCGTGTCCGCCCTCGCATCATACACTATATAAATAAATACCCCGATGCCTGATTTACATTCAATGGAGGACACTTAGTGTTTATTTCCCCGGCTGTCTGCGCCCCTGGCGAGGCTCGCCCGCGCGTCTCGCGCTTCCCCCGGGAGCCCCCGAATATTACGTTACTATTCCTTATTTATTGCCACCGGGAATTAAGGAGCGGACAATTGCGGCCGCGGATAATGTGACAACATCCCCCCTTCGGCGTCCTGCAGCCGCGCATCTAAATGCGCCCATTTCGGTTTTTTGCCCTCCGCGCGCGGCTGATTTCCTTGCAATTAAATTCGGGACGAAGAATTCAATGCCCGAATAAATTTTGCAAAAAAAGCTCTCGGACAATTTGGTTTGTTTTAAAAGTTAATTCAAATGCTGCGAAATTGGACTTTTTGAAACTCCGGATTTAATGGGTTTTTTTTTTTTTGTAATTTCTCGAACCGTCAACTGTAGAGGCATTTATCTTGCCGCAGACGCGATGTCCTGTTTTTTATTTTTTTATTTTATAGGTTTGATACCTTCCTTGTTATGTACAAGGTTTGTCATCACAATTGGGGAAACTTTCCAAACTAGTCAATCGAAATTGTGCTATATATATGGGAGTGACTGAAGCTACACCCCCTGGTTCATCTTCTGTACGGTTCCGATGACACGCTTCCAGAAGCCATCCAGTGACTTCATCAACTGTCACAGGTCATCCAGTCACAGGCGATCCTGTCGGCATTGGCTCTCCAGTTCGCGTCCCGTTGATGCACAGTGATCGAGACCAAAATATACTTTCAAAGATGAATTATAATGTAATGTAATAATATACAAGGCGATAACCGCAGGGGGTAGCAGGAAACCGCGCCACACGAGGAGGTGCTCGGCAAACAACTCTCGCGTTGCGCTCTGCAATTAGAGCTCGCCAGGGACACTGCCAGGAGCGCAGGCCGCAGGGGGCGTACCTCTCCCGTCCCAGCTGGCCGCAGACCGCAAGCCGAATTGCGACAGTCGCGTCCCAATGACGCGTTCGGGTCGTGATTGTGACGGAAGCGCCGGCGAACATCTCTCTTGAATTACAAGTTTCTAATATTACTGCCATCCTCTACAGAGCGCTCCAACACTGGTGCTCTCAAAGCGAAAACTAGAAATATATAACTTTACACATTATTTTTTTGAAGTTCCATAGTTTCGGCTCCAATAAAATGACTAAAAATATTTGTTTCATGTCATATTTGTACTTCAAATGTCGAGAGGTACAAATCAAATTACTCTGTCTTTAATTTGTATGTTATCATTCTTCGTCAAGTGCCTCTCCTCAATGGAGGTTGGCTACCATTTCACTGAGCATGTACTCATGCTGAACCAGTTTCATGGTTTTCTAAGGAGAAAATAGAGTGACTACACTGGACCCACTGGTCTCCGGGTCCTTCTACATCGCAGTTTTATATTGGAAGGAAAAGTCTGGGTATTGCTGCTGCCCAATAGCATCATTATAAAACCTTTCCTTACAAATATACTCCTTCTGCAGCAAGCTACAGAAACAATAGCAGAAACCCCTCCAAACGTATTTCAGAGCACATAACTCCAAGTCCGCTGCTCCATTACCGATACTTTACACACGCTCAGTATACAGAATGGCAGCCATGCACAAGCAACAGAATGGGTAGAGCGGGGAGTAATTATTATAAATTTTAATAAATATTTTAATAATAAATATCATGGCTGTTATGCATTGTATTAAATAATCAATTGCAATTATAATCCGCGAACACTTTCTTTGTAATTATCTTTGCTTCTTTGTATTAAAAGCTAGCGCGGTTGTGCTAAACAAGATGCAATTAAATTTGTAAAGTTCCCATTTAAGTCCGCGGGATTATGTTGTCGAGCTAACGAAGCGCTTGTCTGAAATTTCTCTTAACCCAATATGTGGCGGAGTGCAGTCGTTGTGCCTTTATTTGTACTTATGGCATTTTATTCTTTGTTCCAGGTATGTTCCCCGACAATAATCTATGGAAAGCAAGCGGTAAGTCATTGACAACTTCGCCAAAAGTACTCCAATAATATTGACAAGAGTACATTTGGAAATTTAAGAAAAGGTTTAAATTGGCATATCATCGAATATTTGAAATAGCGTGTGTAAGCTGCATTGTGTTGTGTGTTTCTCGACGATGTGAAGATTGGCCTCAGTAGCGGTACTGAAACGTCGAAAGACACAAACCACTATACAGCACTCAAGAATGAAGAATACCTTACAACAACGGCTGCCAAAAACTGCGAACACGTTATAACTCTTAATTATTTAATTGTTTTTCCTCACGCCAAAAATCCAGCTATACATTTCGCACCAACAGGGCCTACATTATATTTTCAGAATACGCAGTCATTATTTGAGTATGCAGAGCTTACTTACACTGAATACTTCAGCCGAACATCTGTTCACCGGGGTGTTGTTCCCCTCATATAAGGACAACGCCATTCCATTATCCGAGCCATTGTCTTTTTTGTGTCCGTGCGCCCACATGATCGTAATTTTTACACCGTTTTTGCAAAACTGCAGCGTATATTTGCCAAGCAATTTCTCCATACGTAGCCAGAACTACTTAGGCCTAGATCCATAGATAACCATTTATAGACCTCCCGCTGGCTCCCGCGCTCCGTGCGTTACAGTGCCGCTTTATTTTAATTCCCGCTGTGTAATTCCAGCTTATCTCCCCGGCCTGGTCTATTTGAATAAACGTAAGAACTTTTATTCTGCCATCTCCTGCGTAAACACGTGTTCCTGGTTCCATTTTTCTCGGTGCTCTATTTGCGAATACGTCCGCGTGTAATCTAATGCCCACCATCTCGCATGTAAATGCAGCTTCCTCATGCTGAGGTCCTCCTCGCAAAGTTACCGTTTCTTTTTTAAAGCGCATCATAGATTATAAGCTGATAGTTGTATAATGTACGATGCATTGTGTTTAAAATAAAAATCCATTCTTTTACAGAATGTATTCGCATAAAAAATTAGTCAAATTTTTTTTTAAGCTTGAGATTTGAGAACAAACCTTTTGGTGCAAGGTTAAGTGATATAAGTAAGCGGTGTTAAAAACACGAATTTCATATGAGGTATATCGAGGTAATCAATTAATTTGTAGCCTTGATCGGTCAGTCAGACTTGGCTGTCTTTCAAATGTAAATTTCGTCAAAACGGACACATCGAGTACCAAGATTTCGTAAATACTCAGCGGCCATATCAAATGATTACAGAGTTGCCCGCAGAGTTTTAAATTGACTGGCGTCAATCCGTGACTGACTTAGAGAGGCAGTGCTGCCTTCCGCTCTCCGGTACACCAAGCGTGATTCAATATTTGATTTGCGCAATTAATAATATTGTATTCTTGGGTGGATTGCAGAAATATTGGATTGCAAAGGTTTGTTTTGATTCGAGCGCACCAATTCTACATCCGACAACGCAGATGAGCGCACGTCTCCGAACATTTCAATTCACGAATATTGAGTTGGGAACGTTGTGCCATGTATTTGCGATACCAAAGAGCTTGTTTATTCTGATCTACAGGGTTGTACATCTCGATATCCAAGCTTGCATATATCGATACACATGAGAAAGGTTTGAGTATGAAGACACCTGGTCAGTAATCCTGGATAAATACGCTCTCCTAACTTCATTTAGATTTAGACAATTCATAGCTTTCGAAGTGCCTCGAATAACGCAAGAATACTGATGAGGCTCTGACGCGGTTGTTAACCAATTAATATAACAGTATTAAAAGCGGCTTCCAAGTTCTGAAAATACATCTGTCGATTTAAAATACTTTTTATTTATTTGTTTTATTAAGTTCGCACGTTGAAAAGTGAGAATTGCTGCCACGAATTGGTTGATTGCCGAGGTCGTGTCATTTAGATTATTGTGTAAAAAATCGTGGGTGTTACGATCACGACTTTCCAATCATAGAAGCTTACCTGGCTCGTGCTGTGTTATTCTGACAAAATAATTAGCTGGTTTGTATTTGCTTTGTTTCCAAATTAAGTAAACAAATAAAATAACAATATATTTATATTAGGGTTATGCAGAATACGGGTGATATGATTTTTTTATCAAACAAGTTGAATTAATATAATATTTTTGCTAAATATTACACTAAACAAAGATGAATTAATTTTATTTTAATTCCTTTTAGTATTGTATGTGTGAAATATGGAAATGTTTTTCAGCGGAATTTATTTCATTATTTTTTAATTCGATATATTTTAAAAAGTATTTGGGATATCTGTTAAACAATATAGAAATGTTTGAGTATTTGATAGAGTAGATAGATAGCAACATCGGCATAATTATTTATTTAACAGCTATAATAACAGTTTCTGCTACGTTGTAACAGCACTAGCACATTTAAAAGGGAGGTTCATTATTAATTATAATTTAATTAAGATATATCTCATTGCGTAGAGCAGATGTTAGTTTAAGCGCACGCTGTTATGCTCACGAGGTCAAACTTAAAGAATAAAAGTACATTTATAGCACTTTTTCTAACGCCTGATAATTAATTATTATCCGTCCAGTGGCGTACCAACTTCCCACCTTTCAAAAATCAAATACGATCGTAATTGATTTCTCATTTTTTGCTCCGTTTCCTTTCTAAGTATTGACCTCACTCTTTCTCATTCACCACTCACGAGCCGCTAATGAATCTGTTATATTTGCCGAGTGGAATCGTAATTATGAGTTTTGATTCCACTTAGCGCTGCGAGAGTAAAAAAAATATACAAAAATACCCAGTGGCGTGCCGTGCAAATGGTGTTGCATAAAAAAACAGCGTTCAGTTTTTATTGCGGAAATACATTAAAAGCGTATTTTTTCATGCTTCTTGAAGATAAAAATATAGTTTTAATTATCACATCACCTTATTGGAAGTAATGTATTATTATAAAATAATAATTGGCTGAGTTAAATATCCTTTTCTTGAGTATCTTGGAAGTTTAAATGCCCAATTAACTTATATTATTCACGCCTATACACACACACACACATATATATATATATATATATATATATATATATATATATATATATATATATATATTTTGTCTATTGTAAGATGACTTCGTAGAAAGCTCTGATACATCGTGAGCATATTATAAAAATGTATGAATGTTTATATAACTAAGTGCCAGTACAATCTTATCACATTCTAATAGCTAAATTTCACAGTTAATTAACAGCAACTCTTTATGAAGAATTGAATGACCGGAGGTTCAACGTGGATTAGCTAGATAAAAAAAAAACAATAGCGATGATAAACCATTCGATGGGGCGGCCAATTAATATCGACTAATTCACACACGGGCCGACGCCTGTTCACTTTCTAGCGTGACCCCCGACCCGACTGCATGAAATGCCAAACATGCCCGGCATTGTTTCGCCCGATGCTGAGTCATCGATCAAGAAGTCAGCTGTACCAATATTAGATCAGAAACGAAAGTTCGGCGCGTGAAAGCGAAGGACGCCGGACGCTGCGAATCTCAACCGACTCCGCTCACGTCCTGCTCGAAACTTTAAAAATTATATATATATTAATCGATTTTTTTTAATAAATTGCCTTCGGGTAAACACGGAACAGCTTCGCTGGCAGCTCGAACGAGTATCACTTTGGAAAAAAAATTCAATGCGTAGTTTGGAAATATATATTTTAAAATGATTATTTAACATATGTTACATGACTTTGATACCATATATTTTTTCCAATGAAATAAATGCAAAAATAATCATTAATACACATGTGTACGCAAAGCACTTAAAATTTTTAATTGTACATAAAAATCGTTGTATCAAGTACAGTAAACTGCGATTTTAAGTATTTCAAGGATTTCAAGTACAGTAAACTTGAAATTAATAAAGCAACGCAAGAATGTGTTTTTAAGTGTTGGCAGTTGTTATAAAATAGAAATGCTGTTTCGTTGAAATTACTGAAATCTCAGTACAGAAGCTATTTAGAAGGTGTCAGAAAGCGTCAGAATCTTCGACAAAAATTCACCACACCAAACGTGAGGGGCTGTCGATATTTGTATGGCGAGCAGGTGATCAAAAGTAAAGACTATCGCAATAGTAAACCATGTACAGGGTGGTTACAAAATACAAACGCCTCAAAGCCACTTTATCACTCTAAGTGGACTTACACAGTTTTTTTCACCAGAGCTGGCAGTGGGAACGCTAAAGTGACTTGGCGGTTTTTTCCACTCCGAGCATCGTTGCCTCGAGACTCGGGTCATGAGTCGATGCCGATAGTTGAATAGGTCATTATTTTCTATTCACACAGATTGACGTAGCTCTTTTTTTGGGTTTTGCAAACTGCATATTGTTTATCGTTGCAACGCTAGGCTGATTGCCTGATTGGTTGAGATGTTTTTGAATTTGAATTGTAATTGAATTTAATTATAATTATTTTCTAACATGTTGATGTTTTTTTTTTTTTTTGAGTACTGATTGTTGTATGTTTCTTATGCCAATGCCATTATTTGTATACGCTTAAATTTTTAGAATAACTTATAAAGATGTATGTTAATTATGAATATTAATAAAAATTCATTCATTCGTTTAATATTACCTCTCGACAATACGATATTATGGAGATATATTTTAAAACACATACTGATATATTTTACATGTCCGCAATTTATACATACCTAAGGTCAGTCAGTATTTTACGCTGAACTTTATGTTATCTGATAGGCTTAAATTTCAGAGGGCATTTATAGGTCATATCAGGTCATATTCGACTATTGTCGGAATTCGTGAATTTCGTAAATTTTTATATACTAAATCGCAGACACATATATCTCTTGTTATCTTATAAGTCAAAAATTTGGGAGCGTGAATGGGCAATATCAAAAGCACCAGATTAAATTTGTAGGTTTGTTTAAAATATTAAAAATTTACCTCTCTCGGTGCTCAATTTAATAATAAAAACACAAAATATACAACCACGCTGAACTCACCCACATTTAAGCCAAATAACACAAAAAATAAACAAAAACGAACCGCAATAATCCCTTCCAATAACATTGAAACAAAAAAATAAAACAATACGAACTGAATTGGATTTCTCGCTTGGCCTATCAGGGCCGCAGGAGCGCGCCGCAGAATGTACCGCCGAGATTCCATTCTTCGTATCAAGTGTTCCCATTTCGCCGGGCCAATCTCCCGGGCATATCTGGGCCCTGGTCCTCTCGCTAAGGATTCGCCATAATTTCGCCGAGGATTGCAACAAACATAATGCAGAGGAGAGTTCGTGCCGCCGACATTATGCCGTGTATTGTGCTCGTATATACTGGGTGACCCGGTCAACATTTGTGTCTTTTACGATAAACGCGTATCAATCGCCAATCCAATGATTTTGCATATACCGAGAGACTCGCTTTGAATAATACTTGTCGGTATCTTGCGAAACCGCCGAATTAACCGCAATCAAATTATTTGTAGTGTCAAATGGCACTTTAATACAAATCGTCATCGGCTAGGCTGTAGGCGTTACCCTCATCATCAGCTTGGGACTGATCTGTCGCGACGGGGATCACACTCTTAAAGTTACTGATTTATAACTGGCAAGTGTGATGTAACTTCATGTATCGCATGTCATTCAGCTGTATATAATTCTCCAGTCCGCGGTGGTTTTTCTCGCAGTATTTCATAGAGGAATCTGATCGCGTTTGGAACGCCCCGTCATTTTTTAACACTTCCGCTAATACTCACCGCCGGCCAGGTGGGACTATCCGTCCATCACCGGGCGAGGAGTCGGCGGTCGGCGCGGGCGCAGCGCGTACAGGCACCCGCAGACTTATTAAAACATCGATTGCCGCAACATAACTCTCACATTATTCCAGCATTTGCGCTTAACGAGCGATACAGATCACCGCGCGTTCTACTCACTCACTCCATCTGCCCAAGCCCCGGACCTTTCCGATATTTTATAAATATCAACATTATGCATTTAAATCAGAGTTTTAAAATAAACAAGTGTATAATTGTTCGCTCAATATTGAAAATAGCCAACCGTGTCATCATCGTCCATTTTCGCCCGCCTCGCTTGCCGCTGAGGCGTGTGTTTGTGTGTTGCAAATAAATAAAAAGAATTTATAACCGTAAGAGCTAGCTGGGGTTGGACTGCAAGATTGGGTTATATTTATAGCAAACGTAGCCTATCAAATGTCCTAGAGAGCCTGATAAGCTCACGGGCGCTGCGCCGCGGAGTCTCGCGCATTCCTCGCGGCGAGGCTGTCCGCGGCGGTATATTTGAATGCCTTGTCCAGCGGCCATGAGAAGGGTCCGCCATTGTTTTTCAGCGGCAAAAATGCTCGCCGTTGACGCTCCGGATGCATTAGCGTGCCGGATTTATCACCTTCCTCCCGCCGCTGGGACCCAGGCGGCTCTTTCAGGAGATTTTTCAGAAAAAAACTGCCTCTTCTGTGTAACGACTAATATTCATTCATGTCAGACGTGCTTAATTTTTGATATTCCGCACGTAAGGAACAAATAACCTTTTGCCCTACAGGAGCATCTTGATCTCCTAGCCAGTTGGATATTCACACTTGCAGACTTATCACTCATTTATTATTTTTTTTAAGATTCTATTGAATATGGATAAAACTTGCGTACCGCCAATATTTGATATCAATTATCAATATAAAACACTTCAAGAAAACAGTCCTTCAAATGTAGATTTTCTATTATTTATTTGTATAAAACAGGGCATGTATTAATATGTACACAGCCACACCGAGCTCTGAATATTGTTTGTCTCTTGTCTCGTCTCTCTTATATATATATATATAAAAAAATATTTATTTTATTCAAAATATTTGATTTCAGATAGTATGAACAGTAAGTTTATAATATATGTTTTATGTTTTACCAACTGCTTGCATGAGATAATTCAACTTAAATCTATACATAAACAATAATGGACAAACACATATATATCTCTATACCGTCTTTGGTTGCAACAGCTGTTAATTAAAATATTTATGCAAGCACTTATTTACCCAGGGCCTCTACTGTCGCCGTTCCCCGGCCATTCCCCGTGCTATTTCAGTCCACCCTGTGTGCGTTTTAGAGCACAATATTACATACCTACAAAGGAATATTCAATACACTTTGTGATACAATGCGCCATTTTAATGTCACATAAATATGGTTTTCTCGGAGCCGAGTATAAGGTAATTCACGCAAATATCTGCCGCTAACGAATGCGGCGAGCGGGCGTGTTTGCCGCCGAGCTTTATCTTCTGCCCGTCTGATACTTTGCTCGAGCTCTTGCATCCAGTAAGGCAAGCAAATTACCTAACATATATCATTAGTCCTGTATGAGTAAACGAAGTTCTTCCAATAACCTCTGACCGCCCGGTACTTCCTAAGAATATTATGATTAATTTGCTTACCTACGATACTTATGTTTTGTATGAGTAAACTACTTTATTCTCACAACTCCTTATCGCCTGATATTTCTCTCGATACAAAGAAAACAAACTACGCAAACGTAAATCATCAGTCCCGTTAACTAACTTCTTACGACTTCCGGTCGCGAACATTTCTCTCAGGTGCATCGCATCCAGGAAGGTAAGCAAATTACACAAACTTAAACCATTCGTCCTGTATGAGTAATTTAACTTTTACTCTCTGATACATATCACGTTTTTATTTTACTAATTGAATACATAAATGCAATTGAATTTTTTCACATTTTAAAAAAATATTTATTAATAGTTTCAATTTGTCGTTTCTTGCGTATATTTAAAAAAAATCGTGACAGTATGATAAATTGGCCGGGACCATGTCTGGAGCAGTCCCGGTCAAAATGGGACGTGGGGTAAGCCTACCCAAAAATATATTTTTAATTACATTTTTTTTACAACTTTAGCATGCCGGGTTTCTTTTAAATGCACGAAAACAAAATTCCACGCATTTGTGACAAAATATCGCATTGAATATTCGTGTTTTTCTTATAAAAACCACCAAAAATTCATTCAAATTAGTTGTTTGAACATGTTTCTACCCACACTTACAATACTCAGCTGTCTTACTTTCTTATTTAGGTATTTCTGATCACATACCGTTTAAAATACAAAATGTCACAAGATCTTCATCTTCAGATTTTGAGATTTCACATTACAGGTTCTATTCTCCGATTTGCACTTAAATTTGACAGAAAATTTCACTCTGTTTATTCTGAGCACAAAAAAAGTGACAGTAAACAATTATTTACAAAAAGTATCATTAATTTATTTATAAATACAAAATAATGAAAAAGAACAAAATAAAAATCTTGTCATTTCATTTGTGAATTAATTCATGAAAACAGTTTGGGTTTCAAATGTGAATTTATAGTGTGATATTTTTCATTGGTAATTTGGAGCTTTTGCCTTCTTTACATTTTCAACACATTATTTAGAGCGACATTGCACAAAAAAATGCAATTCTCCATATTATAATTATAAGCCAAGTATGAAAAGCCAGTTTTTGGTTTTTCAAATATTTAATTAATTATTTACAATAAGATATGTACCATATTTAATGTTGTTGAGGGACAAGGCATTTGAATGGTGAAGATCCATTAATATAATGAAAAAATAACTTTTTATTTAAATCTTCACAGTGAGCTTATTAGAATAATATTATCAGTTTAGTCATGTATCTGATGATGACCCGGTATAGGGTCGAAACTAGTTATGCAAAATATTATTCTAATAAACTCACTGTGAAAATTTAAATAAAAAGTTATTTTTTTCATTATACCATATTTAAAACACAATTATTGTATAATACGTATTCTTAGGGTTTCAGTAGCCGTTGTACTATGAAATGTTGTGTATTATGATTAATCCCTGAAGATGGACCCAGCACTGCCAAATTCTGCCAGTGATTATAATTACAATACATCTATTATTTTTCTGTTGCGTCTTCTCATATGAGGCCGGTGACTATTTCTTCGAACATATCGCTATCCTGGGCTAGACTCACCAATCCGGCTGCACTTCCGATCTCCTGCGCAACTTCCTTCTTCAAGTGTCCATTTTACCTCCGATTTTTGCGTCTATAATAATATTCAAACATCTCAAAGTTCAAATCACCTCTTGTGCGTTTGCTGGCCGGCTCGTTCCCCGCTTTCTCACGGCCGGCGGTGACATTCCCCTGTAATCATAAGACGCCACGCGTCCGCGCCGCTCATTGTCTGGGTCGGCCTGTCGTTAGCATAATCCGTCTCCGCCGGCAGCCCGAGGCGGGATCGGCCATAAACAATCCCCTGCGTACATCTCGGCCGGACGATCTGACAATTAAACGCATCAACATGCCGCCATTGCGGGCTTGATGGCTTCGACTAGAGCCTCAATTAATAGCATGTACCTCTTCGGATTATGCAGGACACTGCACGCCCGTTAATCCATGGAAATTAGATAGCGCAGATTATTTATTATCCATGACAATACGCCAACGACCTCTCTCAACCATACCACCTTTAATTTTTACAAATCGCAAGGATGACAGTTCTCCGTTACAGCATCCAGCTATTAACGCGTCACTGTATAATATTTTCTGTGCAAATAGATAACTTACCTAGTTCTATTATATTAAACCTTTTTATATTGGCCACGTTTCAAGAATCCTGACTAACAAATAATACTAATATGATTAGGCATATTTTTTCACATATTGAAAATGATTCAAAGAAACTCTCAGAAAAATATCGTGACCTGTGTAGGGTTTGAACCAAAATCTCCAAGCTTACATGGCCGGTGTACTTATGATATTTTCTTCAAGCCGCCATTGCGGGCTTGATGGCTTCGACTAGAGCCTCAATTAATAGCATGTACCTCTTCGGATTATGCAGGACACTGCACGCCCGTTAATCCATGGAAATTAGATAGCGCAGATTATTTACTATCCATGACAATACGCCAACGACCTCTCTCAACCATACCACCTTTAATTTTTACAAATCGCAAGGATGACAGTTCTCCGTTACAGCATCCAGCTATTAACGCGTCACTGTATAATATTTTCTGTGCAAATAGATAACTTACCTAGTTATATTATATTTCCGTCGGTAAACCTTTTTATATTGGCCACGTTTCAAGAATCCTGACTAACAAATAATACTAATATGATTAGGCATATTTTTTCACATATTGAAAATGATTCAAAGAAACTCTCAGAAAAATATCGTGACCTGTGTAGGGTTTGAACCAAAATCTCCAAGCTTACATGGCCGGTGTACATATGATATTTTCTTCAAGCCGCCATTGCGGGCTTGATGGCTTCGACTAGAGCCTCAATTAATAGCATGTACCTCTTCGGATTATGCAAGACACTGCACGCCCGTTAATCCATGGAAATTAGATAGCGCAGATTATTTATTATCCATGACAATACGCCAACGACCTCTCTCAACCCTAACACCTTTAACTTTTACAAATCGCAAGGACGACAGTTCTCCGTTACAGCATCCAGCTATTAACGCGTATGTGGTCACTGTACAATATTTTCTGTGCAAATAGATAACTTACCTAGTTCTATTATATTTCCGTCGGTAAACATTTTTATATTGGCCACGTTTCAAGAATCCTGACTAACAAATAGTACTAATATGATTAGGCATATTTTTTCACATATTGAAAATGATTCAAAGAAACTCTCAGAAAAATATCGTGACTTGTGTAAGATTTGAACCAGAATCTTCAAGCTTACATGGCCGGTGTACTAATGATATTTTTCTGAGTTGAATCATTTTCAATATGTGAAAAATATGCCTAATCATATTAGTAAGTAATATAAGCCTGTAAAAGTAATTAAAACGCACTTGATTGACGTTCAATCCACAAAATAGACATATATAACAAATACTACTGTAAGAAATGAGGTAGCTAGATTAAAACAGGTTTTGGTGGAACAGAAGATGTCGTGAATGCAAATTTTCAGTGGTTCACACTTACGTAGATGTTTTTGTCTGTAGATGCAAATGATACAAGAACGTCATGGGAGAATGGCCAAATAATGCTTAGGAGCCAAATAACACAAGCAATTAGTTTTAATGGTTACTGTATAATCCGTGTGCTTTAATAAACATGTCTTTGTTTTCTATACAAATAAAGACACAAAAATAAGGCGAAACAACAAATGTCATTTTCAATCTATGAAAAACGTGGTGATCTTAAAAGAGGTTTGTTTTTAATTATTATCATATTGTTTTATTATTATTTCAATGCAGTGTGATAACTGAAGATATATTGCAAAACGGGGCTTAATTTGTCGTCGGCCGGGGACTCGCTCCATTAAAACTATCCGATATATTTCATTGTGTATTGATAACTACTTGCTCGCCGTATACTGCTGATCGTGCAAAATGGCCGCTTCTGGTCTGTTTGAATTTCCGCTCGGATTTGTTTGATCTCGACTCGAATTTAATACAGCTTTTAAAAAATTAAAATCAAAACACGCTTTTCTTAATAATGATTTCTGAGAATTTCTTGTACATATACCTTTTGTGTGTCTCTTTTTACTAGCTTTTTTGCAGTAATATTTATAATAGTTTTTTACGGAAAACGTGTTAAATATATTATTTATGAGGTAAACTGTACGTTCAATATTAAAGTAGCCGAGCATTCTAGCATCTTTTTCTTGTTTTTTAAAAAAAAAGCTTTCCTTTAGAATGTACTCAACGAAGGATTTATAGTCTCGCCTAATGTATTTCATAACGATGAAAAACGCAGTTGCTTGCGCTTATCTTTCATATTTTCTATTTTAATAACAGTAGTTCGTTTTCTCCCGTCTGCGCTTCCGTAAAAGGATTTTGTTTTCTCCCTGCGAAAACATTTAAGGCGGTGGCATTTGTCTGTACCTAATTACTTCTGCGGGAAGAAAGGTTCCACTGCAGGTACGGAACACGCCGTAACTTAAATTAATATTACGATTCGCAATCTTACGAGTAATTTCCTTCGCGCCGTGCAACGCGCCCGCCAGAAAATGAAAAGCTTTGAAAATTAAATTAATTATAATTTACGCATCACGCGTTACGCTCGGCGCACTTTCAGGAACGCAGCAGCCGAGTTTGGCTGCGAAGCGGTTAAGGGGAGAGTCTCTCCCTCGGGGCGGCTATTAGGGGTCGCAGCGGCGCGAGGAGGCCTACGTGAGACGCGGAGATCATTTCGCCCGCAGAGTTTAATGACTAATTCGTGTCTAATGGCGCTACATATCACGCCCGGCCCTCTGCCCGGCACTTTTCCTCTGCGCTCTTGTACAAAATCTTCACTAGGTTAATAAAAAAAATAATAAAAAAACCTCCATTGTGATGAATCGCTACTGTCTTATCACTAACAAAAAATATTATAAAAATTATTGTATTGTAGGGTGTCCAAAAAGTGTATCGGGTATATGTGAATAGTGACCGTTATTGCGATATGCTGTGAAAATTTTTGGGCCCAGAGTTGCAGGAGTTTCAAGGTTTCACGTGGTTCCAACTTGCCGTCCATCCAATCAATCAATTGTAGCTGTAAACGAATTATTCCCTAATAAGGTCATTTCACGTAGAGGTAACATCAACTGGCCTCCCAGAAGCCCCGACCTTAGCCCTCTCGACTATTTCGTATGGAGATACCTTAAAAGTAGGGTTTATGAGAATAATCCGACGAACCTAACGGAATTGAAACAATACATCAGGTCAGAAATGGCAGCGTGTAATCAGCAATCTTCGTTCCAGATTAGAAGAGTGCCAGCAGCGTAACGGTCACCATTTGGATAACATCATTTTTTGGAAATAATTTTCCACTTTTTATTCTTATAATCAACAAAAAAATAAATACGTGACTACTAGTAGTTTTTGTTTTACTGAACTAACAAATACCCGATACACTCTTTGGACACCCTGTATTAGCATTTTCAAGGTTAGGTGCACATTTCATTGAATTTTTATTCAATCCAAAACCAGCAAAATTTTGGAAAGACTCTAAGCCCATTCTTGTAAATTTATCTATCTGTGATATTAAAATATATCAACCACAAATGTTATAATTCGTGTTTATAGGCTATCTTATTTTTTATCTTTCGACGTTTCGGCCCGGGTACTGGGACTATCGTCAGTGATTTTCAAAATTGAAACGAAAGAGGAAATTTAAAATCTCAGAAATGGTCCCAGTACCGACACTGACGAGGGAGAATACACAAATAATAAAACAGGACAGCACTCAAGAAGAGAGATCGTCTTACGTTTTTGTTAGCTAATCGCAGCTATTCATGTGTTTTTTTTATTATCTAGAAATAAATGCAAATGCAGTCAAGCTCTGAATTTGTTGGGTATAATTTATTATATAAATAAAAACACTAAGCGTGATTGCTTGAAGCTCTTTGTTCAAATATAAATATAAATCTAAATATGAAAAAAAAGGAAGAGAAAATCTAGGCTTCAACAAAAGAGCGAATAATTCATTTTTCAAATTTACACACACAATAAAATCTTTCCTGAAAAAATCCCAAGCCTGCTTTGAGCCCGTGGAATATATATTTTTTGAACAAAGGGTTTACAAGAGAAGCCGATCGATATGGCGGAAGAAGACGCCTCCTGAAGCTAGCAAGACAGGAACTTCAAAGGTTGGTTGGAGTTAAATTGAAAAGCCCTTTGAATCGAAGCCTCTTTGAGGGCCGACGCCATTTGTTGTGTTTTGTCACCTTCCGATAATGAACGCCGACAGCCGATCTAGGCTCCTTACGGATATGTCTCCATACACAGATATCTCGATGATCAAAAAGATTCGCGTTATCGTCGATATTGAATGTATACGAATATTAAAAAAAATATTTACTCAAATTTTCCCATATATTTAAATTTTGTTTAATATGGGATATAGTATTAATCAATCATCGCTGGAGTAAGGTATTATGAGTTGATCGTTGGTAACTTTGTGATTGGTGTATTTACATTTTTCACATATTTATCACGATGAAAAATCTTAAAGATTCACAAGAGCGTACGTGCCTTGAAAAAATACTATGTTAAAAATTAATTTGTTTTAATTAACACTAACTAAAAAAAAACTACAAATTAAGTGTATTAAATAAAGTAATTAAAATATTGTTTTTTCTCTTTATTACAGGTATGTTCCCGTATATATTTTTCGTCTAGATTTCAATGCGATTCCAGAAAAGTACGTATGTTAAGTACAAATAACAATTAGTAACATTCTAGTTGCTTGTTTATTTATTATATTCTATGGTCGACACGTATCCGGGGAGCATAATTCTGTCTCACCGCAATAAAATATTTATATTATAATACAAAAGAACATTATCCCTAAATGTGCCACACTCGCTCATATCCTCCTCACATAGTAGTTTTATGGGCGCTTTATTGGGTTCTGTAGTCCATTTGTTTTCGTTTGCCGAGCCAATGCGCAGCAAACACGCGCACGTGCCATTCATGGCGCTATTGGCACCCCCGGGGTAACAACCCCACACCACTGCAGTTTATTTTTATTAGCAACTTTAAGGGTGGACCTTGCGATCCCGCGGCATCCCTCGGGACGCAATCACGACCCCCCGAGCGCGACGCGCACTGCTCGTTTACTGCGAGCAATATCTTCTGCTAAATTCTGCACGCATGGTAGTCTCATTGCAAATTTAACGCGTGAAATGTGCTATGTGTCTATTTTGTTGCTTTCCAGCATGTTGAATGCGCTTTTCATGTCACTGAAGATGACATTCTGGGCGTCCGTGCGTTCAGGGCCCAAGTCCCATACTCGAGTTTTTTTGATCATTTTCTGGTCCGTTTTGCGAAAAATCGACTGCACCAATCAAAAAAAATTTAATGCAAAAAGTTAGATACATCCCTTCTTCCAAATAGAATATATTTTTATTTTTTGTAAATTTACTTTTAATATGATAAATATGTGTTTTTCCGATTAAAGTGTAGGAATTTGGAGATTCGTCATGTCCCTGTTCTAAGAGTCCTAAACATTTAAAAGTCTTTTTTTAAATTGGAATATACTCTAAACACTGTGCGATTTATTATTTTAAAAATTAAAAAAAAAAATCTTTAACAAACTTTGGTTTTGAAAAGTCGTCATTTCATCCAATTTTTCAACATCTTCATGATTTTATTTTACCCTGAAAATGGACGTTAAATAAATAATAAAAAATAGATAAATATAATTTATAGTTTTTTTAATACATTATAAAAAAATCAACATTCTAAATAAAAAAATAAAGTGTCAATTAAATTAATTAAATAACACGATTTCGCCAGGTAAAACGGTCCTTTTTTGTCGCAGACGGGGGATGGACACCAAGCAAGGTTAGGTAGCAAGACCCTTAAGAGATTTAACTCTCCAAGGTGCAGAATTTCAGTCAAAAAATACCCCATTTTGCACGGAGTTTTTATTATTGTATTAAAATCAATACTCTTCTTATTTCTCATAAAATGCAGGTTTACAAAGAGCGTACCATTTTTTAACGTTTGTAATTTTGGAAGTGATATTGAAAATATCCCTTCACTGAATATTGAGGTATCAAAAAAGTGGGACGCTTTTTATTCAGCCGTGCGATACGAGGAGCGGTGGTTTTATAAAATTTGTAAAACTATAAAGCAAACTTTTGTAAAATTTCCGTTTTTGAATTTAAAAGAAAAGAACTCATAAATATAAAAATATCATTAAAAAGTCATAATCAATAAAACAAACAAAACTTTCAGTGTTTTGTTACACCCTTGATATAAGTAAACTCGGAGTACATTGGTTGTATCTCTTTTCTAGGGGTGAAAGTTACCCTTGGGATCTCCTTGGTGTGAATTTTGTAATGTTATTACTAGATGGTGTATATTTAGTGGTATGACTCACTGCCTGTACTGTATGGAGGAGATAGCGTTCATAATATTGATTTGAACTCTTGTATTAAGTAAAGATTTATTTCAAATAGATACTAATATTAAAATTATTATTTGTATCAAATTTAACATTGATTTATGCAAAACCATTATTGACTAGGGACATTCATCAATATTATGCACACTCGAAAACAATTCGTGTATCTAAATTAAAAAAATCCCATTTTCACCTGGATACACCTGGCACCTAAATCAGAATTCAATGCATTGCCTGAAAACAAAAATAAATAGCTACTGTAGAGTAGTAAACAATATTTTCAATACGCAGCATACAAAGATTTGAAAATATTAATTTATAAATAAATAAATTTATAAGAAAATAATAATAACATATTCAATCATATCATATTCATTTTACTTTAGTGTCTTTCACTGTATTATATTATCATTCCCCTGTTAAATGATACATTTTAATGACGAGAGATAATTTTTTTTTAAATTAATTAATAAAAATAGTTTGAATAAACTTATATATGACGATATCCTACCCATAGCGTTATTCTACTTATGCCACACTCGAAGGTATTATTCTTTACAACAATGGATTTGTTAAATCAATACCCAAGAACGTCAATGGACTGGTTACTTAGTATATTAGATCGGATACGATTATCTAATAATGGCATATTATATATTATCCAAGGCAATCCGTAATAAAGTATGGAGACACATTAATCAGTTTGTTGTAATCCATACGTAGCTTTTCTTGTGCGACCTCTATGTGGGTCATCTTTCAGATTTATTACCGTGCATTATTATTATTTTTTCCCTTAATGTAAAGAAAGATTCGATAAATTCACCACGTGAATAACAGCCATTTATCAATAATTTTTCTCATTATTGTTATTTTTGATGACACGTGATTTTTGTTTTTTTTTCATTATTGAGCATCGACAATGTGAAATTCAGGAGTGTGTTTATCGTCATCTTCATTCCTTACTAGTCATCGCTATTTTATAAAGGTGGTGCATGTTTTTGTCATCAAGTTATTTGTTTGATACATTCATATTTACAATTAAATATTATTTGAAAACTTCTTTCGTTAGTTGTAAATATTTTTACTAAATTAATAAAATTACGTTCATGATTGTTATGTCTAATTTTTATCTTAAAGTTTTGAAGTTTCGGCATTAATATTAGAGTAATCTTCAGGGATGTGAGTCACTTATGAGGATTTGAGGGCATCACTCCAATATTTACTTTCCGGACACAAGAAAGTTGTATAATAAACATTTCAGATTCCGTGTTTTCATGCAACATCCACTTATTTCAATCTGCATTTTATATTTTCCACATTGGAAAATAAAAGAAAAGTTCGTGAAATACGAACCACTTCAAAGTTTCGTGGCTCCTAAAAATTAGTTTTGACGGTAAATTTGTATCAAAACAACGTTCAACCGAGAGGGGGTGCACACCGCATAAGGGGTGGAATTTGGCAGAGCCTACACTCGGGGCTGCCCGCACGGACGCCGGGCCGTTATTCGCGCAGTTATAGTTCAAGAGAGGCAGCAATTATGACAACAGAGCCTGTCGGCTTGGCAGCCGCACAGTCTGACACTTGCTCTTGTCACAGCGATCCTATCTCGACCACCAATCCTCATATTGTTTTAGTTTATTTTACAATAAACACTTAAGGCAGTTGCTCCCAGCCTTTTAATTGTGTCCAACCGGACACCAAAGGCAATCCATTACGTGGCGAAATCGTGTCATTTAATAAATTTAATTGTCACTTTATTTTTATATATCGAAAGTTTATTTTTTTTACAGAGTATTAAAAAAACTATAGATTATATTTATCT
This sequence comes from Atopsyche davidsoni, assembly GCA_022113835.1. Lineage (NCBI taxonomy): Eukaryota > Metazoa > Arthropoda > Insecta > Trichoptera > Hydrobiosidae > Atopsyche > Atopsyche davidsoni. The sequence goes on from JAILWY010000007.1 coordinate 10,074,763, forward strand.
ATTTTTTATTATTTAATTAACGTCCATTTTCAGGGTAAAATAAAATCTTGAAGATATTGAAAAATTGGATAAAATGACGACTTTTCAAAACCAAAGTTTGTTAAAGATAATTTTTTTTTTATTTTTAAAATAATAAGACGCACATGGTTTATATGTAATATTTTAATTCCAATTGAAAAAAAGACTTTTAAATGTTTAGGATTCTTGGAAAATGTACCGGACGAATCTCCCAATTCTTACACTTCAATCGGAAAAACACATATTTATCATATTAATAGTAAATTTATAAGAAATAAAAATATACTGTGTTCGGTTAAAAATTCTCGATAAACGGAAGTGATTCGTTAGTAAAAGGGTTAGTACACCGGCCATGTAAACCAGGGGATGTGGGTTCAAATCCCACACAAGAGAGTTTCTTTAAATCATGTTCTATGTATGAACTAATGTGCCTAATCATATTAGTAATAATAGCATTATCTAGTAAATCATCGTTTTGTATGTACGAGTATATGAGTTCGTTTAACTGCCCCGATCGAAATTCTTAGTAAAGCTCAGCTATGCACTCCGAGATGCAGCACCGCATGCTTTCAATGCACTCCAAAGGCGTGTATATTTTAATATGATGTGACGAAACCAAAAAGCCCTCTTTTATGTGGCCTGGTCGTCGAAGCGCTCGCTCACCATACAATGGCGCGCCACTCCCTCCGCGTCACACTCCGAGGGGCGTGCTCGAGAGGATACAGGTTCGAGTCCCGGCCATAGCCATTAATTACACATTGTGATTCTGTCCATGCATTTATTATTTGAGTTTGGTACGTTGTTACGATAATGGCTCTCGAGGTATCATGCAAATTCTTACATGTCGATCTTGCATATTGTATCCAATGATAGAGTTGTATTGTGACCAAACGTAAACACAAAAGGTTCAATATTTTGTTTTAAATATTTAAATTAATTCAAAATATGCTGCATATCTAATAAATATTAGACTTAAATGAATATACATAAATTTTGCACTGAGATATGAAGGTATCGATTCAAAGAAGTCCTAGTAATACGTTCGGTCTTCATCTTCCTCGGAGGAGGTTGGCGACCATTTCAATGAGCATGTACTAAACATATAATAATGTAGTGTTTCTCAAAGTGGTCTCTACGGACCCCAGGGGGTCCCTGGGATCATTCAGGGGGTTCTTAGAAAATTAAAATCGATATGGGGGTCCCTGAACAACGTCAGGCGGTCCGCGCAAGGTATAATATAAAATATAAAAATTGTGACACATTTTTATTAATATGGAAGTTAAAATAAATAACAATGAATACATGATTAACGATTTTTACGTCCTAAGTAAAATATAAATATAGACAGGTGCATAAAATACAAATAATAACAGGTATCGCGGTGAGTCAGGTAGGTTTATAGAGTCGATACTTGCATCAACAGGGTCCGTAGGCAAGTTTTGACAGTGAAAGGGGATCCATGGGGAAGTTTTGACTATGAAAAGGGGTGCATGGGCCAAAAGAGTTTGAAATCCACTGGTGTAGTAGGTCCCCAGGTCTTTTTATACTGCAGTTTTATAGTATATTGGAAGGGAAAGTCTGCGTATTGCTGCTGGCCAATATCACTATTATGTAATCCGTTCCTTACAAAACTCTGGCGTTTAGATCTGATACTCCTTCTGCAGCAAGCTACAGAAGCAATAGCAGGAGCGCCCCACGTACTTCCAGAGCACATCTCTCTATAAGCATTTCAAATATACTACTCCATTACCGATCCGTGCACACGATCATGGTTCAGAACGGCAGCCATGCACAAGCAACAGAACGGGGAGAGCGGGGAGTAGCGAGAAAATAAAGGTTTATTTATTCCAGCATTTCGTTATTTGTGTGATGTGTAAGTGTGTGCCGAGCTACCCGTCGCGGCGCATTACCCGGTGCACGTGCACCCGGGCCTGTTGCCGCGCCGGTGCACGTGCACCAGGGCCTGACGCTGCCCGCACGCGTCGCCGCCCGCGTCAACGCCTGCGTCACACGCCGCGCTGGGCACTGAAGATTAAGACGGTTTAATTAAATCTCGTGTGCTTTTTATTTGCAGACGAAGCTTCAGGCTTAAAAAAAACACACACCAAAAAAACGCGCTGTAAACCACACGCGTGTCATTTTTCTTTGAACACAATTCAGTGAAACAGTTTGTTCGGTCGAATGGTGTGAGTTTAAGTGCACTGAAGTTTAAGGCTTACTGAAACTTCTATTTTATAGAAATAAGCTCTGTTAGTTACGAGCTATTGCCCGTGTACAAATTTGCGGATCTACGCTACATTAAAGTATATTTGTAATATTTCCAGAAAAATAATATTGTTTGCAGTTGTTTTTGCTTGTTTTAAAATTGGAGGTAGTTTCCCGACGACAGCACTGGAAATGCTGCGCTCTGATTAGATTAGGCGGCGCTGCCGTAACTGCATCAGTTATCCCAGAGCCAGCTGATAAGGCTGCAGCCGGCTCCGGTGCAGCTTCCTTCCATCCCTCCGCCCTCATTTCCGGACTGGACCGCCCGCGCCCCCGCAGACCTCCCCCTGGCCCCCGGTCGCTACCCCTGTAGTTCAGGTAGATTAAAAAATGATTGAAATTTTTCCAGCTACGGCTTGGAAGCGAGTCTCGCAGACATTAAAAATTTGAACTACTAAATTAATATTTATAAAAACAGCTGATTTGACTCTGGGAGTCATTTAAAAAATTCTTCTTACTCAATATCTTTACAGGAAAAAATTCTTAATTATTTTCGTAATGTTATATTTAAAAAATACTTACTACTTTTAATGCACGTATGTAATCATGTTCTTGCGATATATATTTTACATTTAATTAAACAAGTAAGATACAAATCCAAGCTTCATAGGCCGTTCAACGATAGTGGCAATCTGTTACTAAGCAGCAATTTAAGTGAGCGTATTAAAAATATATACGAGTATATCATTCGTTTTCCGAACGCTATGTTTACATAATAAACTATTATGGGTAATAAATACGAGTTTATTCAGCATTCAAAAATAAATTTCACCATAAAAAATTGCTGAAGCAGGAATATAGTTCAGAATTGAACTAAGAACTACACAAGACACCCCTTTTAAGCTCCCTCATTGCTTCGAAAGTGCTTTCTTCCCTCACTGTGCTTTGGGGTTGGAAGCTATTCGAGGAATTTGATGGAACTTAATTTAGCGATTATTCGACGTAATACCGAAGAGAAATTTGTTTAAGGGACACGTGGGGATGAGAGGAAATTGAATTTGATACACGTGGGGTAGTAGTACTTACTTAGTTAAATCCACTTTTGCTCTATTCGGGCTGAATTATGTTATAATTCACATTTACCAAAAAAATATATTAGGTTATAAGCTAAGTATAAACCTAAAATCATTTTGGAAATGTACATAACATACAAGTACTACGAGCTAGATATACTTTAGAATTAAAAATCACCATGGAGGCGTCTTAACGAAAGTTTGTAGTCTTTTTTAGGGCTAATAGATAATGAGATGGGATGCAATTTCAGCATCTTAAAGACAGTAGCTGATTAAGTTAGATTGTTAAGTTAAGAAGTCAAATGGCCATAAAGATTTTATATTAGTAAAGTGATAAAATTTATAACTCCAGGGCAATGCTAAAGTAGTTCGTTGGCGCCTGTGACTCCATTGTATAATCTGAAAGGGGGCTACTTCAAGAATTTAATAAAAATGTATTCCTGATGGCCGTACTTTCTCCGTGCGTTGGGGAGCTGTAATCGCAGATAATTTTATCTGAAGATGACTTTGAAAGTGAATCACAAGGTAGTAAAATATTTTTTAAAATTAATCCGTACTACTTGGCTTGACGACTGAGTTTTTAAGTTAGGTACACACCTACAAGAGCTTACTGCTTAAAATGAAATAATTTTTTGAGAAACTGTATTATCTTATTTTATTTTAAAATAGAGCTATTGATATTCCCCTCCCTAATAGGTTACTAAATAGACTTGAAATATATTTAAACGACTTAGGTCGGAAATTTAAATTCTAAATAGCAGTCGCGTTGGAAATCCTTCCGACCATTAACCATCATAATGAGAAACTACCGGCGGTGATAGGCCTCCGACAATTCCTGAACCCCTAAGAAAAAACTTCGGCCATTACCATAAATATCAATTTACCAGAAGCTGCGAGGAGGTACAGCCAATATTACATTCCACTGCATGCGCCGGTACATTACTCCATACAGCGAGCACACTCCCCCCTGATACTTGCATATTAGTTTTATATGAAAGGCGGATCGGGAATACATCTTCCCTTTTCTCTTTTTTCATTAGAACCGCGTGGGGTTTTTGAAGGTTTTATAAATTCCGCCCCCCCGCTTTAAGATTGTGGGGATTACGGCTTTATCAGAAATTATTGCTTTTTTCATCCTATTCTATGGGGTAATTTGAATGAACGGTCACTTGTATTGAAACCGCCTATTGCAAAGCTTTTTTATAGGGAAATAATGCAGCGAGGCATTTAAAAATTATAAATAAATTACGTATTTTTTTTATATTGTATAAACTTGTTTCAAACATTGTCAATTGATTGATTGTTTCATAACCTGCAAATACTGTTTTCTGTTTGTTTGGTAACGTTTAGAAACGTTTTATTTATTGTAATATTTTATGCAAACGCGTAGTTAATATTATTGCAACCGAAAACATCTACCATCTTCCAACTTCAAGTTGGACAATAAATTCTGTTTTATATCTCTCAAGCGCTATTATTAGATGCACCGATCCTATTTCGGGTTATTTAATTCAATTGCATGTACTCCTGCACGATATCTCATGCCGCAGTATTTCTGAAATAATAGCGGTTTTAAAAATGAGAAATGACTCCTTGAGTTCTGTTGCGTGCATTGTACTGGAGATTGTGAATTCACAACCATTTCTTTCATTTAAATAAAATTCATTTAAATTTTTAGCAACGCTTTGAACATAGTTTCACAGTGAAATTTTAAGTTCAATAGCTGTGTTGAATTTTTCTTGTTTCTGTTTATATTTATATCGTGTGTTGCCTTAAAACACAAAAAAAAATAATAAATAAAAAATTTAAGTATAAGTTAATCATCAATAGTTTTGAACAGCAATAGTTTAAACTATAATTTATATAATCCAACAAATTTCATATAAAGATGTTCATTGCCGTCTTTGACCACACTGTGAAGTTTTCTTCGATCTACAATCAAAACCCGACACCACGAATCATTTCCAAGATCGGTTTCCGCGGTGTCAATGCGACCAGGATAACAGCAGAGTGAAGAGGTGTTATTTAGGAGTTTTATAACCCCCGGATAGTTAGGGAATCCGATTCCATTACAGATAAACAGCTTCCATCAACTCGCCAGTCGTTAAGGCCCTCCGTAAAGTGACCGCTCGCCCTTGCCTCGCAAATGCTGTGACGATTTACTTACTCTCCTTCTGCTATCGTGTTCGGTTAACATGAGTTTTTATTGCATTGGATACAAAACCGCTTAATATGAATTATATTCAATTAGCTGCTTTGGAAACATTTACCTCTTATCTCTAACTGGTCTTCCTTTAACAATGTATAAATTCTGCTTTAAATTATTTTAGATTTTGTGCGAACAAATATGACATTCAAACGGCTAATATTATGTCTCTTATTTTAACATGCGGTTTTATATAATGTATTTTATATCTGAATAAAAATATTTATTATTTTTAGATCAATGAATATCAAACGCGGTCGGTTATCTCGAGGTCTATGACAACTTTCTATATTATTGTACACATATATTAGAAATTTCATACCGGTTTTTAAATATTTAACATCCGGCAATATTTTCATAGACATAATCCTGCTTACCTTAACCAGGATTTGCATTCACGGGTAAGCGAATTTAAAAGGTATGTCTTACAATCCGAAAGCCCAGCGACCGAGTATCAGGGCAGCGGAAACCGGGGGAGATATCCATTTACATTCTTTATCTCGCAGGGCAGATGAGATTTTTTATATCGAAGGATCAGGGCCCCCGCCCGGCTGATCTCCTGGTGGGAGTAGAGCTGACCACTCACATAATTCGGCCATATCCAGTAAACGCCCCGTGTTTCCTTGTAGTTTTTTCTTGTTTTTCTTTATTTTTTGGTTCCTTCTGTTATTGCCGGGCGATCAACATCATTGCCCTGGGAAATAACGATGTAGAGTAAATCTTTTGTAGGCGTGCCTGGTTGAAATTCTTTTTCCTCTCTTGTCTTCTGAGATCCTGGAATTTGTTACACAAAATTACTTCTTTACAACAAAAACCGTTTTTTCATTTGAAATATCATCAAAATTGGTTAATAAGAGTGTACAAAATATCATTATTTGATTCCGTAGTAGAAGAAAAATATTATTCAAGCGTAAATATTTACTCTCTTATCAAACAAGGCAGCTCGTTAAGCCAATGCCCTGTCGGAAGTTCCTCTCGGATGATACGCAGATGTCGAAGTTCCTCAGAACAAAATCAATACTTACATTAAAAATCCCACCGCGATTCTCCTTGCCTTCAACAATAGGACCTATTCCGGAGTCTACACCGAGACATCGTGATTTCACTGTTAAAATATTCTTATATTTGTTCAGAGGGTCGCGAATACTGAAGGCATATTCCCTGTGGGAGATCCCGAGTGGGGCCACCGTGGCGGCATATGCAGTGAATAAGACCGGCTTTCTTCAAACGAATAAAATAAAAGATCTGGCTTAAATTCTTATTTTTATCTAATGTTTATATTCTGCAATATATTTAGAGAGCACTTTAACTTAGATGTGTTCGTAGATTTTGGTTTCTTGAAGCTGTTTGAATTTTTCAGTCTCCAAGCTGAGACCGACTGTAAAATCTGAAGACGTTCTCAGCAAGATTTTGAACTATAAAAAACTGTTTTATAAAACGGTTTTAATCTGCAAGTAATTGTGTTTTAGATATGCTAGTTGCAGTTACAATTCTTCAGGATTTGAAATGTCCTTATAATTCATATGCGTAGTGGCAAAAGAGCATTTAGGTTTTATGGTTTTCAAGAAAATGTGTTTCGCATTTGGAGTAATAAGAGGTAACCCTAACCCCACGGTGCTGATGTCGGTAGGTATTGAGTTATTCCACGGTTCTGTTGCTGTCGGAAATATTTCACATTGTAAAACAGTACGAAAAGTAATTCACAATAACTGAAATGGAAATGATACCAGTTGACATACCATCCCATCTCACCCAGCCCCCCCACACCCTCGACATACACCCTTTTAAATATTTTCCAGAATTATTATTATTCTACTTATTTTGTATTTAAAAAATATATAAATTTACTTATTGGGAAGACCAAGGGTTGATAATAAACTTTTTTTTATATCCAATGTATAAAAACTAATCATATTTCAGTAGCGTTTACTAAAAATAAACATAAAAATAACGATATACACACATACAAGATATATAATTAATTTATTCAGATATTATTAGAGTAGCGATTTAATAAATAAATTTAGGTTGGTTGCAATAAACCTTGTATCGTATAATTAAATCCCTTTATGAGCAAATCTCGAACATTTATAGTTACAACATATTTTGTTAATGGCTATTTCATTATATTAATTAAATACTTTGGTTTTATAAGGACAATAAAGTGCATTTCAAGTATTAAAATACAGAACGTGGAAACTAATTATTTCATTAATTGTACGCAATTTCTTTTGTTGATAATAAATATAATAAAAGACATCGATCATTAAATGCATTAAAAGAGCAAGCGCTTAAACGTAATGAGAAACGTTTTATTAGCATAAGTCAATTAACTTTTACATTTTTTTTTATTATGCTGAGACATATTTTTATTTTATTTTTATACCGGGAAATACAAAAAAAGAGGTAACTCTCGTTCTAAAAAATCTGTAAAATTTGTAAGTAAACACGCTAAGGGTCGTCTCTATACTCCTCTCTGAATATGTGATTTCCCTAGACAGAGGTTGTCGATTTGGACATTTTGTGGTTTGTTTTGACAATTATGGGCCCCGGGGTGAAGGGGGTGTTGCGATCATCCCCGTCGATTTTACAACCCCCCCTTCGCGATTGAATGGGTTTTCGCGGTTGCGCCACCGGAAGTGAACGGGATTATTCTCTGTTAATGGATAATTATTTGGATTTTATGAATTTATGATATTTAAGCTATTAAACATTATTATACTATTTTTACCTGTAGAATAAAAGCCAAATTAATTTTGTGTAGTTTTGTATATCAAAGATTTACATTCTTCATTATAAAAATATATAAATAGCACTCACAATCTAAAATTTAATTTTATTTAATACAGTTTTGTCTTATTAATGCTGTTTTATCTTAAGTTATATTATTAAATGCAGATGTTGGCAGTTTTTCCGAGTTAATATAAGCATTGTTAATTTATTTCAAATCCCGTAGAGGTACTCTCTAATTCAATCATGTTATCCATTCGACTTACGTTTCATAAAAAAATGGTTATTCTATGGGAAATTATTGTTTTAAATCAAAACATGAGTATTATATATGTTTATATATATATTTATTTATTATTCATAAATAAAATACGAGAGAACCGTGGCTTCAGAAGCGGTATCGGGATTTCGCAGCCGGCGCAGTGGCGGAGCTAACAAAACGCATTGGGGTTTCGAATATCAATTTGAATAAATTTCAGGTCCCAACAGAAATCAACTTTATGATTGGTCGGATTTCTGAAAATCCGGTGTATTTGTTTGGCGTTAGCCGTGGACGGATTCGTTAAAAATATAAATAAGGGTAGATCAAGTACTGTAAAACGAAATCTTAATTTTTTTTTAGCAAATTAGCCTATTAAAACTTAAAACGATATTGCGATAAAAAATAAAAAAAATACTGCATGTAACGTAAATGGTACTTAAAGTTATGTTTTTATTTTAAAAACTTCGAGAACTCGAATCTCATCGAGAAACTATTTAAAAATTACGTTATTAGTAACATTTAAATCATAATGACCAACAGTTTTTTTTATCTAGTTAACGTTGACTTATTATCAAAACTCACAGTAGAATAATTTATAATTTTATTAACTTCTTTACTCTTTTTCTTATGAATAACGAAACTTCATAAAACTCGTTTGCTAGTTTTTGTCAGCGTTGTTACTTGACTCATATAATGGCTAAAAAAACTTACTTTTAATGTAAGTTTATAATAATATACTATTTTTTAAATTTGATACCTTATCAAAATGTTATCCTACTAATTGACACTAAGGTTTTATTAATAAAGATATGATTGTTTAATATATTATAACTTTATTACAGTGGCTTTTCTGAAAATTTTGTTACAAAAAAATAAATGATTTGTGAAACTACTGATAATGTGAATAAAAACGGATTATCACGGAAAGAATTAATATTATTTTAGGGTTTCTAAAAAAATGCATAACCTACCCGCGCCCTCGGAGGCGGTATCACACAAGAATTGCCCGCCGGAAAAATAATTCCCTGCGCTGTTTTCGCGGTTTTTTTCCCTTTTCCCGAACACTCCCGTTATTAAATGGCTGCCACCATTCGGTTACAGTGCCCGATGGAAGATTAAAAGGCTTTGGGTAAAAGAAGGTGCCGCCTAGAGCCAAAGCCTTGCGCCCGAAGACCTGAAATCTGAAAAGTGCTGAAATTATTGCCACTCTCCATAAAAAAGAACCTCAAATACTTTTTCTCTCGGAAAGTGTAAAAAATTTACATATGATTTTGGGAAAAACGCCTGCTTCATAGTTTTTCTTAAAAGTTTTGGTTTTGAAAATCGACTTTCATACAATATTAAGGTAATCGACTCACACATGAAACGATGAAATATTCTTCGAGAAGTTTCGTTACAATTCGTTGGATTCAAACGCACACCTCCACGTCTAGTGAATGTGGATTTATTAAATATATATTATTGTTTGATCATAAAATGGAAAGTATCTGCATTTAATATTTAGTGTTATTTTCCTACAAAAATCTATATTTTTTTTAAAATCGAATTACAATTCAGTCGTGCTGAATTTTATCCTTTTTGATGCGAACAGAGCGGCCAGTGCCCTCTCGTGCACGGAGGATCCATCTGAACGGTTTTCCAATTAAAATAAACCACCCTTAGCTGTCTGTCTCGTTGCACCCTCAACCCTCCCTCTCTACGTGTCCACCAAAGTTGACCGTCCCCTGATGAAATTTGCTACAGTATGTAATGTACCCCTAAAATCGAATAATTAAAAATAAGTACAAAGGTTTAATTAAAATTCTTATCGGATTTACCTTCGGGACAGAAAATATTTACTAGGTTTGCAATTTCAGATATTTTCTGAGAGTAATGGTATAACCATGTTTTGAATTCTGATTTTTTAAAATAGAAAAAATCTTTTGTATTTAAATGTAAATGGCATCTCAACAGCTTAAAATAGATTGAATGATATTATTTTCAACGACCAAGATAAAAAACTTATTATTTAAAAAACATAATAAAATCTGTAAGAAAGCTTGTTTTTATTATTATTAAAAAATATTGAGCATTCCTCATAAATCTTATCAATTTTACCATCTTGAAATTTATTAGATTAATAACAAGTAAATTCATAGCTAGGTATTTTATGGTATGTACCAAGTACTCGCAATTCTCGTAATTGCGAACGATTGAAAGGCAAAAACTGGTTTTACAGCAAAAACTTGCAGTTAACCGTTCATTTAGAACTGAAATGTGTAAGCAATATCTGCACAAATCCTTTTATTAGATTTACAAACGTACTGTTTGGCTCTTAATACATTATTTTGGGGTCGATTCTAAATTAGTTGATATTTAATAATTAAAAAATAATCGATTATCTATATACGAGTATTTAAATTTATATATAAATGATATGTTTATTCTATATCAGTTTGTCTATATATTTTTAAAAAAGTGAATATTTGAAAGGTTTATGAAGATTAAGCTCCTGCTATTGTTTCTGTAGCCTGCTGCAGAGTGAGTATCAGATCTAAACGCCAGAGCTTTGAACGGAAAGGATTATATAATTATGCTATTGGGCAGCAACAATACGCAGACTTTTCTTTTCAACATACTATGAAACTGCGGTGAAGATGGACCCGGGGACCCACTAATACACTATTTCCCCCCTAGAAAACCATGAACACTGGCTCAGCATGAGTATATGCTCAGTGAAATAGTCGCCAACCTCCTCTGAGGAGAGGCACTTGATAAAGTAAATTTGTTAAATACTGTGACTTATTAAATTATTATTAATATATATTTGACTTATATGTTTATACTATAATACATCTTTTTTAGATATTGTGTTACTTAGAATTTCAGAATCATAAATTATCATTGAATAAATTTACTTGTCACGATTAACATACTTGGCTCATAAATCTCAATAAGTGAAGGTATTTTTTATTGAGTATTTTATTTTTGAATTTTGTACAAATTCTAAGGAAAAAAATATGTGCAGAAAAATTTGTTTATACTCTTTGTGAAATTCAATATTTTTGACAGAGAGTACTTGGTGGAATTCCATTTTAATATTTTTGAATAAAATACTTGAGTGATTTTCCACATTTTTATTTTTACTAGTGACCGGTTTCGCCAACCTTTCACGTTGGCATTATCAAACAGAGCTCTGTTTGATAATGCCCTTTATCCGAAAAAATGCTTGTGTTTATATTTAAAGATATATCTTTTTGGTTTTTACGGTTGAGCTTGCACTGCTTGTCCGGCAAGTGCGACAGCAATGCGCGGCGACTGCCCCACAGGAAACCCGACGCCCCCGGGACCGGAACCGGGGACAGCCCGGCCCGGCCCGACACGGGACTCCCCGTGTTTCGCCACTTGATATGCACCCTGCCACTCGGCCTGCCCCAGGGCTGCAGAAACAAACCTAACGATACGTTTAATTGAATAAAAAACTATATAAGATCAAGCTCTCGTGGTGATGAATAGGTTCAATTCAAGACTACAGTAGAACCCCACTTTACGCGAGGGATAGGTTCCGGAAAAAATCGCGATAAGTGAAATTCGGTTTTACGATAAAATGTGGTTTACGATTAAACATACAAAAAAAAATACGAATCATTTTAATTCTAAGCACACTTTATGCAGTATTACATGTTATTTTTACTGAAAAATACATCTATTGTCTTTTGGGTAGCGTTTCTTTTACGCTCTTGTAAAATACGTTCATAGCTGTTTTTAATTGTTAAGAGAAGTCAATCACTACATTGTGTTCATACGCATTCTTAAAATAAGAAATTCGCGTAATGCAAGGCTTTTTTAAAAGCGAAATTTGAAATTCGCATTAAAGTGAAACCGTGCATAACGGGGTCGCGTAAAGCGGGGTATTACAGTATTTATAAAAAAAAAGTTCACGTAGCAAATGATAAGTGCCCGGATATTATTGTTCTGCTACTGCTGGGGCCAACACCTGAAGCTGTTACCGTTCAAAATTATTACAAATTCGTTATTATATAAACCGCTTATGGACGAAATATTTATATTCTGAGGGAATGCTGCAAACCGTATAATTAAATTATAATTATACCTCTCGGAATCTCTATTCCCATAAAAAAAAATTATAAAAATACTTACCCTTAGATGACTGAAAAACTACATGCTTATAGTGTGCAAATAATTTAAGCTTCCTTCTCGGATAATCATGATTGTATTTTTCAGTCTTTTCTGGGTATGTACAAATTTTGAAAAAAATGTAGTGTTTCAGCAATTTTCGCATCAGACTCTAACTTTTTAATCTAGGCATTTTGTTTAATATTTAATTTTAATTTTACCGTTGAATCAATTTGAAAGAGTTATTTTTCTGTAACTAGCTATCGGTACACTATATCGTTCTCTAAAAACCTGAAAGGGTGCATCTCTGACTGATCGCATGTGAGATGAGTATCGCAAGTGTTCGAGTACGCGCGCGCGAGTTGAATCTGAAAATGAATATACACTTTTTCAATTGAAGTATAGAACGATTCATACACCGTCTATTAAATCAATTAAAATATTACAGATAAATCAATTTCACGTTCTCGCGGTAACTAGTTTTGACAGGCAAATAATTCGTTCAATTAAAAATTGCCGGAATACTTCCCAAAAATATAATCTCCTCCTTCCGGTCGAGAGCCGCTGAAAAACCGGCGGAATCCGGTTAATATTCGCCTTGAACCGGTTCAAAAGGACTGCCGGTTATTGGCCGAACCGCGCGCTTGTGGGAACTGCATTTTTTTTTGCGGCCGAGTCCATTTTTCAATTCGCTGCAAGCGTTTCAATTAATCAGAGTGTTCCTATTTTGCATTACGACTCCATCGACTCGATCCGAAATGGTGGAACGGACGCCATTTTGATTTCCGCCTTTGAATTTTCGACAGGACTCATAAAGGAATCACCTGAGCCTGTTTTATATTTACAAAAAAAAATAAAAAATCAATGAGTTTTTCGTTTGTAAATACCAGCGGCGTGCGGTCTTTATTAACAAAAGAGCATAATAAAAAATAAGTATTAATGAAATTGATTAAGACCAACTGAATGTTTGTACGTTTATATATTTTTATTGAATATATCTGCGGGTCTCAACGTGTGAATTTATTTGCTAAGATATAATAATAGTTTGTAGTGGATTTAAGTAGTTGAACGGATCGTTTGAAGTCTGTTACAAGAGTAATGTAAAAAAATAAACTAGGATTTATTACCGAGATTATCTGGTAATAGCCCTGAAAGAGCACCTTCATATTCAAAACTGCATATTGGTTTGCGAGCGAGGGTCCCTCCCCGCCCCTGGCCCCGCTAACGATATTGCCCTCCCATTGTACTCCGGGCAGGTCTCCTTTCACCCCATTCGGTGTGTTAATTTAAATCTAATGCTGTCGCCGACGAGTTACTTTTGAAACCTCCTGCTAAGCAGCTTGTTAAAAGAAACAACTTTTCATTAAATTTATATTTTTTTAAATTGTGATTCCGTTCAGTTTTTCTGACGCATACTGGAAACAAAACCGACAGACTGTCCGCCATTTTATATCCGGTATGCAAGATGGCAGCGTCAGTGAGGATTGTGTAATTATAAGGGCAAGCTCGGTCGTGACTGCGGGGGTCAGGTTACAAGAGGGCGGTCGAGGCTCCGCCATGTTGCTCGTCTTAGATAATTCTCCGGTCTCAAGTTCTACTATACTACACCAGAGATATCACATCAATGCAATATATATAGTTTTATTTTAATGATGCATTAGCTATATGTTATTGTATCTTTACTATCTTGTATAAAAATATTTTTTTGATGCGTTAAAAAATTATTGCAATAACAATAGGTTAGTGTAATCTACTATAATAATAGCCATTGTGTGTGTGTGTGTGTATGTTTCATTTTTTGGTTCTATATAGAATATCTTAAAAGATACAACGCTGATTTTTTGCACGTAAGTTTAGTAAGTTTTTCCGCAGTTATGTGCAGAATTTCAAGACAATAGGATAATATTTTCATTCATAAACTAATTAAATAAAACTATCAAATATGCTTTATGTACGAATTATATGATTCTGTTGTTCACAGCGAGAATTTCAAATTTAGAATTTTTACAAAAAAACACAATATGATGCTTCTAAGAAATTTCCAGTTTATGTCAGCTAGACACAAGTACCAATTTTTTTTTTAGTTGCGTTAGAAATTATTATTCACATCATTAATAACTTAAAATGCCTCCTAAAAAAATAACACCGTCTAAGCACAGCAAACGTAATTGAAAAAGTCTGCATCTAATAAAGAACAGTGCAGTGAAAGTGATTCGTTGTTTGTGACACGAAATGTGATATTTCCTAGAATGGCTTTGCTTTCGAAATTAATATCCGGTTATTCAAAATATAAGTGTACAAAATGTTCATCTAATTGTCAGCCAAACATATGTTCAAACACTATTGCATCGTTCATCGAATACGTCATTTTATGACGGGCTACATTTCTAGTTTGAATATAACTTTCTAGTAAAAATAAAAACTCAGTTGAAGATCTGCTCCGGAGAACGAAGGAGCGCGGAATTGAAAATTTAAATCAATACCAGGGCGGCAGAAGTGTGCCAAGGTGAGACACATTTTCAACGTGTATTGGCAATATCGCCGGCCGGGGATCTCGTATGTCCCGTGTGCATGCGCCTTATGCCGGCCACTGCGGCGCACAAACAAGTCTTTGTCCATACGTAAGTGAACTGAGCTCGATCCCGCCGGCGTGGCGTGCCGCAGCGCATCGGGAAAATAAACCACCGGCCAACTTCGCACAATGGAGTGCACCGCGATTTTTGAAAGGATGCTCCGCTGCTACAATTCAAACTCGCTAGTTTAAGCGGAACTGTTACTGTCGTTAAATAAATTTAATTTTTAAAAATGTTTTCTTTTCATTGAAACTCACTTTGATTTTATCGAACCACGCTGGTTGACTGAACCAATTAAAAAAATTCTGCACTTTTAATTTATTATTTTGGACCAGCTTATGAAATAAATAACATTGATTCTTGGTTAACTGAACGAGAAATATGCTTTTTCGAGAAAGAGGCTGTTTTTTTTTTTTTTTTTTAACTTGAAATGCTAATGTAGGTAATCGTTATCTCATGGGTATCTTAATAAATTATATATACACACACATACACACAGACATATATATGTGTGTGTGTGTGCTTAGTCTTTCATTTTGCAGCGATACCATGACTTTTGACACACCGCACATACGCTGGCAGATATTTCAGCTGTCGGACATCCCTTACACATAAAGCATTGTTCTCTGACGCACGTACAATGTTATTTATTACCGTCGATGGTTTTTGTCATAATTATTTCTCCTCTGTGACATTTTTAAAGCCTAAAGGCCGCACTGAGCAACGTTATACGTACGTACATTAAAACGCATGCCCGTCTTCGACTCTCCCTTATTTGGAGCGATAATATAATAAAACAATGAAAAACATCAATTTAAACGGGGTAAACGCTATCGCTTTATGTAGTTTGTAGAGAAACTGGTTGAACAAAATTAAGTTCTTATTACATTTTGGTAGTGGAAGTTAGATTAAAACTTTGAGTTAGGCTTACTTTATTTTGCTTTAAGTAATCATTTTTCAATCTTCGTCATATCTCTTGTACTTCCCATTTTGACAATTTTGTTTACTCAAAAAAGCTTATGACTTCATTCGGTTTTGAACCCAGGCCCCTTTAATTAGCAAGCAAGCATATTGCAATATATGGTTTATTCTATAAAATACTTACGTTTGTGATTTATTATGATTTATGTTTTTTTATGTATTCGAACATAAATGTCGTTTATTTATAAAGCAAAATAAGATAGCAACATTTAATTTCGATTCATAAATAACGTATTTATGCATAGTGAATTTTATCGTTTTGTAAAAATAAATTCTAAGAATATTTTTTTCCCTAACGTATATTTTTCAGCTAAAATACATTTATATTTCATTCACAGCTCTCAAAGCGCAGGAAACCTCGCTTGATGTTTCATGTTTATATTTGGTGTCCATTTCACTAAAAACCCATTCAAGCCAGCACTGAAAACATTCATGCAATTTTTTGCTAGAATGCATTTTGCGACATAGTCCCGGGAACACTTTTCATGTGCAGTTTTATCCGGATGTATTGCAATTCAGTTTAGTATCCGACGACGCATCAGATCTGATCCGCGGGTGGTTGTTGCCCCTGAGTTTATGATAGAACCTTTTTCAGGTATTAAAAATTTTCAGCTTTCTACCATGTCAATTGCCTGATTAAAACTCATCAATAAAGAAACTCGCTCTTAATTTTTGTGGTAATAAAAAAATGTTCTTTATTCGTTCAGAGTATTTAAACGTAAAAATTCACAGACATCTAATACATAAATTTGCTCTTTGTTCTGTAAGACATATATTGATTTTTAACTTATGTAAGCCTATATTCAGCCTCTCAAAATAATATTGCACTTCATATAAAATTCCTTATCCCTGAATACTTTTTCAAAATAATAAAATTTTAGTTTTTTTTTATTATTATTATTAGCCTATTCATCAAATCAAGTAATTAATTAAATATCTATCATGTATGATGTAAACGATTAAACTATTAAGAAATTTTCAATAATACATTTTTTTATATTTAAATTCAGTAAACTAAATCAGCATCCACCGTACAGCCT
Source organism: Atopsyche davidsoni (assembly GCA_022113835.1). Classification (NCBI taxonomy): domain Eukaryota; kingdom Metazoa; phylum Arthropoda; class Insecta; order Trichoptera; family Hydrobiosidae; genus Atopsyche; species Atopsyche davidsoni. Next base: position 10,091,967 of record JAILWY010000007.1, read on the forward strand.
CGATATTTTATCGATGAACAGATTCCATATAATCGCGTTACGATGTTTTGATTGGCATTATCGAATAGTCTAAATTAATAACGGAATAATTAATCGATTCTCATTACTATTCCAATCGGTACTCGCCTAGTTTCCCATTTTCGCTTGAACCGATAACTCCCTAGAGATATATTATTGATAATATACTTTTGCCTCCGTAATCAATGCCTCGCTCCCTATAAATTATGCTTCATTATTCATCGATCAGTTGATAATATCGTGGAATACATGATCGTCATCCGAAATGCCTTTCACTAATCGCACAATCCCGAGATAGTCGCAATTGTACTATTTTATTGCATAATTAACTGCAGCGTAACAATCGACTCTGGAGTTAACCTAAATTTACGGCCTATCAAACTAAAAACCATAACGTTTAATTATCCCCATAAATATAAATTAGAATCCGATATTTATTAGAAGTTTGCAAACGTTTTTATGAAATAATTAAATAGAATAGATCGGATTAAATGTTAAAAAATCTAAATGTGATAAAAATTGTTTTAAACATTTATATTGATTTATAAACAAAAATGAACGAGTTGTCTGATAAACACAATAAACTTCATTCCATGGTGAAGTATGAGGTACTAAAGTTCCTCAATAATTATGATTAAACCAGTATTTTTCCAAGCAATAAATAAAGATAAACAATTGTCAAATCAAAATATATGTTTAAATGAAATGAAGTGGCAAAGTATTTTGATATCTGAATCATTGATCAACTTGCTACATAACCAATAAACCAAAAAAAAGTTTTTCTTACGATTAGTTTGTTGAAAGTTTTGCAAAAGTTATATATTTTTAAAAATTCAGAATATCACGTCTCCAAGCGATTACTTTATCTTTACCTTTAAAAATAGTTATGAAGAAACTTACATCATATAAAATAGTTTTAAACTATTATGTACCTGCTATTTAATACTAGAAACTTTTTATCTCTAGATTATTTTAAGACGCTTAGTTTTAAGTTTTGCTGAGAAGGTAAAGTATATTATCCTAAAAAAATTTGTGATATCTATTACTAATACATCAAAGCGAAAATCTTGATATAGCGTTTTTTCAGAAAATTTTCAAAAGAGTATTAAGAAAAGCCTCAAACAGGTAAAATAATTACATTATTTAATAAATTAAATTGTAAATAATTAAATTTCGAGCTTAACTTATGGATTGACAATATAATAATCATTTGGTTAAGGAAACGTCACCAAATATTTATGTGTCTCCAAGTCGCACAAACATTCTGAAGCTCTGAATTGTTTGAAAAGTACTTGTTATTTGAAAAACTTGGCAAACGAAATTGAATTTTTTTTTTTCATACATATGATAAGATGTGAATAACTTTATAACCCAATTTATATATATATATATATATATATATATATATATATATATATATATATATATATATATATATATATATATATATATATACTGGTTTTGGTTGTAAGTGCATTTGATGGTATTTTCTCCGCTCCGCTGGACGCCATAGATTCTGAAGGGTAATAATGCCAGCCCCTCCCCCCTAAGCCGCACCCCCAACTCCCTTTAATCCCCCCGCCATCTGCAGAGGCTCTCACGCCTCTTTTTGTTTACAGTAAGAACTTACAATGCCCCATCTACGATATTGTTTTATCTAGGTAAATTTAAAATGTAGATCTTCAGTGTGCCACATTTATTACTAATATTGATTGGATTTTTTTATCTCATAAATCGTACTACAAAAAATTAAAAATCTTAATTAATAATATAGATTAGTTATCAGTTCGTTGAATTGTATGTTATAATGAATTTGCAAACTTTAACATATTCGAATTTTTTCAAACAGAATAAATGGTTTTATAACAATAACATGATTTGAAAATTAATTTGATAAAAAATATCTATGTTTTTAATTTACAAACGCATCATACATCATCATCATCATCGTAGTTTTTTAATAAATAAATGGACATTAAATGTGTGCTAAAATAACATTTCAATACAATATCCAGGTGATCTAGGTGAGTATATTTAACTTGTTGCCATTGCGCTGTACCTGTCGATACCCTAATCAGATTTGAGAGGCTTAGGCCCTCGTGTCTGTAAGCGGGTACTGTTAGTATTGAAATGGGATCAAATCCATTCCATTTCAAAATGCATGTCAATGCAAATTTAATACATTTCACAATATAATTGTGTGTGGTTTATTCATATCTTAGCCGCCATGGATATAATTGGCCGTAATCAGGGTCATCTTATATTCAGAGCATAGTTATAGGATGCGAAATATGAAAATAAAATTGTGTTTACTAATGTTTATTAAATTTTTATCACAATGAACACAAATTTTACAGGTATTAGTAATAAAGTGTGTTCGCAGTTTAGGGCGCGGTTCAATTGATATTTAGCATACATTTCACAGAACTGAAGATGTTTTTATATTTTTACGCTGTTGAGAACCTCCCCGCTCTATTGTAGGTTGCGTTGCAGTATTCTGTGGTTATCTCTAGATGATTTGTGTTTTAAAAGTTTAATATATTTTTCAAGAGCTCCACTATGGTTGAGACGAACAATGCAGGTGTAGACGTTATTCTGTGTTTGAAGTATTGTCCATCTAAACCACCCCGAGTAACTTCCGGCAAGTGCCTCAGAGAAGTTGTATTTAACCTCAAGTTTTAGAGTTGAGACGTATCACTTATCTTCACCTACGGAGCCTAACCCGAGATATACCATCTGCCCCAGCAAGGCCCGGGGTTGACTGTGTATTATATTGTGGCTGAAGCTCAACCGCCCCAGCAAGTGGCAGAAGCGAATAGCGCTGGGAAGTTTGGGCGCGAGCACTTTAGGCTCCTTAGCGTCGTAAACACAGAATAAACACACAAAATAATACAACTACTCTATAAAATAATCAGCCAAAATATTAAATATTTAAAAACAATATTTTTGTTGAATTGAGCAATATATCCGAATGGCTAGGTTTCCGCTTTTTATGAGACTCTTCAAATTGAAACCGCTCACAAACATTAATTATCGTGACATACGTACATTATTAATATGTTATTATATACAACAAATTTTATTTTTAAATTGATTCATCGATCACTATTATTTCATACGAATATTTTACCAACATCTCAAAAGCATTTTTAATATTCTACAAGTATATTTTTTTTATAAAACGCGTGAGCGCCAAAACAGTGTAAACTGAAGCGTCCCACGTCTGAAGCGAGCGTTAGTCGGAGCTGAAACGAAGTGTCCAAGTTACGTACAAGTCCACGGCCCAAACAATTAAACATAATTCTCTCCCCAGACTGACTGCCAGGGAGGCGCGCCGCTTACTCGACTGTCGCAACTTCTCGAACAATATATTCGAGGAAACTCCGTCAGCAAAATAAAGATACTTTTACTGTGTTGGTAGGTTTTAGCAGGCGTTGTTATTAGATGATTTGGTTTTTTGGGTGTTGGACTCCTTGAAAAGTTCGGAACAGTGCCAGTGCTGGAACCGTCTTCGGGACAACAACACAAAAAAAACGGAGTTGAAAACTATTCATCGCATTCAATGCATTCACTCCTGTGTATCAAGAAATACATGTAAGTAAAATCATTGTTTCCAGAAACATTGAAAAAATAAATTCAAAATAATTTCAAGCTAAATCTAGCAGGTCTTTTGTACAATAAATGTGTTTTATATTAACAAACGATTTATATTAATTTGCAAACACGGAGTTCGCGCAAGTCGTACTTCAGCAAAACTTTCACGTCGGTAATTTCATTACTTCCAATTACACAATATCTTGATTGGATATTAGTCGTAGTGAAACTCAAAACACAGCTCAACGACTGCGGAAACTTAAATGTTGCCGCGATTAATCGATAGTCTTGCAACCGCATAAACAAAGAATTACCATACCGCGGTTTCCCAACCTCCCCGAGACGGACAGAGCAGGTGATGTCTCCATCTCCTTCTGTGTGTCGTGTTCGTCTTCTAAGAGACAGGGTCAGCTGTGCTCTTACATGCTCAATTTAATTCGAGACCAAAGCTTATTTATTACAAAAACAGAAATTTTAAAAAAACCTTATTTCGTGTCGTATTATAGATCCATTTTTTTTTTAATCAAAACATTTTTGTACTATTTTTATAAATTGCATGCAATGCATATATTATGCGGTTAATATATGTATGTATATTTATTCTTGATAATTGGTTATAATTTATTGCATTGCTTCTATTTTAAAGTAACTCAGCTGGGGGATGTCTGTCTGTCTGGTCGCCCCAGCCCCTCGGCAGGAGTACCTGGAGAGCATAAAGCGTCATCGGGCTTAACGATAATGCCCGTCGTGATGCGATTCCTCGCAGCATTTGGAGCAAAATGTCATCTAATTAATACCTCGCCAGCGGTCGGCCTTATCCGCCATCAACTCGGGAAATAAACTCGCTTCGTTAGGGAAAATTACTAGTTCGAAAAACGGCCAGTCACCGTGCCGTGCAACTTTGCTTTGAATAATTCACCGATCTCTTCTACTTGCCTGCTAGTCTGGTGTCCACAGCTGACATTCATTATAACGAATTTGATTTCATGTCTGCAATGTATTTTATTATTATTGTTTAAAAAAAGGTTGTCTCAGAGGGTTAGGGGATACGAAGTACTGTTTTTGCCGTCGCTGTAATAAGCGGCGGTATTATATAAATATGGCCCCCGATTGGTTGCAACTTTCAGGGCAGCAGGAAGGGTAATGACGTCATTGGACAAGTTTTAATGAGATCTTCCATAATGACGTCATATCGTACGCTATCGGATATTTTAATGACTCATTCAAAATATTTTATCTCTCCTTAATACCCGACACATATCAGCTTTCCTTTTATAATCAAATGTAGATTTTGAACAGTGATTCTAAAATAATATATTTTTTGAGAGACACGAGCGGTAGACACTATTTATACTTAAAGTAAAACAGCACTACAACCGCAGATGTTATTAGAATAAAAAATGGTTCTAGAATAGTCCAGAATGTTCTGCGAGTGCGGTGAGCGAGCCCGCGTGGGAGCCGAGCATCTGCTTTGGTAAGTCTCTCGCTACACAGGGTGCATCGGAACGAACGCACTTGTCGCACGGCCACTATACAGGGTGGAAAGACGCTCATGCGTTAATTTGTATGCAAATTTGTAACCACCGGAGTGTTATGCACCGCTCCGCAAGCGCAACTGCACGAAATGCATGCTTTGTTGCGCTTGTCTCGCCTCTTATTCTACAGCTTACATTGCTGCTTTAAAGACCTGTAATTGCATTGAATTAACTAACAAACACAAGCATTATTTTAAGATGCATAAAATACATTATTTTATTAAAATTAAGATAGGTAAAACATCACTTGCATGATTTAAAAAAATTTAAAATGTTTCAATGTTTCAATGGCCACTTGCCATACATCCAATCAATCGATTGAAGCTGTTAACGAATTATTCCCTAATAAGGTCACTTCACGTAGAGGAAACATCAACTGGCCTCCCAGAAGCCCCGACCTTAGCCCTCTTGACTATTTCGCATGGGGATACCTTACAAATAGGATTAATGAGAATAATCCGACGCACCTAACGGAATTGAAACAAAACATCAGATCAGAAATGGCAGCAATATCGCGAGCTATGTGTCAGCGTGTTATCAGCAATCTTCGTTCCAGATTAGAAGCGTGCCAGCGGCGCGTAACGGTCACCATTTGGATAACATCATCTTTTCGAAATAATTTTCCATTTTGTATTCTTATAATCAACAATAAAAAAAATGCTTGAATACTTGTAGTTATTGTTTTACTGAAGTAACAAATACCCGATACTCTCTTTGGACAACCTGTATATATGTATATATACATGAAATAATTTTTTTTAAATTGTTATATAATAGATATTCTGCAAAATATAAATACCTCTCATTGCTAGGTACGTTGTCTGTTTATTTATTCTAACTCCCGGCTCGGAGATAATTGAATGAAAATAGAGGGTGGACGACCCCTGGCTGGCTGCAGCCTCCAGGGGTGCAGCAGCCGGCCGTCGCACGTCACTCTTGCGTCGGATGGCCCAGCCAATTACAGGGACAATTGGATTTCGCTCGACTATGTGGATAATTTAATATATCGAATTAATTTCAAATTTGCATTCATCAACGCTTGCAGAAATAACAGCGGAAAAGTTAAAAATAAGACGACAAACCTCATTTTATATATATTTTTAAAATACACGTATACAATATACAATACGTGCTTGTAAACGTAATTTTATCAAAGAACAATAGAAACAAATATTCCTGTATATACAATCCAAAGAAAAAAAAAATACTATCCCAAAACTCAGTAGATTTCAATGTGTTCAATATTTGATTGCTCATTGACCGAAAATTATTGTGTAGCTGTTAAAAATCGCAAAGAGCTGCAAGTGATAGCTGATAGCTAATGCGTAATAAATACTCTACAAATCAGATATACGCGAAGCATACCAGTATTTATAAGTACAGTAATACTCCGCTTTACGCGACCCCGTTATGCGCGGTTTTCCACTATAACGCGAATTTCAAAAAAATGCCTGATCTCTTGACAATTAAAAACGGCGTTGGGTGTTATGAACGTATTTTACATGAACGTAAAAGAAACGCTACCCAAAAGACAATAGATGTATTTTTCATTAAAAATAACACGTCATACTGCATAAAATGTTCTTAGAATTAATGTGATCGATTCAAATGATTCGTATTTTTTTGTATTAAGTTTTGACTATGTATGTATGTTTAATCGTAAACCCCGATATACGCGAATTTCGGTAAAGCGGGGTATTACTGTATATGCTAGTACTAAGCAAATATGAATAGATAACTATTAAAAATAAAAAAAGTAATTACCTGGAGTGCCTGTACCAAGTTAAAGAAGCGAAATATAATTTATATTAAATTGGATTAATGTTAATCAGATGCGTATTTATTTACCCATGCAGGTATTAGTATGTTTATGTGATTAAGCATATTTTTTCACACATTGAAAACGATTAAAGAAAACTCTCAGAAAATATCATCGTGACAAGTGTTTGCAAATCATTAAATATTGATTAGCCTGGGCATATTGGTTCATATGTAGATTATGATTATTAAAAATTCTCACTAAATTGCAGTGGCTCGTTAGCATAGTTGGATAAATGCACCGGCCATGAAAGCTTGGGGATGTGGGTTCGTATCCCTCACAAGTCACGATGATATTTTCTGAGAGTTTTCTTTAATCGTTTTCAATGTGTGAAAAAATATGCTTAATCACATAAAGCGAAATATAAGATAAATGCCAAAAGGTCGGCCGTTTCTCGTATAGTTTATGGGTAATTAATGCCGGGCCCGATGCACGCGATCTGGCCGGGGTGCACGCGGGGACGCCGGCTTATTTATTTTAGATTTGTTTGATCGTTGCTTAATTATGGAAACCTTGTTTACGGCCTGCTTAATCGTTAATATTCCCATGATTCCAAATACTAATTACTTCATTTATATATTCATCTTGAGCGCACACGATTAATCTCAGCTCTCGGTAAAACAAAGATATCGGATACTATTCTTTTATTTTGATCATGCTGCCTATTATATATTACACTTAATTTTTTTTATTTCTTTCTTTTTGAATTGGATTTCGGCTAATTGGGTTTAAAAAAGCAGATATTTAGATAAAAAAAAAAAAATAAACCGTTATAAAAGAGGAATTATACGAAAAATTCGCGATTAAAATCGAGAATTGTAAATATGCCAAAAAGTGGGATCGCCGCGGAGATTTATTTTAATTTCAGAATGAGAAATATCCGCCCAGATTAACGATCAGATAGCTTTAACGCTGTAAATACCATTCAAAGCTGAGAACATTCTCGAAAGAAATATTTTAAATTAATGTCCTCTAATTAGTCGTAGCTTAAAATTCCTTCTAGCAGTTAGCAGCCCGTTATTATATCCTAAGCCTGCATTACGAACTATCGTACGAGTCATTAAACTCCATACATCTGCCCTAGGAGCTTCATCAGCGTGTCTCTTTTATGGAATTCATTTTTTTGAGTCCCATGCCTAATTATCAGAGCGCCATATGTCACCGGGAGATTACTTATTACTCATAACGGCATTTCTGCCCTAGCCGGGGGGCTGAGTGAACACAAACTTGCTCTCTTGGTACAAATAAACAAAACTTTGATCGATTTACGTACAAAATGCATTAGCCTGACTGGTAAATTTGTGGAGAAAATCACATAACTTAAAGATAAACATAATAACCAATTTGAAATATTTAATATTTTAACCCATTCTATTCTGGCACATATTTGTTTTAGATAACCGATTCACACAATAATAATTAAATAAATCATATCTGGGGAGAATTAAATTATTCCATTGCATCATCTTTTTTCAATAATATTATCTACGGCAATCTAATAGCAATAAATTTTGAATATATATTTTTATTTATATTAATAGCAGTCATATATATATATAAATAAGAATACTCCAAGTATCAATAAGGCAGTTCACATTTACAACAGATTTTAAAATTTTATTTTAAATTGTAAGTAAACTAATTTTAAATAAAGCAATTCAATTTAATATTCAATGAATACACAAGAACACTAGTTGAAAAGGGCCGGAGGCTTCGAAACTAACCCTCCATATTGTATAGGAGTTTTAATTTATTTCCCAGGTATACAAACTTGAACAACGTTTATATAAATCAAAGAAATAAGGTAATTCACAATGGCCACATAAAGTTTCATATTTAAGGTGCGTCTAATGATTTCCAAAGGTGGAAACAAGCTGTAAACTCTAAATACACCGTGTATAAGGCGTGTACACGCGTATTATACAAAACGCCTCTAAATTTATGCACAATGTGTTTTAGAAAGGTGCCTCTAAGCATTATTTACATAATTTTGCATTTTATTGTATACAAATAACATGGTCGTTCTATTCAATGTATAAAATATTACAAATCGTTATTTTAGTATTGCTTTGGTGCTAGAAATAAGATTTGAAGAAGTGTAGAACTAAATTTTATTAGAGAGATATTTATTTAAATATATTTTAATAATTGATTACTAATCTTTTTAAGGATTAACTAATTTATTATTAGGGATATCTGTTAATGTTTATAATCGTTAAGTTTTGAAACAAGTTTCTATTGTGGTGTTTTAAATTATTAATTATTATTTTTAATTAATCAAGGAAAAATAGATACATGCAGATAATGCAGTGTCTATAAGAACAAAAAGCTATATCGGTCTATTCAGGTATAACATTTTTTTTTTTTTTTTAAATTTGTATTAACGAAGGCAATATCTTTATAAATCGTTTTCGACAGTTTGGGATTCACCTGTCACGACGGGGATCGAACCGGGAACATTTCGATCAACAGCCCACTTACCCAACAAACCATCACTGTTTTTAAATATTTTAATGCATTTATCACAGGTTTTGTATATTCTTACACGAGACTATATTGGGTGAGCAGAAATATTAAAAGTTTGTACTAGCGAAACGTATTGAGGCGTACAAAACTTATAGTGAATCACCAATTGCCCTGACAATGTCCTAACCAATTTTTTACTGTGCTTTGAAAGATTATTAACAATTATCACTGAAAGAAATAACAGACAATACAAAGGTAGTCATCAGGGTCATCCCCTATCCACGTGCCCTTTGTGACTTCGGACGGGACGCGTCCAGCATGTCTTGCATACCATGGTAACATCTGCGATGCCAGAAATAGATATTGCTGCTTTACTAAACATTAACAATGATGTGTTCTACAAGGCTTGTTTATTTAATGATGCTACCATAAATTCAGCATGAATCACAGGCTTCAGTACAGCAGCCATTGTGGGAGACGGCCGCCACCCACTTCCAGGAGCAAGTAACCTCTCCCGCACGCCCCCATTACGCAAGCCTCATATTTAACCTCGCACTTAAGTGAATGTTCCCCTCTAAAGCTCTGCTCTCCTGGTGTTTCAGTTCTCCAACGACGGGCCCAGCGGGGAGTCGATGTGCTTGCAAGGACCCGACTGTTTCATGGTGAGTCGCTTTCTTACAATCCACTTCAGCATGAATGACTACACATTTAATCACATAACTTTACTTAACCCAACCTAACCTTTAGCGATATATTATTTTATATATTTATCGATTTTGTCCTAACAGGCATTTTACAAGCAACACGAAAGAAGCAGATAAAAAAAGAGACAATAATCTTAAATAGCAAAATGGTTAAGAAATTACGATCATTGGTGTTAATAATCTTATACAAATTTGAGCTATTTTTTTTTTTTAATAGTATTAAAAATTAAACCAGTCTATTGTGGATTATATGTAAATACCTAGATCATGTTAAATTCACAAGCTGTATTTATAAATTTAATATTAATATGCTATGAAAATGATGATGACGAATAATTTAATATTAGGTTTCATTATTACTTTGAAGTAATGAGTATGATTATACTATGAAATATATTAAATATTTAGTTAATTTAACACTAATCATCAAAGCGCTCCTGTGGTATTGAAACCCCATATAACAAACCATTCAATTTATCATTTATATTTTGATGAGGTTTTATGAGGTGCAAAAGTGCACTTACTTCCAAACGCCGTAGATCTATCAATTACCCTTTTTTATTTTAAAAATTTGCACCCAATATATTTATAAATCAATTAATTACTAGAGAATGAAACATAGCAGAACTAAAGCGCCGTACGAGTTGCCCGTATACCTTACCTATAATTTATATGCTTCAATTACTTAAGCATTCCCCGTGACGTCTTGTGCCGAACAATACACGATCCTAACCTAATCGTTCTTTGTGTAGTCATAAAACATATCGGCGCATTGTACACATGCACACGAGCCAGCTCAGCCTATCAAATGTTATGGAAATATTAACCCTGACAACTCCCATGTCGAGTAAAGTTCGACATAGCATTTCTTTCGCCAACTTTTATATCGAGCCGGACTTGAAAGCTTAAAATATTAAAACAGGTTTTTTTTTCATTGAAAAAAATTTTGTTTTAAAAGCAACTGAATATTTTTTTAATGGTTGTGAATGTTCGATACATATTTAAGTATCAAATCACAAATCAAACAGACGGAATATAAGAACCTTTGAAATTATTATTTAAAGAGAATCACAAAAGTTACGTGCTAATGGTTTAAAGTTTTATCTTCGAGATCTTAAATAAAAAAATAGATTTTTTTTTTTGAATTTCATGAAAACGAAGATAATAAAATTCTAAGATCACAAAACTTTAAATCGATCCTGCTGAAGGCTGCGTAGGAAATCAGGCCTGTTCCCCACTCGGCCCGCGGTCCATACATTATTCGCACAGCTCCCGGTAGGACAGTTTATCTGCGGAACATTTTTACTGCACATCTTCGTATGGAATACAAATGATTCGTTATCAACGCAGCCGCCATATGTTACAACCTTTTTCCAACCTTCGACCCCCGCCCTGGGCTCCACCCCCGAAAGCCTGATTTCGGTCGTTCTGTTTCAGATACATGGGTAGCTTCCCGGAAGTAAAAGCTCAAAGCTTTTTGTTTACGTGATGTTTTGGTTATAAATTAAACCTGTGGTGCTTCTGTTTTGCGTATATTATTTAATTTGAAGTTCTATTTTTCATTTTACGTAAAGCCAACTTTGTAAAATGTAAAATGAACTTTAAGTCACGGTGATAAATATCAAAATAGGTTTTTTTTTTCAAAGTAATAAATAAACCGCCACTTTTATATTTTATTAACTGCTATGTTCAAATAATATTTTTTGACAATTATTCGTGGATATGGATAAAAATATATCTCAACCTTCTCTGATGGCATTACCGTTATGTATTGGTTTAATCAATATGAAGTAAGATTGATGCAAACACCTACGGTTAGGTGTTTACGATCGTTATTGTATGTGAGTGACAGTTTTTTAACACTCAAGAAGTCATTCTATAGTTGGTTTGACTTAAATATGCTTTTTCAAATGCAGTGGTAAAAATTTTTTTTGGTGCAACAGCTATTCTTAAGATAATACTTCAAACAAAGTTAAAAATAAATCTTAGGTAATAAATTATTAAAGCGCGAAACTTCACTGAATATTTGAACCCTCAAGGGCTTATTCAAGTTTAAGTCGGAGTCAAGTCAGAGTCAGACTCGAGTGTTTGTCCTTCCAATCAAATCCTGTGAAACAACATCTCAAGTATGGACTTCAGACAGTCTTTGAAGAGAGATCGTCTCCTTTGCGGGGAGGCTGCGCGCGCCAGATGCGCCCCCGTGAAGGGGCTGTCTCCTGCAGGCACTTGCGGCTTCTCAGGTTGACCCTTCGTTTCAACCCCAAAACCGCAACTGTAATCAAACACAGTTTTAAAACAAATCTTGGTTATATTCAGATCCGTTTAATCCGACAAATAAAATTAATGTTTTAATAAGAAACACTTTGCTATTTTTTTTTACACACCGGTTTAAATTACTTAAATTGAGTGAAGAATCAAATATAAATATTTTATTATCAGGGTCTCTTTAATCTTTCAAATTACAGCACTTTTTTCCATATCCATACTCATTTTCCATATAAGCTTAACATTACACTACATCGTTTAAGATTCGACTGTAATACTTCATAAGAATACATTTTAAATTATATTTTTTAATGAAATATGTATGCATGTTTTTAATACCAATCAATAATTTAAAAGCTTTTTAAATACGTCACGATACCACATAGTCAAAATACTGAATAGTTTATTATGCAATATTAAATCTGTGTTTTGAATGCCAGCGTCAGACTGTCAGGTGTAACATCGTTATTATAATTTTAACTATTTATCGTCTTTGAATAATCCTTCTAATGCAAAAACGGTGTAGTTTTTTATCGCTTTTTAATAAGGCCTTATGATGTATGCTAATAGGAGGATGTGAAATCACTTATGTTTTTAGTTTCACATTGGAGGAATTTTACGATGTCCGGTCGGAATGTAAAGCTTTTGAATATCAACCTGTTTCCTGTTTCTACAGTATAAATAATATTTCGAAAATAAACACATTAGCTTTCATTTTAATTATCACCTATGAGCTATTGAATATGAAGTGGTGATAAACTGCGCTATCGCTATACAAATCGTATTCGTGAAATAAGATATTCTTTATATTGTAACATATTACTTTTTAATAGTTTTTACATTGCATTAGATCAGAAGTAATATCAAAAGTAATGCTGGTTTATAATATTTTGAATTTGAATTACATATTCGATCAAATTATTAAAAATATACTATTTATCAAAACCTCTCCAGTTCTATTCCCTCTTTGATAAGTGATTCCTTAAATAATAAAGTAAGAGTTACGCCAGGTTGAGTTTGTATATATTTTTTAATGCTCATGTCAATATGTAATAGCTTCATTAAAGTAAAAACTCATAGCCAGAAAAATCGGATAATAACATTGCACGATTTATTATTATTAACAGATACGGAGTACCAGGGCGCACATTCAGTTAGGCGGTATATTTTAAATAAACCAATATAAAGCTCGCATCGTGCGTGCCTCGAAGACCGCAATAAACTGCGCACATAACCGAGGCGAGACCAGACGGCAAGTCTGCCTGCCCTCCCGGTCTCATTATGGAATGCTTATTAATGATTTGCAGTTAATAAAGCGATAAAGATTCGAGCATTCATGACTTACAAATAAAAGCTTTTAGTTTCAGCTTAATGATAATTGCAAATAATTACATTTTTACCAAGCCACAATTATAAATTTTACAAGCAAATGCGTTGTTGTAATAAAAGTACACAATTTTATTAAAGCTTTAAATTATAATATATTAAATGACTCTTTGACTTTTTGAATTTTCAAGTTGCTTCTTCATCAAGTGCCTCTTCTCAAATGAGGCTGGCGACCATTTCACTGAGCATATACTCGTGCTGAGCCAGTGTTCCTTACACCGCAGTTTTATATTGGAATGAAAAGTTTGCGTACTGCTGCTACCTAATAGCATTATTATATATATTTACTTCACAAAGCTCTGCATCAGGCTATTGAAACAATCGCATAAACCCTACCACCTCAGGTAGGTACTTCCAGAGCACATCTCTCCACAATCATTATATCACGATACTTTACACATGCTCAGAATGGCAGTCATGCACAAGCAACAGAATAGGGAGAACGGGAAGGTAAAGGTTCATGTTCCAATGATTGTCAAAAAGTACAAACACACTCGATAATATATAGAGCATAAAAAAAATAAAATATTCTGCATAAATTAAAATTTGTCGAACAATTTCCACCCTTTTTCTCAATAAAAAATTCGCCTTTGAAATCTAGTAGCTAGCAGCATTAAACAAACACGCGTGACGAATGTTTTCTCTCACGGGTCGGGACACTTCCAAAATATGGCGATGCCGAAAAAATGGCGAGAAAAAACAGGGGGAGGAGTTAAACTGATAAGAACCGCCTCGGCGCTTTCTAAACACAGATCCGGTGACCTATCGGCGACCGAGGAACGATGTCGTTAGGCGGAAAAACAGGTGATCGACATTTCTGAAATGTTCTCTCTCTCAGCGGATGCAACAAATATTGCTTTAATTAATTTTTATTTACACGTTTGCACATCGATAATCGATTTCTTATAATTTTTATTGATTCCGCCATCACGCAACCGAGAAAAACCTATTGAATATTTCCAAGCAGCGGATGCATATAATACTAGTTTTGATTTTACAATAAAATGTTTGTTTGATAATAATTTATTATTTTAATGAGATAATTTTTGTTTTTTCTATTAATTATAATATTGATGCCACGTGACCAAAAAAACGCCTTACCGAAAAACAATTGATTGAAATTTCAAAAGTGAGCGATAAAACTGGTTTCATTGTTGTATTAATATTTTTTACTGATATTTTTACTGACAAAGTATGTTGTCACTAATTTTTCGTTCACGTTATTTTTATTATTCGTCGTTAAACGGACCGAACCCGGGCTGAAAAGTTAACCAGAAAAACGAAGCTTCTTGTAAGATGTTTGAAGAGATTTCTCTCCGCCCAGTCGATTACCTGCATTTTGCTTTAGAGTTTATTTTTCGAGATTAAGCCTTCAATGTGTCAAAGGAAAAATTGCTACAAGAAATATCAGGTCTAAATTTTATTTCAAAACGTTTGCGTGTTATTAAATTGAAAATAAATACAAAAATAATAATTTTGCTTTTGTTTTAATTGAATGGATTGAGTAATATTTTGTTTTGTTATTATTTTAATTGAAAACTTTTGACCATCAAGTGTGTTCACGGCTTGTATAATTCACAATTAATTTTGATTTAAATAACTACGTTTTTCATGTTTATTTGCAGTAAAATCAATGTTCTTTTAAAAAAGAACCCCCCATCTCCCCGTGCAATCTAAAATATCACCAAAAAAAAATGCCTCACCCTTCTGCAGCCGTCATTATAAATATCTCCGGTAATCGGAAATCAGTCTTTGAAAATACTCCACTAAATCCACAGCCGTGCACCAACCCCCGACGTGAGTACAAATACAGAAGCTGAAAATCATTACAGAGTTCAGCCAGGGTGAAAATTGCCTTTACATTTCAGGCAGAGGTTCTTGGCCTTCAGTACTAAGTCCGGATATATACCAGGAGGACAGCTGACAAGAAGAGATAGAATTATT
Organism: Atopsyche davidsoni; assembly: GCA_022113835.1. Lineage (NCBI taxonomy): Eukaryota > Metazoa > Arthropoda > Insecta > Trichoptera > Hydrobiosidae > Atopsyche > Atopsyche davidsoni. Next base: position 10,107,698 of record JAILWY010000007.1, read on the forward strand.
GGAGGGTTATTGAATATGACGTTTGAAGGAATATTTATATTCGGTGCTGGATTGAATTCAATCCAGCGCGGATCGTGAGTGAGTCTTCTATATTCTAAATGCCTCGGTAAATCGAATTTTCTAGAAAACGCTGACTGCGGCCTGGGACATCAGAGATGTGGAGGCTTTTGAGATCGGAATGGACCAGAGGAGCCGAGGAGCGGAGAAATTTCCAAAGTACTGGAATGTAACTACGCGGCTATCTGGGGGTGTAAAGTATTCCTTCATAAATTTTCGGGTCGTCAAATAAATTGAATGGGCAAAATAAATTTACGTGAAACCTAACAAACTCATACATATATTCTCCTAACCTAACCTCACAGCAAGTACTTTTCCGAAGGTAGTGCTCCGGAATCTGCGTACAAATACTGCTCTCTTGCCAACAAACTATTTTATATAAATATTAAGTGCGTAATCAGTATAATATGTATATACAGAATCGTGGCAAAGGTAGATGAAAAAATGATTCGTTTATTTTTTTATTGATTAAATGAAAACGATTTATTTTTTATGTGCTATCAAAAAGAAGACACAACACAAAAAATATTTTCCAATAATATCAAGTATTTTTTTTTTGCTAAGGGAAAAATATATAATACCTTTATTCCGTATCGAGTATTTTTTTGCTACATCGCTTTAATAACAGCAAAAATAGCAAAATTATCATTTTGCGCTACAGAAATTCTGATATTTTTTTACATCCAAAATATTATTCCAGCCGCAAAAAACACATCCTCCTCCCACGTTCATTAAATATTTTCCTGTCATCTCCCCGCTTATTCAAAGCCCCGTCTTAAAAATAAAAACCGGCGATCGTGAAAAAACAATAAAACCCCCGAAAGTGAATCATTGTTTCGTCACTCGACGTAAAATATTATTTCTGTATAAGAATAAAGCGAGTCGGGAATAATGCGAGTCGCTGCGTCCCTGTCTGCCTCGCGGCGGCCTCGCCCCGCCGATAGAGACAGAGCTACCATTGCTCGGTTTATTTTGTTTTCATTATGAAATTGGCAATTTTTGAATGGCGCTGTTATCCTATCACTTCTCCGAGTTCCTAATACTTCCACCCATAAACCTATAAGACCGGATTCAAAATAAATAAATAAATAAAGCTTATGCAAAATACCTGATATAAATATAAATAAATCCTAGCGACAGTCTCGCTTAATTTGAGAAACTGTTTTTGCACGGATTGAGACAAAAAAACGTAATTTCCCAATCATCGATTATATTGGAGTCAAAAAATAATTCTAAGTTTTTCATATACATATTTTTTTACGAATATCCTAAGCGGCAGGATCTGAATTTCAAGTCAGTTAAATAATAATATCACTGCAGTATTTTTCAGGTAATAACGATAAATTTAGTAACATTACACAAAAATATTATATAATATTAAAAATAGATTATTTGACTTTAAAAATAAAACTATTATTTCAGTTTCAACACGGTTTTAATTAAAAATCTTTCAGTAGCAACTGCTAGATGAATTTATTAAAGCTTTTATTCAAAATTCCCGGAATCGATCAAAGAGTTTTATTCGCACATATCGGGACCATATTTGATAAATTAGGGTGAGCTACGCGGTGAGGGGGTGTTTTAGAATGGGTTTTTTTTAATTTGCCTGCTTGTTGCAGTTTTATTTTTGGATTTTCCCGTGAGCCGGGCCCGCGGGGGTGCGGCGAGGCTTTCGGCGTATGATTGAGGTTTCGGGATGGCAAATAGAACCGGGAAAATGCAAATATTTACTCTTTATCGCGGGACCCAAATGCCGCAGCAGTCCTCAAACATCCAGGCGCGGAAACCTTTCAATAATTACTTAGCCTGAAATAAATTTCACTTGAAGCAAGCTTATATTATCATCATAAGGTATTGCATGCATTATGATGAGGGCATATCCATTTATCATACCTATCAGAAATCATTGGTTAAAAGTTTGATAACACCGTAGCCTCTTAAAATATAATTTCTTTTATTTAAATAATCTATTTTTCCATATTCCATGGGTGTTGAATATTTTCAGAAAATAAATACAAAATACAATAATAGTTTTTTAATTAAAATTAATACCTTATAACATGTCAACTTCATTGTAATCTTGACATGTTTGATAACAAAATATTCTTTAAAAATATTAAGAGATTATATATATTCTGTTTATGCTAACGTGAAAGGTTTGCGAAACCGGTCACTAATAAAAATATATATGTGGAAAAATCACTCAAATATTTTACTTATTATTTAAAATACAAGAAGCAAAAAAATGCGAAGAAGGTTTCTTTGTTTTAAAATATTTTTAAATCTCAAATTATATTTTGTCTTGCCTGGGTGTTTGAGTGTTTCTGCCCCCAACGTATTTATTTAATTCTTTTTTTTCCTGTAAATAAAAATTGGTTTTCTTTTTCTGTTGTAAGCGATACGTTCAGCGTTCCTAAACCAATATTTGCTCGCGGAATGATTTTCCCCCAAATGTAATCTTTGTAAACAAGACGCTTGCCGCGACAGGCTCTGTCTATCCTGGCTTGTTGATTAATATTTAATTAATTGATGTTTATTTAAAAAAAAACATTACTTGTATCAGATATCACTTACGAGTTATTCTCTGTGTAATAATAAAACTCGAATAAAAAAATAATATGATGATTTGGTTTGTTATTTGTTGAGCTGTTTTATGATTTCAAAATCTGTAAACATCGGAGGGCTTAAAACTTTAAGCAGCTTCAGAACGAAGCAACCAAATCATCCACTAACAATAGCTACGAACATACCTAGTTTATTTTATATTTGATCTTATTGTAACAAAATTTAGAAATTCTAATAGATTCACCGATCCTCTTGGAAATCAGTTTGTATTTGTAATTAACACGCAAAAAATAAGCGTTTTCTGTATAAAAAAGTTTGCAAAAAACATAAGAGACATTGAATTTTTTCACTCTAAATTTGTGCAATTAAAAATATTCCTCCGGTTATTAATTAAAAACTACCAAAATAAAAAAAAAACAAAGATTTAGAAAACAGGTTCCATCGGCGGCGCCGGGCATGTCGAGCAGATCTGGGATCATTAAAAACTAAGCAGTCAAAAACGGTTCGCGACTGCGGCCCATAATTGCTAAAAAACCAACTCCTTTTTGCGGGAACACAAAAAGCCGGATTCACAGGCTGCTGTACCACTGTGAGGCTGGTACTGGGAAGTCGGAAAAAAATCTTCACGGCGGAAGAAAATGGAAGAAAAACGACACGGAAAACGCTCCGTGTAATGCGCACCACGGGCACGACAGGAATTCTGGAGTCACTTCCGTTTCATCGCTCTCCCTCCCTCTCTCCGCTCTAGAGCTGGGATTTTTTCAAAACATTATTTCGGATTAGTTAAATTGAATTTATTTATGAAGCATTATGTATGTGGGTTGTAATTTACATTTTTACATGAAACATTGATACTCGAATTCGAATAAATTAACCGTTTAAACCAGAGGTTCAAAAAGTGGTCGATTTCGCCCTGCAAGGGGTCGATGACAGCGAAAAATAAAATTGGGGGTCCATGAACTGTAAATGGGGGTCTACGGGAGTGGATCACATTTAAGCAGGTCATCACGAAAATTTAGAGATTTGTACCGAACACAGATTGTACCTATAAACTTTGTGAAGAATCGAAGCCCTGAAGCGTAGAAGTATTTTGTATGTTTTTAATTAATGTATTTTATTCTATTTAAGATATTAAAATGGAATTCCAACAAATATTCTCTGTCAAAAATATTGATTTTCTGAATGTTACTATATTTGAATTTTGTATGTTTTTAATTAATAAAGGTATAATTAACTTTACATGTATTTTAACTTTTTCATTTTTAAACCCACTGTACAGTAAACTCTGTTGTTGGTGAATTTGTAAAAATTCAATATTAGCAAGCAGGGAGTCGACGAGACAAAATAGTTTGGGAAACTATGGTTTAAACGATTAAAAAATTTCTAACTTTTAAATTATGTGAATTTAAATCAATTTCACTAAATTATAATATGAATAACCATCACACCGTAACTTGAGTGAGGGCAGGTAATTCTTACCCCTAGCCCTGTGAAATGACAGGTGTGTGTTCTACCTTCATTCAATTACGCCCCATAATCATATCCAGCACCCCATTTGTTTCCAAAATTAAATTGTAGTTAGCCCCCTGAAACACCCCTTCGCGTGCTAGAGCTGCGTATCTATGAGTTTCGGTGATTGTTTCTGATTTCTTTCATACGGATTGTTATCTAACAAGATTTTTGAATAATTGAAAATAGTTAGCCATTGCCGACTTAAGTATGATCACTTGCTCTAATATTCCAGATAGTGCTTATCATTAAAAACTCACAAAGGACATTCTTAAAATTTCTGGTATAACTCTCAATAATATATTAATATTAATGTATAACCTCCACAATACTACAGAGTGCTGGACTTTTTATGATTTGAATTGTAATTTCCGTTATATAACAAATTATATCTAATGATTACATCGAATTACATTGAGATAAACTATTTTTCTAATAATCGCATGCTTCTATGAAATAAAAAAAAATATGGCTTAATATTATATATAAAAAAATTTATAAGTAAAAAAATTGACATTATGAGACTTTCAATCAATAATATTTTTTTTGCATTACTTAGGAAATGAATCAAAGATAATTTATGAGTAAACTTTAATTTTTATTACTCCATTATCTCTCATTCCCGTAGAGTTACTGCCATTTTTAATAGCTTCCCATATTTATTATTTAGATTTATATTTGAACTTGCAAAATTTATTATTCTACTCAGCGATGACATCAAAAAGGTGGAACACTCTCTTGAATTTTTAACAAGCTTTTCATTATTGTGCTCCTTCCTATTCTACCTGAAAACACCTGTCTGAAATCTTAACGACTTAAATCAATATGAAGATAATGAATGGCGTAATAGCGCTGGACTCTTATTAAAAAGCTAGTATTTCAAATCATTCTTACTAATTTACTTTATCAAGTTTCAGTTACAAGATACTATTGGCGTAATATCACTGGAATCACATCAAAGAACCGGCATTTCAGACAAAAGTTTCAGGTCGTTCTTACGCATTTGACAAATCAAAGTTTAGTTGCAAGATTTAAGAAAGTATTTCCGATTATTCTTAGTAATTTATTTTAAAATTTTAGTTGAAATATTTCAATGTCCTCGGCATTTTTTACTTAAATTTGTAGCGTCGTGAGGTTGTATGTCAGATATAAACAGTCTTGAAGCCTATAATTACGATAGTTTTTCTGTTAAAGTTTCTAAAAATTGTAATTTTTCCCATATTAAATATCTGTTCTAAATATTTAAAACATTAACTAGCAGTTACTAGATATAGAAAGAAAATCTTTAAAAAATATTGAATAATTTTTTCATAAATGTATGTGTATCAATGTGAATCGTTAAAAATATTTTAAAAAATTAATGTAGTTTGTGGTATTCTATAATGTGTTTCAAAAGATAAAACCCGTGTTTCAAATGTTCATTACACTTGAGTAAAACAATTTGCGCTCAAACCATAAACTAGTATATCGTATTAGCATATTCAGTGCCATTGAATAATAAAATAATAGCGTCCAATTACAGTTATTATTAAGAAAAACAGCCAAAAAAACGATTTTATGGTCATTTTATACACACCTTAGTGTCAACGGCTGCTTGTTTTTAAAAACGGGTTTGAAAAATATAAAAAAAATCCATTCGGGCGCAACGATCTTCTAACCGGAGGCTACGATACCGCGGCGCCTTCATACAGCAGCTGACACGAATATCACCTTATCGATAATCACAGCTGATAAAAATCTCATAAAAAACCTAAGTATTATTTTTCGATTCAATCCTCGTGCATGTTATTCAGTATTGATAGCTTAATATTTAAATTTGTCCGAATTTTGATTTTCTGGTGCCATTAAAATTATTTTAATGGCCGGCAAAAATGTCACTCCGCCTTCCGAACCTCTGAATATGTTACGCTTATCCGAATTATGGAAATCGACTGAAAATATTTACATTATCCGATTTTTTTATATTTTTGACTGTAAACATAAGCGATGGACAACTGTGAATGAGTGTATTTGCTTAACTACTACCAAAAAAATATACATTCATTATTTTATGTACGTTTTCAACGGGAACATACAAACTTTCGCCACCATAAAAAAATCTCATTTTAAATTGAGTTTATTCAACATTTTTGACAGAAAGTATTTGGTAGAATTCAATTACAATATTTTGAGATATGAAAGATGTATTATTATACTGTGATTTCTTTTTTGTTGTTTTGAATCGACCGGTTTTGACAATATTCTTGGTCGGCATCTACGGGCAGAGAATTCGCTTTGCTCTGAAACGGTCGCTGAAATACAATAAAAAACCAAGTGAATCTTTCATTTCTTAAGTTATTCTGTTTTGTGCATTTAAAATGTTGTGTTGAAAATTTAGCACGTCTTAAAAAAACTGTTTTATTCAGCATAACAATTGGCTACCGATTTTTTAATCTGTCAGACTTGCTGCACGTCTGCCATCACGCTCATCTACATGCTCTGGATTTCACATCTTTATTGCCCATCAAGTCCTCCCTTTCATTTTATTCAAAGCTATAAACAAACCACAACTGTTAATTGGCCATCAAACTTCAAAGAACAGCTCTGGCAGCTTCTCTGGCGACTTGTCCTTCCAAATACATCTTCAATTATTAAACTATGCAACCTTATATGTTTATGTAAATGGGTACATTTTCAGGTTTAACAATTGCATTGATTAAAAAGAATTGACATTATTTTGCATAAAAGTGCATATTTACTTAATAGTTTATGGATTCAACACATTCTCGTAATACGTTAATACTGGCCGCTTTTAAGAATCACAATATTAGATTCATAATTAATGGTGATGATGCTATGAAAAATTATTTGAAAGACTTAATTTATTATATGTTTTAATTTAAGTATATCTTTTAGATAGCTTTCGATGTGCACTATATAAATATATTTATAAAAAAGATGAATGCTGGGAGTAAAGCTAGACAACGACTTCAGTAACAAAGATTGAAAAAATAACTATTTTTTGTTGCGTGGTATAAAAATTATTAGAGCCATGTGTATAGCATAATTAGGTATACATCCTGTCTACTACGAGTCTTTACCACGCCTAAAACACGGTTTGACTGTTGCCTTGTTGTATTAGCATAAAGTAATCCGGTGGTTTAATAGGTTTACTTCTTCAAAAGTATATCATTTCTAATCGTAAACTCAAAACACAGTAATTTAAATTTTAACGTCGCACTAATGTGGAACCCACCAGAGTCAGGTTTAACTATTCAAGACTGAAACAGATTATAAAGAAATAAATTGCTTTTATAAGTATATATTTAATTGCATATCGATGCGATAAAAAAAGCATTTTTGTAATGTAACATAAATAGCTACTTGGCTATGAAATGACGAATATTTTTTATGAGAGTATTGAGCCTTTTTTATTGTAGTAATTTGGGTATCGCTAATCGTCGTTTTCATGTTAAATTTAAAATCTGGAGGGTTGTACAACACGACCTCCTATGGTGTCAGCACCACCTTCTCCCGCGACAGCCTCCGCCGCCCGGTGGGTTCAACCACCTGTCCTGCTCGGGGCAACTTTTGCTTTATCACCGGTCTGGTCCGGGGGTCGTAAAAGTTTATCTCTGATAATTATTGGCTCACTGTATTACGCAAATTATAAAGTCGAAAAGTTACAAGTCTACTGATCTTGTCCGTTAGGTATGATGATATACAAAAATGGTGGCGTCTGTGATGGTAATTAATCAAAAGTGTCTCCAAAAAAAATATCGCAAAAATGTATGCTATTATCAATAAATTAGCGAATCACTCTATATACAGTATTTATAAACATATCAATATTTATATAATATATTGTTATTACGAGATTTATTAATAGTTGTTATTGAAAAGATATTAAATTATTTGTGATGTTGAAACTGAATATATTTTTGTTGCTAAATGAGTGATGCATATTTATAAATAAATGTTACTTACATAATATATGCATGTTCAGTCGGTCGCCCGATTACGTTTTTTTTGCAAAACAATGAGTCACAACCGCCGTTAGCGATGGCTAATTCTCGTCTAAAATGGCATTAATACACGGACCGCATTATTGACGGTGTTTATTCAGTGTTGTAATATTGAATAATATATTAATCTCGGGATTTTAGCCGCCATTAAGACACCGCGGGGAAAATTTGCAAGAAAAAACAATCGCTGTGCCCGCTCGTGAATTAATCACTCCCACCAGCGGCCTAGCTCACAGCCGGAGGATGTGAACAGGGAACAGCGACGAAACGTTATTTATTAGCGATGGCATCTGCGTTGAAGCACATGTTCTCTTTTTTATTTCTATTCTATATAAGTAATTGATAGGCATGCTCGTGGGTTTCGGCAGGTTTTCTGCGATGTTTGGTGCAGTTTGGCGCATTCCAATACATATAAGGACATGCAACCAAAATCCCCTAAGATGGTTGATTGCAACTTTTCATAATTACGTCACTTCAGAATTCGTTTGTAAAAACGGGATGGAACTAGTGAACTCTTGGTAAAAAGTTATCGGTTTAGCTATTGATCTAGCTACGTAACAAAAAAGCTTCATTTTCCTGATTTAAATTATTCCAACACTCAAGTCGTATCGCTCCAAAATAAACTTCTTTGCTTCCATATCCCACAATAATGGGTATTGTTTGAAAGGGATTAGAAAGTAATATAAAGGAAGACAATAAAAGCTCGGCTTTTTGAGCCGCCAGGGGCGTGTATCACAGGCACACTAAAGTTTTACAACTGCAAATAGAGAAATGTTGATGGCTTTATTGTATCGGTCCCGACTGTAAACCGTCCAAGTTATTTTATAACTGTGAGTATACTGGCGTAGCTGGCAAATGAAGTACTTTCAACGACACCCGCGAAACTTGGCCGATCATCATTCTTACTTGAGTATTTGTATTCTATGAATGTAATAAAAAAAAAGACAACTTCATCCTAAGCACATCATAGACATCGTGCTTATATATCTCCGAGGATGCAATACACAAAAAAGTTAAAAACACGATAATTTCATATTCAAAACATCAGAAACATTTGTGTATAATTTCAGATGTTTCAGGTTTTTTCAATGTTAGACTTAAGGATAAATCATTTACAAGGTGCAATAAACACACCTCATCTGACCAGAGTATATTTATATAGAACACAGCTTTGTTTCTTATTTAATATATAAGAGACATAAATTAATATCAATGCATTATTTTTAAGGTTTTACACGCGATAGGGAATGCATTTTTTTAAACGATCTATTAAAATCAAAAGCCGATCCGACTGTAGTAGATATTCGGTACTTTTCCGACTTCTCATTAAAACAAAATCCATTCCATCACTCTTCCACGCCAAAGTGTATTTCATCGGAATGCTACTGTGTAAAAAAAATGAACAATAACTCTTGTGAATTAGCATACGTAAAGGCACGGCTATAACTCACACGCGTGTCGAGTGCGGACGCGAGACCTGCTTGTCCGGGCCGCGCGGCCACCGAGGTGTTCTCGCGCCGGTCTAGTGACGGGCAACACCGAATCGGACCTGCAGATTCGAGCAAATTGCCAAAATAATCGAGAAACTCGACTCCAGGTGAATTGCGTTGCAGTATAATACAAAAAAAATCATCGAACACGGTCAAAGCAGCAGTGCAACGGGCAGTCAAAGTAATACAGTTATAAAACCAAATTGATGTTAAATTTTTATAATTTTTATTATTGCAGTTGTAAACAAAGTCAAATATAATGGGAAATGAATCTGGGGGTGCCCATCCCTAGGTCAGTCCCACGACTTGTACCGAGCTTGTAGCGCGTGGGCCGGGCGGGCTGGCCGCGTCACGCGACGGCCGTGACTTTATGCAGGCTTCTTTACTTTGCAGTCACTCGAAACCACGTATAAATTATATATAATTCGAGTCCTTTAATAAAAAGTACTTTGCAGCCAAACTATGTATATATTTACAATCTTAAATATACATCTAGTGTCTGAGGGTCTTCTAGGGTCTAAGTCCCATGCTCGAGTTTTTTTGATCATTTTCTGGTCCGTTTTGCGAAAAATAGACTGCACCAATCAAAAAAAATTAAATGCAAAAAGTTAGATACATCCCTTCTTCCGAACGCAATATTTTTTTATTTCTTGTAAATTTACATTTAATACGATAAATATGTGTTTTTCCGATTGAAGTGTAGGAATTTGGAGATTCGAGTCCTAAGCATTTAAAAGTCTTTTTTTTAATTAGAATTAAAAGATTAAATGTAAACCCTGTGCGATTTATTATTTTAAAAATTGAAAAAAAAATTTTTGACAAACTTTGGTTTTGAAAAGTCGTCATTTTATCCAATTTTACAATATCTTTAAAATTTTATTTTACGCTGAAAATGGACGTTAATTAAATAATAAAAAATTGATAAATATAATTTATAGTTTTTTTAATTACATTATAAAAAAATCAACATTCTAAATAAAAATATAAAGTGCCAATTAAATTAATTAAATGACACGATTTCTCCAGGTAAAACTGTCCTTTTTTGTGGCAGACGGGGGATGGACACCAAGCAAGGTTAGGTAGCAAGACCTTTAAGGACCTACTTTTGGGCTAACATTATTCAAGTTGTCTCCAATCTCTCCATAAATTAAAGAGTTTCATGTATCTTTTTATGTATGCACGAGTCCTTCTGGTCCGTACGTGGTTTTGTGGTATTGCTGATCGTCGGTCGTGTCCGAGGTTTCTTCTTGTATGGCGTGTGCTAGGAAACCCAGGAGTTCTGGAGAAGTAAACTTTCATGTCTTTAGCCTGTGAGAAGAGTCTCGCCATCACTTGCATCGCGCTGTGGAGACTTCGGGTATTTCCGCTAGTATTCGGTCAAAGGCGCGACTCGTAAATTTATTACCATTACATTACAACTTACAACAATACATTAAATCGGTGTTAGCAAAACATGTCATACTTCCTTTAACACGTTCTTTGCTACAGTGCTTTGTTTCAAAAAAACTTCTTTAATTCTATAAGCCGTGGCTGTCTGATTAAGAAAACAGGATTTTTTTATTTGTTAAGTTGTTTTAATGGGGTTTCCCCGGACGACAGGCAATAAATAATATCTTTTTCGCCCACCGTCTCGCGCGTCGAGATTTCATGTAAAAGCAGAAGTAATGGTTGCACTTTTGAATAACGTCCTTGTTGTTCGTAATTGGCGTCCTGGCTTTATTTATTCTCTTATTTTCCAACTGCCATTTCGGAATTCGAAAAACTTTGAAAATAAAAACAAATTATTAGGTCAGCAGAAAAAACACGATCGAAAATATTACTAACTAGATTTACACTATACACTTTTAAGTATTGTATTGAACGCCATTACAATAAATGGCTATGTAGTTCATAGTCATGCTGTTTAGATAAACCAGTGTACAAATCTTACGATAACCCTGATAATACAAATATTTTACAAATCGTGTTGCTTTGTATTCGTAGCAAAATGTAAAATATGCTTTACGGTTCTTAAAAAACACTAACGCACTAATAATGGTTCATCTGTTTGAATTTCTAGTGTATTGATAGGAGAGTAAATAAACAGTTGAATTTGAAGGTTCAAGGTCGTAAATATATGAGAATACTTAATAATCACTTAAGCACTTTGTTTCGTTATAAAATATTGCATATTCGCTTAAAAAGGACCATTAATAAAATTTTATTCTCTTCCTTCTCAAGCAAACTAACGAACTTCGAATTAACATTATACCGCAGAGAGTTTCAATTCCATCGAGCGACATGTTTTTCCTATCCTCTCTTTTGTACAGACCAAACGAATTATAATTTATTGTTAAAATATTCGTTATCTGGAAACGGCGATTAATCAATTTGTATTTCCATGTAGAAATTTATGGCTGCGACAGAGCTCCTGCTTGCTACATTTGCATAGAAAAACAGTCTTCTTTCTCCTAAAACTAGAAATTCTGGCTCGAAGTAATCCCTGATAAAAAATAGCTCAATCTACTGAAAGCAAAAACATTTATCTGATAATTGAATCACTTAGTAGAATATTGTAAGTTATGTTTTGTATGGTTTTGTATATATTATAATAATACTAATATTGGGGGTGTGCTAATTTTCCGAATATAATTTTATTGTTAAATATATTTGCATTACATTTACACACTATTGTAACTAAGAATTTCATCCATTGATACTAGTATATTGATGTAATTATATTGTAATAACTATACTGTCATTTAGGGGACTTGAGGATATCTTTTACTTCATTAAGAATTAAATACAGTATATTTATAGCTACAACAAACCAAATTAATGTTCAGAATTTATAAAGGCTGTGCAAAGCTTAGCAATATATTGCGAATTCCTTCTGAGACGTTTTGCTGAAAGGCGTGTGTCATCCGATGCGTCTTATGATCTGAAAAATAGGACAATCAAAGCGGCGCCCTATAGATCCTGAAAAACGCTTAGGCTGTATTTTTCCCTCGCAAGTTATGTGTTTTTCTTATAGATTTCTGGATTGTTAAATATACGCAATAAAAGCAAAGCAGTAAACAGAAAATAATTTCTCTCCTCGACAAAGCGTCTCGTTTGCATAAAAATTTCAGCCAAGCGGGGACGCTCTCACGCGACAGGGGATTTATTTTATGGAAACGTTAGCTTTATCTGGAGCTTTGAACGTTAGTGTTTAATTATTAACAATTAGCTGTAGTGAAAGCGATATTTAGGTTGCCCGCTTTTTAAGCGTTTAACGAAATAACGAAATAACGGTTTCAGGTATCAGGAATTCTGGAAGGGAGTGGCGATAAGCTTTTCCTTTTTTGGCCGGGTAGGTTTTTGTACTCACGAAATATGAATTGCCAATGTATGGGCCTCTGATTTTTAGCTCGGCTTGTATCAGATACGAAGTAATTTGAAATACTTCCCTATATTAAAATCTGTAGAAGGTGCATAACAAATTTGTTAACTACGCCTTTTCTTTTCCTAATCAGAAAAGGTTTTTTTTATCGTTATCTTATACGATTATTTTGACTATATGTAGCGTCATGATAATAAACTCATTTGCACGCTTTTAAGCAATAAAGTTTTTTATATTTAATTTTTGCTGTAGAGGGTTAGTCAAATTTAACAGTGTTTAAATGTACATAAGGCGTAACGTTTACTGTGTTTTAAATAAGTAATGATTTTTAGAAAAATTAAAAAAAAAAAAACAGACATAATAAAGACCTTATTTATATATATATATATATTTTTAAAAAGTTTTTAGGTAGCCGGGGGTATACAAAAAAGTACTTAATAATAATTTCACAAAAATTGGCAATTATTTTTCGACAAAATTACACCAGTCGTTTTTTGCCACACTCTGTACATTTTATCTCGCTTTAATCCCCACTCTTGCGGTTTAATTCAAGACATTTCATTGTGAATTATGCATTTCTCTGCGAGCCTCGGAGGTTATTTTGTCATTTTCTTTTTCCCCAAGGGACAGACCAGCCCCCCGCGAAGGGGTGAGAGAAAATATAAATTATCGCGTAACGGCTTGCGTATTCCGTCGGCGTTTTCCGCGCGCGGGGCTGCGGAATTTTAGGGGTTGATTATTCAATTTTGAAAATCATCACCTCAGCTAGATGAAGGCCATTTTGCGTATCTTCTGATAAAATTTAAAAATAGCCCAAAACATGAATTTTTACCTGTCTAAAACGACGAAAAAAATCCGACCGAAGCGACCTGAGATTTGAATTTTCTTAAGCTTTTAATGTTTCGCATCAGTTGTTAAGAAATAATTCTCACAGTTTAATGAGTGAATCAACCAAAAAAAAAATTTTACACTTTGTTCTTGGGCCAGTATAATCATTCGTAGTCACTTTGTAACATGGTCGTTACAGACATGAAAAAGCATAATGTTTCATTATTAAGCGTATTGAAGAGATTCAACCTTATATTTTATGATCTTGGATATGTAAAGTACATTAAGTAGACATATTTTTTTTATCCTGGCAGTAACGAATATTTACACATCTAAAATATTGTTATAGCGCAATTCTCGTCGATTATCGTGATCCCAAAAACATAAAAATGGCCATGGGTTTTATGAATAATAATAAATTTACATAAAAATAAAGTGCTTTATATGAAACGACCTCTTTCCGGTCCGCGCGCACTTAGGAAAAGGCCCAAACATTTTGAAATGTTACATCGCCATTGCTTTTATCGATTGAGTGCATTTTAACAAACGTAGATTTTTTTTAATTTAAAAAAACAAATTAAACAGTTCGGACTCAAGGTCAAATATGCGTATCAATTACTATACAAAGGCATTAATTATAAATATTTTTATTTGAAAATAAAAATACTTTAAACCCTTAAATCAAACATTGTTTTTTCTTTGAGGATTATTTTATATATTTTAAAAGTAAAGTAATAAATTAAATAATGCAATTTTTATTGAATTTGAATTAAAAAAAAAACTTTTTTTCAAATACGTAATTAATAGAAGACAACATTTTACATAAAATCAAAAAGAGACACAATTTTTTTATTATTAAAAATATTTTAAAAAAATCTTTTAAATATTAAAAATAGGTGTTAATAATATTATAAAATAATTAAATTATTAACGCTTTATATTAAAAAGACCTCAAGATTCCATACAATTTTTCCGTCGCGCCGTATTCTTTAGAAATGTAATCTAACGGGCGTAAATCTTTTTTAAAAAATGCAAAAACGCTCAAGTGTCTGCAGATTAGTGCGGCTGTCTTTCTTCTGGGGGTGCGAGCCGAGAAACCTCCCTTTCATAACCCACCCCACAAACAAATTGTTTCTTGGTTATGAATTTTGATATTTAAACTGCTTTGCTGATCCTATCTTGCATCCCCCTTTTTGAAAACGATTCGCCTTTGGGTTGTTTAAAATATGTATCTCGGATAATATTAAAAGCGTTTGAATTTTAAATTTCTTTATTATATTTACATTTATTTTTTTATTAGCATAAAAACAACAAGTAATACTTTTTATTTATTATTTAATTTATGATAATATTAACACAACATTTTAACATCTTCCTATAATTTTTATTTAAACCTCTGAATTTAATCAGCCTCTTAATCCAATTACTTACTGACGAAGAAATCTATATCCAGAATTTTAAATAAATGTTTTAATAGCTTTTTATTGACTTTTATAAACTAATTTTTTATTTGTTTAAAAAAAATTCCTTTAAATTCGCATGTTTTAAAAAACCAAAACATTTCGATTAAATCTCTATTTTTGCAAGTTTTTCTCAGATTTTCTGACAAAGCAAAGGCCTTTTATATTGTAAGCTGTTATTTCTTCTAGCAGTTTTGGCCTCCGACACTTAAAGAATACATCTCATAAAGCCAGCCTTATCATTACTATGATAATTTATATTCCAGTCTAAAATAAAACAGGTGTATTCAGATGCTTACTTCGACAAGCTACTTTATATTTCTTAATATTCTGTGGTAAGCTTGGTGATTAAGATTTTTTCAGGTTTCCCTTAAATTGGATTTTTCCTGTTATATTAATTTAGATGAATTTAAAAATTATATAAAAGTACTTGGATTATAATTCTTAATACATTATTTTTTTATTGCAGGTGAGTCCCTTCGTTCCAGAAAACGTCTACTTAAAAATCCCTGCTACAATTTATTGTTCAAATGTAAGTTTTTATTTTTAAACTTCAATTACTTATTTTAGTTTTATCGTTTAATCACGTCTAAATTTATATTTCTTCTTTGAAACATCGCTTTTATATCATCGCATTACGTTCTTTCTACGAATAAACATTAAGTTATTTGATTCGATTAATTGGATGGGAGAAAATAGAGTACTTTTACGGTTTTGTTTTTGTGGTAATTAAAGTCAGTAACTGCTGGATGTTGATGACTTATATTCTTTTTGAGAACCTGTTTTCTGAGGCACTCCTGCAAAGAATCCACTGCAACCATAGAGCTGCAGCGCTTTGCAAGAATTTTAAATAATATAATATTTTTTTAATTCATAATGCTTTTCAGTTGGTTTTGATGAAAGTTCTTTTGTTGGCATTTTTGCAAAGAAACCTAAATTTTTATTTAGCGATGATTTAAAATTTTGACAAAGTCTTTAACGTTTGCATTATCAAACGAAAGATTAGAAAAACCGGTCACCGATAAAATCAAAACATGTGGAAAAATCACAAAACTATTTTATTTAGTAAAATGTAATTCTTCTAAGTATATTATATCTTCTTACTCCAAGTACTCTAAAATCTTCCGATATTCTCTTTGTATGAGAAATGAAGCTTTAATAAAATAAGATTTCCAATACAAGCCTATTATTTTCATAGCATATATTTTATAGTGTCACATTTATCAATATGAATACTTTAGAGCATAGAGGCACTATAAAAATTTACGCTACGACGATGCCCTTTAAATGTAAATGAATTCTCACCGTCATAAATACCAGTTACATATTTTATTTACATGCACTAAATATGCTATTATTTCAGTACAAGGTGTCAACGCTTTCTTTGAATTCAGATTACTTCTTCTTGCATCAGATGTGCAGAGCTCTTCTATTATTGCCAGCTGAGATCGGTTAGCGAGATGAAAGCCTGAGTCCCGTTGTGACATTATTCGCTCGTCAATAAATACCACTGTCAGGCCAGAGTCCGTGTAATATCTGCCACAGCTGACAATGCACTCACGACAGACGAAAAGACTACCTCAATCCAAACACTTTAACCTCTAGTAAAAATTTGCCATAATTAATTCAAAATATAAATAATATATTTAGTAACTTTAAATATTTATATGCTATATTTTTAATAAATCGTTTTTTATGTGATCACTGATTTATCCGTGAGTAAATCGGAAAGCCAGTAACTGACTAAATTGTCAAGTGTAAAGTTCTCAAATACAACACAACTGTATACGCATTAAAAAAAACAGTTTACGTTAATGATGTGTCTCTGATTTTTATACAGAATTTTCCCGCTTTCTGAATTTTATTCAGAAAGATTATAAATAAGATTTTATATTGTTTGAACGTGGAAATGTAGGCTCGGTTCTGAGCGTGTTTTCTGCTAGTGCAATCAAACCAAGAATCAAAGCCTTCGCTTTATATCCACCTCAGCTCATCGAGACCTGAAACCTTTGGAGGGCTCTGTCAATCCGTGACTCACTCGAGCTTTCTTTTGTAACTGCTGCAATTAAAGTGGAATAAAATCAGATAATGCTGCAAGCGGTACCAGTGCAGAGGCTGTTATTTACATAATTCGCATTGATTGATATCCAATTATTTTTATTTAGTTAAAATTGTTAAAATAGTTCTTAAAAAAAATTAGATTAAAAGAAGAGCTAAAATTTTATTTTAAATGTACATTATTAACACGGATGAATCAAACTTGGCAAACTCAATTAATCAAATAGAATAATTCATATTTGACTCTACCGAATTGAATAAATTCAATCAATTCTCTCAGACATGAAAGTAAATACAATTTTATTTATAATTTAGAGTCTATATAGATTATTTGCTTCGCGTTCAACAAATAATAAATGAATTTAAACGACTGAAAAAGGCCATATTGAAGGTTTCTGTAAGTTTTTAATCTCGAAATTCGTACAAAAGTGTCTGCTCGGCGATACGTAGCGGCGATAAGCTAAATACGAAATCCATTTGAAAGCATTAAAGCACCCCGTACGTGGCTTTCAAAAGCGAGGCTGAGATTTTTTATCAGGATAACATAATCTAGAACTCTCTCGTGCTAGCTCCTGCGACTTCTGCGCTCCTGACATAAGTTAACCGTTTCGCAAACGTGAGAGGTTATCAATGATAGCGGGCGCTCGTGTTTTCAATAACACCCTCACACGAGCCTCCCGCGGCACACGCTCGCTGCGATAAACCATCTCGCTCCTTTTATTTTCGATATCAAAATCGTGTGCTCACTCGCAGGGACTCGTGGCCTGCAATTTTAAATTACCCAGATCTGGATTGCGAGACTCCGCGGTGCGAGCACGCTGAGATCTGAATTGTTCCAGGGAGCGTCGCGATGCGCCGGAACTTCGGAAAGCTGAGATCGCCCCGAGAATGAATAAAAACGAATTAGAAACGTCTCTCGAATGCCGCGGATATTTTGCGAATGCTGTTGAGCGGATTCTCTCGATTGATAGTAATTGCCGAATTCCTTCGGACCTCTTCGGCATGTGCGGCTACCGGGAGCCTTGGAAGCAGCCTTGGAGGCAGCCTGGGAGGCAGCCTGGGAGGCAGCCTGGGAGGCAGCCTGGGAGGCAGCCTTGGAGGCAGCCGGGAAGCAGATTGATCTCTAATGCAGCTTCTGCCGGCTAACGCGATCCCGGGCGATAGGCCGGCGGGGCAGCCTCCCACGGCGCATCGGATGCCTCTCCGCATCTCCTTATCGCGGGGCAGATCCGCTGCCCCGGGCAAGCTGCGCCTCCTCGCCGCTTATGAGCTCCCGATCGATCTCATGAATATTAAATAAAAACACCAATTATTTAAATTAAATTTTCAGGTACTTTTTTCACCTCTGCATTAAAACCCCGGTCACAGAGTGCGCTTCGAGATGCTGCGATAAAGTAAATGCTAATTCTGCAGCGGCAAAAAAAAATCCCCTTTCAGAAACGCATCATCGTTACGTAGCGCATTTTTCTGGTGCACTTAAGATTGCATGTTGAAACTTTCAGGAAATGCGCTGACCTAAGATGTCGTATTTTCTTGAGAGTGCATTTTCTTATATGCTGGAGTACAACATGCAGTTTATGCTATCATTACGCCGCAGCTCACGATGCCTCTTGAAGCTAACTTCGTCTATAAATTTTGCTTTTTAACTGTTGGATTTTTATATTAACTCATCTAGAGTAAAACAGTTTTACCGGCACGAAAAGATCTAAAGTGCATTATATAAAATGCTTCACTCAAACTGAAAGCACGGTAAGGTTTTTTTTACTAAACATTAATCATAAAAACGTATTTGAATCTAGCGACTCTATTTTAAATCTGATGAACAATTATTTGGGGGTATTCATGAGTCGCATGTGGGTTTCAAATACTCGGGCCTATTATTCCCGGAAATGCTTCTCCCGGCGTGCGCATTTCCTGCACCCCGCGAGGGAGTCGCACGTGAGCCATATTTCTTTGTCGCCCTCGGATTTAGTGGCCTAAGTGCGCAGTTCGTATATCACAAACGCATTTCGCCGCCCCTCCCTCGCGTGGCTATTATTTCTCCGAAACGGCGGAGAGCAAGACCTCCACCTGCATTCTGCACCCCCGATGTGCCGGCGGAGTTTGGAGTTTGTTTACGACAAAGCAACCCCGGAGTATCCGAGAGCCTCTGGCTCGAACTGAGCTCCCGAAAGAAATAAATTTTGAATAAAAGTATCGCGGAAGGAGCGCAAGTGTACAAAAGGTAGTTTATATCTATGCGCTTGAGAAAGTTTTGTATATTACATGTGCATATCAATTTGCGTTTATTAGTTTTAAAATTTTTAACATGCCTTCTAATTTAACTTCCACTGAAACAGTCAGAGCTTTTTTGGGCTACTTTTTTTATCTTCACAGTAAAAATATTTTAAACTACGTATCTCGGCGTTGCATCGTGTACATTCAAATGCAAGTATTCACAAAGAAAATATAGCACAAGTATAATACGCTCCGACACATTTAGCGCTTGCCTAAAATTTATTGAATGGTTTGAGAAACCAAGTAATCACCCTAAGGCAAAAGAACAGGAAGAGCATTCTACAAGCACGAACAGCAGTCGTACTCGATTCCATAGAAAACATATCGGCGCTCTTAGTACAGGTCATCAGAGGTTTCCTGAACCACATTATGTTTACCTGTTACTGTTATTCCATTTTACAACCTTCATTATCTTTACTTTAGAGTTTTTCAGATTTAGTGCAAACATTAAATACATGCGTTTATTACTTTTGGACATAAAAGGCTTCGCCCGGAGCTCGCCTTTTTGCGAGATATATTGGGAAAGTTATTTTCGTATATTTTTAGCTGGGGCTGGTTTTATATTCAGTTCCGTTACATTAAGTAGAAATGTTATAAGTTCAAGGATCTAGCGAAATATTTATATTCATAAGGATCTAAAAGGAAAGATATCGATAGTCTATGACTCAGAATATTCAACCCTTTTTTATATTATACCACTCTGGCTGGTGTCATTACTGAAGCATGCGATTTTATTTTTTCTGAAATATTCTTAAAGCAATTTATGTATATTTATGATAGTAAAAACTTATGTGAAATCAGATTGTGTATTCATAACCTTTTTTATTTTGCCAAATTGTTTTAATTCAGCAAAGACTTTTTTTGAAGTATGTTTACTAAAATATTACTAAATTTACTTGTATGATATGATTCTTTGATTATTTTTTATATATATTTATAATATGATAATAATTTATTTTATTAGAAAGTATAAACGTAATGGATTAAAGCATTCGTCTGAATCGCCAATGCTGTGAATTTTTACAAAATAATTTAAAAAACGAGATGTTATATCGAGCGTATCTCTCCGAAAACGATTCATTTGTATGTTCTGATAACCTAAGAAACAATATATCCACTACATATGAACATTTACAGTTAATATTAATCAGCTTAGTTTAAAGTTCTTATTAACAAATAAAAAGATAATGTATTGCCTATTCGTGTTAACATAAAGTTATTTCAAAACAACGGATGTGGTATTACGTGTCGGACCACGTCGCTTCCTAGCGTCTCTAGCTTAGATAGAAATTTATATTCTCAGTAAATGATTCACGACGACATTCCTTCATCCTCGGAAGAGATTAAGCAAAGCGTCAGGCCCGATATATAAAGCAGCCAGAAAATAAATCACACCAAATTATGTGTGTCACTGTGCAATATCGTTCGCAATGTGGCCGAGTTTATTTAAGCCTGCTACACACGCTGCCACCCAACTGACAACCGAATCGTAACTGGCCGGCAGCGTACTCTTTCACAAAAAAATACCCAAAATAAAGGGACGCTATTGATTGATTGCAAATCGGTTGAAATTTGTTACGCCGCGTGTGTGGCCGGATTTATAAATCAAACATACAATTTCAAAATATTAAATAAAAATTGAAAAGTCGTAAAAACATTTCAACTGCATGCATAAGGCACGCATTTTGAGCTTTATTAATAATATTTTTGAATAAAATGCTTGAGTGATTTTCCAAAAATAAAAAAGTATTTTATTAAAAAATATTAAAATGGAATTCCACCAAGTACTCTCTGTCGAAAATATTGAATTCTTTATTAATAAAAAAATAATTATTAATGAATTCATTGAGTTATGCAGTGTCACATTGCTTGTACGCACTTCATCTTTTTGGTAATATTTAAAAAAAAATACAATATTTAAAATTTACTCTCACAAAGCGACAAAAAGTTACCCATAGTATTTGTCAGATAACCTAGAATGAACAAACTTTTTTTTTTTTTTTTTGTTTTTGATATACAAAATCTACTTCTTGTACTTTTTACGTTTTTCATGGGAGATCACAAATTCCATGGAAATATTTATAAAAAAATATTTATTCACTACCGTATCGCTTCGGGTGGCGATTCCTCGTTATTTTAAAACCGGATAAGTATTAATTGTCACCAGGAAGCCGTCAGGAGCGAGGAGATAGATTCTCTGAGGCGAGGCGCGCCGAGATTTACGCCGCGTCTCGGTATGATTTATTTTTATTACGTCAAAAACAAATTGGCCAGTTCCGCCCGGCCGCTGCGTTCGTTTTTTTTTTTTTCCTCGGCGGCCATTCTCGAATTAATCGGACATTTTTATTCTCCCCCCGTCTGCGGCGCTCGCTAACGTCTCACTTCTTGCAGCGCCATTTTCATGTTTCACCTGTTTTTGGTGAATATATTGTTACTGCTGTGGCCGACGGTAACTCTGCAGCGAAAGATCGCATTATTATTTTTATATTTTTTAGATTCTCCATTAGCATATTAATTGTCACCGAGAGGCGAGGAGATAGATTTTCTGCGTAACGCCGCGTTTCTTTATGATTTATTTTTATTGCGTCAAAAACAAATTTACCAGTTCGTCCGCGGTCGTTTTCGAATTAATCGGATATTTTTATTTTCTCTTGCGCTCCCAGTAAACGCTAACGTCTTACTTTTTTTAAACGTTATTTTCGTGTTTCACCTGTTTTTGTTGAATTTATTATTAATGTTCAGTACACTCTTGCACCTGACGGCATCTTTGCAATGAAAAATATATATTTTTTTAAATTTTAAGGTTGAGTTCCTACATATATTTTAAACTCTACAAAATCTTTCCTTTCGTGGAACTAATACAAAACCAAATACTATATATTATATTTGAATACATTATTCAATTATTAAACATGGATTATTAATCATTTGAATACACATCAAGTAGTTCAGGTTAAATGTGGAATTTTACATATGAAGACAGAATGCGCGTTAAATAATTTAAGAAGTTGAAAGTTTGAAAGAGCTGCGAGTATTTATATTATTCGGTGATCTCATAGGTTTATCAGAAAAAAAAAACTTCAGACTACAAAAAAGCCACACCAGATTCTATCGCGTATAAATCCAGAGCCAACTTGTGCGTTCAGCGGCTTAATAGCGCATATTTCAAACGACAATAATACATACAGAAAGAAATTAAAAGCAAAAAAAAATACCTACAGTAAGCATTACGAATATTCCAGAAATTCGCATAAACCCCGCGTAGTTTATCGTCCGTTTTATTATCTGACAAATAGTCGCTAAGTTTAATGGGGATTTTTTGTGCGCCGGCCGTCAGTCTGCCATGTTGGAAATGGCGACCCGTGTCGGCGGCCGGGGAGCTAGTAGTCGCCCCGGATCATTCCCGGGGCCGGGATGGCCGTCCCTGCCCGCGCCTCGAAATATCACCCGATAAAAATTAATACCGGCTTTTAACACGGCTTGCTAAGCTCACGACTTATTTTACTGCCTAATTTTGAACAGTTTGTTGTTATTTATTAAATACTTCTTTTGTTGAACCTTTTCACCAGCGTTTAGGGGCGTTCAGAACTCATTTCAGTGTTTTTGTTTATACTATTAAACATTTTATTTGTCGCTAGATATGAATGACAAAAACTCCATAAAAGGTTTTTTTGTAAACAAAATGTATTTTTTTTAAATAAAATTAAAATATGACTTCATATTTAATTACGTGTATTCGGAATAGTCATTCGGGCGCTGTGGGGCGTCTCTGTCGCCGAGGCCATTTATTCCCATTAATAAATACGTCATCTCCTTAATCCGGCTGAGTCCTGGGATGCGCGTCTCGTCTCTCACCGACCCACTCCATCTCCATCGCGCTGCTTGCCCACCCTGCCCCTGATCGAATACAACTTCAAGAACAGAGATAATCATTCCTAGACCACAAGAGAAGAGACACGCAGGCGATGGGCAATTACTTGAAAACCGTAGTTTTAATAGGTAAAATATATATTTTATAAAATGTTCGTGGTGTTAGGATAACAGCAGTAAAAGTGATACAATATTCTGTCAAATGAATAATGATCCCAATATTATTTGTAGTCCTAGCTTCTTGCGGGCGCGTGTGGGACGCTCGACGGTTCCCGTGGAAGCGATGAGGAATTTGCCCCACGCTGCGAGGTATTTAGTCTCTGTCTGCGATCATCTGCTTCCTTTTTATTTCGTGCTGCCCTGGTATTAAAGCCACATGGACGGGCTCCCGAAAACTCTCAAGGGAAATGAGCGCTGTGATAGTGAAATATTAGTCTTGGCGCCGTGATAATATATCTTCTCAAACTTTCTGATTTCTGTTAGATACATATTTTTAATCCTAACCGTCAGCAAGATATATATATATATATATATATATATATGTGTGTGTGTGTGTGCTCTTGAAATATGATACTCAGTGCGTTACTGCGTTTCCTGAAACAAATTACTTTTCCAACATTGTTGATTAACAATCATGCTTTCAAATAATGAAACGTGACTAAATCCAAACTATTAGTTAAATTATGTCAAAAATTTTAGCCAATATCCCAAAGGTCTGAATCTATTCAAAGGTAGTGATTTATTACACCACACGAATTTAATAAAACACTATTACATCGAAAATCACTCAACTTGTTTAGTATCGAAAAAAATACTCTCTCAGTATCGAAAACTTTTGACACAAAATGTAAAGTTTTCATTGTAAAGTCATGCGTAATGTCTTAAATGGTTTTGTCATCAGTTTGCGATCGATTCTTAAGTCGGATATATCCTCACTCGAACATGTGGCCTCGAGATGGTGCTCAAGATTCCATCTCGTTAATTGATTCGTTAGATTCTTACTTGGCCGAGTGCAATGTCACTCGGACGTGTTTTCGGGATGACTCACGGGACAGGCGACTCCAGTTTGTCATCGGATCCTTCGCCCAATAACCACTTGACGCCGCGAGTCTGTCTTCGAGATCGGATTTGAGTGTTGACATATTTATTCCTCCGGTCCCCGTCCACGTTTCTCGCGCTGAAGACATCATTTGGGATTTCTGATGTTTATTTTATACATCGAGACTTTGTAAATATTCAACCGGCCATAATACTGCAACTTTAAAATAACAAGTTTGATTGAGTAGGCTCTCGGAGATGTGTTTACTTTAAAAATTTAAATTCAAGGCAGATATTTTGTTTATCTCGGAAAAATATTAAATGCTACTGGGTGTTACGGTAATTTGGAAGTGCGTATTCTACTGCTGTATAAAATATATTATGTGCAACGTACATTTTCAAATAATGAAGTAAAATTTAAGCAGATCGCATCGGGTATACTTATATGCATTTATGAACTAATTGTAAGATCACGTGCGCCGATAGTGGAGTCCGAGCAGAAGCGTTATCTATCCTCAAACACCGCAGAACAAAAGAATCGGCCAGGCCATTCCGCACATGTGTTTAATGTTAGATTATATCACAAAAAGTCGGTTGCAAGATGATACCATCTCCGCGCTTAGCATAAAGTACTAAAAACGAGACTGCCTATGAATTTTGAATGCCAGGAGTCGCGAGGCCCGGCCAGGGAAGCAGACGGGCGGCCTTGCGTGAAATTAGCAAAGCCGCAGGACAGAATTATTTTCGCAGCATTAGCATAAATAAATCCGGGACCCAATAAAAATAATGGAAGGGCCGCGGGGACGCGCGCCGTCATTTCAATATGATCCCTTTTGCGCTATCTCCTCGCGCTTCTGCTCGCGCTTCTGCTCGCCTGATACATTCGACGATTTATTTTTATAGGCTTTTTTTTATCTCTCCACCGAAGTTTTATTACAATGCAATCCATCACCGGCGCCATAAAAAAGATTACATATTTTATAAGTAAATGAAGTTTCCTCATATGCGCGCGAGTAAAATATCAAAAGTACTAATATTAAAAACGCTTTCGGTACGCGAAGGAATTCAATTATTTCCTCGTCCTTTTTTTTTCTGGCGCTACCGGCCCCCCCAACATCGGTGTATTACTTTAGGCCTTCATAAATCTTCTTTCACTTGGAATAATTATAAAACACTTCGCGTCTTGCCGTATTCCTTTTGGGTTTATTTTGTTGTACTTCCAGAACTAAATAACACGCGGCGTGGAACCCATTCAGTCACTCCCATCTGCTCGGGTCCTTCTGGCGCTCTCCTTTATTTTACAAAACAATCATAATTTTACACGCGATTATTTTGAATATAATACATCCTCATTTTTTGCTCGCACAGTCTAATTATGCAACAACTTTTTTTAAAGCAATTTGTTCACACAAAACGAAAAGAGAATTCCAATTTACGTCATTCTTCAAAAGCGTGGCGACTTAAATTACATAAAAATTCAGATGTGCTAAACAATCACCTGTGGCTGACAGTCTGAGCTTTTCTTAATTAAATTATAGATTGAAAAATTAGTCTGAGAAAAAAGTGCATTTCGAGTGCAAGAAAACAGGTACATTGATCACATAAAATAATTTAAAAACTTTGTGTTTTAACAGGTGTTCAGTAGACGGAAAGAGTGTTTGACTATAGAAAAAATAACGTCGCCTCTCTCAGCATTAAAACCGAGAAATATTTATCAAAAATCATCTTTACCAGCTCTGGTGTTTTTGTAATTTGTTTTGCTTTATAATAGTATGTATCAGAGCTGCTTGAATGCGCAGGATTTAAAACAAACTGCAATCAAAACATTCGCAATAACACGACGCACGTCGCGCCCCCGAATCCGAATCGATAAAGTTTGAAAAACAAACTCGCGTGTGCTCGTGTCCCCTGATACAACACGACTGTATTATTGAACCATTATACAGAATTGCTGGCAACATTTATAAATATTCAAAGCCTGCCGCAGCGGGGATTAAATTCACACCCCTTGGTATGGATTTTTATTTTGATAACCACCCTCACTCAATAATTTAGAAATTCATTATAAATTTACGCAGTGCATGTCTTCTTAATATGTAATTAACTCTCAGAAGATGTTTACACTTACACGAAATACTCATATCAAAAATCAATAAAGCAAGTTTAACAAATATTTAAAATAAAAAAAAAATAAATAAAAAACTTCTTAAACACAGCGAATATACTTTTTTTTTTATAGTACTCGAGATACGAGTAAAAAGTCTCGCCTCTAAATGAATAATTTATTTTTCTTTTCCTATCTTTATGGCTAAGTCAATCAAATCGAGACAACAATAAATCGAATCGATCACGAATTAAAAAAAAACAGCGTTCCAATTATCGTACAGAGGGAAAAATTTCTCTCCATATATTTGGTCGTAAACAATGATTTTATTGTCCACGATTTGTTACCGGCGTTCTATATTGTATGCTCACGACCGCGTTTTTATAGTCGTTTTATATTATTTTGCGATTTGGCTCAATAAATCTTACGACAGTAAATACGTTACCTATAACGATATTGTTTTATGCATTAAGCATAAAATATTTAAGTATTAAGTTAATGTTGCAAGTTACAACCTGAAAAGCATACGAAGTCTTCTACCGCACGCCGCCTGCAACATTTGGCCGAATACAACCTATAACTGATTATTATTTTGACCAATAATGCATGTTTAGTCATAAACAGCGTCTTATTTTTTTAACGCCCATTTTATATGTACATTTTATTTATATATTCTTAACTGAGAAATACCGGTAATTTAAAAATATTTTGACGTTTATTTTTCCCCGTGGACGTCATTTATACCAGTGCACTATCTGAATGCACCGGCCGATGCAAATGGCAATGTATTCACCCCGCGTTGGTTTTAATCTCCACACAGGGTAAAATTACGCACGGGTAATAATTAAAACTGTTGTCAACTGTCTGGAGGGTAGAACGGGGCGATTCTGTGAGGCACAATATAAGGGTGGATTGCCAAATGTGGCAGATACATAAAAAACGAGCTTTTTTTCTTCATTGTTCTAATTGCAATTAATCTTCTGCGAGCTTTTTTTCAAAGTGATTTAAAGTTTATTTTTATATGCTTAGTATTTATTTTATTGTTATAATGATCTGAATATATAAAATTCAAAAAAAGTTTGTAAAAAAATATATTTTTAGTAACACAATAACGAAGGTTTTTTTATATCTAGAAATGATAATCAGATGAATATAACAAATAAATACTAAAACTCGCAATATATTAGAATTGTTACTGCACTCAAAAATATAGGTTTCTTAGATTAATTTGATTTCTTCCCATCCAAGTGTATTTTGGGATGAAAAGGGGTTGCGCCTAGTTTGGTTTGGTTTATGACGTTATTTGAAATATTTTTAAGTACAATTTACAATTAAAAACCGACGCTTTTTTTTACAAATACCTGCTGGAATCCCCTGTCCACCACATCCCTCCCTAGCATGCTCACCCCCTTCCCACCGCGCAGAGGGTCAAATAGCACTTGTTCATTTCGAAACGGGAACACAATAAACGAATCTCGTCGCATTAAGCATCCTGAACACGTTGCGACACAACCGTAATTTTCCAATCCCATTTTTTCAATATGTGTACAGTCTTTTGAACAAAAAAAATACGCGAAAAGAGGACGCTATTGGCTAATCACTGTTAGTTGTCGGTTATGTTGCAGTGTGTATAATTTTTTTTGCAATCAACATGTTTTGGCACAATCAACAAATGAACAGTAGATTAGTTTGTAGTAGGACATGTTTGTTTACAATTTTGTTAAAAAATGCGCAAGAGAATGCGCTATCGGATACTCACCGTTAGGTTGTCGGTTGTGTCGCAGCGCGTGTAGGCCGCTTCACGTATTTGAGCACATCAATTACTTCCTCCATTAATCACCCCGTATCGCGGCCATCGCAACGGGGCCGTGTTTATATTTCTGAATCATAACTGATGCGGTGCGACCCGGCTGTGAATTTAAAAAACAAAGATTTGCTGCTGATAAAAATAATAATGTTTGTATGCACTACATCTCGAAATCGCGAATCCGTGAAGCCAAGTGTCGTAGTAACACTTGATTTTTATAGCTTATTATATTTGTACATAATGTCACTTTAAAAATAAAAATTAAACACTTCAAGAGTTTCCGCATTTCAGAGGTTTATTTTATCCGTTCAGTTAAGCACTTGTACGAAAAAAGTACTCGCAAACAAGCATGTTTGTTGTGTCTTGGATAAATATCAATTCAAATTTCTTCGTGTTAAAATACGATGCTTAATTGTATAAATGTAAATAATATTATTTAAATAAATGAATTGAAGTGATTTCAGTGTGGCCCCACGACATGTGGCCGCGCGCTGATTACCCTTCTCCCCTCGTTTCAAAAATAATTTATGTGCATTGTAACCAACTTAATGCACTGGCTGGGTATTGATTAGTTCTGTCACAATGGCGAGGCTGTTTATGAAACGCATTCGTGCTTTGTTTTCACATGGCCGATTTAAAGTAACGACATCTGTTTTTAGCGAACTCGATGTAAATCCCGGCGAATTACCTCCGGCGCCAGCTTTTGAGTGCAATTCGCCATTGTGCGATCGAATCATTCGATGTTAGCTTTTTCATATAATCCAGAACGTGTTTTTTTTTTTTGAAACCTATTTTTGAAACGTTTTGAGCAAACACCCGCGGAGCTATGGAATGTGTAATTAAATTCCTACCTGATTACCTGACGTATTCATGATATCCCAACACGATGCCAGTATTCGTGTAATTTGAATTTCGTTTCGTAGATACGACATAGTGCTGTATTCAAACTCTAATAAAATGCAAGGATACTTGTGATTCACAAATATTTCGAACCATAAACAAACATATAAATATTCAAATTCTTACTTAGTTGCAGTGGGAGAGTAGTTTCATTAGACAGAGTACCGAGCAGTATTATTTTTAGAGTTTTAGCTCAAATCCAACCTGTGTTGCGGTATTTTATTTTTTTACAAGAATTTCATACAATTTGATTAAATTTTAATGCTGCGTATATTTTTAAAATTTGATCTTCCTGTCCCGGTACACAGGCCATTTTCAGATATTTAAATTTTTGAAGATATCCCAAGATCAGGACTGCAAAAATATACACTGTATAACTCCAATAATGCATAAATTTAAAAGCTCATACCATATATATCTGATAGATTATTTAACTGCATGCAAATACTTCTAAAAAATTCCTGTGTATTAAAAACAGCGTCCACTTCCTGACTATAAATTATATTTCGTAGGAAAAAGTTCCAAATTAATCATCCAGAGAATGACGGATAGCCCGTTGCTTGACTTTTTTTCTCGGCGATAATCCGCGAGACGAAGAGTTAGGAATATTAATCTGGTAGATTTCAGACCGTCGGGAGGGGTGGACTGTCACAGCCTCCTATTCACAGATCCGCCGGCTGATTACCGTTTTACTTCAGTCATCACAAATTCAAACGGAGAGAAAGAAACACCCCCGGCCACCCTGTAGCCGCCCCCATCCCCCGGCGCTCTGTAAACTTTATCAGATTTATTATTACAAACGCCGGGGATTACAGATTTGTCATTTTCGCCCCGTTTTTGCGAAGTTTTTTTTTTATTCGCTTGTTTATAAGCTTTGAAACTTTGGTGATTTTTTTTATTTTAGTTTTGAATGAAAAGTTATCTTTGAATTTGTGCCATCCGCGTTGGTGAAAATGATACAGCCATTCGTCATAAAATGTGGTAACCGAATTCAATGCGCTTTTATTGTGATTTTAATGTAATGTAGTTTGTTAGATGCTTAGCATAAATGGAAGTCGATTTTCTTAAGAATAATAGAAGAACTTACTTGTTAAATATTTATCTAGCAACTAAGGTTCTGCTCTTGCAGATGACGAGTCAAATTCTCAGACAGCGGGCCGTGTACGTGTTGGTTCGAATCCTGCCGATGTCGTCTATTTTTTAATTGTTTCATGAGTGAATCTACTGCCTAAATATTGTGAAAACAAACTGGTGTTTTCTTATTTGCGTTTGGGCTGCATTTCCCTCGCTTTTCTCAAGTACAAACAGCAGATTCCAGAGCGCTCTCCGGCGCCTTCCCGCTCGGCAAACAAACATAACTTCGTGTTAACGTTTCACCGCGGATTCGCGAGCAACTTCCAGTCGTGGGAAAGTTTATAGCGTTGATTAAATTTATTTCGCAAAGCCGCGATATTATTTTTTATTACCTTTGTTTCTACAAAAGACGTCCGGCAAAGAAACGGTCCGAGGAAACGCAAAGTCGACTTTATAAACTTGTATTCATTTGAGAAAGTTCCGTATTTTTTCCCGACTTGCAGCTGTCATTTTTAACAACGTCTTTTTTTAATAGCATCAAAGTATTTTTGCACGGCTTTATGAAAAGCAGCCAAAAAAATTATACTTGAAAGATGTTTATAAAATGAAAAGAATTTTCTTTTCTATTGTTTAAAAGTAACTAATTAGAAGTAAAAATAAGCCTTCAGTTTTCAGAACAGCTAATACGAATGTAGTTATTAAACTTTTTTGATTATTAAACTTTTTCAAAAACTCAATTACATAGCATATTAACAACCTAATACTTCAAAAAGAAAATTATGTGTAGTATTATTACAGTAGCTTATTAGAGCAACAAATTATTTGTTCAATATAATAATTATTTTGATATTTAAATCACACTATACAATACTTTATTATGCAAGAAAATGCATCTATTTGAGTCACAAAATTTTGTTATGTGTATCATAAAAAAATATGTATTTTTATAAACAAATTTATCATTTTAAATATGTCCATCACTCATATTAATCACTTATGAACGATTTTTCCATTAGTAAATTTATTATGAACATCTAAATTTATAAAAAAGCCCATTAAAATGCCAGGAGGGCATAAATTCCTAGGAAATATTTCTCGGTGGGTAGCAGTGGCGTCAACTTACTCTAGCATGACGAATGGCAGATTTTCCTGGCGACACAGGATCATTATTTATCTTTTAACAATGCCAGAAACGCATTTATCAAGCCGGGATGTTAACACTGCGCAGATGTTGGCTCCGTTCGCCATTTTGTATTTTTATTACAGCTGACTTGGTTTAATCAATTTTAATGCATTACTATTGTCGCGCGTGCTACCCTCGTTCTTCTATTTGATAAAACTAAAAATAAAATAGTGTAATGTTGCATACAAACAGTGTACAGTTATATTTTTAAAATTCAATTGTTGTTGTAATCATTCGTATTGAAATTCAAAAAAATATTTAAATTTAATAAAAATATGTATTAATTATTTCTGATAGTGAAGAAAATGTTTGAATTTAACGATCTGATAGCTTATGATATCAAATCTAAAAACGGTAAAACGGTTTCACGCTCTTAGCCATGTACGTATTTTTCAATTAATTTACAATGCATTTACTAAAGCTGCCTAAACATAAAAAAATACCCAAAACAAAAAGAAACAGTTGGCTAATTACCGTTCGGTCGTCAGTTTTCTCGCACATTTAGAGTTTACAAAAATGTTATGGCGTATAATTAAACTATTAATATTTACGTGTAGTTAATCGATACAGCGCCACCGCTCCATCTTATATTAAAAAATAAACAAATTACACAACAAAAGGGTATCTATTTCCATTTATTCCACACTGTGTTAAAAAGTATTCCATTGTACCGGATGGTGACGTCACTCGTCACAAAGCTCGCGTCCGATTCGTCACCCCTCCCCACACGCGGTTCTACTGAGCTGCCTACACGCGCTGCGGCTTAACCGATATAACCCAACGGTTAGACAACAGAGTCAAAAAAGGTTTGTTAACAATCGTAATATATGTGATTAATTTTTGCTTTTACTGGCCTCGGAGGTTTAGGGCTTCGACTCTAGTGCGGACTTTTGTCAAATTTTTCTTTGTCCGGGCGTTGCAGAAGAGGTCACCGTCCGGCCGTCGGTTGTGCCGCGGCGTGTGTGGGCAGCTTCGTTGTGTATTTTGGAGGCGTGAAGTCATACGCGGGCGCGTCCGTCGGTACAATTTGTCTCCAGCGTGATTTGTCATTATTTATTCCCTCAATTTGTCTTGGACTCGCCCGGGTCGGGCGCATTCGAAAATAAATTAACACTAGGCCACGGGAGACGTTCCGCTCGGAGCTGCGGCGCCCGAAACTTATCCGATATTTTACTGAATAATTTTTTTTATTCTTAAATATTCGTCCTTTAAATCAAATAACTAAACGTAAATATAAAATCAATTATTTGTGAGTAAATCAATTTTGCCAGTAAATATTTGAAATGTTGAAAAACTTTGTCCATGGATGTACAACATAGGTACAGGTTTCTGTTAAGATCCATTGTTTTTACAACTTTTTAAGTAACAGTAAATTAAAGAATGAATGTTTTGTATGATAATATTTAAACCAAAATCATTGAGTTCCGTGCTAGGACCATCATCAGGGTCCTGGAGTACCAAAAACTTCAAGCAGCTCAACATTTGAGAAACCAAATAATACATTATTATTATACAAAAACAATTATTAAATTAATTAAATAATAATAATACCTGTCTAATTAAAAAAAAGCCCTGCGCTGCGAGTGATAAATAACCGGAGATAAACGTGTAAATTCCGCATCGCCGAAAAGGTAATATCAGCGTTAGGATCTCGGAATGGAACTGCATTAGAGCCGCCGCGAGTTCCAGCGATACTCTCCGCGATGGTGTCATTTGTCAAATGTCTCGTTTCTGCCTCCTCCGCGAGAAAAATGGCCCTCTAAGAAGGGGCGTGGATAAATATACGATCCTAATGGACTTGATCGATAGTTTTTCGACGAGTTCCTCGAAAATTAGACTTTAAAACAATGGCATCGCGTGATCTATAGTTCAAGTTACAAACTAAATGTTGAGATGTGAGCCCGAGAACATCAACTCGGGATTCACCTGTCAGGGCGGAGATCGAACCGAGAACCTCCGGATCAAGAGTTCGCAGTCTGAAAATATATAATGATTGCATTACAGATTTGATGTGATTAATTGCACATAGCTGTGCATACTTGAAAACAATGCAGTCGTAACACTGTCACGACAGCTGCAGCTGAGCCGGAGGAGGCGGCTTCGAGTCCTCGTGATGCGCGCGGACCGCTGCGGGCACTCCATCACGATGTGCATTAACCGAAAAAATAATCGAAGCGAATCGAGCGAGTTTGATTTGGGAGTTGATGATCGACTCGATACTGCCGAAGCACCGTTACTGTAGCCTCTTTTGCACGATGTGGTCTTAAAGTTTAAAAAAATATTGATCATCAATACAATTTACAATTTTAGTAAACATTTATTTTTGAACTGCTTGACTGTTTAAATATTTGAAATGATGTGCTAACCACTAGATAATCAAGTAATCCAATTTGAGATTTGCCAATAATATAAATTGCTATAAAAGAAGACAAATCACACCATGATTATTTAATTAATACTACTAATTTTCTAAATATGATAATAAATCCGACAATTAAACAGTTCTGGAATAAAATGGCTTGTTACTAGCCATATTTTATGGTTTCGTTATTGCACCTATACCGTGCAGATATCATGTTTTGCTGACGCCATGCAACCGTACCATATAACTTTCCCCACAACTTTCAATCTCGATAAAGGAGTATAAAATAATAAATTTCATTTAAATAAATACTACCTCAACCGAGATATACCATATCGGAATATATCGACCGTGAGCGAGTTACTAATTTATTGTAAGATTTGTAAGTCAAGCGCTAATTACTTACATGCCCACCACGACAAAGTTCGTTAGTATCCCAGCGTTATTAGACCCTTTATTTGCGTCGGCCATTATGTCGTATTTAGTGTACAGCGTTTAGTTAATGATTAGGGTAAACATCCTACACAGGCACACTGTTAGTCCGGAAGATGTCAACGGACCGACCGTTTCAAATGTCGAGTATTTGTTATTTACTTAGCCCGCAGTGTTCCCGAATTAGAGACCATCTCCTCCTGGTAATAATATCCAGCGGAGAAGTACTTAATATGCGCATGTATTGATTAGGGATAGGTTCATTAATTATACTGAGCTCACACACATGCACACTACAGGGTGTCCAAAAAGAGTATCGGGTGAATGTGAACAGTGACCGTTATTGCGATATGCTCAGACAATTTTTGGGCCCAGAGTTTCAAGGTTTTGCCTTGCCATACATCCAATCAATCAATTGAAGCTGTTAACTAATTATTCCCTAATAAGGTCATTTCATGTAGAGCAGAGGTGTCGAACTCAATTATGCAGAGGGCCATATATTAAATTTAGTATGTGTAGGCGGGCCAGACTCAAATAAAGTAAGTCTGAAAGCTCTAAAAAACATGATTCCTCTTTCTGTGACACATTGCGATCGCGGGCCGTATCTTTGACATGACTGATGTAGAGGTAACATCAACTGGCCTCCAGAAGCCCCGACCTTAGGCCCTTTTGACTATTTTGTATGGGGATACCTTAAAAGTAGGGTTTATGAGAATAATCCGACGAACCTAACGGAATTGAAACAAAACATCAGGATAGAAAATGGATGCAATTTTGAGTCAGCGTGTTATCAGCAATCTTCGATTCAGATTCGTCATCATACGTCACCATTTGGATAACATCATCTTTATGAAATATTTTCCATTTTGTATTCTTATAATCAAGAATTAAAAAAATACTTGATTACTAGTAGTTTTTGTTGAACTAACAAATACCCGATGCATTCTTTGGACATCCTATATATGTGCTCCTGATAACGTTGAATTTTCTTATAAATATATATATATGGATATGAATTTAGTTCCCCCTGCCGGTATTTTAGTATTCCTTGCAGCGCGGCTACCAGGATCGCATATTCCCCGAGGAGAGATGCTATCACGGCGCATTCTCAATTAATCAACACCGGCAATAATTCTTTGTAGGGGCCGCGATAACAGGCGACAAAGTCCCTCGCGCGCGGGGACACATAAAAATACCTCCTCGCCGAGACGCACGGCCCCGTTAGCGGCGTAAGCTCTCTATCTCCCCGGAGATCTGCTCTCCTGTGATGTATGGGCGCCCGCCTAAATGAAACCCGACCGTTTTAATGGCGT
This sequence comes from Atopsyche davidsoni, assembly GCA_022113835.1. Lineage (NCBI taxonomy): Eukaryota > Metazoa > Arthropoda > Insecta > Trichoptera > Hydrobiosidae > Atopsyche > Atopsyche davidsoni. The sequence goes on from JAILWY010000007.1 coordinate 10,143,390, forward strand.
TTTTATAACTATCCTGTCGCTATTTCAACGTCCGCGGGGCCAATAAACGAATTCGGTAATCTGAGAATCTCCGCTATTTATTGGCCTCGGACTGCAGAGCGTAAAATTTGCCCCGAACTTAAAATGTAATACGACGTTTCAGATTAGCATAGGCACAGCGAATCCGTCCAGGATCGAATCCCGCGAATGGCTCTTCAGCACGCCCCGCCAGCCGGGAATAAAGCACTCCAGGGAACCCAACCCGAGTGGGAATTTCACAGTCGGGAATAGCGATATTATCAAATCTCCTCGTCACTCGAGATTTTAATGAATCGCCCTTAATGTCCTCCGGTATAAAGTTTTTAAATAAGCCACAACAAACAGTTTGCCGGGACATAAAGTCGCAGCGTCGTAAATTTTAAACTCCCCCCCCTCCGTTCCGAGAAAATAATATTCGGCCATAATTTTACGATTCATTAAAACGTTGGATTTAATTTATCTGACGCGGCTCGGCGTCTAGGACGCGACTTTCAATCGACTTCTCCGAAATTATCTTTAACTTTCATGACCCTAATTTCAAACGCTGTAAAACGGAAAACTTCAATAAATACATTCCGGGTGCCGAGCCGAGGACGAAACTTAATACAGGATCTCCGAGTTTCCGATAATCCTTCCAGGGTTAGTTAATTTTGGGCGTCTCCCCATCACAGCGCTTGCATTAGTACGGCTGTGGAAACGTTTACTTCTCCGCGCGTATACAAATTAAATTCCCAACGTCTCTTATGGAGCACAGCGCGGAATAAATTTTCTGGGAAGTTCTTAAATTGCGACGTTAAGGTAGTTTACGCGGGATGACACTCTGCCTCAGAAAAATAGAGGAGGCAGCGACAAAAGAAATTCTCATATAACTTGCGATTTAAACTTAGCCGCGAAGTTAGAGTCTCTCCCGGGGCAGTTGAACAAGGCTGGGCCGGTTTTCTACGCTTTTTCCCGGCGCAGAAGTTTTGAAAGAGCATTTAATACGTGTGAGTGTCCGGGGCCTCGCAGCTTCCGCGAAAAATACCACTTTCTTGTATTATAACTTACTAACTCGCGACTTTCCTCCACTATTATACCATCCGTCCACAAAAACGACTTTTTCTTTTTAAATTTTAAATCTACTAGTTTTTATAGCGAGACTTCACAGCCCCTATAAAAACACCCCTTTCGTATATTATAACTCACTCATTTGTGAATATTACTATCCTCGGATAGAAATAATATGTTATTTTTAAATTTGGGATGTATTAAATCTTTTGAGACCTCACAAAATCTTTGAAAAATACTTCTCACATGTGTTATAACTCACTTTAATATTTTACTACAGAAACAATTATTCTCTTTAAATTTAGGATATTTAAAACATACGTGATTTTATTACAAGACCTCACAGTATCTGTAAAAAATATTACCTTCATGTATCATAATTCACTTGCTCGAAAATACCTTCTCTACTTTATTCTATCTCGGTACAGTTTAAAATCCACTAGTTTTTATCGCAAAACTTCAGTCTGTGTAAAATATAAATTTATTATTTTATAAACATATCCTCTAATACTATAGTATATTATACACGGTTTAAATTTTTCTTTATTTTACGTCTTTGATAGTGATAATCTAGTAAAAGCTAACCCCGTATGCGTCGGCCATTAAACAGCATCATTTCAAAGTAAAGATTCTTCTATTTTGGGGGATATTTTTTTGTGAATTCCGTTATTTTGGACGCTAAGCCACTTCAATAAATTTGATTGACGATTTTTTGGCCTCAGTTTATGAGCTATTTGTCCTGAGGATTGTTTCAGTACCAGATCTGGGACATCTTAATTTATTATATATTTTTTATAAGTTGTATTATAAATCAAAATATATTTCAAATACAGAGAGCACAGTACTCTTCAAGTGAATTTACATAATGATATCTACTCACTTTGATACACCTTAAATTTGCTTAAAACTACCCCGTGGTTCAATGGTTTGTATACTTTTTGCCGATCATGAAGTCTAGATGAAGTAATAAAATATTTTAAGTTTTTAAAACATCATGAATAATGTCTCTAGATTCAGAAAAAAACCCTTTTTATTGTTCTATGATTATATATATGCAAATTTTTTAATATACCTGCCATTTTTCTTGTAAATAAAGTATATTTCATTGTTTTAATAAATGTTTTTCTCTTGTTGCAGGTAAGCCTTCAAGATCTTTCTATATTCAGAATTCTCGATGACTCAGGCGAGGTTTGTTAAGAAAATAAAATATTCCGAGCTATCAATCACCTCACCCAATAACCTCGATTTTAAGACATTAATTTATTTCAATACCCAGTAAAGATACCCATCAATTTTAAAATATTTTAATGTCGGAGCCACCTACGTACTTCTAGGAATCAGTTAACGAGCAAAGGAAATACCTCATTTATGAAAAGATAAAAAAATTAGACAATGCGACCACAGAATGCATGGGTTTTCAGGGTATTTACAATATGAATCACTTACATAGGTGAATACATTTTTTTAAAACAAAAATGAATAGCTATACGAAGATACTCACAAATAAAAATCAGCTATATGGCTATTCATGCTTGTTACTTTGATATATATATATATATATATATATATATATATATATATATATATATATATATATATATATATATATATATATATATATATATATGCAACTGTTTCGTTATAAATATTAAATTTTTTTTAAATTTTTTTAGGTATGAATATATTTCGTTGCTTATTAGAGAGAATCGCAGTATATTCGAGAGAACATTATGAAAAAAATATGTTCATACGAATAAGTTGCGATCTCTTTTCTTAAATGGTAGAAACTTAAGGAATTTGAATTTAATTTAAAAGTTTTAACACAAAATATCTTCTAATCGGATAATCTAATCAGTTACCTTGAACATTGGAAAAAACTTTTGTAACTTATTAGTAAGACTTTTTAGGTAATCTCTATTTTTCACGACAAGCTGGTCTAATTTGTGTTATTACATATTTTGACATAAAATAGAAGATCACAAACATTTTCGTATGTGAGCTCTACGGGCATCTAAAAGGAGAAATCTGAAGAAGCGTTTGAAAGGCAAAAGTGCCCACAAACATAAATTTTTGAAATCTCTCGGCCAAGCAGCTATTCATATTTGCTATTAAAATTTAATTTTTATATAGCTGAGTTGGTCCACTTTTCAGGTAGGGAAATCGCTAGCTGATTGATTTATGGGCGTTGAAGTGATGACGACCGAAGCTTTTAATCAGAGGTTGATTTATTACGCGAAATCTATGAATTTATAACGCGATTAATTTTAGTGATTCACCTCGAGGAAAATATTCAAAATACTTGGTCAAAATGTGAATCAGCACATCTTTTTATTTGTTTTTTTAATGGTTATGTTGTAAATTCATTCATTTGTTAGTTTAAACATTTACTATTTTATTATCTGGTATTAGAAGAATTGATTTTAAAACTGTTTTTGTAAAATACAAAAATTCATGTTAATCATAATCAACTAATGGCTTTTTGCGGTTTTTAATAGATTCGTTGTAAATTCATTCATTTGTTGGTTAAAACATTAAAAATTTTATTACCTGGTATTTGAGAAATACATTTTAAATTAACCCAAAACTCACGTTAGTTAAATGTGAATCAAATCATGTTTAAATGTTGTTTTTTTTTTTTAGTTCAATTATGAGGTCTATATTTTTTAATTTAATAATATTTGTGGAATATTTTTGAGTACCATCGACAGCAAAATCTTAAAATTCAAGTATTGGTACCTTTTTATTGTCTCAATTTATTTGTATATATTTAAATACTTAATAAATAATAATGTTAATGTACTTTCAAAACGAAAGTATAAATGATTATTTCTACGTAATTTAAATTAATTTATTTTTTAATTTAGTGATGAGTCCAATTCAACTACAGCGACTAGATAGGCGAGAATTTGAAACTTTGTCTAAAATTGATGTACCTGTAAGTGGACTTTTATCACATTTGTTATGTTTTATAGTAACAAATTACTTAAGATTAATTAAAAAAATATAAACATTAAATGATTAACGTATTTATCAAGGCGGGTTTTTATTTTATAAAAGTAACTAAAATTACCATTTAATGTAGTTGTTTTGTTTAATTTAGGATTATTTTAATTATATCACGCGATACTTAAAACTTGACGCAATAATCAAATTTATAATCTCTTCAACAATATTTCATTTAGAATAGGTTCATTTTTAACGCCATATCGACATTAAATATTCACACATGGGGTGGAAAGTAAAATCCACCCTCATATAACGTTCCGGTCGTAGCGCAACGACAATCTTCCATGACTGTTAAAAATATCCCCAGGAAACTCTACCACATAAAAAAGTGTCCCGCAATGAATTATTACAAATAAAAAAATCCAGCGGGTTAAAAATCCTCCTGAAATTTGCATAAATTATGGTGAGGCAATTAAATTGTAAAACCCTCCGCGATTACCTATTTTTACCTTTTTCGAAGGCATTTGCGAGCTTCTGGGTGTGGCGCCGAGGTTCTGTGCGGCAAAAATTATTTTTACAACTCTCCAAAGAATTTTACACCATCTGATTTTAATTATGAGCAAGGGGTAGAATTTTTTGGTGTAGTGCCCGCAACTTGAAGTGGATGGAAACCTTAATACCCTAGTACTCCAACCGCGTTTAAGGGTGCAGTTTTAATTGTGAACATTACGGTTATACTCAAAAGCCCAGTAAAAAAATAAACACAATACATTTGATAATTTTAAACTAGCTTCTGGATCATTTAGATCTTCACTCTTTACGATATTTTCTTTTAATTAAAAAATTATTAGTTCGATAAATAAAATGAACGTTCTCTAAAAGTTGCAAGACCTTAGATTTTATTTATCTTAAAACACTGAATCTCACGATGCAAAATTACTCTAAGCCAATAAATTAGAATCATTTCCGTAGAAATTGTTAATGTAAATAAGAAAACCATTAAATAAATTATGTAAGGACTTTTCTTAGTGAAAAAATATTACCATCAAAGCTGAGTCGTAATATAGTATGATTTAAACGGTAAATTTCATGTAAAAATGCTCTGCATGTAAAAATGTATTCCAGAGTTTGTACTGAAATATATTCCAAGGTTTGGTACAAGAGTAAGAATGCTTATTCTCTACCCGGCGTTTATATTACGTATAAACTTGAATTACTGTGTTTTTGCAATAACCTCCTGGTGTGCATAGATTTATGAAGGGATAGGGGATGGAAAAATGAAAAGGTTTTACATATCTTATATCACTTCCTGAATGGCGAATATACCCACTCGCAATATAAAGCCAAAATTTATTTAAAAAATTCCTTTCTCGCTTGTAAAGGAATGCGAATGCACAATGCTTATCAACTATTGAATACAATTAAATAATGTTTTTTCGGGATTGGATTTTCAGCAAATCTATATATTTTTGTGTAAGCTATATATAGGGTGTCCAAAAAGAGTAGCGGGTATTTGTTTTAGTGACCATTATTGCGATAGACTGCGAAAATTTTTGGGCCTAGAGTTGCAGGAGTTTCAAGGTTTCAACTCAAGAACGTGGTACCAACAAGACGGGGCCACTTGCCATACATCAAATCAATCAATTGAAGCTGTTAACGAACTATTCCCTAATAAGGTTATTTCACGTATAGGCATCATTAACTGGCCTCCCAGAAGTCCCGACCTTAGCCCTCTTGACTATTTCGTATGGGGATATCCTAAAAGTAGAGTTTGTGAGAATAATCCGATGAACAAAACATCAGGTCAAAAATGGCAGCAATATCGAGGGTTTTGTGTCAGCGTGTTATTAGCAATCTTCGTTTCAGATTCGTCATCATACATCACCATTTGGATAACATCATCTTCATGAAATAATTTTCCATTTTGTATTCTTATAATCAACAATAAAAAAAAAAACTTGATTACTAGTAGTTTTTGTTACACTGAATTAACAAATACCCGATACTTATTTGGACACACGTATATCGAAAAAAAGTATTCTGAACGTTGCAGCGTGTAAAATCAACAAATTATCGTTGGCATGTTAACGTAATTGAATCTCTTGATATGAGAACTACTTAATCGCAGTTTTGACCCGCCGAGTGCAGAGGTCTGCGAATGCTCGTCTTCAGTGCATCCCATAATTACTACCGAAGCCAAAATCCATAAAATCCCATGGAGCGCTCGCCCGCGGACCCGCGCAGCCTCCTAGCGATCCCCGTGCAGCGGTCACGACATCAGGGGGTTTTGCGGCAATTAAATATGTGAGCCGTATGATTTTCAACCGAGAACTTTGATATGAACTTAATGTGGAATAAATCAAAATGGAGATTATCCGCAAGAATACAGCCTATCATTACCCGTGCCTTGTTTGCTTTCGTGCAATTTTTTTTTTTTAATTAATTTTTACAATAACAAATGTCTACATAGCGCATTTCTTGCCACAAATGAAACATCTTTATTACGTAGAAATACTGACAGATTATAAATTTCTAAGTTCAATAAATAAAACGTGTGAAAATTTAGCAAATGTTCAAAATGTTTGATGCACTGAATCGAATGATCAACCTTTAGTAAAAGTATTCAATAAATAACATATTTTAATCACTTTTTTTGTATTCAAAAATATACACTTAAACATATTTATAAATTAATAGTAAATAGTATTAATTGTTGATGAACGAATTGGACATGGGAACATTTCGATGACGAAGAATCGACTCGGCCGCGATAGGATCCCAGGGCCTATCTCAGATTGGAATTATTCTGTGATGTGGCCGCAGATGTGGCCGGAGATGTGGCCAGAGATGTGGCCAGAGATGTGGCCAGTGCCGTTGGTGGAGTCGCCACGGTGCCATTGCAATTTCGAGCGATAAAGCCAGAGAGGTCTTCCGGGGCTCGCTCGTTACTGCCGATGTTTCCCTTGTCCGTAATGAGCAAATTACTGAGAGCGATTGATAATTTTACGATACCGACGCAAACTTATCGTGCCCAGGTATTTTTCATTCTTTCTTGCCTTCACTATTTTTTTTATACATATTTTATTGATAAAAATTGACGATATATACGATCCGTTTTGCAATCCGCGTTCTTCATATTTTAAGAAGAAGTTTGACTCTAAAAATAAACATCATGAATTGCTTGCTAAAATACTAAATGTTTTCTATACATTTTATTACATTTGTTACAAGATATATAATAGAGCTCTGCAACATTGCAAGTCTGCTTTATATGAAGAATTACAAAACAAGACTTACACCGAGAGGAAAGATCATGAAAAAACAATAATATTGTTTTTTCCGCTCTGCATCTTGCATCGTGGACGGCCGCCCTCCCCACAATGGCCAATTAATAAAACGTTTCCGAGGAATTATGAAAGGACTCCTTATCAGCGCCGAGATTCGAACCGCGGCCGTGAATTAAACTGGACTTCGCTTTGAAATATCCCATATTATGTTTTTTTAAACGAAACAGAGAACTGCATCACCCTCTCTTGCAATACTATATTGGGTGATTTTTAACGAGTTACAAACTTTTTAGGCTGGTATCTTATTTTTGGTATTTAATATTTTTATTATTAAAAATCAGCGTATTCGCAAATCCCACTGGATTCGTAGTTATCCTGGCGCATGAAAATGAATAGCGAATTAATTTCAACAGCTACCGCTAGTCACCGCGGAAATGACATTTTTTCTGTTCCGGGCTTGGAAATACGAATAGGTTATTAAATGTAAAAAATTAAAAATCAATTGTGATTAATGTTTGAGTAATGTGCTTATTTTACTAACTAGTATCGGATATTTATAAGCCAATTGGTTTTAGAAAAAGAAATTGCTACCAATAAAACTTTTAATATATATATTAATACAGCACGCGAATGAGTGCCGTTAATATTCAGGGAGTTTAAATTATACTCTCGGAGTTCGATTAATTTGTCGCTGACTAAGAAGATCAGGATTTATGTGGGATTCCCCGTCCCGTATAGTAATTATGTCTTCTATTACTTAGCAGTGAAATACCGCGGGTCTCGTTGCGTAAGTGGATCCAATCCTTTAAAGCTTTATTGTAGAGAAGAATATTAGATTTATGCCCGACAAACGAACAAGAAAAATCGCTTTCATATGGCAGAGCGTCCTTCAAGCTAAAGCCAGATAAAAAGGTCAATTTTCCCAGCCAATATTTTATATTATAACGCATATTATAAATCATAGAAAAACCCATATTTCAAATCATCACCAATCCTTTATTGCAATTTTTTATTCCTCTTATTATATCCGATACCCGGCTGAAATATAAAGAAAGAAACTGAAGATTCGCGATCGCGTCCGAGCGTCGTAGTAGTACATTTCATCGGAAATGTGACAGAATAGATAAAAAATATATAGCTTTCGTATCGCGGAATAAATAGAAAATTTGAATACAGGCGCTGGGAGATCATAAAGAAGAGGAGGTTTAACAGTAGTGACAGGTTATCATAAATATACGCCTGGGATGCCAGGGCAGCGCAAAAATGAGAGGGCGCACACTTTTTCAGCGGATATCCCTTACGCTGCGCGTATTGAAACGTCTGGTGTTTTATATTTGTTTGTCTTTGTGCGCGCTATTCGGGAACAAAGCGGCCATCGCTGGCACGGGGGCGCAGCAAAAAGGAGGTGGAGAAATCGCCTGATAGATGAGTCCGCGTGTATCGGCAGGGCGACAATGCCGGGAGGAGGTTCCGGCTCCGCGACTGCATGCGATACTTTATTGCTCGGCAGGATGCTGCCAAATGAGGAGCGAAATCTACAGCCAGCCCGGCGAGAATGCCACTTTAATTCTGTCCCCCCTGGTAGCTATTTCGAATGAAAATAAAATACAAAATCATCAACTTAAATTTTATACGATACGATGTTGACCCTTTGCACTCGAAACGGTTTTTCGGGACAAGTATCACAATAGTATTGATGTCTTTTGCCGGGTTTTAATGGTATTAGATATTATAAAGCAAACAAAATAATTGGGCAGGTAAGTGAATGGAAAGCTAATTAATATTGGTGTATAAGTTTAAACAAATAAGTACCTTCAAATGAATGATAACAATAAGAAGTACAAGCAAAAAATATGTGGGTTGATTAGGTACACATCTAGTCCTTTTGGACGAACTGAGACCGCAGTCCACGGTGCAGTCCCTAATAGTGGCGCACCTATCTTAGATAATAAATTCTTACGTAGTTTGAAAGAGAGATAACATCATCTTTGTAAAATTATATAGGCAGTGTTTAGGAACGAACTTTACAATAATTATCACCGCACATCGAATTTCCGCACCAAAGAAAGTGGTGACCGTGACGCACCTCTCAAGCGCAAAGGGTTAACTTGATCTACTCAGATTTCTGTATCAACACATGTTCACACGTCAATAGCATTTTGATCAATTTACTATAAAAACTGCCATTAGAAGTTACTGTGATTTAAACTGATTTAAAAAAAACAGCCCTATATTTACTGTATGATTAATATATATGATTGTATGGCTTTGTACAGTGGTTGTACGAGATATTCATAGCCTATATATCTATGAGTATTACTTGTGTTCTAATCCGGGCCTTTATCTCACCCCGGCTGCAAGAGTGACGGTACTAAATCACGTGGCAGCCCCCACGTGGACAAAAAGAAAACTCGAACGCCATAGTATATTGTATATTATATACTTCTGTATATTTATGCTGTGTGGTATTGAGTGGAAAATCGGAGACATTTTTGTGCAGATATCAATTCAAACGTGAGAAAGAACTACATAAATAGTAAGATTGTTGGCTCAGAGGTAATATAATCGAGAGTCCCGAGTGCCGAAGACAATTTGTATTGACATTGAATTCATCAATTAAAATCACCTAAAAAAGTAAATAATATTTTTCAATATTTATAAACTTAAAAATATATTTTTTTTTAGTAAAAAAAATTAATATTATCTCGCTGAAGTAATTTATTCGAAAATATCGGTAAAATTTTTTAACCACCATAATGACATTCACAAGTAATAATAAAATAAAAATTGTAATACCTGTAATTTTTTTTTTTGAATCTACGATTAATTCAATTGCATTTGTAAACATATTAAAAAAATTATATTTGAAGCAGTATTTCAATTATTTTATACATAACACACACCTGCTTGAATTATTTACAAATCCATGAAATATATATTTTTTAATCGATTATTTTTCAACGTGTTCCCATCCTTATCACTGTACTGGGAAATACTTTATAAATTTCTCCAAGCTTCGCGCATCTATACGATTTCGTTACATAGGGAGGGGGGGCGCGCGCCGAGTTGATATATTGCCTTTTTTCGTATTTAATTCAAACGGGCGCGTCTGCGGCAAAAAATATAGGTAATGGGCAGAAATATCCATCCGTACGAATGGACCTTCACGGCAATAAAGGCGAGCAATTCCTCAATACGGAGCGGGACTTTCGGGCGGCCTCTATTGTATCGGGGGGCATGTTTGATTTATTTCGGTGAAATTGTGTAATTATACTATAAAATTATACGCAAGAATGAGGATAATGCCGCGCCGGGTGTGAACGGTTCTTTTTTGCTTTTGTATTCAAATTGGTTGAAAATTGATGTGCAGATTTTCTATGCACCGTATGACATGGGTGTTTGACCTTGGGATTCACTTTTTTAATAAAAAAATATAAATATTATTTATTTATATTTAATTATTTTTCAATAAAACCAGCACATGAATCAAGCTGTATTGTCCTAAGTATCTGAATAACTAGGATATCTGGAGATAACTAGGATATAAGAAGTGAATGTGCTTGTACACCAAAAATATCGTTATCTTCTAGCTATTTCATTTCTTATAATTTGATTTTTTCAATATTGAGTATTTCAGGTAAAAACACCATGTCATGGATAACTTTGTTATTTTTGAACCTATTTAAACATTTTTATTTCAGCGGTGGTTTTTTAAAATAGTTATATTAAACCCTCGTGTTTAGCTTATAAGAGTTTATAAATTTTATTTTAATACAATGGTTCTGTAACTCAATTGAACATAGCACCGGACCGCTATTGCTATGGAGGTCTGAGTTCAAACCCCACCAGTGTCATAAATTAAAAAAAAAAAAGGGTTTTTCTCGTAGTTACGTGTGTGAATCGATTAATCAATTATCGTAGTTAAATATTCTTGAATATGAGAAAACGAAATTCACTCGTGAATGTTAAAAACGGATATGTTATGTACAATAAGTTGCGTGATTTATATGTTTTCTAGCTTAGATTTTGAAATCGCTGTACGCCACTGATATTTACGATAATGTTTGTTTGTATTTATTTCCATTTTTTTGTTCAATTACTGAGATAATAAATCTATCAGTTTTCGATCCATTATGTCATCATTAGAGCTGAAATTTCTCTTTACGACCAGAAGCGCTTTGTCTGATTGCTTTTATCTCCATCAAGATGACAGATATAACCGACTGACGAATATTTATATATTCTTTTTCAATCTAGACTGTGACCGCAGACCGCCATTACACAAATTGCGGTCACAATAATGCAGCCGCCATTTTGTATCGATTGCCTCTATTTTAAAATAAAAGACGTCTTACTAGAGTAGCACAAACGCTATTACCATCTTTGAAAGGGGCCGCAAATTTTAAGATTTATTACTAGTATTTGAATATATGATTTTGTGAATCATGCTCTAATATATGTGAAGTGGTTTTGAAATTTTCTAATATTATTTTTTTTAAACAGCCACATACAATATCTTTTCTTTTTAAAACATCTTTAGTTCAATTGTAAATACTAGCTTAATTTGTTATAACATACTAATATATATATGCATGTCCAAATAGCTATGTAGATAACAAGTATTAATTTTTTTGGTCGTAGTCTTCAAGTCATTTAACAATTCATGTTTGTTGTAATCGATTTACGCATAATACGATAGTAATCTAAATATTAGATACACATTAAACCTGTATTCGTGAAAAATGCAGAGTTCTTAAACATTTTTATATTAATCATTGGTAATTCGTTATTGTTAGCTTTAAAAGCTTGAAAATAGGCGAAAAAAAGAATACATTTCCTTTTTATGTTGAAAGTGATATAATGCAACAGAACACGATTGACTTCAAAGAAAATCATTGACAGGCGTTTACTCGATCTCCCTCGATCAACGATGATGTATGGCCAGAGAAACGCGTTTGAAATTGCAAATGGAAATATCCAAAGGGATCCGAATAAAAAAATATAACTTTGTTTGTATAACCTGCTAAGCAAAATAACTGTCAAATTATTGAATGCCTGGCGCTGACGTGAAAGTTCAATTTTTTATTATAGAAAGCTGGCTCGGCCTTATAATGAACAAGCAATAATTGATACCTCTGAGATTGTCCCTTTAATTCTTTTGCCTTTTGAAAGTGATTTAGTTATATTGCAACCTGTGACTACAGTTGTTTCTCTACACCTTGAGATTAGTTGGCTATAACCGTGCACTGCTATTCTATCCTATCAGCATCTCCATCTGATCTCGTGCCTTTTGAATGGTGCTAAAGACGTTTTCTTCGCAGTCCAGTCACTTAAGTTCTAGATTTATGGACCATCTTATACGATTCAAGTCGACAATATTTATCTTCTCTTTGCACAATACGTAAACAAATATTGTATACTTTAATTAATTTATTTTATTTTTTGATTGGTAATATACATGATTAAACGTACAGTCAAATTACACAGACTTACTCCTGACTTCGATTCGCACCAATTGAAACATCCCCACGTCAATATCGCCTCGATATCATATTACGAATCAGATCTATCGTTGCCATAAATAACTCGATTGATAGAGCTGTCATGGCCGCCGTGCGACGCCATTTTGAATGTCAGAGCCACGTGCGGCCAGATATCCACTTTTAATAACGCGGAGCATCTAGCCGAGAGGCAACAGCCGGCAGAAGGTGTTCTCAATATTAAATGCGACGCTATGATATATCGTTATTTGAAAAGTCGCCCCCGTGTTTACGATATTACTCCCTTACCCTTTTTCTGTTCTCCTGTCTGCGAGTTTTTCGGAGCAGGCCCTCCCTACTTGTACATTCTTTATAAAATATTTATTTATTAATTTAATAAACCTGTCACTTTTCAAGGCGAAACTCTAATATGATGGTACATTTTTTATTGAAAAAGTCTACGTTTAGATTTTTATGGAGATCGTTTGTGAAATTCCAAAAACAAGGCATAATCAAATTACAAAAAATCAATTTTTTTTTTATGAAATACAGTTATCGGTGCTATGTGGGTTGATCAATCAAATACAAAATATACTCGTACGATATATTTATATATATATATTTGGACCGTATTTTATATGAACCGATATCCCGTCAAATGTTAAGCCATTTAATAGGTGTTTCTTGAATGGCTAAAAAAAACTGTAAAGGCTCTTATTGTTATTTTATCACGGCTTTCCCTGTATACTCCGGGCGATAACGAAGTACACCCATGGAAGTGTCCATCCAAACTAATGTACTCGCTGGACATGGCACTTCATACAGCGTTTGACCCTCCGGCCCCCCATAAAGCAGTGCTTATGGACACATTACAGCCCGGGTCCAGCAGAACGTATGGACCGGTCAATGAGTGTTCTCCCCTGGACCATATATCCACAGGCCTGTTCGCACCCGACGTTATTCCTAGCTTTAGGTCGGGAATGTTGATCAATTTATACCTATATTTTATATACATATAGTTTGATACACGTTAATTCTATATTATAAAGACTTATGTCATGTTTCTAAGCAATTCCCGTGAATCCAATCACATTTGGCTTGAAAATCGTTCCAGCACACAGTCAATAATTTTTATACTATATAAACTTTTACGCAGCTTTCAAATCTTAAACGCATTCATAAACATATTGTTTACACTATAAAAATTATTTGAATAAATATTTCGTAATAATCAATAGTATTTTTACCTAATTACGGTTAAGCAATAAATTGCGTGTTTCATGAAAAAAAATCATTCAGTTTACGTTCAGTAATTCCTGTTGAATAATATGTTTATTATTATCTGAAAGTTCATTGATTTCTCCTCTACTTTAAGGACGCTTCCTCCAGCACCCTCTCCGCTTCGACGAGACGTCTCAGAGAGCTGGAATACATATCCACTGAAGAGATCTTTATCCTCGGTTCTGTCGTTACCACACGCGTCTCTTTGATGAAGTACCCTAGGGCTCGCACTGGCGCGGATATTCCGCTCCTGCTATTATGTTCTCTGGTAGAAAATACTATCCGAACTTAATAATATTCTTTGCGATTTTTATTCCTACTACCGAAAGTTTATTTTTATATATTTTATAAAATTGAATATGCTCAAGACATATATAAAAACAAGTACCAAGCAATATCAAATTTATCGGAAAAATAATACGAATTATTTATTCGGCTCCTGTTTTAATGTTCTCCAGGCAGAAAATGCTATTTAAACTTAATAGTACTCTCGGAAAATTCATTTTTCAATATTTAATGTAATTGAATATGTTTTAAGACATACTGCAAAAACAAGAAGCCAGAAAATTGTAACTAATATATCCGAATTGTGTGCCAATACTCAACATTAAATAATAAAATGATTTATGAACTTTTAAAATCAAATAATATGGTGTTTTTGCTTGTTTCCGTTAGACTTATAATTAAAATCCATAGTTTTTTCAACAAAGACTTTACTACTGGTCTTTTCACTAAAATATAGAAATCTCTATTGGCTTTCAAAGGCATTATTCATTTGACTGTACTGTCGAATGAACTATCCTCTTTATCTAGAACAGAATGGTTTAATATTAGAATTGATAGAATTTGGCTTGTAATGCTCCATATTTTATTCAAAATTATGATTGTGATCTCCTAGATTTCACTATTAATATACCACTTTAAGCGCTTGGTTCCATTTATCTTTGAAAAAGTTTGATAAAAAATTTAAATTCCCTTTTTTAAAGCTACTTTTTATACAAATAAATAATTAGGTAAGTAAGTAAAAATATTTTTTTTTCTAGACTAACACACACTTTAATTACCACATTTATACAATATTTATTTACAAATATTTTACGTGCAAACCTTTCTTAAACAGTATTCATCTTCTCTACAATATTCTTTAGAACCCAACCACTCTGATGTCAGTAATTAAACAAAACATCCGTCTATACTCCAGAAGACCGGCTGGAGTTCAAACGGCAGCGATCCAGTAAGTCCCGCGGGCATCCCAACCAATCATTGTTCGTAAAATTGACTTCTAAAGTGAATACTCCTGGAATGGAAAATTGGCATTTCTAGATAGTGTCTTATTATAATAATTCAACTGGGGAGTTGTGCATAATAACAGGCCACTATGAGCATAGGGGGCTACTACCCCATTGATGTGCCTTACTCGTATACCCTCGTATTCGTGAGCATATCATTTTGAATATATTCATCTCATTTTTGTTTGAGAATCACTCTGACCACCCAAAGTCCTCACCTTTATAAAAAATTTAAGAACTCCAATTAATAAAAAGTTAACATAAAAATGACGCAAGAATGATCATTGAATGAATTTGCAGAAACAGAATACAAATACCCTGGAGATATCGTTTAAGTGTATGGGATTATTTTATGGAATAAATATTTAGAGAACAATATTTATGGTGTGTAATGTTGTATAGCTGAATTAATTAATTATTAGAGTTGCGTACTTTGTAGGTGGAGCTTAAAACAAATCTAAGATATGAATTCAAATTAAAATCTTGTCGGTAAACATGGCTCTACTTTTCTTGTTTAAATTGAATTTAAAATATGATAATTATGAAATCTCGTACCGCGAGTAAACTTATTTCCAGTTTCCAAGAAATGAATTTTGCTTTTTTTTTTTGTTAAGTTTCACTTTAGCACAGGAAAAAGCGTTAAAAAGAGGGAACCTCGGTTAATTCACTTCTATTTATTTAGTACTCGGCAATTGGAAAACTCACCTCATAATTAATTAGCTATTCATTTTCTTCCGAAGTAAAGCTCGAAGAAATGATTAAACTGAATCTCCAGGGTTGGAATCTTCTCGTTTTTCTTAGTCAAACTTCTTCCGGTTCAGCCCCGGGTCTGCGCCACCCCGGCATGGATTTTACAATAAGCCACAGTAGAATAAGGGTTGGGAAACTTTTCGGCTTTGCTGAGACAATAATAAATAAAAAAAAACTTTGATAAAGTTCTGACTGAAATAACTAAGAAAACCGTGGCTCGGCTGACTGCATTTTGTTATAACGATAAGTTACTAACGTTTTCAGGAATTAATTAAACTGTTAAATTATCTACTCTTTGAAAAAAATATCGATAAGTTATCTAAAATAGAGTTAGAGGTTTTAAATAATTATGAACACGTGTAGACAATATGTTTTTAAGCAATTAATTAATACATGAAACGACAAGAAAAACCATGAAATATTTTTTTGAAACAATGAAGATGATTCAAACCGGCACCTTCTCGGTTATTGCAGATCTTGTATCCAATTCAACCATTGTTGTTTTACAAGCGTACCATGTTCGCTAAGCAAATATTTTCTGACCGGGATGCTAATACAAAAGTTGCATTTCGTATTGCTAGTAGTTCGTATGAATATTTTTTAAAATTTGAATGATTCTCAAACTCATTGAATTTTCTTTAATATCAACACAATCACCATTTAATTTTTCGCTTGGCTGTTATGTCGCATCAAGATTATCTAATCTTTCGACCTTTTAATTCCCGCACTGGGAGTCAAGCATTTCAAGAATATACTTTAATTAACAACCCTCCGCAAAAGCTCGTGAAAGCATCGTATTAAAATTTCTATATTTATAAAACTTTTTTTGCTTAAACCTTAGTTTTCAAGTAAAAAAATAGAATTAAGCGTTATTGCTAGAGATAAGAGTAGATATGGCAAAAAAAATTGTAAAAATCCGTTAGATCTAAGTGGTGAGTTCACTTCACCGTGACTTCTGTTAACTTTTGCAAAGACTCCCAACGCAATTCACTAAAAACTGCATCAACTAGGATGATCTAATCCACTGTGCCAGAGGCGAAATAGCTTTTACATCACAGAGAAAACAATTACTACCCAAAAGAGCCACGCGCTTTCAGAAGGGAAGAGATGTAATACAAAGGCCGCGATCGGCCAAGGAGGGTGGTTCCAGAGTGGATAATTATTTCCGAAATGAAAACTGAATTCTCTTGCCAGGGGGTGGCTATCAAAACAGCGGGGCCTTAACAAAGGGTGCATCCGGGGCGATTTGAGACCGTCCAACCGTGAATTCTAAGGGATGGGTAGAGCTGTGCGTGAACCTGCCGGGGTGGTTATTGAGAAAGTTGCTATGCAAATGGATGCTGCCTTGATAGAAGCTTGTTATAAAGAGATAACAAGGAAAGCGGTGTAATTGATAGAACGGCCCGCCCAGATTTCGGTTGGAGTGCCTCGAGTAGATGGCTCGCTTAAACAATAGGGGTGGGAGTTGCGAAAACTTGAATATTATCATAATATACTTGCAAATATAAAGGAGAAATCTTCAAAATTAAATATCAATTTATAAAGTACCTCGTAACTTTATTTGATATTTTTATAGCAATTTGGGTTCCAAAATATTTCATGATTGGAACAGTATTTTTTTACTTACTTTTTTACTAATAAAACTATTAAATATTCATCTACCATATGTTTTTCAGTTTAGTACTAGTATAAAACTAAAATAAAAATCACGTAGTAACAGGAAGTCGGTAATCAAAGGAATGATATTTTATTAAATTATTTATTCAGTATCGATTCTAAGAACATGTTTTGATAACGTTGCGGGATTAGTAAAAAAAAAAAAGGACTTTACTGACAAAATAAATCTAATGCCTCCCGTGATTTGAGTAATAGCACTTAACTCAGGTGTCGGACTGCTTGTTTTGTCTGGTCTCTGCGGCGACTCCCCTAATCACCTGAAGCAACCAATTTCCCCGGCTTACTCCGCCCTCCGCTCACCCTCTGCACTTGTGCGCCCCTGGTACGTTGTTTACCTGATATTGGGTTCCTTGTTACACCGAGACCCTCATTATACGGCCCTAATACTCTATAAACCTCGTTTTAAATACTCCGTCCTGTTGGTATTGTACTCAGACACCGCCATATTTACCGAGCGGACAGTGAAATATTTGTTTCTGATACCGTGACAAATATTTGAGCTGAGCCGTCCCTTCGGAATATAAGTGTTATCCTTGTTTGAATTGTTACCAATGTTAATGCTAATTTGATAATAATTGGGAAAACTTCAATATAAGTGTGATTGATAAATAATGCGTCCTGTTTCAAAGCTTGAATTATTGAAAGGAGATGTGAATCGGCGACGCCTGCGTCACCGTCTGTGGAGGTAATACACTAAGTAGGCGCTAGTAATTATTCACTTGATGTATCAGGAGCGCAGAACTATGCAGGAGGTATTAATTTCCCGATCAAACTTTGTATACAAAGGAAATTGCAAGCTTTTAGCAAGCTTACTCGCTGTTCCCCGACTGCATTTTCCTTCTTGTTCATTTACATTTATGCAAATACGCTGCTCCGTATTTTTTGTCTCCTTCGTGTCGTCATTTGTATTTTATCTTTTGTAACAGGTAAGCACTGAACTCACTGATACATTCGAATCTTCTAGATACTGTGTAATTGTAAGTCTCGAGCCCTCGTAATCTACTATAATAATAGCCATTGTGTGTGTGTGTGTATGTTTCATTTCTTGGTTCTCTATAGAATATCTTAAAAGATACAACGCTGATTTTTTGCACGTAAGTTCAGTAAGTTTTTCCGCAGTTATGTGCCGAATTTCAGGACGATAGGATAATATTTTCATTCATAAACTAATTAAATAAAACTATCAAATATGCTTTATGTACGAATTATATGATTCTGTTGTTCACAGCGAGAATTATAAGTTTAGAATTTTTACAAAAAAATAGAATATGATGCTTCTAAGAAATTTCCAGTTTATGTCAGCTTGACACAAGTACCAATTTTATTTTTTAGTTGCCTTAGAAATTATTAATCACATCATTAATAACTTAAAATGCCTCCCAAAAAAATAACACCGTCTAAGCACAGCAAACGTAATTGAAAAAGTCTGCATCTAATAAAGAACAGAGCAGTGAAAGTGATTCGTTGTTTGTGACACGAAATGTGATATTTCCTAGAATGGCTTTGCTTTCGAAATTAATATCCGGTTATTCAAAATATATGTGTACAAAATGAAATCAAATATTCATCTAATTGTCAGCCAAACATATGCTCAAACACTATTGCATCGTTCATCGAATACGTCATTTTATGACGGGCTACATTTCTGGTATAATATAAATCCGGACAGCTCTGAAAGTCGTCTCGGGCGCTATCTCTGGCGGAGGCTGTCCCCGGGCCGAGGGTGCAGGCAGCTGGCTGGGCACGCAGGCGCATGATTCCCCTCCGAATTTTCCGAGCGGCTTGTTTTCAACAATGGCGGGGCGACACCTCGGGCGCTTATGATCGTTACCTTCCACTAACGTTTATACATCTATCTTCTCGCCCATTATTCGACCCTGGTGGGGATTTTCTTGGCCACCGCTCACCCTTAGCCCAAAGTCGGTCTCCGATACAAAAGAAATCATTCTTTTGCCTGGCTTTTTGGCTGGGTGTGTTTTTCTTATCTGGGAATATATATAATTCAACGTATTTTATTGAACTTACTGTTGAAATAAAATTATTAAAAATATACTTTATTTAATTCTTATCATGTTTTATAGTTATTAAAATATCTTATTTTAATAGCAACTTAGCTAATATTTAGAGAAAACGTTTTTTAAAAGTACGAATGCATTTTATTCTTTATGGCCTAAAAAAGAAACACTTGAATCTATTTAATCATAAAAAGTATTAAAATTGCATAAAAATATAATACAGTTACTGCAATGGTAAAATATGATACTTTCCGTTTTGTTGCAGAATTGCTTTTGGTTCGGTTTCTCAGACCGCTTTATAATCGATAAAAAATATAGCGACAGTAAAACTAAGATCGAATGTTGGCAAACAAGACATTTCATACAAAAGCGATATTTGATATTATTTGTTAGGGGATTTTAATGTAAATCGCATCGAATAAAACTGCTGCGGAAAATTTATATCCATCCATATTGGAAAGAATTGTCGATAAAAATAAATTTAATGGATTTTCAGTGTAGCATTGCAAAGACAAGCTGTCTGGAGAAAATGAATCTGTAATTATACTCCAAAATACATATTTTATTGCAAGATTCTTTTAACTGTCTTTCTTTCGTGAATTTTAATAAAAAACAAATACGTTCATCGCTTCTTTAATTTTTTTATTTTCTGTTTTGATGGTTTATTTTATTATTAAAAAAGCATTACAGCAATGACGTCAACATATTAAGATTCAATAAATTATCAAAAGATTTTTTAATTACTTTAAATTTACGAACTTACAAACGTAACATAATAAAAAATCTTACTACTTAACTTTTACAGAATATCCATTTATTCATTTACGACGGTGGTACTTTTTTTTAACAGCTTTCAATTTTATTTTAATAACTTATTTTTTATTTGATGAATTTATGTTTTTGATAATGTATCTTAAACCTAATTTATTTAATGAATAAGATTCATTACGTTTGATTTTAGCTTATAGTTTTAAGCCAAACATTAAAACCAGTTTTTATGGCTAATTAAGTTGAATATTTTTAAAATCGAAAACATTAAACAGCATTATCGAGAAACACGAGAATATTAAACTGAAAACCTTTTTTATGACATATTTTTAATAATCTCTCAGAACTTGTATAGTTCCCCGTTCGAGTGGGTGGCTTGGTTTTCTCTACACACTGAGTTTAAAACATTTTATTACAGAAACGGCCTGTTATGAACACCAATAAAATAAAAATCACATAACTTTATTGATATAAGAATGGTACCACGACATGTTAACGACATTTGCCTTTTTATCGCGTCTGAAGCGACCGATTGACTCGAGCAATAAATAAAAGAAGCAGCCTTAATTAAATCGACAGGTTTTATGATCCTTTTGATAAATATCTCGTGGTGGATGAAACGACGTTTTTATTATTAAGCCTTGCTTCATACCCTCTCCCTAGATGGACTCTGCAGGTACCAGAAATTCCATGAAACATCGTAAATATTCTCTTACCATCAGATTAACTTTAATAAAACAGCTTGTAATAACAAACTATACTCTATTGATTTATACATTTTTATTCAATGATATTAAATATATTTATCAATACCTTCTTTTATTTTTATTTTCTCACAAGTGGGAGACATCCTGCATAGGATAATCTGAAAACTAGGAGTCCAAAAACTCTGTAACAGTAGTAAGTCTCTAAGGAAGAATTGAAAATTGCGGGCGTTTCTGATATATTTCATTATATGATAATGATTTAATTTATCAACCAAATTCAATAAACATTTTGTTATATTAAGCTAAAATACAGTACACGATGTTTAGTCACATTTAATTACTTGTTAGTTAAAATATCTTGACAGAGTAAATCAAGTAAAACTAAACCTATATTATTATCATGAATTCATTGGCCGTGAAATTCTGAAATCGCACAAGTCGAATGAAATTTCGATACTTAAGCAATATTAATTCATTCATATTTTCACAAGTAAACTCGGTGAGCGAAATGTACCTTTTTTACACTAAAATGAACTTGAATATAAATAAATATATTTGATATTTTAATACATTGTTATCCTATACAGAACATATTATATAAGCAATAGACCGTATAAAAAGGAAAAAAACTTATAGTATAATATCCCTACCCAGTGAGACGTGTAAGTTTTCAGGTATATTTTTTATTTTTTCAGTTGGCCAGCACTTATTCTATCAGCTCTGTTATTCGTACACATAAATTAAGCAAATAAATTAAGGCCTCTACTAAGTGAGGACAATCCAGTCTCAAATGAATAAGCAAATATACATAATTCAACATCAATTTAAACTATTTATATCGATATATAACTTTACTTTCTCTTACACGAAATATAAAAAATAAAAAGGATTTTACCTCTTAACTCATAAAAATTAGCTAATATTTTTATGAGTTATAGTTAATGTATACGATGTATAGAATTATTTAATATATATGTTTAAAGGGATCTACATATTAAAATGTTATACACGACTCAATCAGATCAATCATAGGCAGAATAAAGTAAAAAAATGTTCCGTAAAAAAAACATCTCTGTAGATATTGGCTCCTTCAGATTATTTGTTTTGAATATTAAAGTTATTTAAATTCGACTCACAATACTTGGGTAAAGTGTGTCAGGGGTGTGTTTCCAATTCTAGATACTTAGAGACAAGTAAGTTCCAGTTCTCAAGCTGAGACAAATTGCCCCTGAGTATGATTGATCGCGTAGTGTACTTAATATTCAACCCACACCACCCTTGTAGAGCAAGCCACCCCTTCCCTTGGAACCTATCTTTACCTGTATGAAATTTTAAACCGAGCCTTTGATGTAATAGACCTTGGCTTTGTGTGGATTTTTTCTGATAATAAAAATCGGTTGTTAAATATTCTCCCCTTGTGGTTTAGTGGTAAATGTAATTAATTGCCGACTGTAAGGTAAAGCAATATGGCCATAGAAATTTGTAAAAATTACAAAATCTTATCTAGCATTTTAAGCAGATAGGCAGGCATTTAGGAAAAAATTGTGCCATTTGATGTTGTGACTACCTTAGCACGTCTCCGACGTGCAACTTGTTGTAAATCGGGAAATTAAAGCAACTCTGCGCCGGATTAGCTTTTTCATATAAATGGTTGTTTATCTCTTTGGATGTTGATATTCAAAAGAATTGATAGATAACTAAGAAATACTATTATTTCATCCAGATTATCCGCTAACCCACCGGTTGTCAAAAAAGCATTACAACCGCTGCTTTACAAAGAGTTCTGAAAATACCGTTGATAAATTGGTAACTCATCGCTTAAATTACCTTAGTTAATATATTTAACCAAATAGCTACCGTGAAAAATATAATTGATCCCATTGCTTAGATATTGAATAAATTTATCAATTTATAAAATATTCATTATATAATTTAATTTCCTGTTTGAAACAGCGAAAGAAGCGGGTGTATCGATTTTACTTAGGGACATATTATTTTTTTCCTCGTGGCAGCTAAATGCGTTACAATTTTCGTACAAAAACAGAAATAATTACATCTGAAAAGGCTTTCTTCTGCGCGGCTGCTTTCCAATTAAGCTGAGCCTCTTATATAAGGTCGGTATTTTTGTATATTAACTGAAAATTCAGGTCATTTTGCCTAAAATCTACTTCGATGTCTTAGCAAAATTAATTAAAACAAACGTAATTAAAGCTACGGAGTCTTGTAAACAAATTTGCTAACCCTTGCCTGTAGCTTTATGGATAAAAAATATTCAAATTTATATTAATTTAGTTGTTTTATAATTAACTATTGGATATTATAATATTGTGTTTGTGGTTTCTGCCTCGGTTGTGTATTTTAAGAGTACTGCGGCCGACTAGTCTTACGTGATTGCCTAACTAAAATAATAGTACAATTAATCTAAGTCAACACCTGGATTGTTTTAGTTTCGATGTGGAATAATACAGGCTGTTTCGTTTAATCAAGCTTTATTAAAATAAACTTTTTAATTATTTACAATGATGAAATCTTAGCCAAAAAGCTAAATGATCACTATAAAACGTTAGTACCAATCATTCTTCATACTAAATTATATCAATATTATTGAAATCTGTAGAAAATGGCCATCAGTAGTAGTTTAAGAGAACCGATAATATTTTGTGCAATTAATCTTTTGTCTAGTAAATATTTAGTATAATGTAAGTACGTCGCAGTAATCTGGAATATTTTTCGCAATATATTTATCAAAATCTGTGATGAAATTGGTTCCAGGGTGTTACTCCCAGGAGCAGGATCGGGTAAGGCGCCAGAGGTCTCTCTTACCCGGGCCGGGGGGTGTAAATCTCTGAATTATTGCACAACATTTAACATTAGTGACAAATAACACCCGCGGGGTTCCAAAGCACACGAGCCTTCCATCATTCTTTGCCTCCCTCTCAGCCTGTGGCCCAGTGCTTTATTATAAGATGACATGATACCTTTTGATTAACTGCGCCGCTTCGTCCCGACCTTACTTCCGATTCTAAATCACTGCGACGGCCTGAAACTGATATATTAAAAAAAAAAAACTGAAATTATAAAAATCATCTGAAAATCACGATTATGTTATAATAGATTATTATATTTTCGTGACGCATCTAAGACAGTGTATTTTTGATTTTTTTTTTTTTTTCACACAGTAATGTAGGTCTCGTGAAATTATTGTGCTCTGAATCTAGGAGCGCATTTTGCATGGAATGAAATGTTAACCGAACAAAAAGGCTTGTCAGTCTCGCACAAAAGGACATTCATTTCTCTCCTGTTTCCAAATGATATTCGACGGGTGACAAGCTGAAGCCGCGGTGGAGAGGTGCAGAGGTGCATGGCGGTCAAATTTGCATACTCCCGTGTTTGTCGGCAGTTAACGTCGCTCGCAACTCAACAATTACCGACAGCTCGCTCTGCCGACACCTGCAGCCGAATCCCACTTTATGCTGCCCTAATACACAATATACAATTGCACCTCGCCACAGTGGACGTAATCCCAGATCTGTGCTTGATTTCTGGCGTAGGATTCTTGGATTTACGCCTCCGCGCGGCTTAGCGCTTCTGGTCTCTGTAACGCCATAATGACCGGAGAGGTATTATTTAGCAATTGTATTACGATTAGGCCGGTATTTAAAGCATATTTTCGTACTTGTTTTTTATCCGACCTCCAAAAAACTTGTATCTTTTTTTTTTTTTTTAAACCTAACCTAACCTAACCCAACGGATCGAGCGGTCATGGAAATCTGCAAAACGCCACAACGGGACTCATCGTCATACGATAGATTCTTATCTCTGCGAGTACATGTGCATTAAAAAATTTTGGTGGTCGGATAAAAAACAAGTACCCATATTTTTACTACAAATATACTGTGCCTTCAAACATAAATAAATAGTCAAAACACTGTGTTGCGGTTATAAAATTTTTATGCTTTATTCAGAAATTAAAACTTTTTTATAGCATGGCATGGCAACATGCAAACGCCTGTCATAAATGTTTATTGTTGATAACTATGCTTGATTTTGCACATTTATTTTCTAATATTGATCATGTTTTTAATTAAAATATTTAATAATAAGATTATAAATAATTATTACTAATATGATTAAGCACATTAGTTCACACATAGAAGATGAATAAATAAATTCTCAGAAAAATATCTTCGTGATATGTGTGGGATTTGAACCCACATCCCCAGGCTTACATGGCCGGTGTACTGACCATTGTTCTAACGAACCACATCCATTAATCGAGAATTATTAACAATCATACTCTACATATGAACCAATGTGCCTTTAGTGATTTGCAAGCACTGGGCTTTTTAAACAAAGTAACAAGTGAAGCGTTTTTAATCCAATCTGGATATTATTTTTAAAATCTATTAATTTAGCCAAGACGCATTGGTTCAACGGTCAGTGGATTCAAACCCCACACTAATCACGATGATATTTTTCTGAGAATTTCTTTAGTCATCTTCTATGTGTGAACTAATGTGCCTAATCATATTAGTAATAGTATAATAAACCCGTAATGGGTAATAAATACGCACTTGATTGACGTTCAATCCAAAAAATAGACATACTGTAAAAGTGAAATTGTATCCATACTCCTTTTGAAAACGATAAATTGGTAAGCGATTTCCAACACGAGTATCGGGATTCCAAAAGGAAAAAAAAACCGACGTGGGAGTATTTGAAAAAAAGCTCCGAGGGCGTCAGAGCGAGAGGGGGAGGGAAAGGGCGAGCGGGGTGAACGAAAGGGGACTATTAATTCTGTCAGCTTTTTTCGATATCTCCTGCAAACACCTGGCCGCCCGCTCATTGTGTCGCCCGCGCAGATATTCAATGGGGCCCCATTGTGCCAGGGCGGCGCGTGCTGGGGGCGGCCGTATTTGCCAGACCGAGATGCCAACAAGTCGCGGATTCGTTCAATAACGTCGCCTTAAGTCGGATACTTGCAAAATCACTCAAAATCACTTGCATGTGTTTTTTTTTTTTTAGCGGTATAAGCTTTCAGTACTAATAGTGATAAAAACTGCAAATTTTAAACAAATCGTTTCAACTACAATACGCTCACAGATACAAGCTATAAAAGCTGAATTTATTAGTAATTATTTTTTAATCGTACTGATATTGTATTATTCCATATGAAATGTGCTGCACATGTAAAATATGACAGTATTTATTTAAAGTAAATATGTAAATTACCTCATTCAGTATCGGTCCAAATTATGAACGCATTAATCCCGGTTATGAGGCCATTCCATAAAAATAAATCAAAAGGGTAACGAATTTATCTGTTGTTTATTTAAACTGCGCCGTTGGTATTTAAACTGTGCCGTTATTATTAAGGCTGTTATAAACTAAGCGCGTCAGCAAATATCACAAAATGGCCGACCCGTTAATTTTACCATACGAGGATTATATTTAAATTATTATATCGCTTACCCGGGCGCTTTTGACCGATTTTGAGTTAATACCCCAACGGGTGAGGAGTTTATAGATAGGACACTGTCAGGGTAATTTAATTACATTGCATTATATATATTATATAATATATGTTAATTTAACAAATAATGCTCACAAAAATGTGAAATTTTATCAATTTGAATAGAAGTTAATAAATATGCGAACGTTTTAAAAGCACAAATTTTGTTAGAGGCTCTGGGAATATAAAAATAAGTATGGAATCAATTAATGGAATTGAGTTCACCCTGCGTTTATATTGCGCTTTCAACTGTACATACGCTTTTATATCGACGAATTGAGAGTTCTACGTGTCTGGCACGGTATGGTACTCCTCCCAGGCATCAAGCAAACTTCCAGCAGTGCAATATCGTAATGCCAGAAAAGGTCCATGGCCCGACGTAAGCCTGTTACAATGGGCGCCTAGTATGCGGGGCGAGCGACTTGATTCGGAGGCCTAAAGTAGACTTAAGTATTATTTTTTCCATTCTACGCCCCGAATGCAAGTTATTGGAAGCCTGTATCGGGGCCTGACCACTCGGTGTGGTCTGAAGGATTTTGAAATAAATCTCACTACGAAATTCAATCTCTTTTATAATGGACCCATTCATAGAGCTGATAAGAATTTTATTCTGTTTTTTTTTTTGTAGGCGTTGTTATTTGATATGTCGCTTGTATTTAATATATTTACTTAACTATAAGCTAATGATTTTTTCATATTTGTGCTTTTGAAATAGATTGAGACTCCTCCCAGTGGGATATTGACATAAATGTTGATATACAACCTTACGTATAGGTAAAAATAATTACTAAATTTTTTTCATATTTTTTTACATTTAATACAAATAATCATCAAGATTTTTTTTTTGAATTTATTTCACAGGCATTTGTAAAACTCTATCGCAAAAATCAAAAACCCCAAAATATCTATCATCGAACAAAAGCATACAAATTTTAACGACACGGAAGCGGTTGTTCAAACCGAAACATCATCTTGTCGGCTGAAAAATATTTCAAAAGCCAATTTTGTGTCCGCAAAATACCAGGGCGGCAGAGCTTGTTTGGAGGTATTGTTCGGACTAGCAAATTGTAGTAATTTGGGCAAACAGAAAAGTTGCCGCCCTCGCCGCCACTGGCCTGCAGCTTTCGACCAATTACAGTCCGTGCCGTCGCACCCTCCCAGTGTGGCATTGTCAATTTGACTCAAAATACGACCAATTGTCCGTCACAAAGTACCAGCCGGCATATGTGGAGGCATTCATCGGGGAGGCACGGTCAAGTCGTGCTCACGGTCAACGCCAGAACGCCAAATCCAAAATCTGAGCAACCAGTTTTATTTATATATATATAAAATATTACGTGTAATATCAATATCGACTCACAGGGGTCGATGACAACGAAAAATAAAATCAGGGTTTTTTAAGCAGGTCGTCATCACCAATATTTAGACATTTCGCAAATGTCACAATGCACCGAACACAGATTGTACCTATGTACTTTGTGACGAATCGAAGCCCTGAAGCGTAGAAGTTCGTGCCAAATGTTTGAGAAACGAGAGTTTCGGCATTGTAAAACTATACCGACGTACCTTTTTGGAACTTATGACATAAGAAGACGAACCATTACGACCGTGCTGCCTTTTAAAAAAAATCATTTACAGGGGCTAATAAACTCGGATGGGCAGCGAGCTAATTGGTTGTACAGAGCGCCGATGGGCGTAATAAAACAAATTGATTTGACAAATATTCCGAGAAAATAAGGACACCTGTACGGCTTAGGAACGTGGGAACTTTAGACAAACCCTTCCAAGGGAGACAGTTTTAAATCGAGAGCCACTCAAGCCCATAAACTCACCCACTGTACAGTAAACCCTATGAAAGTGAGTTGTTCTATATAAGATGTCAAAAATATGTTTGATGTTGATGAATTTGTAAAAATTCAATATTAGCAGGGCAGGGGGTCGACGAAAAACAGGAAAACTCAACTAGGGGTCGACGGGACAAAATAGTTCGGGAAACTATGTACTATGCCTTGACTGGACTGTGCAGGTGCGTTGGGTGTAAATCGGCCCCGGTGTCCATACAGAATAGATGATAAATGCATTTCAGTTCATACGCAGCGGCCGATGCATTGGATGCAGTCACGGCTCGTTACTGCATTACTCGGGACTTATTTATGGACGGCGGGACGCGTCATGCAGTCAGAGCACTAGACAAATACATCTGCCGATTTTTTTTTGAACTAATGGGACCCTCCCACGCTTATTGTGTTATGCTAACAGAGGTAGGCATCATGATCTTGTTAAAAATATACATTGTATATATACACATATATATAAATATACTCACACACACATATATAAAAAAAAACAGAAATATGAAGACACGTTGTACTCTCAAAGTAAAAAAATGAATATTTTATCGGTGGAATAAGTCGCAGTCAAAAAATATGTTGTTTTTTTTTTTTAATGGTTCATTTTTTTTGTTTTTCCCCACGCCACTGGGCGCCCCATACATTCTCAGTTGTCCCATTTAGCAGGAATTCTCGAAGAGCCATAGATTTATCGACGAGACACTGGCCGACGCGGCTGAGGTGCCTTTGCATCACAAAGAACTGTGGATTTATTGGGAGGTTTCTTTATTTCTTAATCTAGCCTTGCGCGGCGTCGGTGGAATATTTTAATTTTACACCCACTGTTTACATTGACTAACTATGCTATTTATGGCTTTACGTTTTTATTACGCTCTTAAGTAGAATTTATTGAAATGAATAATACATATTTTCAAAAATCGTATGCCTTAATAATGATAATTCCTTAAAATATTGATTAATTAAATATTTCATATATGTTGAAAGCGATTATTTTTAAATTTAGATGTTTACTAAATAAAATTTATCCACACCGATTTTGCAGAGATATATCAATAATAATTTGATATATCTGATAATAATTTTAGTACAGTCCGTCGTTATATTAACAACTATATTTCCTATTGTCTAATTCAATCCCGGGGAGATCTTATCTTATATCAGAAAAAATCTTGTCTACTATTCTGAAATTCTTCCAAATATCACATCTAGACGTTGAAGTTGCCTTTGAAGATGTCGCTCTGGATTTTTATTAATACTAAGCATATTGTACAAGCAACATCTCTTAACAAGATACCGCGAGATCAGAAGTTTATATAAGGTGGAGTTCTCCTTTGTTTGCTCCATTATGTGAGATCCTCGCCATACGTTAATCACTGGATGTCTCTCATATTATCCCGTTAGTTTATTCACATAGTTGTTGGGTTGGATTGAATTATTCGTCAGAAATAGTTGCTACCAACCGACCGACCCGGCCACTTCTCTACCGATACTGTTTACGGAAGGAACCTCATCAAATTAATATTATCAAACGTATTTATTATATTGATAATAATATCAAAAAGTAATTTCATTTTTATATTTGTATCGTTAATTGCATGCAAACACCGTGAATAGAATTTATACCATCTTTAATTAACCTTGACTTTGCAAATATAAACTAATTTAAAAAATAATGTCAGTCTTCGCCTTTGTTTGCGTTTTATCGATTTTAACTTTATAAAACTTGAGTAAATATATTATTGCATATATATATACATATCTTCATGCTCACTGCTCAATCTTATTCGTACCCATTATTTTTCTCACGATTTACCGCAATATGTTTTTAACAGCCCTTTGGTAATTTGATAAAATATATTTGATATACGTGACACGAAACTAGTTTTGTTTGGCAGTGTCTGGTGCCCTGAGTAATCCCAGGTCTCTCCTCAGTTCCTTTGTTCTCCTGATCCCTCCCTGTTAGTCGAGATGGTCTTGCCTCAATTGTAAGGTAGCTGAAATATTATTCAAGTAAATAAGTTGCTCTCCAAGAGGCCCTATCATATTATAGTCAGGCTTAAGTGAATTTTGAAAGTTTGCTCGAGACTTATGTACTGTATGTGGAGCGGCCTCGTTAAGTTGTTTAATTTAAATCGGATTTGAACTATAAACATCTGAGATTTAACTTAAGCTTCTATTATTAAACAATCAATTAATTGTAATAGTTTAGTTGTATTGGCGTTGTTTATCACAACTCTAACTCCAAAACGTAGAAAATAAAGTATCCACTGTAATGTATAAAGTTTTTATTCAGGATATCAAAATGTATTGATCACCTTACTTGATGCCTCGCTGCACGTACTCTAACAGTGTACCTCTGCGCGCCTGATCCCGAACTACCAAACACTTTAACTATGATCTTCCCAGGAGAGCGTCTCCTCTCTCGGGTCTATATTCTCTCCTGTTCCGTTCTCCGTATCTTCACAGCTTCCGTCTTAAGGCCAGAAGTGCTGACTTCAAATGCTCAGAATAGTTTAGCAGGTGAAATTGCACAGGGGTAGAGTATCATTAATTAAAAAAACCTCGCTGTGTTTAAATATCTTAAATTACCTTTAAATACATAACATTAAAAATTATTTATAAATTCTTGCTACCCTTTAATTTTTCATATGTTTCATCAAAAATCAACTTAATTAAGCTTTGTTAAGTAAGCAAAAAATACATTTTCATGAACGTGCTGTATTGCTTAATTTAAATTTAAATTAGTTTGCACACATATATTTGACCTTGATACAACTCACCAAATTAGCATGCTAAACCTTATTATGCTTGGAAAACGGTAAATACTATTTATTATAACGGTACGTAAGAGGGGTGAGTTCTTTTTTTATAGACCCATAAATATACCTCTTCTGCATTTCTGCTATCCTGATATCTGGAATATATTCTGATCACACTCTGCAAAACTGTCATATATTTTTTACGTGACGAGTAAATTAACACTACACATATTCAATACTATCCATTTTTGATAGAACCGTTACACCTTCTGCAAATTTACATGAAAATATATTTATAACCTTGAACCTATATACTTACAGATGATAGTCATTTATCTAATTATAGATCTCTTATTTATTTTTTAAGCTAACAAAACTCGTGCCAAAAAGATGCAGTTTGTACATGAGTCTGGATTCAGATCTATGGCGGAGTCAAAGTGATCGAAGAGATTTCACAAGTAGCCAAACATGTCATCATATGGAATTTCCATACACAAAACATGAAATATTCTTCAGACAGCACGGATGAGCATAAAATAATCATAAAACTTAATTGTACATGTTCCGGATATGTTAAAACATCGTGAAATCACGTTACGCGTTTCACAAGAGGAGGTAGTTTCTCATTATTTGCACTCATCACTCAGACGGAGCACGTTCAAAAAGATTTCATATTCATCCTAAGCGGCTCTGTTATCCAGATACACTACGAAACGGGTTTTACAAATAACAAAGTGAAGTTAGTCGGGCAGACGTTATAAATCATCACCCCCTTTACGGTGAGTAAAACTCATTAACCCGTGGATCGTTAAATTAAATACCGACACGGGCATCCTGCGATCTTTCTCTATAGACTCTTATACATTCAATTACCGCTTGGTCTTTTTAGCTATAATATGGCACTGTATCACGATACCGGTAAGTCACGCCACCTCCTCCCTCTTTATACATTCCGGATCATTAAATTCAGCAATTATACATTTCTGCGCTCCTAGTACCGTAAAAATTATTACATTGCTTGAAAATCAATAAAAGTTATCGCGCGCCTACAATCTTAACGCTTTGCAAATGAAGCGTGGAAAACAACACGTAACGCAATTACTTCCTAATTTTAATTGTATCGTAAGAGCCCGCCGGATAATTATGTAAAAGCTCTTTCGATCTCCAGGCAAAGTTTGGCTGTCGGGGGTAGCAAAAGCGCCGGAGAGCCTCGCTGCAAAAGCTCCGATCAAACGCAACAACAATTTCAATTTACCGCACTTTATCAGTTTTCCAAGTTCGGCTGTTTGCTCAATATTGTTTGTATTCTTTTAAAGTTTTTTTTTATATCTGGGAGCGCAGAAAGTTGGACCCGGAGCGCATAAAGCCGGTATCGGTTTTGCATGAAATTTTATGTACTCGGTACATTTTTTTTATTTAAAATATCGTCGAATCTATATCTTGTTATCACCGGCGCGTGCTGCAGCATAAAGTCCCGATTTGAATTTCGGGGACAAAATGCTTTCGGCAAATCCGCATAAATCTATTGTCCTTAATCCTGTTACGGCGCGATTTCCGTATTCATGAATGAGTTTTGATCCGGACTTAAACCATTCATCCTCCGGATGCTATCAAAGGAGCGTATTTGCCTTTGATATATTCTTATATCCCACTTAGACAGATTGGAGGCAACTTTGTAATAACCATACCAATAGAGGCATGTAAACGCGAGTACACGCCATGTTGTATTGAATCAATTTAGAATTAGTCGCTGCTAAATCGAAACTTGTTTCGAGACGAAATGACAAATTAACTGTATCGGTTCAAATTCTATGCAACAACGCAATAAACTAAATAATACAAAATGAATCTATACGTAGTATGTGAAATATATATTTGTAGTCATAAATTCATCTAAACATATATTTTTTTGATTTTTAAGCATAAATGGTTTGAATTTATTATTTTTAGTTCTATCTTTATACATCACAAAGATGCAGTTATCACTTTAAAATTTTTGCTATGCTTGTGTTTGTTTTGAAATCACATTGAGTTTGTTTGTTTAAGTAGTATAAAGGTTATTCAAATTCTATTTAAATGCACCTTTCAAATGACGAGTGAGTACTCAAACCTGTTTCCGTCTCGAAGAGGATGCAGGGCCTCGAGAACCGGCCTCTGCCCAGGTATGATGAATAGAATTATTAGTATTTCGATGAGCATAGAGCCTTTCGCGTATTCGTGTATTGAATTATAATTGACAAGTCGAAGGTTAAATATAACAAAGAATTTATCTAATTGGTTGAACTTTGAATGAAGCTGTTAAATATTTAATAACATATTATAAAATAAATTTCATTTTAAGCAAACAAATAGATAGGCGAAGTAAAGTTTTTAAAATATATTAATTCAAATCTGCCTCTTTCACAGAACAAATGCCGTATATACGAGTTTTTATTAAGAATGTTTCGATACACGACATAAAGATAATTTTGCCTGAAAAACATTTAAAATTTATTTGCGTGTTTTTTTGTGTTTAGGTTATCATGAAGGTGTGTTTTTTTTAAGTGTTCACAGAATCAATCCATTGTTTTCTTTTCTTTGTTCGTTCAATATCAGAATGTTCCACGTTGATTGATTGTCGGCTCTCAGTTCTGACGAATGCGCTTGCCTGGTCGCTCCCAGGGAATTTGACATTCAACACACCAGCAGGAGGTTTTGGCCTCTGCTTGTTTTTTTGGAAACAAATGAATTTAAACTATCATTGTTAATAAATCGTTGATTAATTCAATATTTTTGACAGCAAGTATTCGGTGAACATTTTCAGCGGTTTTTCTCATTTTTATTTGCTAACGCGACAAGCTTCACTTATTCTTTGAGTTGGCATCTACAAGAAGAGTGAAGTTTCTACTAAACTATTTGTAAATAAACGAATGAGCAAAAGAGGCAATGATGATCTGAAGAAATTTAAATGTTTCTGACTAATTAGTTGTCGTCTCCATTGGGGCAATTCTTGTCGTGTTTGTTCCTGTTGTGACATTTAGTGCCCATCAATGGATCTAATTTGATAATTATTAAACATTTGACACAAATAGACATATAAGTATTTGTGTTTTAAGTAAGTTTATACGTGATCGATTCACACATTTAACAACGAAAAAAATTCACTAATTTTTTCGTGTAAGAACCCTCACTCTCATTGCTATCGTGGCTATTTCTTATATCCAATTCGACTACTTTGGCTCTGCAATTATGCAATATTTAAATGAAAACAAAAATATTCACATAGAGAGTGAAAGGTGTTTATAAATATTTTTTTATCAGAAAAAACTTTTGATCAACTGTAAACGTCACATGAATACAAAAAAATAAGTCTCATTACGGATGATTCCGTAATCTTCAATCACAGCTCCCTTCCATGGCACACATCGTCGCTTTGATTATAATTAATTGAAGACATTGAATTTCGCTGCATCCATCTCGTGTGAAGATCTACCTGTGCTGCTTGTACAAGGACTCCGGCAACATCATTATTAAATTCTGCCTGCAATATATTACTTCCCGACGGTTGACCGAACAAACATAATTGTTTGATCGTGCATGTTGTTTATTTGGTTCATGTATTTTTGACATATCATGTATAAAAAACGTTTAATATAAAACCTTATATTTTTATACCTTTGCAGATGTCCTTTATGGTAAATAAATAAAAGATATAATTATACTACAACGTTTAAACCAATAGTTTTGATTTGGTTCAATGAGCAAACAATAATATAATAACCTTCAGTACTATTGGCATCTGGTATAAAAATTTAAATAACACTGATCTCAAATGAATTTTTAATGCCAATAAATTGTAAAAACATATTTAATATATTTATACATTACTGAATTTGTTTTCTGTAGTCATTTAGAGTGCCATGA
This sequence comes from Atopsyche davidsoni, assembly GCA_022113835.1. Classification (NCBI taxonomy): domain Eukaryota; kingdom Metazoa; phylum Arthropoda; class Insecta; order Trichoptera; family Hydrobiosidae; genus Atopsyche; species Atopsyche davidsoni. The sequence goes on from JAILWY010000007.1 coordinate 10,178,679, forward strand.
TTCCAGATAACACAACAACGCTTTTACAAACTTCATCGCAAGGAAAAAGCCTGGGTATTTTTTGGCAGAGAACATTCTTGTTCACAAACATCCACTGGTCGCCCATAGATTAGGTTAGGTTAGGTTATATCCTCTGGGTGTTCGGTTTCCGGGGGTGCGTGGACTTTTTAAATCCAGGAACAATGCGGGGTTTATACCCCTATAATCCGGGACACGAGGCTGTGTGTATAAAAAATAGGCGAACGGTCCATGGGCTTAAGATAAATTATGTCTGGGTGTGACGGAGCTGGAGTCAAGGGAGGGTAAAGTTCACCAAAGCCTCCCACCCCTTCAAGTGAACAATTACAGAGAACTCCTCATACGAATGTTATAGGATTGCTTATGGTTAATGAATAGTGGAACAATTGTTAAAGTTAGTTTGAAATTATAATACATGTATTGATAATAAGACCATTGAATGTTCACCGCAGGTCATAGAATACTGATGAGGTATCAGTATCCCACGTCGATAGTAAAAAACAATCAAGTGTTCTATTAAAATTAATTTATTTATTTAAGTTTCAAATTGTTTTGAAAGAGAGGAAACACTAAACACGTATTGTAAAAAGTGTAATGGATGAATTGAATGTGTTCTTGATATAATAACACTTGAATGAAATATATGTTAATCTTTCTTAATAAAATCGCGCAATTTTTAAAATTTATATTGTTAGTAAATTTATTCGACATCATTTTGCAGAGAGAAAATAAAACACGTGATTTGAAAGCCTAGAATACACAAGTGGATCGAAGCCACTGTGCACATGTATGTGTATTCATATTATGTATTTATCGATGGGTCAACCCCTAGAAAACTTTCGGCCAACTCCGGACAAGTTTCAGAAACTTCTCGAAAGGCCTGTCGATAATGTCGTGAAGCCTTATTCGAAAACTTGGACCTTTCCGCCCACAAGCCGCTTTCAGCAACGCGTCCGTCGCACGCACGACGGTTGCTTCAGTAACCGACGTCGTATTAAGGGTATGTTTTTATTTTTGAACTATCTCATAAGATTCAAACTTATTGTAAAAACTTAACAGACGTGGACTTTTTCTTTTGAAAATCTTATTGGAAGTTTATTTTAGAAAAAACCCCGAACTTTTGACTTTTGATTTGATAAGAAGATTACTAGACTATAGTCTTAATATCACATCTAACTCTAAGTAACTTTTAATTTAATATTTTGTATAATACAATACCGAGTCGTGTTATACTACTGACTCTTTTTTTTATATTTTCAAGTAATTCTTAAATTAATATAATCTGATGACAGCTAATATGCCGTCTCGTGTGAAACTCATTAACAATAAGAAACAAAAATACATTGTTGGATGTAATATATGCGTTACTGTGAATGTAAAGATAATAAAATTCTAATGAACAAACACGGAGCCCAAAATGATAGTCTCAATTTAGATGTAAATAAAAATACAGCGTGGCTAATCAGAGAATAGAATCGAAACCGATTACAAAAAAATAAACGAAGGGCGATCAACTAATGTTCTGTTCACCCCTAATATAAACGACAGGGCTAATTATCAATTATGAATTCCAAAAAATACAATTCCGACCCGGCATCAACCCCTGGCATAAAAAACACAAAAGAACGGGTCGAAACACGTTGGATCGGTTCATAAAGAATCCATCTGTACAAACACGTCGGCTTATCCGCCACCATCTCCTCGAGGGCAGGGCTCGGGGAGGCTCGGGGCCCGACGATGGCCGACGATGGCCGACGATGGCCGACAATGGCCGACGATGGCCGAGTGGGGAGGACGATGGGGTCGTCAGGCAACGCGTCGGAGCCTCGCCTGTCACTGGCAGCCCCGCCGCCGTTACGCCATCGCGGCCTTTAACCACACACTGTATATCTGTCAAGCCGATTAAACCTTGAGGGGTGTGGGTTTGATGGTTATTCAACTATTAATATGCATGGAGTAATTAATCAATCAAATGATTTCAAAAATACATACATATACCTTCGGGTAGTTTTATCATGAAATATGTAATAACTCAGTTTGAAACCGGTCATCAGTAAAAATTTATATGTAGAAAATTTAAAATATTTAAATATGTTATGTAAAATATATATCGAGGAAACGTAATCAATTTAATATTGTTGAGGGATAAGGCGTTAATTTTGTGGAGATCCATTGTACCTTAGTGATTTTTTTGTATTTTGCATCTGAAGATGACCAAGTGCAATGGTCGAAATTATAAATGTTCTTGAAATAAACTCAAAAAAGACGTTTTATTCATCACTAATCACTATTTAATTTTTAATTCAGGGTTATTTCGAAACAGTAAAGTGAATAGAACCAACACTTATAATATATATTTTTTTAGAGAACATATCCCAAACAAATCTATAAACGATGTCATCTGATGTTGTCTCAAATTCCAAGTTTCAATGCTTACGATCTGCAACTAATAAGCAAATATGTGACAATTCTTTCGTAAAATATGCATCTGTTTATATTTGGTTAAAAGTATAAAATTAGTAGGTAATTAAAAGGCAGTATTATTTATTATTTTTGTATAGCAAGAACAGGTGTACCTGCGTGAGAATAGTTTACATTGGATAAAGTATCTCCTACTGTAAATATCACAGTTGAATAACAGTCATTTTAAAAGCGTCTCGCTATTGACACAAAGCAAACACGAGTTGATAATGCTTCTCTAATGTATGCACACATGGTCCAAACCTTTGTACAAAATGAAAAAGCTTGCGTGTCATAAAAAAACACCTTTCAATTGAAACACGTTCAACTCTGTCACAGGAACTGCTACTAACCACAGCCTTACTAATATAATAAATATTTAGAATTTAACTATTTAAGTTTTAGGTTAACTTAACTGAACTGTTAGAAACATTCATTCTATAGTGTAACTAACGTTTGTTTGTAACACTATAGAAATACTGAAAAATTATTTCACAAAAGAATAAAGCTAAGCTCCTGGAAGTAAAGTTTAAGGATGTTCACAGATTTTGGTGGTTGTTGTTATTATTGTTTCTTTAAATTGGCCCCAGTACCGGGACCTAGGCATGGTAACATTAAACACGCGGCATAATACCCAAGAACCGCGAATTAATGATAAAATTTACGCTTTGAAAAGTTTGGAATAAAATAAAATTAATTCCATTAATACGGTAGGGTTCTCTGCATTGTATATACACTATCCACGCTGTTATCACGTAATACCATCACTTTTTTAATACATTAGTAGTGTGTGTACCTGGGGGAGATGATATCTTAATCTGAAACTTAAAAAACGGAAAAAAATATTTAATAGGATCGGATTAGGTGACTTCGTAAATACTTAGTATAGTGAAATCGCTTTGTTGCTTATGCACGTTTGAGTATTCTGAATAGAATACTTAATTGTATACAATATTAAAAAAAATAAATGCATAAATTTAAATTCAAAAGCACTATCATCATCCATCCATAGCTTTTTAATTTGAGACGACCCAAAACACTGCCGTACCATCCTGTCGATGCTTTTTAAATTATCCAATTCGTTAAACAAGCTGTTTAACTATAGTTTTTAAGGAAATATTTTTATATGGAATTGAATAGTTTAAGTATTAAAATACATCAAGTACATTTTTAACACTGCACCACATATTTAAAAGATAATAATTATTAATCGAAAAAATATTTTTATATTCCGCGGCGTAGTTATAGTCGTGGCGTATTCAAAAAACGCCTGCCTTTTTGTTCGCGATGCTAATAAAGCACACGCTTAATCCAAAACACAAACGACAAGCTCCCTTCTCTAACTGCACATAAATAAAAAAAATACAATATCACCTTTGTAAATATGAGAGGAGTTTACAAAAAGCGTGGAGGTATTGTGCTCCGAGCGGGCGACAGGCCTTCCCCTGATTTGCATATAAATGGTATACGGCCCGATAAATTCCTCTCGGATTCAAAACCCTCCACGGCTGCGTCTTACGCGTACATCTGTGCAGGAAGGGCGTGATCTAGTTTGACGGGAAAAAATATTTTAATATAAATTAGGGTGCAAACTGGACCTACACACTACCTGCTATCTCGTCCTCCGTATTCTTCAAATCCTCTGCACGCGGCATAACACAACCGACAACCGAATCTGTAGGAATATACAGTTGTATATATAAAGCAATTGCGTAGTTGATTTTCAAGTAAGTATGTAAGGCGCAAACTCAAGTGAAAATATATATAAAGCTGTCTACACACGCGGCAACACTTTGTAATTATACAATAGTATTTTATTGCTTGCCATTTATGTATATGTTTAACAGTAACTGCAGCTATATAAAATCTGTATATTTAATGTTACAAACTGTTACTAGCATAAACAGCTTTTCTAGTTATCCTAGTGACTCGTTTTTTTTTATACGTTTTATTGGTGTACCTTTTAACGTAAGTGTAGTGTGGTAAAAAAAATAGTGTATACGTATACGCTAAGAATAGTGTTAAATTTTGTATCACAATATCCCTATCCCTAAAATAGTATAAAGTGCCATTCCTGTCATAATAGTCGTGTCGGTATTAGGAGAGCATAAAACCCTGGGGTGAACCGACGGAGATCCCCGGGACAGGCGCCAGGCCAGGATAGTCTCCGTCTGCCGAGGGAATTTATTAATATAACATGGTTATACGACCAGACCAGCAGAAGATGCAGTAAAAAATATAATATACAAATCTGCTGTCAGGGCAACGGTGACGGGCGCGTTTGTGGACGAATTGAAGGCACAAAATAGAATATCTCAGCTTTATTAAAAATATATATTATACGTTGTAAACGAATGGCTTCGAAAATATGGCATAAGTGATGAGTATAAAAAAATACTACACATTTATTCTTATTAAATGAAATTATATATCAAAATTTATAAATTATCTACAAATTATTTTTTGCGGCCTATACCTGGACGTATACCTATATAGAAAATAACTGAACTGAATATCCACGATTTAATTGCTTTATTATGAAAACCTAGACTTTCCTGCTTATTCGTGTATATCTTCGTGCCAACCTTCACAGAAGGTTAGCACGAAATCCGGAACCAGTGTTCATGGTTTTTTAAGGGGAAACTAGTGTAGTGGGTCCCCGGGATCTTCTACACGTATTGCTGCTGCCCAATAGCATTATTATAAATCCTTTCCTTACAAAGCTCTGCCGTTTAAATCTGATACTCCTTCTGCAGCAAGCTACAGAAACAATACCACCTCGACAAGGTACTCCACAATCATTCCAAGTCCACAACTCCGTTACCTATCCTTTACACACGCTCAGGGTACAGAATGGCAGCCATGCACAAGCAACAGAATGAGGAGAGCGGGGACAATTCGTACATACAACATGATATATTATATATGTTTTTTAATTATATTTTTTCCTTGTTACAGGTAAGCGTGCAAGAAATTCTGAACTAAAAAGTAGCTGTCTAAGCAAAGTTTGTATATTCAATTTCATAGCGTATCACTGAAAAAAATTGAGCGTCCGACGCTCTGACTATTCGAATCCACGCCGTGTGTAGTTCCGGCAGAGGAGTCACTGGAGTACATGAGCATTGTTCGGTTGATTTTTTGCTGATTTGTTCCATCCCCGAGGCTCGGTGTTTCCCTACGCAAGTAATCTGCATTTTTCTGTCAGCGCCATACTGTCGCATTGTTTCCGCGCCTTTGTCTCCCGCAGACTGTCCGTCACTAATGACGAGCTGAACGCTGAATACCTCCTCATTTGTGCACGCCTGATACTTTTTCAAAAGTCATGTCGCGGAATAATACTATTTAAGCCGTAAAAATTGTCGATAAAATATTTCATTCCGGTAAATTCAGACTCGCCTTTCGCATGCTCGCCGATATTTTGTTAAAAGTCAAATCGCAGAATAACGCTATTTCAACCTTTAAAATTTTCAATAAAATATTTTAATGATAGTATTTTACATTTATGTTTTCCTGATACTTAAATCAATATTTATATCGTTTTATAATTTTTGAAAATACTCCATATAATGTAGCATTTCAACTGTATATTTATACTCGCTTGGTAGTTTTAAAAAATCAAAATAAATAAAAATGTTTCAACTAAGTAAATATTTACACCACTTGTATATTTAAGCAGATCCTGTTGATATTTCTAATTAAAAATTGTTCATAACCCTCTCTAAATATTTTCAATCTTTACAATTCACTCTACTAAATTTACGCTCGCCATATTTCATTTTAAATTTAATCGTTTTATAACACTGTTAAATTGAATTTTTTTTAACAAATCCCTTGATAGATTTTAAGATAGGATAGATAGATAAAAGCGTACAATTGTATTTCTACTTAGAAAAAAAAATTAATAATTTATTCATAAAAGTATGATATACAGTAATACCCCGCTTTACGCGAGGGATATGTTCCGGAAAAAATCGGGTTATGTGAAATTACACTTAATACAACTTAATACAAAAAAATACGAATTATTTGAATCAATCACTTCAATTCTTAGAACACTTTATGCAGTATTACATGTTATTTTTACTGAAAAATACATATTTTGTCCATTGGGTAGCGTTTCTTTTACGTTCTTGTAAAATACGTTCATAACACCCAACGCTGTTTTTAATTGTTAAGAGAAGTCAGTGACTACATTATGTTCATACACATTCTTTAAATAAGAAATTCGCGTAATGCGAGGCATTTTAACGCAAAATTTTAAATTCGCGTTATAGTGAAACCGCGCATAACGGGGTCTCGTAAAGCGGGGTATTACTGTATAAGAATCATATTAATATCTTTCAGTTTACGGTCGCCCTATTCTTAGAACAATCTTGTTTCTTTTATCAATTTTATATTGTAAAGATAAAATGAGTTAACAAGTAATTTAATTTAAATTATTATTAGAAGCATTATAAACCTAAAACTTTTAATATGAATTATACATTTTTTAGTTTTACTTTTTTTAGGACATGACTATTTTTAAAGTGTCTCACTTGTTTTCAGTCAAACGAAAGCTCAAAATGAAGCTTGCACTAGGCAAGCAGATCATCTCACTCACTCTATAAAACTCGTTTGTAGTCTAATTGTATGAAGCGACTGCAGTAAATCTGGAACGTCACCCGAAAGCCCGGCTTGTCAAAAAGGCTCCGCGGCTGTGACGTCACAGCGCACATGCGTTACTCGCGCCTCGCCGGGGGTGCATTTCAGCTGCGGACGCTAATCCGTGTTGCGGCCCTGTAAATTAAAATGGGGACAATGTGCGGCGATCCTCCATCACCCCCTGCCGGCCTGATACTGTCACTTCGTTCCGACTGGCGTAAATACAAAATTTAAACCACCAGGCCTGCATGCATGCAACGATGAAATTTAATTAAAAACTTTTTAGATGATTTTGGTTCTCGGGTATTCAGCTGCTTAAGGGCCGAACTCTCATATTGACCATTTGCTTGTACCTATTGCGAAAAATCGACTGCACCAAACAAAAAAATTTAAATGCAGAAAGTTAGATACATCCTTTCTTCTACAGCCTTTTTTTTTTTTTTCCTATAATTTACTTTTAATATGAGTAATATGTGTTTTTCCGATTGAATTTCGCCAGGTAATGGGACCGCCTCTGGTGTGCCAACCAGACAACAGAGGCAGTGCAATCGTGTCATTTAATTAATTTAATTTTCACTTTATTTTGCAATGTCAAAAGTTGATTTTTTTACAGAGTATTAAAAAAACTATAAATTATATTTATATATTTTTTGTTATTTAATTAACATCCATTTTCAGGGTAAAAAAAAATCTTGAAGATGTTGAAAAATTGGATAAAATGACGACTTTCAAAACCAAAGTTTGTTAAAGATTTTTTTTTTTTTAATTTTAAAACTAATCCCAACAGGAGGATTTATAATTAATCTTGTAATTCCAATTGAAAAAAAGAGTCATAAATGTTTAGGATTCTTGGAACAGGAACATCGCGAAACTCCAATCCCGAAACTTCAATCGGAAAAACACATATTTATCATATTAAAAGTAAATTATAAGAAAAAATAGAAGAAAGGATGTATCTAACTTTCTGCATTAAAATTTTTTTGCTTGGTGCAGTTGATTTTTCGCAATAGGTACAAGCAAATGGTCAAAAAACTCGAATATGAGAGTTTGGCCCTTAAGATTGAAGACCGTTTTCAGGAGAACAGAATTAGCACCCCATAAACCAAAATGATCGAATAATAACAACCATCAAAACACGTGTACACATTCAAAATTATAATAATAAATAAATACAAATTATTATTAACCTTTTGTTCGGAAGCAGCTGGGAACAGCTAGTTTTAACGACCGCTTCTGTATTCATACACGAAATAAAAACCTGAAATTTTAACAATGTTTAATTTTTTATATAAACTCACTCGACATATTTTTCACGATACACGTTGAATAATTTGTGTTTCGATTGAGCTGCTCTCCATTATTTCAGCGATGCGTTTGAATACAACGTTTTATTGAAATAGGATAGCACGGCAAAAATTTGATATTTTGGATATCGCTTTTCTATAATAGCCCGTCAAAAAATAATATAAGCCTCGTGGTATTTAATATTAGAATGTCAGTTGCATTGTATCGTTTGATTTATTTTTTTCAATAAACTTATATTCTGTACAAATCTTTTCATAAAAAAATGTTACTCGAGAACTTGAATATATTTAATATTTAATTACGGTTCTAAACATACTGATCTTTTTAGTGTATATTTACCTGAAGTAAGTTGATTCGCCTTTTTTGGTTTTCTGCTTGTTTAAAACCGTCTCAATGCACTGAGTTATCTATCATTTTTATCAAACTCTAGTGTATTCATGATCCAATTTTTAAAATAAGTTATTGTTATAAATAAATGAGAGGTTGTGTTTAATACTCAAGAAGGAACATTGCAGTGGTTTTAGCAACTTTATCGTGCTTGTGTAGCCAGATGTCACACAAACATGTATGCGACCGACCCCACAGAGAGCACAATGCAGGTATTTTTACTTAGCATAGCTCTGCAACTGTGATGCTGTCTTGATACTGATCGTTCGAAGAAGAAGTGGATGGATTATGATGATGGATTGGTTCAGAAAACATCCAGATGGAAAGGACACCAGGAATCTGTACTTGCGTTCTCTCTGTGTTAGTCGCATTTCAATGACAATCTTGCAAAATAAATCATACATGAGACACACAAAAATCGCGTCATATTCGTAATCACATTAATGCAATTTTTTTTTTATTATGTAAATTTTTTAATTATTAATTAATAAGCAGTATTTAATGTAGTAAAAAAGATTAAAACACGTTGAGGCCCGATAGTCTGTAGGCCGGCTGGTGTAATTAAATCCATTCTTCCTCTTCTTCTAGAGGAAGAAGAGGAAGAATGACCGAAAGCCGAAATGAAAGCCGGATTGACCCATTAGTACCGCCACTGCGAGCGGGTCTGAACGGGTCATTAGTCTGATATCGATAATTCAAATATTTCGATTATCATGTAATTGTAATGTCCGTGGAGAGGTTATCTGAATGGAGAAGATGTTCTCAAGCTCTTTATTCGTAGATTGGAAAAGGTTGTTTTTTTTTATTTTTAATTCAATATAGAATTAACAAATTTTATGAACGGAAAACACTCAACTTCAAATAATCAGAGTGAAGAGACCGCAAGCACTTTTCATTCTAGGCTGGAAATTAGGGCTGAAGTATTAAATGTACATGCTGAATAATATTATGTGTACATACATTTTAAATTAAAACAACCTTTTGTAACTTTTTCAATATAAATTCTAATGGATATAAAGCAGTTGAAGGAAATTTCAACTATAAAAGGTTTTGGTACAATTCTTTAGATTTTTTCCGTTTATTTGAACTGGATAGTAATTGATAATTATAACCAAACTTAATTGCTAGAATTTGAAAACTTTCATGAATAGACTTTTTACATCTCTAACGTGAACTCACAATTCAAAGTTATTACACATTTGTACTAAAATTTTTCAACCACATTGATATCTTACGTAAAGAAATAAATTTATTAAAATTAAAAAAATGGAATTACCTGAAGTAATTAAAACTATAAAAGTGATTGAAATCACAACTGAAATCATCAAAACTAATGAGCGTTCGAAAAAGGCTAGATTGATTCCACTGAATAAAATTCAAAGCCCGTCCGGATAAAACCTGGGGTAATTAAAACCTTTGTAAGTTCCTAATTTACGAGCTACCTGTATGTAACCTCCTCGTATGATTTATTGTAAGTACCTGACAAAGTATTGCGTCACAGTTAATGACATGTTGTATAACACGGTGTATATTGCACAGTCTGATTAACATTTTATAGGGCAACACTTTATCTGAATAATCAATACAGGTTTTTCGTATTTCATAAAGATATCACATACTGCTTTTCATTATTTTATTATGAATTGTATACTTAAGAATATTCTGGTATATTACCACAAGAAAATAAATTATATATAAATAAGATCAGTTGGTAAAATAATTTACGTGTAATCTTTTATCTAAAAAGAAATATATTTTTAATTGCTCCACCGGTCAGAAACCTGGTATTTTATGATCAGGGAAATGGTGCATTAACCCCTAGACTACAAAAAAAGATAATGATGAGCCAGTTAAACTTTATTTATAAGAATAAGATTATCATAAATCATGCGTATTATTCATGAAAATACTTGTTGTTAAAATGTAAACCTGGAATAACTCAAGTTTTCAAGACAAAAAAGAAATACTGTCCCTAATGAGCAACCTCAATGCATCGGTAAATTTTTTGCTCTACTTGTCAGAAACAATTAAAGACTTGCTGATTTATTGATACACAGCAGTATTACATATTTAACTAGTTATTAAGCACTGTGTTTTTGAACACTTATAAGAAAATGCAAAATAATTCATAGTGGCTAAAAATATAAAGTTTGAAACGTGTTTTTGAGAAATTAATTCTTATTAAGATTCAGTGAAACAACCGATTATTCCCCAAGAACTGATTTTTTTATATCGACAATAGATACCAAAACCTGCAAATATTTAAAAATATTGATCTAACTTAACCTAATGATTTGAAATAATAATCGTTTGTAATATGACAAAAGCAACTTACTCCATGAAAATTAATAAGCGTTAAAAGTGAATAAAGATAATCGAGGATTATTAATTATTATTTAAATTTCTCGCAGGTCTACGCCTACGATATGCTTGATTTATAATCCCAAAAATCAACAACCCCGATTATAATAAAAAAGCTTTTATACAATTTCCAGTTTAAGCTTTTCAAAAAGAGCTTTTGATATGATCAACGCACCACGCACTTGCATTAGCCTAATCTCACCCAGGTAGAGAGTCGCAGGTATAATTAGGGTCTCTCAATATTATCTACTTTTTATTTAAATCTCCCGCGTCCATTCTAATCTAATTATGCTCCACTGCCCGCGCCCGGGTGACATCTATCTAATATATCTTTTATTATATTTCGTGGGCTTTATCATTCTATCTGAGTCCGCGGCGGCGGGGTCTTTAGATGTTCGTCTAAGGTTAATATGAGTAATGATCCCGGGAGTATGGATGGACGCAATTTGTGGCGTGGCTTTAATCTGCTTGATTGCGCTCAGAGTGGATTATTTTTTTTATTATTGATTGTGAAGGCATAATTTCAATAATAAAACGTCATTAGAAAACCTCATTTGCGAGGTTTTTGACAATTTTATAGCCGCTTTGAAATATTGGTAGTCTTAATTTACGCATAGACGTGTCATTAATAATATATTTTATTTATTAAAAAACTTGATTTTAAACGTTGCTTTATTTATGATTTCGGTTATAAAACATGTATCGGAGATGGATATATTAAATTGTTTAATATAAAAATAAAATTAATTAATTAAAAACGAGTAAATAATATCTTTCTTGGGATGATTGTTTCAATAATTTTCAGCTTAATTAACTTGACTTTACTTTTAATTGCAATGCAATTTAACATGCAAGAAATAGCTTTCCCATAGAAGCATCATTCGATGCCAAAATTGGTTAAATTAATTTATCAAACAAATAAATTTGATTTTACAAACTTTAAAAAAGGCATAAGGGCTCTGAAAGAATTATCTCAATCTCTTTGCTATTTGGTTTTTCAGAATTGTTTCTTAAATGTGGAGTATCACAAATTTGGCCAGTCTGCTGTAGATAAGGAAGTCGTAAAGTCTGCCATTGATAAGTGCCGTAAGTCTACTGTTAGAGTAATTGAATCTAATTTTAACACACGCTCCCGTTTATTTGCTTTCATATATATATTATTACATTCATCAAAACGGTCAATTTGTAAAAAAAAAATTAAAAAGGGATTTTATAAAAATACTACAATGCATCCATTTCTACTGACAAGTAAATGTCAAAACAATATTTGAAAAATCAAAACTACCGCAAATACACGCGAAAAACATTTTCAATCGGTCAAACAGCCTCGGCCCGACATGACATTTTAAAATATAACATATTTCCCCGTTGGCGTTTATTTGTTTTCACTAACATTTGTTTTGTGTTTTAAATTCAACATGAGCGGCACAAAATGGGGGACGTCGCCTAGCAACCGATTTTTTCCGTTAAATTCTTCGTACAGTAATTAATTATTCCCCAACAATATGTGTCAATCTACAATAGATAAAGGCCGCTGTGCACTGTGTTTGTATTGAAATGGACGGATGATGAGGCAAAACAGGCATTCTAATAAATGACATTATATTTCTATACAAATGACTCCACTTATCTTTGAAATATCTATATGCAGCTGCTTTTTTATGATTAACAGAAGCATATTTTTTTTTTCTGGGACAGAGAAAGCTCTTTCGCTCCTAAAGGGATAGTAAAATTTAAAAGTTTGAAGGGAAAAGTGCTCAATGCTTAAATGAAAAACATTAAGAACAGAAAATAAATACCTATACATTAAAAAAAAATGCTATATTTAACCTAAAAGGATTTATAAAAAAATCAGATTTCTTCTTGACGTAAACACCCCTTTGATAGACGTTAATGTATTTAATAGAGAAATAGGCTTGGTTCTGAATTTATATTGACTATATTTTTAACTTTTAAATTTTACTTAAAATATTTTTATATCGATAGTAATAACATTTTTATAGTGAAGTCCTGTATATACGTGAAAACCAAAATAAAAGTGATAGCAAAAAAGGGTTATTCTAAGACAGCCTTTCCCACAATTTGTTATTGGGTCCGTAAGATTGTGATGTTATAGCATGCTCTAAGCTTAACTATCGGTGGATGTTATTTGCAATATCCAAAAATGCTTAATTTTTTTTACATGAATATAAAAAATCAGAGCAAACAAATAAATTACGTATTCAAGGGGTTCTTTATGCGCACTGATTCTGGCTGTAGTGAGGATACAAATTGTTAAAAAATAATAAACAAGTATAAAACAGCTCGTTTAAAAACATCTCTTAATCGAATATCAATCAAGCCCTGTGTTGTTACTGAGAGTATTGCTCGTTCCACATTATCTTGATGTAAGTCGATTAATTGTACCAATGTTATATTTACGATAACATAAAATCATTCTTAAATCCTTAACAAGTTTATCAAGATCTGTGACGTCATTCCTCGGAGATATTATCTCACGAAAGTCCAGGCGGAGTCGAACCTCCCTGGGGCGGGTTTCGCTCCGGCAGCCAGCAACGCGACTTAAACCAAACCTAAAATTAAATATTTTTAATTTATATAAAACACATGTTTTTACTTTCTTTCATCGTTTTGCACTTGGAGTCAAATTTTGTGTTAAAATTTTTAAAGAAATCATAACAATCACAAAAACATTTTTTTTAAATGTAGTCAAAAAATAGTCCAAAATATATATAATAAATATCGAGTTTTATGTCATATTTTATCAATAAAATGAAGTGATATTTTTAATAATTTTAGTAACACACCAGTTATGCATGCATGCAATGCTTGAAGATGGATAATTTTTGTCTTGCCGGTTGGCGGTTTCCGGTTGCTGGTTTCCGGTTGCCGGTTGCCCCGACAGTTCTGTGCGCGAGCCCGGCTCCTTCGACGGGTCCATCAAGTTTTGCGTACATCATTTATCATTCAGGATTAATGGTTTAATTAGAGCCGGTCATAAGCATGCGAGAAGTAAATTGTTTCAGATCGGCTCGCTTGGCTATACCCACACCGTGAGCAGCCATTTGTCTGCCGGCCCGGAGCGCGGCTTTGATCGCACCACCGTGCAATGTACTCCGGCCTATTTATAGGGCCGGAGATTATGTTAGGTGCGACTTGAAACTTAAGGAATCCACGATTATGACTCTCGCCTTGTAGTTGTTTTGTGCTAAGATCTATACACCCGAATTCCAAGGTACTTAAAAACTAAAATTATTTAATCACGGACAGAATTCAATTCTAGATTTTCTTTAAAAACAAGGCAATCTATCAGTCTCGAAATATAAATAATATATGATTAAGCATATTTTTTCACACATTGAAAACGATTAAAGAAAACTCTCAGAAAATATCATCGTGACTTGTGAGGGATTCGAACCCACATCCCCAAGCTTTCATGGCCGGTGCATTTATCCAACTATGCTAACGAGCCACTGCAATTTAGTGAGAATTTTTAATAATCATATTCTACATATGAACTAATATGCTCGGGCTAATCAATACTAATACCTGCATGGGTAAATAAATACGCATCCTGATTAACATTAATCTAAATTAATATAATATAAATAATAATCAAAAAATACATGTGATTTATGATTGTTCAGGAAAAACTTGTTATTTTTAAAGTAATTTAATAATTTTGAAGCTGATTCTATGTGATTTATAAAAATAAATCCCCGAACAAGGCGAATTTATTTGTCTGGTTTTGTATTTACGGCAAATCTAGTGCTTGGCTGTTAGCCCTTCGCCGTCTGGGCCCTACATCAGTATTTCCAATTGCCTTTTTTCGCACCTTCTGTTCTACGGGACCTCCGCTAGATTTACTGGGTTTCCGGTTGAGAAAAACAACTTTCCCGTAAGGCACTTAATACGCCCCCGCCTTCGAGGCTTATCCGACAAGATAATCGCTGTATCTCACCAACTCGTTAGAATCAAATCATCAATTAAATATTGTGAATCTAGCATTGCTTTTAATTTTACCAGTATATCTAATCCGTTGGATGTTTTCTGTCATCCCACGTTTCGGTTTCGGTACAGGGACCATCTTCGGGGATTTTTGTACCGACAGAAAACTCAAGCAGCATTACACTCCAAAAATCACATAATCATCGAATACCAACGGCTGCCAAACCTTCGAAGAAATTTAATAACAAATTGAATTGAATATCTAGGCACATGCGCAACATTGTGACAAGAATCAAACAAGTACAGTGTTTTTCTGGCTGGCTGGCTTTCTGGTGGAGCAAGTAAAATGAGAAGAGAAGAGATGGCAAGTCAAAAATTGAGGACTAAATATCACTTCGCGTCATAAGAAAAATGTGACCACTACAATAAGAATTTAAATATATATATAAGAATATGTCACAATTTTTTTATCTACTGACTCCCATTAATTTGTTAATTATCTATACAAAAACATTTATTTTAAGTATAAAAATACAAATCACTCGTGATAAAGCAACAACTGAACTTACATTTTACAAGAAGCAAAACAAAACTTCTTGCAGACTTAATTTTTATACAGAGTTCTTGTAAAGTTTGCTCATTACTAGTTAGAAAAAGTTATTGTTTATGTAAAAGAAAAAATAATTTTGTTAACGTGAACGTACTATTCAAAATAATCTTGCAAAGAAGACTTTTCCTGAAAAAAATAAATTTCAATATCTCATTCACAAAGATTTAAGCATTGAAAATCGTTAAAAAAATCCTTGATTAATACCAGGTTATCAGGGTAGTTAAGTCAATAAAAATTGGCAGACTACGCAGGCTGTGCTTTTTGCACCACAAGAACGAACAAAAGGATGCTGTTCAGTGACCCTGAAGGGTGTCAAACTGTGGGTAGATGATAGGGTAGTATAATGGAGGACTGTCAACCTTGACAAAATTATCTAGAGGGTAGAAGATTTAACCATGAATCACAGGGATATTTATTTCAAGATTCAAGTCAGGTTCTGTCAGCCTCATTAACGTATTGCCGTATATAAAACTGAAATAGGTATGTTTGTAAATTTTGGCTACTGGTTTTTAGATGTTGAGATGCTTATAATTTTCAGTCTTCCAACGTTTTGTTATCATTTACAAGGATTTATTTTTCAAAATTCCTGAAGATGATTCCAGCACAGGCACCGAGACTTCGGGGGACCGAAAAGTTCAACGCCCATGAAACCAAATAATCTTGTACTGAGATGGATATCCCTAGATGAGCATGACGACTTAGCAGAGAATTTATAAAATCTCTTCAAGCCAGCCCCGTCGATTACACAATGATAAGACAGAGTTCTTTGATCTGTATCCTGAAGTGATTTGAGATCGCCATGGTTGCATAAATAGCAACAGAATAATAACAAATACCAGCTCCGGGTTGACAGATCGGAGAACAGATTACATTCCTCGACATTTGAAGATCCATTATTCTTCCTGACAAAACTAGTTCATTCCACGTACTGGTCATGTTTGTCATTGTTGAAGATTAACTAGACCAGAATAAGCACTCAAGACTTTTTCTTCATTATAAACATCACTGTTTTTATAATTTTATCTTCCGTGCATATTATAAAGCTATAGTGTCAGTGAAATAACGCTTGTTTTATTTGCGTTTTATTCTGATTATATATGGTAATTAAATAAAAAAATATATAATGAATATACAAAGAGTTTAAATCAAGAGTTTCAAAGATAAAATAAAATAATACAATCAAAATAATAAAACTTATTAGATCTGAGTCGATTACATACATATTGTATAATTAATAGGTTTTTTTTAAAGAAAGTCAGAATATTATATTTATCAAAATCACCTAATGGTATGTTAATCTCTTACTTAAGTCAGCAGATGTAAGTTTTCGATACCGACAATCTTTTTAATACCCGTCGTCACGGTATTCCCTTATATAAATATGCCTGAGCGATCAAATTACTGATAGGCAAGATGTCGCATGCTATATGCCAGGGATATCCAACCAGGTAAAGTACGGGACCGTAACAGCTTAACGTGATTGTTTAAACATAAAATAATGTGAACCCGTTCTATTGCATCAATTGATTGATTTAAATATAAAATTTTGCAAGTTTTGAATACAAAAATATTGTAGATATACTGTAGATTCTGAAACCTGTACGTTAAGACGAGCGTCCAAAGTAGAATCCACAATATCAATACAATGCTAATGTTATTGATATCCACCATTAAACCCGTACTTTCATAGCTGTATTCTAACAGTCTTGTGAGTCGATAAGGACTACACATGGTATATTTTACAGGGTACAGGATATAAATTTGGTAATAATCTGCCTTAAAGGTGTGTGATTCCCTTTATCCACATCAAGTACAAATAACTTTCTGAAATTTCATGGAAATTTCAGCGAATATATATTTTTATTAAAACAATACCCGATATTCAATATAGATCGTTTTTTATGGATTTGTATATAAGCTTAAATTTATTACTGGCAGTTAAAAAAACGAATTAAATTTGTTTCTTTAAAATCGACGTTGACAACTTTAGTGTGCGTTTATTCATTGCATTTGTGGAATACTTTAAAATAACACCTAGTGAGCGATAACGCAGGGATGGATTAAGCTCTTTCGGTCATTTACATGGTTTTGATTGAAAATTCGACCTTGATTTTTAATGTTGTTGAATTATTGTAGTTTAGAAAATTTAAAAACGATTATGTTATTGTGTTCGCGTCCCCGAACCGCGCACTAGACAATCCTGTCATATTTAATATTAATTCCATTCAATGTCACCTCATGTATCAACCTTTGATCTAAGCCTGTGTGATTAGTGCCCCAGCTGACGTTTTAGCCGAGACGGCCACGTGGTACAGAGGTTATTATAATGAGATGTAAATCTTAGCTCTGTGTGGCAAGCCGCCATTTTGATCGTTATTTTTAATAATTGGATCTTAGATGATTTATCGTGAACCCAGGACTGTTTGTATTGTACATGGGTCATTATAACCTAGCGTGTCGGTTTTTTTTGTATTTTGTTTTTTGATTGAAATGTTTAACGTTTCGTTGAGGTCATCCTCTAGACTGCGAGGAATTAAAATCGAATGGTGCTTTGCTGAGTTATTAGATCGTAAATATGCCAAAAGACTAGGAAAGTTTAATACAAATTGTATTTATATTCTTGTGCTTAGGTGGGACGATTTATGTCTCAATTATTATTTTCTCATTATCTTTAATGCTGAAAATAATAATGATTCTAATGAAACACGTCTGCTTAGAAAACAGTGATAAATTATTAAATACGTATTATTTAACTTTAAGCAAAAAAAAATAATTATCTGCAGGGCCCTTGATATTTTTGTACAAATGTAAAAATTGATAGAAAATCACAAAAAAAATAAATAATAAAATACACCAGCATTAGTATTTATTTGGTTGTATTCCATCATATTAATATCAATATAACTAAATGTTTTACGAAAAGTCTATCATCACAAATACAGATTCTATAAAAATTATCTACTTTTATAAAAAAAAAAAAGCATTCATAACTATTTTAATACATGTACAGTTTTTCAAATTCTTAGATAAAACTTCAAAATTTGAACATAAAATATTAAATTCAGTAAATTGCTCTCGGTCCGTACCTGAACAATTTGACACGACAAAATGATCGAATTTGAAACGACGCCACAATTTTCAATCGACCGATCGATTCCGCCATTTATAAATTAATTGTCGGCGCTTATTGGCGCGCACTGAGCTCACAAGGCAAATAGATAACTCTCGGGAGTCACAATTACCTCCCGCTGATCCTCCTTCCTCTCCTCCTCCTTCTTCCTCCTTCCACTCCGGGCTCATGAAGACCTCGGGACAGGAACCGCCGAGCAAATTGCACCGCACGAACCGTTTATTAAGTTTACCTCCTCTGTGGTTTCGGTGCCCTCGTATCTTCACGTGCAGGATTTAAGAAGGTTCTACATCAAATACGACAGCCTGAATTTCGCTGAAATACGACTGGGATGCTGTGATTTATTGAATATTGATTTCATGATTAATTGCATGTTATCTTCAAATTTGCGTTTTTTTTTTTAAGTCCACTCTATAAGAAATTCAATATTTTTGACAGAGAGTACTTGGTGGAATTCCATTTTAATATTTTTGAATAAAATACTTGAGTGATTTTCCACATGTTCGTTTTTATTTGTGACCAGTTTCCCCAACCTTTCACGTTGGCATTATCAAACAGACTCTCTGTTACAAGTATTTTATCCAAAAATATTCCACTCTATAATCGAAACACAGCGCTTGAAAACTCGTGTCAAATGTAAAAACGACGAGAAAATGCATATATATAAATGCGATAAATAAAACTTTAAAATTATTTAATCGTTTATAAATATCAATTGAATAACTATATAATTAAAAGAAAATATACCTTCCAATCATTTGTTTCAAAACCACCGATAAATAATAAGTTTATGTGAATATTAAATGTTTATTTTAAAACATTATTGATACGATATCTGAGAATTTGGTTTCATCTCTGAAATAATTTATACTTAGTAACCTAAAGCTCTTTAAGTACTACTTTTTATGTTAAATAAAGGTTCAGTATAAAAGTGCTTGTTAGTTTTTTTACTGAATAGACCTTTTAACCGATAAAAGTCGATTTTTAATGTTACCGAGTATTTTATAAGAATATTTATAAAAAAATTCTAAAGAATGATGTTCAATCCCCAATTAAAATAAACTTTTGTATATGCCTTTACCTTGCTTGTTTTATATATATTTTTTTAAATTATACCAAAAGCGAACCACTCCAGTAAACAATGAATACAGGTTAAAAAAAAAATTCGCTAAAGAATCATGATCAAAATTTAATGAAATTGGCAACGAAAAAATCAGAAACGACAATAGAAAATTATTCAAAGACATTACAGGTTTTAGTGATTTATTTGAGTTGCCTTTAACCGTGGCAAAAAAAATAATGGCAGGAATTATTAAATTTGAAGAACGACCGGACAGGTTGATAAAGCATAATTGCAGACCTGCGCGGGTAAATGCATACAATCGCATGGAATTGCATACAATTGACCGACTGCAGAGGTAGGTGTTAATTCTGTGGTAGGTTTTAATCGATAAAGCAAACACAGCGCCTAGCTGCCTGCACGCCCTGCGTAAATATTTATAATGAAGGACTTATCGGCGAGGTGGAATAAATCAACAACAACAACAACAAGCACTTTTCAAGCCACAGAGCCACATCAGCTGGAAACAACTTTTTATTTGCATAGGCGAGGTGCAACGGGATCAAAACATGTTAGTGGTTTCTGTAATATTATCAAAATAGAATACCACGTATGCTTGTGAGCAATTTCGCCCTTCACGAGTTTAATTGGTAATAATAAAAAAATATATATAGTTCAGTCCCAACTTTTAATATTTAATGTAAGATATTGTTGTGTATCTTCACACTGGAGTAATCTAATCAATACAGCGCGGTCGACGTATTTGATTTAAATTGTAAAATACACTACGTATGAGCATAATGTTGTTGGTGGAAATAAGTAAAAATATACATCAGGTGATTTTACGAACAAAGCAGTATTAATTGAATTTCAGCTAGGGAGGGAGGGCGCGTCGTCTCTGACAGAATACTGAATTATTGTTAGCAGCATAATTCTTGGTGATTCTACGCACAAACCTGATCCTGCGTGTAATCAGCGCTGCTGTTGCTATGCGCGCTCAGTTCCGCGCCGGATAACCGCGCGATGAGATACTTTTCGGTCGAGTAACACTCCCCATCGCCCGGCGGCCGCTGCAGTGCTGCCGTCATAGAGAAATTGTTTCCCAGATTGTAATTTAATTAAAGCGATGTTCGGTAATGGATAAATGTTTCGTATAATTATTTACGGTGATGCTGGTCGCTGATTATTTTGCAGCGTGCTTATGAAGGTTTGCGGCGTCCCGTGAAATAATTTATTTCTTAGTAATTAAACGCTATCGGTTTTTCGCTCGCGCATTTTGTTTAAATGAACTTATGCTTCGAGTTTTTATAGTAAAATATTAGAATAGAAAAAGCGGAAAATTATTTTACGACATTTCAATAAAATTGCAAATAACAAACATGATTATAAATGATTTTTGAACTCCTGTAGAAAGCACCTGCATCGGAAACGAAACGTCGAAAACTTTAAATTGAAACGCAGCACTAGCCTAAGATCAATGTGAATCTACTCGTTTGAATGCTCTTTAAATATGTTTTGAAAGAGCCGCAAGAAGGTTAGGTCAGTTCTACTCCTTAAATCACACTTAAGAATCTACAAGTGGTATCCGGGCGGCAGCGAGCCGAGGAGCCGAGGAGCCGAGGAGTCGAGGAGACGAGGAGGTGGCGGAGGTGGCACGGCCCAGGCGCGTTCTCTAGCAAATATAATTATCGGCTAACGGAGAGCGCGGCGCGAGTGGCAGTGATTGGGATTGAATTACTCCAGGGCCGCTAACTATTTCTTGTTTACGGGACGGAGAGGAAAAATAAAGGTGATTGGCTCGGCACTGGAATTATGGAGAAAGGCCCAGAAGTCGATGAAAGGGATCGCAAGAGAAACTCAGAAGCGTAGCTCTGCAGCTACAAAAGAATGCGATAACGTGTAGTTGTAACAATTTTAAATTAATATTACAAGTAACCCAGCATCTAAATAAGCGTGGATGTACTGTTGCGCATATTATTTATTACGCATGTAACTGTAATTTTAATCGTTGAAAACCTGAATCGTGAATACATAGCGAGGGATCAATTCAAAGAGACAAATCTTACCTCTTACGATTGCATACTTCCTGGTGTCGCTTTAGTTGGAATATCAAAGCACGTAGCAAACTAATTATTTAAGTTTATTTTGCAATCGGCATGGCGCAGCGCATTATACATTACGGAGTACACGCAAAGACGTCAGACGCTCGTAACCGATTCCGCGATTGTGACTATCTATAATTACAGAATTTCCCCTGTCAGTGTAGACTCAGAATAACAGATAAATTTCCATTTAAACGCCCGCGCTCGGCTGTTGTAATTTCGCCCGCAGTTTTCAGAACAGACAAGCGTATATAATCCAGACCAATTTCCCCTTTCTGCTTACTTATCAGGCGTGCGAGCCGGATCCGTTAATATGACAAACTCGGGAGTGATTACCAAACACTCGCGCGGGGGGAGAGCGGCCCGCCGAGGAGGTCATTAAAAAAGCGAGTTTAGCAGCAAATTATGCTACACCAGCATGCCAATTTATTCCAAATGACCTACCTCCAGATGATACCTCCTAGCCATTTATGCATTCCTGGTAGATGAAAGCATGAATACGTCTGGATATAAAGTAAACATAACGGTCGTATGTATATGTGTGGATTTTTTGTACACCACGAGAAAAAAGCACCCAAGCCCAAACGATATGCACTAAACCTATAAACGACACTAATATGTTATATTAGAAAACATCAAAATGAATTATTGATAGTCAAGCATTCTGGGCTTGCTGATTGAATAAACTGCTATCGCCTTTTATTCACTGCATGTAGTCATTTTTTTATATTTACCTTTACAATTTGCATGGCCGCATCCCAAGTCTTGGCAGACAATAAGAAATGTGTGAAGTCGCAGCGGGCCGGCGATAAACGCAGGCGAGGGCTTCGTTTGCGCATCAGATTTATTGAAAAACAAAATGCATCTCTCACAATCACTTTAAATTGGTACAAATTACTGCCATCGATTCTCCCCCCCCCCCCCCCCCCGTTCTTTTTCAGATTTACGTCTTAATAACCCGGGAGGCTGTACTTACCGTCCGCGTGTGGCGCGATGCGGCCGGAGATATGGCGCGGTTGTCTCGCCATCTCTGCCGTCCGCCACTTAAGAATTTTTAACCCGCAAATGATCTCAAACGTGAAATTAATTCAATAAATCATTTGCCCGGCCCCGCGGGCTGCGCGGGCAGGAGCGGCCCCAGGAAGTGCGCCAGCCAACTACGAACTTAAACTTACTTAATACAAATAATTATTCAACCCTTTTTTAGTATCAATACTAAAAAAGTTAATATAAATGAATAATTATTTAAAAGATTTTTAATTTCCATAGGCAAGCATTTCATATATATATATATATATAGGGTGTCCAAAAAGAGTATCGGGTGAATGTGAATAGTGACCGTTATTGCGATATGCTGCGAAAATGTTTGTACACAGAGTTACAGGAATTTAAAGGTTTCAAGAACGTGGTTCCAACAAGACGGGACCACTTGCCATACATCCAATCAATCAATTGAAGCTGTTAACGAATTATCCCTAATAAGGTCATTTCACGTAGAGGTAATATTAACTGGCCTCCTAGAAACCCTGACCTTAGCCCTCTTGACAGTTTCGTATAATAATCCGATGAACTTGAAAACGAAACAAATCATCAGGTCAGAAATGGCAGGAATATCGAGGGTTATGTGTCAGCGTGTCATCAGCAATCTTCGTTCCAGATTAAAAAAGTGCCAGCAGCGTAACGGTCACCATTTGGATAACATCATCATTTCGAAATAATTTTACATTTTGTATTCTTATAATCAACAATAAAAAAAAATGTACTTGATTACATGCAGTTTTCGTTTTACTGAACTAACAAATACCCGATACTCTCTTTGGATACTCGTATTGTATCGGTTTAAGCGTTTAAAAATGTATATTATTCAAAGTGATTATTAATATCATATAAATTAATAATATATATATAACCTTGCTCTGTTTCCAAAGTCTGGATCTGGAATCAAATCATGTACATTATAACAGGTTTTTCGCGCTAGATAGATCCCTTTTATTAAATCCACAGCACGCTCGCATTAATCCTCAGCGAGTGAAACGCGAAATTTATAATGCCGACCGTCTCGGCGAGCGAGCAGACTTTTTGACCGCAATATCCATTCCAGTATTTATTCCATAGATATTCCACTGTAACTTAAGAAAAGGTGAATTATACACACAGTACTCTCAATAAATCTATGAATAAATCCAAATTACAAATATGGTCTAAATTAATATGCAGGTAAAAAAGGAACACAAAATTCGCTCAGCACACATGCAAGAACATAACTGACAATAGATTTATAATAATAATCAACCAATAGAGTTTTACGTGAAATACAATGCCTTTAGCCATAATTCCTGTGATTGCAACAACAGCGAAACAAAGTGATTGCACAAAAATTGGGTCCCTTCATATAAAAAAATATCTTCATGCATATTACTTGCCAGTGTTTTTAAAGTTCTTATTGAATAAGTTTTTGAAGTTCGTCTCTTGTGTCATTTGATAATAAATATTTAATAATTTGCGTTTTATTTATATTTGCAGTGTTGGGAGAACTGCGAGCTGCTGCAGTCGAACTTCCAAGTCTGGGGAACCATGTGCCAAGAGAAGGAGATATGCGTGAGTATTTTAAAATACAAAATCAATATTTCCCACGGTGGCTTTAGCCCAGTGCTTCTCAAAGTGGTCCCTACGGACCCCAGGGGGTCCCTGGGATCATTCAGGGGGTCCTTAGAAAATTAAAATTGATTTGGGAGTCCCTGAACAACGTCAGGGGGTCCGCGCAAGGTTTAATATAAAATAAAAAAATTGTGTTAATTTGTATTAATATGGCAGTTAAAATAAATTACACTGAATACATTATTAGCAATTTTTACGTCCTATGTTAAATATTGACAGGTGCATAAAATACAAGTAGTAACAGGCATCGCGGTGAGTCAGGTAGGTTAATAGAGTCGATACTTACACCAACTAGTCTATAATATGAATTTATGTAGTTTTTCACCCAAGGTCCGTAGGCAAGTTTTGACTATGAAAGGGGTCCGTGGGCCAAAAGAATTTGAGAGCCACTGCTTTAGCCTAATGTACTACAATCGATTTTTATATAAAAAAAATATTTTTGTTTTCACTGCATACAAAGGTACTTTTTAAATTTTTTAATGTACATGTACTCGCAGAGATAAGAGTCTATCATATGACGATGAGTCCCGTTGTGGCGTTTTTTTCGTTCATTGCAGATTTCCATGATCGCTCGATTTGTTGGGTTAGGTTAGGTTAGGTTAAAAAAAAAAAGGTTAGGTACAAGTTTTTTTGGTGGTCGGATAAAAAACAAGTACCCATACAAGATTACGTATGTACCTCACCCATATAGGCCTTCTTCTCATATACACACACACACACACCTATTTTAATATATATGTGTGTGTGTGTGTGCATGTTTGTGCGAATATTCCCAGGGCAGGTTATATTGAGAGGGGGTGTAGCTTCTCGTAGCACGCTCCAGACAACCTTGATATTTCGGCGACGAAGCTAAGTCCATGTTATCGCGAATCTGTCATGTTGCGTTCAAGAGCCACAGCCTAATCGCACGTAATGCCCTGATACCGAACTGTCTCGAGCAGCTTTCTCTGCGGCCATGCGGGGAGAGGAGATAAATACCCGACTCGGTGCTGGCGGGCTTCTCGGGCTCTCCTCCGCTCTCGTTATTAAATGTAGACTTTTGACGATGCAGACGTTATCTGCTGGCGAGACGGTTTTAATTGCTGGATTAACACATTATTGCTTGACGATTTTAATTGTTGGATTCGCACATTATTGCTTTCCACATGTGAATAATGTAGGTGTAGGTGTTCACTTTTCGTGTAAACAATATTTACCCATCAAAATGTTAATTACTGTGCTGGATTTTATGAGTAAGAAATTCACAAATACACACGTACGTTAAATAATTAAAACTCATTAAGGATTTGAAAGATTGATAAATATTTTCACTGAGACAAAAATATTTATTCGTATAACACACCATTTTGTTATTATATTATTTAGAGTTCAAATATTTCAGAAAAAGCTTGGATATATATTTAAATATAGTAACTAGTTCTTCTCAGCGTTTCGACAAACAATATCGGGCGTCTGTAAATATCGATATTTTATTCATATTATATTTAGAGTAAGATATTTTATTTGAATTCCACCTTAGAAAATATCTTTATATCTACGTAGACTTTGAGCATATTCTGTCTATATTTAAACGCGATACTGAGAAAGAGAACCGTGTACCGACATAACTTTGTTAAGAGATTCTCTGTGAGTTTTCGTGTATTCAGAGACGTACGTCTTTTGGCATATTATGTTTCAGGAACTCCAGTATAAATTTTTAAATAGATCTAAGATTGCACCTCCGAGCTTATAAGAAAATCATCTCCGAAGCGGGAGCTCCCCGGAGCATATTTAATTCATATTTAATCTAGGCCATGATTAAGGTTTCCATTGTGTACTTAATACTGGCTAACTAGAGCACACAGGTAAAATACAAGACTATCATATGGGTAACCAAAACATTGTGTTAGAAAACCATTTGAATCATCATTTACCTTTATGATTTAGAATTTTTTTCTCGGCATTAGTACACATTTTACGTATTTTATTATTTTTATACAAAAAAATATTCGTATAAAATTGAAAATAAAATCATCAAACGAACTAAAATGGATTTGTTTGATATGCACATTTAAGCTATACAATGGAGGTTGTTTACCGCCGCGTCTTACCTTAAATGAATGTTTCAATTAATAGTAATTGAAATGTTTCCTAAGTTAACATACCTGAAGAGCACAATTAACAATGTTACCGTCTTATTTCAGCAAATATATTAAGGCTTCTGCTGTTGCACCTAAAAGGAGCGATGATGAGCTGTAGCCCTTGCTGCTGAAAGGATCGTCGAGAAGTACTCGCTTAGCTTTAAATGTGAAATATAAAACAAAAATATACAATCAGATAAACATTTTTAATGTAGTTAATAATATGATAATTTTTTGGTAAATATATAGTATATATGGCCTACCAAAAATAAAATATTTATGTATCTTGTAGCATAAATTAAAATACCAAAGTGCACATGTCACTCAATTTTTTAAAATACTGAAAAAAACTATATTTTAGCAAAAAAAAGTTATCATAATATAATATGATAAAATGTATACAAGCCACAAATTTACAGATTTTGTTAAGAATACACATTTATTAATATGCAATTGTTGCACAAATTTAAAAAAAAACGCATTTTTTATGAATGAACAAATTAGTAAATTGTTATTAGTATGGAAACTCTAACTTAATAATATTATCACAATTTTTACGAGAATTTATAAATGTTAACAATAATACTAAATTAACACGCAGGGTGTCAGATTTAAACTATACACATTAAGTGTTGAGTCTTACTTTAACTGAAGTTATATTGTATTTACTGCGGTAATCACTCATAACGAATCTGCAAACAGCCAACCAAGTTCATTTAATTAAGTCCAAATCTGACCCCAAGATATCTTCATTCCACATATCTCAGCCCTTCTGAAATCTAAACTTATCGCATCGTTCCCAAAATGGCAGCGTCCCCTCCAGTTATCTTAACCGCCCCGGGAACGTCACTTATCACTTAGGCGAGTGCCTAACCTTACCAAACGCGACCTAACTTAACCTAACCTAACTTAACCTTCCAGTATACCTCTCGTACCCCAGGGCTATTTGCCTAGATATCTCCGAGGCAATTTCAGGTGCCAGAGAACTTGTTGCCTATATGGGGTGTGGATATACGAGTACGTACTTCGGATCCTAGGTTTTGGAATAAAACTTAATTAATAGCAATGTTATTACTCATAATATAAAATAAACGTTATTTCATATCATGCTATCTATCATATTTATTCAAGCAGAGTCTTACTTTTAATACGATATGTTATGACGAGTTTAACAAAACAATATTATTTTTAAATATATAAATTCTTTAGGATCTTTTTTGCTTTGATATGAAATTGAATGTGGGATTGCGATTTTTTTTACTTTGCTCAAAATAAATATTTCCATTTGGTTATTTACGTTAAAATGTGGAGTAAATTTTAATTTACTGGGATTTATAAATATCAATAAAAATATAAATAAAACTTATTTATTCATGCTATTATATTTTATTCGTGGAGCATTTCAAAATAACGCATTTATTATTTATAGATTAAAATTCAGATTCTCTGACGATAGGATAATAGAAAGCAAATTTATACAGAAGCAAATGGCATTCATACAAATGTTCGTAGCTTATTTGTCTCTTGAATACAATTCCCTTAAAATTAACTCGCGAAAGTGTTTATATAATTAATCTTAGAATTTAATTCACTCAAATCATTTCGGCTCCTTTGGGGAGGTATTAAGCATCAAAATATCTGTATAATTAATTACGTTTCACATAAAGGGCAGTATCCGTCAGGCACGGGGGGTGGATGGAGTTCACCCTGCCCGGCCACCCCGTCACACCTAGCAGCCTTGATGGCTTTTGACGCTTTCTAAATTGTTATTAATTACCACGAATTACCGGATATTAAATTCAGACTAATAGGGTAAAGTTTGCGGCCGTTGATCAATCGAGGCAGTTGGCGGATTCGTCGAATTTTGCAGAAAACTGATTAAAAGTGTATCTGCCGTCGCTAGTGGAGCTCACGGCGTGCCTAAAGAGGATCTGATTATTTAAGCTACCTCCTCGGTGTTCCTGATATAATTAATCGTGAGACTTGCCATGTATTAGGAGTTTACAGTTTAAATTATAAGAAAACATTTTCATTAATCATATATGTGAGTTTTATTTAATTCAATGCATAACTAGTTCCTGAAGATGACCAAGTTCTCGGCTCATTAAAAAGTTATCTCAATTTCATAAATAATTATGGGTCTTGTCCCTCAACAAAAAAAAAAAGATATAACAATTCAGCTTTATTATTTCTTATAAAATAATCTTTACAGTATCATAGACATTTATCAAAGAAATCATTATAAACTTTAAATTATATTTTTATTAAAGAAGGCTATGGTACTGAAATCGAAACTGAATAAAAATAGCGCCAGACAATGAATGCAGTTTTGATCATATTCACGACCATCGAAACCTATTTTTTTAAATTTTAATAACTAATAATAATTATATGTTAAAAATATTTAGCGTCATTGCAAGTTTATTTCATTTGTTGCAACAGATTTTATCAACATGCTTGGTTGACTGCAATGCGTGTTTTACTCAAATATTAGAATGGAATTCCACTGAAAACTTTCTGTAAACATATTGAACAATGTAACTAATATGAAATTTGATTAATTTATTTGAAAAAGAAAACCGCTGGCATTTTCCACACATCTTCAGCACACATGTGCGCCTGGCATCATATTAAACTTCGCAGAGTCCCGATGCTCTTGGCAACCAATTTCCACCGAACCTCTCGCCGTTCCAGATGAATTTCACGAATGTGTGGAATTCCATCCGCGTCGTCTGAACATATCTCTTGTATAAACAAACGGCAGAAATATCTCTCACTGCGACAGCAGCTTAAAAATATACTTGAGAAATAAATTTTTAAAAATATTTTCCTATCAGCTTGCAAATAATGCCTTTGGTTGTTTTTGTGGTTCAAATTAAAAATTAGGAGATAAAATTTATATGAACAAACCTTTGTGAGGTAAACTGAAAATATATTCGGACATATGCCTGACTTTTTACTGTAATTATTCCGCAAAAGATAAACTATATTTTAAAAAGGTTTTGAATATCTCAATATGTACACAGTACTTTATTTTAGGATAAATTAAAATATTGATAAATCATATCAAGATAAATAAAAAATTATGCAGCATTTAGTAAATAACGTACTTTCTATCTAGTTGAGTAATCTAGAGGTAAAAATGTACAAACTTTTTAAGTATTACATTAATTCATATTTCGTCAAAAATATCTCTTTTGCAATGCGAATGTTGCATTTTTGCTATTAAAATGACTCGAGGAAACCGCATATTTTATTTAGAAATAATTTACTACTTTCTGCGGTGACTGAGGGATGAGCAAACACAACAGTGCAAGTTATTTACCTGAACATCACACCGGCTATATACTTTACACTCCTGAAACATATTCTACATTATTATTATATATTTCTGAAGAATTCCACGAAAGGTCAAACAAAGAAATAATTAATAAACACAATATTGAGTTAATTGATTTTCATGTTTGAATCAATTATCTTCAAAAATATTACAAAACTTGGTAAATATTAAATTATTGACAGATGAATTAATCTTGTTTCAGGAAATTTGCATATTTATTACAATTACGAGGCTCTATAGAAGTTCGTGTTAATTATGAATTTTATCAGCTCAAATTTAATTGAATTGAAAACAATAAAATATTATTTCAGCATCAAAGATATTATAATTTATCCGCAAATCTGTATTCCGTTGCTAGATCGTCTAATTTCCGAATTGCAGCCCCGGGAGCCTCCATTACCGGATTTCAATAATTAAGTCTCATTTGCGTTTTCCGCGAGCGAGACAACAGTGCCGCGCGTGGCTTAACTCAAGTTATCGCGGATTTGCATGCGAAACGTCTGTCTCTCTGTAGAGCTTTTATCGCCCGCACAAAGACCCCCGGGAGCCCCTGCAGCCCCCTGCAGCCCCCTGCAGCCCCCTGCAGCCCCCTGCAGCCCCCTGCAGCCCCCTGCAGCCCCCTGCAGCCCCCTGCAGCCCCCTGCAGCCCCCTGCAGCCCCCTGCAGCCCCCTGCAGCCCCCTGCAGCCCCCGGGAGCCCCCAGCAGCGAAGCCTCCGTCCCGCCGGGGGCTCAGACGAAATGAGGAGCTCCTTCGCCGACCTGCATCCCGAATTGCACTTTTGATTAGAAATTAACATACCTGTGGAAGGTTGATGCGCACCTGATACAATATTCCTTGTGTGTGGTAGGAATTCGTGCAGTTTCCTTGAAATTATATGATTTTGCTTTTAAAAATTTTAAAGCAAAATTTTAACAAAACTGGAGTACATATTTAAGTATTTTCATTATTATTTGAACAAGTTTTTATAATTTATTCATTTTGACTACTTTCCGATAGTGCAAGTTCTTTTAGACTTCAAATCGATGGCCACAAAATCTATGCAAAGCATGTTACTCGTAATATTCTCTAAAACATGAGAGTATACTGCTGTTTTGGATTTCAAAGTAATCTTACTATATTCTAGAATCGGCATGCTTCTACGAAATCTCCTACGTTTGAAAAAGACGAAAAAAATCAGTTGAAATATTTATAGTTACTATTCGAAATTATGCTTTCTTGTGTGTTTTTCCTATTAAAATGGCTGTCACAATTAAATTTAACACGCTCGTTTTTTCAGGGTAAATTCTTCGGAGAAATACGCTCGCTCCTGGGTGTCCAGTAACACGGTTTGCTGAATAACGCGCTCAAAACTATATAAATTACTACTTAACATGCCTTTCAAATTTCTGATGAAGATGACTCCAATACTGGACCAAAATGACATTGCACCCAAGAGCTTCTCAAACCTGAAAACCTACAAATCTTCAAACGCATTGATATGATTCCTCCAAAGCAATACAAGGTTTTTTGTGTTTACTTAAAATGTCTCAGCATAACTTTTAACTACGACCATGTAATTTGATATTTCCAAATAGAAACTCCAAGTCTGGATGGAAGTCACGGATTAGTTTATGATTATTGCTCGCTGTATCGATCGGACGCAAACTCGCAGTAGACAAACAATGTAGGTAATCCGGTAGTATCTTTGCAGCCCCGCGAGTCGGGGGCGGTTGGTTACTTTCCGAACTCCCCTCGCCCGGGCGCTCTGCAAACATTTACGATGCCTCTAAATACACAAAACATTTTAAAACTTCTAAAATTCTGTTTGCCCTAATAACTCCGCGCAGGGCGAAACTCCTTTTAATACATTTTTCAAAATCATTCAGACCCGCGGCATCTCGCGCCGGGGCTGGTCTCATTCTTCGCCCGGCGAGTCGCTCGCTTCCGCCATTTTGATTTATACTCAAATAAACATTTGAATCGCATTTCTCCCCCGTCGCCTTGTTCCGAATTTCGGTTTCGTCTTCGGCGCGGGCTCTTTTAATTTCATTATGAAAATTCCATATTCAGAAACGCTTTCGCTGCGAGACGGGAAGAAATACGAGCGAGATTTACAGTGTATAATTTAAGCCGGGCGTATAAATTAAACCGTGCCTGCGAAGGCGCCGGGCCGAGGCGGGCGTAATAGCATCAACGCTCCATTAGGAGTTCCATTGAACTCGAATGAATCGGCACGGTCTGCGCCGTTTAAACTGTGAGCCGGCCCGTCCGAATTATCATTTCTATTAGGCCCGACGAGATGGAGACGTCGAATCCTATTCGCCGGAGAGGGATCGGGAATTACCTCCGGGGACCTCTCTGCGTTTCCAAAATTTTCATTAACACAATTGCAAAGAAAGCTCCATCGGGATGTTTTATTCAGCGTCCTCGCGGGGGGCGCGTCATTTTGAATAATTCCTTTAGCCAAAAAAATACCCCCGCGCATATTTTATGCCGCAATCCATTAGGAGATATCCCAAAGTGATAAGTTCTAAGTGTTATCGCCCGAAAGATAAAACCTGAAACGCGAGACGTTAAAATATAAGCGACGCTAACGACTCGACTGAAATAAAAGACACCAGCGGTTTTTCAGTTCCACATATAATCAGACACAAATATTTTCATATTGGTTACTATTTTTGCTTTGTTAACTATTTCATTGTTAGTATCTCAGCTACAATATTTATATAATCTAATAAATGCTTTGTTTTCACGATGGGATTCGAAACCACATATAGCCGCAGTGATAACGAAGATTTTAGCAGCTGTTCTTCTGTGTTGATTTGGATGCTTGATGTTTTGAATCCTCCGACGTTTCGTTCATCGTACTGAGACCGCCTTCAGAGGTTTTCCCTACAGACTATCAACTTCAAAATACCTTCCTAAGTTGTCCAATCAAGCCTGGCACAACAATTGTTTCTAAACCATGCAATTTATCCGACACCATCAACTACCCCGGAGTTAGCGCAGCGCCCTCCGCATACGCCGATGGAGAATGCCATTACCTGGTGCTGGAGAATCCCGAGAATCCGGAGCCAGCCTTAATTAGGACTTGAACATGTAAAAACCTCCTGAAATTGATGCTGGCCAGGATTCCGCTACCGACGGAATAGGATTTTGTACGCAAAGTAGAGAGGCATGGACGCGAACAAATCGCCTGTCGCGGTTTCTGCTGCAGACTGGCTGTGTTACCAACCCATCGCTTATTCGGAACTAGAATTATTTATTCATAGAACTCACGTTGGGTTTTTATTTGTTTGTTCAAAAAAATATTCTCCTGAAACGTGTATTGAACCTGAAAACCTGAAAAAATAAGAGCAAGACTTTATTTTGAAAGCCATAAAATTATTCATTTTTTTTATACATTAAGTACTTTTTTATTTTATGTTGTGGGTTGTTGGCTTAGTAGGAAGGGTGTTGACATTCGACTAACAGGTAAGCCGATGTTATTAGGGTCTCACCTATTTCAGTTTGGTTGTTTATTGAATGCCTAAAGCGCTCATAACTATAATTATAAAATTTTCGTTATCCATTTTAATTATTTAGGAAACCTTTGCGTATTATTTTATTAATTATATGTTTTATTGTGATATATTTTTAAAGCGTAAAGCATTACTTCCCATTATAATTTTTTTTAAACTACGTATTGTGAACATAGCGAAAGTCAAGATGCATGTGCAAGATGTGTTTTTACACACAGCATGAAATATAAACTGATTTATGTATAATCTTTAATTGTAGACAAAAACAATTGAACACTAAGCGTATTTTTAGTATAAAAAATGCTTTGGAAGAAAATTCTTAGTAAATTGTATTTTCTGAATTGGAGCACGTGTACATAAAACAAACGCTTAACCGTTTGAACAAATTTAATTAACTAAAACGACGCATCCGGTTGCTGTCCAGCCGGTGATTCATTTCTCTGTTTCAGACCCTCCGTAGGTCCGAAACGCAAAAAAGCCTCCAAGAAAGCTCCAACTGCCCCATAAAAAACAAACGGAATTACCGATTCAATCGAGTGCCAGAACGAATCGTTTAACTCTCACCCCTACGCGAGATTTACAATGCTAGTTTTATCTTCGGTTCTGAAATGATAATCAACCCCTTCTCCTGTTCTGCTCGCCTAATTAGACACAAGGAGGCGTTGAGAAAACTCCCCTTAAATTAATTGGGGGTGTATGGAAATTTACTACCCCCGGCCCGAGCCTCTCGTCTGCCGCCAGGATGAATGGTCGGTCGAATTTCAAATATATCAAAGCGCTTTTTTTAATTTCCCCGCCGTAGTCTCGTGTTGCTCTGTTGCTTGGGAGTAATAAATTCGAAATAAGTTATTATAATTTTCCGCTTTTGATAGCTAAAATCGTGTTGGGAGCGTAAATTAGAGCAGTTAATCACTTTTAAATTTTGAATTTGGCTCTCAGTGACTTGGCTAAGTATAATACAATGAAATTTAATTATTTTATTCAAAAATATTTATTACTGAATAATTTTAGTGTGTTCGCGTATAAATTGAGTTGTGTTATTATTCCATGTTTGACTCCAGCGTGAATTATTGGTATAATTTTTAAAGCTAGTTTGATAATTTGCCTCATCGATTAATTATTTAAAATACATTTTTTAAACTAATGTATTATATTTTCAAATAAGATATTTATGTTTTACAGATTATAATACAATTGTTTGATCTGCACATAAACCAATACAGCACCACTGCATGTTTTTTAATGCTGTTTGCTGAAAAAGTTATATAATATTTTATACATTAAAAAAACATAGAAATACAACTTCGAGATTCAATATATTTTTGACAGAGAGTACTTGGTGGAATTCCATTTTAATGTTTTAAATAATTGGTAAAATAATTGTGGGTGCTTTTATTGGTGGCTGATTTCGCTAACCTTTCACGTTGGCATTATCAAACATTTATTATTTAAAATATTAAAATACTACTTAAAATAATTTCATTATCTGCATTTGTATTCCTCGTGCAGTCCCGAGTATAGGAGGTCAGAAAACGTGTTGTTTTCGCGATATAGTTAAACCGTACCGATTCACCAACGTTTTACCAAAATACTGGCAGAGCAGCCGTTTAGCCCGTCGCCCTGGTGGAACTTCTCGTCGGACAATGCTAGAATTCGTGGCTAACTATTCGAGGAAGCGGCAACACGTGGAGATGCAAATACCCGGATAGTTATACTCCTGATGATACCTTCGGTGTTTGTGCGAGACTTCGTACTCTACAAACTAATATACCGCTTTTGAAAAAAACTCATATATTTAACTATCATTATTTTTCAAATTTGTATCACTTGATTTTCCATTAATTCAATCTCCAATATTTCATACTGTATAACAAGTTTTTATTTTTTTACTATATATTCGCAGTTCAGTTTAACTGACTTGAAACTTTTTTGTATTTACATAGCTGTTCATTTAAAAATCACGTTGTTTTAAAAAGAAAATTGATGTCTATTTTTTTAACCGGGAAAGCTGTGAAGCCTCCGTTTAGAAGGGAACATATTTTTAAATATTCATAGCCCCATCAAACAGCCCCTGAAAATGTCATTGAAAATTCGCAAAAAAAAAACGTCTCCTGGTCCAATTACTATGCATGATACGATCAGCGTTGTCTGGGGGTGGTTCGAATTTGGATGCACCCCCAACTCCTCTCCCTTTATTGGTATTGACGCCACGTAGTCGCTCAAGGGGTGAACATGACCGTCTTGAACTCGGGTACGACAGAACTTACAGCCCTGTTTCTTTGAGGAAATTCTTTTTTAAATAATATCATAAAAAAGCAACACAATTTTTGATGTTTAAAACACTTAAAAATGATTTAAATTTATTATGAAATAAATTACATTAAATTGACAATAAAAACTTTAATTTCATATGAATTAACATATCTGTCATAAACTATGTAATCAAATTTGTAACTAAACAATATTAAAAGTCTATTAATGTTTTCTGTTTACTTATTTTATAGTATGTGTTTTTTACACCCTCTATTTAATCTTGATTTTTAAATAAAATATATTATATATATAAATGAAAATTTTATGTGCAATTGTTGGCTACTTTTGCACCGCGAGCGTATTTGTGCATTATTTCACGCCTCGCTCAAATATTTGACCGCACCAAGGGCTGTTCCGCTCTTCGCTCAAAACCAACCCCAAAGGGAGGGCGGGCAAGCAAGAACTGGCGACTTAACACCAACTGACACGGACAAATTTATCTTCCCTCAGAGGTTTAATGGTGTTTCGACTACCCCGCCCCGACGGAGGGGTTGAAATCTCGCACCCCCGGCCTGTTATCGCAGAGGAAGGAAGTCACCGCGTTTTACTGCGCGGTCAAACGGTACAGAAAATTGCAGATTTCAGGCGGCGGGCTGTTGTGTGAATGACCGGGACGTGCCTGTCTTGCCGTGCCGCTCGAATAGCGGCACTTTTTGACAATTTTTTCAGTAAATATTCAATTCTAACAAATTTTATCTCGTTTTCACAAAATGTCACCACTTTCAATTATATTTTACTCACACTATAAGCTTAAACAAAGTTTTCATTTAAAAACATATTTATTTCAAATAATACTTAAATGGACTTTGTACAAATATTAAAATAATTATATTTTCACATATATGGCACTGTGTCTACAAGATTTATTTTATAACACTCTGATTCAAAAATTTACAAATGAGATCATTAGGTTTTTATCTTATAACACAAGTATAACCAAGATAATATGTTATCGGGTTAGGTTAATAACTAAGCGTTATTTTCAAATTAATTTGTAAAAAGGCACAAATACATAAATTTATTATAAAACGACATTAACACGATTTATCGCTTTATAGATAATTTTAATATATAAGCAGCAATTTATTGTTTACAATTACCGAATTCGATTCATATGTAATTACAGAGAGTACATAAATCCACAGAAGGTATCCGAGAATTTATTCCCACCGCGCCGCACATATTATACTGCTGCCAAATTTCGATATCGCGATCTAATTTATGCATCCAATATACCCGGCACTTAATAAACAGAGTTTGTCATTAGAACAGAAGGGGTGGCAACCCTCTGCTTCCTGGCGCCTTCCATCCATCACGCCGGCCCTGGCTTCCTCGCAGCATCATCCTCGTGCTCCGCCATTTGTCTCGGCGGAAAGTTTTCGGAATTTTCGTCATAACTTAATTTGATGGACCCGATTTATCTGCGCTTCTTCATGTTACCCCGGTACAAATGTCTTATGTAGGGATATCCAGCAAGCTTTTAGGGGAGGGAGCTTATGACAAGTGGAGCTTTTATATAAAAACAAAATAGCATTACAGTTA
Organism: Atopsyche davidsoni; assembly: GCA_022113835.1. Taxonomy (NCBI): domain Eukaryota; kingdom Metazoa; phylum Arthropoda; class Insecta; order Trichoptera; family Hydrobiosidae; genus Atopsyche; species Atopsyche davidsoni. Next base: position 10,216,176 of record JAILWY010000007.1, read on the forward strand.
TTTTACTTATCATATTCACTGTAAATTATCGTTTTATCAATATATTTTAAAAATAAAAACTATTATCTACTATAATAATAGCCATTGTGTGTGTGTGTGTATGTTTCATTTTTTGGTTCTCTATAGAATACTTTAAAAGATACAACGCTGATTTTATGCACGTAAGTTCAGTAAGTTTTTTTGCAGCTATGTGCTGAATTTTAAGACGACAGGATAATATTTTCATTCATAAACTAATTAAATAAAACTATCAAATATGCTTTATGTACGAATTATACGATTCTGTTGTTCACAGCGAGAATTTCAAATTTAGACGTTTTACAAAAAACACAAAATATGATGCTTCTAAGAAATTTCCAGTTTATGTCAGCTTGACACAAGTACCAATTTTATTTTTTAGTTGCGTTAGAAATTATTAATCACATCATTAATAACTTAAAATGCCTCCTAAAAAAATAACATCGTCTAAGCACAGCAAACGTGATTAAAAAAGAATAGCATAATTGATCGTGATAAAGACTGCATCTAATAAAGAACAGTGTAGTGAAAGTGATTCGTTGTTTGTGACACGAAATGTGATATTTCCTAGAATGGCTTTGCTTTCTAAATTAATATCTGGCTATTCAAAATAAAATCAAATATTCATCTAATTGTCAGCCAAACATATGTTCAAACACTATTGCATCGTTCATCGAATACGTCATTTTATGACGGGCTACATTTCTAGTTATTAAATAAAACATGATATACCAGATCACAGATAAATGAATATTTTATGAAATTAATTTCGTTAAAACTTTCTAATAAATAATTATACTTAATACAATTAAAGTTGAATTGGTTTTTCTATAGTACGATTGATCAGAAAAACTTCTGGTGAATAAACCAACAAAAAAAAACACTTTTTTGAGATCTTCTTGGACCGCACGTCTCCTTCGAGCATCTCGGGAGCTCCTTCCCTCACTATGCAAAACATTTTTCTTGGGACTCTCTTCCTCAAGTCACTCCCCCCCAGGGTAGGGGGTAGGGGGAGCAACCCCCGCGAGTGACTGGGCGGCTGTTCAAGTGAATGCAAATTGGATAAAATGAATGAATCTGAAAATTCCCTTTTTGGCCTGTAGGACCGCATCTTGGAGAATTTAGACAATATAAATTAATTTGGGTAATTTTAATAAGCCACCTAAGTCCGTTCGCATCGCAAAGAAAACAAAATAATATTTTTATTTTTAAAATAAATCTACAACTTTTTGGAACGATGCTTATTGTAATCTTTAAAATAGCAGGATCGAAAAGTCATAATTATTGAAAAGAATTCAATTGATTTTCAAAATTCACAACTTTGACAATATTTTATATTGTCTACTTATTCATTTCTTTTTTCATTCTTAAATGAATGTTTTAGTCTTGTAAAAAGGGCTCAGTACTGTGAGATTCACCTTTGTAAATGCTTTCTTAAAAAAAAATTTTTAAAATAATTTTTATGTAAGTAAAAATGTGTTTTAAGGTTCAACTGACCAAATAAATAATATTTTCATCCAGCATTATTAAGCTGTTGAAAATTTGTGTATTTTACATCGTGATTTTCAAATAAAAATTAGCCTCTGCATGAATTAAACATTATTTCCTATTTTAAAAGGCTTTGAAACCTCAAATTCTGCACCCTCGTACAATCCTCCCTTATTGTGAGTGGTTTTTCTCCCGCCGGAGGGTGGGAGAATGACTGGGAATACTTTTAAGTCAGGTTTTTAGGGATGCTGCTCGGAATTTTAATACTCGATATTAATGCTGCTTCGTTACCATTAGTACCACACCCTCTCCATTCATTGCAACTACATTATTGTAATGTTTTAGTAAATATGCAGACGGTAATGGATGTCTTTCAGGAATGCATTCAAATCGCCCCTTTAACAATACAGCTAACGAATACATATTTTAAAATGTGTTTTATATTCATAATACGTGGTTTAGATGTAGTGGCTCATCAACTTGCCACTAAATATATATTTATCGATATTTTTTATAACTGATAATCGAATAGGTTTGCACAATTTTTTTTTAACTTGTATTCAATTATAATAGTCAAGGGATCCACTTGAACCGCTCTGTAATGAAGCAGTATTTAAATTAATCATTTAAATAAAACCTTGTGTTTTTTTTCTCTCATATCAAAATTTCTATCATTTTTTTAACGAAACTGTGTTACTTTCCTTCAATTACTAACTATTCAGCCAGTCAAACTTCAGTTCTTGAGACCAATCATTCTGGAATATTTTGAGTCTCGAGCAAGTTTCTACGTCCTGGAAACACTCTGAAAAACCATCTTCGTCCCTCTGTTAAAATTCAATCGCGAGGTTCCGCCACTCCACCCCACCCCCTGCCGACTTTCCCGATAATTGTTTGAACTGAATCACATTCTATCTCTTTAAATTATTACCTCTCCATGTTTGACTTGCAGACTCTTCTCTCCTCATTTTACTTGCTCTTCCTGCTCTGCAAAGTTAAGCCAGAAAATAGCGTTCCTTGGTTTTCTTCTCAGCGAAAAGTTGGCTGACTCCATGCAACTTCTGTCAGTGTTGTTTTAAATAGCGTATTTAATTTTTATAGTTACGTGCTGAGATATTTAATTCTATTTGTTATTAAAGCCCTCAGCTCACCTACGAACAAATTGGAGAAACAAATCGCCACCAGTTATTTTTTACCATTTTGTCGACAAAAAACATTTTAGGTTTAATTGTTGGTAGCATTTTATGCGATTTTGTAAATAAATGGGCACAAAAAGCAGGGACCATCTTAAGAGATATACTCCTTTGTGTAGATAAATATAGTCCCAGTTCTCAAAAAGCATATTTGATAGACTTGAATAATCTGTAATACTTCATATTTAAACAATTAATATATGATAAAAATCAAATATACACAAATAGGCGACGATGTATTAGTCTGCTTTCGCATGCAAACTACCCTAAACCCCGCTAAAGCCTCTCAATACGAGGTGTTATTCTAGGGGTTGTCTAGCGCATGAGCCTAGACTGATGATATCACGTGCTGGGGCCATATCTCATTTTCACCTCCAAATATCCTCAGACAAGTGACACGAGATGGAGTCGGAGAAGAGACTCGCAGTCAGAAGGCTCACTTTGCATATAAACTAGTCGTGGGATGCTCGTATTTATGGAAACGTTTCCTCCTACAATCATACATTTCTAGAGAATTCGTAAATCTTAATATACGTAATTTTAAACAATCATGCAAATTGATCATCCAATAAAACGGTTTTGATTTTATAATATCTTAGACCATTGTCTTTAGTAACACACTTATCATAATTTATTTCTCATTCAACTCATTAAAATTATAATTAATCTGGCTTTTTTTTTAAGATATGAGTTTATGGTTGTGAATAAACATGCAGACGTGTATAAAATGATTTATTTTTAATTTCGCCATTAAAATAACAAATAGAGCTTTTTCAATAAAATACCGCACGAATAATCGTATAAACGTAAGTATAAACTTTAGTTTATCAAATTTAAAAAAATAATACCAGATTTAAAAAAAATTGTTGAACCTGTAATTTGTTTTCAGTTTTACAATTCTGAAAAAAATATGTATAATGTCTTAAGATTCAAATGTAAGCAAAAAAACTTTTCTCGTGGAGATAATCTGTAATTTTTTAAGTACATAAAATAAAGTGAACTTCAGAGTCTTATAGAATTGTTATAGATGTTTTCAGATCGTAAAATAAGAATAAATTTAACAAAATAATGTAAAGTGGTGTATATATTTATTTTGAAAAAACCCCTACACGTTATTCTTTAGTTCTTTCTATTACAAGCGACAACAACCGACGCTCTCCCTATCAATTTATCGAATCAAAGAATTCGCAAGGCAACGATCAGCCTTTAAAAAGTACGTAGGTGCTCTTAATTGATGTTTTCTGTTTGTGAATAAAGAATCGCTTCCCGGAACAGGGGGCGGGGGTTGCTTTTCAGGGGGCTATTTGTACTGTCGCCTGGAGGAAAACCAATTCCGCCCAAAGTAGCCCTCGACGAGTCGGGATCTTTAACTTGATCTCAAAACAGAAACTTTCGCATTACTTCTGCTTCCCTGTTTACCGCGCCGTGTTGACTAGCAGCCTGCCAGGGTTGCGGGAATGGGGGACGTTTCGACTTGTACTGCCATAATGGGGGACATTTATTATATTTATTATTATACAACGCTTTTTATTGATATACACAAATAATAACTAATAGGTTATTGAATAAATAACTGATGTTGCTTATTTTTACGGTTATGTTATAAATAATATGTTTATCATATTAAGAAGTCATTATTCTTTAATAGACTAAGAACTTTGCGTGCTATTCACAAAGACAAAAATCGTGTTCAGATTACTATAGTTTATTCTACAGGTTTCCTTGGGGGAGGTTGGCGACCTTTTTAATGAGATACTCATGCTAAGCCAGCGATCATGTTTTTCTAAGGGGAAAATAGTGTAGTGGGTCCCCGGGTCCTTCTACATACGTTTAAGGTTAAGATATATAAAATAAATAATCTTGCATTTTATTGGTACGGTATGATGGCCCTGCTGGGATCTCAGAACGAGTGAAGAGGCTGTGTTTTTCTTTCGCGGCAGCAAACAAATCTCGTCTCATCACTTAGTGTCGGGCGTCGGACACGGGAAGCGGGTCACCTCTATTGACTCACCTCTTCCTCTTCCTGTGCCCGCTCCCCTGGTACTCTCGGCTCTCCATGTGTTTTTTTTGCGGAAGACGCTCTTGTATTTCACTCTGAACTTTTTAATGCTCTCCGAAAGGATCGAGTAAATTGAGACGTATTTAATTTAAAAAAAAAAAAAACTTGTGTATACGACTAGGCAGATATGATTAGGCATATTTTTTCACATATCGAAAATGATCCAAAGAAACTCCCAGAAAAATATCATCGTGACTTGTGTAGGAAAAATATGCCTAATCATATTAGAAAGTAATATAAGCCTGTCTGATTGACGTTCAATCCACAAAACAGACATATACACTTTTTAATGCTTTCAAAAATATTTTTAAAAGTATGCGTTTTATATTTAAAATTACAAAAAAAAGAAATTCAATATTCGATAAAGCATTTGTAAAAATTTCAAATAATTTCCAATCCTGAATATTTCGGTTATATGGATTAAAAAAATAATTAACTGTGTTATATATTTTTAACCTATTATGTTTCATAATTTTATCAAGAGTTAAAATCTTGCTTATATTTTGATATCAGATAATGTTGATAACTCCTTTTATTTTGAGCGCAGTAAACCACAAGTCCCTGATATATTTAAAAATAATGCATTAATTCAAATAAAATATATACTTTTTGTCTTATATTTACACACAATGATAGTATATCTGGAGTATTGATTCTTGAATATAAGTCAGCTTTTGGATTTTTCCTGGAGAAATCAAGGCGATTCCTTCTTGTGTTTTCTTTGTGTACTCATCGTGATTTCTCGGCAATCTTCGATTCAATTTACCTCCAAATCTTTCCAAGTTTCAGAAAGCCTACCAGCAGGCATTGATTTATCTCGGAGATTCCTGAAGGCAATAAACAAGCTAGCCCATCTGCCATTGTCGCGACATTAGCGTATCCATCACTACCCGGCGCGCGAGGGGGTGGAGGAGATCTCTCCCTCCCTTTATAGTCTCTTATTCGGGACAAACGGCGCATCTGTAGGAGGATACAAACGCAAATGGAAATTTCTCAACCCCCTGGGTAAAAAGTCGGAACACTTTATGTTAAGATACACCCTTTCTCCGGAGCGAATGGTAAACAGCTCTCCGAATCTGGACCGGTTCCTTCCAACTGCGTTATGTAGACGGATATCTTCTTATTTATATGCAGCCCTGGTAGATTTGTTTTTGAAGTTCAGGGATTTTATTTTATATTTTTAAAGTGCGTAAACAAAAAGACGTGTTAAGATTTACAATTTGCTTTGGAATAAATTTATTTAAAAAAAATACATTTCATTCCAACATCAGAAACATTTATTGAATAATAAAACATAATTAATAAATTTCTATTTAACGTAAACAAATATGTGTTCTATTCTAATTAAATATGATAAATAAAAAGCTGCAAATAGGTTCAACAAATTTATAATAGAAATAAAAAAAGCGTAATAAATAATCTTGCGTACACACTTAAATTAGCATTTTTAATTAGAAACTAATTTTTTTTTAAATAAAATTATTTTTATTTCGCGTCATTTCTATTTTAAAAATATAATAAGTTTAAGCGAAGTAATTATAAATTTAAAATATGAATGAATGAAAAAAGCACCAAGATCTGCCAGTTAATAAAGATATCTGAATTTTACTGCCATTGTGAATTGTTAATGGCAGCTAGAAGTATGCAGAGCAATAATCATATCAAACGTAATAAAATAAACAATCGCGTCGTTTATATTGCCTCGGGTGAATACATAAAAGTTCAAGAGTATTCTCATGAGATAACTCATCACCGCAGCGTCCCCGGCACACACCAGTCGGTACAGATCCTAACCCGGGCTGTATTTATTATCGCAGCATCCCCAGCGGACCACTCTGCGTACAGAGAGCTTGTCAGGCTTCCACGCAGATAATTTGCTCCCCTGGGCCACCCTGCCGTGTACAATCAGTTTTCTTCAGTCCTCAATTGTCGCAGCACACGTCACAGCTGCGGCTCCAAACTTACCCCCATGGCCCCTCGCTCCCCTGCCATGAGAGGGCGCTTTTACTATCTATGCTGTACTCCTCGTGTTTGCCTCGTATCTTGTTTGAGTTATTGACATCGTTTGTGCGCCAATAAATTATGAAATTAGCTAGTCGAGTAAATATTAGAGATGCTTAAGGGTGTTTGCTTTCCTTGTCGTTTGTTACAACAAAAAAAAATCAACTTGCAGTCCTAATATGCTTAACATGTATTTATTATTTTTTTATTATTATCACATCTGAAAGCACACTGAATACACGCATTCAATAAATTGTGTTTTTATTTGTGGGTTATTTTATAAACACACATTTTTTCAGACACTGTGTGTATAAAAATATATGAGTGTATAAATGTGAAAACCCAAAAATAGTATTTTTTTCACGGATTCGTGTCATGCCATGAGCTTAGGCGCGGCGAGGAGGTATTCCCGCCTTACCCGAGCACTCGGAAGTTAATTCACTATTTGACGAAGTGGCTTTTTATTGTGCTGCTTCCCCCCGGAATCTGGGCATTGTGCGTCCCTCGCTGGCCTCCTGTTACCTCCGTAACCTTATTAGGAGGGCACGGAGGACGGAGCGGTGACTCTCAAAATCCACCCCGCCGGTCTCGCGACAAGGCTCCTCGGTGACGTCACGACAACATGTTATTTGAGTTTAATGCGCCGTAAGTTAAAAAAAATACAACTCTATAAAAACCGAATCAATACATATTATTAATGTATATGTTTATCCTAGAGCAAATTGATTTGTCGACACGAGCAGGTGATCTACTATAATAATAGCCATTGTGTGTGTGTGTGTTTCATTTTTTGGTTCTCTATAGAATATCTTAAAAGATACAACGCTGATTTTTTGCACGTAAGTTAATTTTTCCGCAGCTATGTGTCGAATTTCAAGACGATAGGATAATATTTTCATTCATAAACTAATTAAATAAAACTATCAAATATGCTTTTTGTACGAATTATATGATTCTGTTGTTCACAGCGAGAATTTCAAATTTAGAATTTTTACAAAAATAAAATATGATGCTTCTAAGAAATTTCCAGTTTGTGTCAGCTTGACACAAGTACCAATTTTATTTTTTAGTTGCGTTAGAAATTATTAATCACATCATTAATAACTAAAAATGCCTTCTAAAAAAATAACATCGTCTAAGCACAGCAAACGTAATTAAAAAAGAATAGCATAATTGATCGTGATAAAAACTGCATCTAATAAAGAACAGTGCAGTGAAAGTGATTCGTTGTTTGTGACACGAAATGTGATATTTCCTAAAATGGCTTTGCTTTCGAAATTAATATCCGGTTATTCAAAATATATGTGTACAAAATGAAATCAAATATTCATCTAATTGTCAACCAAACATATGTTCAAACACTATTGCATCGTTCATCAAATGCGTCATTTTATGACGGGCTACATTTCTAGTATAAATATAATAGAAACATCAATAGAAGTTCAAAGCTTCTTGTCTGCTGACTCGACATTTGCGCTCGCCTATGAGTAAACAGTGCATTATATTTTAAATTCTAATCTACCCAAATTTCATCTGCATATGAATCTGTGATGGTTTACAAATAACATCCGTCAAAACCTGCGAATACACCTGAGAAAAAAGTCACATGTATAAAGTATAATTCATTCGTTTTCGCAGTCATTAGTTTGAGCGACCCTGCGAAGAGTGTCCAACACGTCACCTTGCACGTGTGTTCATCAAATGAATTTCTGTCGCCCTGTTGCCAGGCGTTGATTGATGGAGGAGCAGGGTGATTTATTGGAAAATAAACCAATTCGCGTATGCTGGCCTGTGAACGAGAGGCACTTAATGGATGCAATACAGGGAGCTTCTACTTTGCTTTTAACTTTCTTTCTAATAGCTCCTTAATAATTTTGAATCATTCAGATTTACGATTTTGCTACCATATTTTAATTTAATATTAATTAAAGATAAGTTTTCTCTATTTTCTATTTTTCAACATCACAAATTGTTTTGTGATATAAAAACTTTACTTATAACGACAAAAAAAAAATCACACGAGTTGTTCCTCACAACTCAAGATAAGTCTTTTTTATCGCCCGTTTATCGTAAACAATTTACCTCCCGTCGTAGAAACATCTTTTCCTACAGAGCAGTGAATTCAAAATCCGTTTTCCCAGCCTTCAAGCCAATACTAATGCTGCAATTTCCCAAGTCGCGCTGGAGAGGGATGTCTGAAACATCGGGACCGAGCCCCTTAGTGTTCCGTGCCAAGTCCTGAAAACAGGTTTATTCCCAGACCGAACATCCCGGCTTGAGGAATCACCCCATTGTCTCGGGTGGTTTTGGTTCACATAACACTATCGATTATTTTTAAACACGTAGAAGTGCCTCGATCCTCTGTTTTTCTTTACCCCCATCGCTATCTTGGCCAGTTGATTGATTACTCTGTGGTGTGTTTTGACCATAAATATTTACAGAGATTATACGTCCATATACAGTGTGTTAGTTTCGTAAGAAGCATATTGCAATATTTTAAATTATAAATTAAAAGTATTACATATTTGAATACAGTAATACCCCGCTTTACGCGAGGGATACGTTCCGGAAAAAATCGCGTTAAGTGAAATTTGCGTATATCGGGGCTTACGATTAATACATAGATACATAGTCAAAACTTAATACAAAAAATACGAATCATTTTAATTCTAAGAACACTTTATGCAGTATTACATGTTATTTTTACTGATAAATACATCTATTGTCTTTTGGGTAGCGTTTCTTTTGCGTTTTTGTAAAATACGTTCATAACACCCAACGCTGTTTTTAACTGTTAAGAGAAGTCAATGACTACATTATGTTCATACACATTCTTAAAATAAGAAATTCGCGTAATGCGAGGCATTTTAACGCGAAATTTGAAAATCACGTTATAGTGAAACCGCGCATAACGGGGTCGCGTAAAGCGGGGTATTACTGTAGCTGCTTTTTGAAAATTAGAAAAAATGAAATCCTAGCTTTATTTTACTTATATTAAAATAAATATATAAAATTGTTAGTTGTGTTAGTATTATTCATTCTGACAACAGACTATAATTGCTTTCCACATGTTTATACACCTTCAATAAAACACCAGAAAACGCCATTGTAGTATAGCAGTGCGGTTTGCCTGGTGCTCGAGGGTAGACATTCTACTAGGAATGTTTACCCAATTTATAGGGAAGAAAGTTTATTTAATTAAGAGACCGGAGGTGACGGCGCCGAACTTTATACAAGTATTCCAATATGCGCATATTTATCACTCACGCAAGTCGTCGCATTCGCTGAGAGGTATTTTAATCGAGTTTCCGATATTTAACAACAATGGTACGCAAGTCCCTGAAGATGGTCCTAATACCGGGACCGAAACGAAGACCTCCCAAACGGTACGCATGGTCTTCAGTTGATGGCACAGTAAAATATAAGTATAAAGCTTGTATGGTAATTTACGTACTTATTTGTTATACAAGAAAGTTAAAAGACACAATTAAAAATTCCGTTATTATATAAAATTTGTTGTTAAATAAAAAAAAACTGCCTTTCATGATAAAATTGAATGTAAAACAATCTACGGGGATGCGAAAGCAAAAACATAAAATAAACGTTTTTAACTGACGTAAAATTTAATAAACGCTGATGCAAAATTTTGCAAATATAGGTCGTGTATTTGGTTTTAAAAAAATGTTTTTCTTTTTTAATGTAAACATCTCGAATCAAACTCCGCATATCCGGCTAATCTAGGTCGATTCAAATTTATATCTGTGTAAATAACTACAAGAAATACGCGAAATCTTCGAAATCGATCGAATAAGTATCGCTCGCCGGAAACTGAGCCGAGTCGAAATAAAGTCGAGTTGATGGAGCGGACAGAGTGAGCAGATAAAAAAAATTATGAAAGATTGACTTCAGGGAACTCTGGCAAATACAAACCATAAATCTCCATTTACTGCCGCCTGAGGTTGTGAAAATCAACTCTTCATCTGAAATAATATTTGCAACTCTTAAATCACCCCACCGCAAAAATATGACGAATGAATTTCTTATAAAGATTAAGTTTATGTTTACAATCACGACTCACATTTACCAAATGTAAAATGCAATAAATGGACGTTTAACAAAGTTGGTGTGTGAAAATTCTGAGGTGGGTTTATGACGCCTGTTGATATATTTAAAAATATATTCGTATGCTTTGGGAATAAGGGCCGAGTCGATGATTCGTAAGTGATGTGAATGTCTGTGAACTTTTCTTTTAAACAGTTAAACATTTTGAAAACTTCTGAAACTCAATCATAAGTTCTGAATATTTGAACGTGCATGAAATATTGACAGTAAATCATTATTTTCAAGAATATAAAATCGGAAAATAAACTTCCTTCGCCTGCTACTTGTACAAAATAACTCAATGCGAATATGACGATGTACTGGCTCAGCAAGAAGCAGCGTCTCCGCTGTATTGCTGAAGTTGGAGGGTCCATAGTCCTCGCGGGAGACACCCCCTGAAAGTTCGTTTCTTATTAAGTGCACCATTGATTCCAGGATGGAGAAGTTTTGAATTATTTCAGTTTGCAGTTTTTGTTTGCCCCCGTACAAGTTGCCAAGTTACAAATGAACGAACATCCGCAACACAATAGCCTCCGAGAACAACCTTCGAAACAATACATCTGAGAAAATGCTCACCGTCCAAAATTAACGGACTAAAATTCAACGCTTATTTTTTACACACAAGTTATATGATACTCATAACGATGTAATTTCGGAACCTTCGCGAAAAAGCTTCTGAAATAATTTGCTCGTCGATAGGTGTGAAAATCGTTCTGATTCAAATAGGTTTACAATTATCTTCTTCTACATTAAGTGTTTCTTCTCAGAGGTGGTTGGCGACCATTTCACTGAGCATGTCATGCTGAACCAGTATTCATGATTTTCTAAGGGAAAAATAGTGGTCCTCGGGTCCTTCTATACCGCAGTTTTATATTGGAAAGAAAAGTCTGCGTAATGCTGCTGCCCAATAGCATTAATATATAAACCTTTCCTTTCCTCTGGCGTTTAGATCTGATACTCCTTCTGCAGCAAGCTATAGAAACGAAAACCTCCCCAACTTGACAAGTTACTTCCAGAGCACATCCCTCCACAATCATTCCAAGTTCATTACTCCATCACCGATCCTTTACACACGCTCTCATGCACAAGCTACTTAATGGTGAGAGCGGGGAGGTTAAAATTATCAACGTTTATGATATTCCTCATTAAAAAAAAAATACTACATTTATTTATTTTTATAAAAAAATTGTACTAAATATATTGCACGGATAAATTTTGCACAGCGAACTCTTTTGGAACAAATATAATCCACCCTTTTACTTTCACTGTAGTTTATATGAAACTTTTTTCATTTGATAAACGATGCTCCTCTTAATTTGCAACGTTAATCTACCTTTGGGGAGTTGGACTAACTCGCATAATATTTCTTTTCTCTAGTAATTAGTTTCGAAATTGCCTTTTTTCGGCAGAAATTCGCCTAATGGCTCGCGAAATCGCTCTCCCGGTCGCATAAAGACGAGGAGGTATCCCCGGCGCGGCCAGGAATGACTCCCCCAGCCGCGGTCTCCTGGTCTCCTGGTCTCCTGATCTCCTGATCTCCTGATCTCCCGGCCGTCGTATCTTCACTAACGTCTCCTCTAACCGCCGCGCTCGCGTAACTTCTCGGTCGTTATGGACTCCTGCTTGTATTTCGCTAAAATGTTATAATACACCCCGACGTCCCCGCTGCAGCTTGCCTACATTTCAGTGAAATTTTACAATTTCGCTGAAAATTATCAAAATGGAAATTTGTTTTAATCTCTTGTCGTTTGCTTGAACTGCAGAAGATTTCGCTATCCGAATTTAAAATCTTTATTATTTTGAATGTACTTGCGGGGTATTTTGAAAAGTTTCTGTTATTTCACCACAGTAATATCTTTTGACTTTATATTCTGTGTACATTTCTAGCCAGAACCGTCTACCTAATTTTGATAAAAATTTTCATTGAATTACCTATAAATGTAAATCTATTCACTGCAATTGTAACCTCAACTACATTATTTTTTATTCATGCCATTTTTTTGTTGTGACTCAGTATTAAAGAAATTAAATGAGCTATAAATCATAATGTTAGACTAGACTTCACTCATAATAAATTACCCCAAAAACTTAAATTCATATCAATAGATCATAATTTTTTTTAATAAACCAATAATTCTATATTATATTAACATAACCCTTTATAAACAGGGATTTTCATATCAGATCATTTTTCATTATTTCCAAAATCTAATAAATTCGTTCTAAAAAGATAGGCACACTGTCTTTGCACTAAAGATTTGTCTGTCAAATCCGTAGTCATTTATTCAGAGATAGTGTAGTCTACTTACCGTTTAATTAATCCTAGATGTTAACGTAAACTGCCTTCTCAATACAATTGCCGATGTAATATATCGTCTAGCCGGGAATCGAACGGGGTCCCTTTATTAGATAGGCTTTCTCCACCCTTGAGTTATAGTGTCTGGCGTTATTTTAATCCTGACTACGGATTCAGACTGCCATTAACGGAAGGGTTAATGACCCATATATAACGGACAATAATTGTACTGCTCCGTGGCTTTAGATTTAACACGGAGCGACTTGAGATATCGTGTGGACCAGGGTCGCCCGAGCCACAGCCCGAGGGGAAAATTTTCCCCGAAAGCACTTAAAAATATGAATTAGCAACTCGGTGTGACTCCAATGCGGAAGTTGCGGAAGTGCGTCACAAAAAACTAATACAAATATTAAGCAATTGAAAGTTTTTCGACTTAGTAAATCATAAAGTGCCGCAATAAACGATAACTTCACGTAAAATTAAATGATACCCTTTTCAATTTGAAAGGTCGTTGTTACACTTACTCCAAGATAACAAAATATAATGAAAGTTGTTTTTTTTTATAATAAATAAAGAAAACAACTGTTTGTTTTCGTTGTAAGATTTTGCGGTTAAATTTTAAAATATTTAAAAGTTTAAAACAAAAGATTCTTCAAAAAATACGCATAAATATATTTTTTACAAAAAACGTCCCAAAATATTGTACACACATTTTTATAAATTATTTATAAATACTTTATTAGTCATGCACGCGTTTTAATTATTTTTTTTATAATGCTTGTTGCAACATCAGTGATTATTTTATCGCTAATTTCTTGATACCAGAGTCAACTTAATATTAGTTGCTCGTCATCCCAAAACCAAAGAAGTCAGGAATTTAAACCTACCGAAATATTTCTTTAAGTATTTAATTAATGTTTGTTAAGACAAATTGATTTGCATCAACTCTAATTTTACATTGCATCATTTTAGAAAAATCTAATATTTTCCAAAGTTAATCCTGCAAACAATCGATTACTAGGACGGACCACCCTTGGTGTTTGAACATATAGTACAGGAAACGGAGACGGATAAAATAACATAAACGAACCGTTTGTGTCGCTATATGGGATGTATTAACTGTGAAATAATGTCTTCAAGAAGGGTTATCCGGAGCTGTTGTGATCCAATCGCTATATTAATTGATACTTAACGAAAGATATGAAGTCATTTATATTTACGTTATAGATATTTATGCATGATAACATATAAATAAATCACTTTCCAAAATGGGGTAAAGACCACTATTACTAGCCATCGGACTAATATTCAGCACTTTGCATTATTTTTCATAAAAATATTTTGTTGAGTTATACCTGAATATATTTCTTACTTCATCTTACCCTACTATTGAACAAAATATTTGAAATTTTTTAATACATGTATAGAGGTTGCAATGAATACACCACAGATTTTAAATTCTTAATTAATCTTTTCAACTTTATAAATTTTACACATACTATGAACCAAAAATATATTCTTAAATTTTTATAGGTATTTTATATATTTTTAATAAGACCCCGTTTTACGGCATTCATTATAAAATCTATATTCAAAAATTTAATCAAAAATATTACCTTGGTCAGGATATAGGGAGGTGATTTTGTTCGAAAATTTCTCCCTTAAAATCAAATTATTCCAGGGTTGGGTCTTGCAAGAATTCGATGGTTCCGGGTTCATTAATGGATTTTTTATACCCTTCATACAAAGTGCAGTACCTACCCCTACTCTCAACCCCCTACCCCCTACCCTCACCGCGATGTCTTAGAGGGTCCCCTCTGATGTCTTGAATAAGTTATAACTTCATACATCTTTTATTATGATTAAAGCCTCTCTTTATGGTTTTGATTATTTTTATTGGACGTTCTTTATAGCTTTTTTATTAGGGATTAAATTTATGTTGGTTGTGTATTTATTTAACTTATATTCCCATTAAAATAATTTATACTTATTATTAAAACATACGCTATTATTTGAACTATATTTTCAATACTTTATACATATATTATCTTGTTGAGGGACAAGGCATTTGATTCGTGAAGATCCATTATTATAATGATAAAAGTAACTTTGTATTTTTATCTTCACATTGAGTTTATTTAAATTATTTGCATTACTAGTTTCGACCCGATACACTGGGTCATCATCAGATGCTTAACTAAACTCATATATTATCTATTGTTTTTTTTAGTAAACTGTGTGTTATGTTTTAACATAAAATTCACAGTTTTTGATTCAAACACGTTTATTTATTACAATAAAATACTTATATAATATGTTATTTTAAAGAGTTATTAAGTAAATTGTGTCTTTAAATAAAAAATAGGTTTATAATCCACGGTAACGAAGAACTATACTATTCGTCATAAGTTACTAACTATACTTTCGAAAAAAAAAAAATATTTTTTATAAATACGTGTCAATTTATATTTATTATATAAGGTCATGTCATCTGAGAACATGGAGTCAAACTTAAATTAAACCAACCAAATGTTCTGAAACAGTGTGATTAGTATAAGTTAAAAAATTTGTAACAGGTCAGTAGGCAAAAATTTGTGTGTCTCTAGGACTTTCTTTTTTTTTTTATTTAATATAATAGACTTACACACTATACATATATAGTATTATTATCCACTGTCGGATCTCGAATTCTAAGCCCTATTGCCGGCAAGTTGCACTTGCGAGGCACTGATATGCAAAACGCTGTCGACTTATAATAAGTACATAGTCTGATTCTGGTTCTTTTTAATCAATAATTCTAATTAAAACATTGATTCAAGCCTTCGGCAAACTGTGAGACACGAATTCATATTAACAACGTCACGATGCAAGCGGTGCACTCCTGGTGCCGTCTCCTCATAATGGATACCTCACTCCTCCCTTCGGTGGCTGGGCTGCTCCATCGTCTCCTTGTAAGGATCTACCCTGAGGACTTATCGGAACTTCGCGCGCCGGAGACCATCTGTCCGCGTTCCGTGTTTGCGAGGAGATGATTTCCCAAGAGAGGCTGAAGATCACGCAAACTGTAAAAAATATAAAAATACAGCGTGACCTTGAAATCGAAGAAGTCTTCCAATAGAAAGTACTTGGTTTTTTTTTCTCTCTCTCGGGCTGTATTTGCAAAACACACAAACTGACTGAGAGGTTTTTTGTGATTTCTTTCTTTTGGAAATCCCCGGCGTGCATATTTAAAACTGAAAATATACCGTTTTTTTTTCTACGTGTAAGCCTTAATATGCGAAAAACATTCAAAGGAAAAACTTTTTGGATTCGACTTACAGACGAGAATTCAAATTTATTTATGATTTATATAAACATTATTGTTTTCTTAAAAAGGCAGCTGGAATTTGAATATATTTGGATAGACGAATTTATTTTTTTACCTAGGATCAATTAACCATGGTAAGATTAAAACAGCACTAAGCCACATCGTCCAGTACCCATGATCTGTAAATAAAAATTGTGATAACATATATTTTTCGTACCTAATCAGCCTGTATGAGTAAAAGTGCAATTTATTTTAATATTTTGATATTATATTCGACTCGGATACTCACATGTAAACAACATACTAACGTTTCTCCTGTACTATAGTAACGCTCAGGTATATTTCAGTAGCCCACCGAATAACTATTAAAATATTATGCATGCCAATACTGTGAGTTCCCCGAGTTCTCGTCTCAATGTAAACATTTTTATTGCTGAATGGGGATTCCCCCAAATTTCGATACACCCATTCGGCTCTACGAGGCCCCATTAGACGGCAAACGCGCAACACGGGCAATGCAAATGGCGGATCCCGTTTTATGGGAGTGCGGGGACACTACATCACTACAAACATCACTACAAACATCACTACATCACGCGCCAGCCGGTCAAATGACGCGGAATAATCTCTTACCGCCCCCGAGCCGACTTGGTTTCAATTCCAAAAACAACGTCTTCTTACCCCAGACTCCCCCAGACTCCCCCAGACTCCCCCAGCCCCCGAGTAACGACATAATACACAGGCTTACTCTAGCCTTGTTACGAACTTTTCAACCTGCCGCTTTTACGAACACACGGGGATTTTATATTCTACTCAACATTATGAAGTCTTTCTGCTATCAATATGTTAAAACAAGTAACATTAAAACATCAACGCACGTTACCTTATTTACAGCTATTCAGAACTATGAACAAATTCGAAAACTACCATAAAAATTTTTTCACCAAATGTGATTGTTGGCATAAAGATAAAAAATATTTTGAATAACGTGGCAAACGTATTTGTTTGTGAGCATTTTTCCCGTTTCAGAGCTTCTTCAGACTAGTGTACATAATATGTAAACGAGAGCCTTCTTAACATGCCTGAAAGAACACATGAAAAGCGAAAACGCTCGCAAATAAAAAATTTAGTTCCCTCCAGGCTCTTTGGCTATTAATCAAGTCTGTCATGAATTAATATAATAGTTAAATATAAACCTGAAATAATAAAAATGATAGTAAATTCAAAGCTTTTTATCACAATGCAAAATTATAGCATTCGTCTTTGTTAAGGAAAGCTCATTGATTATTCAGTATTCAGTTTCAGGTTATTTCAGTGCGGTAGGTCTGCGAGCTTCCAATATAAATTGCTGCTCATCCCCTCTAGAACCTTCGAAGATTGATGCAATATCTGATAATTTATTTTTACAATAAAGCTTGAGTTTTGCTTTTCATAGGCTCGGCGGGCGCCCGGCTGGGGTGCGATTTATCTCAAACATTAACGTATAACTTTTCGTCGATAATCTTATAAATGTATATAAAGTAAAACAGTAATAATTTTTTTAAATAAAATTAAATATACAAAAAAATATTTATACTCGTATATTTTACTATTTTATTGGTATTCAAGTCGCGACAAATTATTTAAGTGTAATTATTAGTGTATGAAAACATGAAAGTTTTGAATGGTCCCAGTATCGTAATATAAAGTTTTACCACGAGATCCAAATTAATCTATTTAAAAGAGTCTAGTCGAGGAGTTCCTTGCATAATTCACTCAGCATGTTATATTATATGGAATAAAATTCAAGTCTATGAAATTCCCATTCATTCCCATGCCGGTAGTAAATGTTAGAAATGTAATATATCCGAGTGTTCCATTGCGTGAAATTCCACGGAGCACTCTTAGAATTCATTTTGTTACTTCATATGCGCATTTCCCTGTGCAAACTCTGCGAAGAAACTCTTTATTTATGCACTGTGAAATTGCAACCGGGGGGCACTGTGCAGCTTGCTCGTTTTTTACCAAAATCACTCACGTCAGCGGTTCCCGAAGATTCGTTCTGATTCCTCCCCCGAGGAGAGCCTCCGCCGAAGACGGATAGGCCTGTTGGTCAGACGGATAGAGCGCATAACTTACCAGAGACGACAGCGCGAACCTTTTCTCGCGAGAGTAATAAATCACAAAGTTTTAAATAAATATACTTATGCTTGTAGGTATGAATAGGACTAAGGGAATGAATACAAAAAAATAACAAATTTTTGCAAAAAAAGTATCAGTTACATTGTGTTTATACATGAGTTCACGGTATTGTTTTTCCTATTTGACAATACTTGATAATATTGAGACAGTTACTCAGTTATCACTCAAACGGTGATTTTTATCAAATTAAAGTGATAAGTCTCACAAACCCCGAGTAAATACGCTTTCAGTAAGAATGAAAATGTTGATCGCTGAAAATAACGCCTTTACGTTCAAACTTTGATTATATAAATACTGCTAATTTCTAAATTTTAACTAAAACGTGTTTTTTTTTAATTCCCAGTACTTAATAAAATAATATTAGAGACAATTTTGCTACAGTGGTGCTATTTTCATTCCGACATTCTCAAGACTGTACAGGCAGTTTTTGCGGATTTCGTAATACACAGTTTTGAAATGATCAAAATAATATTTATCTAAGTTTTCTAACAAAATAATAAAAAAGTTTTTCATTGGACGAATGCGCAGGACGTGGTCAAAGTTTATTTTCTCAGGCCACGTCCCGACACGGGGTTGCAGAATGCATTCAGCAAATCTATCACAACGAAAGCCGTATTTCAGATAGTTTTCTTGGGAAGTTTTTTGGCTCCCCGGTCGTATATTACTCTCCTGCACCACCGATACCCAGGATCTTAAACCACCGCTCATTCCTTTTATCCGCACAGCTAAACCTTAAAGGCTCTATCTGGAATAATTGAATTCTCAAATGCGCTGTTAATTATTTCTACTTTTGCGGAGTGTTCCGGGGAAATGGGTTTTATTTTTAATGAAGCACCTTTGTATTATTTTAATTGGGAGTCGTGAGGCTCTGCCAATATACGCATGGAGAAATCGTATTCTTTTGATGACTCCCGCGTTTGAAATATTAATCTAAAATACCTACAAGTTAACTGCCAGTTACATCCTTTGTTTAATTATTTTTCTGCTGCTGGCTTTTTTCTCAAGATATTTTCAAGGAACTATTACAAATCTACCGACATGTGAATTTTACAAATTAAATATTAAAGCCTGAATACTTGAGCTACATGCGAACTCAGGATAACAATAAAGCAAAGCTAATTTGTAACTCATTATAAACTGCGAACAACTCACTTATAGTTAATACGTAATTTTCATGTACCTAATTTTTTTTTATTTCGCTATAGCCGTATGTATAAGGTTTATTTTAATACGAATGTTAAGAGCAGGAGAGACATGATTTACAAATCCTCGGGATTAAAAGTCAACTGCTCGATTACATCCGAGATTTTAAGTGCTGAATTTTCAGATGAGGTATCCACCCCGAGCTAAGCAAAGTCAATTTCGTTAAAATTCGAGACTCCCATCCTGTAGAGTGCACGGCCGGCACAGCAAGGATGTGCTTCTCTTTAATTGCACTTTTCCAGTGTACCGAGTACACTTTCTAGAACAATTAATTTAAAGTTTTTTCCGGCTTGCCTTCCTCCGGTCGTTTTATGGAGTATTAACTCTAATGGTTTGCTTAATTGTCTTAGCGGTGTCCTTTATTATTCAAAATGTGCTTAGAGGAATGTCCTGTTATAATGAAGAGCTCCGAGTCTTAAAATTAAATTCCTTCCTTGAAATAATGCCTTTTTTTAAAAACAAGTTTACATTTGGAAAAAATTAAATATAAACATACTTTAATTCTTTAAATTATAAAACACTGGTGCTCCATAACTATTAATTTATTGCTAAATATAATGAAAGATTAAAAATTATTTTAATGTAACCTTTTTTGCCGAATATTACAGCACCGACGAAACTGGTTTAATTTTTAATAATACTCATATTCAAGCATCAAATGTAAATAGCTGTTCCAATTTTTCGCTTTTCAGGAAGCCTCGCCTAAAGAGGACTTTTAAAAGCGAAAATAATATTCTATCCATTTGTTGTCAAAGGATGTTGTTTGTAAAACAAATTATTTTGCCGTTTTTTTGATAACCTGTAAAGAGCTCGGTGGCTTAAAAAACACGTTATTTACTGTAGTATCAATTCAAAATTTAATCATACGTTGATAAATGTTATATTTGAATTATAAAACTGCTAGCTGTTCAAGCTGTATATGTAGAGAATCCAATTAGGTACTTCTTTGATATATCTTGTCTTTTTACGGTTAATCTCCTTGCGCGGGACGGTGTACCTCATCTAATCAAAGTTTTCTAATGCATAAATCCACTCGCGAAACTAAAGGCAAGACAGTAAAGACTAAAAACTGTGTCAGTCGAATGCCTTTATTCAAACACACCTGCCCGAGCATAATAGGCAAAGTTTTCTCGTTAACCTGCTCTAAGCGAACCGACTCACCTTACCTGAACACTGAACAGTTCCTACGTACATCGTGTAAACAAAGGATACATTGAAGACGACTAACTAAACTGATTACTATATTTGATATGTGTATGACCATAGAACCAAAGTTTCAGTTTTGGTAGATTTGTGTTTATATTGCTCTAAATATGAAATTGCCTTGTACTACTACTAGCATGCCTGAATACCGACTTTCGGGTTCAAATTTGAGCAAAGCGAGAAGTCTTTTCAGTTTGCGGATTCTTTTAAAATTTTAAGTTTTATAAAAGGGAAAACAAACAATTCCGATTCAGGTTTTGTATGATTTCCTGTATATATAACAAATGGCAGAAACAACTTCACTAGTTTAATAATATTTTATTTTTCTGCATGCTTTTCTTTGAGGCTTTCTACTCTTAAAAAGTAATATTATTATATGGTCCTCATACACACAGATTATTTGTGATAAGTCGTCTTCCTCTTCTAAAAAAAATTAAATATATTTAAAAAAAAAAATGAAAATAAATAATAGAGTTTTAAAACAGAAATATGCACTATTGACCCCTATTTGGCCACACAAATTTTAGCCAAATCAAATAGGAAAACGTTTTTAGTTTAAAATGTATCATTTATTTGGAAATCTAAATTTACCAAGGGAATAAATATTATGTAAATAGAGTATCACAAAAATACCAAAATAACGTTATATTTTGTTTTTAACAGTTTTCAAAACAAACTTCGACATCGCATCGAATGATATTAAAAACAAATTTTTCTATTCCAAGTTATCGGTCTATTTACGAAGAATCATACTTTGAAACTTCAAGCCGTAAATCTCCTCATAAACATAATAAACGTTTTACATAAATCCGGCAGGAGCCCAGAGGTGGCGGCCGGCGGAGGCGTAATATTGCGTTTAAGACAACCCAGAAGTCTCTCCTGGCAAATTGTTTAAATTTAAAAAGCCAAACTACCAGAAGCACACGTCCCGCGAGGGGCTCTCTGCTCGCCCTAATTATTAGCGAACCTCCCCGCCCACCCCGAGCCGCGGGCAGTTAGCTCAGTGGATTCCAAACCCAACCCTAACCACTACTCAGCTATATACAGGGTGTCCAAAAAGAGTATCGTAATGTGAATAGTGACCGTTATTGCTATATGCTGCGAAAATTTTTGGGCCCAGAGTTGCAGGAGATTCAAGGTTTCACGTGGTTCCAACAAGACCACTTGCCATACATCCAATCAATCGATTGAAGCTGTTAACGAATTATTCCCTAATAAGGTCATTTCACGTAGAGGTAACATCAACTGGCCTCCCAGAAGCCCCGACCTTAGCCCTCTTGACTATTTCGTATGGGGATACCTTAAAAGTAAGGATTATGATAATAATCCGACGAACCTAACGGAATTGGTGTCAGCGTGTTATCAGCAATCTTCGATCCAGATTTGAAGAGTGCCAGCAGCATAACGGTCACCATTTGGATAACATCATCATTTCGAAATAATTTTCCATTTTGTATTCTTATAATCAACTGTAAAAAAAAATACTAATTGCTAGTAGTTTTTGTTTTACTGTACTCACAAATACCCGATACTATCTTTGGACATCCTGTACTATGTAAAAAAATAATAATTATATATGGGATATATTAAAATTAAATCATAAGGTTATGGTACGATGTGTGGCTATCCTTTGATCATGACCAACAAAGAGTGGGTCCTTTTTTATGTAGAAAGTATGCATAGTGTCAAATATCGAAACAGACAACATTTGTCAAATATATTCCAGTCAAGCCGTACTTATGCAGCTTTTGTTGAATTAACAAATAATTTTTTTTTTGTGGTTTATAATTGTTCAATACGGTATGTGGGTATCTCATGATAAATCATATAAATCACAAGTATATATTTAAATAAATTACGCCATTGTTGTGATGGAAATAATTCTCAACAGTAATTTTAATTACGTTATTAATTTCTGATAAATGTTTTTTTGTTTATTTTTATTAATAATATTTTTTTATCCCCGGGCCGTGGTTTGAATGTCGTAGAGTGAGTTTATATGCCAATTTACCAGGGCGTCAGAATCACAAACTTAAAGTAACGGTTTAATCTTTTTAGTAAATATTTTGTTATAAATAAAAAATATTTGTTTATAAATAAATTGAGTATGAATTAAACTCGTTTTATGTCTAGGCGAATAAATTTCTCGAGCATTTTTGCCGTCGTTTCGTGTGCGAATCGAATACCAGAATATTGTACAAAAATATAAAGTCAAATTATTTCCTGAAGAATTGTACTTTAAAATAAAATACATGGTATGGTGTGGCGGTATAATAAATAGGAGGTTCGGTTTCAAATCTTATCGTCGAGGCGAACAAATTTCTTGCGAAGATTTTTGCGGTCGTCTCGTACAAAAATATAAATATTTTTTTGAATAAAATACTAGAGTGATTTTCCACGTGTTCGTTTTTTTTTATTTGTGACCGGTTTCGCCAACCTTTCACGTTGGCATTGCTGTGAAAAATCACTCAAGTATTTTATTCAAAAAAATATTAAAATGCAATTCCACCAAGTACTCTCTGTCAAAAATATTTCGTTCAAAGTCAAAATATTTCCTTGTAAGAATTGTACTTTTAAAAAAATGTTTTTTTATTGATAATTTAAGGCTTGAATGGTGTTTGGATGCAAAAAAATAATGCGGTTGGTGTCCCCGCGCACCCGGGGAGGTAGAGATTGCGTTCTTCTCGCCCGGGGCGTCTCGGGACGCGCGACCGATCGCGTTGCATGCTAGCGAACAATTACACGCCTTGAAAGGGAACCGTTCCTCTGCCGCATTTATGAATAATTAACCCAATTATATCACGGGAATTAATACAAGACGTTTTTGAGGCTCTCGGTCGCAATTAGGGATACATAACAAAGTATGGTCCGTAATGAAATTCTTGGCTCGGGAGAGTTTTGTACGAACGCGAATAATTGTTAAATTAACGCCGCCTGTGTGTCTTCTTTGAGAGGTTATGTTAATTTCCAAAGCGAGGAATAGATTGTCTCTAAATGGCCCCGGGAAATGTTATCTGAAACTTCGCAGACTCCCGTGCCTGCGGGATAATATTGTATCAATGCTAATTTGGAATATCATAAGCATAATAAACCTTTATAATAAAATAAAACCAAATGGTTTTGGAGACTACGTTAATTTCACTATTAGCGAGAGCTCTTTCGCCAAACACGGCATCTTCAAGACTGAGTCTATACAGAAAAAAGCGATCTTATACATAACAAATTCAACAGAAATAAATGAGTCATAGATTTACAAATTTATGTGGAAAAATGCTTCTATTGGGTGCTGTGAAACCCCATTAAAATGATATTAACAGCAATAATTTTAATACTAAGTACTTAAATAAACTAGTTTGTGATGATTCCTGGCTATCTTAGCCGCCACCTGAAAGCAATTAGTTTGAATGCAGAATCAAAGTGTATTATTAAAAATATTAAGAAGGTGAGAATTATGGTTATTCAGTTGTTCGTTGATCAGAGGGAATTCTAAATTTTGGTGCTTAATTATTTCTAATTGCTCCAAAATATTATTATATAATAAAACCATTTGGTTTTATTTTATTATAATAAAATGGAGTACTACAAAATAAATACCAGTTCCATTAATCATAATAAACCTTTTATATTTTATTATAGTATTGCTTTTTTAAAATAACAAAATCTAATTGTTACATTTGTGTATTGAAGCGCTGTCAAAACAATTCAGGGTTTGCCAAAAAATGAATGTATTAAATTTCAAGAATACTATGCGAAAAAATATTTTTATTTAAAGCGATGTACACTTAAACATCCAAATTTTTATTTACGCAAAAATGTATATCTATATATATAATTTTCAATCTCTACGGAATGACGATACAAAAACTTAGAAACTCTTAAGTAATAATTAAGTTTGTTTACAGATAAAACTAAAATCAATATTTATCGTAAAGTAATTCGCGTTAAATTAAGTACATCCGAGCCTCGCAAAGTTTTCCTCCGCTCGCTCTGATGCTCATCTCGGGGCTGAGCGAGTACGCAATTCTGGCTTCTTTTATGTTCCGTCTCTTATTTTTGTTGCGATTCCGTCTCAAAATGAGAAGCTCGCGGCCGAGGTAGTGCGATTTTAGGAGGGGTGGACAAATTTACAGTGTTCAGGACGATTAGGTACACGACGCGCGCCTCCCCAGTCAGACTCACTAACAGAATACTGTATATACTATAAGTGAATAATATCAATAATCTCGTGAGGCACTTAATATTTAGGTTGATTTAAACTTAATAAAACTGAACTATATTTACAAAACCCAAACAATATTAAAATATTTCTTAATTGTTAAAAACATACATTGCTCATAGTTTTGATGGTGCCTGTTTAGGACTTTAAATTTTGGATAATATTCTTAAAAATTGTACGGTTTTAAAAATACTGGCCATACAAGATCAAGTTAAAAATAATACCAAATAAATTGTTTTGAAAGGCGTTCATTATTTTAAACTTATAGAGAAGACAGGTGCGTTTGGGAACTATCAGCCCCCATGGAGCTACCATCGATTATCCTAAAATATCCCATGCTCACCCGCATGCCGTCAATAGTACAATAAATAAATTATCGCTGTATATAATCACAAACTCACAGGCATTATTTTAACTACTCATCTGGCTTGAGGAAAACGCCTGATTGAATGGTTATTATGTATATCTAAGTTGAATGATTAACCGTGAGAAAATTCTTAAATCATAAAATTGCAAAATGGTTTTTTTTTTGTTATTAAGTATATATCAAATCATTTTGCATTTTTTTCACATCTTTTGAAAAACCGTTGAACACGAAAATTAAATGTTGAGATAAGTTGGTACATTTTAATTCATATATATTTTTTGTATTTTTTCAGTTCCCCGGCTGTCAGGAGGCTTGCCGTTTTCACGCTGAAGCTTCAACGCGCGCCCAACAGTCGCAACCCGTCATCCATACCAAAGGGGAGGGGGTTGTGCGCGTTTCCGGAGCCCTGGCGCGCTGGCCACCCCCAGCTGCCGCCCCTCGCGCGCCCCTCGTCTACGTGGTCATGCGCCGCTCCGCATCCGGCCCCTGGCGACAGATCATCCAGACGATCGACCTGGCCACCAGGGTGCCCGCCAACAACGGAGGAGCCCTCCTGCGGGTGCTGGTGGTGGACCCGCAGGGGCTCGTCACCATCTACTCCCCGGACGAGAGCTACAACAAGCAAGATTTCAACTTGAAGAAGAAGAAGAAGATCAACACGGAAATCAGGGCTACTACTCCCGAATCACTCGTAACGGATCAAATGGATGAAGTGTGGACGCTGAAAGAAGTTTCCTTAATCCACCAGAAGGTTCTGGTCATCGGAGAGATCGCCTGGGAGCCGAGAACCAGTAAGGGAGTCTATCTGGTCACCTGGGAAGTAGACGGTGGTGGACTCAAAGGGAACTTGTTCACTGATTCCACATGCGTTACTCTGTCGCTGTGGCCCGATACCATTTACCACATTCAGGTCGAGCTCGTGTCCAGGAGGCCCGGCATTGACAACGAGAAATCTAAAATGATGACGCTGGATACCGGAAGAGCCCTGAAGGTTTCAACCGAGAGTATGGAAGATGTCAAAATAACTCCAGACTCCAATAAGCGCTCTGCAGGAGAGCCCGAAGAGTCCATCGACCACCTCTTCACCGTGTTCAAGAGCTCCATGCGAGGGGAGCACATGGCGGACGGACGACAGAACATGGAGCTGATTCTCGGATTCGTCACCGCTGTCGTCATGTTCGTCGCGCTGCTGGTGCTCCTGGCCTGGCGCTGCAAGCGACAGGGAACTTTCCCCGGAACCAACGTCTACGTCGGTGATACCAGCATCAGGAGTCGGAAGCTCGTGGAGGACTTCGCTCCGGTGCACGGCTTCCAACCCATCCTGACCATGGTGTCGGACATCCCGGCCAAGTCTCGAGGAGTCTGCTCCGCTTCCACCAGCCCGGCGCACCCTTCTCGTCCTGAACGACGTCCCGAGGTTCAAGTCTGACGTCATAGCTACGGATTGGTCACGCTCTTCGAGGATGTGGACGTAACGGTTTAGAGTGAAAAGTTCCTACGCGCTTTTAATTTCGATTCTTCATTCGCATTTCAACCTAGAAAGAATCCCGCGTGTTCTTGTCGAATGAAAAGCCGCGGTATCTGTATGAAGCTCTGATATTTATCAGCGTTAAGTCTGTGAGTGCGTGTGAAGAATTAAATATTATAAATAAAACGAACTGTAGAAATACAAAATACGTAAGATGAAGTGAGTGTTACATATTTTAATCTCTTCTTTTCTGAAGAGATTCATTAAAAATAACATACCTACTCACGCTACGTGGATTTTTAAAAGCCAGAAGAACTAAACTCACGATTCATAACAACAACTTCTTTTTAAAAGAAAGCGATGCAGTCTCGATGATGGGTTATAATTTTTATCTTTAGATAATAAAAAATCTAAAATCATAACAAGACGGGAAACCAAATATATCTTAAATGATAAATAAATAAATTCACGAACCGTCCTTGCATTCAATGAAAAAAAAACAACAGTGCTAATGAACATTGAGTTGACTGGCGATGAAAATAGAAAAAATTGATGATAATGATCGGACTTTTTATAATAAAAATCACTTATACTTATATCGTCTGTATTTATGCTCCAAATGTGTGATTATCCAATACGATATGAACTGAGTGAGAAGTTTGTGATTTTTAAATGCTTCTTCAAGACAATGGAGAATGATACCATTACTGTTAACATAAGGACAAGCTGTGCATGATTTATGCCACTGTATAAAGTAATGCTAAATATATTCATAAGTTTTGTAATAATAATATATAATCTAGGCTTGATTTTTCAGAATATTCGAAAGTTAAAAAAAAAAATTATTCAGAGCGGATTGCTTCTGTGAAAGGTTTGAAAATTAAAATTAAAAGTTAAATAAAAAATTTAAGGGAACCAATAAGTTGTTTCCTAAATATTTTTTATATCCTTGAAAATAACAAATGAAAATACCCGCAATTAAATCCTACGTGTAGTATTTTTTTCACGTGTTTTGTTTAACCGCAAAAATAATTTATTTCCATTTATTATTTCCTATATTTTTAATAAATCTGTAAAGTACTTTTTAATACACTTTATATGCAGTCAGAAATATCTAGAATTCTATTAAATAAAGGCTTGTTATAATCATGAATTCGGTTTTTTCGGTGTTTGTTGTATTTTTTATTTTATTATGTGCCTAATTAAAAACATGTCTAAAAACAAATATGTTGTTCCCAGATGTAAATACTTTTTTTATTACTGTATTTTTCACTTCCACTTGTAAATGTTTTGTAAAAAGAATACTAGTCTTATTGCAAAAATTTGGTAAAATAGATAATTTATCGTGTTAAAAATTAAAATAATTTTTATTTGAGCTGAATGTGTTATACTCATATATTTAAAAATACGAATATTTTCGCTATGTTAAAAAACAGAATCAAAACCTGTTTTAGCATTTGTATTCTCGAATCAAAAAAATTCTTTATGATAGGTAATATACATTTTAATAATTTATCTGGAAATATAAAAATCAACTATACAGCGTAGGTTATATACTGTCAGTCCTTTAGGAGAAAAAATGTAAATGATTAAGTCCATGTTTTTTTTAATTAATGTATAGATGTAGTCAATAAATTAAAATACTGTACCTAACTTACCAGTAATGTGTGAGTGTTAAATTTCCTTTTATTTCTAATTGATAAAGACGGAAATGGTGGGACTCCCCGATGAATACTAAATTGATACATTTTTTGTGTTTTTAAATCAAAACCGCCCTCTCGTACTCAGAGGATTGGGTTTGCAGTCAATTTGACTTTCTCTATCTCCACCCATGGGGAGTGGTTATCATGAAAACCCTAAACTCTAAAGTCTCAAACCAACAAAAAAACTATTGAACTTAACTCTCATAAATGCATCGTAAAGACCAAAAATATCCTGTAGGTACAGGTTTGGTCAATTTAAGGCTCTTTCAATTTCCAATATTTTGTATGTGCATGATATTGAAACTGGATTATTGAATTCATTTAATCAATATTCTTAAATTTATTTTCCATTTTGATGTGTAAAAAAATAACTTTTTCCGCTACTATAATGTTGGTTTGAATCTTTAGTAGTGGTGTGTTATCAAATCACATGGACTCAGACATACTGAAGAATGCGCCTAAAACCGAACGCCCTGTCGAAAGTTCTCGTGAAACTCAGTCACGGTACATGTTCTTCATCAACACATATTTAATTTTTAATTTTGTTTATTGAACAGGAGCAGACGGTGCTTAAAACCCATCGTAAATTATTTAGTAAATTGTTTTGAATGCGATGTAATGGTATCCACGTTTCTGCGTATCGGGGCGACCGCATTCTCAAGTATATCTAATCCTACCCCAGCCTGCATTCTGAGCGCTCCAGAGATGAATGTATTTAATATTTTTGAGATATAAAAAAAACGTTAATAATTTAATGTTAGGCTAAGCATGTATTTACGAGGAATAAAGTGTAAATATAGATGTACTGCTACGTGAAGGAGCTAACTGCAAATAATGTAACGAATAAATTACAATATATCAGTGGTATTCTGTGTTTTATTTATTTCAAATGTACCTAAAAAATCCCAACTTCCCGACAATCCCTATAATACCCAAACCTGCATACATTTCCCTACAAAACAACTTATGTTTTAAACACCGATAATGAATTTAGAATTAATTCAACGAAATTGATAGATCGTGCTAGGTGAGCCAATAAAACAAATATAAATAGCCAAATAACTGGGATATTACAAACATTTCTGAGCGCTTTTGGCTCTTAAGACAGAAAGGACTTACGAAGACGGACACGCTCAAAAAAAAATCTCCTAGCTACTCGGCTAATAACACTTGTTCAAATAAAAGTTTTACACGCTTACACCACATGGACAGTAGCTGGCAAAGGGAATGTTCCCTTAATGTTGTTAACGCCCGGAAATAAGGGAATATTAAACCCCACATGTAGACCGAAGATGAGATAGATGGTAAAGAGGGGCCGAGATGATAAAAGAATCTTGAAATTTAATTTAACTTTTTTTAAACCTCCTTGGTTAAGGTGAGATGAACTGAAATATAGCTACGATGAAGCCAAAATTCACAACAGATGACATTGACAAAATTGTCTGATTTATAAATATTACGTCGAGTCTATAATGCGGTTTATT
Source organism: Atopsyche davidsoni (assembly GCA_022113835.1). Classification (NCBI taxonomy): domain Eukaryota; kingdom Metazoa; phylum Arthropoda; class Insecta; order Trichoptera; family Hydrobiosidae; genus Atopsyche; species Atopsyche davidsoni. The sequence continues at coordinate 10,246,461 of JAILWY010000007.1, forward strand.
TGAAAATATTCAGAATTACTTAATGTGATTTTAAGGCCAGTTTTTGTAGGTATCAATTTGTCCTAAGTGTGATATGATAAATGGGAAAGATGGCATAGATAGCCTTTGTATTTATGTCATCATTTAAGTTGAAGCATCAGGAGCACCAAACATTCCTCTGGTCTTCCCAGGCGATCGCACATAATTCTCAAGCCTCACAAAGGGCTGCGCACATTCCAAACAAAAGTAATTATAAGCAAACAAGCCTTATGTAAATGAGAGCACACGGCGGGCGCGCTCCTCCTGACCCCGTGTTCTTCGGACATTAATGACCTTATAACATCGTTGGTTTTCTAACGACCAGAAATTAGTCAAAAATATTACCTGCTCAGATGGGATCACGGGAACGCCGACTCCCCAACAAGCCTTCTTTCGACGGACGGGTACTTCAGTGCTTCCGTACCGGCTGTTTAAAACATCAGGTGACTGGGGTCTCTAATATATATAAATATATATGAAACGTATCTTCACACTCGGCCCTTGGATAAACTTTGGCTTTGAACCTTAAAAACACACTCATAATAAATTAATACACCATTGAAAGTACTGCATCATAAGATCTTATTTTATTGGCAAATTTCGTTTATTATCCATAGGTAAAGTAGATAGATCGAATAGGTTCACCCCTCTAGTAAATTGTATCATAGTCTAATTAGTTTATTTTATTAAATTAAATAGAAGCTTACATGTATGGTGATTAACAAGAGCTTCAATTTGCTCAGAGAGTCTGAACAAATCCTTGAAATCCTAAAAGTGCTGGATCAAGTCATCTATAAACTCTAAAGCGAAATAAAGGGATTTCAATAAACATTAAATTTGATCTTGCAATTTTTAAGATATTAACCAACTATGTTATGTATATAAAAAAGCTTACACTATGAAAAAAATATTATGTTTTTAATCGCACTGAAATTCAATTTAAATTAAATGAATTGCAAGTTAATCCCCCGGATTCCATTTTAAGGTGAATTCAATAACGGGAGGTTGCCCCAGTAATGCAGTTCTTAACCCACCCTAAGTTTTCTAGAATAGGGGAGTGTCTAAGCCACCCCTAGCGCAGATGCAAGGAAAAGATATAGCTTGTGATTAAAAGCCCGAATGCTCAGTTACGAGCTGCAATAAATAATTGACTGATAATATTTGTAAATGAAACACTTAGTTAAGGCTTAATAAAGGAACCAATTAAGATATAGTTAATGCATATTATTTATCGACTTTAAACATATTTTATATTATACATAATACGTCAAATAATTCCAATCTAATAAAATACAATAGATTGTTTTTTTTATATCTGCAAACAATGCGTAAGTCCGGCACCATTGTAGACAAAAAATAAATTAGGTTAGTTCAGATTAAAATATTTTTACTGTAATTATTTTGGTTAAACAGGGTAAGGTTATTTACTGATATTACTTTGAATAAGTCAAGTATGGTTAAACAATGTTTATTGTTATTATTCTGGTAGGTTGAGAGTTACTATAAATATTCTAGTAAGGTTAAATTATTTTATATTATATATTTTTAATCAAGTGAGGGGGTTGGCGACCATTTCACTCATGCTCACCCAGTGTTCATGGTTTTCTAAGGTGAAAATAGTGTAGTGGGTCCTCGGGTCTTTCTACGTCGCAGATTTATATTGGAAAGAAAATCTGCTGCCCAATAGCATTATTATCTACTATAATAATAGCCATTGTGTGTGTGTGTGTGTATGTTTCATTTTTTGCTTCTCTATAGAATATCTTAAAAGATACAACGCTGATTTTTTGCACGTAAGTTTAGTAAATTTTTCCGCAGCTATGTGCCGAATTTCAAGACGATAGGATAATATTTTTATTCATAAACTAATTTAATTAAACTATAAAATATGCACTTGCGAGTTTCAATATGTGCGAATTATAGGATTTTATTGTTCAACACGAGAATTTCAAATTTAAAACTTTTACAAAAAAACAAATTTTGATGCTTCTTAAAAATTTTCAGTTTATATCAGCTTGACACAAGTACCAATTATATTTTTTTATCGAAATTGCGTTAGAAATTATTAATCACATCATTAATAACTTAAAGTGCCTCCTTAAAAAATAACACCGTCTAAGCACAGCAAACGTAATTAAAAAATAATAGCACAGTTGAACGTGATAAAGACTGCATCTAATAAAGAACAGTGCAGTGAAAGTGATTCGTTGTTTGTGACACGAAATGTGATATTTCCTAGAATGGCTTTGCTTTCGAAATTAATATACGGTTATTCAAAATATATGTGTACAAAATGTTCATCTAATTGTCAGCCAAACATATGTTCAAACACTATTGCATCGTTCATAGAATACGTCATTTTATGACGGGCTAGATTTCTAGTATATATATATTTTTAACAAAGCTCAGGCGTTTAGATATGATACAGAAACAAGGTACTTCCAGAGTACATCCCTCCGATCCTTTACACGCGCTCAAAGTACACAATAGCAGCCATGCACAAGCAACAGAATGGGGAGGAAATAGTTAAGTTATTTATCATTCAATTTATTTGCTCATGTGAAGTTAGGTCAGTGTTGTAATTATTTCGGTTAGATTAGAATATTTTGATTGCGTTGGCTTATTGAGTGCTGCGCGGATATCCCGACGTGAAGTGTGTCCGATAATGAGCGGCCCGCGGCGCCTTATTTGTATTCCGCTCCCCGCGCCCCGGGAAGGGGTCGCCGGGGCATTAATATGGAGGAACAGCCGGGGACGCCGGGGGTGGACAGAGCAAATAAATGGCCGGCGCATCGGGACCCTTTGAATATTTACGAATATAGTTTATGATGATTAGGTGAAATCCCCGGCCTTAATTAAAACCGGGCCCCGGGCGCGTCGTTCGGACGATCGCCCCACATTCCGCGGTCGTGTGTATAGCGGCCTGCACTCGCTGCGACTCAGCCGGTAACCAAAGGCTGACCTAAACTCATTTCTATTGCGTTAATGCTTTCTATATAACTTTAAAATACATCTAAAACAAGACGATGCTACTGGCTTAATACTGCTTGAAAATCGGGCAACCCACACACGCTGCGGCTAGTGGCACTTTTGAGAAAAATTACAGTATATTAGTGTGCAGTTTGTTTATTGGTTGTATTGCAACGTTTTCAGTACACTTAAAACACAGAATGGATCCATTAATAATTTATAAACAAATTTACAGTCAGAATCACTGTGCGTGAATTTAAGGGTTGTATTACACAAAAAAAAACATACGAATGCATATTTCATTATTTTCTATGCCGTGTTTTAAAATATTGAATGTTTTTTTTTATATTTTTGCCGGTTGTGTCGGTTGTGTCGCAGCATTTGCAGGCAGCTTTGATGTCTAAGGGAGTTTTATCCTCTTTGGTCGGCGCTGTGGTAGTATTTACACATTTCTGAAACACAATAAATTCCTTAGAGCCTGCGACTTGTTGACTTTTATAATTAGGGAAGTTAGTACTCTTTTAAGTACTGTTATTTTTATGTGCACATTTGTGCACATCCCAGTGCAGAGATTTGATCCCTGAAGGTAATCCTAGCACCGGAACCGAAATATCGGAAACATCAAATTATAAAGCACCACACATCCAAGTACAAAGCTCATTTAATAAATAATATATACACGTACTATGATGAACGAATTATCAGTAGAAAATACATTAAATCTGTAACCTATGTTCCATACTATATTTATGATTAGTGTATTTTTATAATGTGAATAATTAATAAATAAAGCGACACAGAAAGTACTTAGTACTTAGAGTATTAGTGATGCTCCCACTTTTAATTTTTTGACACAACTATCATGTTGGCGAAATCGGTAGAAATAATACGTGGGAATAAGATAAAATATTATTTAAAATAAATATTTACAAATTTATTCGTTTGTTTGACCGATCAAATATTTTAATCAATAAGCTAAGCCCGTGGCTACAAACCGATGGTTTATTTATGGCGGCCTAATGAAAAGATATTGCTTGTTATATTTCTCTGGCGGGAATTCCTCTGCGTCGGGTTTTTATAACATATCGAAGGCTGACGTTTGATCCCATTCCGGGCTAAATATTCCGCCCCTCGTACTAATTTGAGAAATGGTTCCGACTGGAGATACACACAGTTTGGTCAGCGGACAGGGTCGTACGATCGCACCGACAATATTTAAACCTTTTGGGTGCGAATTAAATACCAGAGACGTTCCTAAATTTATAAAAGACATGATTTTTCAGTCTTTACACTTGCAATGTTTTTGAGAATATTAAAAAATATCTCTCAAGCAATATGAGTCTAAATGAAATAGCTCAAAAGATAACAAAAATTATCAAATTGTTATTTTTAATATACGCATAATTATTTCCAAAAAACTTGGAAAGTACACCACTGCTGCACAGTCAAACGTAAGGGCTCTAGGAAAACCGTCACATAAATTGTAAGGGACGGAGATCAAAGGGAGAGGCCGCGGTACGGACCGGGCAACCCTTATGTCTGCCCCAAAACTGCATGCATAAAAACCTGCAAGGGTACACCCTCATAAGAATCGCTCAAGCATTTCCATTTCATCGATAAGCATCCATTTGAACGGTCAGTCATTTACCCACTTAAATTTATATTGCTCTTTCAAAATTCGTTCACATGAAAATGTGACTGTTTTATTTTGATAAAACTCTAAGGTATACTTATAAAACTCAAGCATACATCTAAATGAAATTTCATCTTAAATAAAATATAATATTGGAAAACATGATATACCATGTCTATACCATAATCTGCCTTGTGATCTAGTTGCTAATAAGCTCGTTTTATGTTTGCTCGTTCGTTTGTGATTTTCAATTGTCTTAAAGCACAGACATAATATATATACAATAAAAACGAATACAATGTATTATAATACATTTAAATATATTATATAATATCATGTTGTCCGCCGGATACTTTACAGCGATGACTTTGTACAGCGGCACTTAAAAACCCTGGTAGCTTTTATCTCGTCAACTTTAATCAACCTGACACCCAAGGAAGGATTTCTAAAAAATCAACTGAAATAACTGCGCTGATTACTACCTGCAAATTTTAAAAATACAGCTGGGATCATAATTAATAATTAAGTTGATACTTTTGTTAAAAAACTATATATTTATGTGAGTTTGATTCGCTGCATCTTGGTTTTATTAAATAAAGTTTTTTCATTTTCATTTCATTTTCTAACCTTTTACAAAGACTGATTTATCCATAAATGTTAACACTTGTAAGTTGTTAGTAGTTTTCATAGAATTTACTTTAATAAAGTATTTGTAAGGCATAAAATATGTCCTTATCTTCCATACATTTTCTAGACATATATTTCATCTACTATTGAATGTAAAAATGTACTTATATATAAAACATCTTCGATAATAATAAAATCTAAACCTTCAATTTGAAATTAATTGATAAATTCCCGAATAATATTATTGAGCATTCTTTTGATGCTTGTATATCAAATTTAGGCCCTTTTCTGTGTAAATGATTTATTGATTTATAAATCTTTATGAATAATTTGTCCGAAAACCGTCCTATTATGTAAACCTTAAATATCCATAAATACTGAGTGATTTATGTATTGGTGAAGCGCTGGATTCACAAACAAGCAGCCTCAAGGACAGACCTGACAGATTCAACCACAAAATTTATCAAAATATTTTATGATCTAACTTTAGATCCCGTGTACCTATCGTGTTGATTGAATGAAAATACAGCCTTATTTTGTATTTGTCTCTTTTATTACAAAAATACGTTTTAAATAGCTTATATAAAGAGTGAATGCAGATGGGATCAAAATTTATTAAATACGTAAGTACTCTTCAAAAACGGGAAGTAATGGTGTTTACGTTTTAGGGAATGATATTTCTGTAGATGTTGTCAGGGAGTTTGATAAATTCAGTAATTGAATGATTTAAAGTATAACGTGGTACAATATTCAAGAACAGAGTAAATCAAAATAATAAGAGCTGTAAAAAAAGCGGATTGAGTAGCAGAGGCGAGCAATGTGACTGCTGCAAAAGAAGCAGTCGATGTGACGGACAGAGCCTCTCGTTTCCGGTAGACCCCATCTCCACCGGGGTGGAGCCCTGCGTTAGGAGGCTTACGAGATTTCCGCCTAATTGGCCCCGAAATTGGTTGACAAAGGTAATAAGCTACTTATTTAACGCCAGGTTGTGTAACTAATTCTGCTACTAAGAATGAAAAAATCTCCTAAGGTAATTTTCTGTTTTTTTAGTGGTAGATTAATTCAATTGCTTAGTACCCACGACAGACTGTCTTATCTTTTTATACTTCATATTTAAACAAATTTGAATAGATAATAAGATAATATATACAAGATTACGATAACTTTTGTTTGTGTGAGCTTTCGCCTTTCAAGGGCATCGTCAGACAGTCTAAAAGGTACAATAGAAGTATTCACTATTACATAAAACGCAAACTTCATTTGAATTACAAATGATTTTTTAAAATAGAAACTTTCAGGGCTAATGTTTTAGCTCTGCTAGGATTAAAATCCGGCATCATACAAAAAAAATTAAATCACATTGGTAATGAAGCATTTTTCAAGTTAAAGTCTTTGTGGTTTAAGTATTAAGAAAGACAAAAAAGAGGTCATTTCATACAATTTCAAGGTCATTTATTTATTTTGGAACCATTGCAGCTAAAGAAAATTTATTTACTTATTTATTAACTGTTATGCACCAAAAAGAATTAAATAGATCGTGTTATTTATAGCTCATAGCATTATTCCGTTATCTGATTGAATAAAACATTTTTTTGTATTTTCTTCTTCAGGGTAATTTTCCCACAACTTTCCGGCAAGAACTCCATAATTAAAACAGACCGGGAATCCTGAAAACGCATGAAAAACGTACTGCGGCCATGGTTCGCCTGTGATGAAGGACCAACTGACAACAAGAACCAATAACCCTCGTGTGCTCTTACACTTCAACCATACTCTAAGCTTGAGTTTAAAAAAAGCTGTTGATAGATATTTATTATATTATTATAATGTAAATTATATATATACCAGAAATGTAGCCCGTCATAAAATGACGTATTCGATGATCGATGCAATAGTGTTTGAACATATGTTTGGCTGACAATTAGATGAATATTTTGTACACATATTTTTTTAATAACCGTATATTAATTTTGAAAGCAAAGCCATTCTAGGAAATATCACATTTCGTGTCACAAACAACGAATCACTTTCACTGCACTGTTCTTTATTAGATGCAGTCTTTATCACGTTCAATTGTGCCATTCTTTTTTAATTACGTTTGCTGTGCTTAGACGGTGTTATTTTTTTAGGAGGCATGTTAAGTTATTAATGATGTGATTTATAATTTCTAACGCAACTAAAAAATAAAATTGGTACTTGTGTCAAGCTGACATAAACTGGAAATTTCTTAGAAGCATCATATTTTGTTTTTTTGTAAAAATTCTAAATTTGATATTATCGCTGTGAACAACAGAATCATATAATTCGTACATAAAGCATATTTGATAGTTTTATTTAATTAGTTTATGAATGAAAATATTATCCTATCGTCTTGAAATTCGGCACATAACTGCAAAAAAAATTACTGAATCAGCATAAAATCAGCGTTGTATCTTTTAAGATATTCTATAGAGAACTAAAAAATGAAACATACACACACACCCACCCACCTACACACAATGGATATTATTATAGTAGATTCCACAAAAAAAAAAAAATGTTTTTCACATGTGAACCGTTTACCTAAAAATATATTATAAACTTGCGTAGGCAACAACGCGAGGTTGTTAAATATTCATTAAACATAAGTTTTATTAATTTAAGTTGTGTGTATTTTCGAATTATGTTACACCTTTCCTGGAACCTTATTTCCACAGAATGTAGAAAATTGTGACTGTAAGGAGAGCAGGAAGCCGAGGGGTGACGCCTGGCGCCGCTGCTGGATTAATCACCTGAAATTTTGTCAATTAATCTTTTCAGGAACAAGCACGGCTTTCCGCGGAGTTAAATTACCCCAGAAATAAGCAGATAATACAGGTTTTGGCAAGTTTTGTGGAAAATTATATCGCAGGACGTATTACTGCGGCTGTCAGATGAGGCTTCGCTGTGTATTATTTAATTTATCTTACTGCTCCTCCGAACCCCTGTACCCTGGTAGCATGTGTTTTAGAAATTTAAGGGACGTTACATCGCAATGTTTTGTTTCTTCATATGTTTTTACACATTCTAATTTATATATTCTAATTAATATTAGACAGATATATCAAGTATGTGTAAATTTTGATTCAGTGTATTGAGACTGCATTACTTACATCCTCGAATGAAATAAGCAATGAAATATTATTTCAAAAAATATTATATTTATGCATGTCGTGCTTTTGATTTAGGTCTCAGTACTGGAGCCATCTTCAGGTAATCTTCACGCAAATTTAATAGTAGATTAGTAATTTGTGTGAATCATAAAATATTTTTTCAGTTCAGTTCTCAAATTGCTCGCTTTGATTTTGGACCCGCACGCCACTGAGTTAAATTCGCGTACACTTCAGAACCGTTTAAATTCGTTTTTGAAACACGGCTCTGTGAGCCTCGCGTTCAAATTTAAAAATTCATTATTTCGCCGAAGTGTATTCGGCGTTTTATTATTTCCAACCCTCGCTTCGCCACCCCCGGCCGCTGTACGGCGACTGACAAATCACCTGAAGGATTGCGTCGAGTTTTTAGAAGACCAGCACTTTGAATTCCCAACAAACGTTTGCCCCCATCCCTTACGGCTGACCTCGCCGTTCGCCACATATGCTGTGAACATCGCTCTGTGGAATTTCACAAGTTTTACTGGAGTAAACATGCAAATAATTAACATCATAAATTTAAGTGCGAAACGTTAGACCTTCAACATGATAAATTCAGGCTTTTTAGATATGCTGCAAAAATACTTCTGTGCGATCGTGCTCAACTTCGAACTGGTGAGATTCTCTCTTAATGATATTCACTTTATCTTTTCCGTGCGAGAGTTTAAAAAAATTACACGTAACAAAGAGTAAATTAAAATAACTAAATATATAATTCAGTTTTTTTAGGTGCAACTTTGAATGTTTGACCTAAATCAATCTTTAAAAAATCTCTAATCAAAGTAGATCAAAAATTTACGACAGAATTCCTTGATTTTTTTACGCAAATGACCGGGTCAATGGCGTTCTAGCGTCGAGCAGCAAAATAAAAAATAATAAAAATTTTAGAGGGGTTGAAAATTGAGATATAAAACACTGTAGTCCTGCCAGACCTATCCTCGGAAGGTCCTAATAAATATTTCTCTGAGAAATCTCTTAGTCGAGCAATAGTCTAGCAACAAATGAAGAGTTGTGTATATTTTTTTAGAATTTCTTTGATCAACCTGTAAACGTAATTTTTTACTGTGCATATTCTTCAAACATGGAGTATAATTACACAACAGCCTGCAACATGATATTGGCGGATTAGAGGCGTCGTAAACGCGAAAGGAGTGGCGCGGTACTAATTGCTTATTCTCTCGCCTCACGCGTCAAAAAGTAACACCCGGCTTACGCGACGCTATCTCTCTTTTATGAATCGAATAACGAAGATTACACGCCGTCAAAAGCAAACAGGCTAATGGACGCCCTCAAATATTCCCTTTGGCCGGTGAAGCTGCCAGCGACGGCGACCCTGAACAATGCTGACAACAAAGCCCCCCGATTCTGGCAACACAGCCGACGGCCGCTCTAGGGGTGTGCCACATAGCGAACCGGCGAATAACCCCATGGAAGACATTGTTATTTGCATTTACTATTACTAATAAAAAAATTTAAAAAAATTATTAAAAAATATGAAAAATTCGTTCAATTCTAAGTCCTCCACACCTCAACAGGCATGATACAATATTTATATTCGTTAAAACCATTTCTAATCAAGTCTGAAAAAAACCAATTAAAGGCGTATGACTATAAACATTTCATTTACTCCCCTCCTCATTAACTCGGCGATTTCCTGGTTTTGCACAGTGAACACGTCACAAAGGGTTCCCAAGTGCAGTTTCATTATTAAAACGTTAATTGTACAGGATCGGTTTGTTCCGGTTCACGCTGTGCGAACCGGAAACGAGCCAGCACTAGTCCACCCTTTTCCATCGGAGACTTAAAAATCACTCGCTTATTCCCTTTGGCAACACTTTCGCCAACCCAAAATGGCCGACGCGAAACAGCAGATGAAAAATTAAGCAGTGGAAGATTAGAGTTATCAGCGTGGAAAATTCGCTTGATTTTGTTTACTAGTTCTTGTGTGGAAAATGTGATCATGGTAATATTTAGGGCGGATTGTTTAGTGTAACAGCGAATATAATTTTTAATATTTTTTACATAATTTAAATAAATATTACTGTGCATTTATCTGCAAGCCCGTCGGTAGTCGGCAGTTTCAATAGATGTTTTGATTTATTGCAAAATGCTTAGAAATACTCGCATCCAATCTGTAGTAAAACCTCGCTTAGGTAAGTACGCTCACGTGGAATATAATGGCTCCTTATTTCTGTATAGCAAAGGAGATCTTGGAACATGAGCTTCTATCCCATGCTTTAAGTCTAACTGGATGTTGCGTAAGTTTTATGTCTTTTGAGTGTAATGAGAAACGTGTTTATGTACTGCCTGTAATTAGATACACTTTTGTGAGATCGTAAAGAGAATTCCCACTGCCTATACAAGCCAGGGTTGCTGTTTCCTATTGAAATGCACAAAAGTTGTTGAATTTTTTTATCGCCTTATTTTATTCATAATAAAACATAAATAAATAAAAATTTGATATCATGAAATATATAGGAAATTGCGATTAAATGCTCTATGTACATTTTTGCCTTTAAGGTTTTCTTTGAACTAGTTAATAACACACTACCAACGACTCATATATAATTACAAGTTAAAAAAAGGAAATACAATTATATACATATATAAAATAGTTTTTTTTTGTACTGCTTCCTTGCGAGCGACGTATACTTTAAAATTTAATTATTTCTTGTTAAAGTATGGAAAATTTCAAATTTAAGAGAGTTGTTAATTTCTGCTTTATTGATTTAATGTTATATTTAAAAAGTATTGTATGAATCAACAAGACTTCCTTTTTATTCAATCTACATGTGTAGCAGCCCTTGGGGATGTTCATCTTGCAATAAAAAAAACCACTCAAGAGCGAATGCAAAGTCTATTTTACGATATGCTATTTAATTATCCGGGGTCTGAAATAATTGGGCGATAAATTTGAAGCAATAATAGCGGGTTTGAATTACGCTTACGAACCGTTCATAAAAAAACGTGATAAATTTATGAAAATTACACACCAACGACATTAAATATATAAAGAATTAAGCTATAAACTTATGATTCTAACAGCTGTTTAAAGATTTCGTTTCGTTTGGTTTTTAGCATCACGATGACCTGTCACATGCAAGGCTTCTCCGAGCACTTCAAAATCCTCCCTTGATTTGTACCCCTTTGAAGCTGACTCTGCCGATGAGATTTTTCTAGAACTGAAACGTAAGTCATAATATTTTTATCCAATAGTTTGATGCAAATCTCAAAGACTTACAAATATACTTGTATTTTTTGAATCTCAAACAAACGTCGTATAAATATGTGCGGTGCATTTTCTACACTACTATTATAATTCTCACTATTTCATTTTTCCATCCATTCAGTTTTCGTACTTTTAACAGGTGTCTAAATTCTTTGTGCTTACGGAAATGCATTACACTTACAAAACCATGCATTCTGGTATATTTGTAAGTATAATATGAATACCCGTTTATATATATATAATACAATAATTATTTGTCAGTACAGCGTCAGTATAAAGCCAATCAAAATCAACTGCATTTGATTCTTGAGTATGTTTACAGTGCCAGATATAATAACAACGACTACTCGAAATGCCGTGCATTCTCTTCCTCGACATCCAATAGTTCAGTTCTGTGGAATTTCTTACCAATTTACGATAACCTAGATTGAATTCGACATGAATTGTTCAAATTTCGGAGAGAATATAATTCTGCGTTGAAATCTCGAAATGTCAAATATTGACGCGGCTTTTCAGTTCAAATATCTCGCTAACCATGCTTACAACCTTGAGAATCTTGATTGTTTTGATTTCTGTTGATTAAGCTGTTTCTCATTAGATGCCTATTGACAGTATTAAACTATCGATATATTGATTGAAATATTTATGTATTAGCATCAATTCAATTTATAAAACGAGTCATTATCAATAATGTCACAATCTAGAATTTTAATCCTTTTTTTATATTTTAAACATTTATCGATACATGTAATGTCGACACAAATTGTCTTTGACCAAACTTAAAAAAAAAGGCAAGCTCAGTAACATCATTAATTCCAATATATTCTTAAAAGTAAATTACACGATATTTAGTATTTGTGATTATCCATTTATTATTTTATTTCTTTTGTATTGCATTGTGTATTATTCCCTTATAGAAAACTTGGTTCAACTTGTTAAAAATATACACTGGCCCAGTTAATATTTCTGCGAGTGTAGTGAATATGTTCAAGAATTGCCTACATTTATTTTGTTCGTTATACCCAAAAACAGTTACCTTAAAAGCGCCCTTAACGCGAGCAGGAACAACCCCATTAATAAATATCCTTTCAGGAGTACAACCCCCAAACTCCCAACAACACCCTCTTCTCTTTTGACCACCGCCAAAAGAATGCTTAAAAACCTTATAGGCACTAATGAGTGTACATAATTAATGTAAGCTAGCACTTGTATTCATACCCAGTGGATATAAATAGTAATATTTAATTTTTTTTCTTTAATTGTGCTAATTTTATTGTTAAATTTCAATATTTGAATATACATACTTTTTAAAAAATTAATTAAAATTTTCCATTAACCGTTTTCTGTTAATTTATACGAATTTGTATATTAAAAGCGTTGGATCATTTTAAAAATAAATCCGTTGGATAGCATCCAAGAACTGGTTATTTATAATATTCTTTTAGAAAATCTATTTATAGAAAGCAGCAAAATAATTCACCCTTCTGTCGTGGAAATTTGTTTAATGGATTTTTTGTTGTTTCACGTGTAAATTGATTATCTTAAAAAAAATTAAATAAACACCTGTAAAACATGGACTGTGTGTCATTAATTGATTTGTTTGTTGCTACTTAAAAGCTATAGATTTAAGATCATATTTTCCATTTGTTTGCTTTGCAACATTTGCAAATAATAATTCAATCTAACTATTTCAAGGCAAAACTATTCATACAAACAATATTTCTACTGTGACTTTTTGCTGGCTTGATAGCAAAAGGTCACTTTGGAAATTGTTTAACGTGAAGTCATATATCACTTTCACAGTCAAAATGTGTTTCAACACCTTTTGTTTTACAAACATTCCGTATCCTAACTGTCAAAACCGCGCAAGGAATTTCTTCGTTGTATGTTCAAACGCGACAAAAACTTAGTCACAGCAAAATAGTTGCAAATACACTCTCTAAGGAACGTTTACGTCTGAGACCACATATATAGTATAATATTAAAATTACTTAAAATATTAATTTAAAAAAAACACGTAAATACCACGTCATGGTATCTATATCCATGGGAAGAAAATTATACAATTTTTTTCTTTCAAACATTGTTGACTGTTGTTAGTTTTGAATCTGAACAACTGTTTTCACTGGCTGTTTTAATAACTGGCTTATCGACCTGTTTTATAACATAGGTATAGACTGCTCATTCATAATATTTCAGCTTGATCGTGTATATATTCATATTCACCGACTTGCTGAATAAATATAAAATAAAATAACGGACCCTGTTGAGTTACATTCGACGGGATTTTCCACCTGGCCACATCCGGTTCTACCTGGAGGGCATATCTTAAATACCTAATGAGACATTTTTAGGAATGAAGTCCGCAGAGGATTTCAGCCGAGGGAAGGGCCGGCAGGTACAGTGATGTTTAAAACAACAGCCAGACATTATCTAAGGGCGGGTCCTTTTTCAGAATAGGACCGCAAGGTGGCAGCTATAATAAATACACCTTTCGAAATATATCGGCCGCAATTCATTGCCAAGGTTACAGAAAAGACGGATTCGATTTGTAGAATACACAACAGACAGTTTTGATTTATAAAAATCTATATTTCAATCAAACATGCTTAATCAGATGGCTAGGCGATTTCTGCATGTAAAGGAATGAACTTTTATTTTTTGAGAGTTTGTAACTCAAAAATTACCATACGTAAATAAATTCATCGTTATCGGGTTTTTTTCGAACCAGATGCGTTTATGAAACTCTTCTATCGATGCCATCTAATTATTTTTTTTATAAGAGCTACACTATTGTTCCGGCCTAAAGTACTTTTAACTATCTTCTTTTGAAGATATTTAAATATCTTATTTATGTCATGCAATAGAAAAACAATATTCTTAATGATATGTTGATAAGTTTTGATTAGCAAACTGAATTGATAAATTGCGGCCTATCAATTTTGAAAGTGAAGCATTTCGGATACGAAAGTAGGCACATTATACACTAAATTTGCACCCTTTCCGTGGCCCTCCCTCCGCTTCTACTTAGAGGCTTTAATAAAACATAAGGGTGGCTGCAAATCCTCTTTCAGGAGGGAAATTAAAGAAAACGACTTTGTGCACTTAAGGCTCGCGGAAAACTCCACAGGGGATGAACAATCACCGGCGGGAATGGATTAAAACGCTGAAGAATGTTCATAAAGGTGAGAGAAGGCTTTGTAAAAAACTGCTGGAAAATCCCAGATGTGTCAACAAGTTATAAATACGCCAAATTTATTTTTTAGTATCGCTTTAGTACAATGAGGATTCTTTCGATAAAAATAAAATTCATAAAATGATTTCATTTTATGAATATAATTTCATTCACAAAAAAAAAAACGGTTGATCACATCTAAGCTCAATAGAGTTTTTTTGCTGAGTCTTAAAAATTCGACATTAGGGATTTATTTTAATCATTGTGCTTTAAAAATATATTTTAAAAACAATTTTAAATTCATCAAAAATATTTTTAAAAATAGAGAGTCTACGTAGTTTTGTCACCAAAGTATTTTTATCAAATTTGTTTTGTTAAAAATCTAGATTTTTAATTTTTTGGATGTTCAATTTTTTCAAAAAAGTCCATTTATCTTCGATCTAAGTACTTCGTTCGTGAATTATTTTTATATGAAAATAAACTTTGGGGAAGTTCTATATTACATCTATTTAAAAATAAACTCATAATAAAATATTTTATATAATTAATTTAAATAAAAGGTAAATAATCTATATAAAGTGCAATCAATCCAGGTTTACTTCCTCAACAGATTAACAAGCGAGCTTTCACCCAAAAACCTGTTAATTGTTAAAGTTCATTCCACCCCTACTATCACCAGGGCTAAAGTCAACTCTTCAATTCCAGGAGTTCTTCAATGTCTCTTCCTTACCTAAACTTACTTTCAGCAGGCCCTGCGATAGGGGTGTAGAGCATTTTCAGTTACACGGGTTCATCAAATATACGCTGAAATTTAATTTAAAATATTGTTTCTTTTGAGGTAAATCATTTTTTTCATATATTTCTCATGGTTTTCTAAAAATAAATCTTAAAAGTAATAATTCAATATTATATTACACATTTGATTTCTTGTGACAATTAAACATATAGTACATTTTAAAACAAATTAAAAAATCTGCTTACTTGTATATATAACATAGACACTTCCCAATCAGCCAGAGGAAAGATGAAGATTAATCATGTATTTTTTGGATCTTTTTGAAATTACCATGTTTAAATAAATTGCACTAAAAATGCGCGCAAAATTAATTAAAAAAGATGATTATAATGTTTATATTTAAAAGTAAGAAAGTGCGATTATAATGTTTTCATTGTGTCAGCAATAAAGATTCTTGGTTTTGTAACTAAATATGTCTATTTTGTGGATTGAACGTCAATCATGTGCATTTTAATTACCTTTACAGGCTTATATTCCCTATACAAGTCCACGATTATATTTTACTGAGAGTCTCTTTGAAATCATTTTCAATGTGTGAAAAAATGTGTCTAATCGTATTTTATTTATAAATACTCAAAAAGAAGAAATGTGAAATAAATAATACTACTTTGCATATGGAATAACCAAAAAAACGATTACGGTAAAGTACAATGTTAAATAGCTCGTCACGTCAAGAATCCACTGCTGAATTTGATATTCAAATAAATCCTTGTGCGTATGCAAAAAACCTAAGAATATACTGTACAGGTATCCTGAAAGGGCTGCAGCCGCTGGTGGGGTTAGGTTAGGTTAGGAGGGACTCACCCCGTCCGTCATCAGTTACCCTCCCCGCGAGAGACTGATGGCGGGATTGTTACGGGGATAAATTGAATCATTAAAAAGTAACTTCTGTTTGAGAGCTTTCATTCCAACTTTCGGATTGAATCGAGATAGAGTTTACTCTGACTGTTTTTATGCGAAGCTTTTCTATCTATTTTCAAGGTGTTTTATTGCGCACTTAATCACACTGTCTTTTATTTGTGTATGGAAATAAAATGTAGTTTATTTTATCATTTGTGAAATGTTATAGGTGTTTTTTTTTTGTATTTTATATCTAGGATAATGGCCATATTTATCACGGCTCGTTTTCGTGCAGACTCAAAATCAAAATAAATCTTATAGAGCTGAACTTGGAATTTCAGAAATATGAGACATCAATTTTTTTTATTATAGCGTGCAAGTTTTGATCTGAAAACTTGAAATTTGTTTAAAAACTATAGTTAAATTTATAAATTTAATTTCAGCAATTAATATAGATTGTTTCCCGTGTCGTGTAGTTGGGGGATCTGTCGCGGGGTGATAAGGGCTTATGTCCAAAGTTCAGTGAAATCACCGCACAGGCCGGAGCTCGGCAGCAGTGGGAATGCGCCCTTATCTCGCTCCGCCATGATTTATTGCGACATATTTATATGTATTGTTTGCAAAATTGCCCGCTATATAGTTCGTCCAAAATTATAACCGATGATGTTAGTTAGATATTCAATAAATCCGCACTTTTACTCGCACAGGTTTGATCCAGAGTGTTATGTTGCATAGTGGTTTTTATCTTCGGAGGTTTTATGTAAGAAGCAGTTAATAGCCTTCATTTATACCTTAAAGCTTACATTACATAAATTTACAAAAAAGAAATTTAGTGTATACAAAATTTTATCAACGAATGTATGTGTATATGCCAGGTACATGAACTTTGACGAATAATTTTCATTATCAAACGAATCCGGCTTGTAAATTTTTGTTTGTTTTTGTGCTTATAAAGTAAGTTTAATTCGCATTTTATTCTCTCCTTGGCACCAGTTGTGGCACAGTGCCATATGTTTCAATTGAGTGCCACACAGCGTCATTTTACCTTTCCCCATGAGTCATTGCTGCCCTTTAAAAGATGAACCCGGCAGGAACTAGCGGCTGAGTCGCGATAAATCTTCATAAGTAAATCCGACAGTCACATATTACTCTGTATGCGCAGGACCAAGGACGACCTCCTACTTAGGTGAGGGCGTCGGCAAGGAGGACCCAAACATTGGGATTTATTTATATTTAACTATATATATATATATAAAAAAAAAAAAAATTAGGTGTCAGTGACACGTGATCCATGCAAGCAATAAAGCTTTGCATTCCCTAAAATTGCTTAGGCAATTATTTGACGCTCAAAGCAATAATTTTTTTGTATAGCGATACAAACCACTACGCCGGGTCATCATCAGATGCATGACTAAAGTTTAGTCATGCATCTGATGATGACCCGGTGTATAGGGTCGAAACTAGTTATGCAAATAATCCTAATAAACTCAAAGTGAAGACAAAAATACAAAGTTACTTTTTATCATTACAATAATGGATCTTCACCAATCAAATGTCTTGTCTTGTCCTTATATTACTAAGTAAATAATTTGCATGAGTTATTAAGGTCATGCCTTCCCGCTCCTCCCGTTCTGTTGCTTGGGCATGGCTGCCATTCTGTACCCTGAGCGTGTGTAAAGGATCGGTAAAGGAGTAGTGAACTTGGAATGATTGTGGAGGGATGGTACCTTGTTTCTGTAGCTTGCTGCCAAAGGAGTATCATATCTAAACGAAAGAGCTTTGTAAAAGAAAGGTTTATATAATTATGCTATTGGGGATCCACTACACTATTTTCCCGTGAAAACCATGAACACTGGTTGAGCATTAGTATATGCTCAGTGAAAAGGTCGCCAACATCATTTGAGGAGAGGCACTTGGTGAAGAATTAAGCTCATTTATATTCAATAGGCAAATCTACTGGCGCTGATTTTGGATTCACCGCTCGCTACTGAAAAGTGTATAAAACTTTTTATTTAAAATATTATTGCTAAACCTGATGTAAATGTGTATTAGGAGCGCACGATTTTTATAGAGGTTTTATATTTGTTCTCGATTCTTAAGAAACAGTTGTATAAAATGAGGCATTGTTAGTCGATGCAAAGTAGTGAGAAACACCCCTGTTTCGACTTAAAAAGCCATGAAAACAGGCTCAGCATGAGTGAAATGGTCGCCAACATCATTTGAGGAGAGGCACTTGGTGAAGAATTAAGCTCATTTATATTCAATAGGCAAATCTACCGGCGCTGATTTTGGATTCACCGCTCGCTACTGAAAAGTGTATACAACTTTTTATTTAAAATATTATTGCTAAACCTGAAGTAAATATGTATTAGGAGCGCACGATTTTTATAGAGGTTTTATATTTTTTTTCGATTCTTAAGAAACAGTTGTATGAAACGAGGCATTGTTAGTCGATGCAAAGTAGTGAGAAACACCCCTATTTCGACTTAAAAAGCCATGAAAACAGGCTCAGCATGAGTGAAATGGTCGCCAACATCATTTGAGGAGAGGCACTTGGTGAAGAATTAAGCTCATTTATATTCAATAGGCAAATCTACTGGCGCTGATTTTGGATTCACCGCTCGCTACTGAAAAGTGTATAAAACTTTTTATTTAAAGTATTATTGCTAAAGCTGAAGTAAATGTGTATTTGGAGCGCACGATTTTTATAGAGGTTTTATATTTGTTCTCGATTCTTAAGAAACAGTTGTATGAAACGAGGCATTGTTAGTCGATGCAAAGTAGTGAGAGACACCCCTGTTTTCGACGCCTGGAGAGCCAGCCCTACGAACAATCGCTGCCAGGAGCGCACAAGTAGCGAGGAGGTGGCGGAGACATCCGTGTTTGCTAACGACGTCTTCCTCAAGGTAGTTCAAATACGGCATTAATTATTCAGGCATTATCTGCGCCGGGCGACGGCAGACGGCGCCGCACAGTAACAAGGCGGGGGCCGCGACATGATCTCCCGAGACCGTGGAAGTGCGATATCGACTGAAATAATTATTCATTGAAAACAATATATACATAAAACGAAACTAACCTAACCTAATACATTTTAATATTAAAAAAAAAAAAAAATTCTAAATCTGAAATTGTAGTTTGAAAATATTTACACTCGAACTCCGAAGAACTGATCAAATCTTATTTTATTACTAGAAATGTAGCCCGTCATAAAATGACGTATTCGATGAACGATGCAATAGTGTTTGAACATATGTTTGACTGAACATTTTGTACACATATATTTTGAATAACCGGATATTAATTTCGAAAGCAAAGCCATTCTAGGAAATATCACATTTCGTGTCACAAACAACGAATCACTTTCACTGCACTGTTCTTTATTAGATGCAGTCGTTATCACGTTCAATTGTGATATTCTTTTTTAATTACGTTTGCTGTGCGTAGACGGTGTTATTTTTTTAGGAGGCATTTTAAGTTATTAATGATGTGATTTATAATTTCTAACGCAACTAAAAAATAAAATTGGTACTTGTGTCAAGCTGACATAAACTGGAAATTTCTTAGAAGCGTCATATTTTGTTTTTTTGTAAAAATTCTAAATGTGAAATTCTCGCTGTGAACAACATAATCATATAATTCGTACATAAAGCATATTTGATAGTTTTATTTAATTAGTTTATGAATGAAAATATTATCCTATCGTCTTTAAATTCGGCACATAACTGCAAAAAAATTTACTGAACTTACGTGCATAAAATCAGCGTTGTATCTTTTAAGATATTCTATAGAGAAGCAAAAAATGAAACATACACACACACACACAATGGCTATTATTATAGTAGATATTTTATACTCGTTGCAGTTTTGATATGTCCCATTGTCGGATGCATGTTTATTCAACTAATAATAAATTAATTATACTACAAACTTACTGTCACAAAGCATGCTATATAATATAATAGTTGTTCTGGCTGTTGGCAGTAACAGTCCGTGAAAACAAATATTTTTTTATTGTGAGTGCGGCTCAAATAGACGAGAAGCACCTGTTAAAAATATTTTTAAGAACCCGTCTTTTCTAATTTGTATTCTGATGGGTACAAATACAAATAAATCTACAGTGGCGTGCGTAGAAAAACCCTTCAACTCTCCCAGGACAAAGCGCATACGAAGAATTTTAATTTTTCAGCCATGGGAATCAATAAAACACACCACTTTGTATGAGTCGGGGGCCGCAAGGACAAGACAAGAAAACGGAAAAGCAGTTTGGTGCATAAGAGATAAGCACAATATTTAAATGAGATATTGAAAGCCTTGCTTTTGTTTGTATTCTGGAAGCAATTTATATTTCTTAAAATATCTTGTTAAAAAACAGTTATGCTAATCTCTAGATCACAGTGTGGTTTATCTCTTACAATATTTATTTTTACCGCTTTCTCCTATATATCACAACGAGATTCTGTAGTTAACCACTTTAGCCCGCTATTTATTATATTGAGACTAGTTTTTTTTTATAAATAATAAATAAATATGATTTCCTTTCAAACTCGTATAACCTTAGTGATTTGCTACATTTTATTATTCTGTCCGCGCGTGGGCGTAAAATGATTATTTTGATTAACATTGGGAACACATCTCTTATTGCCGAAGACCATTAATTAATAATTTATTAAAACAGTCCACTTTATATGGCGACGTCCCCATAAACTCCACCGTCGAGTGCCGTCATATTTGTACAACACGTATATATTTATATGAACGGCTCTGAACATGGAGCACTCTTGTAAAATACAGAGCATGTCTCGCCCGACCCACGCGTGCTCGCCGGGAACTGGTCGCATTAAATACCGGAGTGAACTTTAAAATCGTACTCACCAACACGGTGACACCCTTTAAACATTCGATTCACGGTTATTAAGTGCTCAATACGTAATTTTAGGGAATCCCCCAGAGAAAAGTAGTTACTAATATGATTAGACATATTTTTTCACAGATTGAAAATGATTCAAAGAAACTTTCAGAAAAATATCATCGTGACTTGTGTAGGATTCGAACCTACATCTCCAAGCTTACATGACCGGTGTACTAACGAATCATATAAAAAAGTAATATAACTAATGTACCTTGTACTAAATAGTCATATTAGTAAGTAATATAAGCCTGTAAAGGTAATCAAAACGCACTTGATTGACACGTTCAATCCACAAAATAGACAAACAAGTAGTTCTTATCACATAGCTAGGAGGCTACGATAATTTTTATTTTTAAGTGCTTTCAGAGTTGATCAAATCATGATAACAGCTGCTACCTTTTCTTAATACTACAAAAAATGTGTCCAACAGTAGGATACATAAAAACGTTGGAGGTTTGTATTTACTTAATAAATATCATGCGCGTTTCTGCAAGCAAAACAATTCTGCAAAAGTTTTGTATTTGTGTTAAATTACAAAATGTTTCCAGTTCAATTAAAAAAGAAGTCAAATGTTAGTCATGAAAAGTCGTCAACGGTCAAAATTACTTCTGGATGCTACGGCCTCTCTCTTTCTTAGATCATCTGAACTAGGATGACTCTAGTGCAATTAAAAAATACTAGCCAAATTTAACGCTTATTTTTTAAATTTATTTTCTCCATGTAAAAAAGTGTGAATAAATGGTCAGGTATAAATAGATACAATATCAGAGGTCACAAAGGTGTGGTGACCGATTAGGTATGTGAGAAGAATAGTTTTATTGTTGATGCTTACATTAGAAGGGTGATATTTATACGAGTGCCTTTTCGTAGGGAGTGAGGACGTGTTTATGTTTTTTTAAGACCATTTACATAAATATTTCAAGTGAGAATGCAATTCGATGATATGCATTTATGGAGATGCAACGGCCCTGGGTCTGTGGATCCAACTGGTGAGGGACAATCGAAGTTGGAGGAGGGTATCGAGAATTCTTACAAACATGTGAAACAATCCAAGTATTTGAGAGATTTCCACAAAAAAACTTTCACTAAGCTGGATGAATATGCACGTTATAGGTTTGGAATAAAACATGAGGAGTTTTATTTTAATTGTTGAAATAACATTTGATTTATTTCATTCACATCATACAGTACACCGATTGTTATCTTTTGAATAAGTATACCTTATACATTGGATGATTTTGAAGTTTCTTAAGTGTATTGTTGTGTAGTGGTTCTTGCTTTTTGACTTTTAGGTTTCGGTACAAATTAATTGGTTCAGAAATCCCTGAAGATGGTCTCAATACTTAGACCATAACGTCAAAAGACAAGAGCCACCACACGTTGTAACAACCAATAGATCTAACATCATCGGTTGCTAAAACCTCCGAACAACAACATACTTTAAACATGTCTGAAGTTATAAATTATGAAACATTAACTATTTTTAGTGAAATGCAAATCGTTGAGCCGAATAACGAACCTTTCTAACCACGGACTGTATTCTTACCTGGAATCTGAAAGACAAGTCGAGGATGATTCAGCTGTGCTGCGCTTCTGACTTGTCGTTTTAATTCTCCTCTAGAACAATAGATCTAATTTTCAGAACCTAACATGGTCACGTGTACCCAGCGTGGCGTCCACCTGTACAGGTAATGTTTCTCGAGTAGAACTCATAAGCATAAAAAATACCGATTATTATAAAACAGCGGCGTGCAGTTTATACTATCAACATAAAAAAAAACAAACATCTTAAAACTTACTTAAAAAATTCTTATATCAAAATAAAATTTCACTGGATCTTTAAAACAGCCATGGGTGTGGGTTCAATTCAACAAAATATTCCTAAGTCTACGAGATACCTAATAAAATAAAATATAACGTAAGCATTGCGACAAAATGATTCTCGCATTTGCAACCTACAAATAATGTCGCATTACTTCAATTTATTTATCGCAGCCTAATGACACCAGGGCTGTGTAATGCATTTTGACGTTCAATAAAATTTATGTGTTATTATTGTGAACGTCTTGCATTATTCGGCAGTCCCATTATAACGTATAAATAACAGTTTAGCTGTAACATATTCACGATTGTGTTCCAAATCACGGATGCCGAGTCACAGCCCTTTATTTACGATAACACTGCATGAATATTTCATACGGCAATCGGATAAAGGGATGGGCATGTCGCAAATCAAAAATCACGATGCTATATTTTGAATATATTTTCAAATTATTTTGGCATGATCTTGATGACGTCACTAAATTTAAATGCATTGCTTGTAACTTCAATATTTATTGCAATATTATTTAGAAAAATTATTTCAAAATAAATAGTTTGTATATCTAGACTAGGACCTTCTGAATACTAAATACTTAAGCGACATACAACATATTTTATGAGAACTTGTATACCTTGTTATTAGAAACTGAAAACTAAATACTAAAGAGATAAACTGACTCCTCTGTAGAAGCTTGTTTATCAAGTTATAAAATAATGTGTGCTTTAAATTATAAAAACATCCAAGCCTTTGAATAGAATTATGGTTCTTGTTTTATAGGATTTTGTATATTTCGTTGAATAATACTAAAGAGATATCCAAGCTCCCGTATATAAGCTTGTTTATCTTGTTATAAGAGACTGAATACTAAAACAAATAAAAGAAGATTGCTTATTTGGTTTGTTCGTGTATGACACTTCATAATGTTAAATATTATAAAACAAGAAAATTAATAAAAAAGATAAATATTTATATCATTCTACTAAGAGCTTATATAGTATAAATTGTCACACAGTACGTAATATAATAAATAATAAAGAGATACAAAAACCCTCATGTAGAACCTCACGTGTCTCTGTTTTTAAACAGTTTCGCTGTCGAAAAGCCTAGGACAAGGTTTATTAATTAACAGAGCTGAAAAACCGCGCGGGCGGTGTTGCTACCGCTCTCTCGGTTTCGGGTGGATTGTCGAGGTCGCGCATCTCCGCGTAATCCGCGCTGTCGCCGCACCTGGCCGCGCGGACAACCGCGACCGTCGTCAGCCGGACGGGCCTGGCCCCCCCTGACCCCCCATGACCCCCCTGGACCCCCCTGGACCCCCCTGACCCCCTTGGACCCCCCTGGACCCCCCTGGACCCCCCTGGACCCCCCTGGACCCCCCTGGACCCCCCTGGACCCCCCTGGACCCCCCTGGACCCCCCTGGACCCCCCTGGACCC
The DNA here is from genome assembly GCA_022113835.1 of Atopsyche davidsoni. Lineage (NCBI taxonomy): Eukaryota > Metazoa > Arthropoda > Insecta > Trichoptera > Hydrobiosidae > Atopsyche > Atopsyche davidsoni. The sequence continues at coordinate 10,271,085 of JAILWY010000007.1, forward strand.
CCTGCCGGACCGGGCCGCGGTCAGGGGGCCGCCTCAGCGCTCGCGAGGATACTTCGCTAATTGCGCTTGTTGAATATTAACACACAACGTATGACTTGACGTCAATCCTCGCCGAAAAGCGGACAGTTTTTTTTTATTCAAATTTACTTTAAATATTAAAAACAATTTAATTTTTTTACGAATAATTATGCATATTATCAAATGCGTCAAGAGCAAGACTTTCGCATATTACGGCTCCCGCGCTCTAGTGAAAAGATGATTTTTTTCGTCTTCCGTGAAACGTAAAAATTCATTCAGATGGCTAGGCAGATACAAACATTTTTAAATGGGCGCAATTTTGGCATTTAAAAGTTCAAGCCCTAAAAAGGCAAAAATGCTAAAAGTACTAACTAAGGATTCACACAGGCTTCTCCGTGTACTATTTGTTTGTGTGTGAAACGACTTTATCAATTGTATTTTATGTTTTTTTCTATTCTATTATAATTAAGATTTCTAAATTAAAAAAAAGTTATAATAAATATTAATTTTTCACTCAAACACCCATGTTAATATTAAGGTAATTCCGACAGTGCTGTAAATATATTTTTCTCCTCCATTGTTCATATTTTACTTAAATATTGAAAAAAAAAAAAAAAACATACCTTAGCTTAGCTTAGAACTTTTTAGTTTGTACATATTCGTTAATAAATTTCTGCAGTGACCTTTTACAATTTACAAAAAAAAAATTGTATTTAGCTATATACGAGTATGTAGCAAAATAGTATTTTTTTTTCAATCAAAAAATAATATATTTTTTATTTTTTTCAACAGAAATGCCTGTAGCTATAGCAAAATTTCTGTTTTTGTGTATCACTAAAAGCAAATTCAAAAATGTTTCAAGTTTCCAATTGTTTGTCGAGTCAAAACAGGTATGCTATGCATACATGAAAGAAAAAAATACCGAAGCCAATTTGACGGATCAAATAGCTTCAGAAACGCACATGTTACGGCTTTATTTCAGCAGTTAGGGGTAGCGACCCTTTTCAACATTCCGCATTCTGTCAGCATAATATATATTCAGGAAAAATATTACCGATGTGCAACAAAAACCATGGAAATAGTAGGATCGCTGAAATTCAATATCACCCTCTTTGAAAAGTAACACGTGGTAATGGATACGTGCATCATTTTGGGCCAAAATGTGGACGAACTGAATATTAAATATTTATCTGTATTAACGAATTGGAAATATCAATAGTCCTTAGAACATTCACTTGCTCAATAAGGCACACAGAGTTTATCAAATAATTATCTTGTAGTGGATACATACAACTATTTAATTTCCCGTTCCAAAAAAAATTGAGGCACCAGGCTGCAAAACCAGGAAATGCCGAGTTTGGATTAATTCCCATGTGTGTCCAAAAAAATCGATGGTATTTCGTGTGAAACAAATTAGAAACACATGATAACCATGTGTGGTAAATAAATAAAGCATTAAAATACTACATAGTATAGTGATCTCATTTGATAGTCACTACTTATTAAAGATTATTCGATTTATCCAAAAAGACTTCTTTGGATTATTCTTTGGTTCAATAACACGCAAGTATAACGGGAAGGCGATTGGAGGGTACATATAAAAAATATTTTTTTATTGTGAGATAGGTCATCGGGTTGTATGTGAGTAGCAAAAACACGAGGGAGTGTTTATAAGCGCGGAGGGAGGTATGGCCGGCGGAGTCCTCGCTCAAGCTGTACCGCCTTGCAGGACGATTGTAAAATGATCTTTAAATAAGAAAACAAACGGAAACATGTGAGATAGGTCATGGGGTCACATGGGGTAGCAGAAATCCGAGCAGGCAGCTGTGCAAGCGAGTGCCGGGCGCCATGTGCGCGACGTCAGAATTTAGATATTTATTGGGCATGCGGCGAGCCGTAATCTCCTTACCGCCATAGATTAACGTTGCCTCGCGGTATTCGAAGGGATTTATCGGCTATTAGGTTCGCCCCATTTTTACAATGTGTATTCAATATGTTCCGAAGATATATTAGAAAAATTCGCCTGAAAGTCGCATTACCAGCGGAGTTCGAAGTTTTATTAATTTTTTGATTTTGCGCCTGTGAAATGTAAGAATGATTTGCAATATGCTTTTTATGTGAATTTTTACTCGTTTTCGTAAAGTTTTGCAATCGATTCGTTATTATGCCGTACCGACATGTTCAAGACATCATATTTTCCTTGGTAATAATCGCCTCGAGTAATTACATTCACTTCAAAATTCATAGAGGCACCTTCAGGCTCTATAAAAAACGGCAACAAAACCCATCAACCCCTCGCAGCCCAGTGATGGCACCTCGTAAAACCTTTCCGAAAGCTCAAAGCGTCCTCCACAATATCATACATCACCGCGAGGGCGGCAACTTCCCGCCCTGCGACTCATCACTTCCGCCCGCCTGCCTAACTAGCACTCTTTTGAATATTTCAGAGATTCAGCATAATAATTTTCAGCCATATTTTCAAAATATTCAGTGGATGAATACAGATATTACTTAGCATTACAAAATACGCTGCATACAAAAAAATTGACATGGAAAGTAGTCGATGATCGCCACTCAGGAACCTATTGTGTATGGTGAACCACTTGGTAATTTTTCCGTTTTTCGTAGACCACTTGCCATCTAAATTTAGAGGTTTTTCAAATTCGTCGACATCAAACGTATTCTTGACAGCTGACATAGAGCTACTCACTATTATAGGGCAAAATGCGGATTTTTTGTAGGTCAAAATCGATATAGGCCACTTTGGAAATCTTAGAGACTTTACTCTACAAAAACTATGTATTATTATAATATATACTTGCACATAAATATGTGCGGACTATATTTCTTGATATCCCAAAATAATCTGTAAATAACTACAGCCATAAAAATGGGAATTTTTTTGCAAAAATAATTTTATAAAAATGAACAAACAATAAAAACTACCCTTGTATATTATTTTATGGTATAAAGCTGATGAACACAAATGTCGCACACCCTGTCACATGCCTCGGTATAAACAATGCTGGCTACATAAAATAAACTGTAATTTACGAGAGCGCGTCCCACGCACAGCGCTACGAGACTTGAGCCAGGGGCGGTTCGTCCTGGCAATCAATTTAACTCTGATAGATTACAGATAACAATATAAGATATTTCATATATCATGTATGAATGATGATGATGTTACAATTTAACAAATTTGACATTTATTTTGATAAAATGTATATTTATTAATAACTTATGTGTTTTTAGGTGTTACAAGATTTCCGATATCTCGGTTCAGGTATTGGGGTTATTTTAAGGCATTTTTTGAGTTACTGAAGACGGCCCCAGATTCACCCAAACCTTCGAGTTCAGTAAACACAATGAATAGTTTCTAATTTCACGTTTCCAGCGAGGTGAAATTTTTGTACGATTGGACATAAACAAGGCTTCTGTTTGAGAAATCGGGCGTTCTGATAATCGTTGAGCTTGCTATTTGTGTCTACTAATATAAACGGTTTATTCTTGTTCTGAAAATATTATTATTAATTTAAATAATATTGATTTATTATATAAAATACGAATTTTACAATACATGCGTAGCATAGAAATAATTTTTGATATTAATGAAAAACTATTTTTAGAACAATTTCGTTATATGCAGCAACGATAAAAACATAAAACGCTCACTAGTCATGGCCTTTACTTCATGATATTTTTTTCAATGTTTTGCGTATCTCACCGCACGCCCCTGGCACGTGGACTTACTCGGTACAAAGCCTTGTTTTGTTTAAACAATTGCTCTCAGAGTGTTTAACTCGGCCTCGAAGCGCAGTCGTACGTCGCACTCGCAGGCGGCCCGAGGTGTGCGCGCCGGCCGGTGGGAACGGCAGGCAGAGCTGCCTACCCACGCTGCGGCACAACCGACAGCCCAACGATAATTATTAACCAACACCGCTTTCTTATTAAGACCTCATTTAAAAAAAAAAACGACAAAAATAGGACACTATGCCGATAGTGTCCTACCTCGAATTACCTCTACTACCAATTTGGATTTCATTTATTCGCTCTCACCAGGGACAAGATTTTTTTATCCATAGTTATATTTATCTGTAAATTTAGATTAATACGTAGTATATAAAGAATACTTTCGTCAGTGAACTAATTAAATTATAAGCATTCAGGCGATAAATGAGAACTTACCATACCACTTACTTATGGCTTGAGTTAGAGTAAAAAAGTATTTGATGTTTTTGAAGTTTACCATTTTTCAAAAATAATCGATATCATCATAAATTAAACAGAGCAATCACGTTTCATCCCGAAAACAAAATATGAAGAGTATTTTTGTGGATGCATATGAAAAAAAATGTATGAAGCTAATTTGTACCATTTCAAGAGAAAAGACATAAGACATATGTATGAATTACTTCTCTGAAGCTGTGGTTCTGAAGTCTCCCAAAATAGTCTCCCAAACAGACAGCAGCGTTAACGAGCCGCAGGTTTGTCGGCAGCGGCTCCAGGAGCGGAGGATCATCGCAGCCGGGAGCTAAAATTAAGAAGGTGAAACAGGATCAGGACTTCCTCCCAACTGTCGTCGGGGAAGAATTACTATCGGAAGCACTGTGTGTCTTTTTTTCCTAACGACGGACGGCGACGACTGGCTTCTGTCAGGATTTTTTTTTCAACCTATCTAGATTTGAAAAAACTGCTTGTTTTAAAATGAAAACCATATTTTATAAAAGTATTATGTAGTTTTGAATTGATCTGGATAAGCTTGGGTTTAAATTTGAAAGTGACTGTGATTTAGGATTATGATTGCCAACCCCAGAAAAGAGCAAGCAATTTATTTATCCGCTTTTTTACCGATACAGATTTATTGCTTATGCAGTTTGTTTTTTTTTTTGCACTCTTACCACATTTATTATGTTTGTTGTTATAGTGTAAAATATTGGCTACAAACGTGTGTCGTGATAGCCGTGGAAATGGACCTAAAGTTCCACTTGTGTCTCAAAAAAAATATCGATAATTCTTCTCATCGTTTCATGCGCGAATCGATTACCAAATCGTAAATTTGAATAGCCAATTGGTTAGGTATTTTTGTTTGTGAATACATTTGTTATTTAAGAGCTTTTTGGTTTATTTTTTTTGTAATTTAGCCATTCATGATGTTCCTTTAAAAACAAAAAATGTATATTGGTTTTTTTGTGAAGACCGTCACAGTAAGTACGATTTTGCCCTATACAGATTTTATTTTTGATTGATATGATTAAGTATATTTTTTCACATATTGAAAAATGATTAAAGAAACTCTCAGAAAAATATCATCATGACTTGTGCGGGATACAGGTCATGATGATATTAATCATTTTTAATATGAAAAAAATGTACTTAATCATTTCAATCATAAACAAATAATGTATTTTCTTTTCTACCCTATTAGCTATAAATATTTGTTGTTTATATTGCCGTTGTAAGTGCGTCTTGAATTATGTGCTGAATTAATTATGTTTGTTTTGAATTTCATAATTTATTATGTTTCGTTTAGAAGTATTACGATAATTTTCCTTAAGCCCTTTAGATGTGATGATTGAGAGAGCTTTCTTGCTGGATAGACTGGTAATATATTTAACTCTCAGATACAGAGAAAACCGAAGTGTTTTTTTTTAACGGGTTAATCTTAATATTTTGAATATTAAGTAATCTTAGTTAATTTGTAACTGAAGGATTTCAGCTGTCATAATTACAAGACTCCCTGAACTTCCTGTAGTCTTGAATTATTACTCTAATAAATTAAAAGAGTATATATGGATGTTTGAAAATAAAATCATTTTAACTGAAAAAGTGTTAGATTTTTGGGATGATAAAAGATGTTAAAATATTAGAGACTATTTACTTGAAATCTTTTTTAACTGCATGTCTTCATGAATAACACAAAGTGAAAAGGCATGTCACTTGCTTAAAAGAGCAAAGTTATTTAAGCATAAATCATGTTTTTCTATGTTGATAAAAAAGCTTGTGTTGCTGTGTTTATTACTTATTAGTGATATTTTTTAAGTAACAATGTTGTTATTAGTTAATCTATCTTTTTTTAAAACTACTGATATCTCTTTTAATTTTTTTTAGATAATATATTATTTTCATAAATATTTTTATAAGGTTTACTTACTTACTTAGGATCAGTTGTGAATAACATAGACAGTGTAAGTAAAGGATAAGCAAGAGGATTGTCTCGGCTGAAGGGTGTTATTTTAGTTAAGCACGATAGCTAATCTCCAGATGTACCAAATTCACACTGTACAAGGACCTCGTGAGGGTAGTCCTCCGTACGACTCAGTAACATGAATGCTATAAAAAAAGACGCAAGAACCATTGACGTCATTAAGCGGAAAATCCTGCATAAAAGACGGCCATATTTGGAAAAGCCTACAACGCTGAATCTTTTGACATATATACCAGAATTTCAGCGTAGTTAAATGCATGTTAGTAGGTTTTGGCAGTCATTGCTATTTAATGATTTTAGTTCTTGGGTGTTGAGGTGCTTGATGATTTATAGTCCCAGAACGAGGACCAAAACACCGTAGAATAAAAAACGCTAAGCACCTCAATACCCAAAAAACAAAATCATCGAGTAGTTAAAAACGCTAAGTGGGTCACGATTGGCAATCAAAAATTAAAAAACCTGCAACAAGAGCGCTGTATAATGACTTTATGGGACGTTGATGTGTGGATAAAACGAAAATGACGGTGTAACTGAGACTTGCCAAGGATGATCGGTATAATAATATTTAAGGATATAATGTAAATTATTGTATAATGAGTACCTCCCGAGGTACGTCTTCGTTTGTGTGAACTCTGCCTGGGGGCATTGGGCTGATTTGTGGATTCCAATTTTTCTGAGAAACTTTATGTGGGAACAGCAATCAGAGGCTAAATTACGTATTCTTAAGATTGTTTTAAACAAATATGGGAGTGAAGTAAATTAACATACACGCATTATACAACTACCGGTATTCGATGCGGGCGCCTGACGTAATGCTCGCTAACGAACTGAACATTCCAGAAACCGTCGGATTTGTTCGGAGAAACAGATGGGCGCTATTTCTCAGCGGAGATAAATAATGTTGATCTCTTCATTGCGTCTGTGTCCCTGGTAGCTTACGGTTAGTTCCTTCCTTATAAGGCAAGCAAGTGAATAAAAAAAACTTTATAGTACTACACAATTCTTTTGTATGTCCATGTATAAATATATACTACTTTGAATCACTCATTAATTCCCCTTCATGTATAATTGTTATATTATTTATTCTTTTACAGAAATTGAATAAAAAAACATAGTAAATTTTCAACATGAATCGATCGTCTAAAGCAGTGGCTCTCAAACTCTTTTGGCCCACGGACCCCTTTTCATAGTCAAAACTTGCCCACGGACCCCCTTTCATAGTCAAAACTTGCCCATAGACCCCCTTCATAGTCAAAACTTGCCTACGGACCCCCTTTCATAGTCAAAACTTGCCCATATACCCCCTTCATAGTCAAAACTTGCCTAGGGACCCTGGGTGAAAAACTACATAAATTCATATTATAGACTAGTTGGTGCAAGTATCGATTCTATTAACCTACCTGACTCACCGCGATGCCTGTTATTACTTGTATTTTATGCACCTGTCTATTTTATGCACCTGTCTAACCTAACCTAACCTAACCCCCTTTCATAGTCAAAACTTGCCCATAGACCCCCTTCATAGTCAAAACTTGCCTAGGGACCCTGGGTGAAAAACTACATAAATTCATATTATAGAGTAGTTGGTGCAAGTATCGACTCTATTAACCTACCTGACTCACCGCGATGCCTGTTATTACTTGTATTTTATGCACCTGTCTATATTTATATTTTACTTAGGACGTAAAAATCGCTAATAATGTATTCATTGTTATTTACTTTAACTTCCATATTAATAAAAATGTGTCACAATTTTTTTATTTTATATTAAAACTTGCGCGGACCCCCTGACGTTGTTCAGGGACCCCCAAATCGATTTTAATTTTCTAAGAACCCCCTGAATGATCCCAGGGACCCCCTGGGGCCCGTAGGAACCACTTTGAGAAGCACTGGTCTAAAACTTAACAAATCTCCAATTGCTACAATATTACTTTTAGTCCCACCACGAACACTGCGAACGCAGTAAAACATTAAACTTTAATTTACGAATCCTAACCTGTTTCCGATACTTTTTTTTTATTGCTAACTTTGATTGAGGTACATTTTTATTGGAGACGGTTTCGTTTCAGTGACTTGTTTCATATTAACGATCCTTGCACAACCACCGCATACAAATCACTCAAGAGAAATAAATTCAGGCTGAAATAGGATAGGCTATATCAAGTATACTCTTAAAAGGACGACAATAAGAAGAGGTAATTGGAAGAAATAAACTCTTCAGTAAGCTCTTTCAGTATATCAGGGGTGAGCTTTCCAAACTGTATACTTAACATACTTAGAACATTGAAAACACTGAAATAAATACGACGATTACAACGTAAAATATAGTAATTAGCGTTTTAGAGAATGGAGAATATAACGTATAGATTTTTTTTTCAAATCGGAGGCATTACAAAGAATTTCGGCAGCATTTTAATGGGATATCTACAACAGTCTGGTTTATATGTATAAAATATATTTAAAAAAGGTATTGTTATAAATATATATTTATAACAAAATAAAGTTTAAATCACATACTTTATCGTTCGGACACTGAAGAAAGTTTATTAAAATGCTCGTTGGATTGGCCGCACAGTGGTCGAGTTTTATTTTACCAGCCGCCAGTTGCTTTTAAAGTAACAAAGTAACTGCCTGCTATAAAGTGCGCGTCTTACTCCGGCAACGCCCCGAATGAAGTCTTCCATTCGCAGTTACATTAATTCATATTCCTTATTGCAGGCCAGAATTAAAGAATAAATAAATAATAATAAAATGAATTATAAACCGCTGTGTGGGTCGGCTGAGTAACTGGGTGACCCGAGTGTGGCAATTTATCATTTTAGATTTTTGAATTCCAAATATTGTGATAATTTGTTGAAATTACATAAACTTCAGCAGAGCAGGAATATAATGCAACATATAGTGAAAAATGATACTTACGAATTCTTGATACAGAATTTTTTAAACACCTAATTCGAGAAATGAGAGAGAAAGAACGTTCTCATAAACAAAAACAGCAATAATCTTTTATATATTTTTTAAATTTTTTAAATTTTAGTAATCAATTACTTTAGTCACGCTTGGCATAAATAGTGTCGTTTAAAAATAAAGATTAAATGTTGACACAGCTAGGTCTGGTATCCAGAGTTTTAAAAATAATGCCTAGGATATATCATCTTGGATAAACTTGATAGATCGGAGGGTCTCAAAGTAAGTATTAAAAATTTGACACATGATTTCAATTATTTCACCCTCATTGCAGTGCAAGGTGCTTATTGAAGCCTATGCGTACTTTTATGATCAAGTTTTTATTTATTTCAATTTATGAAGCAGTAACCTGAGTCACACTGTAACAGGCTGTTCCTTTTACAGATCGGCCGCCCATTTTTCATCCCCTTTAATCTGTTACACCAGGCTAGTGTCTTTGCAGCCCACTGTGATATTCGATCCGCTCTCGGTCCGCTGTAAATCCCCCGTGTTTATGCCCGGCCTGGCCTCCATAAACTCTAAAGCTTTGTTCGAGATGTCACTTCCTTGGCTTGACAGTCACACCTCTCGCTCTTAATGGGCCCCCACGGCATTAAAAACACTACGATTATGGTCGATAAACAATTTCATAATGTAACAAAACACAAAACAAGGTTTTTTTTATATATTGGGAACACTCTGAAATTAGTTGATTTTTACACAAAGGCATAATCATTGAAATATTTTAATGTAAAATAATAAATCACAGCATCTTCTCGTGATGCGTGTGCTGCACAATTTACACATCGCAAATATGTTCGCGTGTTTTGGCGACCGTTTTAAGTAACATTGGTCTCAGGAGATTTTGAAATCGAGACCAACATAAATCCAAGCGCATGAAACCTAAGTCACTTAAAACGGACAACACCTGCGAATAGTGATTCTTTGGAATGATCCGGAGCTGCGGTGAATCTCAATAGGTATTTTTTTTTAATTGCTTTCTTAAAGATACTTTCAAATATTTAGTTTCTCTTTTAAACTAAACAGTGTGTTAGTGTCTTCAATGTGTTGTTTTGTTTATATTTAAAGTATTGAGAAGTTCGAAATACAAGCCTCTGTAACTAAGTTAAAACTTAGTTAAACCAACGATGTTTAATGCTAAAGTATGGTGCTGTACGAGTATTTGGTGAGATAGCAAATTAGTCTACGGTTTTATTTTATTTTGTGCTCATTTGTTGGTAATAAAATACAACTTTAAATACTGCAAAATTAACACCTTCATTAAAAATAAAAATATTTTTTTTTATAAAATTCACAACGCAAAAAAAGCCTTAAAACATAAAGAGTTGTTTTGACAATATTTTTTTGTTTAAAAACTGTTATGAGCAGCAACTGTAATTTTTCAAAAAAATATTGAAATAGAGTAAATTAGAGTAATTAAAAATCTCTGCTGATAATTCCAATAAATGAGGTTTACAAAACAAATTACGATAAGAAATAAAACTATGGAAAGTCACTCAAATATTATTTAAAATTTCTTATTTGTACTTATCTTTATTTCTTACACAACTAAATTTGAAAAAGTGGTTTATCCGTACAAGATAAATACAAAAACAATTTTATTATTTATACATGCACCGCACGCGTCAAGTTTGTGTATTTCCTTGTAACCGATAATTTATTTAATGTCGCCCTTCAGAGAGCAACTTCCCGCTGATTCCCTTAATCCTGTCGAAAATTCGATCAATCATTCCCGGAGCGAGCTTTCGTTTTAATCGGCGGCGTCGGCCCACGCACGAGGGCCGTCATTAGCATAAAAAGAAATAATGACACGTCCCGAGTGCAGGGCTGCCCACCAACTCAGGGCTGCCACCCCGCCCGCTGGGGGAGGAGGACTCCCCCAACGGGGGACGTTATCAATACACCAAAAAAAAAAACCAACACATTGACATTATTTCATTGGTTGGATAGGTTGGAGAAACCGGTCACAAATAAAAACGAACATGTGAAAAATTTTAAAACGGAATTCCACCAAGTACTCTCTTTCAAAAATATTTAATTACTATTATTTAATTGCGATGACAACGCCTGAGTTTTTAAAATCTATATATAATACCTCCCCGCTCTCCCCATTCCGTTGCTTATGCATGACTGCTATGTACGAGTAGAGGCATGTGCTCTGGAAGCAGTTGAGGGGGGACTCTGCTATTTTTTCTGTAGCTTGCTGCAGAACGAGTATTAATAAATGCCATAATGATATATAATGATGCTCTTAGGCAGCAGAAAAATGCAGACTTTTCCTTCCAATATAAAAATGTGGTGTATCCCGGAGACCCACTACAGCAGGGGTTTCCAATGCCGGTTGGGCGAAGGGCACCATTTATTTTTTCAAGGTATATTTATAGTTGGACATAATCAATAGTACGTATAATATAAAAATATTTTTTTTATGTACAATAAATACTATTATTTATTATGAAAATTATAAGGATATAATTATTGTCTGTTTAATTACTACATTTTATTTTTTTCATAATATTTTATTGTTAAATTAAATAACTTCCTCATCGTGGTCGCACAGCGGCGGGCACATGCAAAACGGTCAGCGGGCGCCATGATGCCCGCGGGCACAGGGTTGGGAACCACTGCATTACAGTACTTTCCCTTTAGAAATGATCGCCAACCTCTTCTGAGGAGACGCACTTGATGAAGAAGATATATAATACATTATCGAGATATCAATCAAAGATCATGCATGAATACACACTATTATTATAATAAGACAGCATTTAACTGCTTTGATATATCAAGATTCAACGTTTTTAAATATTTTTGACACAGAGTACTTGGTGGAATATTTGAGTGATTTTTCCACATATAGATATTTTTTGGTTACCTTTCACGCTGGCATTATCAAACGTATTTAATTTTTGTCCTCCAGTCCGTCAGCGTCCGCAGTTTTGTCCCCCAGGCCGCCGCGAGGGCACGCGAAGTCCGGCGCGAGCATTAGTATGTAAATCCAAATGCAATTTCCCGGTGAAGAATGCGCCGGCCAAAGCAAACCCGCGCATTTGCGATCGTTAATTTCAACTTTTATCTGCTATTAACTCAAGCGCTCCGTGCGTCTGCGAGGAGATATCTGGGGCATTAAATCAACCGACTTCGAATCTGAAATAATCAGCTGGCTCGTAAAGGTGCATTCGCTTTATATGATTTGATTTAATCGATACGACTTCTTTATAATTCTCGAAAATCACTTTTAAATACTGCAGTACATGCGAAACATTAGAATCGACTCGCACATCTAACAATATTTTTTTTTTATCTTATCCGGCGCTCTTGCACCTAGATTGCTTTTTCACGTCATTTTGAATGATAATATACCTTTATATATAAAAAAGTAATTTTGGAGAAATAAACAGACAGTATGCATTCTGATATTCTTAATTAGGTTTTTTTTTGTCAAACGTATTATTCATTGTGCTTGAGACAATATTATCATTGAAATAGCGAACACAACATTATTATTATACAAACAAGCTATCTTTGTTAATTAACCTGGCACTCTTTGATGTATTATAGTATACAATATTTTTCCCTCAGAAATAAGAATAATATAGCAGTATCGTATACGTAAAAAATAGTGTCATATAAAAACCTCAAAGGAGTAGAATATATAAATTTATATTATGCCATCATACTTATTTTGTGAGTCTATCAGGCGTTGGAATGAAGCAAAAATCAACAAATACACCCAAAAGACGGAAAAACATAAGACAGTAAAAATATTTTAAATAGTAGCGATACATCAATTCCGTATATATTATAATGAAATAAGTAACTTTTTATTTATATCTTCACATTGAGTTTATTTTATTATTTGCATTACTAGTTTCGACCTTATAACCAGGTCATCATCAGATGCACGACTTAAACCGTATATATTTTTTTGTTAATGGCTGATCTTCGGCTACGTCCGAGGCTTTTTGTGGTGTTGTGTTCTGGAAATACAGGACCTCGGTAGAATAATACTGCAGTGGCCTTAGCACGTATGTACATATGATTTGTTAATTATGAGGAATGCTGCAATAATGTATCAGGATACCAGGAGTAAAGCAGATCCCTCCCGGCGGCCGCACGCAGTGGCGTTGCATGCGAGGCGGCGACCGCAGCCGCCCCGAGCCGTCCCTGCCGCTAATATTGCACGGTGGGTGGAATCAGAATTGAATATTTAATAAAGTTACTCTATTCATATATTAACAACGGAAATTAAACCGCACCCCTAATAAATTTAAGAATGTTTTCCGGCACTCACAGCGGGTAACTGATTTTGCGCAATTGTTTTATATTTTTAGTTGAATTTGTGTGTAAACCTGTTTTCGTAATAATATGAAAAGAAATACATATTTGCATTATTTTGAATCGGGTAAAATCCCCCCGAAGGCGTTGGAAGGGCGGTTACACTTTTAAAGCCCAAGCCAACAAAAGAGCGAGCAGAGACATGTTTTCCTCTCACCGACAAACATATAAGCCCTCGGAGACACATAGTATCTAGCCAGAAATCACTGTGGGGGCGTGTATTTATTTCAATATCCAAAAACAAAATGCAGAACGCAGAGAGACGTATCGAGCAGAGACATGTTTTCCTCTCACCCACACAAGTCACACAAGCTCCCGGAGACACCCGTCACCTAGCCAGAAGGCACCAAAGGGACGTGTCTATATTTCAATATCCAAAAACAAAATGCAGAACGCAGAGAAACATATCGAGCAGAGACATCTATTCTTCTCACCGACAGTCTCATAAGCCCTTGTGGATACACACCATCCAGCCAGAAGGCACTGTGGGGACGTGTCTATATTTTAATATCCAAAAACAAAATGCAGAACGCAGAGAGACGTATCGAGCAGAGACATGCTTTCCTCTCACCCACACAAGCCCCCGGAGACACCCGTCACCAAGCCAGAAGGCACCAAAGGGACGTGTCTTTATTTTAATATCCAAAAACAAAATGCAAAACGCAGAGAGACGTATCGAGCAGAGACATGTTTTTCTCTCACCCACACAAGCGCCCGGAGACACCCGTCACCAAGCCAGAAGGCACCAAAGGGACATGTCTATATTTTAATATCCAAAAACAAAATGCAGAACGCAGAGAGATGTATCAAGCAGAGACATGTTTTCCTCTTACCCACACAAGTCACACAAGCCCCCGGAGACACCCGTCACCTAGCCAGAAGGCACCAAAGGGACGTGTCTTTATTTTAATGTCGAAATGAAAGAGAAACAGTAGTGCAGATCGCAGTGAGACGGATCGAGCAGAGACGCGTTTTTGCTGGTCGGGCCACAGGGGCGTGCGGGGCTCGTGGGCGGTGCCGCCCTAATGACCGGACGAGCCTGCATACGTCACTGTCAATACGAGGCCCTGTGATCAGTCTCTCTGCCGAGCCATACAGGGGAGCCGCAAGTACATTTAATTGTTATTATTTTCAGCTTATGTGCACCGTCAGAACCGACCCATAAAGATGCATCATTTAAAAATATACCACATTGATATTTTTCACTTAGTTTGTACCATAAAAAAACGACCCATGCAAAGTAATGGAAAATTCACTCTATAGTTATTTTTTAAACTTAACGTGTATTGTATGAACTGAGTCATACATGTAAATAGCAAATTTATTTAACTGAGCCATAATTATTTTTTTATACGAGTCTTTCAATGAAACAGCATGTATGTACCACCAAAACCGAACCATAAATATTATATAGAATGAGCAAATATATTTATTAATATTATGTTTTATTTTTAATGTACAGTTTGTGAAAATTCCACATACCTAAAAATGTCGTTCGTAAATATTCTTTTAATCCATTTTGGAATACACGTATTTCTTGTTTATCATGTTTCAAAATTTTATATGCATTTAAAAAAATCACTAGTATTTGAATAACTAAAATATTAATAACTTAAAACATAGTTATTTTAGAACTTTCAATACAACTGATTGAAATCGATAGTTTGTCAGTTCGAGCCCCGACTCGACAGGTGAATGTGCAACTGATGTAATTGGGAGCATGCTTGTTTTGGTTCGGTCGAAGACTTTTCGTATTGAATAACACGTCTTACATGCGTTTTCAGTTAATTGCCAATTAATTAACTCTACTTAACACAAATATATAAAATAAATTTAATATGGAATCTTTAAAAACATTTTAGGTTGCGAGAAACACCAGATAATGTTCACAATAAAAATGCTATTGCTAGGCTGTGACAGTACTAACTACATGTATTATAAAGAAGTTGTACAGGGTGTCCAAAGAGAATATCGGATATTTGTTAGTTCAGTAAAACAAAAATATTGATGATTATAAGAATACAAAATGGAAAATTATTTCAAAAAGATGATGTTATCCAAATGGTGATAACGTTACGCTGCTGGCACTCTTTTAATCTGGAACGAAGATTGCTGATATCACACTGACACATAGCCCTTGATATTGCTGCCATTTCTGACCTGATGTTTTGTTTCAATTCCGTTAAGTTCATCGGATTATTCTCATAAACCCTACTTTTAAGGTATCCCCATACGAAATAGTCAAGAGGGCTAAGGTCGGGGCTTCTGGGAGGCCAGTTGATGTTACCTCTACGTGAAATGACCTTATTAGGGAATAATTCGTTAACAGCTTCAATTGATTGATTGGATGTATGGTCTTGTTGGAACCACGTGAAACCTTGAATATCCTGCAACTCTGGGCCCAAAAAATTTCGCAGCATATCGCAATAACGGTCACTATTCACATTCACCCGATACTCTTTTTGGACACTCTGTATTTTTTGTATTATGCTCAAGGTCGTGTGCATCGCAAACGAAATTACAACGAGACGAAAAACACAGTTAAAATATATTGTGTTTTTTGTATTATTATAAGAGTATATTTTTAAAATGTCGAGTTGTAAATTTAGCCTGGTGGCTTTCACCTGGAGCCGCAGGAGCGCTCGTTAGGGCCGCCGCCCACGCGGCCTGCGCAAAGGAAATAGCGAATCGCTGGAGACCTTCTCGGTTCCTTTCACTTAAATTTCTACTCCTTTGCCCGCTGCCAACCTCTGTGCCCGGGTATGTGAAAATTGCAACCGATTTTTATTTATTTTTAAAAATAAAAAACGATTCAGTACCGGTACTGAAACCATCTTCAGAAATAGCACCAAAACGTCAGAAGTCACAAACCACTGTAAAAAAAAATCCAATATAACATATGCTTACCTGTATCACTATTTTAACAGTGCTGCTATATAAGTAGTACCTAGTTCACTACCACTTACGATATACTGTTCAGGTAAGCATATTCTCTCTCATGCACCTTGTAACTGCTTATGAAAGTTTGGCCTCAGCAATAAAGAGACAGGCACATTAAAAATATGATATTCAACTTAAACATAAAAGTAACAGGTATCATAATACTCTACTATTTTCAATTTAATCTACTTTTTTAAAGTCAAAGACGTCGCTAAAAAGTCAAAATAATATAATACATATCCTGTTTAAAATTGATTATTTTCCTTTGTGAAACATTTACTTAGCGTATAAAAAACAATCAAAAGCCTCGGTAGTTATTGGGGGCGTACATAAGTGGAGGCACTGAGAAATTGAGAGCTTTTGAATAACCTGCCATTACGGCTTTATCGAAGCCTGAATAAACCATGATAAAATGGTAAACCCACGACTGTCGCCTATAAACCATTTACTCTCGTTCGGCCGGCCGGTGAGTTTTCAACAAAAAGTGAACTTGTCGGCAAAACAAGTGTTGTCCCCGATCTATTTAAAAGCCCACATTTATTTATTATAAGTTTAATTAAATTAAAAAATTGATAACTTTTATACAGATAGTGACATATTTTTTCAAAATTTTTAATAAATTTCTAAAAAATTTCTATCATTTCGGTTACGGAAATGGCGCCATATGTACGGATTTCGTCTTTGGGTTTAGAATTCAGAAGATGGTTCCAGTGCAAAAACAAACTAAATCTTTCGACGGCTAATATGTTGACTAGAGTGGGTATCTTCTCTCCAAAAGCCGCTCCGGCCAAGTCGGTTCCAAGACTTTGGTTTTTGCGGTCAGTAAATAAGAAACGAGGCTCAATCGCTTTGAACTTCGTATTTTAAAGCAATGAAGTACTAACTTTTTAACTTACCGATTCACTAGACCAAAAGTTAAATAAGATATTCGATTGACTTCTCTAAGGCCTTGTGAAAAATAGAAACCAGTATATCATTTTAATCGCATCCATTTATTAAACACTTACATTCAAAAAGCTTTAGTAAGAAAAACTAAATTCTGATAAGAAATATTATTATATAAAACTTTCAAGAGAAAAAAATTACACGCAGGTATAAAAGTTGTACCCAGTAAATTAATTGAATATATATACATTTTTATACATTAAAAAAATTATAAAGCAGCTGGTGTTATTGGGGTTTATTGAGTGTTGAACTGCTCAACGTTTTCAGTCCCCAAACGTTTCAGTCCAAGATTTTAAAAATACCTGAAGTATTATAGTTCAAAATATAATCAGCTCAACACCCATGAAATAAAATAATCCAATTTTCTAAAATTGGATTATTGTATTGCAAGTCACACAAAATTTAATTTGTATAATAAGTACGTTGTTTCACTTGTAGGATATGATTGTTAAAAATTCTTGCCAAGTACCTAATGTAAGTTGGGGATGTGGGTTCAAATCCCACACAAATCACGATGATATTTTCCTTTTTAATCATTTTTCAATACATATTTAAAAAAATGTACTTAATCATTATCAATAAAAAAAAAACTTGTTTTGATATGAATCCACGCAAGTGTGCTAACCATTTTTGCAGGTGCGTGTATTTGGTCGAAAATAAATATACTGATCTGGATTTGTAAAATCGGTCAAATACACCGTGTCATCCTTCATCTTAAACAAGATTGTCTCGGCGTGTAAACAGAGATTGATCATCAGCACATCCCCCCAGTGTCACCGGGGTCAGGGCGAGGCTTGCACAAAAAGTGGGCCCAACCCCCGGACCACCCTTCCACAGAGACGGATCACCCCAAAGCATCGGTTGCCTAATCTTCTGCCCCTTATTAGACGGTTCATTTGGATCATAGTGACAGAAAAAGTATTATATAGGGTGTCCCAAAATTAACGCAAGATTTGAGTTTGTCGCCATTTTTGCAGTAAAGTTTCAAAAGGCTGCTAAGATTTCATTATTTTTGAAATATTGTTCAATAATGAAGACACGTTGTTCTGTCGTGTAACGCTCCATTTTTACTAACCCTAAACTGTTAGCTGGTGTTCCCAAAACTTTACTGCAAATCTTGCGTTAATTTCGGGACAACTTTATATATATATATTTATGTATAAAATAAATTTATTGATTTTTAATGCGTTAAAGTTTTGTAGCGTTCCTTTTGCTGATATTTTTATGATTCAAATTGTATTGGTTTTTTTAAAGATTTATTACTTTTTATAAACAAAAAATGTTGTTTTTTTTAAATACAGTAATTATCGCGACCCCGTTATGCGCGGTTTCACTATAACGCTAATTTCAAATCGGTGAAAATCATAATTTGGTAAGGTTTTGTAATCTGTGATAATCATACAATAAAAGGTTTTTTCTATATATTTGTCATACCTTATTTTTTTATATACAGTAATACCCCGCTTTATGCGACCCTGTTATGCGCGGTTTCACTATAACGCGAATTTCAAATTTGGCGTTAAAATGCCTCGCATTACGCGAATTTCTCATTTTAAGAATGTGTATGAACATTATGTACTCATTGACTTAAGTTTTGACTATGTATGTATGTTTAATCGTAAACCCCGATATACGCGAATTTCACATAACGCGATTTTTTCCGGAACGCATTCCTCGCGTAAAGCGGGGTATTACTGTATATCTAACTTATGAGACAAATATGTGACATAACGACTTAACTTTAAATGAATACCTTGTCATAATTTAAAGAAAATGGAGTGAAAACAGTAAATTAAAGAGATGTTTTTTGTTGCTGAAATACCATTGACCATGAAAGACGTACACTACCAATAATTAAAAGCAGAAGTTGTATTTTACATTTGTTATGTACTGCTTATGCCATGAAGGACTTTATTTATATTGGAATGACGAGTATCATGTTTTTTTTTTATAGAAAAACAAAAAATACCTATTCCTCCCCGGTCTAAATTAGTTCCCCCCCGAAATAAACACAGAGGGACTATTTCTCACAGGCTTCGCTTTTTGTAGTCTCCGCGGCGTGCTGACGTATTAGAAGAGCAGAAACCGTGAAATAAATGTGTTATAAAAACACCCACACATAAATCACGCCGAACCGATGAATCATTCGCTCCGGCATCCGACCAAAAGGGCTGGAAGGATTCGACAAAAATTCGATAAAAGGGGAAATACGATAATCCCAGCCGACGGTCCTGCCGGCATAACGGAAGAGGAGGTCTTTTTCTCCGTTTTGTATGGACGGCCGAGGCTGGCCCGCTCGGAATTCTAAAAATCCCGCAAAAAAGGCCAATACGCTTCGGGATGGCCCGCGAGACATGTGACGTATGGCGGAAATGACTTGGTTTATCTCCTCGCCGGCTTCGAGCTGCTGTTACGTTCTGTTCACTTTGTGTTGAATTAGGAACAAAAGGAATTCTCGACTACCGCGATAAAAGCACCTATTATTGCATTATTTCCTTTGAAATAATATTAAATCCCAAAACAAGAAAAATTTTCAGCAGTCTGCCAATGCGCAGTTGAGCAATAATTTGATCGAAGCCTTCCACCCCTGGCTTTGTGTCCTCACCGCGTTGGTGGCGACCTCGGCTCGACCTCCCCGGCCTGCTGACTTCAGGGCTGAAGGGCAGAGAGGTCACCGAGGCGATCAACACGTGCTTTCTCTTTCATAGTTTTTCTCTGCTGATTATATTTTATACACAAATATGTGTGCGTGTATGATTGTGAACAACTCAATAAATTGAAATTCAAGTTATAATATCACGAGGCACTCCGATATTATCAATAGAACATCTGTTAATTGCCGGCCTAAAGAGTTGCTACCTAACAACAAATAACACGAAACCAGGTGTTTCGATGAGCGGCGCGCGAGGCTCGAACCCACGCTCTCGGGTTTACAAACAAGGCGTCAGAGCGCATATCATTACGTTGATTTATTACCGAGAGATGTTCGCCAGTTTGTTTTCTCGGTGCGCCCGCGGATAGCTGAGGAATAAAAACACGGCGAGTTCGTCCTAGTGGGGAATTACCGTTAATAAAAAAGTTCATACGTCACGGAGTATATTATGCGGACGTGGAAAAGAACGATTCGGCGAAGCCAACACAAGGCAGGCATTTTGGAGCGTAGGCTTATATTACTTTTAGTTTTGCCGCAAGTAAAATCATATTTTTGACGCAATAAATCTAAACAGTATTAACAGTCGTTAGTCAATATTTGTATATGCATTGTACAGGGTGTCCAAAGAGAATATCGGGTATTTGTTAGTTCAGTAAAACAAAAACTACAAGTAACCAAGTATTTTTTTTTATTGTAGATTATAAGAAAACAAAATAGAAAATTATTTCAAAAAGATGATGTTATCCAAATGGTGATAACGTTACGCTGCTGGCACTCTTTTAATCTGGAACGAAGATTGCTGATATCACACTGACACATAGCCCTTGATATTGCTACAATTTCTGACCTGATATTTTGATTCAATTCCGTTAGGTTTATCGGATTATTCTCATAAACCCTACTTTTAAGGTATCCCCATACGAAATAGTCAAGAGGGCTAAGGTCGGGGCTTCTGGGAGGCCAGTTGACGTTACCTCTACGTGAAATGACCTTATTAGGGAATAATTCGTTAACAGCTTCAATTGATTGATTGTATGCATGCCAATTGGCCCCGTCTTGTTAGAACCACGTTCTTGAGTTGAAACCATGAAACTCCTGCAACTCTGGACCCAAAAATTTTCGCAGCATATCGCAATAACGGTCATTATTCACATTCACCCGATATTCTTTTTGGACACCCTTATGTTGATAAGTATGCAACACGCTTGGAATCCTGTGTATAGCTATAAGATAGGTTGTATATTTACAAGCTCATATCAGATAAGAAAATTTTAGATACTGTCGAAAGAGGATAAGAATAAATGTCCTGAGCAGGACTCACTGCACTCCCCTCATTCTTTTCAAATTCTGCAAATTTATTCGGCATATAAGAAATAAATGTTTTTAGTGGGACTTATCGTGCTCTCCTTGTTCCTGTCGCGGTAAACTCGCTCGTACTTTCGGATATTTCTGGTCTATCAGACCAGATACAGGCGTATTAGCATCGGACGAAATGTTTATTAGGACTGACTGTGCACCCTTTGTACCTGCCGAAGTGGACTCGCCCATATTCCTGGCTAATGAGGGCTCGTTATACCTGTGCGGAAACGTTTAAGGTCCTGGAATTAATTAACATAACATAAATTCATTTTTATTCCAGTCCTATTTGCATCTGTTTTCCCGGTATTTACAAAAAATCTTCTCTGTTTACTAAATTAACTAAGTCGTTAAAAAAATAACGGAAACAATGTTTAATTTGCATATTTTTTTTTATTTTTTCAATATTATATTAGAACATAAATTTGTTATTGTTCATAATTGTGTTAATTTGTAAAACTATTTTATCATTATCTTTTTGGGTAAGATAAAACTATGCAGCTATCTTTTTTACTTACAATAAATGCTTTATTTAATTTAAAACAACGTAATATTTTGTGTAATTAGGGGAATTATTAAATTTAACCTAAAAGTGTAATAAAATTAAATACATATAAAATTACAAATAACCTACATTTAAATTAAAACTTCTTTTCTTATATTTAATACTAATTACTTTCCTAATAATATTAAAGTAAATTTATTAGCTTAAAATATTGTATAATTTGATTAAATTTAATTAAAAACAAATTGTTTTAGTAACACAATGTTTTAGAAATTTTCCTATAAACATCACGCCATACTAAAGGAGCACAAATAGAGTTTTTTTAATCAAAGCTTAAATTTTAAGTACACGTAATTAACTACATAATTGAACAAAGCATGCAATCAGCATATTATTGATAAAGAAATGCATTGCGTGCAGACTTTTGTTTACACAAACTGCATAGCATGATTGACAAACGCGTGATTAAACAAACCCTAATTTTCCTGTCCATCAAAGCCTTTATTATAACCTATTATTATAACCCTCCTGGAAAATTTAATTATTGCATAGAATTAGACATCCAACGTGACACATAATTATGATACACAATAAATGTTCAGTCATTTTACGTGGGTTGTTATAAAAAAACCTAATTAATTAAGTCAACGGGTGACAGGTTTGTCACAGATCTATGATAATCGTTATTTGTTTAATCAAAATCCATTTATGTTTTATTAATAATAAAAAAAACTTTCTTACAAAGCATAACCTTTAACATATATAAAAGTGATTTTTTGTCGAATTTTAGAAGTATTAATACTGTAACCAAATATATATTTAACCATGATGCCTTAGCATCACTATGCAGGAGTTAAGTGTTCTAAACAGTTAATAATTCCGGTGAGTATAAGTTATGTTATCTTCATAATTAATCATTGGTTTTAAAAGGGAACAAGATATTCGACACCCCATAGGGTGAAATGTTAATTTCGGAGGATGCATTTTTTTGTGGAAGCACCCCTTATAGAAATGTATAAATCATTTCTGATTAAGGTTAGGGTATATTTTCATATGATATTTATTTAAATAAACTTATTAAGAATGGTATAAGATAATTTATTATATGTCCTTAAATACAATGTTACGTTTTTTTATCAAATAGTAGTTATAATAAAATCTTTAAATATTTATTTAGGAAATCAGAATATTTCTTTAATTGCTTTTATTGTTGAGTAATTTATATCACAACTGTGATGGTATTAAATCTTTTGTGGTAATAAATTATTTTTATTTTAGGCATATATATATATATATATATATATATTTAAAAACTAGATTGCCCCAACATTCATATGAAACATAAATAATTATTTTATTGATAAAGTTAAATTAACATCTCGCCTAAAACATGAATATAAGATGGTTCAAACTCATCACATCTTAAAGTTAGTTTTAATTACTCTTAAGCCAGAAACCCAAAACGTCTCGTCTCTGGAAGAGTAACAAAATCAATTAAGTATTTAAAATATGTTTGCGGAGGCAGGGGTCTCAAAACGAATGCAGGGACTCGCAACATGACGTCCGCGAGGTTATATCATTAAATACAAAATGTATCTTCACTGTAGCCCTGTACTAATTTTGATACAAAGTAAGAGAAAAATCGTGCTTTTACCTCCGAGTCGTGTAAAATGTCCTTTAATTTAATTATTCGAGTAACCGCAAAAAATGCAACGCATTCTTGAATCGCTATTAAAAGTTAAATGTATCTGCAGGTTTTGGCGACCGGTTAAAACTCGATTATTGAGTATCATACAGCGATTTTGCCTCTTTAATGTTTCTACATTTTGGTATCCAGTCTGGGGCCATTTTCAGAAAGTTTGTATTTATTATATAATACATAAAATATTAATTAAAAAATCTTAAAAACCTCATAAAACATAACCGGCTATGAAAACTTTAAGCACTTGCAAACGTCGAAGCTCCAAGTTTGTGAAATTAACTTTAAGTTCAGGTTTTGTCGAGGTGTTTTGCACTAACTTTTTTTCAGTTAATAATTTTTTTTTAAATATTTATCTCAATAAAAAGACGTATTTCTAGAATTTTTTCAGATTTTTTTGCGCTAAGAATTATAATCTTAATAATAACAATAACTTACACAAAGTATTAAAGGCAAAGCTTTGTCACAGTATGAAAAAAATGGAATGATTAATGATGCTCTTATTATGTTTAAAAATTTTAGTTTAACCCATATTTAATCTCTCCTTAATAGCTATTTTTTCATAAAATAACACCTCATTAACAGTAAAACCGTGCAATTATCATCACACCAGACAACGACGAAAAAACGCCACAAAGGCTCTTCAAATTTAACTTCTTCGCTCTTTAACGCAACAAGCTTTTTAAAAGCTTCGTAAAATTAATGTCTTGGGTGGTACGAAGCTTTTGCACTAAAAAGCGCCGCATTATGTACGGACCTTATCGAGGCGATAGCTTTTGATGTTTATGTAGCAGATTTGTGCTTGGAGCTTTTGCTGTAAGCAAATCGCTGAAGTGAGAAAGCTAGTTAATTAAAGTTATGGTGCCTAATAGTGCTGTCACTATTTCAGATAATTTGTCTTCAAAGTGCCAAGTTTTAGAAACTTTTAAGTTTGTAATTGCTTCTAACTCGACTTTTAAACTTCTACGCGATCGATTATATTTTACCCATTCTAAAGACTGGGATATTATGGACGGATGAAATGTTGCCTAAACCAGAATGATTGATTACATGAATGTCGATTGTGAAATCGATAGCAGCGATGATCATTCTTACGGTTATGTTTACAAAAATTGTATCTTCGATTCAATATCAATAATAAAACGATTATTAATGAAATACATCCTGTAGAAAACAAAATAACATTTATCTTGTAAACATACAAAGAATCACACTTCACTGTAAATGCTTTGTCACGTCAGTTTGCCTAATTTTGTATGACTCCACATCGATGACAAATGTAAAACACAATAATCCATAATATTTATTTGAGTTGAGGGAGGAAAAACCCAAGACGCTTGAGTTATTTTAAGTAATTTCCCAGCCATTTAGCTAACCATGACCGAATTATATATATTTTTGATCAAAAAATATTTTTATAACAATATAAATTCTCGCTGTCTCAATGACTCTAAAGCTTAGTAAGCTATCGATTTCGGAAGACGAAGCCTTTCGGAAGGTGAAGCCTTGGAGTTATGGATTTGAGTCCGTGTGTCCTTTTAAGACTGTTTATATAAAACTAGTCGATTTGTATGGGTGAAAATTGCGAACAATTCTAAAATAACGACCAGAAACGAAGGCTTTGATAAATATTTTTAAAAAAAACACGTATGCCCCGGCAGCTAGTTTATTACCGACCGGTGAGAGTTTATTAAACTCAATATTTTTGACAAAACCTACTCGGTGGAATTTCATTTAAATATTTAAAAAAAATTACTTTTGTGATTTTTCCACGCGTTTAATTTTATCGGGGATCGGTTTCTCAGACTCTGTTGGATAACTCCAACGGGAAAGGTTGGCGAAACCGGTCACTAATAAAATTAAACATGTGAATAAATCACAAAAGTATTTTATTAAAAATATTAGTTTAAATTGAGGCATTTTTACAATGATAACAAAACATAATAGAGGACAGCAGCTGGCCCATGTTCTCCTGACAACAAAACGTGTGAATCTATTACCTTTTAACATAATCTCCAATGCGAGTCATGAACGTGCCTGAATATGCCCTCATCAGAACAGTGAGGTCGCTTTCTGCTGCAGAGGCCATGGACTCGCAGACGATCACGTCCATGCACTGTTGGTGCTCGGTCGCTAAATTGGCAGTTCTAAAGTATTATATGCCGCCAAGACGCGCATGTGAGTTGTGTGTTATTGTTCTGGATCTCGCCCACGCGCCCTGATTGGTCGCCGGAGCCCGCGGCCCGCGCTGATTGGACAGTATCGGCTGTAAATTTGATCATCTGACTACGCACCCATACATAACAGCTATAAAAAAATAGTTTTTTTTAATAATGATTAAGAACATTTTTTTAAATATTGAAAATTGATTAAAGAAACTCTTAGAAAAATATATCAACGTGATTTGTGCGGGATTCGAACCCACATCCCCTCGCTTACATGGCAGGTGCATTACCAACTATGCTAACCAATCACTAGTACTAGACAAGAATTTTTAATAATCATATCCTATAAATGAAACAATGTTCTTATTATGCCTAATTAAATATTGTGTGACTTGCAATACTAGACTTTTAACACAAAGTACTGAGTGAAGCATTTTAAATCCAATCTGGATATTAGTCTATTTAATTATGTCAATACACGTACTTGTTAAATTTAATTATTGGTTTTTGTGAAGACCATCTCACAGGAAGTACGATTTTACCTATACAGGTTTAATTGATTGATAATGATTAAGAACATTTTTTTAAATATTGAAAATTGATTAAAGAAACTCTTAGAAAAATATATCAACGTGATTTGTGCGGGATTCGAACCCACATCCCCTCGCTTACATGGCAGGTGCATTACCAACTATGCTAACCAATCACTAGTACTAGACAAGAATTTTTAATAATCATATCCTATAAATGAAACAATGTTCTTATTATGCCTAAAAAAAAAATTGACATAAGTAATCAAACTTATCAAAATGAAAACAGCCAAGTACAAAAGTATAAAAATATTTTTACGTTATTGTTATTGAGTTATTGCAGGTTCAAAGTCAACGGTGATACACCTGTTTTATAGCAAATAGTAAAAATATGTATTTATTACAGTTTTTGAAAAGGGTGTATATACCCCATACTACCATGTTTTCTTCTCAGACGAAGTCGAAATGCAAAAGTATTTTTTTGTGTGTAAAATTGACGTTTTAATTCTGACATGCTATATAAAAAAGAAATCATTGATATACAATTTTTTTTAATGATTATTTTGTAGTATTTTAATATGACTTTTATATAACAGGATTAAAATAATTATTCTGCGACGAACTGTTCTCTACACTGTGTGCACTGTGAGCGCGTGGGCACTCTAAAGTACAGTGGGCTGTAAATGGAGTCGGCGGGACATTTCCGTATTATTACTTTAGATTAGATTTATTATATTATTTTTCAAATAAGATAGATATATAGATAATGTATGTACTAACAATTTATGTCTCACGCAACTTTGTATAATTAAAACTAAGTAGCAACAAGCTTTATGTATCTTCTGCAGATCGTTGTTAACAAAGATTTACACTTTCATTAATACCTTTAAAACCAGTTAAAAAGTATGCCAACTCTCATGATCATAATAAAATTTATAAAAGGGTTAGCAGTAATTAATCATTCATTGGTTTAAGAAGGTAATCCATTCAAAAACGAAGCGACTAAAATAACATCCTTAAAAAAAAAAATTTTAGGATCTTTCTGGTCGTTCGATGTGTAATATTTTAATTCGTTTTGTATAAATGTCAGTTCTCATAGACCGAATCAATGTTAAAAAAAAACTGCGGATAATTTCATCACAATCCGAATCTCCCTGGTGTTATTGATTATCGAGAAACTTCGCTCCATCAATCTCCGGCCAGATCGGACGCGCCGATGCGCAGCCGGCGCGGTACCGAATCCGACACATCCCCGCCATAAAAAACATGTCCATATTAATTGATTTGTATTACAATAATGAATCATGCTCGGTATGACGGTAAAAAATTTAAACAATATTAGCTTGCAGTACTCGGTGTGTTTTTCATTCGCTTTTTTGTTTTGTTTCACGCAGTATAGTGCGTCGAGTGAAATATTACATCGCGTCGAAATGTAATAGCCTAGTGGTTAGTAGATTACGACATTTTTTAACCGTGAGCGTTAATAATGTAAATCTTGTCTGCTACGGACTAAAAATTAAATTTATAATTTATTTCACATTGTTTTGTACATATATGCAGCAAATGCAGCTATTAATTTTTCATGTACAACAATACCATTTTAAACATAAATATGTTTTAATATTAGCTAAATGGGTCGAAGATTACAAAAATGATTTTGCAATAGTAATATTTTTGTAATGAAGAACTTCACCAGACCTTGAAACATGAATCAGTCTTTCTAAAATAAGTTTTCATTGTCTCTTAGCCACTTGGCTCAAATTATTAAAACAAAAAAAAGATTATTTGTGATCACATTCTGTGTATCGATCACGTACTGTGTTTTATAATAGTATTAGTTTTTACATCTTCTTTTGATGCCTCTCCTCAGAGGAGGTTGAGCTTGTATTCATGGTTTTCTAAGGGGAAAATAGTGTAGTGGGTCCTCAGGTCCTTCTACACCGCAGTCTAACAAAGCTCTGGCGTTTAGATCGGATATTTTTTTTGCAGCAAACTACAGAAAAAATAGCAGAACCACCCCCACGTACTTCCAGAGCACATTCCTCTACAATCATTCCAAGTCCACTACTCCGTTTCCGAACGTTTACACATACTCAGTGTTAGAATGACAGCCATGCACAAGCAACAGAATTGCGGAGAGCGGGGAGGTTTTTTGCTGAATTTATAAAATATATTAATCTCAAAAGTTAAGATGATATTGTAGCAGTGTACTCTAACAGATGTGTTTATATTAATAATGCTTTCGTTGGCATGTAACAAAGCGAAATGGGAACAACAGGTCGAGCCCAGACCCCGGGGCGGCGCGGCCCCCGGGGCGGAGGCTCCGGGCGCGGCGGCACAGCCTCTATTAGGGTTTCTTCGGCAAATACTTTTGGCAAGAAACAAATAAACTTCTCATTTACATATTGATTACTTTATTCAAAACATATCAATATTTTAACTGTGTGAAAACCTTCAGACCACCTGCGCGCCTCTAAGTATGGGTTTTCGTTGTATTCGAGTCCGGGTGATCGAAATATGTTCATGTCAGTTTAATGCATTCAATATACGTCAGTTTTACAAATGTTTGAACAAATGATCATTTTCTAGTCCGTTTTGCGAAAAATCCACTGCACCAATCGAAAAAATTTAAATGCAAAAAGTTTGATACATTCCTTCTTCCGAATAAAATATATTTTTATTTCTTATAAATTTACTATTAATATGATAAATATGTGTTTTTCCGATTGAAGTGTAGGAATTTGGAGATTCATCTGGTCTATTTTACAAAAGTCCAAAACATTTAAAAGTTTTTTTTTCAATTGAAATTAAAAGATTAAATATAAACCATGTGCGCCTTATTATTTTAAAAATTAAAAAAAAAAAAATCATTAACAAACTTTGGTTTTGAAAAGTCGTCATTTTATCCAATTTTTAACATCTTCAAGATTTTATTTTACCCTTAAAATGGACGTTAATTAAATAATAAAAAATCTGTTTACATATATAGATTATCTTTTTATTAATAACTTACGAATTATCAGTTATATCTTGACAGTCATTTCATAATTTAAAAAAAAAAAACAATAAGAGATAACTATTTTAAGATCGCCCTGTAAGTCGTTGCGCCAGCTGACTGGTGCAGATGCATTGTTGAAGAGAAGGCCGTCAGTTTATATATCATTTTTACCGGAACACTCAAAAATATTAAAATCGTATGGCAGAGAGCTTCAGAACTCCCATGTATCAAAGCAAATTCGTATGGAACATGCTAATGTATGCAGGGAACACGGCGCGGTGAGTGCAGCAGTCAATAATCTCAAAAATAATATTTAAAGTATTTATTGGTTATAAAATATGTTGAAAACCACAAAAATGTTAAATATATAACATAGAAGCAACCCTATTCCTGGCATTCTAGATTTTCTGGGTTGCAATATGATGATTTGATCACGTGAAGAGAAGATAATTCTAGGCTTATAAAGAGGCAGCTCTTGGTTCAAGAAGCCAGGATTCCTTCGGTTTTACCCTTGGTAGTCTCTTTTTCCTTTCTCATAACATGCCCGCGGTAATTTCTAAATAGACACAGCTGATTCCACTTACGTTTATGAATAGAAACCTTGGAAAATTTCAAGAGGTATTTTGTTACTAACATTGCAAGCTAATTAGTGAATTACACTCTCTTGAATTAATTAACACTTGCTGAATCGTCATAAAATACAAGCCTATTGGTTTGGGCCACGTTGTGATACGAAAGTTAATGTATGTGTAATGATTACCTGTGATTGTTATTCTGATTAAATACAGACAAGCGGAAAATACATTCATTGATGCAATCCCTCTCGAAAAAAAATTTTGGCATGCGACGTAGTATAAAGTTGTTAAAATATGATATGAAGCTTTAAATAAACTGACACTGGATGTATTTACAAATATATGCTGTGTTGTTATTTTTTTATTATTATATAAGCTTTAGCTTCAATTAGAATTTTTTTTACAAATTCTTTTATTAACCTTTGTAAGAAATTAGACAATTCATTGCCAAAGAAAAGGTTGGCAGCAAATAATCATTTAAATTTTCATGCTAGGTTATTGAGAAATTATTTTTGGAATTTTTGATTTTGGACATCGTAAATACTGCACCGAGGAGTCTGAAGTATCGGTTCGGATTTCGACTTTGTGTAATGTCGAGTGCTTTGTGCAAAAAGGAAATTTGCAACAAAAAGCTGAATTGTATAATTAAAATTCAATAAAACGAATTGAGCACATACATTATGCATTTCAAGTTCATTGAAAAGGTGAAAATAATTCACGAACTTAAAGCTGAATGAATGAAATTTAAAATCATCAAACGGAGTTGAGGAGGCGGTGTTTGGAATTTATCAAATCACAGTAAACATGCATCAGAGAATGTTTTATGGAGAGAGTGCATTGAACGTGCATAAAATTTATAAATTTCATAGAAAAAATAATAGCTCTAACAAGACATGAATCAGGATTTTGTAAGGTTTGGTAAGCACTTTTGTACTTTTTACAATTACAGTAATTATCAAGAATACATAAAATAAAATGTACTCAAATAAGGCTACATCTGTATTCAGCCGCCCCTTCGAGGGTAGCATTTTTTCAATCTCATGAATTTAAACAACAACCCTGAACAACGCAATTATTACTTGTAAATACTTCTGAGCTACATAAAGAAGAATTCTATTTATAGCATTCAATATATATTTTAATTAAAGAGATAGACATTGAATTCATAGCATACAGAATATTTTTATTTTTATTTTTCTAAGCAATTAGATCCATCTATGCCTTTCAACTGTAATATAAAATGTAAAACCATACAAACATAAAATTTGCCTTACCTTCTTCTCAAAATCATTACAAACCAAACATATGTAAATAATAAAACTTTATATTGAGGTTTTTTTTTGTTTAACATTAATCACCTAAACAAGATAAAAAATTGTTATGATAGTGTAAATTATATTTAAAAATTACTTAAATGGTGATAATTAAAAAAAATAAATGCTTTAGGTAAAAAAATTCCTAAATGATATTTTTTTGTAAGAATCACGAGCATCTGTCAATAGAGCCTCATTCGTGAGGCGTCACTAATTTTTTTTGCTTTGATTTGGCACTTTGAAATGACTTACCCACAAACTGTCAGGGAGGCTTATTTCGGCGACGTCTTCGCGTTTAACCCTGATGAAGACTTATGATTCTCAGCGTAAATCCCTGACATTTTTTATTTCCAAGTTCAGAAAAATCTCTTTTCTTTCAACGAGAAACGGCGAGAAACATTTCCATTAAATGGTATTTAAAAATTTTCATTTTCGAAACTTAAGCTACTTATAAACTACTTTATAAATTATTAGTATAAACAATAAAAAAAACAACATTAAATTAAAAGCTTTTTAAATTTTAAATAAAGATAAAGAAGTAGTAGAAACTCTTATATTATTTTGAATATTTATATTTAAGTTTTTTCATTGACAGCCGATCCCTTAAACTAGTAAGTAGTAATATTTAAGTTTATCTACATTTTAGAAATCATGATAACTTTATGTCGTTTTAGATATATATTCATGGTTAAAAATATAACGATATGACGTAATTTTCATCCCTCTGCACCCTGTGAGAGTAAAATGCATACCCTCACCTCGGGAAGGCAACTTTTATTCACACCCTGACCGTCGCTTGGTGACATGAGCTGTCACCATCAATCATTTCGTTCAACTCAAGGCTAAGTCCTGCACCACCCGGTAGTCTAATGGTTAGGGCAGCTGTTTACCAAGCAATGCTTTAATCTTGCTGAAGCAAATGTAACTTTCAATTTGTATTAAAAGACATTTTAACACTGACCTCTCCATTAAATCTATTGTGGTCTCCCTATATACACCGCGATGCGTTAAATACTAAAGAGTACCTTAAATTTCAAATATTATTTACAAAACAAATAATGTAAAAAATTACTGTGATATTACAAAGTAAACAAGACTGTGGGGGATAAAAAATTTTAAAAAATATTTGCGCCCCACCGTTTACGCGCCATTCACTCACTCAACAAGAAACACGACAAATCTTTTGAAGAAACTTTAAAGCAGTTTAAAATGATGGAGATATAAAATGAAAAGCAAGGAGATATAAAATATTTTATTTATTCTTCTTTACCTTACGTTAGATTTTTCAGCGCCTTGAGCAGCGAATATCATTTTAAGAAAAATGATCGAAAGTTATATTCGTAGTAACTGTTCAAATGTGTGTATTGAAATAATTTAACCTACTATTTTTGAAAAAGCCACAGAAATTTGGGTTTTCAATATAAGCACATCTATACAAGAAGTACTACACAGCTCTAAGATTCACCATTATTTGCTTACCTAACTAAATCTAACTCCAGAATCCGGCATTATTTACTAACCTTGCCTTATCTCACTCCAAGATCTAATATTATGTGCTAACCTAACTCCGAAATCACCAGTCAAATTCCTAAGTGAGTTGCGCAACACGGGATTTGTATCGTTTTTTGCATTGTGCTCGTTTGTGTCTTCTATAGAAGCGTTTTATAAAATGAATCTTTCAGAACAAGGCTAGTTGAGAGAAATTTCACAAGTATTTCTTGTATGCACCCCGAGAAAATTTGAGTCCATCTTTGCACCCCATTCACTCAATCGAACCTCAGGATCTAGCGTTATATGTTAACTATATCTATCCCAATGAGCTAGTTTTTTTTAAACTTATTTCTTGTTGGAAACGAAATTGAAATATCTCCGAAGTATTAATATTAAATCACCTTTACCTGCGGGAAAGATTTCAATCAACTTTCCTTTTAAAAAATATTTCATGGCCTAATTCAGAATTCCACTCGCAATTTAATGTGAACTCCGCAGTTCCCTTAATGTTCTTAATTTCATACCAATCCGTTGGGAAGTTTCCTGTTAACAAAATACCCGCTCCATTTACTCTCAATAGAACACTGAAAAAACGATTTAGGGAGCAAAATTCGTTTCAATATTCAATTCGATATTAAATTAGTCGATTCACAGGGCAGTTTTAGGTTGTACAAATCCGCATTCAAACTTAATATCCAAAATAAACTCCGGCCGTCAATTCAGACTTCTTTAAATTACGTCAAAAAACCCTATATTTAAATGGAATTTTCGACTTTATAATTTTATGTATGATTTGTTTTTTACTGAGACTGAAAATATGAATTTTTCCACTGTGTGTAACTAGCAAATATTTTTTACAGAGTTTTTTTAATGTTTGAAATATAAAGTCATATATTTTAAAAGATTTCTTTAATAAAAAAAATCATGAAGGTTTCTGATTTTGCATTTGAGTTTTTGATATTTATGAAAGTAAATAAAATTGAATAAAGACTTGATTCTACGTGAAGAGTTAATTTAGTGATTTTTTTTAATCCTTTAAATTGTGTATTTTAATTTACTTTATAAAAGCCGTCTTTTTCTAATTTCTTTCATATATTTTTTTTCTTCAATATTAATTGATGAAAATATTTTACAGGTTTTCCTGAAAACAGTCAATATTGCTTCTAGAGTGACACGCTACTACGTAGATTTTTGAACTATATTAATAACATTTTCCTGAAACTGAAATAGAAGAGAAGGCTGTCGCAAACCAAAAACAAATACAAAGAAAGCTCTGTAAGTCCCATGGGATGCACCCTCGTCTCGCATATAATTGCATAGTTTGTTGACAGATCGCAGAGTCAATATGTGCAGACAAAATGCATTACCAACCCGTGCATAATGTATGCAATTCACATTAATTACATATTCGCGTCAATAATTTGCGATATATTATTTAAAATTTCGGCTCTGTTTTGATTATCATGTGTAAAAATATTAACTGACTCTGATATTTTGTTGGCGTGATACGTATTAATTTTAATTATCACCTAATTAGTCCGCGCATCATGATATGATGTTAATCGCACTGTGCGCTGTCAATGGATTGTTTTTAAACCAGTAATTATTTGAGTTATTTCAATAAATTTTCAATTAGTTGTAATGTATCTATTTGATTGATTGTTATATTAATGTTTAGTAGACTAGAGCGCTCAAAAAAAAACCTTGCAAAAAAAACATACGTATTTTTATATATCCTAGCTAAAATAATTTTTAATAAAAAGTATAAACAGACTTTGTTATGAGTAAAATGAGTTGGTTAAAGATATACTGAGGCAATTACGGCTTGCTATTTTATTGTTAATATTTCAAATTTTTAAATTGCTAATTTTAAGCAATACTATACTACTTTTGGAATTTGAACTCGCGTAGGGTCGACTTGGCCATAAGTCCGTCGATTCTTTCTGTTGAACTTAATAATGATTTTAATTTTGTTTTTAAAAAAATAATAAGGATTTCGTCTAAACTACTCACGAGCGTGCATTGAACTTCAAAATAATTTAGTTTAAATTGATTTTTTTATGGCATACTTAAAGGCATTTACATATTCATGAGGACGAGTGCACACATCGGCTAAGTTCGTTACGTATTCAAACCGCAGGACAGGACTAAGACATGCATATATATATATATATATATATATATATATATATATATATATATATATATATATATATATATGTGTGTGTCCTTCTCTTTGATTTTTTCCCATGGCATGTAAACGTTTGGAAATACCTTGGCGAGTCATGTTTCATGCCTCCTCAAGTTGATGTTTGCGTATCATCTTCAATCGACGTCCTTAATTGATGTTGGTCATCATCAGCGCTCTTTTTCCACATTCACTTTAAGATAACCACTTATCAAGTAAAGTATTTTTATAAATTTAAAAATCGAGCTTTAAATCTAAAAGCTGTATTTTTAAGGAAGGCTTTTGATTTGGAAGCATATTTTTCCGAGGGAGAATACACTTAAAGTGTGAGATAGATACATTTTTCATTGAGTTGAGAGAAGGTCTTTTTTTCTGAAAGCTGATCTTTTACATTGAAACTTGCTTTTGAGAATATGATGTTAGATACGGCATATGACCTTTCGAAACTAAAGCTTCTTTTCCTCAAAGTTGAGCTTTCATATTAAAAGCTCATATTTCAAAGATGAGA
Organism: Atopsyche davidsoni; assembly: GCA_022113835.1. Lineage (NCBI taxonomy): Eukaryota > Metazoa > Arthropoda > Insecta > Trichoptera > Hydrobiosidae > Atopsyche > Atopsyche davidsoni. The sequence continues at coordinate 10,306,482 of JAILWY010000007.1, forward strand.
ACTTGTAAGCTTTTGATAGAAACTTTTTATTTGAAACCTCATTTGTGCTTCAGATGTTTTATATACAAATATGAGCTTTTTTTTTCTCTCTCAGAAGGTTGAGCTTTCATTTTGAAACCTCATATTATGAGGACTTAAATCTTAAGAGTCTTTAGGCAGGACTTTTGTAGGATCTTTTAAGTTGAAAGCTCATATTTTTATATAAAAAAGAGTTTCTTGTATGTGTTAACATTTTTTTTCTTAATTAATAAAATTTAAATATTTTTTGCAGCCCTTTTATGCAACATATACGATGAACGTAATAGCTTTATACTTAACAGTCTTATTAGTCAAAACTAATTAGAGGAATCTGCCATTAAAATTAAAAAAAAATAAAATGAACATTTTTTTTTAATATTATTAAAATTTCAAGTTCCTTTCTGTTTAAATCAACATGCATGTTATTCAATTGAAATTGCTTCTGTATCTAAATATCCCAAATAATCACCAACTTTTTTTTTTTCTAGAATCGATTTGAACGTTTGATAAATCGTATTCTTAACGATCCTTTATGATTAATGCATCTGAAATCAATCAACAATAAAAAAAATATCAGACACACGACCGGCACCGGCCGGCACGCAATCAATACTCGACCGTATTGACTTGCTCAACGATGGTCAAACATCACGGGGCGGCGTGCGTGGGTCACCGGCGGCGACCGCTGCCCTAAGGGTGAATTTCCCCCGTTCGTTTCGTTTAATTTCCTTCCCCCGGTGGAAATCCATTATTTTTCCGGACGAATCACCGGAGTTCCATTTATCATAACCTCCTGCCCCTGCTCCTGGTAATGTATGGCCAGTTTTCCACCACTTAAATATTTTATTCATCGTGAAATGGCCCATTAGTCATCCCGGCTCTAATGAGCCCCACATCTATCCGATATTAATACCTCCTCGTGATCTCTTACTAATTTATGCTGGCTGGTACTTATCGGATGTTTTACACTTTAAAATTACTGTTTTCAAACTGAAGAGGGTAGTTTGTGACAGTGTTTTAATTTATACTAATACTAAGTTACACTAACAAAAGACCTTGAATCAAACTATTGAAAAGTTATAACTATTACAACAGAAAACTAATCGTAATACTGTGTTTAAGGTAATGTTTGACTGTAACATGCATTGTAGCTCAATTGTAATTCTTAAATCCTCTTCTTCTTCAGCAAGTGCCTCTTTTCAGAGAAGGTTAGCGATCATTACATTGATCATATATTCATGCTGAGCCAGTGTTCATGGCTTTCTAAGTCAAAACAGGGGTATTTCTCACTACTTTGCATCGACTTACAATGCCTCATTTTATACAGCTGTTTCTTACGAATCGAGAAAAAATATAAAACCTCTATAATAATCGTGCACTACGAATGCATATTTACTTTAGTTTTATACACGAGCGGTAAGTCCAAAATCAGCGCCAGAAGATTTGCCTATTGAATATAAATGAGCTTAATTCTTCATCAAGTGCCTCTCCTCAAAGGAGGTTGGCGATCATTTCATTGAGCATATACTCATGCAGAGCCAGTGTTCATGGCTTTCTAAGGGGAAAATACTGTAGTGTATCCCGGGTTACACCACAATATTATATAAGAAGGAAAAGTCTGCGTGTTGCTGCTTCCAAATAGCATTATTATATAATGCTTAAATCCTCATATACTCTTTATTCCTAAAAAGTATATTTGAGAAGCTCCTCTGTACAATGCAAATCATTTGGACACTAAACTATGAGCAATAAATTATTTCAAATCGCACTTTTTGGTTTTAGTCGTAGTCTATAACAATACAATTGATTTAATAAATTTAATAAAAAATGTCAACGTCCTTTGATGCACTTTGTGAAAACCTTGTGTGATTTTTAGTGAATGTCCTCTCGGGAGCGCGTGTGGTGCAGGATGCAGTCCCGAAGGATGCAGTTTATTTACTGGGCTGAATCTGCACTTTAATTTTCTCGAGTTGTGATTGATGACAGCCATGCATTTTGTCGGCTCTGAGACTGCGCAGGGGCGTCCGGAGATTATTCAGGCTAATTTGAAAACCTTAATGAATAATTCAAGCAACTCGGATAACAAATAGCGCGTAAATTTGATCGATAATAAAATCGAAATTGAAATTTATTTTCAATTTCGTGAATATTTATTACTATGGGTTTTGAGAATATTGAATTGGTGATTGAACATAAAGTATATTACGATAAAAGCTCGTTTTGATGACTTGTATTGACGATCGGTTTCTCCAGCCACCATATGAACAAACTTTATTCAACTACAAATAATACATACACTATTAAAATGATAGTTATGATAAGTTGTTTTCTTGCCTAACAACTATGTGTGATTCAAAAAAATATCACTTGCTTATCATAGCCATCATAACTAATATAGTCTGTGATAACAATATTTGGTAGGATTAAAAAATATTCATTCTCTATCAGGTTTTCAAGTATTAACAAAACTAGTGGCAGTATTGAATATGAAAAAAATAATTTAATGAGGAAATAATAAAATGAAATTTCACTAAGTACTTTCTGCCGAATTTTCAAATATATATTTCTTGAATGTTTATGTTTTATCGATAGTTTTTATTTGCTAGTTTTAAAATATATTGTTTATTTCAGATGCAAATTATTTAAGAGCATAATAAATAAAGTACAAACGTATCTTGAAGATAGTAAATTTAAAAGAGCTTTACAAGTAGAGCTCATCAACAGCGCGCAGGTATTCCTCTTCACGTTCCTGTTTTAATTATGCGGAATTACCTGCACCTCCCTGCAAGCATGCACTTCTGCTATTTTTTACGAAAATTTCAACCTAACAACCTGAAACATTCAAAGTATTCAAAATTAAACATTTTAAAAATTACTATTATACTATTATTTATATTTTAATTTATAAATAGTTTTATAATGCCAACGTGAAAAGTTAACGAAACCGGTCACCAATAAAAGTCTACCTGTGGAAAAATCACTCAAGAATTTTACTGATTATTTAAAATATTCAAATGGGATTCCGCCAAGTACTCTTTGTCAAAAATATTGAATTTCCAATTATTTTTGTTGTAAGCACTTTTGCATTTCAAAGACTTCATCAGACCAAATTATTGCTAGATTACTTACAGATGATAAAAAGTATTAATCCATCTCACTTGGATTTTGAAGGATTCAAATGATTCAATTCAAATTGTGTGATTATGCAACAAGAATTTACATGCAATTAATTTACGATATTGGTATATATTGGACATGTATATGGTATTTTTTCGTGTTTATTTACTATTTGTATGATGGCACGTTGGCATCTGACCTCTCAGTTTGATAATACCAACGTGAAAGGTTGGCGAAACCGGTCACCAATAAAAATCGATATATGGAAAAATCAAGTATTTTATGATTAATTTAGAATGAAGTTTATGTTGAACATTAGTGTATTTCATGGTTGAGAGCCACTGGCGAGGGCACGTGATAATCCGCGACCCAGTTTTGAAGATCACTGCTGTATGCAAATTATCAATTGGCGAGCAGGTGGGCGAAATACCTCAGAGAGGAGGTTAATTACGCCATCACGAGGGACGGAGTTGGCCGAACTGAATTCCGGGTGAGCGAACACTCGCCCTTGGAACAAAAACTATGACTTCCACAATATATTTACAAACATTGGACATCGCTAGTGATGAATCCACAACTACTTAAATAAAAATACACCAAAAGTCAATAGTAGCAGCTTCGCTAGTCAAATTTATAAATGGCACGAGCAACTCGGTCAAAGCTCCAAGACTCGGTCGTATCGTAAATTTTTTCACCATCGCGAGTTAAGTCCGTTTGTTTTTAATGATTTCTCATTCATTTTCGTTTTTATTTGCTTACATCAATTTAAATTAAAAACAATATGCGGTCCGCGGGAGCTGCGCGCTCTCTCTTTTTATGGTGCTTTTTTTTCTTTCAATTTTTTCATTTTTATCGCTGTGAACTGCACTGCACTTTTCATTTAACGACCTTTAATATAACTTGATATAAAACACTTTTTAAAAAAAAATGTATGAAAATATCACAAATAATTATAAAACTATGAGATCTTTGTAAGCACTTATTTTTTTGTATATTTATTTATTTACTACGCATACGAAATTTTGTACATTATTTTGAATGAAAAACTCTAAATATAGTTATTAGTAATAATAAGTACATTAAAACTGCGGCAAACATATAAGACAATAAAATAAATATTCAATAACTTCTTAATAAATGTTTCATTATTTTATTTTAAAAAAACTTTTGGCCTGTACAAACTAATGTGAAATATTATTATCTAACAAAAAATATCATAACACTGAAATATAATTGGTTTAAAAATGACACAGAGCAATGAGGTAGTGTTTATTTTATTTTTCCAATATTTCTCGTGAATTGCTATCGATGGCGTCACAAAGGCTTGATTGGATATTTTAAATATTGAAACAGCTTTTGATTAGCTTTCATCGACAGAACTTGAAGGGCGTCTTCAAAGAACTTAGTGAAAATAGACTGATAATATTTTTTTTTATTTACTATTAGAATTTTCTGCATATTTTAATATTTTTCTTAAATATTTACATTGTATTTAAAAATTTACGTTGTTTTACTGAAATGGAAGTTATTTTAGTAAAATCTTCAGGCACAATAAAAACAGCGGAAACAGTACCTTTTGCAAGGAGTATCTTACAAGAAGTACACTTAAAAGTATACAATAGATGTGACTCTTTATTTTCATTTCCTTATATATTAATATCCCAACATTGTTATTTTATTACAATATTAAAATAATTTTCAGTGGAAAAAGCTTCAGTACCGATGCTGAAACGTTGATTGAAATTTATTGTCATTATGTAATGATTCATGTTTCCAGTGTTACAGTTTCCGATCGAATCGGAAACCGACGGATTGCTGGTTCGAATCTCACTTTTGTTACGAAATGATATTTCGATAATTATTCTATATTATTATTAGAACATATTGAATGATCTCTATCAATTTAGTGCACAAAGATGTAGTAAATTTTTTTATGTTTTATTTAATAATAAATATGACCTACATAGGATAAAACCGAGCAGTCATGCACCATGAAATAGACAAATCGCACTATCTCACACTAGAGAAATAAGGATCTAGTATTCTCTGATGGCCTCCATTCCATAGTTAATGATATATTTTATCAGGGGCGCTTTTTCCATCCCCTAGCCACCCAACAGCAGAGACCATATAAATTATACTGACATTTTCATTTACTTAGGAATGTATGTCTCTTTCCCTGTCCTGACTTGCCTACGACCAGCCCTTCCGGGTGAACAATGGAAATTCTTTATTCTGCCGATATTATCTATTAGATAAGTAAAGCACGCTTCAAGAAAGACCTTTATACTCTGGTTGATAAATTGCAACTCATGACGGCATGTAATTATAAGTGCCGTAAAAATAAGTTACACTTACTGTTTACCAATGCATTTTTCACTCACACTGGTTAATTGTAAATATTATATTAAAGAAATTGATTCATACATAAAACGAAAAGAAAAATTTTTTTTTTTGTCATACATATACTAGTATTGTGGTCTTCACTAATTTAGTTATTCGTAAAAAAAAAATAATAAATACTAGAAAATTTTTCTCGTGCAGAGATTGCATAGTTTCGTTTTAATAATAAACTTAATTAATAAATAAATAAAACAAATTTATATATTGAATTAAATTATCGACTAAGTCTTCTCTGTTCTACGTGTTCGTACGAATGCACACCTTTTAAAATCTAAAACATACTTTACAAAAAAAATAATTTCCATCAATTACAAAGATATTTACTATATCAAAGAATACTTGTTAAAATTCTTGACGAATCGTTAATTAATAACCAATACCAGTAAGCAATTAACACCGACCTTGAGCAAAATAATTTTGATTTCACTTGTAATCCCTTCAGTTATACGCCATCGATCCCCCGATCAGGGCTGCGACAGGCACTTATCAATATTTATCCTTAGATTACAGGCTGTGGCGCGTTTGTGTCTCGCCCCGACCCTCCCTGAAATTACAGGCAGACCTCCTCGGGGCAACGGAGTTGCTCATCCCATTTCACGAGAAACAGAGTGGGACTACTCACAATTATAACCCTTTGAAAAAATCATTGAAAAAATTACCAAATTTACTAAATAACGCCGATAAATAGTAGTAGTAGTTTTTTTTTAAATTAATATTGAAATTATAAATATTCACCATTTTTCAGTAACAGTAACTTTCAGTTTTGATACCATGAATACTCATGCAATTAAACAACATTTAAGGAGAACAATTTATCTATAAAACGACGAAATAAATCCGCATTTTTTTCGAGACACAAGGGAAATTTCAACTTGTGACTTAGTTTATTGTCTTTTCGTCCACCTTGGCCCTGTAACTCAGTGAGAATTTTGTTAATCAAAAAATAACGTAAACCCATGTACACATTTAAATAACTTTTATAACTAATTGAATAAAGATTGCAATGATTTTTGAATATTCAATGATCAATTATTTTGTGATTTTTTGATTTTTTCTGTATTTTGAGGTATCAGCCCTATTACTGGAAATATCTTCAGTGGTCTAGAACTAAAAATTCCTATGCAACTCAACACCCAAGAAACCACAAAATTATCCAATAACAACCTATCAATATTCATCTACAAGTAAAATTTACATATTCACACATATTCAGTTAATTATTTTTAGTTTTTAAAAAAACTTGCAAGTTGTTTTAATTTGTTGCTATGCAAAATAACCCGTTGTGCTATCGTTTGTTTGAAGAGACAGGACACCTGAGACGGGCATGATGCTGGAGCGATGCCGCCCCGAGCTTGAAGATCATCTTCGAGGACGTCCAGGTCAGGGAGGTTGCACCTCGTGACGTTTCATGACAAATTAATTAATTCATCAGTGAAACAGCCAAAATAATTTTTGACCCCATAACAAGGGCTAGCAACTAAAATTGTGTGTAGCGTAAATTACCAATACTGTAATCTACTTCTTCGTGTGTGAGAATCTTACTTAATATCATTCATAATCGTACATACATTCATACTCCCGACTTTCAGCCACTTGGGCAAATTTCACACTTTCGCAACATTGGTTTATGGGATAATTTCTTGGCTGCTAAGAGGCCTTAAGACCTTCAACGTTTCAGCTCGGGTACTGCTCCCATTTTTATAGTGATATAGTCACATTTAGGTGAACGCAGCTTTATGAGTGCGCGTAGAGTTAGCAACAAGGCTTTCCTTCCCCACGAGGCATTAATTCTGTTAATGCCTGGGTTAATCCCAAACTTTGAGACATGTGTCAAATTATGATTCTGTAAAACATCACGATTTGTAACTAACGTGGTAACTTATTTATACTACACGTAAGCAAAGCGACAAATCATTAATATGACTGTTTTATGATCCCGATATAAATATTTTACAATTGACTCCTTTTACATTATTTTTTTTAATATTTCCTAATATGTCAAAAATAGTTTTTTACACGAGCACGTATGAAATACTTTTCATTTTGAGAGGTTGAATAAATAACCTCTAAATAAATTTATTATTTCGTATTATTTTAGTGTCAACCCTAATACGGACATGATCCTGGATTAAGTTGACGTGAACAGTCAGCACCGTGTCAGCTCAGTTGAGATGATGCAGATTTGCTTGCATATAATTATAACTATATTTACATGGAGTTTTATTTTACAACTCATAGTATGGATTATGAAATCTAGAATAACTTCAAGCTTCACATCAAAATTTTACGCTACAGCCGTAAAAATGTAGGGTTAAATGTGCCTAGAACAAATCGGAACATGTCCGTAAAGTTTGGGTTCGAATCCAACTTGCGACGAAAAAATAGTATCTAATGTATATTGCATGTCAAAAATTAATAATTAAAATATTATAAATAAAATTCATTTCTTTGAAAAATTATTGATTTAAGTAAAAGTGAGTGTTATTGTGTTGATGGTTATTCGTTTTCATTTAAACTTACAAATAGTTTGTAATTACAACGTAATATCGTCTTTATTTAAACTATGTAAAAAAGTTTTAAATCGGTTTTCCTCGAAGTAATCGTCAGACGAGACACAATCAATAAATCTCTCGTTAAAATTTAACCAGAACGAAAAAGCTTTTATTTTCCATCCAACGTCTTTACAACTTAAATGAGAGACTTTCCGAATAATTGAATTGTTGCGATCGCAGATTTTCAAAAACGGCTTTTTTCAGAGAGAGCCTTTCGCTTCTCGTCTCACAAATTTTGATAATTAAATCTAATACGTTCCAACAAAAGCTTCGTGAATTAACTAAATTCCTATCGAGAGGCTGTACTTACCTACAAACCGAAAGCAGCATCCATTTGTCTAGGTCCTTACAAAGAGATTGAATTTAATCAACCCAAATTGAACACGACGTCTGTGAAGCTCAATACAAACACTTTATTTTTTCCTTAGGCACCCTCCACTGCTCCTGTGCTTTCATATTAAACGATTCTCTTGCTTTTACGAAAGTTCACTTTTAACAAAATAGTTTTTCTTTGCTGAACAAGTGACACTATGAGCCGGATCCTATTTTTCTTCGAATTTCAGACACATTAAAATAGTATGGTGACTCAAAAAATTCGTAAATTGTACTGTCAATTGTATGGATGAGACCAGTCTCTGAGCGCGGAATCTCCAAGAACAGATAAATGTGAAAGACACACTGATGAGTATGGTAACAGAATAAGGATATATCAGCAAGGTATTTCGGATAATTGAAAACAAATATCCATTTAAGCCAATTTTTATGCACTTGCATTAGCTTAAAAGTTGCTTTGCATAGAATTTTTTTTTAAAACGAACTTTTTCTCAACTATTACGTAATAACATTACGTCACACAAAAACACACTATTTGCATATCAGGAGCACAAAAGACACGCTCATCTTGTCCATGTTGTTTTCCGCGTTTTATTTATAAAACATCCTCTGTGATTGTATCCATTGTGTCCTTTCAAGATACCCGGGGCGGAGCAGCCGGCAGACCTGTCCTTTCTCTCACATAATAATACAAACGTCGTACATAATACACAAAATGCTTTTAAAGTAATGAGAAACCTCGATGCCGCCCGGTTGAAAAAATGAATGGCTTCATAAAAAGATAACCTGCGTTGTCTCGGACGAATGGCGACATTAAAAATGGATGCCTCCGCCGAGAACTGCGCTCCTGGCCCGGACTATAAACATGAGCCCAAATACAGCACAATGCGCGCTGATGGCCGGCAGCTCCTGTACTGATTATTTTTACAGCATACCTCTGCGAGAATCAAAAGAATTTTTTTATACCTTTTCTTTGTAATTATAAAGAATCTAAAGAATAATTTCAAGCACGTATAAACAATATCAACGAAACGGTTAGGAAATTAAAACCGTTACAAATGTGATGCGCCGCGGATTCAAAATGCTTTGCGGTTGTTATGCACAGTAAAAAATGTTGTGTTTTTATTTATATTTACATTATAATGGGGTTGTCTTTTACGTGAAGTTCTCTCCGTGTCTACTTCCGATCGTGACCACAAATCACCGCAGTTTTACAGCCGTTTCGTCGGGGGATGTGTGCAGAACGATAATTCATCGGACGTATTGTTTTTTTCATTATAAACAATTTACCCCGGGCTGTAAAATTGCACGGCGCCCTCGCCGGTTTGTTTGTTTTTGGGATGCTGTACCGGCCGCCATAAATCTCCGGGCGTTTCTGACGGGCATGCGCAAATAATTGCAGGAACATGAGTGACGTGGTAAGTGAATACGCCTTGCCGCCTCATGTTTGGGCAGCTTTGATTTACCTCCTACGCCGTTACGGTCGCCTCGTATCTCTATACCCAGAAAACGTATCGGTGAAAATCATAATTTTGGTTACGTGAGGTAAAGTTTTACTCATACTCATAACAATATTGTGAAATCTGGGATAATCATACAACAAAAGGTTTTTTCAGACATTACCATATATGCGAACCACCTAACAACAAGTGTACGATTTCATGGTATTTTTCTAATTTTTTTAATATACAGTAATCCCCGCTTTACGCGACCCCGTTGTGCGCGGTTTTAAATTTTAAATTTCGCGTTAAAATGCCTTGCATTACGCGAATTTCTCATTTTAAGAATGTGTATGAACAAAATGTAGTCATTGACTTCTCTTAATAATTAAAAACAGCGTTGGGTGTTATGAACGTATTTTACAAGAACGCAAAAGAAACACTACCCAAAAGACAATACACTTATACCTCCCTTTACGGCCTAGATACGTTCCACGAAACATGGCCGCTAACCGAAAAGCCGTATAATGAATCAATTATTATAATACAAATTCATACAAATTCAATGGGATCGGTTCCAAATTTGTTAAATATGTAACACTTTTTATACATTCTGGCATTCTTTTTATACATTTTTTTCCAAACATGGTTCATTGTTGTTAATTTTAATTCCTTCCATGATTCACTGATGCTGTCAACAGGGCCGTTATAGCGAAAGGCCGTATAACGAGCTGCCGTATAGCGAGGTATAGGTATAGATGTATTTTTCAGTAAAAATAACATGTAATACTGCATAAAGTGTTCTTAGAATTAAAATGATTCGTATTTTTTGTATTAAGTTTTGACTATGTATGTATGGCAAAGGCCTAAGACTGAAAACTGCTTGTTGGGCAACTACGCCGATTTGGAGAGAATTGCTCGAGAAGTGTGTACGAATCCTCATAAACGACTGCTATATTACATGGAATTAATTTTAACTCCCTGAAAACAGCCCCAGTACCGGGACCAAAACGTCAGAGATTTATTAAATATAATAATCATTTCTATTTTTGGCTTTACTTATTATTAAATTTACAATTGATATACAAAGTTCTTGTTTTTTGTAAACACGAGTTTTAATCTCATTATTTATAAGGTGTAAAACGTAACGTAATACTTTTAATACAGCAACTATTGAACAGCTCTACAGTTATGGGTTTATAATTAATGCATTAAATATTTATTTTCCTCTGTAACGTGAGTTTTGAATCACACTATTCACATTATTATTGAATAATTAAGCCCACGGTACTCAAACCTGCTGCATAAACATGCCTTTTTGATATACTAGTAACGAGGCGAAGTGCATTTCGACAGACAACTATTTATTTTCACGAATCGTTGTAATTTTCTGTGCACTCACGTCACTCATTTTTTGCGAAATCGCATTAATCTCTCTGACAATTATATCATCAGTTTAATGAATGTTAACATTCTCTTTGACCTAGTTATCAAAAACACTGTTTAAAAATGATAAATTGTATTAAATGGAAAAATAAATGATTTACTGTTAATTAATCAAATCGATGTTTTTTTTTTTTGCAGAAACAATGATAAGAAGTTAAACAAAGAGTGCTAAATCTTTATAAACGCAGAACGCAACATTTATAATAACTCGTCCCTAGTATATTGATGGAGGTTATTCGAGATGTCAAGTTCTTAGGCCATTACGATAGCGTATGCTTTTCATCTATGTCAGTGGTTCCCAAGCTTTTTAAGCTCACATTTGAAAATTTTGCGACTTTATCAGAAAATCTTCAGTTTTAAACATGTCCCTAACTTTTCACACGATTCCTCAGCATTTCTAATAATGGCGTTTGCCAAACTTACAAACACACTTTATATCGACTATAATATTACCGAAAGTTTGACATGAGAATAGTTGACATAATATAAAGATAATTGTCAGATAACGGGTCAATTAATAAATTAATGGCGAAAAATTTGGTTGTGTAAAAACTGAATTCATCAATTGAAAAGCACAATATATCCATAATATATCAAATATTACAAAATTCGTAAATAATTGATAAAAAAGTTTTTTCAACCAGGTATCTGATTTTGTAAAATATTATTTAAGCCAGGTATATTTTTATTTGTTTATTTTTTTAAACTAAGACTGCAAATAATGCACAATTATCACAATCTCAATACGCCGAGCTCAAAAGGTTCGCCATTTTGGGAATAACTGGTCTCCATTTTCCGAATTTTGTTGATTTTTTTGTCATCTAGCAACATTCAAAAGACATTCTCGGAGTCTGCGTTGGCGAAATTGGCAATCTTAGATATTGGAAACGTCAAAGAATAACAAATGTTCTGTTCGGATGGAGAGAATATTCTAGAGATTTGCACAAATTTACTTTATTTTCATTTTTGATTGATCGAATACAAAAAAAAATATCAAATGGCACCATTGACCTAGACACTTCTAAAAATAATACGAGTTTCTCACTCAAGTTCAAAAAAATATTTTCAGTCAAGAAATCTTACATTGCTCACCTTCATATATAATATATTTCCTTGGTGAATAATGGATTTTTCAGAAATCGGAAAAAATACAATTACGGTGGACAAAGACCAGTGCAGTGAGACGATTAGATTTCGGGATTGAAACTCATTTGGGATTAGTCCAGAGGATACTTTTACACTTATGTAATAACACTACCCTACGAACATAAACCTTTAAGATTTCTGCAAAAAACCATACCCTTGTACATAACAACCATTAACAAACATAAATAATAACACATTAAGCACATCGATTTACAACTGATTGTATGTTTAAATTTGATTTTTCAAGGTCCATTGTTGCAGTACTGATTGATTTGGTGCGTTGCGTGCCTGCAGTCTGCATTAATGCATATAAGAAACACGAAGCGATGCGGATTACAAGAAAACGCAGCCGTCACGAAATTCACTGAAACTGCATGCCTAATGAGGTAATTAAATCGAATCGGCGGCTTGCGAGTATTTTTAAAAGTGTAGAAAGCAAAAGGAGTGATGGCTTAACGTTAGTGTGACTAATCTAAAAAATAATATGTGTAACTCAACTCAAAGATATTATTAATTTATACAGAATCAAACATTACGTTTGCCATTAACAACCATTGTCATTAAAATTGGGTATTTGGCCGCATTTTCAGATGAAATTTCTGACGTTTTAAAAACATCATATATTTTATCTGAAAGGTCAAGAACAAATCAACTCTAATAAAAACGGCTGCCAAAACCTACGAACACATTTAAAGTAATGCCTTTAATACTATTTCTATTTTGGCACATCTCACATATCATAGCACGACTTTTCCGTCAAATGAATCAATAAATAAAAATAAATAAATCATAACAAAGTTATTAGCATAACCCGCATTAATTATTTTTAAAAAATATTTTTGTACTTTTTACTAAATTAAAAGTTCTAAAAACACAAAATGTAAGTTAATTATAATCATCAAAAAAAAGCTAAATTAGCATATTTTAATTACTCAAATCCACGAGGGAAATTGATTAAAAACAGACGAATGACACGCGGCAGTTCTCTTCAGCGGAATTCGAACAATTCCCATAACTAATTTATATTCCTACCTGGGGCTTTACACTCCCAGTCCAGGTAATCTGATATGGATGTCTCGCGTTCGAGTAAGCCCACGAAAGCAAAGTCTTTACGATATCCGTGCGTGTTCGGACTAACGGAGAGAAGAAGGATAAATGCACCACTTCATTATTTCATTTCATGAAATCAGATAATCAAAAAAAAAACCCATTAGGATTCCCCACATTGCTATCACATCTTTAATGTGTAGTTTCGGTGAATAACCTATAAAACTTTATTGGTTTAAAAAAAATACCAGCGATCGCTTTACAGAGTGAAGGACTTCGAAAAAGTCACATGCTTATTTTTCCATTCGATAAGTTTCACGAATAAATTGAGACACAAAATTAAGGACAACCGACACAAAAAATTCACCATTGTTTGTATATAAATTAAAAGGTATGGTGGTGTGGTTTTCTGTAGAAATATGGGGTAGATGACAGGCGTCCAGTGGCGTAGGAACGATGACATATTTTTCCGGGAGCGGCACGTCCAACGGCTAGAAAAGCGAGTAGATTTTACATAATATATTACCGAAATCATTAATTTATGTCAAAAGTGTAATATTTTACAAACCATAAACCACACTGCTAATATGCGTAATTATTTTTTTAAGTGAAATAATTAATTAATGGTACCAATGTAAGTTATTTTTGTTATTAATCAAACGCAAAAATTAAAAAGCACGAGAGAAAGAAAGGATAGATTTTTTTCATAAAATATTCAATAAAAAAATTTCAGCCGATTGACTGTATAAAAATTTATGTGTTTTTTTTTCAATTAGATTTTATGAAACCGATTTTGTTCACTGACGACTTTCAAACATTGATAATTGATGATCCTGGTAATGGTAACTGGGATGGTTTTTTTTGAGCCTTTATTAAACCAACTCCGTAAAATATACCTTTGGATTGCAAGGACATGTATAAGATTCAGTAGACAGTTTGACGTGCAGTTCCTCCAACCGTCCCTGGACAGCAGACGATGATGAGAGGCTGATTGATTTACTCTTCAAGATGGATAATATTTACCGACTTTGAGCAAGCGGAAGGTCCCCCGATGATTACCAAAGACCAGACTTCGGAGACGACTTTTTAAAGCATCAATATTGAATGTTTCTGAAATATCAGACAGAAAAAAAGTATCTCTTTAATGTTTTAATAATGTATTGTTAGCGTCAAGACATATATTTTTTTGATTATACTTTTACTTAATACTTGCATTTTAATTCACTCGTGGTAAGCGACCTTTCGAGCTCAAATATGAGTGCTTGACTATATATTATAAAAATATCGATTGTTATGCTAATTATGTGTATAATTATATTTGATATTATTGTAACATTTTTACGTTCTGTATGTTTATTTATAAACCATATTTTGTATTGTAATTATTTTTTTCTAGGGGTAAATATATGCACAGTAAAAAAATATATATTAATCTATGTACGTTTATTTAATGTTAGCGTTGTTTGGATTATGTCTTTGTTAATATAAATTAACTGCCAAATCAAATATATAAACGATTATTTTCTTGTGTTTTTTTAATAAATGGTCTATGTGAATTGAAATTTACCCTAGGAATTAATAACACCGTAAAAAAATGATGCAATGAATATTCAAATATTAATTTATGTAGATTTACTTGAAGTTACCATTGTTTTACACGTGAAAATTATTTAAAATTTACTTTAGGATTGAATAAAGACACTATCAATTTATTTAAAATTTATATATGGGTATTATAAATTAAATAAATGCAGCGTAAATAAACATCGTTACAATTAATTTTAAATCTTCATAGATTTAGGAATACTCCTGTTGTTTTGGCCGTTTATACGTAAATCGAAAAATCAATAATACATATCGGTTGCGAATATCGAATAGCGATAAATATATAATCTGCCATTCATAAATAAGGACGCACATCCGGCGGTCCTGAGAGTTTTACCTCCCTTGGGTCAGCAGCGGGAGTTATGGGGCCTGTTAATGGAATACACTTCACAGTTGCATGAGATTAATGGCGGTGGGTAAATTAGTACCTGCGCGAGAAATTGTAATTGGATTTCTCATTACCCCTAGCCCTATGAGGAGAAAACCGCGAACTATTAATTACTCTTCCTTGCTGGGGACAGGTGAGTGCTCACGTGTGGGCGGGCTTATCGAATTAAATGTATATGGTGGTTGATAATCCAACGGCGTTATATTTATTAATATAAGCGATTCACATAATAAGTCCTCTAACTGACAGCATCATATTTGTTTACTTATTCTAAAACATAAACACATATCCAAAAATGTGACGCGATTGGCTAATTGCACGTTGTGTCGCTGCGTGTATAACCGGCTTTAAGCGACGAAGAAATTTCACAACAGACATCTGAATGATAATTAGCAAATAGCATCCATTTACATAAGGTGTTTTTTTCAAAAAAGGCATTATTGGCCAGTTACCATTCGGTTGTCAGTTGTGTCGCAACGTGTGTGTTCAGCTTTATGTGAGCGGTTACGCTGAAATACATTAATAGACAATTACCTTAAAATGTATTTTCTCTTAAAATGGTGTGTTTTCTATATGCACTTGTGTAATCAATGTACTATTGTTAGATAGGTTTTAACAATGTCAAAAATGTTTACGAGTGATCAAATTTAGTCGAACCAAGTCTTTAACTGGCAAAATTCAGGAAAATTAAAATTTAAAAAAAATGTTTAAATATAAAGCAATCATGACGTTGAAAATGTAACGGAATGGCATATTTGAAACTCGGGTAATTGATTATACACGCGGGTAGACGGGCCCTCCGAGGCTGTACTTAACAGCTGTTTTTATTTCATTTAGGTGGCAACACCGAGCATGCAATTACACGCGCAAGTGAATTTTTCAATTTGCTCTTGTGTTTTGTTTTGCGCATGCCCACAGCTTCTCGCGAAATCCACGGCGTGTGTAAACACCGCGACAGTGCTCCGCAAAGTGTGGCACGCGGAAATATGTAACCCCCCTCCCCCCCACCGTCTTAATGTCTACTAGCTAAAAGACTACTTTTTTACTTTATTTGTAAGCTCTTTCAGGAGCTGTTTCAGACTCCGAAAGACCTAAGCGCTTATACACTATATTGATGACACACACACGAATATTTCAATTTAGTCAGTCTGTATGTAGTTATGGCAAAATGGAACCCGCGAACTTCCGATCAAAAGTCGACGGTCATTTCCACTGAGCTGATAAATTATTCGGTATCAAAATAATAATAGGATATATTGATATGATTGACATATACAGCACCGGCGCCGACAGCCTCCGCCAATGTTCACAAGAAACACACAGCCAATTGATAGAATTTAATTCTACAAACTATTATTATTAATCAATAAATCCGTATTATCACGCAAACAGGTTCATTGCGAGTACAATGTTCAAGTTAGCGATCAACATTCGAACAAAAATCCGCGAAAAGTGTTTTCACGACACCGGTGGGATTTAGTCATCGCAGCCAAGTGCTCTAAACTAAAACCTAAAAGTATTTTATTTCATTCCTTGAATTTGAGTTGAACTCACTGTTTGTATATAGAAGATCCCAAATCAAAACATTTTATTTATTTAAAGTATAAATTGTGCCTTCGATTCCACATGTTGGCAACACCGCCTGTCAGCGGTCTCGCTCAAAAACAAACATCGTTCACTTGAAAGCTCCGCGGCCCACGCATACATATAAACCGCCACGCAGTCATGCGTGTGCATGTATACACAGCGTGCCAGCAACAATCATAACAGCGGTTCAACCGGAGCCTGGGACGGTAACAGCGGACCGAAGACCGCCGCACGCTGGGGTCTATTGTAAGTATACAGGGACATTATTGTGTTATTAAAAAAACAATATTTTGCTACATCAGATGCTTATATATTCTGACCATCTGTTCTGTGTACACAATCAATTAAATATATAGGAATCACACATCAGGACAAGTATCGAACCAGGGACCTCCAAAATACCGGACATAGCAGGCCGCGTTATTAGAATCAAACTCTTCAGAAGTACTGTCAAAACAGGACTACAAAGAAAACGATGGATTGATTAAACCAGTCTCTCGGTCGAGGGTTTCCAAAAATAGAGAGCAGTGGCGTCAAGAAGGCGGGTTTTCGTGATATAGGATCTATGGTGACAACGATGGTCTACGACATAGCCTTCGGGTCGATACTGATCCAGTGGACGCGTCTCTGGGCTCACGGTGCGCCGGCCAGAGCCTCGGGCAGGCAGAGGTAACGCGCACGTCCGGAGCAGGCCCGGGACCGCGACAGGTGGAAACATTACAAAATGGCGGATATCACCACTTACCGCTTCGAAGGTTTTAAGAACACCCGTATTTGTGTCAAAAAATAATGAGCCCCAAGTGAGACATGCTAAATATCCACAGATCTCCGAGAAAATGACGAAACAAGTCTGATACATGCACTGCGTGATTATTTTATAAAACTGTCATTATTTTTTTCCCAGTTTGGATATAATATAACATATACGGCTTTATTATTTTTTTACGAAATAAAAATATAAATTATTACTAATATGATTAGGCACATTAGTTCATATATAGAAGATTTTAAAGAAACTCTCAATAAACAGGATGTTTAAAAATATTGCATTACTAGCTCAATTTGTTTAAAAATTCATGGAGTGCAAATCTACTTAAAAATATGTTCAAGAAGACTCACAAAAGTCTTAGTCAGCGATATTTAGTAAATATAAACACTATTACTAAAATGATTAGGCACATTAGTTCATATATAGAAGATGATTTAAAGAAACTCTCAGAAAAATATCATCGTGATTTGTGTGGGATTTGAACCCACATCTCCTGGTTTACATGACCGGTGTACGAACCCTTGTACTAACGAATCACTTCCGTTTATCGAGAATTTTTAACAATCATACTCTACATATGAATCAATGTGCTCTTTAAATCATCTTCTATATATGAACTAATGTGCCTAATCATATTAGTAATAATATAATAAACCCGTAATGGGTAATAAATACGCATCTGATTGACCGATCCATAAAATAGATATAAAAATAAAAATATTAATTAACATCATTGGTTAGAATGATGCCAGTCAAGTATATTGGCAAAACCAGTACCTTAAAACAATAAAAGCACATCTCGTATTTCATAAAAATTTACAGTGGAATTTCACTTAGTACTTTCTTAAAAATGTATAAAACTAAAATAATATTGCTTTTATTCAGTTTTCTACCCTTTCAGCGCCCCATGATGGAAAACTATTTTTAAGGACTACTACGATTTTATGTGGGGTATTATAAATTAAAGCAAGATGTCGTGGGTATGCTGGATGCCTCGAATTCAGCCAATCGTTCCCAACTGGTACGCTGATCTATGTGATGCCTACTTCTTCGAACACTTCATTTTCAAGATATTTGAAGTATCCTTTCCTTCTGACTCCTGGCTTTGAAGAATTGCTGACAGGACCGCCGTGTTTGTTTTCCCCTGAACCAATATGTACTGACATTAGAACTTTGCGGCCGGCAAATTGCTCGGTAAACAATTAACTGAAAAAGCCTTCTGTATAGATATTTCAATAATTTTTTTTTATCTTTATTCCTCTACCAAGTGACATCCAAACTCAGATAAGCTGAGGACGCTGAGCCTTAGAAAAACTTAATAATTCAAATTTGGTTTAAATAGAAAAAAATAAATTTCTTCCAAATAGCTGAATTAATTATTATGCTGTATATGGCAAGGCAAATTCTGAGACCGCAATTTACAGACTTTTTCCATACCGGGCATTCTTCCAAATAATCTACAATGACATCTTGATAGAATAATCTGAGCTCGCTTGTAGGATAAACAAAAAAGAGCAACAAATAAGAATTACCAAATAGCTTTTGTTCGTTTTTTTTTTGTGAGCGCTTTCACCTTTCGAAGGCTCTGTCAGACTAAACATGTAAAAATTCTGAAGTATAAAATTTTAAAAATAAACAAAAATTATCAAAATCTCTTATCCTGTTTGGCTATTCATATAAATTGTATAGATTGATAATGGTGATAATATTAAAATGGCGTCATTTTATATGACATTTCAATACATCGGCTACTCGAGGATTACTGAAGGAGTAAATTATGATTTCAATATATCGACTATTCCAGGATTTCTGGAGATGAATTCGACGAAGGCTTGAGTTAAGCCGTCTTTGTTCTCTTTGATACTATTTCTATATTATCGTGATCATTACGAAATGGCGTCGCTCAGTATGAAATTTCAATACATCGGCTACTCGAGGATTTCTGGAGACGTATTCAATGAAGGCTTGAATTATAGCGTCCATCTCCTGAGTTGAAGAGGTTACAGTATCAACAGACTATCCTCTTGTTGGTCACGACCCGGCACTCTGGGGACAAAACCCGAATAGCTTTATTTACTTTAATTCAAGAGTTAAACTCATTGACCCGTAGGCCACTTGTTGAATCAAATAACTTAAAAGACCTCTTGAGTATTATGAAGTCCATCCAATGCTGGATTAGAGTAACTATGTGCACTAAATATCTACCGTGTTATTCGGTAAATCTTGTATGCGTAAGACTTATTATATTGACGTATAAAGAATAGTTGTAGATTTGTTTTGTGGTTTCTTTGAGCATATTTTTATAGGCTGCATACTACTAAAATATATAATAATAACGACATAATAAATAAGAGATGATATGGTGTATGCATGATAGCATGTTTATAAATAAAGATTTTTTTATAACAGCTTACACCATTCGTTCCCGCAGACAGTAAAAATGTCCGCAAGAGACGGTACTTCTCAGCTGCGAGCCGTGATTCAATCGATTAGAATATAAAACGACGAATTAGAATTGGAGATTTGACAAAGATTGTCAAAAACATGCAAAAGGCACGGCGAGACACCGACGCACGTCATCGAAAATTAATATCCAGGCGTACGAATTAGCGGCATTAAATCAGTACGTAACGTCGTGTTGACAATGCTGTAAATCAAGCCCCGCCGGATATGGCGAGTCTGTTGCGAAACGCTGTGAGTTATTGTAAACTTAGCCGTGATGATTTCTCCATCGCTGTCGACATCGTCAGTGAGCGTGTTCTCGTGCGGTCACTGCTTGTCGGCATTAGAATAAATATCACTAATACAGGTGTCCAATGAGAGTATCGGGTATTTGTTAGTTCAGTTCAAGTTTATAAGAATACAAAATGGATTTTTTTTTCGAAAAGATGATGTTATCCAAATGGTGACCGTTACGCTGCTGGAACCTTCTAGCCTGGAACGAAGATTGCTGATAATACGCTGACACATAGCCCTCGATATTGCTGCCATTTCTGACCTGATGTTTTGTTTCAATTCCGTTCGTCGGATTATTCTCATAAACCCTACTTTTAAGGTATCCCCATATGAAATAGTCAAGAGGGCTAAGGCCGGTGCTTCTGGGAGGCCAGTTGATGTTACATCTACGTGAAATGACCTTATTAGGGAATAATTCGTTAACAGCTTCAATCGATTGATTGGATGTATGGCAAGTGGCCCCGTCTTGTAGGAACCGCATTCTTGAGTTGAAACCATGAAACTCTTGCAACTCTAGGCCCAAAAATGTTCGCAGCATATCGCAATAACGGTCACTATTCACATTCACCCGATACTCTTTTTGGACACCCTGTACATTCTCAACGAAGCAAAGCAACTAGTCTTATCAATGCCAGAATACCGTCAAAATTATTTTTAATACCTGATGGAATTTTCAATCTTTTTCATCAAGTGTCTCTCCTCATAGAAGGTTGGCGAACATCTCACTGAGCATAAATTCATGCTGACCCAGTGTTCGTGGTTTTTTAAGGGGAAAATAGTGTAGTGTAGGTCCCCGGGTCCTTCTACACCGCAGTTTTATATTGGAAGAAAAAGTATGCGTATTCCTTCTGCCCAATAGCATTATTATGTAATCATTTCCTTACAAAGCTCTGGCGTTTAGATCTGATACTCCTTCTGCAGCAAACTAGCACCCCACCTCGACAAGGTAGATCCTGAGCACATCTCTCCACAATCATTTCAAGTCCACTACTCCATTACCGATCCTGTACACACGCTCAGAATGGGAAGAGTGGGAAGATTTTCAATAATTTAATAAAATATACTTGTATCAGTACTTGAGGTGGAAAACATCCCTACGTAGAATGACTCAAAAGCCTTTTCAGTCCATCCCAGCTATTTCCGTAAAACAATTCTAGGTGCCGTGTTAGTTAAACAATAATTTGAAAGTTAAATATCATTAGATTTAAAAGCCATCAACAATATTTTGCCCTGATATGAATATTGATATTTAAAAAAAAAAAAAAAAACAGTACTGTCTATCAATTTTTCACGTTGAAAACGTGACTAAAATTTTTTTTTTTATAAATTAACACATATCGTACACGAGGCGCTTCATAATATTAACTTAAGTATTTTTTTTATAATGATTGAAATGTAATTTTACGGATATATCCGTAAAAGCTATAGCTTTTGGCTCCGACTATCTCTCACTGTGACCGCGACGCTAACAAATCGACGAATTATATATGTGCCCTTATTAATGACGGGATTATTCAAGTAGTTAAAAAAAACCCCTGCCTTAATCGAGTGGGATGCAGGTGTTTTCAGAAGTAAAATGTGTATCAATTAAATTAATTTTTTTCAAGTATATTCACGACATCTCCAAATCACATCAACTCTTTCAGTTGATGTGATTTGGCGTTTGATAAAAACTAAGTTTATATATCTCACGTTCGTAGATTAAATATATCAAATGATTGTATCCTACTGTGTCCAAAATAAAATTTGTCTCCCAGCCGTATTTAATATCTGAAATTTATAGATACTTACCACAAAGTTTCGAATGTGTTAACATTCTTCTAATAGTGTGCATGCTGTTCTGATGTTATTTTTCATATATGTTATACAATATCTTAATACCAGCTGTCAATTTTTAATATGAACAATTTATTGGCACTTAAAAAAAAGAAGACTCACAGTATTTATAAAAAGTAACAGATAATTTTTAAACATGCTGTAGTGATTATTTATTTTCAACGAAATTCAATAAACTATTTTTTTATCCGATTCAAATTGATATTAATAATGATTGTTATGAAATAAAAATATATATTTCCTACTACTTCATTGATTTTACAATATTTACGTATATAAATGCATTGCAAGTTTTTTAACAAATAGATGGTTTTATAATATTTTATATTTTGGATATAATAACTTTATTACTTGATAATGATTAAGTACATTTTATATTTTATACACAATATTTAATTGGCATAATAAGTACGTTGTTTCATTTATAGGATATGATTGTTAAAAATTCTTGCTTAGTACTAGTGATTCGTTGGCATAATTGGTAATGCACCGGCCATGTAAGCTTGTAAGCAATTTTCAATATTTGAAAAAATGTACTTAATCATTATCAATCAATCAAACCTGTAGAGGCAAAATCGTACTTCCTGTAAGACGATCTTCACAAAAATCAATAATATAACCTTATTACTTTTAATTAGAGAGCAGTGGGTAAAGCGCACTTCACTAGAGTGTGTTCTACGTTATTGGGTGATGTAGTACTGATACCATCTTCAGGTTATTAAAACATCAGAACACTAAAGAAGAAACGTGGAAATCCAAGAACATAGTAATCTACTATAATAATAGCCATTGTGTGTTTATTTGTATGTTTGTATGTATGTTTCATTTTTCCGTTCTGTATAGAATATCTTAAAAGATACAACGCTGATTTTTTGCACATAAGTTAAGTAAATTTTTCCGCAGCTATGTGCCGAATTTCAAGACGATAGGATAATATTTTCATTCATAAACTTTAAAATATGCTTTAGCTAAACTTTAATTATATAATTCACTTCTTCGCCGCGAGATGTCGTTCACCGCGAGAATTTAGACGCATCGTTCATCAAATTCGTCATTTTGTGACGGGCTACATTACTAGTTAATATATAATAACAAACACCAAATAGTTTAGGTCTTAAATATTGTTATAAAGAGCCATAAGTATTGACAGTGGATTCAAACAAAAAAAAAACACCAATAAAAGCATCACCGAATATCGATGAAAGTAGAAGCAAGCACCCTTAAGAGGTATAGAAGTAAACAGATGCATTTTTGAGCACCATAAACCTCTCCTTAAAAATATTTCTTAAAATGATTTGTGAAGACCATCAAATCGGAATAAAAAATCAACAAATTTAGTGCTTTATAAGTATCGTATCGACATTACTCACGGCACGACAAAACCCGTGGATACAGAGTGTCCAAATATTAACTTCGTCATTACACAGCGTGCCTCGAAAACATAGAAAGGCGTAAATCAAAATATTCTTCCATCTGATAAGAAGATAAGTTCTTTAAATGTCCATTGACAACCTATAAATTACAAGCGGAGCCTTCGGGAAGATGGCGGTGACCACATTTTTAATATTTAATTTTTAAGTATAATAATATAGCTCTATCAAATATATGATTGTCCACTACTACAAACTCCTTTAATTTATAATACTACGTTATAAATAGATGACAATTTTAATCTGCCAGCCAATTTAAAAAATAATGTTGCTTGAAATATTTTAGATCAAAATAAATTTATATGCAAAACCCTAAAATAATACATCCCTAGCATACAATAATAATTAATTAATTTACTTATATGAACTATTTTTTTTTATACAAAATCTTTTCTAATAAAATTTGGTTTAAACTTTTATTTTAAAAAATCTCAAACATATTTTACTTTCTGTTCGTGAACCATAATAATTTTTGAACGTATTTTATTTTATTTGATTGGTTCGTTACGATATTAATATATCTCACACGAGAAGCCTCAAAATCACATTCAGCCTTAAAGTAAAGGCTTTTATTACAGATTCCCGCGTTGTCGACAAGCCACTGTCACACGAGCAACGGTAAATAAAAATGAAGTAGGCACACTGAAAAAAATGTCACCCATGTATATGTAAATAATCCAAGGCGAGAGTTGCCTCCGCGGGGCGCCCCTGGCCGAGACATCCTGAACATTTAGGCAATCCATTCACCCGTGAAACGACGAGAAAACAACTGTTTTTTTTACCACACTGAAAGTCGAATCACTTATCGGGGCCCGGCGCTATTTGCAAGTTAACCTACCGCGTCGCTGTTGCTATGCGAGAATTCGAATCGTCATATGCAAGAGCTGAACTCATAAACTTAGGTTTGATGATTTGCCGGCATTTTTGGCGTATACTAACGCACCGGTTGGTAAACTAATCATTTTGTAAACACATTGACTGAAAATTATAACCATTTCTTACAAACTATACAAATTGTGCATAAACCTTAGAGACGCAGCTAGTTTAAATTGGGGAGAGATTTTTATCATCCTATTTTAAGAAAAAAATAAAGCTTGATAATATAAATGTATTCATCAGCGACGGGCGTTGAGTCCAAAATCAAGACAAGCAGTTTTGCTTACTAAATGAAAATGATCCTAATATATTTACAAGTAAATTAAATTAAAGCGTAAGTTTTATATAAATAGTACTAATATATTTATGGACAAGCAATGCTTCGTTGCTTGTATGCACCAAACGCCTCTGGTATTTTTTATGTATGTGTGAAAACGCATCCAAATATTATTTGGATTGTCACTATTTCTGTGAAAACTCTTTCCCAATACAGACACAGTACATGCAAAAGCCTTGCGAATTCTCAGTAAAAATAAAATATCTCCCACGAGAAAAAAAACACATTTGTTTATATGTTTAAAGATGTATATTCTTGTCATTTAAACAACGCGCGTGCCTTATGTGACAGTGTGCCAGAATGCTGTTGGAAGGTTGGTTTTCCGCTCAGCATTCGCCAATATTAACAAATTACCCACAAGACGTCTTGCAGCGAGGAAATTCGTTTTGAAGAAACACACGGCGAATAATAAATAATTAAATAACGCGCTTCCAGCGTTTTGCCGTCGGACCGTGGCGGATCCTGCGGAGGCGGCGATGTTCGGAAATCTGTGTTTTCATTTTTATTTTTGGACACGAATGTGACATCGTTTTGTTCTGTATGGCGTCTGTTGTAAATAAATAATAAATTTACTTTTATTGAGCCGTGGTAAATCATTGTTACAAATTGTTTATTTTCGGTATAAAAAATCCATAGTTTTACGGATGTATCAATAAAGCCAAACATAAATAAAAGACATTCTTCGCACACTGTGCACACGCAAATTATTTTTGCAAAACCAAACACAATGTTTAAATCTGAAATTCAATTTTCAAGATCTGTCTGATTAATATATGATAATTTACATTACTCAAAGATTGTCGGGGTAAACTTCCTCATTTCGCGGTATTTATATTTTTTTAATGACCCCATAAATCTCCACCATGGTAATCGTCGTGTCCAGTCCCCGCGCGCTTTACCCTATGAAGACGTGAAGCTGCCGTCGCCGAATGGACGCTCCATGGCTGTGAACTGTTCACCCTTCACACTAAATCACATGCAACTGGTTTCTCTGCTAGGGTATATCAAGAGACTGGGGGGAACGAAAGACATTTTACATAATTAATATAAAATGGTATCAAGACATGGCCGAGTATACATTGAAGGTGTAAGCTTGCGCCATCTCGGATTATCAGCTGCCAGTATGGAGTATGATGCACGATAAGAAACTGTGCTTGTTTCACATATGCTTCAGTGAGATTCGAACCTCACTTCACTTCAAAATACAAGTTTATTCATTTAATAATAAACATCAATATAATTGAGACAAAAAACCAATGATCGACTTCAAACAGTTAGCGTGAATAGTTCCCACTACATTGTTACAGTGAGTATGAAGTAAAATGGAAATTTCACATCCTCGCTGTGACATCAAGCATCAAAGTAAACCATCAGCTTGTTCGGCGTAATCTTTTAATCCTAAACTTAAGCCTCAGATCAGCGCTAACCGGGATGGACATAAATCTGGCTTGTACACACCTTGATGTTTGTGCGCCAAAGCGCCAGAGGTGATCAAACATGGAGCAGATTTTTACAACATCCCTGCATATGCAAGTCGTCAAACTACTTCTTGCAGTTTATAATGACAATAACCTTGAAAGCATTCATTTTTTGAAAAATATCGTAATCTCTTAGCCATTTGGTTTTTAGAAAAACGTAAGACACATAGTTAAGGGTTAAAATATTTTAAAGTAAAAAACATAAATTGGTTTCAGGCTATGCCATGCATCGTTCCTGTGCTTAAAAAAATCAATTTAATTTTTCGTCGTTTCATGTTTGAATAGATTGCCTAAAATCATGGTTATAACAGCCGTTGTTAATAAACGATTTTTCATGTTTTGTCCCAGTACCAACACCGAAACGTAGAACTACACAAATCACTACGCAGTACAACAACCACATTTAAAAAATGTATTATCTATATAATAGAGAGTTGAGCATCCCTGCTTTTGAAATGCAGAAAGCTTAATGCTTTGCATGTCCTTGTTTTACGTTCAACGGGGATATTATTTCTAATGGGCTATTAGAAATACATGGATGTTAATTGGCGAGACACGTGACGGGCGCAGGAACGTACTTTTGCATTCTAGAGATATGCAACTCTGCATGTCGGTGGATCGCGCAAGCAAAAAGCACATAGCAGGCCTGAGGTATGTTAAGCAATGACCTACCCACCCGCCTAGCAACTATTATTGAAAACACATCAAGCAAAAAGGTTGCCAGTACGAATCTGGTTGGAGCAATAAGCATGCCGTGAAAAGTATCACCACTACTTCAAAATGTACCGTTTTTTCTTTAAATTGTTTAAAACATAGGTTCTCAAAGTGGTCAATATCGAACCCCACGAAATTAAATTGGGGGTCCACGAACTGTAAATGGGGGTCTACAAGAGTGGATCCCATTGGCCATGTTGGCCACGATATTTTCGACGATATGCACGTTGAGTTAACACAACTGAACGATTGTTTTCTATTTCGGCGAGTTGTTTCAGTGTGAAGCATGGTTAAAATTGTACTGAATTAATGTTTCAAAACATGTTTACTTAAGTCAATCGGTTTACAAATGTCAAAGATATTCAATGTTTACATACCGACATAAAATATGGCGCACCTGTATATCAGATGTCAAAAATATGTTTATAAAAATTCAATATTCTACGAAAAACAGGAAAACTCGACAAGGGGTCAATAGTTTGGGATAAAACAATTTAATACAAATACATTTTAGAGCATGTGATGCGACACAACTGACAATCGAGCGGTAATTGCCAAACCGTTAAAAACACTATTGGATAATCGCCGTTCGATTGTCAGCTGGTGTAGGCAGCTTTCGCTGTCATTCTCCCTTGGCAGCCACTGGAACAATGAGTCCCGCCAGTCGCTCATTGGCCAAAAGCCACATTGTCCCGACCAATCAACGCCTCGGCGGACACAATCGCTTTTTATGACATCTCTAATTACACGCACGGCGCGCATAATCCACGGACGGGCGCTTCTCCACGAAACGTGGGAATGCCCCTTAATGAGAGGCCATCTTGGATTTTTTCACTCTTTTTTTTTTTTTGTCGATGTGCGTTCTCATATTTCGTTGCTTGTGAAAATAAACAGGGCGTTTAAAAATATTGCATTACTCAATTTGTTTAAAAATTCATGGAGTGCAAATCTGCTTAAAAATATGTTCAAGAAGACTCGCAAAAGTTTTAGTCAGCGATATTTAGTAAATATAAACACTATCACTAATATGATTAGGCACATTAGTTTATATATAGAAGATGATTTAAAGAAACTCTCCTGGTTTACGTGACCGGAGTACGAACACTTGTACTAACGAATCACTTCCGTTTATCGAGAATGTTTAACAATCATACTCTACATATGAATCAATGTGCCCAGGCCAATCAATATTTAGTGATTTGCAAGCACTGGACTTTTTGAACAAAGTAACAAGTGAAGCGATTTTAGTCCCATCTGGACATTATTTTTAAAATCTATTGATTTTGCGTCAATCTATTGATTAAGCGTTAATCTATTGATTCTGGGCACATTGATTCATATGTAGAGTATGATTGTTAAAAATTCTCGATAAACGGAAGTGATTCGTTAGTACAAAGGTTCGTACACCGGCCATGTAAGCCCGGGGTTTACAGTTCAAATCCCTAACAAATCACGATGATATTTTTCTGAGAGTTTCTTTAAAATCATCTTCTATATATGAACTAATGTGCCCTAATCATATTAGTAAATATAATAAGCCCGTAATGGGTAATAAATACGCATCTTGATTGACTAATCCATAACATAGATATAAATATAAATACACCATACTGTTGTAGTCTCTCCTCGAGTAGAACATCAAAACTCATCAATCTCATCTCAAAAGAGTTCTCTGCTCAACCTCGTGTACTTATATACTTTCTTTTGGTTTTTTGATTTTAACCCCTTTTTGTAAGCAACATCCTGTTTTGCATTTGTAGGTCTTAAAAATAGCATTCTTTACCAAGGGATGCAAATATTAAACCCTCAAGTTCTACAGTAAAATAATGTGATTTGGTCAACAAAGGATTCGAGCCTTTTCGGCTTTTTCGTGATTTAACCACAGTAAATAACGTAAAAGAGGACGCTATTGACTAGTTACCATACGGTGGTAGGGTAATAAATTTCGGTGTAAAATTAAAAAAAATAATGCTCTTTTTTTCTGACAAGATTCTTAACTGATAAGTAGACATAAATAGTCAATATATCATTTTATAATTCGTGTTTTATTAATTTCAATAAATAAAGATTTATGCAGTATAAAACCCCCTAAATAAAATATTGGCTAATTGAACTCGGTTGCGTGTGCAGCCGGCTTCGGTGATTTCACCGGTCTTTCAAAACTTCGGGTGATTCATTGTGCAAACAACGCGCTACTGTCAAATTGATTGCATGAAATACTCCGAGTCACCGCACAAAGTATTCCAATAAAAAATGCATAAAAGTGAGCGTCTCTTTTCATCCCGTATTGCCACTTTATCGCTTATGGTCCTGAGCCGCCATTCGCTTACGGCCGATCTGTTGTTCGCTATAGTTAAAACGTCAAATATATCTCCGTTTAATTGTGGCCGCGCAGTCCGCCCCTGCAAGGAGGCAGCGGGGGGCATCGGAATCGCCGTAAACATACCTCGGGTAATGGCTCGGCTTGGGCCCATACCGTACCGATGCTGCTTAATTACTACACTTCAAATATTTATTATGTTCAATTCACGGTTAGGAGACATTCAAACTCGGAAAATCTGACCGACGATTTCACAGCTGCACTGCACTGTAAAAATAGCACGCAAAAGGTAATAAAACCTCCATCAGAATATTTTTAAAATTCATTAAAAGAAAAATAATACAGAACGAATAAAATTTATTTTGTACCGCAACAATTATAGTTTTCAACCAATTTTTGGTGAATTGATAACAAAAACTATAAAAATACCGGTATATAAATTTTAAAGAGCTGATAAGTATTGAGTAAACGCTTTTTTTGGCAATCTGAAATAAAAAATTAAATTATGTGATTTTATTGATGTTGATCAAACTGACATTTGAGCAATTTACTCACCAGAGACAAAATACTCACCCATAGACAATAATATTTTATGTGATGAACTTGACAGCTTGGTAAATAATTATTAATTTCAATCGTCTTTTTGAAATTCAGAAAAAAAAATCACCGCTAAAATAACAATAAATATCGTACGTTTTTTGATAAATAAACATCGCCGGTTCTTAATTTTCTAGTATCTCGAATCACGAGTATTGAGCTGGCAACACTGCGTGCGGCGTTTGCCGTAGGCGGCACGCTGCGGCACCAGCTGTCACGTCCCGCTGCGACGCTCGGCACCGACCGCAGCCTGGCCGTGGTCGATATACTCCCTGGCAGTCGCCGGGCACGAGCAGTCGTCCCCAGCAGCGACTGGTGCACTATGACTTCCTATAACAACTTCGAGGACTCGTTGATCGATGCCGTCAAAAACTACAAAGTAATATACACGTGCGATGAAAACAATTACAAAAACAATACCGCAAAAGAGAATGCGTGGAGAGAGATTGCTACGTTGTTAAATAAAACACGTAAGTCGTGTATTTTTGTTTATCGATTTTGTGTTGCTAAGTAGTCATGATGATATTGAAAATCAGCATACTCCTTGCACGCTTTGTAATCATTGCACACGAACAAATAATCAGACAAGTCGGAGAACTGCAATATTATTGCTACCCTTAACCCATTCTTAGAAAACAAAGTGTTTCAAAAATTTCGAAATACTTATTATGTAAAACAAGTGTCATTTTAATATGACTTGTCGTAGGTTCAGCGGCATGGGCTTATACCATATGCTGGGTACTGATAAATACATAATTTCGTTAGTATCCAGACAACTTCATAGTATTATTTGAATGAGGCAATCACATATTCATAAGGTATATCAGTACGAATATTATTAGCTGTACCTACCTATTTGTGTATCTGCGACTGCAATTCATATTTTTAAAGGTACGCAGCAACATATCGTGCCACCAATAGCGTCCCTTTATTTTGGGTGTTTTTTTATGGTTTAGCCTATATAAACAACGCAATGTAGGGCGATATTGGCTTGCTGCAAGTAGGTAGCACAATTTTATTGCAGCGTGTATACAATTTGTCGCCTTTAAGGTACTCTACATATACATCTGTGATCTTTTAAGTAGCCATGCCGAGCTGTATGTAAGAAGAAAGTACTAAATTAAAACTGACTAAAACCCCTAATATTGATTTACTTTCCACAATTCAATTAAATACCTACATTTACAAAGCACCAAAGCAATACTATAATCAATTCCTGTTTATTAAAAATAAAAAAAATTATATCATAGAAGTCTTTATTGTACTTTTATGTATGATATTTTTATATTATCAGCAAAAGTGCCATACCGGCTATTGCTTATTTTGAGTCTTATTGCAAGTGAAAAAAATACATACCATTACGCACTGTCATATTATATTTCAATAAATAATAAAATTTACTAAAATCATAATGTTACAGCTCAAGAATGCAAATCAAAATGGAGACACATAAGGGATTCTTATAGGAAAGTAAGAAAAAAAGTTCAAACGGGATTAGCAGCTCCAAAATCTAAATATACTGAAGAGAGACTTAGTTTTATTGACGAAAGTTCCGATTGCAAAGTTTCTATGAGTAGTGGACTAGACAACATTACGCTAGACGAAAGCCAAAGAGACACAGTGATGAACCTCGAGTCTATTGTGAAAGATATAGACTGCGATGACCAAGTTATGCCTGAACTACACAATAAAGCAATGCGGAGGGCGAAAAATTCAATGTCACCTTATACGAGCAGAAATAAACTCATAGAAGAGATGAAGACCTCCAGAAAACAAAGGGATGATATGTTAAAAATAATGGTAGAAGCTAAACGCTCGAGGATCGAATCTGAAACTCCGACACATGTTTTTTTTAAAGCAATGGCTGACATTGTATGTACTTTCCCGCCAGATAAAATTGCAAATATTCGAATGGATATCTGTAACATGGTCAGCGAGATGGAACTGCAGAATATAGCCGAGAAGTCTGAAACAGTTTTTCTATCAAATGGGAGTTACACTGTTTTCAGTCCCGGTACCTCTTCATACGATAATTCTTGTTCTGTGACAGCTCATTCGCCAAACGATGATATTGCAATAGAAACGTCAAGTAATGTTACATTAGAACAGGAAATTATCAAGCAGGAAGACTTGTGATGTAATAGTAAATAAAATTTGTTACTTTGTAAAAGTATATACTTGTATATAAAATGTAAATGTTCATATTTATATTTCTTCAATACGCTTGCAAAAACATTGTGTTAACTAACATCTTCAAGAGTCTTTTGGTTTTTATATAAAACTTGTCGAACATTGATATTAATTCTTGAATCTCTCATATAATCTCCGAAAGGTTTCCAAAATACTTCGTCAAAAACTTCAATAAATAAGTTATCTTCTCTTTCTTCATCTGCTTTTCTTTCTGTATTTATATTTTTAAATTCCCAAGGTTCATTTGTGGCTTGAACGATTCTCGGTACCGCATGGTAACACAATCTTGATTCTTTAGACATTATCAGAATATCACCACTGCGGAGATACATAGCAAGAGGTTTCGTCTCTTTTGTTTCTCCCCCTATTAAAAATATTGCTGATTGTCCAAAACTGAAACGAAAAAGAATATTACTATTATATTGTTTAAGTTCCATTTTATCTATATTTGTCTATCATTTATCTTTTATCATTTTATCTATATGCTATGCATCCCAAATAAGAACACTCATATATTTAAAGAAGATTGTCATATCAATAAATATATCGTTTTTATGCAGCTAGTTTCACAATTCCAAAGTAAGAGTGTCATTTAGACAAATGGACTAAAAAGTTACAGGTGATGGCAGATAAAATAATTTTACAAAAGGAGACGGAAGCGAGAAGCAGAAAAAAAAATCATAATCTGTTGTAAACATCAGAGAGTGATGAAGAGACAAGTGGAGTTTAAGAATGTGATTTTAAGCTGTCAATTGGCCATGTTGTTTCTGTTGCATATCGATGAAAATGGAGGCCATAAATTAATGTAAATAAAAAAACTAACTATAAATATTTCATTAGACTTTTTTTCTTTTAAATAAAAATATATGTGTAAATAACATATACTGTAATAGCGGACTGATATATTCATACCTAATAGATATAAGAGGAGCTTCCAGATTCTTCTCAGAGTGGTCAGTGTGGGCCGCCAGGGTAGAGTCCATGTGATAATAGTTGACAATGGAAGCTTGTGCTTTAAAGCCATCAAAGCCAACCTGCTTTGCTATAATCTCACACATTTCAGACAGGTCTGAAGGGAACTCGTTGCGACTTTCTTCGGTGTAGTGCTACAAAAAAGAAATCAAATGCATGTGTAATTTTTATTATTGCTATTTTGTCACTATCATATTTTTTTACAATTAAAATTAGTATTCGTTATATTACATGTTAAACAGAGAGCATTTTAATATATGTATATTAAATGTACACTATGCAAGCAGCATATAAAAATTTGTGTCACTACTGTAAATTTTCAGTTTTGTTTTAAAGAAAAATATATTGTTTTACCTTTGTATCCCAATCATGATGATATCCCAAAGTAGTCCATCTCAACTTTTTTTGAAGTACCTTATTATGTTCTGCATTTTTAGAATGAGACGCTTCCCACCAATCTGCTCCATTACTTAAGTCTCCGTGTGCATCTATATTTAATTTGTGTGGCTTCTTAGAAAAATCTCTCAGGCATCTTATTGCCCAATACCGGTGTCCAGCACCGGTAAAAGGATTTCTAATAAATATGAGACCTTTCCGATCGTTGCGAGTGAATACTCGCCATTTCTCAGGGGGTAATAAACCATATTTCTCACATTTCGTGTCCTTGGAATTTGGTGAAAATTCAATAAATTCCTATAAAAGAAAAATAGATTATCTTTTACTCGAAAACAAAAAAATATTGTAACATAACCTCAAAGACAAAACGATTTTATTTTGTTTAAAAAGAGAAATTCACTTACATCACTTATTAATTCTGATTTAGAAAAGTCGATTACTCTGGAAAAATCTGGTTTCGGAGAGCGCGATTTAAAATACTTGAATTCCTGTTTAAAGAGATCGACAGCTGTCATTTTAATATAATGTATTGCCAGTTGTAAATAAAAATAAGCACACAAGGAATAATTTCATAAACAATATAAAACTATAATTTATTTTTAAAAAATGATATTAAATTAAAAAACTTTTAAATGTGACGAATATTATAAATATTTTAACAATAACAAAGTATTTTTCAACTTAAGGGTGACCACACCGTCTAATTGTTGATTGTCAATTTGATCCATTGTCTATGGTGTCGGTATGACAATCAGAGATGATAATAATTCAAAACAAAATTTTCTGATTTCTTATATTGTATTGCTTTCATATGAAAGCAAGATTGGTGTAATACTATTTAAAAATGAAAACTACAAGTGAAACATTTGCGACAGACAGATCTGAAGGAGATAATAATATAGTACGTAAACAGTAGTAATTTGACATGTTGTAATTGAGAATTGACTTCTGCAAATTTATATTCTGTCTATCTCTAATATTTATAAAGCATATTCAAAATTAATTTATGTTTTAACCACCCCCGTCTTACGGTGCATAGTTTATATTTTGACAAACTGTTTCGTATTATTTTAGGTTCCAATTAAATCTGATGGCAAGCAGAAGCTCAAACAATGGCTGAATAAACACTTCAGAATAGAAATGACCGATGGACGAATTCTTATTGGTGTATTTCTATGCACCGATAGAGATGCAAATATCATACTAGGTTAGCTACTATGTGGGCTTGTATAAAATATTACACCTACCTCACATATTCTTTTTTTCTGATATGTTTTGAGAAATATAACTGGGTTTACAGAGAAATAAAGACCACTAATGTAAATTTAAAATTATAATATTGAGTATTTTTAAGGTGTAATATTAATATTAAATGGACTAATAGACTCATACATTTTTTGTTTGTTTAAAATTATGGTTTTAAAACTATTTGTATTTTCAGGTTCATGCTCAGAGTATTTAAAGGCTGAGTCAGACGGAGAAGAACCTCGTGTTCTAGGACTAGTGATGGTTCCCGGCAGGCATATTGTTTCTTTACAAATAGATGACATTACACCAGGCCTCTACGTCATGTAAATCATACACATATTTATATCATGTAATGTATATATATTAAAGATTTTCAATCTCTAATTCTTAAGATTTAAATAAAAAAGTCAAGTAAAGAAATTTTTAATAAGATAAATTCATTCTCAACCTTGGAAGTACAGAAGCGGATTGTGAACATTTTCTAGCAAATAAATTTCACATTAAATATACTTGTACTTAGGCCAACTAATCTGTAATCCCAACGTGATAGGTTGGCGAAACCAATAATATGAAAAACGTGGAAAAATCACAACATTATTTTATTTAAAATATTAAAAAGAAATACTTCAGAAATTATTGCTGTATTAACGATACAAAAATACATTATAAATCAATAATTTTAACATATTTTCTCAATTAATACAATAATAAAACTTTTTTCCATAAAATATTCAAAGCTCAATGTGCATTGCAATTTTTCTCCTTTGTTATATGCAAAATCATATCCAAGCACATCCTGCTTCTTTTATCCAGTACATTTATATGGAATAAGATGTTAATGCACTGTTAATCTCCATCTTACCAAATGTAGTAAGCCTAAAACGCTATTGTCTGGTGGGTCAATTTTTTTCCAACACAAGAATCTGGATTAACAGATCAACAGAAGTTTCATTATATTAGCATGGCATTTAATAGCATTGAATACACACACTCTTCAGAAACCAAAAAAAAGTTACATTAAACAGTATTTTTTTAAACAATGTAAAATCTGCTGTCATATATTTTATTTTGGGAGTAAAAAACAATTCACAATGTCCAAAATTCTCTGAATATGGTGGCATATTTTGTCAATGCCAAATGTGTTTATTATAATTATTAAACATCAGTCTTTACAATAAAAATACACCACTGTTTTAAAAATCTACAGATATAAACGCATTTTGTCAACACTCGTCTCGCAGCACAAATTAACAATTTCTCATTCTCATTCATGATGCGATGATCCCAAGGTATTTTAAGAATTCTCCTATAAAGCCACATTTCAAGCGAAGATAAAAAATGTATGTGTCCTTGCTTTACGATCCTTGGATACGGGGGATTACATTTTTTTTTTCTAATAATGTATGCAAAAACTTTTTTGTATATGTAAAAAAAGGAGTTTATGAACTACTATGATTATGACTTTTTGTATTTATAGTATCCATCACAAATAATGTATGAGAATTTATCAATTGCGGCTCCCAATAAATATTACTTGTGTTATGATCAAATGGATTCTGCAAATCATGATTAATTTTGTTGCCGTTGTGCTGATTCAACTCTGAAGAAATTGACATTAAAAACTGTGTTACCAGTTCATTAGATCTGCCAAATGCTTTAGACAGGTAGTCAGCGCTTAAAATATAATCTAAATTAATAGTAGGATGAAAATGTTGCTTCTCTAGCTCACCATTTAAATGAAATTTTGACGATTCTTTTCTGACGTTAAAATCTTCATCTTGAAGCAGCCAAATGAACGATGAGAGAGTATTACATATTATATTGCGAACGGGTTCATTCAAAGTAACCTTATTTATTTCAAAATGTGTTAAAAGCTTTTTGAAATGTAGGCTGCATAGAGCAGCCGTGTGTCTGTGTTCAACCTCAAAATATTTTGGCTTTGACAATGACTTACATATTTTAGACAATTCTAAAATAGTGGTTAGATATTCTGTTTTTGTGATGTATTCATTGCAAGACAATAAACATAACAACGGTAACAGGTATCCTTGATTATATCGATGTTTTTCCGTAATATCTTTCAATTTTAGTGATGAATATAAGATGTCAAAGGCATTTCCGTGTGTTAATAAGAGTAGATTAGACATCTGTAATTTAAGAGAAGTATTGCTAGCGAGAATGTATAGTATATAAAATGTGTTTTTAGTAATCAGTGCTTCATCTTTACAACAGAATTCAACCATAATATCAAAAAGTTTTTGTATTTCGTCAGTATTCTTTAGCATCTTCCGTTTTATGCGGTTTTTAATGGATTGCAACAAATCGTCTTTCAACGATAAATCGTTATTTTTCAAACAAGCTTCACTTATGGATATGAGCTCATCTTCTGAACAATTTAACACAGCAAAGTTGATTTGTAAGCTCAACCAATGATGGAAGCCCAGCATTAAATTATTTTTAGATTTCACTTTTTCAAATAAGGCTATACTTTCCATTAATGAATTGAAGTAATTCAAAGAGCTTTTATTTTCGTGTACCATACATTTGATTTCAAAATGCACAGCTCTCACAACGTAAGAAGAATTCATAATTTCAATCAAGTCGTTGAAATCAATCATTATTGATTTTATAATCTTGTCTATTTCTCGTATTTCTATGCTACTTAAATTATAACTCTTTGAAGTATTAAAATAACAAACATAATACTTCAGTGTAAGCATATAGCCGTGAAGTTCGTTTTCATTAATTTTCAATTGTTGTCTTTCAACCCAATGTTCATGAAATGTTTTGATGTCGTAAAATGATTCAACTATTTTAGCACTTATGTTTCTCACGGTATAAATAGGGCTGCCTAGTAGTTGACTCAAATATGGAAATAATTGCTGAATATCAATAATTTTGATATGCATGTTTTCACATTCAGTAACACTTAAATGATTTAGGTTATATCTTTTTGCAGTACCAGATAGCAAACTCAGTATCGGGACTAAGTTGGAATGATTGATCAGCTTACGTTCAGGATCGTGAATGTTACAAGCATCTTGTAAACTACTCAGTATGTGTTGCCAGAGAGAATTTATATGAGCAAATAGTTCATCCACAGAAACGGGTGACTCGGGGACCACTTCATCTGCTTGACTTTTCTTTTGTCCTATTAGCTTCGGAACCAATGCTCCGTACAGTTGTAGAGCAGCATTTCTGAAATTGTTTAAATAATTTAAAGATATTGTTAGAAAATAAGTTACAAGTGGTTACTGTCTCATTATTTTAATAAACGAAGTATATTTTCTCAAAGAAGCTAAAGATGAAAATGATGCTGATTTGAGTTTTTTTTTATTAATTAAATTATAGTAAGCACACTCACCTTACTTGCCACTGCTCACTAGTTAAGTGTTCAAAACACACAGTTGCTAATTGGGAAGCAAATTGAATAACATATCCTGCCAGCGAGCTCTCACACACTGTACGACACAGCAGATGAAGAGCTCTTGCCATTGGAACGTCTCTCTCGTTTGCAATAATGTCGTCAACATTTGGGACGGTTTGAACGGCATCAAGAATATTTCTTTTGCTGTTACAATCTGGGTACGTATCGTCTTCATTATCGGTAGATTTTTTTAGAACTCGAAGTAACAAGTTCATTGTTAAATAAAATAAAGGCTGTAATCAAATAAAAAAGGTTTGATAGGAATGCAATAAACCTAAGCCCCCTAGTATTGATTATACTTGGGAGTTATTTTTATTTGAATTGTTTTTATAAACTTATTATCGGTATTTAATTTTATTGGCGATTTCCTTGAAAAGGTTCATATATTATGAATTACAGACAACTAAAATGCATTCTGGCTATATTCCAAATGTTTGGTACTTAATATAGACATTGGCACTGCTTATAACATAAATCAATTACAAGTCACATAAATGTACATCTTCAGAGAAATTTGTATTCATATCTCAAGTAAAATCTATAAATACCGTAATTTATTGTGGTATGCACAGAGGGTGTACTAAGATAAGTTCTATAATAGCCTATAATAAGATATAACTCTTAGAGTTTATTTACTCTTGTGTAAAGATGAAAACCATATTACCTTTCCATCTTGAGAGTCATTTGTAACCATTCTATGAACAAGAATCGTTAGCCCAGCACTTTTCCTAGTTATTGATCCTCCGTGGATATCCTCAGAGGTAGCTTGAACTAGAAAATCTCTCAGAGTATTTGCTATCAGATCTTGATAAACACTATTTTTCAATGATGTGAGATGTTTAACCGATCTACCTAAAATACAAAATAATTATTAATAATTATTGGTATCTTAGTTGCCATTGAAGTATTTGACCGAAGCCAGGATCAAAATTTATTCATTTAAAATTAAATCTGTGCTACTAAAGAATATTAAAATATGATATACACAAATACCTAACCAATCGGACAATTTTTTGCTACTACTGTAATCACATCAGAGTAAAATAAAATATGATTAAATATTAAAATATAATATAAACAAACCATGAGCTTACCTAACGTAACCCCAGCTGATTCTATAGCTCCCTTGTGTCTGCACCTGGTTAATACTGCCAAACTAACATCTAAGCAATCCTTGATATTACTCTCTTGCAGTAAATTTGTGTACTTTATTACAATCGTTGTAGATAACTCACAACAGGCCTGGAATGTAGTATTAAAACGGTTTTATTTAAAATTAGGTGTAATCTATTAAATTATAAGAACCTAAAAGAAATTACCTTAAGATTAAGCCAAATATTGTTCAAAATAATTTGATGGGCATTCGAAATATGCTCCATATTTTCTTTTCGACTGTCCAATTTAAAAGCTGAAGATGTTATTACATTTTCAATACTTTCTCCCATTTCAGCAAAGCTTGGAGGGTGATCTTTGTAATCGGAAACACCTCTTAGTGCTAGCGTTGCCAGAAAATGATCAGTCACCGTCATCAGGAATTTAATCATCATTTTTATAAAATCACATTGAATTAATTCACACGGCGAATTCTTTATAAAGGTATCAACAGCAGATATCATTCCATACAGTGGTTGATTATTATAAATGGAAAAAAGCAAGTCATTTTCTTGGCATGCAAACTGCTCCCAAGCTTTTTTTATTAAATATTCTGGAATATTTTTGCTTGGTTCTATTAAAGGTAAGATAAATTGTAAATCTGTATCATTTTTGTGGATACAAGCAATAATTTTAAACATAAGGCATCCGCTCTCAGTTTCATAAAACAGCTTGCTGTTACACAGTGTCAATCCATTTATAAATATATCTTGCCTATTCAGTAATAGAGCTGAATTATTGCTGTAATATTGAATCAATATGTTAGTTGCGGTTTCTCTGATATCATTTGTGGGATCATATATGCAATTCGATAAGATTTGAATACTGTTAGCATCATGGAAGTACCATTTACACTGCTTTTGTAAGTACGCCACTACTAACGAACCTTGTTCCAATTGATTGCTCTTACGACATAGTCTTTTTTGTATATTCTGGTTATCACTAAGCCGACCACAGAGATATCTCGATATAACATCATACATCTGAAGTGACAGTATTTTTCTTTGATAATTTCCCGGTTCTCGTAGATTCTTCACTAAGAAGTTGTACATCCAAAAGAAAAACTCTTCCAGGTCTTGTAACTTGGCTTTGCAAGCTGCCACATCATCTTTTATTTTCTTATCTTTCAAAGCTTGAAGACACGAGTCTCTCAACCGAATTAAAAATAATGTGAAACTGTTTAAGTTACTTTGACGAAAAGCAGTGGAATCGTTATTCACGTTATTAATCAGGAATTCTTTGACAATGTCAAACTCTTCCGCTGTGGGCATATTATTTTTTTGCGTGATGCAGACAATTTGAAAAGCTTGTGATCTTACATCTTCGTTAATATCTTTGAGACCAATTTCAATTATTCTTTTGAACCTCTTGTGTTTGCCATTTATTTCATTCCAATCAGTCAATATTAATCCTTTTTTACGTCCAAGCTTTAAGATACTTAACGTTACATAATAACTATTTTCATTTTTACTTTCATCATGACAGGTGCTTATCAACCTTTCAAATAATGATGGGTACTTCTTAATAGTCTGCGGTATCCAATGATTTAATAAATTAATTTGCATAGTAAAGTTATTGTCATACAAAATGGTCTCAACCGTTTGAAGGAAAATGTCACACCAATCTTCAAAGGATTTCATAGATTGCAAAAAATTTTTATACATATCCCCACCGGCAGAAACGAGTGAACTATTTTTCAGACTATATTCTAGCCCCTTCATGCACGTCGGATAAATTTTCAGAAAATCAATCATACTACATTTTAAGCGGGGAATAATCTCAGATAGTGTAAAATACTTGGCTTTGTTCCATGGAAACTTCATGATGCTGGCGAGAATGTCATTAAACAAGTCAGCAGAAATCGCCTTGCTCTCTGTGATGAGATTGAGAAACGCCTCCCATAACTTCACGTTGGAATCTCTGATACCTGGCACAGGACTCTCCCAGTTATTAAAAATAACAAATAACACGACATTTTGATATTTGGCAATAACTTTATCCGCATTCCCCCATTCGTATATTTTCTTCAGCATTGATACAAAAGTTCTGAAACTAGTAAAACTACTACTGGAATATGTCAAGCAAGCTTTCACAATTATTTCGAAAGAAACTTGTGAAATATTTTCAGATATTTCTTTCAACTGCGAAATTTTAAGCCATGTTTTCGTATTCAAAATGTTAGTTTGGTAAATGCCGCAGATTAGAGATAAGGGTATCATGTCGGTATGTCTCTGCTTTAAATCAGAACTAGCGAGTGTCGTCTTGTTTTCTTTGGAAGTTATCAGATATGACATTAATATGGAATTGATTGTTTGCAAACATGCCAAGCAAGACTCCTCAGAGGATATGATGAACAAAGCACAGTAGGCCGTGGCACACAATGTTTGACCTTCCAGCGTTCCTAACCCGTTATTCATATGAATCAGCAACATTTCTGACAATCTTTTCAATGGCTCTGTGAGATCGTTTTCATCTGGAACTTGTAGTTCCATATCAAATTTAGCTTTATTTTCTATTCGACTACATGTTCTTATTAACGCCTGTAAAAATAAATAAATTTATGAATACTTCATTCTACAATAAGTCCATTTTTGTAAAAACTATTTTTACCTAAGAGATCTTAAATTTGTGAAGATTCCTGAATCTGTATGAGAATGTTATTTCTGTATGAAGAACTGTACAATTTACTAGTACAAAATTTTCTCATTCCTGTTATTGTAAATATGTTTTCTCTTCAATGGTTTGTATCATCCTCGACTTAAATTTCTAAGAATTTTAATGTTTTGTTTAAAAATGTTTGTTGGATGATGAGCCAAGTGCTGCTAATGATTCGGCATACATCAAAGTTAAGTTATTAGAGTACAAAAATAAATCAAATGCATACTTACTCGAAATACTTCCAAATCAACATCTTCTGTCTTCGCCTGTAAGAGGCCGTAAACATTTTCGATTGAGCTCAACGAAAATTCAAGCATTTTTGAATATTAATTTTACCAAATTAAAAGATCCATGTTTATATTTTTAGCATGGTTATAGTTATTTTAGTTTTATAAATTTATTGCGATAGTGTAGTCTGATTGTTTACGGATAACTTTTTGTTTTTAATCATACAATATTGTTAACTGCCTGTTTGAAAGGTCTTTGTTTTCTACGTGTGGTACTCACTGTTACCTGCGAGTCCGATGCACTGAAAAAGAAAATACTCTCATTGGGATTAAGATAATAAAATTCATTTTTTTATTTATAACAGTTTATTAAAAAAAGTTAACACGGATTTTTTGTGCCCTAACATATAACTAAATAAATTTATACCAAATAATATTGTGTTAAACATAACGCCAATGTTACGATTTTCACACTTTAAAAATATTTTTTAATGGAAATAAATAAAATGAAAGCTAAACGAGAAAGATTAACGGTTTAAAAATATATTATCAATCATTTAGTATCTAGTTAGGAAATAATATTATTTACAAGATATACTTAAAAGAATTATTACTTTTCTTTAATTGGTTCGAATCCTTGTGTTTCAATTTTCTTTTTGTAAATATTATAATTCCATTTTCTATCAAAATGTTTAACCCACTGCGAGGGACATGAAGACACATAAAGCTTCCTCATTTCAAAGCAAACAGAGGCTTCGGGAGTTTCAGGACTCACATTTTTCTCTTCTAAGCACTCCCAATACCTATCCCGAGAATCCCAACAAATTTGGCGATCTTTTTTATCGGGAAACGACATTTTGAATATACAAAATTAGCTTTTATAACATATGATATTTTACTAAGCCGAATTTATTAAAGATATCTATGGATCATTATTTAAAAAATTATCACACAAAATCACTGATATTTTAAATTTATTTTAAATGTACGGGAGTGTTTACAAAGTCTTTTCGGTTTCAACTGCCATAGACAACTGACCTTAAGTCAAAACCTAGAGCGGACAGTCTCTTCTCTTGCCAGGAACTTTTCTTTATTGCCCAATGAAATTCAGAGCATAAAAGTCTTCAACCAATCAGCACGCGGCGTCAGGGAAACATCAAAATGAATTATTCTGCTGAAAAAATAATTAGAACCAGATTTACAATAAATCATGTCATTTGAGAAGGTAGGTAGAATGTTACTCCAAATATTTATGATGACATCAGCTATGTAGCACCTTTTAATATATGAATTTTCTTTGAGTTTTTTTTGCATTACAATTACGTAAAGTATATTTATAATAAATTTGCTATCAATTAAATTCAACATAACATTGTCATATTTGACATTTAAGAGTAGTTCATAAAACGAAGTGAATTTAGATAAATACCTATTACCTAAGCTACTATCATCTCATACATGGTGTCAATATTGAATATTTATATTATGATCTAATTTTAATATCAACATTCAATGTAGTAATTTATATTTTGTTACTAATATTACACTGTACATTTTGCATCTAAACACAGTTCACGCATTTGTGTATACTATATAAAATTATATTTTTATAATTCTAAAAGAAAGACTGAAGCCAGAATAAAAAGCCAAGTTCAAGTCGTTGATACAGAATGTGTGAATGAACAAAAATAAACATTAAAAGAGAAATATTTTACAAATATATTTAGACATCCTTGAATGAGATACAGAATCTATTTGCGTAGATTCGGTTGACATAATATTATTTATGCTGGCGACATCTCTGAGTCGAAAATAGAGATTGTGAAAGCGTCCACGTTGAAATGTCTTCATGCCGTGCACTAGAATAGTGCACTTTGTGGAATTTCCACATGCTGTTGCAAGTGAAAGAATTGAAACGTCTGATTGCTTACTGAACTACATTTACACTTAGAAAATAATTACCTAAAATATGAAGAAACTAAGAAATTGTCATCAT
The DNA here is from genome assembly GCA_022113835.1 of Atopsyche davidsoni. Lineage (NCBI taxonomy): Eukaryota > Metazoa > Arthropoda > Insecta > Trichoptera > Hydrobiosidae > Atopsyche > Atopsyche davidsoni. The sequence continues at coordinate 10,350,922 of JAILWY010000007.1, forward strand.
AAGAGCGTATGAAATACTCTTAAAGAAATTGATTGTCTCAAAATAATAAAATATTTGGTAACGCAGTCTCAATTGTGAAGATAGATTTATTGTTATTATCATCTTTAAAATTTAAAAATCTTAATTCTCGTGAGTACGGATTTTTTTTCACGACAGCTATTGTAAAGTCGAAGTATCTTTTCATAGTCAAAAATATACAGATAATTTTACGTAAGTGTTTTAGAAAAGTAAGGTTAGGTGCTACTAATGCTTACCTATCTGTGAAAATAGATCCAATATTTTAGTTTATACTAGATTCAAGATGCCATAATTATTAAAATCATCCTGTATTATAATATATTTTTTAATAAATTCAGATAATCTGAAATACTAGACACAAAATGTTCCGCGGCTGTCTGACATTACGAGTGAGTTGCCATTAACGAAAAAATCAAAATTACAATGGCTGAAAAATATTGAGAATGAAAATAAATGTGCTCTTTATAATTTAATACAACGTTTTTTTAAAAACGCGTTTTTATTTAATTTTTAGTAAATAAAACACAGAAATATATTTATTTATTATTATTAGTATGTGGTCCGTCTATGGCTGCAAAAAAGGTGGGTTATTTTTTTTATTGTCCTTGGTCTTATATTATACAATATTTTGGATAAATAAATATATGTATGTCTATTTTTTGTATTGGACGTCAATCAAATGCGTATTTATTACCCATTACGGGTTTATTATATTATTACTAATATGATTAGGCACATTAGTTCATACATAGAAGATGATTAAAGAAACAGAAAAATATAATTGTGATTTGTGTGGGATTTAAACCCACACCCCTGGCTTACATGGCTGGTATACTAATGAATTACTTGCCTGGGCACATTGATTTATATGTAGAGTATGATTGTTAAAAATTCTCGATAAACGGAAGTGATTCGTTAGTACAAGGGTTAGTACACCGACCATGTAAGCCAAGGGATGTGGGATCATCAAATGCCACACAAATCACGATGATATTTTTCTGAGAGTTTTTTTAATCATCTTCTATGTATGAACTAATGTGCCTAATCATATTAGTAATAAATAAATATATATTAAAGGTTTTACTACTCTCATAATAGGTCCTAGATACAGCTTAAATAAAGAAATTAAATTAATAAGATACTCTCACATTTATTATTAATGCGAAAAAATTTTTTTTTTTAATGATCGGATTTTTTTGAAGATCAGATCATGTCGTTTTAATAATTAAAAATAATAATCATCTTAAGAAATAATGTGTTTCTTCAGCATATGCATAATTTGATTATTTTTAAGAAGCCAGTATAATATTATAACTATACCATGTGATCCAAGAAATAAAAAAACAAACACCAAGATATACACTAGAGCAGGGGTCCCCAACCTTTTTACACCCAAGGGCACATTCTAGAATGCCGATCGGGCGGCGGGCACTATTTATTTTTCAAGGTATATTCATAGTTGGACATCGTCAATAATGCATATAATGCACAAAAAATATAATTATACAATATAAAAATTTATGTTTATAATTTTATGTAAAATAAATAACAAGTAGTAAAGAATAGAATAAAAAATTATGGCAATTGGGCCGAATTGGGGCCAATATACAAATAATTATTTTTAATACCAACTTGTACAATTATGTAATGTACATCTACAGCTAAAAATTGCAAACAGGTTGGCATACAAAAATTATCAGTTAGGGTCCAGAATATGTTTATTAAATTTTATTAATGCACTTAACACAACATTTAAATTAATGCACCAACAATATTTAATTTAAATTTGAATGTTTTTATTTGCCGATTTAAGTAAGTAAGATTTGAGTAAGTATAAAGACAACCCCATTATTTATTATCTACTAGGATGTGGATGCTTACCATAAGTAATAATATGTTGTAAAATAATTGGATAAAAAAAGTATTGTTTAATAAATTGACAATCTATTCAGTTGACATTAAGGAATTCTTGTTCATTCTACTCTTAACAGCCTACTTAGTTTTTAACTATTCTGTGTAAGTCTTTATATAAGCCCTTACAATTTAGACTAACATAACTTGCTTTTGTGAAATAGGTGGCCGCAAGCAAAAGGTTAATGGAGATCAGAGGCAATTGTGTTTTATTTTGGGTATTTTTATTTCCGGTATTTGCTTTGTTGTGTACAGCGAAATCACAAAAACTTTGCATTATAGTTTTTTCTTGGGTTAAACCCGAAGCAAATTTTGGGTAGAAAGCTTGCTGACCACATGACGGTGAGGTGGTCAAATTATTGCTATTTTGTGTTTTGGTGTGCGCTTAGTTTTCTTTCAGGTATTGCTGGAAATGAGTTTACCTGAGTTCAAGACCTTCTGTTGCATGTGTGACCTAGAAACTGGGTCCATCATCATCGGCTGGCTGGAGATTGTAAGTATTCAGAGAAGCAATCTAATTTCTGGCCATTGATGTTCTGACATTGAGATTGGTTACGTGACAAGTTATTTACCAATCCATTGATCGGATTGTTATGCCTCACTATTCTATTAATATTCTACCCCCTACAAATTTACTGAAGGATATAAAAGGCCATTGCTTTGATCTTTCTTGGCTTGTTTAGATTTTAATTGTTCGGGGAAGGCAGAAGTGAGTACTCAAAGAAATAGACGTGATCCTCAAATAAAACAGAGAAGTCGGTAAACTCACACTTTTTTTTATATTGTCCAAATAATTGTCCTGCTGCTTTGGGTGATTTGCAGATATCCTCAGCGTGTATGATCGTGATTGGAGTATTTCTTATGGAGCTGGAGTTTCAAGAGGACCCGAAGATATCGTTATTCGTTGACAGTGCTTTTGTGGTAATCAAGAGCATCGTCAGTGTTTTCTTGGGCGTCTTCCTACTTATAAGCATCCACACTGTGAGTTACAGTTTATATAAACAGTCTATATATACACACCACCCTCACCCCATCAGCACTCATTAGTTTTTTCAAAAAGCAGATGACCATTTAGGCTAGCCTCCTGTTGACTCTTCCGACGAAACGTTTCTAGGGTGATGAAGAGAACACTAACATATATGTCGTGGCAGAGCTAATCCTTGTGATTTTAACATTCCTGTCCCTGATCCTGAGTGCCACGATCTCCACCATGATCGAAGGGATGACCGTCGGCCTAATCACGTTCATCGCATCCCTCTTCATTACAGGTCAATTTTCAGCAAACTCTTTTCAAATTTCCTTAATATTATTGATTCATACAAGCAGATAAGCAATAGATGCCTTAAAAAAAAAGACAATTAAAAATTAAATTTTTACTTTTTATACGTCACAGCTAAAAATTTTGCATTACTTTTTTAACATACAAACTAAAATTCATTTTCTATAGATTTTAAAGAAAATTCACTGCTTTTTTATTTGTATGGTTCGCGAGGGATGCATCAATTTATCTGGTTGTTAGTAACAAATAGGTTTCTGGTTTGTAGCTCTCGGCTGGTACTCCGCATGCTCCGTGTCCAGCTACGGGAAGCAACTGAGGCGCTTGCGCTGGCCAGCCACGCGCCCGCTCCCCCTGCACGCATGAAAAACTACCCTTTAGTTGGACGCAAAAAGTTCACCAATGATTAGTTGTGGAATAAATTACTAAAATTTTCATTGCCGATGCATGGAGGTTACAGAATCTGATAATATAATCATATCATAATTATTTGTTTTATTCTGCAATCTTTAGATTAAGGTAAGCCTTGCTTCTCTCAAAACTGTAAGGGCTCTATCTGTGTGGCTTGAGGTTTAAGTCACCTTTTTGCAGAAAACCTACTGCATCAATATAAAAAATTGAATTAAAAAAGTTAGCTACTTTCATTTATGTTTTTGATATAACTTTTATTTTTGACATAAAATACGTGTTTTTATGAGTTACAAAGCATTTCGGAGATCATTAAAAGTAATCTTACAGCAAACATAAGTGTTTCAGTAATCTGTTTTTTTTTTTAGAAGTGTACGAGTTCTTCAGTCCTTGCAGAGGGTTGTCTTGTTTCTAATTTATAGGAATGAAAGTTTGAATAAATGTCTCCAAACACGTGTTCCCTGGCCGCCTCTTTGTTGCCGACTGTTGACCAAAATGTGGGAGTTTATTTTTACCATAAATATTTTCAACATAGGCAATAAAAAAGACAATTTATCGTCGAAAATATTTGTTCTGGCTGTATATTTTTGAACATGTACTGGTCGTGTGAAAAGAAGTATACTAATTAACAATTGTCTTCATGAAGCAGAAAAGACGATTACCAGGTGCAAGCTATAGTAAAAATATTTACATGTTAAATAAAAAGGATTAAAAATATTATTTAACCTAAAATCATTGGGCCCGCAATGTTAACTTGCCGACAACAGAATCTCAGGTTCAAATTCAGTAATGCGTAATTTTTAAAAAAAATTTCAGATTGAAAAATAAGAACAAGTTCTTCTAAAGAAAATCTATTTGTTTATCAAAACGCCAGATTTTTATATCCACAACACATAGTAAAACACCCAAACCTACCGCAATTGCCTCTGATCGCTTAAAACTGCTTCTGCCTCTATCGTTCAGATTGTGCGAGCTTAGGTGTCTCCCGCTCGTGTCGTTAAATAATTGTTTCGAGGCATTTGATTGCAATTATTTATATTTTTGTTACTAATTTATTTTGTATTTTTTCTAAAATTATTGTTTCCAGAATTGAAAATTTGGTAAGTTTATTTTACTTGAATAAACAACTTTGACAAAATAATAATATAGATTAATTATTGTTACTTAAATTTAAATTTGAAATATCACATATTTTTTTTCAAAAAGTATGATTACTCGTATTATAATTTAATTTATGATGTTTTGTAGCTTTCTGAAATATTTTTGAAAACTTGTATATGTGACAAAAAAGTATTTTGGTAACGGACCATTTATTTAATATTAAATTACCTCGTTTCAAATTATTATTTACACACATAAATGTTTTTTAATGTAAATTTATTTAACTGTATTAATCATGCCTCTGTATATATATTACATATTGGAGTTAATATGGTAATATTTATATATATAATACCATGATATTAGGTGAAGCTTTTAAAAGTTATGTCAAGCAGAAACTTGCAACGGTTGTATTAAAGGCATCAGTGGGGTGGTTATCATGTGCTCAGTTTCCTTTCAGGTGTCGAGTAAAATGATAAATTTAGCAGAGTTCAAGTACTTCTGCTGCATGTGTGACGTGGAGGTCGGCTCCATCATCATCGGCTGGCTGGAGATTGTGAGTAGATTTTAAGTTGATTTTGCTTAGCACTAGCTTAAACAAGTTCAGCTTAAAATATATTTGTGCCCCTGAATATTTGGAAGCCTTCTAATAATATAGTACTGCACAGCTCCCTTATCAATGCTCTTATTATTATTTGAAGTATTAAATGCCAGGCGGGTTGGTTGCAGGTGTTTGGCGTGGGTTTGATGGTAGGGGCCGTTGTGTTTGCAAAATGTTTTGAAATATATAGCAAGTTGAATGACTTTGAAGTTGCCGTCATTGCCTCGGCAGGTATCATCCGATTCTGCGTCGGCATCATTTTGCTGCACAGCATCCAGGAGGTGAGATCCATGCAGACTTTACATATATTTAGATTTGGTTTTTTCTTCATATGTAAATGTTCAAAATACATGGAAATATGAGGATCTCTGACACTGAAATCTGAAAGATTTGTAATCGTGGTTTCCAATTCGATTAGATTTGGAAGACTTGCGAACACAGAGAGTGTAAAGAGTATGGATTAGAGAAGAAAATGAGTGGAATCTGACAAAACCCCCTCAGCCCACCATGAAACCACGCATTGCTTTACACCACTGGTTCCCAAAGCAAGGGGTCGATGATAGCGAAAAATTAAATGGGGGGTCCATGAACTGTAAATGGGGGTCTACGAGAGTGGATCCCATTTAAACAAGTCATCACCAAAATTAGGCATTCCGTAAATGTCATAATGCACCTAACACAGTTGCACCTATGTACTTACATAATAATGCTGTTTATCCCGCATTATGGACTATCGCAAGAAGGTTTTTGATAGCTGTTCTATCTTTATACCTCATGGAAAAGTGTTTCAGTTCGGTTGTCAATCTTCTTACAAAAAAAAAATCACATGGGAAATCACTGGGCGAGGAGATTTAAGGTTTAATCTGACTTATTTCAAGCCAAATATTGAAAATTTTCTATCAAAGCACCAGACCCATCCCTCCCATTAAAAGTATTAATTTTTTTAGTGAATTGTAATATATTTGCATTTTGTGTGTTTTTGATTTATAAAAGTATAATTAATTTTACATGTATTTTAACTTTTTAATTTTTAAATCCACTGTAGAATAAAACCCTATGAAAGTGAGTTGTTCTATATCAGATATCAAAAATGTGTTTGAAGTTGATGAATTTGTAAAAATTACATATTAGCAAGGCAGGGGTCTACGGGACAAAATAGTTTGGGAGCCTATGCTTCACACAATAGTTTCCCTTTATTTTGGGTGTTTTTTTTATGGTTTTGCCATAGTGTAGGGTTCAAGTTGGTGGCGCGATTTGTTGCTACGTGTGTAGAGAGTTTTAGGGAATGATGACCACCCCCTACACCAGGGTGCCTCAGCACTCACAGTCCTATCTTTCGATGATTCCAGAACAAGCGTCGATTCATTCGCATCTACGTTGTAGTCGGGCTGCTGAACACAATCAGCATATTCGCGGTCGGCGCCATGTTTGGCATCTTGCAGATGATCAGCGTGGACCCCATCCGAGGACTCTACGTGATAATCTGCTTCAACAGCACTGCAGGTCATTCAGTATAATCAAATTAAATTCAAAAGTAATTTACGATCGTTTTAGTTTGTCGTACTCTCCTAGCCATGTTGCTATTTATATATTTTGTACTGCAGTTTGTCCATCTTTTAAGTGAATATATTACACATCGCGTTTATAAAATATATATTTATTTGGTCTCTACATTTACAACATGGTGATGTCTTTAGATAAATTATGTTTTACAGTGACTTTTTTTTTTCTTTCAGTTTTCTTCTTCTACTTGGTCTGCATTGTTTACAGTTACGAGAGGAAAATTCCTGCAATCGGGGGCAGGAGAGAGACCTGAATTTTATTCACCAGCTGTCGGTTTCCCTTCAGGAGGCTGTAATGACTCCAGACAAGGGAACCATCGAAGGAACAACTTTTAAAAACGCCCTTAATTAATATAGTCCTTGATCTGGATCTCGACCGCTTATGTATTAATTTATTAGTAACGCACAGTGTGGTATTGTAAATAATTTATTTGTAAAAAAACTTACAGATATATTATGAAATATGCATTTTAACTTTTATAACTTAAAACAACTATACTTTGCATGAAATTATCATATTTTAATTAATTGATGTTTTTTTATTGTAGTATTAACACAAGTAGATGAGTTTAGAAAGTTTTTGATTTATTGTTTATTTTTATCAGAAAACTGTGATTTTCGGACACTGGGCTTAAGTAATTTGTTTTCAAGTCATATTTTCGATCAGGCTGTCTGCTTTTCCCAGTTCACTGACGTAGCCGTACACAATCCCCATGCCGATCATGGAAAGACCTAAAATTAAATTACTAATTTGAATACATATCTTATTTCAATCTTTTTTTTAACAAAATAGGTCATTTTCAGCAGCTCTGCTACGATATTAATTTATTATCTTTATACTTACTTCCACCGATAATTAAACTTAGAGATACATCTATCATATGCTCCTTAGAATTGGTATAGTGTTGTAAATAATAATAATGGGCCGATACGAACAGGACTAATAAAATTATATTTATTATTATCCAAGCACGGAGGGTTTTTAGCCATCTCTGTAAATAAAATAAAAAAATTAAACCACCAACAATTAATGTGAAATATTTTGTACAAACTCGCATATTTCACCTGTAAATGTTTATTGTTGATACATGCCGCGAGGTTGTGAAGATGTGAGTTAAAATCCCACTATTGTCGTATATATTTTTTCGAGATTCTTTCATGTCGTTCAATATGTCAATTGATATTGATTAATTGTTTTTTTGTGATATTATAAATAATGTAAAAGAGCTCACCATCTCAGCAAAGACGATCAAGCAGACAAAATTGATGATCATCACAACGAAGTAGGCGATAGAACACGCGTAGAAAGTAGAATTATTCAGCCGAAGAATTATAGATTTAAAATAAAATGTTAACAGACAATAGCAGACCTGAAACAAAAAGTTGAGTCATAATATACGACGCTGTTTTAAAACAAATCCACGGCAGAATGGTTTAATTTGTGATATTCTTACTTGAAAAGTCAAATCGTTAGGAATTTACGATGGTGTTTGTTTTTGAGAAAATAAAAAAAATCGCTATCTCCAAGCCATTGGCTACTTGTATATATGTATTGTTTTTTGGTAAAAAAAATAACAAAAAATATCTATGTGTGTATACAACCTCATATGACAAAAATGGTTGTGCAATAATAAAAATATTTGATTTATTACCACCTTGTACATAACAAACAAGATTTACTCATCATTAAACATATAAATAATGGAAGAGTACAATTTGTGTTTTAGTCAATTTGCAAGTAATAAAAATACTATACAAGCAAATTAATTGATTTTTAATCAATATATTTCTAATAGTGGTTTACCAGGCCGATCCACCCAACAGACTTGGCAGCTTGCTGAAAGCTCCAGCATCCCAGGAACTGTGTTTTCTTCATTCTGCAGAGGATATATTTATAGTATTTGAGAAATAACATAGGTGTTTAAAATTAATAAAAATAAAAAAATGCATTTATGCAAAAATATTGATATAGTATGGAAAGTTTTCATAAGTATAAGCCAAGATCTCAACAGGAAATCTAACCACAATTGATTACAAGCAACTTGCAACATCACTTATAATTGGAAATAAATATATCGCGCAATACACAACACAAATAAATGTGTCATGGTCAAATTTAAGAATTAATTCCTAACTAATGCATTAGTCATGCAAACAACGGTTTCATTATTCAGTAAAATTGAAACAAACAAAAAAAAAAACCTTTCGTCAAACTTCTTTAATCAAACAAACAAGCTCGCAACAACAAAGACACGACAATTGTTTTTAATACATAGCATAGCATAGAAATGATTTTTTAATAGCAGATAATAATAATTGAATGTGTAAACTCACTTGCTGAACGTCTCAATTCACAACTGATCGGTTTTCGGATAAATGTATCAACGTGTCTAGATCGACTCCTGCAACCTCACTAACTTGAAACAATACAATACGATTGTACTTCAAGCCCCGAGCCAGTCTCTAACCACAGCAACTGATAAAAGTAAACACAAATGAGTTTATTTATATCTGAAATAGCGTAATATACTTGTATTTTATCTTTTTCATCGGATGCTACTCCTCAGAGGAGGTTGGCGACCATCTCACTCAGCATAAATTTATGCTGAATTAGTGCTCATGGTTTTCTAAGGAGAAAATAGTGTAGTGGGTCTCCGGATCCTTCAATACCTTTGTGTTTTAAACATAACTAAATTTTACACATACATGAAAAAATATATAAATAAACAAAACACTTATGTTTTGTAAAATGACACCTAATGGTTAAAAATATAATCTTCTTTTGATACTTGATTATTGAAAAAATATTTTGATTTGAGTTGATTTATTTTTATGTAGATGGCACTTATGAATGTAAGACTTATTTCATTTTTAATTTAAATAAATATTTAGGTTTTAAATTTATAATATGGTCCTTTAAGGTGCAGATGTTTATAGCATAACAAAAATAAAGTCGATGTTTAGCGATACCCAAAAAATTCTTATAAAAAGACCAGTTATTGATTAAAAAAAAGTTGATTGCTTACTGTTCTGAAAATTACCAAAGCAATTTTTTTTAAAGACTTTTATAGAAACAGTAAGTTTTCAAGAATGATTAAAATTATGACCAGGTTTTCTCGAAAGACTTGGAGTCTTCTCAGCCATTTTTCCTGAAGAGCTGCCAACGAACTTGGACCAGTTCTGTTATGAAGAAGATAAAGTAAATGGAAAATAATGGAGTTGTTTGCTTGCATACAATTTGGAACATACCCAATTTATCATCAATAACAGATCCGAATGGGAATTTGAATTATATATAATATTTATAAATATATACGAGTATGTAAAGCTATCGTATACGCGGAATTTTTAGCCAGTGGTTAGAAATCAGGAATACAGCTGAATTAATAATATTTTAGATAAATATATTTTCAAAGAGATAGTCTAGCCAACCCTCTCTGAAGAGAAGCACTTGAAGAAGATATATAATTCGCTTCCGAAAAGAATCGGCTGCTAAAGTGAAAATTATTTTCTGATTTGTTTATGTCTAATTAAATACCTATTTTAAATGTTTGCTAATTCAAAAAAATATTGTACTGTACTTAGCAATATTTTATTATCAATACCAATCCAGCCCACTAAATATTCCACACCTAATTACAAATGGTCAGTGTATATATTGCATATTTTTTTGTGAAGAATTCAGTCTTCCCAGATTTCTTGTGCCGAAGACGGAAGCCGTCTTCCTGTGAAGATGAAGTTATTGGTAAGATACCGTTTTCGTTGACTGCTGCTTTCACACATTTTTTTAAATTTGAGGAAAATTTGAGATAAGGGTTTTTAAGTTTTACTGATGCATTAGAAAACTCTCGGATTTTTTTAGTTGTTTTGTGTGGATATCGATTACCTAAAATATTGTTTATTGATAAAAACATAACTTATTTTAACTGAACCATTTTTAAAATTATAATTATTACTATCGGTGGTGTGCGTATATATGTATATAAATATATGTGTGTGGGATATTTTCAGTTATAATAAATATAAATTAGTTATTGCTTTATAATATTTGAGTGATTTTTCCACATATAGATTTTTATTGGTGACGAAGGTTTCGCCAACCTTCAAACCCAACCAATATCTTAATTTTTAAATATTGACTGTTGATAATTTTTTTTTCCAGGGAGCTTTCTTTGTCTTTCTCTTCACTTCCGGATCACTCGCAAGTCCCGATGGATCCATATCGGAAAATACTATGAAGCCGGTGGCAGTCGAACTAAATCACTCCGAGCCAAAAGTGCAAGTGTTCAAAAAGCTAACTGAAGATGTCACAGAAGCGGCCGTCATGGGCGGAGGTTCTACTTTTTGGGTGCAGGGGACACCGTCCTCTAAAATCTCCCCTGTTCCTATAGCTCACTTTTCAAAACAAAACCAACTAACAGCATCTGATCAATTGATCCCGGTGAGACCCCACGTAATAATAAGTAAGCCCCCGACGGACCTCTTGCCACCAATAGAAGATGACCTGTCTGTGGTCACAATAGACCCCTTAGAAATGCTGTCTGCAAAGCACGTCGAAGTTGACTCTCAAATAGAGCAACAGAAACCTGTTGTAGAGCAGAGTAAACCCGATGTAGAAGAACTACCAATGACCAAACCTTTATTCGCACTAGTGGGAAACCTGGTGGAACTGAAGATAGACGAACCTTCAGAGACTATTATTAAAATCACGAAAGAAGAACACGTTTTGAGTCCTTTTGCGTCGCAGATAAAAGACAGTGATAAAATATTAGACCCGAACTTGGAAAAAATTCTTGATCCTTACGTAAACAGACAAAGAGAATTTGATTCAGATATCCGTGTTCAGGATGCTATAGATAAAATATTAAACACACCTAAAGGAGAGGAAAAAATCTTAGACCCATACGTATCCCAGCAGAACGTGGTCGATAGAATCCTAGACCCATATTTAATTAAACCACAGGACGTGAACAAAAATATACATCCATATGTATTAACTCATCCAAGTATGAGAATTTTAGATCCATATCTACAGCCAAGTGACAGAATATTGAATCCACATGTAACTAGACCACTGAATATGAACAGAATTTTGGATCCATATATGCCACCTCCGCTAAGTGATAGAATATTGGATCCATATGTAACTATACCCCATAATATGAACAGAATTTTAGATCCATATTCATTCAGTGAGGTAAGCGACAGAATTTTGGATCCATTTGTAACTAGACCACTGAATATGAATAGAATTTTGAATCCATATATGCCACCTCCGCTAAGTGATAGAATATTGGATCCATATGTAATTATACCCCATAACATGAACAGAATTTTAGATCCATATTCATTCAGTGAGGTAAGAGACAGAATTTTGGATCCATTTATGCCACCACCGCTAAGTGATAGAATATTGGATCCATATGTAACTATGCCCCATAACATGAACAGAATTTTAGATCCATTTATGCCACCACCGCTAAGTGATAGAATATTGGATCCATATGTAACTATACCCCATAACATGAACAGAATTTTAGATCCATATTCATTCAGTGAGGTAAGTGACAGAATTTTGGATCCATTTGTAACTAGACCACTGAATATGAATAGAATTTTGGATCCATATATGGCACCCCAGCTAAGCGACAGAATATTGGATCCATATGTAACCAGAAGACAGAATATGCAAAAAAAATGGAGTCCATATCAGCCAAGTGACAGAATATTGGACCCATACGTAATTAAACCATTTCAATTGGAGAAGACCCAATACTTCCATAATCTTTGATATACTACAAATTTGTAATAAATAATAGGTTGTAATGTGCCTCATTGATTAATACTGTTTCTCTTAAGCTTGGATTTATATTAAATTAATAAAGTTGTAAATTAGCCATACTTACAATATTTACAGTAATATTTTTTTTGCTTATTTCATGTAAGAGCTATTAAACCCAATAAATACAACTACAAACTTAATATACACAAAACTTAATGTCATTGATAAAATTTTTATATAATTTAAGTTACAATAAATATATATATATATATATATATATATATATATATATATATATATATATATATATATATATAAAAAACCAACGTATTAATTAAACACTTTTTATAAGCATTTTTAGTGGATCTACACTTTTTTCCGTAGATATCCTGACTTTCGAGATTATTTGTACCTAAACTACGAAGGGTTTGTTTTAGAAATATTGTAACAAATAAAATATGCTATATTGTTCCCAATATATACATATTTACATTCGAAAGTTCACTAGCGATATCAGAAAAAAACAATTCAACTTTATCCGCGACGGAATATTTCAATTTGTGATACTCCACACTTGACCGGATAGTGATGTTAATGATTTTTCATAATAGCACACCCTGTAGTCTAATGATTGTATGTGTTGGTATTTATTTGACTTCATGCTCTAAGTGTAAGAAATACTTCTAAAATACAAAAAGGCAAATACTAAAGACTTTTACAAGTCGTACACAGCCACTCACTCTGTTCAATAAGTAAAATATACAGTCAGTTCATTATTTACATTGTTGCAGGTTAAATAAACAAGCTGTACTTGTGTGTCATAAAAATAATTTTTCATCGCTGAGAACGTACATTATACAATTAAACTTAAAATTGCTACTTACTTTTTAATGCCAGGTTCAACAAATCAACGATCACGTAACGGTTACTTAACATAAAAGAAAAAAGAGACTTGACAGCATCTGTATAGTTTGATAAATCAATGTGCTAATAACAGTAGAGAACGTTTTACAGATTGAAATATTACTGTTTTTAAAGAGAATGGCAATTTGACATGTACCTGGACTATGGAGCTGTGGCATGCGGTCCATACAAGCAGCAAAGCATAGCATGCCCTATAATATTTTTACCCCCAAATGAAGCGTCGTTGTACTAATTTTATATCTAAATTTACTCTTGATATTATATTCTATTGTCCTGTTATATTTCGATTGTCAGTTGTGTCGCAAAGTAGCAGGTAGTTTTAAGTAAAGTAAAATTTCCTGAATAAATATAATACATATCGCCGTCTTGCTCGTGACAAGTGCGCCTATTTTTCACGTTTCGGTTATACTATAGATAACAGTAGGATGGTTTAGTATCTATTTTTATCTTTGGCTTATTATAGCCCAGCGGTCACCAAATTATCATGGAATAGAGACACTCCGCGTACCCGCATGGATGATACGAATCAGCAACAGGCGACTATTTCTCAAACAATAAAGTATTTTTCTTTTGAATAGTAGAATTGAAAAACTGGATATGGTAAGATGCTTATGCAACCTTTATCGGTATTTTCGGTCTTCCGATGTATTCCTAAAGATGGTCACAGTATACGGACCAAAACGTCGGAGGAACACACAAGAAACCACAAAATCAATACACATTATTTTTTGTTTCAAATAACGACAAAATTTAGAGTAGAGTTTTTAGGGGTTTTTACTGAGAAAAAATATTTTCAATTTGATCAAATGCTTGGCCATAAAAAAATCATACGTTATCCTTAAACTTCCGTATTTTTATTTAAACAGTAGAAAAACCTTAGCATTATAGATAAAACATTCATTTAACTATTTCGTTTTAACAAAAATTAACCCAAATTCTAAACGACCGATTAAATAACAAACAATACTATTGGTGCAACGTATTTGATGAAATCGTTATATCAAAAATTAAACATTGTTTGGCTTATAAAGCATACGCCATATTCAAACAAAGTTGTATTATATGAATAGATCTGAATATTATTTTTAACTGGTTTTATTTTACTTGAATACTTTTACTTGTGTACTTATGAATTGGCACTACCGAAATCATTTTGTCAGATAATAATAATAATAAATAAAGAATATTTTTTCAAAAGTAGAGTACATTTTTGTAATACGTTGTCAATATAAACGAATCATCTGACAAGACGTCACACCCCTTTATATGTTCCGCAGTCATTTTACACGAGATCTCCCATTTCAAACGATCCAAGTAAGTAGTGTGCTTCGGAAAAATTATATGTTCCCTTGTCCTTCTTTAAGTACTGAAATTCTTTTTCAATAAATTATGCAAAAAAAACTTTTTTAGTCAACAATATTATTTACGCTTCGTTTCGATGAGAGCATAGTTTTTTTTTAAATTCAGGAACTAGACAGAATTCGATCTCACTTCTCTTTAATATTACAGCCATGCTTACAACAGATTAAAAACGTTAATTTAATATGTATGCTAGATAAATTTTTCGAGATTTTTTTCATCGTTTCACACGATTCATAGCATTTGGATTGATCATTTATGTGAATATTTTTTTAAATTTTTTTTTTCTTATTTATTTGTTCACATTATATTTTCAGTTGTAAGTTTAAATAAATAAATGAATAATAAAGTAGTTACCGTGTATAACGGTACTTGCGCGATGTCAGGGGCACTTGCAGCGAGCCATCATCTCCTCCGGCAGTCTCCATCGCCCTCCCTACAGTGTCGTGACTGTATCCTAGTGTAAGTAAAGTGTAAAGTGTGTCCACGTATACATAACTATGCATTGAAACTAAGAGAAAAACTGTGCATCGATTTCCAAACAAACGTTACTTTGTTGCTTTAAACATGTAAAAGTCATTTTACCGAGCGGGACGTATAAATACGTCCAACGTAAACAATATCGGGTACGGGTAGGACATATGAATACGTCCTTGAAAATAAATATGCGTAGATGAATCTCTTTTATCATGGAAAGCGAATTTATCTTGGAAACAGTATATATCTACAAATAGAGCTAGATTTTGAATGAAGTTGTTTATTTTGAGTGAAAGCAATCTGGATACGTACAAAATAAAGTCGGTCGATATGTCCTGGTGAAAGAATACGCGCCCGTTGTATGTTGCGTAGTTAAAAAGGAAACTCCCCGGTTAACAGGTTAATTGATACATCCATTATAGACTAGTTTGATTTATAATATATCACAAATATGCTTAACAATAGCTCAAGAACTGTGAGCGCTTAGAAGCTCTTAAAGATAAAAACGCTCGCAAATAAAGTTATCTCTCAGCTGTTTGGCTATTCATATTTTAAATTAACCAATACGTTGTTTATTGAATTAAAGTTTATTGATTTTTAGTAACCCATAGAATTGCCTCTAAGTTATATATCTTGAGCTAAACCTGAGATCTGAATAGCGAGTATAATAGTCACATTTATGCAGGAACGTAATCGTGAAATATCGCAAACGGTAGAATATTTTGCTAGATATTGAAAATGTTACTGTTTGAAAACTGTTTCTAAAGTATATCTCATATTTTTTTCTGTTCACTGAAAAGTCATCGGATCGAATCTTAAATATTCGTCATACCATTTATACGAGTATAACAGACAACTAAAAAAAATACACGGTAATGATGCGTTGATAGTTCTCAACAATTATAATGTAAAAAAATGATAATGATGTATAAATTCAACTTTTATAAATAAGCATAAGTTGATTTCATGTTTAACATGTCATTAAATACATTTTATATTCATACGGTACCAGAAACAACTGCACCATTGTTAAGCTACGAGTATAAACATCTTAGTACTGTATTTTTTTTAATTTGCATATTTATAGTTATTGAGGAAACTTTAATAATTATTGTTTATTAAATGCTAATATTATTAAAATGTTGAATATTCACTAAATACCGAAAAAACTTCTAACGGAACATCAATACGTACAATGGCTCTTGCTCGCATTTATTTTTTATCATTATTAAACTAACATTAAGTTTGTGCGGAAATGCACGTATATGAAAATAAATATATACTAACAAAAATGTTATTCATAAATGTTGTCCACGTCTTATTTAAGCGTAAGGCAAAACTTTACTCCAATGGAGTTGAAATGAAATGAACTTGTAATTTCCATATAGATATTGGATATACTGGAAGCTCGGGATCCGGATATACTCCTTGGAGGTTTCTGCGAGTGACCTTAAAAATGAACCTTCCCTTAAAACTGGGCATGGGCTCTGCCGCCATTGCAATCATAGGATCTATTTTTGGATTCTTGATTTTCCCCATGATCATTCGCACTCAGCTGTCAAAAGTAAGTACACAAATAAATACCTCTTCATCGAATATTCGATAAATTTACTCAACCATATTTTATAAAATTTTTAATATATTTGATAGAATTGGTAAATATGTAATTTCTATTTTCAAGGAAAAGACTTTGAAGAATGGCACAGAGCTGCGGGCCATGTGGACCAGGCTGCCTTTTCCGCTGGAGTTCAAGATCTTCGTGTTCAACTGCACCAACCACCACGAAGTCATGAACGGAGCCAAGCCCATCGTTCAAGAGATCGGACCCTATCACTATGAGTGAGTTTGTTCTGCACAAAGCACACTACACTCGTAGCAACACAACAGACAAGCGACTGCACCGACCGGCACAAGTCATGAACGGACCCAAGCCCGCCACCAAAGAGATTGTTTAAAAATAAATAAATCACATAAAACGATATCATTAGGACAAAGTATCAAACTGCTTATCTTTCTAACGTTAACTATTGATTCATAAGTTGATCAAATTCTTTTTATTTCCGTGTTGTAAAATAAGAGAAATTGTATTGTTTTAATTGTAATACAAAACGTATAATGATTAAATAACAAAAATAATACATTATTCATTATTCATTGCGAATAAGACAGATGGCAACTTGTTTGCAAAACAATCAAATAAAAGGTTTTGATATCATCAAAAATCATTTATTTAAGTAAAACATATTTTATATCATTCATTTTAAGAAATTCCAGTATTTCTATATGAAACATAAATTTGTCCTTGAACTCAGTAGATTTCGTGCAAAAAACCTTTCTGTATAACTTATGTTTTGTGTGTGGATAGAGAGTGGAAGGAGAAGGTGAACTTGGAAGACATCGAGTCGGAAGACGCAATCAGCTACAACAGAAAAGACACGTTCATCTTCAACAGGGAGAAGTCAGGTCCAGGGCTCACGGGGGATGAAATAGTCACCGTTCCAGACATGGTCTTGGTGGTGAGCGGCTGTGTGATAATTTATAAAAATATGCAATACGAGATACGGTCAACTGAAGTTTCGCTTGTTTCAGTCGACTGCCATTATCACCCAGTTGGAGAAGCCGGCCTTTCAGACACTAGTGAGTAAGGCTTTTGCGGGGCTGTACGGAAACACTTCCACAATCTTCTACACAGGGAAAGTGAAAGACTTCCTGTTTGAAGGGGTCCCCTTGGACTGCAATCGCACGGACTTCGCTCCAGCGGCTCTCTGCTCGGCCCTGCTCGAGTACAAGAACATCGACCATCTCGGACAAGGCAAGCTGTCTTTCTCATTATTGGGACAGGTAAGAGATATCGCAGTACAGATTTACTTGTTAAATCACCTGGCCGCCTAACCGTGGAGATGTAGGTTCAAATACCAACGGTGTCGTAAAAAAAAAAACTGTTTTATTTATCCAGCGTTTCATGCGTGAATCGATTACCTAATATTGTAAAAACCATTAAAAAAATCCATGAACGTTGAAATAGTATCAAAACTTCAAAACTACGAGATATTTGAACGAGACAGTTTTAAAATCTTGTGTTCATTAATTTCATTTTACAGAGAATCAACGCCGTGTAGTTACTTTTATACTTGTATAAAAATTTAAAAAAATTGTTAAGAACGTTGAAAAAGTTGCAAATTCCAGAACTTCGAGATTTTTTGTCGCACATCCACTGTCGCCAATTTGCTCAGGGCAGTTTTAAAATGATGTGTCGATGTATGTTATTTTACAGAGAAATAACACCGTGCAGCCAGCCGTATACACAGTATTGCGAGGAATAAAAAACGTTATGGACGTTGGAAAACTTGTAAAGTACAACGGAAGCGAGACCCAAAGACGATGGTGGGGCGCAGCCTGCAACGCCTTCAGAGGCACGGATGGCACTGTGTTCCCACCCTTCTTTACAGAAAAGGACCCCATAGTCCTCTACTCCACAGACGTTTGCAGGTTACTCAAAACTTTACTCAATTAAAGTAACCATGAACCATTCAAAACTCAATCACGAAATACTCAAAAGCTATTGCGTTTGCCATTGGATTAATAACAGTTTGATTCAACATAAGTTTTTTTGAATTCGTATTCACACACTGCCTGATTCTTCTTTTGGATAAGACTAATTGAAATATTTCATCATTGTAAAAATAACAAAATGAATTATGTTTGAACAATTCACTGCGAAAAAATTTCAGTGAATTTGAATGCGGTGGTTTCAGGTCCATGGAGGCGTGGTATGAGCGCAAGTCTAGTTACCAGGGTATCCCGACCAGCCGCTACATCAGTTACGTGGGTGACTTGGCTGAGGATCCCTCCACGCAGTGCTTCTGCGAAACTCCTGCAGCGTGTCCCCCCAAGGGTCTCATGAGCATCCGCGGCTGCGTGAACCCTCCCATTCTGGTCTCCAACCCGCACCTGCTCCACGCCGACCCCAGCGTCCAGCAACAGGTGTCGGGGCTCTCCCCAAACGTCGAGAACCACCAGACCCTCGTAGACTTGGAACCAGTGAGTTTCATCGCATTATCAATCTTTAAATATGAATCCCTAAGAACTAGTGATACAGTCTAAAAACGAATATAAAGCTGCAAGTGAGGAGTCAAAAATTTATCCACTGCATTAAGGACGGTCTCAAAAAACTTGATAATTTTCATGTAAGTGAATTATAGTAAATATACTCTGATTTAAATAAACCCAAAAGTCGGCATAAAAACGGGCATTCTACAACACAATGAGATACAATAAGTAATGTGCTATACAGATAAATAAAAATACATACACAATGCATAGAATATATTTACAAGGTGTTTTCAGATTACAGGGACTCCTCTGCTGGTGCGAAATCGCATTCAGTTCAACATCCCTCTCTACAAAATAGAAAAGATCACCCTCTTCAAGAACCTGACGAGCAGTCTATTGCCTTTCATTTGGGTAGAAGAGGTCAGTATAAACATCGTACATCTACACATATTTTGTTAGTGAAATAATAAAATTCAATTAAACTAGAAGAACTTAGTCTGACAGGTTTATACGGTTTGTGTAGATAAACTTACAACTTTAAATAGTTTTAGATACAACACAATTAATCACTTAACAATTTCACCGCTTATGGGCTTAAAATAAAGGGCAATTTATAGTGTAGTCTAGTATGCTATACTGAAATTTATCAAAATATCTCTTTGATTAATAATGTTCAGTGTAAATATACAGGTGATTTAATATGTAATACCTTTCAACATTTTAAACTTTTGACACATATTATACACGACTTCTATTTAAACGTCTACTGATATTTTATAAATATAAGAATTTATACAAGAAGTTTGAAAGATCTGCAACATTTTTGAAATTACCCTTTACTATGTGAGATTTATTGAAATGTGGTATTTTGATTTCAAGGGGTTTGCCCTGAACGAGACGTATACCAAGCAGCTGAAAAAACAACTCTTTATTCCCGTGAAGATCGTCAGCATCCTGAAATGGTTCGTGGTGCTGGGAGGGGTGGCAGGGGTGGGGATCTCCGTTTTCCTGCACCTGAAACCGATTTTATTCAAAACCGATGGGAAAACATCGCCAACATCCAGAACTGCCCAACTTAGCAGTCAAACTAACGGCCAATGCAATGGACAATCTAACGATATAACCCTCGAGGACATGGATAAAACCGTTACAAACCTCCCCGACAACTCCAAGTTATAATGATAGATTAAGTTTTGTAGTTGTTAAAAATATACCTAATATATTTGATTGTATATTGTTATGGTTCTTATTTCTATTAATAAAAAAATATGATTACAAAATCATTGAGATTTTGAACTAAAGCATTTTCAAACTTATGTGCATATGTCTATATGTTTATACAGAAACATTTTTAGTTTTTTTACTTTATCCATGAAAGACTTTTCCGAAATTTCCACTGCTTTATTATACTAAATGATCGACAAAAATTGAGAAATTTTACACATTAAATTAAATTTATTTTTTACAGAGTATGCTATTGCTTAGGAGAAAGTCTTCTGACTTCCTCGGTTTACTATCCCCGTAGGCAAATAAAAGTTTTATATACTACATAATTTTACCCCGTTCCTTAGCAAAAAACTTGTATTCCTTCATAACCCATATAGCTTACTCGTTTTATAATTCAAAGGATCCAGATAAACACAGAATTAATTATCAGGCTCTCCTAAGGTGCTATTACTTATTAAAGACGTCATAAAACTTTTTTTATTATTTTAAGAATGCACAATAACCTTATACTTGTAAAAATTTATAAGGCCATGGTTTACGTAAATGACGTAAATGAATATTCTGTGTAGTAAAATTTATTCTCTCAGTTGATAGTAATTTTGATTATCAAGTGTCTTTTAAATATTATTTAACATTTAACAATCCACTGTTCAGGAAATAACAAAGTGTTCTCTTTTCATCATTTCAGATAACAGGCATCTCCTTTTACTGAAGACCTCCCATTAAAATTCACACTCATCTCTTCACTACATAGTACAGTTACTTTCCCCAACCCTATCAATGATTAATAATAAAAACTTTTATAAACTTGTATTTCCAGTACAGAGTTTTTGTGATATTTCTGACAAATTCTGAAGGCAAGACGAGAGAAACACAATAATATCTGATTGCTTGGAATGGTTTGCTATTTTGCCTCATTTACTGCGACCTCCTTCTCTCACAAAGAACAGATCAAAATATATTCGATAAAATTATCAAACCTTAAGTGTCTTCCATTAGTTAATAAAGAAAACTAAAAAAAGAATCCTACCCTAAGACGTCAGAAGTTCTTCCTTTGATGCATCAAAGACGATCTTTACACCTTTTTTTTTATTTAACATTTCATGTCAGGGTCGTGGGAAAGTCTGCAGAGACATAAATTTTATTTCCAGATTCAAGGTGGTGTCTTTCTTCTAGAATGACGTAAACTAAAATCACTACTCATTTTATCGATTGGATAAATTTATATTCATAATGCCTACATTAAATCATTGCGATGTATATAATATTCACATGTGTCTAGTGCGTTTTAAAGTTCAACCGCAAAGTATGTAAGCTTATAGGTCTAAATCTAAAATGTTACAAAATTTGGATCTTTGGTCTTTTTGGATCACAATAAACAATTTTGTATAGCAATCAGAATTGTAAAACATAATTTATGAAAATTCATTTTATACAAATAGGGATTATGTTTTTACGAAAATTCATTTTCACAGTCAAATTAAGTTTTGTTTGTTCATCGCAACAATAGGACTATTTCAGTTTCTCCCATCCTGTTAACTTTTCAGAACTTTTTTTTTTTTACATAATAATGTATTATGATTAATTGATTTCCGACTAAAAAATATGCAAATCATTTTTTTTGAGATTATATTTTCTCTTGTTATAAAAGAGGCTTTGTTAAAACCGGCCTTCCACAAAAAAAAATTAAAATTCAATTTAATTTATTATAAACATAAATCAAAAACTTCCAAATATAAATAGTTATTTTTAGAAAAATAATTTAGCATTTATATTCAATTAAATTTTTAAAAGAATCTCTCGTATACTATCAATTTTGGTTGAACTTAGACTCATTATAAAAAAAGGAAATAGTCTCTGAAACTACTGGCAGAAAAAACATGAAAGCTTTTATGAAAAAAGCTCATACTACATTATAAAAAAAAAACTACATTACATTAGTAAAACTGTTTTTTTGTTTATCAAGTGGTTGTCTGTTACAGAATAATATTTTTCAACTCAAAATATTCTTAAATGATACAAAGCTATTCTTCAATGTCACAGAGATATAAAATTAGACGCGATTCTCTTAAAGCTTGTCGGGTAAACGAGAATAATAGACGTGGTATTTTTTTCCTGGTTACAATGAACATACTGAATAATTTGTATTTTATATCGATTTTTTTACCTTTTCGCTGATTATAGCTCTGGAAACACCAGCTTATTACAGAGCACGAGAAGCTCACTTATCTTTTTATGTATTGGTACATAAGAAATGGAATAAAACACTCCATATCATATCAAATATATTTTGGTTTCCATTTATATAAAAACTACTTTTTTTAATTAAAGTTATTATTAAATATTTTTAAAAATCCACTTATAATTCCCATACACGTTTATTGTGTTTATAATGTGTTTTTAAAAAATATCAGGCAGGTTTAAGCAAAATTTAATACACTTGCACATAACAATTCAAATTCTTTTTTAATGATCAGTTTTATCACTTCATATACTTAGTAGAGATCCCACAATTCATCAGGTTAAACTACGTATCAGTGAAGTGAAAAATGTGAACGTATTCTTTAAAAAAAATCATGTTTGCATCGACACAGACAATGTTGACAAAATTATGACTAATTTTTTTCGCATGAACAATCATTTCTTAAAAATCTAGAAAATTTCAACAAAACGTGTTGATTTGAATGAGTTTAAGTAGTTTGATTTGAAGTAAAAATTTATCAAGAGTCCATGAGTATTATATATAATTTAATAGATAAATCCGATTTCCCGAAGTCTGGTCGCCTTCAGTGAAAGCAGGAAAAGGTTATTTTACCGTAAGAGCTTAAGGTTTAACTTGTTTTTGATGAGAAGAAATCTTTAATTAGTAGGAGACTTGCTTTGTTAGATTATAACAATCTTCTGTTAATTAAAATTTAATAACGAACTTAATCCTATTTATTTTTAAAATAATCTTGTTGTGGAGAAAGTAGAAGTCTTCCGTTACATAAACTACAAGTCGACGCTAAAGAGTAAATGACTTGACGTTATAATTTATTATTTTAATTTGAGTGAATTCCCAAACTTGTTGAGAAAACATTTAATAAAGACTATAAAGAGGATTTTTTTTATCTAAATATCATTTTTATTTTAACTTTGTTAAGTAATGTATGAGAATCATTAACCTGTTTTAATGTCCAATATAAATTGTAATTGAAACTTGTTTGAATATTTTAAGTGAGGTGTTAGAGAATAAGAAATGTTATGACGTACACAAATAAAACACACAGTCAATGTTTTTAACAATAATTAAGAAAAATACATTTTACATGTACTCTGAAACATATTTTATTAAAAAAGACCGTAAATTACAATTATGTAAAGAAGATTGATCACACTCTATATTATAATTAAAACCAACCTGCTTCCGATGAAGATTGTTTTTGATTGAATTTTGTAAGAAGTGGTTCTAGAAAAATATATTTAATTAAAAGAATATTAAATAAAGAAGGATAATAAGAATTACTTCTTTAGAATTAGTTTTTAATAAAAAGCTGTCGATTTTCTATGCCTGGAATGGTCTGTTATGGTGTACGAGTATGTGTGTGACGCCATTACTGCACTCCATCTTTTGAAGGAATCCCTTTATCAGCGTCAAAAATACACGCCCTTCAATTTGCAGCCTGTTTTACAGGATACTAAAAACAAAACAGACTTTTTATGAATTATTAATAATAATAATAACACATATAAAGAAAAACCTTTGTTTTATACATAAACTAATTTTGATGGTACATTTTCTTCTCTGTCTTAGCAAATGGCACTTAAACATAATCATTCGTAGAATTTTATTAGTAAAAAACTATTTTAATTACATATTTTCTCTCCATGAAACAAAAAACGATTTGAATTAATTTTGAAACGAAAACACTTGTAAGGGTCCAAGACCTGTTTATAGTATTTTCCATGAAGTGAATTCCAATCACAATTTTGTATTTTTTTTGGAAATTCTGATTTTGGAAATTATTAATAAGAGATCAGGAAGAAAGAGTGTTTCGTAGTCTTCTCAAATAAATAAAATATTCTATTAACATTATATAAGTGATGTCAATATTCAAATAAATTCAAATCAATATTGTGGTCAAAACGAGTGCGAGTAACATATTTAGTATCATTTCAATGTTTTTTTTGTGCGATAAATATGATATCGTGTAAAATGGACTTCTATGAGATACTGACAGCTGGCAGCCGATAGTCCAGCTCGATACGACGCACGGCAGATGGAGGCTCATGCAGTCCACCAGGTCATCTCTCTTCATCCACTCCATCAGCGTCCTGAGCAGTCTCCGTCTGCCTTTCTACAACGAAACCACCATAGAGACACAAGAAGTACAGGCATGTATTGCATAAAACTGCAATTGTCGTATGAATCGATTGGATTTGAATCAGCTCCGTTAACCGAAAAATCACTATACAAGAAGACGTAGCTTTGTAATTTTGCTAAAGCTTAATGATGTTTTGACTGGACTGATGAAGGAATAAATAAACGTGAAAAGCGATATTTATGTATTTCAACACACCTTTCTGAGATGTACTTAAATGGATGTGTGTACTTTCAATAATATACAGTATATAAAAATGATGAAATGCGTCTCAAAGTTGTGGACAAGTAGCAGCACAACCGACACATAAACTGTAATTAATCGGTACCATCTTATTATTTAGGGTGTTTTTATTGTTTTTCTTTTGTAAACAACGCAATTAAGATGCAATCGTTTAGTTACCGTTCATGTCGCAACGTGTGTAGGCATGTTAAAAAAACAACACTTTAACAAACTAGTTCCAAGCATACATGTTTTGCTTTAATTATTAAAAATTACGTAATTAAAATATAGAAAAACAATCCGTTAAAAAAGGCATATTTTTGAATTTGTTCACAAAATTATTCACATATATCTTTCAAGAGCTTCTTCTTAAAAAATCCCTGAAAATCTAAAGCGGTTTCATGCTCGTAATTTTTTAGCCATTTTGCTATCCATATATGTTATATTAATAAAAATAATCACATATTCAACCAGTTATAGTGATTGTTCATGTGAAATTTTGTAATCTATATAAAGTGAATTGTGGGGAACCTGGTGTCAGGGGCTGAACTAAAATGGCGATCATCTTCCCCCTGAAGTTGGGCATTGGGTCTGTAGCCACGCTGATCCTGGGGAGTCTCTTTGGCTTCGTAGCCTTCCCCAAGATCCTGCACAGTCAGATTTCAAAAGTAAGTAAAGTAAACTGAAAATTTTCTCCTGGAAAATTATAATCAAGGCAATGCAAAGATGTTAATTAGAAATTTCATAATTATTAATTATATTTAAACGTTATGAAACGCAAAGAAATGTCCTAGATGCAAATGCAAACAAACCTACATCTCACTGCTATATATGTTTATTTAACTTAGCGCTGTTTTTAATTAATTAGAGCGAGCATTTAAAATCAATAAAATCAAAATCTATGGAGATAGTCCCAGCACGGAGACTGAAATGTCGGAAGACTGAAAACTTCAAGCAGCTCAACACTTCATAAACCAAATCATTTTAGAAACAGATGTTTTATATTTAAATGACATAGATGTGGCAGTTGTAAATTATTAGTTAAAAAAATGTTTTATATTGTTTAGGAAATGTCCTTGAAAAAAGGTACAGACCTCAGGGACATGTGGATCACTGTGCCTTTTGCTCTGGACTTCAAGGTTTACGTCTTCAACTGCACCAACCACCTGGACGTCATGAAAGGAGCCATTCCTATTGTCAAAGAGATCGGACCCTATCATTATGAGTAAGTCATTAAAAAATAAAGATAAAAAAAAAAAAACAATAATTTTTTTTAAGAAATCTCATCACGAGATTATATATCGTCGAAAAATCTCCAAAATTGCTGAAAACTATTTTGAAATATAATGTACATAAAAAAATCCTGAAAAGCAATCGAAGAATTTTCCGTTTCATTCTAAAATTTAGAATATTTGTTATTTTATGTTATTAGCTTATTGAGGAAAGCGGGGAGGAGTACTATATATAGTAATAAGTATTTCACATTGGAATAGCCCAGTATACCAACAATTTAATTTTCGACCGTAGAAGTTGGCACACTTAAATAATATTTTAATTTATTACTAGAATAATACTGAATATTCCTCATATTTTCATTATAGAGCCTACGATTCAACCAAACGAACATGCATAATCAATATTTAATAACCTTACCATAGGAAACAAAAACGTCGAGTTACTTTGGTTGTTTTTTTTAATTTAACAATGTTATTAATTCAATGATCTTCATTTTAATTTGCTCTTATAAAATTCATCAAACCTTATTTGATGCATACATTAATATTGAAGAAATATTGATAACTAACAGCGAAAACATTTTATTTGTGGTGGTTCTCTTTCAAACATTGACTAAACCAAAAGTTATCTTGATTATTAAATTTAAATAATACCTTCATGATTTTAATCAAATAACTATAACCCCAAAGACATTTTCGACTTAATAATTTAATCGACCAAAATATAATTATCAGTATACGTTAATATCTTTAGTACTAATGATACAAACAGTTCTAATTAAAATATTTTTCTTCGTTAACATAAGCAATATATGCAATAATACATAGTTTTCAATAATATCGTATGGTGATATTTCTTCTTATTATAATAACCTTTCAATAAGTAGTCAGGATGTATGTAATCATTCCTTTAAATTACATGTACTCTTCAAAGTAATATCATAGGTTCTCAATCTTTTTTAGCCCAACAATCTTTTTTTTAACATTTTTTTGCTTGTCGGGAAATGAAAAGTATTTTATTAATGCCTTACAAGAGCTAACCAAGTGTCATTGGTTAGCATGTTCAAATAAATTATCCACAATGACTCAATAATTACAAGATATCAAAGATTACATACAAATTAATAGTTCTCAGAGACGCGTATTATTGAGAAACATGATGGCAACGAAAAAAAGTACAACAGAAATATAGTGTTTTTTGGTAGCAGCTTAATAAGATCACCTCCTATTCAACTTACAAATTAACCTTTAAGTTTTGTCTGTATTAAAACTATTAAATATAATATTTTAAATCGAATAATTTAAAATAAATAATAGATCTGCTCGGGCTCAAAGTAAATATCGAATAAAATCACTGAGCTACGAGTATTTTTTTCACTACTCCATTTGGTTATTTTTAGCGAAAAATATGTGAAAATATTCACATTGAATTTACCGATGGCTTCAATATAAAATAAAAAGTATTTTTCAGCTGAAGTGTTTTTAATTATCACATGCAAGAGCCAAAATATTAAAAAAAACCTTTTTCATTTTATTTCCCATCGTTTATTGAAAAACTTCATGCCGCTAGCACGGTGTTGCCAGCTCGACGATTTCAGTGAAAAGTAATTAATTAGAAAACTTGTAAACCAGAGAATTTTTATACTGCACAAATAATAAAAAAATCCCCTCTCAATAAAACAGGTAACATTTTAAATTTAATATATATGAAAAAGTGGCTATTGCATTTATAATAAAAATTATTCATTTAAGCTACAACATGTGGATGCAATTCCAATCTAGATGGTAGGTTTATTGATGGAATTTACATGATCTTAAAGATGTATAAGGAATGGGAGAGGCTGCAGATTCAAATAACATAATTGTAGCCATAAAACCTTTTCACGACCTATTAATGTTCAAATGCTCTTGCCATTAAGTTTTTAATTTTTCTGTTTGGACCAATGAAATCAGTTTACCAAGCTAACTATTTTTGTTCAATACATATATTTATTTATATAAATTTTACAGCTAAGCCCTCTTTATAAGTAATACATAAATTTTCTAATTTAAGTTTTATTTTTAATTGTGTATATTTTTGACTGTCAATGAGTTTATTCAAAAACGGCACTCAGTGAAACCAATGAGATAGAAAGTTTCGATATTTCGGAAAACAACAATGTTTACTTTGTATGTTTTGGCAGCGAATGGAAAGAGAAGGTAAACATAGAAGACATCGAGGCAGAAGACGCCATTTACTACAACAGAAGAGACACCTTCTACTTCAACAAGGAGAAGTCTGGTCCAGGACTTACGGGGGATGAAATCGTCTTCCTCCCACACATCATTATCCTGGTCAGTACCTTAGTCATAGATCATTATATAGTGCGGAAAATTAGCTTAAAAAATTGACCTGAATTTTTTCGGCGATTTATAACAATCTTCATGTTATGAAATACCCGTAAATAATAACCTACCCACTTCCACCCGCATCTTTCCAGTCTCCAAGCCAAAGTTACGTCATTAATTATTTCAGACGACCGGAATATCAGTGGCGTCAGAGAAGCCTACGATGTTGCCCCTTGCGGGAAAGGCAATCAACGGAATTTACGGGAATCCTAACTCGGTATTCGTTAGAACCAAGGTGAAAGACATCCTTTTCGAAGGCATCATCATCGATTGCAACCAAACTGAATTTGCGCCCAAGGCCGTCTGCACAGTGATGAAAAAGGTGGAGACCTTCGATCAACGCGGCGGCGGAAAGCTGGCCTTCTCTATATTTGGACAAGTAGGTTTATTGTTCATACATAAATCAATGATGTGTGTGTGGCATCTTCAATCAGAGTCATGTTTGAATATGCCAATCTTATATTGGTTGCATCAACTGATAACACACTGAAAATTTCAGAAAAATGGCACAATAGAGAAGCCCAAGTACAAGGTTTTGCGTGGAGTGAAGAACATCATGGACGTCGGCAAGGTGTTAGAGTTCAACGGCAGCACCTCCCAGCTACTGTGGGCCACTCCAGCGTGCAATGACTATAGAGGCACGGATGCCACGGTGTTCCCGCCCTTCCTCACGGAGGAAGACGAGCTCCTCTCCTTCACCCCGGACATTTGCAGGTGGGCCACCGAAGCTCAGGACCTCGCACACTTTTTACAAGCTGGAAAATATACGGAATGACGTGACCGTTCTTAGCAGGATTCTGTTTATCCTTCGTTGAAAAAGGATACCTTGTGCTGTTATAAGAATATAAAGGGTTGGAATTTCAGGTCATTGGGTGCGTGGTACCAGGGCAAGTCCACGTACTCGGGTATCCAAGCAAACCGCTACATCAGCTACCTGGGAGACCTGAGCGAGGATCCCTCCACGCAGTGCTTCTGCGACACCCCCACCACGTGCCCTCCCAAAGGTCTCATGAAGATAGAGAAGTGCGTCCGCGCGCCCCTTGTGGTGTCCAATCCTCATTTCCTCCACGCCGACCCCAGCGTGCAGAGTCAGGTGCAGGGCCTGACTCCCAACATTGAGGATCACGAGATCTACATTGACTTTGAACCGGTGAGTGTTTTTACTTGTCAATAAGTTAAAACATTAGGCTATGGGAAAAAAAACGATATCCAATAATTATATTGAGTCATTTTAGCTATCTGGAACTCCTCTGCAAGCAAAAAAGCGTATACAGTTAAACATTCCTTTGGCCAACATAGAGAAACTGGACCTCTTTAGGAACCTGACAGGCACCGTCATGCCAATTCTTTGGATCGAAGAGGTGAGTAATTTTTTTCTGGGGCTTCTCTCTGAAACGCGCCCAAGAACCGAGTATGAATATTATTTTTTATGAAACTTCAGGGGCTCGCTCTGAACAAGACGTACACCAACATGCTGAAGAACCAGCTCTTCATTCCAATGAAGATAGTCAGCATCCTCAAGTGGTTCATGGTGTGGGGAGGGGGGGCGGGGATCCTGGGCTCTCTGATACTTCGGCAGATGCCCTCAATCATCAAGTATGCCATCAAGCCTTCGCGCACCACCGTCCAAGCCATCGGCGACCAGACAGGAAGTGGAGCCTCCCCTGCCGCGGGACTTGGCGCCCCTAAAACCGTCTCGCTGGCCACCGCCAACACCAGATTTTAATTAATCAGACATACAAACATAAAATATTATTTAAACTATTAATATTTTTAAATTCAATAAGAAATAATAATACTTTTGGTTAATCTATTTTTTTAATTATACATGGTATTTCAAATTTTTTTGTGTGTCATTTATTATTTTAAATAAACGCAAAGTCAGTATCTGCCTGCTTTTTGATCTATTGTGTCGATTTTTCATACGTTTTTCATAATGATTAAATTTTTAAAAATATTAAAAATCTCTTAAACTTAAATAGGTATTAAAATTAAATTCAAACGAGTCATTATAAAAATAATCATTCTTCAATCATATATTTATCATTAAATTATCGATAGGCTAAATGTTGACAAACTGACTAATTGGTTACATGAAATATATATATATATAACAGACACACACACATATATATATTTTTATTAATTTGTATCGACAAATAATATTTTACCAATGTGTACATGATTCAGTATGGTTAGTTAAATAAATAAAAACAAGTAAAAATTTTAATTTTATTCACAATAACATTTGTGTTCATAATTATCACAAACGTCAACTAATTTAGCAAGCATTAATAAATGGTGTTTAAATCCTCAATTATCGATTAATATCAAATTATAAACACAAGTGTATAAATATATAGTTTACTTAAAAAATATTTAAAAAAAATTAATGACAAAGAGAGAAATAGTATGTCTGCCTTCTCCAAACAAACTTAAACAAACTATTTTTTACTTTATACATCTTTATATTGTAAAAATAAATTTTAATTTAACAATACGTAATGACCAGCACAGAATATAAAAAATCTATTATGTAGTTATATTAGTCTACTATTATTTTTATTATTGCTTGGAGTTTTTCTATGGGTGTATTTAGATATACTGGGTAAAAGTCAATCTTCATCTTTTATTTAAAATAAAGAGATTAGACACAGGAAATATTTGGTCGATTAAACCTGCCTTATACAGGTAATTCTATTACTAAGCCTAACTTGATGTTACGCTATGCTAAGACCTCATAGTAATGTGTGAATTAATGCAATGTATTAAATCTTTTGTATAAAAAAATTAATACTTATTTAATTATTACCTGAAGTCAGCAGTGTTTTATGATTGTGCATAAAAACATTTATAAATTAGTATAAAGAGAAAGCCCATTAATTTCATTTATTCACATTTGGTCGTTATATATATTTTAATGTCATAATGTTATAAGTCATATTTTTTCAACTTTTAATTTAAAGACTAGTTACTAACGAACTAAAAATACTATTTACAAGAATCAAATAATAATAAAATTGGTATTTCTTTATGTTTAAAAAAAATTTAGTGTAAAGGTATATTCCATTTAAATGATAAATTTACAATTGATGCAAATAATTATTACATAATTTTTACTGTGTACCAAAACTTTAATTCGAATAATTTTATAAGAAAATATATAAATTATATTTTATATTACTGATAAAAGAATTTTCCAAAGTGAAAATGCATTACTTTTGATGGTTTACCAGACCAGAGTCTATGTTATCCATAAATACAAACATTAAATGTATCTGTGTAAAACACTTTAGTCGTTTAATGTAGCAGCTTTTTGTTTCTTTGACCAGCTCTAGTTCTCTTCTATTATTAAGGCTACAACCTTAATTAAAAGCTTTTTATTTGACTAAAGCTGTCAATCAAAATTACTTATTATTTTGGTCATGTATACTTATCCTATATTATATTTATTAATGTTATTATTAGTTAGTTTGTCCAGCCTCTATTACCATTAGCCTTATAAAATATATTTTATTAATTGTTAAATATAACAAAAACTTATTTATAAACCTATAAATACATATTTACATGAATATTAATTAATAAAAAAAAAATTTGCTACTCCACAAATTATTAATATAAAATTTTCCTTTAGAGTTAAAGACTTTGTATATTTACGTATTAAGTATGTTTTCTTTACAAAAATCTTTTATTTTTGCTGTATTCAAAATCTCCTGTGGTGCCTATGAAAACATAATTTTTCATAAATATTTAAAATAAGTATTAATAAGAATATAATTATATTATATAAACATATAAAGGGAAACAGTTTGGAGTTAAGATAATTTGAGAAGGTTTTTTTTTTAAAGTTTGTTAAATAAGTTCAGATTTTTAAATGCTTATTTAGATATACGTACTCCAGTATACGCTTTCGCATGGACAATAAGCTTATCTGTGTATAAGTGGTATATTTTAAATTACCTAGGTATACTAAAATTGGACCCCATCCTCGTTATATATTTCCCACACCTCTTAATCTGTATACAGAATTTACCAAGAACCAATACCCTCCGCGCTGAAGAGACCGACTGAGATCATTGTGCTGCGGAGTATCGTGTCTATCGAATAACGCTGTAACCCAACAAAGCTCTGATTAATCGTATACGTAATCAGCCACCGTGATATATTAAATAACAAGTAAATTAACAGGATTCTTAGATCCAGTCCACACATGTCCGCGCTTAATCACTTTTTGTTTTAACTGGAGAAACTACCAAATCAGTCATGTACCGGAAACCGACTTTGATCAACCAGCAGAACAGCGTCAAAAATACAGCCAGCAATAGGAGAACTATCCCGAGGACGTCGAAGCCGTAGTACTGCATGAAGGTGAGGTCCTTCGCGGGGGACTGCAGGTGCTTGGCTCCCTTGTGGCGGAGGACGTATTCCGTCCAGTACACGGCGCGCTCCAGGGGCGTCTCCTTCTGGTCGCGGAAGAGCAGCTGCCGCCGCTTGACCTGCTCGCGGTACAGCGGCTCGTGGATGACGCTGATGATGGCTGCGTGGAGGCTGTCGGACGTGATGTGCTGCAGGTCCAGCTTGATGGCGTAGCCGTCCAGCTCGGCCTTGGCTGCGTTGGACTCGTGGTCGCAGAACACCGGCATGGTCACCACGGGGACTCCGTGGTACACTGTCTCGAACATGCTCAGCAAACCTCCATGCGTCACGAAGGCGCGGATCTTTCGGTGCCCTGAAATGACACAAATCAATCATGAGACTCTTGAGTGGTGTATTTCTTCTTACCTCGAAAATGATTAGGCACATTAGTTCATATATAGAAGATGATTTCAAAGAAACTCTCAGAAAAATATCATCGTGATTTGTGTGGGATTTGAACCCACATCTCCTGGTTTACATGACCGGTGTACTAACTTTTGTACCATCGAATCACTTCCGTTTATCGAGAATTTTTAACAATCATACTCTACATATGAATCAATGTGCCCAGGCCAATCAATATTTAGTGATTTGCAAGCACTGGACTTTTTGATCAAAGTAACAAGTGAAGCGATTTTAGTCCCATCTGGACATTATTTTAAAAATCTATTGATTTAGCCAAGACGCGCACCGTCATCCTTATATCTATTTATGGATAGGTCAATCAGATGCGTATTTATTACCCATTACAGGTTTATTATATTATTACTAATATGATTAGGCACATTAGTTCATATATAGAAGATGATTTCAAAGAAACTCTCAGAAAAATACCATCGTGATTTGTGTGGGATTTGAACCCACATCTCCTGGTTTACATGACCGGTGTACTATCAAATCCCACACAAATCACGATGATATTTTTCTGAGAGTTTCTTTGAAATCATCTTCTATATATGAACTAATGTGCCTAATCATATTAGTAATAATATAATAAACCCGTAATGGGTAATAAATACGCATCTGATTGACCAATCCATAAATAGATATGATAAGATTACCTCTTCACAAAAATAAATATATAACAAATTACTCGTGCGTTTTATAGACGACAAGCATCAAGTATTACACCCATTATTATTATATCTACAATCAAATAAGAAACCACAAAATATATTTTTATTTCCGGCAAGTCTCTTCTTCAATATTTTCCTGCGCTGCTCGCCATTTGTATAGTGCACTCATGACTATGGGAGAAAATATCGGGCGCAGTTTCCGCTGCCATCTCATACCTTCACCACTATTTCATTCACATATTGATATAGAAATAGATAAAGGATTTTAGTTCAACAGCCTTACTTTTAAATACCGTACAAGTCATTGAAATGCAGTTCCCGTATTTTATATTTGCGTTTATATTTAAGAGTAAAAATAATATCATATTTTAATATCTAAAATAAAAATCAATCCTTCATTTAATTTTTGATCAATTTGGAGATATATCATAGTTTATAAGAAACAAATACGTCTCTGGATTTGCCTTCAGGACCAAGTGATCGGGAAGCTACTCCCAGTTTATTGTTTGGAGTATTTTTATATTTATCTTTGTGAAATTACCAAAGTAAAGTAATGCTACTACTGCTATATAGGCAACATATTGGTGTAAAAAAAAAAAAAGACTGGTTAACTCTACTTCTCTTAAAATTCTAAGTACAGCAAAGTGTTTTGCCGACCACTCGCAAAGTGTGTTATGAAAGATCCGGCTGGTAAGCGTTAAAAGATATATTTTTTCGCTTATATATTTGTGGATGTTGTATTTGCAAATACACTGACAGTGTTTATTTAAATTGGTATTTTTAGCCGGACTCATTCGAATTGACTCAAGTCACAGCATCTGCCTCTTCCGCAGCCGGGGGCGTGTTTTTGTGCCAGTCAGCTGTTGGCGGAATTTCAGCGACAAGTTTTTGTCCCACTGCGGGGTGGTGCCACTAATTGCGCGAGCTCCGGGCGGATGCAAAACCTGAAAGACCCGCCGCAAAACCTACACTGGATAACCATAAAAAATATAGTTATATACACGTTTGAATAATTTAAATAAAACTTTTTCTTTTATTTTGACAAATAATAGAAAAAAATCCTTAGAAAACTGAGCAAACCTTTTAACTAACTTTTTTTGCGTTGAGAGAAAAGTAGTACAGATAAATACATTTTTGGTGGATACTCGAGGTTTACAAGTTTTATTTCAATTGAATTAAAATGCCTATTTCGTATGTCTTTATAAAACAGGTATATTGTGTATGAAACATATTTTCAGGTAAGTCAAGAATGCTTTTGAGTACAGATATATATTTAGCAAAAACTAGGCACATCCGTTCTTCACACGCATGAAACGATTAAAATTCTCGCTCAGATAACCGTGGGGTGGTGTGGATTCAAATTCTATTTGTGTTGCAAAATATTTTACTCTTATTACTTGAAAACATGTTTTTACACAAAATACCTTCGTGGGTAACAAATGCGGATTAAAAAAATTATTCTATAATGTTGATGATGTAACTAAGTGATTTCACTTTTTATAACAACGTTATTCGGAATATTCATTATTTTTCAATAAAGTAATAGAATGTCCGTTATATTTAATTATAGAATGATGACATCATAACTCGTCATATTGTTTTTTTTTTATCATATTATATATGAAGGTATGTTCTAACATAGAAAGTGAGCGTTACGGTGAGATGATCTCGTGAAATGTCACATTTATTACATCAACTTTTTCCAAGAACACTTGATGAAAAATATCGCAATTATTGTACAGTACTCATTGTGTTTGTTTTTGTATTTCACATAAATGAGGCATCTATTTATTTATCCACAAAACATCGATTTCGTTTTTAACACTTTTGATAATTGAATAAAACACCGAGCTACAATACCCGTAAAGTGTAGGTTCGAATACCACCTGCTTGCAGGATTTTTCTCATCATTTTATGCGTGAATTGATTACTTTAATACGTTGTATAAAAACTTACTTAAATACTAATTTTACTGAAAAGCATTTGATTGAAAGCAGTCAAACAACAATCTGTTAAAATTGTTTTAATTAAGGTCATATGAATATTTTGAATCGCTATTCATCATAACCAAGACATAAATCATTGACGATTTAATTACCCGTATTTAATATTTATGTTATTTATTTACTAAATTTCTGATGGTAGTCATTTATATTGGCCTATTGCTGAATTAACTTGAAATAATTGTTGATTGACTTTTAAAGTTCATTTCTTTTTATGTAAGGTGAAGTAAGATGAGGCTAGGTATTTTAAATTTTTATCAATTAAAAAAAGTTTTTCATTTTTAATGTCAGGTTAGGTTTGTTACTTTTTATATGGATTTACTACATGGTGAAAACAATTACACCATGGCGATCTAGTTGCCGAGGTTCGTGCCGACGAGTTATGGCGATTTCGGCAATGTTTGTATATTGAAAAGTCTACAACTTCTCGGTATTGAGTGTACTAATTGAGTGTCTAATTTTTTACCTCCAAACTTTCATTCTAACAAGAACCTGTATAGTATTCTTATCAGAATTCTCAATTCAAGGAAACATTGATTTCATCTTTTTATGTATGTACACAAGACGGGGTGCATAAGAATTGTCATTCGATAATTCCAAACGTGTTAAAAAATTTACAACCTGAAATAAATGCTTGAATGTTGGCAGGGCACTTGTAAAGTTTAATATAAATAATCACTAAAGTAATTCAGTCGTACCTTGCCATATATAAACCTAGCCGTACCTTGCAAAAACCTATTATTTACAGATAAACACACTACAGGACAAACCCTAACTCAGGATAACTGCTGCTACACCCCAAAGCCACTACTTTAGATAATTACCCCATTAATATAAAAAAATTTGCAATTATATAGAATCCTCCACTTGTCAGGTACATTAAAATCACATTAGCCCTTACCACCTGACAATCACTCTCTCTCTTTCCAACAACCTCTCTCTCTAACAATTGTTTACCTAATTGCTTATTATTATATAAAATCTCACTCTGTTTGATAATGCCAACGTGAAAGATTGGCGAAACCGGTCACTAATAAAAATAAAAATGTGGAAAATCACTCAAGTATTTTATTCAAAAATATTAAAATGGAATTCCACCAAGTACTCTCTGTCAAAAATATTGAATATATATATATGTGTGTGTGTGTGTACTCATTAATTGCTGTGTACAAAGAATTGGTTAGATACCTTAATGAGATGGAATTCGTATGGGCTTATTATGCATGTGAGTCAAGTTGGAAGGTTTATCACTCTTAAGGTTGTATGGAATGGAGGAAATTCTTACCCAGGAGGTCCTGTTGTGGCAGCCAGCGCCCCAGCATGACGTTGGGGGGTAGGTCGGGCATGGGGCGCTCGTCTTCCCATTTCCAGAGCACCCGTTGAGGAAGGCGCCCCAGAGTCCGCACGAACAGGCGCCGCAGAGCTTCCGGCATGTTGGACGCCCGCACGGACGATCCCATGGAGACGAAGATAAAGCCATCATCCCCGCCATTGATAAAATCCTCCAGCTCCTGAAACATGCAAGGTTAACATGAGCCTAAGTAAACCTAACAGCATTGTAGTCGAGCGGATGGTGCAGTTGTTTGCTTGCATGATTGCACGAGTTCGAACCTTCGATATTTCTCGAAAGTTGAAAAAGAGGCATATGCGTTTTTAATGGAACTTGGGCATCCCTCTCTGAAATAATTTTAAGGTAGCTTATATACATTAACATCACTGTGGTATCTAATAATAAAAAAAAATCTACTAAATTAATCTGATAGAATGATTTTTTTTAAAGCCTCGATTTCCAAATGTGTCGCAAAATATTTTCCCGATTTATCTCATCGTTTCATTTGTGACTCGATTACTTAGGTGTATATAAGATAGCAAAAACCTTACACATGTAACCTTGAATTTTATTTTGCGTTTCAAAAAACTATTAAGCACAAAAGGACTGTCATAAAACCTTTATATTGTTATAGCCTTACGGTGATAAAGCTATTACTGACTGCTTTGATAAAAGAAACAACTTTACAAAAGATGTTTCAATGCACACAAAGAACGTTTGAGATCTTTATACGCAGTTTAACTATCCAACAATAGCGACTGTGACGCGCGAAGCTGAAAGTCATCCGTGGACAGCAAAAATATCACTCCTAATAGATCATCCATGTTTAAGGACTTAAAAATACCAACGATACACTATTTTGATTTATAATACTCCATGTTTGAACATTCAAATATTAATAGCAAGGAGATGACGATCATTTTTGATGGTGAGCGCTTTCGCTTTTTAAGTGTTTTTTTTTTATTGTTGTACATACCTGAAACCTAAGGTTTATAAACTTGAGAACTAAACTCAAAATATTTACTATTTATATGCATAATTTTATTAGTTTACTATATTTCATTTTCTATCCTCGCTTTCTACGTTCTACGAACAAAATTTTTTGAAATCTCCTAGAAACTTGGTTAAAGATATTTTTGTACGTCAATATTTGTGAAAATATTAATTAATTTCGTCGTTTGCGAAACAAGGCCAAGATCTGAATTATTAATTAAAGATGTACCCCTAGCACTTTGGTTACACAAGTTTTTTTTTGGCATTTTTTGAAAAACTTTTGGGACTATATACCCAACTCAAGCCGCGAAATGATCCTTTATTTAGAGGAAAGTTTTAAAAAGTGCAGATTTCGCTCGGTTCAGGATTCGATGGCGAGTATATTTTTTTAGGGCTACATAAAAGTTCGGGTATATGTGAATAATTTTAAAGCTTTTGCTAAATAGCGCGCCGAGCTAACTTTACGTAATGAAAATAAAAATTCTGCAGAAATAATATTTTTTAGTCAGCTTGAAAATATAAATTAATTTAATTATTTTACTTTATACATATATTTCTTAACTTATAGTTTTAATAGAAAAATAAGGCTATAGTACATTAGTAACTTCAGTCACAGCTTGCTAACAATTTTTTTTCATACAACTATGTTCCAGCATTATATGTTGTCCGAAGTAACATCACATTTTTATTAGAAAAGTATCTTACTAAACAAACTATTTTTATGATGTTCCCAATAGTATTTTGCTATAAAATACTTGTATAAGATTTTTTTCATCTCAATGAGAACCGCTACTATCATTAATTTCAGACTGCGATGCAATAAAAAATTTAACGTTTCATAATTTAAAATGTTTTCATAATTATAAATTAAAAAAAACGGTTAAAAAATGATTACCAACTTTTCCTTCGTGAAAATAACATCTTGTAATTTTTTTTAGGGATTAAGTCTTACATAATTAAAATTACGTTTAACAATGCCTTTGCAGAGTGAAAGAGCTTTCATTGTTTCAGTGTTTTCTTTTGCCAGCTTGGCTTCATTGTGTTTTAATGTATTTATATATAATAGAGAACTCCAAAAAAAAGAGTATAATAATAAAATAACGATCGGGCTCAATCATTAAATTAATATGTTTTACTTTAATGGAATACTTTGGCTATCAGTTCTTGCACAAAACGATTAGAATTTTTTTCGTGAGACTGATGAATAGCCGTTTTGGTTTTGGGTATTTCTCTTTTTGTTTCATGTGTTAAGGGTCTAAGTTCCATACTCGAGTATTTTTGATAATTTTCTGGTCCGTTTTGCGAAAAATCAACTGCACCAATCAAAAAATTTAAATGCAAAAAGTTAGATACATCCCTTCTTCCGAACAAAATATTTTTTCATTTCTAGTAAATTTACTTTCAATATGATAAATAAGTGTTTTTCCAATTGAAGTGTAGGAATTTGGAGATTCGTCATATCCCTGTTCTAAGAGTTCCAAACATTAAAAAGTCTTTTTTTTAATTGGAATTAAAAGATTAAATATAAACCCTGTGCGACTTATTATTTTAAAAATTAAAAAAAAAAAAATCTTTAACAAACTTTGGTTTTGAAAAGTCGTCATTTTATCCAATTTTTCAACATGTTCAAGATTTCATTTAACCCTGAAAATGGACGTTAATTAAATAATAAAAAATAGATAAATATAATTTATAGTTTTTTCAATACTCTAGATAATTAAATGACACTTTTTCGCCAGGTAAAACGGTCCTTTTTTGTGGCAGACGGGGGATGGACACCAAGCAAGGTTAGGTAGCAAAACCCTTAATCTGCATGGGTTAATAATGCGGTTATATAATAATTATCATATGTATGTATTACCTTGTTGAGGGGCTTGGGGGGTCGACAGTGGATGCAGGCGATTTCGGCCACATTGGGCAGGTATGGCCTGGGGTAAGTGACGGAGCTGTGGCCGTTCTGCAGAATGAAGCTGACGTTTCTCCCGAGGTCGTACACGTGGGGCACACTCGGTCCCAGGTGCCTTAGCAGCACCCTCTGCAGCAACCCCATCGTGAGGCTGTGCACCCACATAAGCAGAGTGTGCCAGCCTGCGTTGAACGTGCGGTCTAGTAGCCCCATGTTATCAGTAAAGGGCTTGGGAAAGGCTGGGGTCACCGCCCATGGGGCCGGGCTGCCCGCCGTAGACAGCGAGCCGCTGAAGAAGGCCACGGTGTTGATGTACATGAAGGGGATGCGGTAGTGGTGCACCAGCCCCAGGGAGCACTCCGGGTAGGCGCCGTCCACGATCATCAAGTGAAATTTCCTCTGCATCAGCTCCCTCGTCTCGTGGTCGTCCAGCAGCGCCTCGCACGACTGCAACGCAGGCGCAAGTCCAAGATCAGAAGACAAAAAATGCTCGCCAGCAAAAAGCCGTCAGAGAAAGTGCTCCCCGATGCGCTCCCGTTTGCCGCGCCGTCGGAGAAGGACGTTATGAAAGGCGTCGTAAATATAGCTGGCTTCGCTATTTTAAACACCAAAAAAATAAATCTACTTAATTAGAAAGCATTCATGATTGGTTTTTATAAACGGTCAGCCATACGACCTAGCGTAGTACGAAAAATCAGCGTGTCACCATAAATCTCATTTGATCGCAAATAACTGGAGATGCTCTCAAAAATCTCTATTTCGTTTTTTTATTATTTTTATTTTTACTAAAGGTCAATATAATGAATTTTTTAATATTTTTTTGCATTATTTTGTTAAAACATATCATTTAGTCTAGCGGTAATTATATGTGGTTTCTTCTTTACTCTATGATAAATTATACAATATATAGCTAAAATCGTTTAAAGACTACAGTTCTAAATAATAAAAGCATTTTACAATAGACAATAATAGTAGTTGAAAAATACATTTTGGTTGTTGGCAAAAATGTCAATGTCTTCTTTTGCCGATAAACGAGAACTGAGAGAGCAAAGAAGCATCCGAGGCTTTCAAAGCCCACCAATTGGAGCATGTGACTCTTCTCTGCACCATCCCTCACCTCGTAAGGATACCGCATGGCCTCCAGGATCCCCAGGGGCTCCTCCCCCTGCATCTTGGCCCCCACGAGGTCCCAGTCGGTGTAGTTGCGCACGTAGAACACCAGCCCCGCCGGGGTGATCTCCTCCAGCCCCGCCATGTGGAAGTCCGCTGGGAAGGGACTCACGAAGGTCACGTTGTGGTTTCTGGAATAAATTATGTGTAATTTTTAACAAGCTTGAACATCTAGGAAGAAATGAAAAACATCAAATAAACCTCCAACGAAGTTAAGTCCAAAATAATAATTAATACCGTGTGAAGTGAGTATGGATATTCCAATCATCGGATCAAATAGCTCAAACTCAGAGGTTAAAATTATAGTCTAATAAAACATGTAATCTGAAAATAACTCCAATTTGACCTGCATGTGAGTTTTTATACATTGAATGTTAGTTTAGATATTTAAAAGATCGTTATATTCAGATACTTTCATGTTAATAAATATGTGGAGAACAATTGCTAATTTTAAAGTATTAAATGTGTTCGTAGATTTGGAAGCTGTTGTTATTAGATTTAGTTCTGGTTATTGTTTTGCATTTTATATTAAATCTTACAATCTTAATCCATCTTCATAGTCTTATAAAGTCATGTAAGCATGATCTTATCAACTCCAAAAACGACACCAATCTAAAGATTGAAGCGTCGATATATTTAAAATATAACGCAGTACATCATCAACAAAATGATAATGTTATAAAAAAATATGTTTCTCAAATATTTTTCACCTGTATGTACCACAGAGATTAAATTTATATTTCTAAGCACAATTTGCAACAGAATACTCCCGTACGGGGTTAATTATAGTATTTAATATAATATTTCATTAGATTAATATTCTAGACCTCTTCCAAGGACAAAGCGCATATCTACTCAGGCAAAGACTTGTGGCTTAAGTATACTTAAAATACATTACGAGT
This sequence comes from Atopsyche davidsoni, assembly GCA_022113835.1. Classification (NCBI taxonomy): domain Eukaryota; kingdom Metazoa; phylum Arthropoda; class Insecta; order Trichoptera; family Hydrobiosidae; genus Atopsyche; species Atopsyche davidsoni. Next base: position 10,393,626 of record JAILWY010000007.1, read on the forward strand.
TAGGTATATAAAGCTTATAAGTTTATGAGGTTTAAAGTAAAATACACATATTTTAAATAAGCTGTTGTCTTATGGGTACATATAAAGATATTCTGAAAATATCGAGAAAAAAAATTAAATTGCACACTATAGTATATTTAAGTAATCAATTCATACGTGAAACGAATGAAAAATATTCTTCGGCATCTGCCTTATTTTTTACAGGAAATCGCTGAAAACCCAGTTCAAGGACATTTTTTTAATTGAATATAATTAACTGATAACACAAAAAAGTTATAGCCCCTCTCGGATTCGAATCTGGGATCTCGTAGTTGGCAAGCCAATATGCTAAACTATGCAATATGCAAAACTAAGCCATGAGGCGGATTATATTTCTCGGATTTCGAGTAAAATCTCAAAACAATATGTTGTGTATTTAATGAATATAAAATATTTACTTTTTGCATATCACTATGGAAATTGTAAATTATTAAATTTAAAAATTATACATTTATATTGACATCCAGTTTTTATTGACCTGTTTTCTTCTTACCGGTTGCAATTTCAGCTTATAAAATATTGCAATACCATCACTTCTTTAAACGTGTGCTCAGAAACAAGTTTTTATGTAATTTAAAATTATCACTTTGGGAAATGTATCACCTTGAATTACATTACCCTAAAAAGGGGAAAACCTTGAAGTCCAGACATATTTTGAAAGCTGAAATTTCAATGAAATCTTTAACGGGAATGTGTTGGTATTGAATAAATACTTTTAAGTAACATTTCGAGATACAAAAAAACATGTAAATATACCTTCCGGCTAGCTGGATCCTCCTTCAGTTACTAATATCAAAAATAAGTATATTTAAATATAACTCGTACATTTCCTTTAAGTATGTGAAAATTGTAAACCCGTCGACACTAAGGTGAATGTTGAATAGATTAAATTAAGACTGGCTTAATATATTAGTATCCCTTTTAAAGTATCTTATAAATTAATTAAAAAGGATAAATATACTATGTGTGATTTAAGGTATTGGTAATAAAGATACAGTTAAACTAGGTCGTGGCCTGTTTTTATTCTGGTTTATTTTATCAGATTCGATTGAAACTGTGAGCGAATTTTTATCAAAAATTAATTGGATTGCTTAACTTTTTGAAAAACGGCACGCCACTCTAAATAGCCAGTGCAATACTTCCACTTCTCAAGGCTTTTTACTATCAAAGGTTAAACCCTTCTCATTTTCAAATTATTCAACCTAAGATGTCTTGAGCTCGTAGAATAATAATTAAAAAGACTAATGCTTGAAATTGTTCAAAAGTGTCAACAAGGAAAACGAATCTCCTCTGATAGATTATCTAAACAAATATTTTAGGTACATTTTGATCGCTGGCTATTGATACTGCTCATATTACAAACAAGAGTCTACGTAAAGCCACCTCTACACACGGCCAGAGAGTTAAAATTATTATTTTTATTTTTCCACAAATAATACAAAAGAAAAAATAAACGATCCATTGGTATAGTTAAGCTTAAACCGCTTCGTAGTTAAATGGTAAATATTCCTGTTTGGAACAATACGGTTTCTCAGTCAGTGAGCAATGAAATTTTACAAATATAAACTTTAAAATTAACTTATAAATCTATTCACAAATATGTTCAAAAATATAGGTTTCTAGAATATATCCTCCGGCTTGTCGCAAAAGGGGTTCGGGGGTAAATTTCAATACGGACACCGAGCTCTAGGGTAAATATATTTAGGCGCCCCTCCAGAAAATGATTGATACAGCCTCTTTATAACTTTACTGTGTATTATTCTCCAGTTCAATAATCTTGAAGGAATTAATGAACATATTTTTTCCAATTTGTAAATGTAGCCCTGATAAGTGGGCAAATAAAAAATATTGTATTTTTTTAAATTAGAAAAAAAAATCTGAAGATTTAAAATACGCTATGTTTTAAAGTTTATTCGGCGTGATACAGATATTAAATTTTATATAATATGAAAATAAATAATAAGCAATTGATAATAAGGCTTTTGTTTAAATCCAGCATTTGCCGTTTTGTATGGAAGGGAAACAAGAAGTAAGGCTTATTTTCACAAGATTTTTTTTCTTTATAGTTTGTATGCTGAGCGGATTGATAAGTATTTTAGTAAAACTGATCCGCTTATATACTTAATATTTACAGTGACAATGCTTACAAATTGGGAGAGTTGTATAACTAATGGCTTTTCGGAAATTCTAAATGAACAAAACTCATTTAAATTAATTTATATATTTTTTAATTCTGTATTTGTAATCCGGCTACCTAACCGTTTGATTAAAACTGTTTTGTTTCCATAAAATCCCCTCTAGCCTTATACTTTTTTGTTGAAAAAGTTAATTTTAAATAATTTCTTTGGTAATTAATTTATAATAATAACACAAATAACAGGCTCTAATGACATTTGTTAAATTTATTTGAAAAAAATCGTTTTGATGCTTAACCTAAATAAAGCATAATTTTGTCAAGAAATCAGGTGTGTTGTATTTTCTTAAAAGGAATTATTTTTTAATATACAGGTTTTCAAGGCCTTTTTTTCATCATAAAATTAGGTTTTATTTACTTTATACGGCATTGAGGCTGGGTGTGCTTAAAGGTTCTTCAAAGAGCAGTGCATGTTCAGCTCCAGTACTGACCTCGGAGATAACCTGTACCTGGACAGGGTCCCCCATGGCGGCCCAGGGGAGTTGACAAAATCACGAAAAACACCGAATTTAAATACAAGCTTTTTCAGGCCATTTATTTACATAACTTGTATTTAAAACGTGATCAATTACGTGAATAAATAAAGCGTATGTTCACTAATATTATTTAAATATATAGTATATAACCACTTGACTTTTGGAGGGTTGATGTATGGAGGAAAAGAGGAATAGATAGTCGATAAGCTGATGTACTGAGAGTTGAACAAAATGATCTTTACGTAAATTATATAATGATATTTAATAATAAAAAATACATATAGTAGTAACTTTTTATATTAAAACCTTATAGTATTCAGTATTTTTTTGTGTTTAAATATCATCCTTTCTTCTTTTACTCCATCCATCAACCCTCCAAAATTAGAGTGGTTAATATCCTTTTTATTCAAGCTACCTGAGTTTGAATATCACCGGAGAAGTGTTATTATAGAAAGAATTCACATTTCTAAAACGAAGCAATTTATATACGAAGTAAACTTGACATAGGATGTGTTTTCGTTTAAACGAACTACCCATTGTTCTGACGAGAAATATGAAATAATGAAAGTATTACGTAATGTCACCAAAACGCTCGTATGCGTGCAGACAAGTCGCAAATCATGCCACTCGCTGAATTCTCTATAAAGAGTTTTATTTGATAAAATCATAAAGATGGATTTATATACAAGGTCTAATATTTAACCTATTCCCAAGAGTGTTGCTTTCTTGGGTTAAAATCCGCATCATTTAGTTTGAGTTCCTCTAAGAACCTCTTGAGAATTAATATAAAATAATGTTAATAAAAACAAATACTTTGCATTCAAAATCTGTACGTGTTATTTTAATGTACATGTTTGATTGTGTTTTTGTTTTTGAAATTTCTACGTACAACAAGTGTTATATCATATGACGTATATGTATTTTCAAACATCTATATAACGTTATTGAATCAACAATAGTTTTTAAAACCCAATTTCTCGCAGGAAATGAAGTGGAAAGACTTCCTGGTACGTTAACGGAGTCGATGAAACACTAACCTGATTCTCTTTGAGTATATCAAACTACCTGATATTACACAAATATTATCATAAAAATATAAATCATTGATTCACAGGTCATGATGCTTGAAAATCACGTTGCAACTTTAATTTTCCACATCATAACGAAAATCACATATCCGCTTAGATGAAATTCTATTTTCCACGTCATAACAAAAATCGCACATTGTTTAGATAAACTTCATTTTTTTACTACATATCGTCGATGGATGAAATCAATTTTTTTTTTCCACTGCTCAATGATGATCTTCCGTTAAATATAAAGGTTGTTGGCAATTAATTCCCTGTATATTCAATAAGATAAAAAAATAAGATATACAAAAATTGTTATGTTCCCTTGTCAAATACAAAAATCCGTTAAAAAGAAGACATTATTTTACAATCGAGTCGAGCATAAAACATTGCAGTCAAAAAAAGTTTTTTCGAACGGTTTACTAAGCCATTTATAATTTACTAAAATCTGTCTTAATCGAGGACGATTTAATGAAACCATAATTCGTAATTCGATGAAATGTTTAGATCTATTACTAGATTTCACTACATATTTCGAAAAGACTAAAAGAGTTAAGATATTAATACTTTAATTATTTCAAATTTCAATAATTGGCTTTCCTAAGTATAATATACAGTCAATTTAGTAAGTTTTCCGATAAAATTTTCATACATATAATGATATTGACATTGCCGGTCTCAAAAAAAACACTTAAATCACGCTCGAACGGTTATCGCGTCTATAAAATTTACGACAGGATTTTCTGTAAAATTTATAAATCCGCCAATAATAATTTATCCATTATGCTAATGGCTCATAAAAACGACACCAGCTACAGCGTTTGTGTTTTTTTTAAGATCTCCTCCAATTAAATTTGCATAGTTTATTCACGACAGACTGGATCACGTGATTTTTACTATAAACACTTCCACACCACACCTTCTATTGGCGTAGGTCTAAAAAAATGTGTTCTGTGCATAAATTTAGTTACGTAGATTGCATATTATACCAAAAAAATCGATGCCTATTAATGTGTTTGACTCACATGAGAATATTTCTTTCATCTATCTCATTGTGAATTTGCAAATGTGATTGAAAGTCTATTTTTTAAAGCGAGTTAAAATAGCACATTTCATATTCATACAGGTGTCTAAAAAGAGTATTTGGTGAATGTGAATAGTGACCGTTATTGCGATATGCTGCGAATATTTTTGGACCCAGAGTTGCAGAAGATTCAAGGTTTCAACTCGAGAACGTGGTTCCAATAAGATGGGCCACTTTCCATACGTCCAATCAATCAATTGAAGCTGTTAACGAACTATTCCCTAATAAGGTCATTTCACGTAGAGGTTACATCAACTGGCCTCCCAGAAGCCCCGACCTTAGCCCTCTTGACTGTTTCGAATGGGGATACCTTAAAAGTAGGGTTCATGAGAATAATCCGACGAACCTAACGGAATTAAAACAAGACATCAGGTCAAAAATGGCACCAATATCGAGGGCTATGTGTCAGCGTGTTATCAGCAATCTTCGTTCTAGATTAGAAGAGTGCCAGCAGCCTAACGGTCACCATTTGGATAACATCATCGTTTTAAAATAATTTTCCATTTTGTACTCTTATGATCAACAATAAAAAAATACTTGATTACCAGTAGTTTTTGCTTTAGTGAACTAACAAATACCTGATACTCCCTTTGGACACCTATATAAACAACTTTGATAAAACTTTGGTGTAAGACTGGAAATCAAAGCGAAAACCTCTTTGTCACGAGTAAGCTGTCATACTACCAAGCCAATACACTTTAGCATGATAACATTAGCACCTTGAGACGACTTTCGTAATTACTTAATACTGTGCTTGTAAATATTCTAATAGTCAATCAAAAGCAGGTGATACTGAAGATGTGTCAGATAAACTGAAGTTGTGCTAAGTTTCAAACCGAACGAAAAATAATAATGACGATGTTTCAATTACAATATTAGCTCTCTAATACATGCAATAGCGGCAAACAATCTAAACGCTCGGTTTAAACTTCTAATTTGCTCGAATTAAGGCGATTTACAGTTGCAATTTATTCGGCGAAAATTTGCACCGCTTGTCACTAATGGCGGAATAAAAAGTTTCGCGTATTGTTCAATGCAAGTGTTGCGCCACAAGAAAGTCCATCGGACTTTCCTTGTGCTGCTACCGTGGAGAGACGACCTCCCATTCTTTGTGCCGGGGATTATGTTTGTTTATTTATTATTTATGAACAGTAAAATATATTGTCCAGACGTTAAGAAACAAGTAGTGCACGAAGAAAAGGTTGGTGGCCATCTCACAAAACTTCCAGACTTCCAGCAACTGTTGGGAAATCTGCATTCAGTTTTTTTATGTATACATATATTTATCGATTACCCAACAACACAATGCTTGCACAAATTTAATTAAAAAAGAAGGTTTAATTAATTTTTAATTTAATAATATATCAGTATAATCTTACTTTAATTTGACCTTTTTTAATGAGTTGTTTGTAATAACAATTAAAAATGTGTAAATATTTTTGAGTTTTTTTTTATGCTTTTTTTTTTTCATTTTTTAAATAAAACTGCTGATTTTAATATTATATTTCAAGTTTGTATTTCGGAATTTTAAAGTTTTCTATACACATAATACTCCCTGAGTTTTATAATTAAACAAAAAATATATTTAATAAAAAATAAAAAAAATTAAGTAAACATCAATTCAGAATTCAAACACTCTTTTAAATTATCAGTAGTAGTTTCTTTATTTTACAGATTATTTTGAAGAATATTGAGAAATTGTAATCCGAAATTTTATCCTTTGTGAAACACTGTTTAAATCTGCGTATTTTTAAAAATAATTGTGAATACATTTTTTCTTAATTTATGCGTTAGAACATGCGTAATAAAAAATAGTGAATAAGTACTCCAAGTGAGCATTTAAGGAATAAATTAAACCGTAATTAAAACTAAACCTATCCGACTGTTTCTGTGTTTCGTTGTTTAGTGCCGACATAAAAGGTGAATGTGTTACAAGTGCAAAAGTAAATTTAAAAATATATTAACCCACTATTTAAGTGTTTGCAAAATTTTAAATATTTACTAATATATATATGTTTAAAGAGTTTATTGATTGGTTAAATTTTGACATGCAAATCTTGCCTCTTTAATCTCCACTCTATTTAGTTATTGCAACATGACGCTACCATCGGAGATATCTTAATTCAGATATCACTTTTTATTTTGTGTTGGCGTTTACCGGTGATCATTACCATTGAGTAAAAAAACTTAACTATCAATTAATATTCAAAATATTATATGAATACTTTATGCTGTGACCTAAAAACATATTTGCAAGTAACACGGATACTCCAGCTCCTATGAGTACTCGCTACTCTTACGCAATGGCGTCTTTTATTAATAATGAATTTGATTACATATTTCATAAAAGAAAGTTTTAATAAATAATATCTCCATGCATATGTATATTCTGTAGAAATGATAGACGATGCTACTAAACCTAAGACATCAAAGTACAAGTCACGCAATATGTTTTGAAATCAAACCTTTACACCAACTAAACACCAGAAAATGGAAAAGAAACATAAATTAAAGGAACCGCTACGTTGGAAGCAATAAAATATAATACGCTGTTTATATAATTATTTATTAAGGGAAATTTATCAAGAAATGTTTCTCAATTAACCAAAATATTTTCGAAGCTTTTTCTCGTCGTATCATATGTTAATCAAATACCTAAAACATATTGTGTGAAGGTTAGTTGTTAATTGGGTGCAGTTACTATTTCGTGTCAACATTTTGGGATTATGTGTTAGTTAACAGCTCTTGTCTCCATCGAACCCAAAACCCTTTCAGGCATACCAACGACATTAACATAAAATCAAAGGCACGTGTGTCAATTAAAACTTGATTGGCAGTACAGGGGCATGACAAAGAGGAAGGACCTCATACGTGACAAATCATCAAAGTGTAAAGCTAATATCAACCAATGGTAATAATAAAATATTTAATGAATTTGCATAAAATATATATTATATACCCTTGCAGGTTTATTAAGCTTGCCGTTGGTTTTGGGCACTCGATTCACACACGAAACAATGAGGAATCGGTTTAACCACAAGTTCTGTTTACATATAAATTTTATATATATATAATTTTTTTTCGTCATTTCATATGTGAATCAGTGATATTACAGTAGAGCTAAAATATTTTTTTTGTTTCTTGAGAGATTACTGATAAAGTTAACTGTAAAATTCTTTCTTTAAGATTATAAAAAAATTAAAAATATTATTAAAGAAGAGAAAAAAAGTCCAATACACTAATATAGCAATCAATATTTTTACTAAAATACTTGCTGATAAAATAAAATAAGTGCATTTTCAATTATAATAATACGAATAAAGTTTACTTTTTATCTTAATTATGATTCTTCAATTGTCTGCTATCAAAGTTGTTAGAAAATATTATAGATATTAATCATTTAACGATCTGATATAAATTCTTATGAAGTTATTTTTAAATTTCTATAGGATGTGTCTCTCAAAAAGTCTGCCATAAAAAATCTAAAGGTTTTATTGAATTCTATAGGTTACCGTCCTAATCATGCGTAAAAATTAGTATTTATATTTAAAAAGTACTTTTTAAATCTCTTTCATGGAAAAGTTTTGAGTTTCATTTCTTTGAGTTATTTCAACGCAGATTCAATTATCAATTTTTATATACATAACTTCCCTAAACTTTATAGCAGGTAAATGTAAAGCAGTGCTTAATTTAGTTAATTGCTATTTTAACCATATTTAAAAACGAAGGGATGACTTAGTTAAAACAGAAAATTTTATTTTCCAGAATACGTGAATTCATTATGAATTTATTTTACATATTTCTTGAATGAAATTTTAATAATATAGTATATTTCAAGAAAAATATGCATTAAGTTTTTAAAATACATATTTGTTTAGATATGTATCGCGACTCAGTACTTTACAAATTTCTAAGAGTTTCAAATGATTTTACGGGTGAATCAATTACCTAAATATTTTATAAACAAATATAGATTATTAGTATATAAAATATTTAGGTAGTGAGTATAACATGTGATTTTATTAAAAATATTAAATAATAATCATTAGTATGCGGTATTTTATGCCACATATAGCCTATGTAGAAACTCTTGTAATATTTCGTAGTACAAAAACTTTCGTTGTCATATCGTTTAGCAATACAACATGTCACTTATTTTCATATTCATTCATTCAATCACACGTCACTTTTAATAATGAACAACCATATCTTTTCCCATGCATTCACAATAAGTATTTATAATAAAAAATTCAACACATATCTTAAAATAAAATAATTCAATATACACGTCATTTTTTGTACATTATTAGGTTGAGTTACAATTTAACGTGGTTTTTGCGTTTATATGTAATTATCGAGAATTTCGGCTTTGCATATTAAATTTTATTTAAAAATATATACAAAAGTAATATATTTAATAGCAAAAATACTATTAATAAGCTTTGTTTGAATGTTAATGAAACATCGCATGTCAAACAATCGTTCAATTAATATGAACATGCAACGCTATTAATTTTGTAATCAAATCGTTCATGTGTCAAAGCAAATATGAATAATGAAAAAAACCAAATGGCGTATATTGTTTTCATATAAATTAGTAATCGCTGATGATTGTGCACTTTTATTGCGAATGGCCGAAATAGCGCGAATGGCTGAGAGCGTCGAGTGATTTCTTGTGAACCAGATGGAGCAGAACGCACGCAAAAAGCGAATTCTTACTCGACTTGTGCAAGCCGCCGACGGTGTGAGCAAGAGCTCGTGTCTAATCGCTCTATTAAGAAAGCATTTTTATTTACATATATATATATATATATATATATATATATATATATATATATATATATATATATATATATTTTAAAGATTTTTTTATATTAAAATTATTTCGAATTCTCGAAATCCATATACAGGGTGTTTTTTATAGAAGTATAGAACTTTAAGTTGGCAACACTGTTTTAACTGGCGGCCATTTTGTCGGCTGTTAAGGGATTTATGTTTAGTTTGGTTTGGCATTTCAACATAAATAGACTGACGCCTGAACGCCTTTGGTGAATGGGCCCAAAACAAGATTGCCGTTGATCCCGATTTTCATAAGCGAATTTTGTTTAGCGATGAAGCTCACTTTTGGTTGAATGGATACGTCAATAAGCAAAACTGCCGTATTTGGAGTGATGATAATCCTCAAGTGTATGTTGAGACACCGTTACATCCAGAAAAACTGACTGTTTGGTGTGCTTTATGGGCTGGTGGAATCATTGGTCCGTACTTCTTTAAAGACGATGCTTAAGTCGCTAGTCTACGCCGATAAGCCCGAAACGATTGACCACTTGGAGGACAACATTCGCCGCGTTATTGCCGATATACGGCCACAAATGTTGGAAAAAGTCATCGAGAATTGGACCTCCAGACTAGGCTACGTCCGAGCCAGCCGTGGCGGTCATATGCCAGAAATTATATTTAAATTATAATGTCAAAAAATTATCTTTTGAATAAAGTTAATTTCATGTCAATTTAAAAAAAATATTTTTGTTTTATTCTATTTCAAAGTTCTATACCTCTATAAAAAACAGCCTATACATGTGGTTACACAGGTAAACAGCTGTTATTATATATATATATATATATATATATATATATACAACACTCGATAAAGATGTACTTTGAATTTTAACATGTCAACATAGTGACGTCACGAACTCGCAGAGTACTCGTAGAGTGCTGAAATTATACACAGCTTGGGAAACCACGAGTTTGATTAGTATTTTTGTGCTCCATTTAGTTTACAAAATCTGATGATGTAGCAAGTTAGGGGTCACCCTGTTTATATTTTTAAATGTTCAAATGATTTGTGCTGGCTAGCAGGTGGGCAATAATCGAATCGAATCTCTCCATTGAGGGAACATTATGGCTGCGCGTGCTTCGCGTGGAGCTCGTCGCTGCTTTTACACCGTTTATTCAATTACCAACAGAGATAATGCGAATTTATCGCGGTTTCCATTCAGAGCTTGAAGTACTACAAACGTATACGAACTTAGTGAATATAATATTGCTGAAGTTGCTGGAGGTTCAAAAACAAAACCTTAATGCTGTACGTTCAAATTTCAGCATAAAAAATCTTTTGAGCTTAGTTGAAAATTAAATTAGACGCAGCACTTTAATACGTGGCAGTAACAGTACTTGTGGTTTATGCATTCAAAGTTTAAATGATATTCATATTTATATGTAATAAAATCACTTAAAATATATAGTTTTCTAAAAATGTGATATTATGTTTACCTTTTTTATAATGATGATAAATGTCTGTTCTCTGTTATGACGTAAAAATCTTAAAATATACATTGAAGTCCAATAAACCCTTCTTGAATTTCAAAGTAGTTTGTACTTCCATCCATCATCTCAAAAGGATTTACTAAGAACGTGATATCTTCTCTTAGTGAAGAAAAAAAAACGAATCTGCAAAATTGAGCATATTAAAATTTGAGAATATTTTTCTGTATAGACCACATCTGTGTATATAAATTTTCAGAGTTTCAATAGGAAAACACATTTATTTAAGATTTAAATTAAAAAGTGCATGGCTTGAATCTCACATGTGTCTAAAAACATCTTAATTTATTTGTATCTTTACGACACTCAAAAATAAGATACTTAAAAATATCTGATAGCGATTATTTTAAACTTGCGTCCTTCTTAAGTTTTTTTTAATTAAAATGGGCGAAACATGTACATAGAGAAATTTATTTTTCATATGAAAGCGAATGGTGTAACTAACATACATACCTCCAATGTAATATGAATATTTTAAACCTTTTTTGTAAGTATTACAATATCTGTTAGAAATTGATTGATATGAAAAAAAAAAAACGACACACATTTGTAGGACGCGCAAGACGTTTTGCTGTTAATATATTCATACCCACTGCGGAAAACATTTATACGTCTCTAGAGTCAATAAGGGATGTGAATCGGTAAAGTTTTTAATATAAAACATTACTAATTTAAATCTCTTACTAGTTCACAAGATAAAAACGTGGGGTTTAAAGACTTCTAAATAATATTTTTTTATTATTATTTATTATTTAATCAAGTGATTGTGTTTCATTACAGTTTTTATCTTCAACATACTCATTTTCCTCTAATAAATATTTAAAGGGTAATTTATACAATTATAATTCAATTTAACTAGTTAAAACACTAGTTCAATTGTGGAGCTTAATTTAAAAAAAAAAAACATTTTCATACGTCCAAAAAGTGAGTCAGAATATACACAAATCAAAATATGCAAATAATGTTTGACAAAGAACCATAAAATGTCAAAAACACGTTTTGATAAAATGAATTCTTGTTTTTTTTTCTAATTTTATTAATGATTTATCTTTAATGACACCCAAGCTTAGCTCTTGACCTTAAATATCGACCATTGAGATATTTTAGAATATGTGAGGGTTTTCACATTTGATTTGAGTTATTTTTGTTAAATAATTTCAATTATCTATAAAAAAATATTGGTGCCAAAAAAAGTTTAAATATCGGCCAGTGAAATATTTAAAAATAAGTGAGGGTTTTCACTTTTGATTTGAGTTATTTTTGTTAAATAATCTCAATTATCTATAAAAAAATATTGATGTCAAAAAAAGCTTGTTTCGGCATGGCGATTTTCATCGCCTCGCAATTCCACACTCTTTGTTAACGTCTGTGTGTTTCCAATCAGATTTCCTAATGGTCAGTGGTAATCCCCGATCAGGCATGGTTCGCGGCCGGTTGCACAAACGCCTGCTAGTCGAGTGCAGCAACCGATCGCTCAGTGTTTAGCATTTGCGAAAGTAATCAATCTGAACTAGGCGCATTAGCACGTACGTTACTGTCGCTGGGCCAGGGTCGCCCCGACCACTCCAGAGGGGAAATCCACATCTACGATATTCAGGTTTAATGTGTAATACTTAGAGCACTTTGTCAATGCTTTCCTTTTTCAGTCTGAATAAGCTACTGAAACGCAAAAGTGTTTAGTAACAAAAATACCTGTAGTCTCATAATCATTTTGCTATTCGTTCACATTGCAAGAGCGCTGTCAAGCTTTTTGGGGTTTGAGGTTAAAATCGCCCAGCTTATTCATTTTTGCTATATAAATATGGAATATTACAAATTAATCTGTAGATAAATAATAATTATACACAGGGCTTATTATAGGCTCTATCAACTTTTAAATAATAATTTTATAGTAGTAAAAATGAGAGAAATATTATAAATAAATAAACATTGATATATTTAAAAAAATCTTAAAACTGCCCAATATGCCGATTAGCACTCTAGTTAGATAATACTCGTACCTTTACTTGTCGGCTAAGCAGGATTCTGGATTTAATTATAAAATTATACCTCGCCTATGTTATTTATTATCAATGCATTGTATTTAAAAATAAAATTAACAGTAATAATTCTGTGTTATAAAGAACCAGAGTTGCAAAAAGTATAAGTTAGAATTTCTACCCGTCGATGTCACCGTATTGGCAAAACTGTTCTTCTCATAAAATAAATGATATATTAATGCCAGTTTATAAAATTTATTATTTTAAAAATCGCACGGTTTTGAATTATTCAAATGAATGCATGCAGAGACTTGACGTAACCCTGTACTTAATCTAACCTTACTTGTAATGACAGGTGTTGTAAGAGAACAAGTCAATGACCTCAATAGAAACTGTTGACCCAGTACCGTGAGGTCTATTCTAGGAACTCGGCGAGCATCTTACGGGCTTGAATTTATTTTATTTATCTAATTGATAAAAAATAAAATTAAGTTGTTTTTGCGCACGACTTAATATGACAGTTTTGATCATTTAAATATCAGACATTTGCATCATTCATTTAACACACTAAAAATCACAATAATTTTCTTTCATTCAAAATATATTAAAGGAACAATAATTTTACACTTCATTCAATCAAAACACTTTGAAAAATGTTTAAACGTATTTAATTGTATTTTATAGTTTTGCATCTAGACAATTAATGCCGGAAGAAAATTAAATATTAAAATTTAGGAATGCTTCTAAATTTAGTTAAAAAAAATGTAAAATCTAGTGAATTGTATAATTGAAATAAAATTTTTTAAAAATCTTCGTGATTAACCCAAACACGTTTATTTGATAAATATTTAATTTGTTACTTAACAAAGGGCTAATTCTAAAAATGTTTGTCTAAACTGCGACTGTAAAGACTAAAGTCGTAGTTTGCAAACGATAATTTGATGATTATCTCAGTTTAGTTAGGTTTGGTGATTTATATTCCATAAAGACGTTTTTCTAAATATAGATTTAAAGAAAGGAATAAAAACTCATTGATGTTTTTCCTACAAAGAAAAATACCACGCTAATTTACGATTAAGTAAAATTATAACAATGAATATCAAATGAATGAAAATGAATATCAAAAAAATTGCACAAAGAAAATGAAATACCAGCATTTGGCTAAAATTAATTACTTCATTTTTCAATATGAAAATAATTTGAGAATTATTTTGGCATAAATAATTCCTCGTGGAAGAATTAAAAAAACCCTTCGAGTCATAAACGTGGGAAGTAAAATACAGTTTAGATAAGAATATTATGAATAAAACTTCAAATGTGTCTTCATTAAACTTTCCGGGAACGCAAAATATTCTCTTTTGCTGGAAAAACATCCAGACTTTTATCATTTACTGAGTAACTGTCTCTTAATATTATTATTTATTTGCTTGTATTACAAAAATGTGCTATCTATGTATAATAAAAAAATTGGTTATGTACTATGATTGAATGTTGTTTTTAATCGTATTTTTATAATCTTGTATTTAGTCATAATTAATTACCAAATATAGTATTATATAAAATAGCAATACGTAATGATAATCAGCAAAAATATTTATTTATCCAATCATAAGAATAAATTTATTATTTCGAATAATCGCCTAGTTGACGATGCCTATTTATTAATGAAATACAGCTGAAGACTAGAGTGCTCACCTCTGAATCAACCCCCTAGCCAACTCCCAGAAAGGTATCTTGTGGGACTTGGTGCCACCCATGGTGACCATGAGGATGTCTGCTCCTCCGCACAGCTGGCTCGCCATCACCACCACAAGAAGAAGCCTCATCTGCAACAAATCATAATATATGATCGATCATAGAGTTCACAATTTTAAAGTACAGCTAAACATAGAAGTAAAAAAAACTCATTTCAAATAACAAGTTTTTTGAAGTTCTCTTTCTGTGCAAAATTGAGAATTGCTCCAAATATATTGTTTAATATTTCATCGGAATTTGTATCTTGCGAGGTTATTAAAACCACTATTTAAATTATAAAATAGTTAGTGCACGGAAACAAATATTTTGTGCATTATTTACTATTTAACAAGAGGAATAAATTCATTTTTATTAATAAAGTAAAATAATTTAATCGTACGAATATGTTGGATAAAAAACGATATTTTTAATCAGATGTATATATTTCTAAATAAACGTGATTTAATACCAAATATTTTCTAGTAAATATAAAGAACAAACAATATTTAATAGAAATACTACAAGAGTTATATTTCAAGGGTACTCCTGTTTATTGGAACTTTGAACTTGACAGCAATAAAAACAAATAAAATCTTGGTTTTTTTTTTACATAAAAAAAGCTACTGAATTATATTCAGTTCTTCGAAATTCGTGATTCCACGCAAATGGAAGTAAACTCCCGTTTCTTCCACACTTTTCCGGGATGTGGGTGGGTGCGATCGATGGAGAATTCCGCTACAAATCGTCGTCAATTACCCGGAAGATTATAATTTAATGTCAAATATATTTTCATAAATCGTAACTTTTAGAAAACGCCATTAAAAAAATATTCAAAACTCTTTGTGGGAAAAGTTTTTTGTAAACACAATCCAACCTATTCTTAAATTTAAAAAAACTATAACTTGTTTTATTAAAACAGTTAATCAAATTACACATGAAACGATGAAAAACATCTTTATTTATCTGATATAAACTTCATCATCAAAAAAATTGGCATGATCAAAAACAAACACTTCATCTCTTGCACGAGTATCGTGACTCTGTCTGCAAGATCTACGTTAATATTAGGTGCAATATATTTTATTTTTAATGAGTGTATTGATTATTTATATTATGTGCATTTTCATACATAATCGCATGCATTAAAATAAAATATTATATTTACGTGTTGTCTTAACGCTACTAATTTCGCCAAAACGCTCGTTCAACGTTTTCAGGAAGACTCTGCTTATACTCTACCTGAAGATACTCATCTAACATCTAACAATATTGGTAAGTAGCTAGTTATGATATGAACATTTTATACTAAAAAAAATAGTCAATATACAGGGTGTCCAAAAAGAGTATCGGGTGAATGTGAATAGTGACCGTTAATGCGATATGCTGCAAACAATTTTGGACCCATAGTTGCAGGAGTTTCAAGGTTTCAACTCAAGAACGTGGTTCCAACAATACATCCTATCAATCAATTGAAGCTGTTAATGAATTATTTCCTAATAAGGTCATTTCACGTAGAGGTAACATCAACTGGCCTCCCAGAAGCCCCGACCTTAACCCTCTTGACTATTACGTATGAGGACACCTTAAAAGTAGGGGTAATGAAAATAATCCGATGAACTTAACGGAATTGAAACAAAACATCAGGTCAGAAATGGCAGCAATATCGTGGGCTATGCATCAGCGTGTTATCAGCAATCTTCGTTTCAGATTAGAAGAGTGCCAGTAGCACGTAACGGTCACCATTTGGATAACATCATCTTTTTGGATAAATTTTCCATTTTGTATTCTTATAATCAACAATAAATAAAAATACTTGATTACTAGTAATTTTTATATTACTGAACTAACAAATACCCGATGCTTTCTTTGGACACCCTGTATTACAAAACACGGCGCGCCGCGACCGAAGCAGGCAACTTGTGTGATTTGACAACAATAATAAACACACACGCTGAAGAAACTTAAAAAAAAGTAATAAATTTGAAACCGGAAGTTCGCGTTCGTGGAATGCAGGCGTCGGATGTGAGACCGACTCTTCTGACACCATTTCCCCGGCGCGGGTTAGGTAACCGCGGAGTACCGGTCGACATTCACTTTCGGTGAGCCGGTCCACTGTGCGCTTTTTTTCCTAATGAAGCTGCGCACTAGGAATGAACACAATCGATTTTTACAATCGATTTAAATCGAAACCGTCTTAAAAACAACCTAAAAGCTCACCGGAAAAATAAAATTATTTGATTTATGCCTCTTTACTTAGAAAAGTTGTACAGTAGCGTTGAGCCTGATAAATTATTTTTTTGAAATTAATTTGATACTTAAGTGTTCCGTGTGCTTTTTTTTTTAAAAAAATATATAGTAATCGATCAGTCTATAAAATATTTAAAAAATATTACTTTTCCAAATATACGTGTTTATTTGTTTATAAAGGTACGTGGGTTTTTATTCCATTTTTGTGCTAGTGAATCATTGCTTTATGCTTAATAAATTTAACTGTATTTATTTTCAAATACTTCACTGTATATATCAAAATAAAATCATAAAATAAATTACGCATTATTAAAACTTATTTTACAGCAAATTTACACTTAAAAAATAAAAGATCTTAAAGTTTGAGACTAACAGTGAAGTTATCGAAAAAACACTTGCTGTCGTAGCAGAAAATTTATGTGTTCTTTATAAGATTTGTTTTGTTTATATTCAAACAAGAACTACTACATAAGTTTACCAATATTAAATCATTAAATTAATAAGTGCCCATCCCTAGAAAGCGGCTCTCGCCATGGCCGACAATACGGTCCGTAGTGTGAAGTCTATTCCGAAAAAAAAGAATTTACTCCATCTCTTGTTGCCATTTATTTACCGTCCACTTTTACTTATAGATAGATGGAGCGCACTGAGTACAAGAGATTATCTGACAACTACTGAATATTCAATAGACCCGCACTAACCATTCATACCTAATTTAAAAATATATTTAATTATTTATATACAAATATATGTGAGTGTAAACACTTCAATTATAATAAAGCGTTCATTGACTCTAGCAAAGCATTATATAAAGAGTCTATAAATGTCACATTATAGACTGAAATTGTAATAAATCATTACAGAGGAAAAAAACTTTAAATAACTGTCTCCTTTTTCAATATTATAAGTTCTATGGAGTGAATGTTTTCCATACTTTGAGAACAAAAGTTTGAACAAACGAGTATACTGAAAATATTTAAGCTATTTTTCAAAGTCATGAAATTTAACCGTAAATTTATTATAATTTTTTTAAATTTCATTTCTATTAATTAGATTTAGATACGCAGATATTTAAGATACGCACTTGCTTACATATTTAAAGAAAGTTATCAAAAAAAATATTTTTATCAAAGGATTCATTGCTATAAGAAATTATATTATTTTAGGATGGCACCTTTAAAAAATTTGTGAATTCTACAAAACTTCATGAAGCATGATATAATGGAAATTTTATGAAAACAATATGAAGAAGGGCGGAATACTTTTGTATAAAATTAAAAAAAGAAAGTTCTTTTAGAAAAAAAAATTATATTAGATATTCCAGACTTAAAAAAAATTGCTCACTTATTTTTGCAATTCCCAAGGATGTTCAAAAGAACCCTGCAAAAAAATTTTAATGTGAATATATTTTAAGTCACATAAAACACATTGTTTCCTACTAATATTTCATCGTATTCTTTTAAAATAAAAAATAACTATCTAATGTGCTATATTAGCAATGCTGCTAATGTGATTATAGAGTTAATATATTAAATATTTTTATAACACCTTCATGGAGTTCTTTTGTGATTTTTAAACAATAACAATACAAATCTATACATTGATATTCGTTCTTGTAGTGTAGATCTTATTGTTTTGGAAACACTCTGCATAGTAAATTTTAAATTTATTCTTGGGTTTTGTGACTTAAGCGATACTGAAATTTATATATGTATATATGGATATGTAAATAACAACGATAAGGCAGCTAGTCGAGAAAAAGTAAGTACTACCAGTTTACTGGCAGTCAGTGTGTATTTGTATAAAAAATTTCATAGCACTAGGAACTTTCTTCCAGTCGGCCCGGCCAGCCTCACTGCTGCGAAGATGCCAACGAATAAATAACACTGTCCCTGCCTATTCATTATCACATAATGCATAAGCATTGACACCGTGGGAACGCTGAAAATCGTAAGAACTGCCCATTATTCATACCTATGGTAAATCAACAACTATGGGGAAACAGATATTTTAAATAAAATAATTAAAACTGTGTATTTTCATGGAATACATATTTTTTTGGTGGAATATTATTTTTCCGTTATAAATCCGTTTTTTTTTTTTTTTTTTTTAATTAATCGTCGGTAGGCTGAAGTCGTAAGTCGCAAACACTGCGTTCTCGGGTGTTAAGCCGCGTTCCTGAGTAAAAGTTCAGATACCTCTGAATCAATTAGTTAAATATTGTTCGACTTCGTTCTGCTCATATCGATCACGAAAAGAATGATTGATATGACCCGAGTGCTGCCCGCGGCGGTCACTTATCCAGCAGGTGAGCGTACTTTACCCACAGGTAGCTTGTGCAATGAGTGTAAGGTAATTGGTGCCGTGATGTTAACACCGCGTAATGACCACCGTGCTGCCGGCTTTTGATATTGAAATTCGACAGGGCATTATAACTGACACTCGGTACTTGTTGATGGTGATTTGATTATATAGTCTCTCCGATGTGACACTCTGTTTCTTATTGAATGTCAATTAGTGATTAGGTTCGACATTTCATTTACAGTATGCTTCGAACACTCTTTTGCCCTGAGCGAGACGATTAAAAACCAGAATATCCATTCCATAAATCATTATTTTTTTTAATGAAAAAATGTTAATTTCCTTCCACGTTTTAGCTACCCTCACAAATTTACTAAAAATATTTATAAGAAAAACTGGTTATAAGCGTGAATGGTTTTTGTTATCATTGCATATTTAAAGAATACCTCGATTTGATTCTTGGTATTCAAATAAACCTTTTTAAGTATTGGATAACTATATTTATAAAAAGCGATTCGCCGTAAAACACCAACTCGAGCGTAACACCTTTCATAAAGTCAAGTGGCTAAAAGAATGAGATCTTGCTCCTATTAAGCTATCCACTGCCTCTCATATTTGTTTTTTTTTTACTATTTATACAATTCAAAACAGTTCGTCATATAGAGTAAGACAATAATTTACTCAGAATTTTGTCGTTTATATTATCTTGAAAATTTAGATGTGTGTGTGTTTGTGTATGTGTGCGTTCATAATTAACATGAATAGTTGCTTGAAAAGTGACAACAATTATGTATAAATTAGTCTATCGATTGTAATAAAAAAAACCTTCCATTACTGTGGATTAATATGTCTGCCTTGCGACGTGTAAAGCTGGTGGCCCACGGCGCGCCAGGAAAAGCGAAAGTCGCTCGCAACGACCGGACACTCGGGAGTGATAACGCCTCGCACGATATCTGTTTCTGGCAGTTAAACTGGTACAATGTAAAACAGGCTTTGTAAATTTAATAATATTATCGACAGTATTCCACTCCGACTGTGCTATGGTCGTTAGAACGCCCGCTTAGACCACGTCGCTCCTAGCAAGATCAATTAGCATAACAACAGTAAAAATTGCTACTAGAATTTGATTATAACACAACTGCGTTTATTTATAAATATGCGTAAAAATTTGTCCAGTTGATTTATAATACATGTTTGCTTACAGATCGTTATCTTACAGTGTTCTATTTCAGTTACATTCATACTTATTCTTCTTTGACTACACCAAATTCCAAGGGTTGGCACCAAAATTACTGGCACGAAATGCTTCAAAAGGGTAAGACATATTTCATGGATAGTAATATAATTTACAAAAATCATGTTTTGAAAATTGAATAGCTACTTAAGATGATCAGTATTAATAGATTTATGTCAGTGTATATGTATAAATGAATGTTACGGTACTTTTAAAGAACGTGAAACGGTTTGTCCCCGTACACCTGTTATTTCGCAGTATACGGTGGGCGATACAGTATTCAGTTTCATGTCGAGAGTCTGAAAGCCTACACCTTTTGTATAAGACAAGTACCTATTTTAATCTGAGAGCAATCTAAGACTAGAAACATTTTTGTCAATTCAATTCGGCGGTTTACTCTTTGTCTGTTCTACTTAATTTAAAGCTTTCTAATCAAAAATTGCAGAAATACATGTGGATAAAAGGTAAATGTATAAATTATCTAAAAATACATTTATTCCGCTTCTAGTGTTTCTTCTCATAGGAGGTTGGAGACCGTATAAATATAATTATTTGTGTGTGTGTGTATTTTTATATAATGTATACATTTTTCTAATTAAACCAAATATTTCTAGAGATTACACAATGTAACCCACAAACATTCAAAGCTCGTTTGCTCTGCAAGTGAATTCAAAAATGCTGTATTTCCGTTTTATGATTAATGCTTAAGTAACAAACTGAAATTCACAAAATTATATAAAATATGATTATCTCGTCTCTAAAACCGTTGTCTATTAGAAATAAATACATCTGCAATTAAAAATATAAATGCAGTTTTATGTAATAATTCAGAACAAGAGAGTAATGATACACTTTTAGAAGTTTCAATCGTTAAAAAATTTCGAATCAGTTTTGTGCCCGCGCTTGGTTTCCTCGGTGATAACACTGTCGCGACTTTCATTGCCAGTTCTAATGACAAGAAATGATGACGGGACAAATAATGGTGAACACTTTCTAATGACATGTCATTGTGGCTCGGAGACACATCAGCTGGTGGGCTGCTCCACCAGCGGCTGAGGACCAGAACACTCTGCCACCCTGACCTGAACTTCTCCAAAATTCAATCCCCAGTATCAAAACCTTCACTCTACAAGCTGGTAACTTACAAGAATATATAATATTCAGTTCAGACCGTTCAGTTTATAAAATATACTCCAGGCAAGAACTTATCAAAGATTTATTTACTTTTCTATCTAAAACAAAAAAAAATCCCATTCAAGTCTGGCTTCTATTTCTGTTTAATATAAACTTTATGTACTTATAAACAAGTCTTTCAGTTTGTAAACAGATCTAAGACCCTTTGAGAATATTAAGTATAAAATGATAAAACAAACTACTGCTAACTCTTAGAAATTATTTAATTACCTTTTTGTAACCATTTGTTAGTTCAAATTTGTAATAAATTATACAAACCCAAAAAATTAACTTGAGAAATTTAAAACAACTTATATATCACACAAAATATGGTAACGTGTGTATTGTCCTGTTAAAATATTATCACAATATATATCTCCAAGTAATCTTAATGAATTATACCTATTTTTTACATAAACATGTATTTTCCTTAAGTCAAAGTAATTCTTTTTAAAAAGGTAGGTGAAGGTAGATTTTCAATGTCACAAAAGAAAATTATTTATGTAAGAATATTAAAACGTAAGGTGTTTATTTTTCATGAAAAAACAAATCAATATATGACATAACAAATTATGACAAAAACATAATATCTGTGTTAAATAACAGACGTGTTATTTTACTGAAGTTTAACTTTGATTCTCAGAATATATAATGAATTAAAGTAAGAGTGACATTATTGTTAATATTCTGTTTTTTTTGAGTGTCAAGGCCGATAAATACATGTTTTTGACATTGTGATCAATAATTTTTAACTGAGAATATATTGTTTAGAATATATCACCAGGTTGAATAAAATGGAAACGGTTTCACATTTATTTCTTGAAAAGTAAATTTCGAATGTTTCATTTATTATTTTTAAATGAGAATAATAGATCAAATATTTTAAACCATTACGTCAGTAAAATTAGTATAATTTAACATTTAATTTGGGTAAGAATATGTTAAGGTTCTTCGAGTTAAATATACAAAAAAGCGTTTAAATAGGTTGTACTAATGTTTTATGCAGGTATTCGGGCAAACTATATGATCCCAATTGTCTGACTTAGATGCTGTCAACCGATAAGACATAACGACATAGTTTTCAGCTGATATAGAGGTTCTAATTAAATTTACCACATAGTGATAATTTAAAAATTTATTAAAGTCACCAGCCTTATACACATATATATATATATATATATATATATATATATATATATATATATATATATATATATATATATATCTAAAGAACTAATTTTCATATAAATTATTTTTTCGTTTCATGTGCAATTTCAATAACATAAAACTAACTGTAATTTTAACGATCTGACAGAAATTTCCGATCTGAGTTGCTGGCAAATTCAGTCGTTATGTACTCAAATGTTTTTATCAAACATAATTACTTTACTTAAGGACTACAAACATATCATTTCAAGCTACGTAAAACACAAACACGCATTGAGTTAGCATAAATAAATAAACAATTGTACATGCGTTAATATATTAATTGTACGAAATATCACGAGCCTTCACTGTTGTACGTCTAGATATTATAACGTTGTAACTTCATTAGCATAAATTATTTCCTAGCGGCCTTTCATTAGTTGTTACCGCGTTATGGCTTCCTACGCACAATCTCCTGCGAATCACTCTTGGTTTTATCTTGATTGTTATTCATAATTTAGCAACTTTCTTTCTTCGTTAATTGAATAATTTTTAATAATTTCTTTCGCAATAAACGCGTGCGCCATGCTACAGATATCCGCAATTATTTAGTTTTCACCGCTTTTGGAGTTCAATACCACTTATTTTCTAAAATACTCGATTTATTCCATTTGTCGGCGGTGCGACCCGGCGTTTCCGGAAAATCAGAATGTGAAACCGTTTTTCTTAAATTCGTCATCAAACTCGATTGTTTCTTAACGCACCGGTAAAATGGCATATTATTGCGAACGTAGAAAATTTACTCTAAAACTTTACTTTAAAATGTATACATCTTTTTATTATTTACGTCGTTTTTTGTGCATATATATTATAAATGTATACTAGAACAATGATGATGAAAAAACGCGACATAACACTCAAGATCCGAGTACATATATATTTGAACAACAACCACTGAAATCTGATTGAAAATTGATTTCAACGCGGGGTTCTACTCATTTGGAAAAATATTGCGTATTTTTAAACCATGAGGCCAATTATATATATTTTCCTCATTTATACCTAAGTAATATAAATTGATAAATTTACTTTAGACTCTCTATACTATATTTTAAATGACTAGAGTTGTAATAATTAAATCGATCTGTCAAAATATGATGAATGCCAAATAATCTGGCTGCTCATTTGGGACAACGAAGGTTAATGTTGACCAACATGATGGTAGACAGGTGGACAGGTAGACATGCAACTTGACCAAGCCCTGTTACCTTGGATTTACCACAACATTGACATTTCAAGCCTCTCTTGGTCAAGATACACATCAACTGGTTTCCCCAAAAAGTTTGCGAAATATTATCAACAAGAGAAGTTGCAGTTTATGTTATTTGATTTGATTGACTTGATTTATTAACTATTTTTTAATATTTCAAAACTACTCATAAACGATAAAGAATGAAACCAATGTCATATTTTAGAATATATTATTAGAATTTGAACTCTCAATGGTTATGGGATTACAATAGTTCGTGCTCGCGATCTCAATATTTTCAATATTTGGGTATTTCAAGACTGTCTGTCTGTCCAAAAAAGCAATCAAAGGTCAACAATATTCGAAAACTCTTAAACAATTAGCTATTTATGTTTGTTGTTTGAATATAAAGTATAAAAAATTAAACCAGTCTGTCAAGTATAAGCATTTGCGTAATTTTTTTGTTGTTGTAAATTTTTAATAAATTGCCAAAATAATGCTGTTTATAAATAGGTATATTTGGTTACTAAGTAAAATCGTATATTTAGTATAAAAATAAAATATATGTTTGTACGGAAAATAGAGCGTGACGGCACGGGTTCACAAAGAACAGAAGAAAACAAGAAATTGTCAATTTGGAAAGTGGAAGAAATGAAGAGTGTCGAGAAGTGTGAGAAGAAATGCGACCGACTTCTGCGGGTTTAATATTGAAAACACATTTTAAACTTGCCTCTTGAATACACCAATTGTCTTATTCATTCCGTCAAAATATAAACTTTTTATTCAAAAATTTTAATTCTATGAAATCTAATATTATTTTTGGTGTGTTTTCAGTAAACAACCTGCAAAAGCTTTGATTATTGTTATGTTAATATATTGTAAATAACTCATTACCATCAATTTGCTTTTGTTTATAAACAACATTATTAATATTCGCTGTTATAAAATATTTAAATATACAATTAAAAAAAAAATAGGTTGAATGGTTATATATCTTAGTAAAAAGAATGTGGGTTTTCCCAAATGAAAACTGAACATCCCACCAATAAGGCCTTTTAAAGTAATATATAAAGAGAGGAAAAGTTACGATCAGCTCAAAGACATTTCTTGTTGCGACTAAAAAAAATGTCGATATATTCTACGGAATTAGACATTCGAAGCTGTAATTGAAGAACTTTGCTATTTACTTGTAAAAATAAAAACAATTCCCTGAATTCTGTCACAAATATTGACAAGTTAACACACACCCTATTCTCTTATTCATTTCTTACTTTCAATACTATGATCACAATAAATATTTACATATACGCACACACAGACATAAGTTAAATAAATAAACAAATGTTCATCAATATTATAAGCTGCATTCAAAACCCAATGAATATAATATTATTATCAAATCACATTTTACGTTTTATAAAAAAATCATGGATTGCGGAGCAGTAATATTACCTGCAAAAATGAGAGATCCTAAGAAAAAAAATTTATGTTAAAATTATATGCTTTAAGTGAAATTTTCATATATTGAACAAAAACAGTGGGCATATTTTCGTTGGCTTCTTTATATACAGTGGAAAAACCTGTTCTCCTTGATTCTGGACTGACCTCACGTCACTGGTATTTACTTCTCCCCCACGGAGCAGTTGGCTCTTTACATTCATATGGTCCGGAACAGTTTATGAAACAACCCTTGATCACGCCTCTTAGTCTGATCCCCCAGGTATAACCCTGAAGGGTACAATGAAACGAGATGATGCCACATGAAGATGCCATCCCTATACCAATAGTGCAAGTGATGGCAGCCTTACTGCCCGGAGACCATCCCAAACCCTTCCATAAACCTTTATTGTAATTTTTAGAATATATTTATAAAACGTAAAAATACGAGTGCTTTTCTTTTATACAATATTGATTGAAATTTATTAAACAGGTTTCAAAAGTAATGTTACTTCAAATAAGTTATAAGTACCTTGTATCGGAAGTACTGTCTGTATTATAATTTTACAACATATGGATGGTTGGTAACAATTAAACTATATATGAATCAATGAAAAAATAACTTTGCAGGAGATTACTTAATAAAAAATATATATTATTGAGTATTTTAACCAACAGAGCTTCTTGCAAAAGGAACTTACTAATGAGGAAAAATTTATTCATCAAACGATCGAATGCTCAAAGCATGTCAGCGTCCTATTATTAATTGAAATACATGCAATAATTTAAAATTGTCTGTATCCCTGGAGGGAATTTGTTTTTTTTTTTTTCAATAATTTAATGACCGCGCTTGCTTGTCGACTATGAATTTCAATTAAATTAGAGCACTTTTAAAAATTTATTTGAAATTCAGCAACTTCAAAAAAATTGTTATTTGGGAAAATACTATTGATGGACAAAAGACAAAACAACTCATAAACACATGTCCAAAAAGAGCATCGGGTGTTTGTTAGCTCAGTCAAACAAAAACCACTAGGAATCAAGTTTTTTTTTATTGTTGATTATAAGAATACAAAATGGAAAATTATTTCGAAAAGATGATGTTATCCAAATGGGGACAGTTACGCTGCTTGCACTCTTCTAATCTGGAACGAAGATTGCTGATAACACGCTGACACATAGCCCTCGATATTGCTGCCATTTCTGACCTGATGTTTTGTTTCAATTCCGTTAGGTTTATCGGATTATTTTTATAAACCCTACTATAGGGTATTCCTATACGAAATAGTATAGAGGGTTAAGGTCGGAGCTTCTGGGAGGCCAGTTGATGTTACCTCTACGTGAAATGGCCTTATCAGGGAAAAATTCGTTAACAGCTTCAATTGATTGATAGGATGTATGGCAAGTGGAACCACATTCTTGAGTTGAAACCTTGAAACTCCTGCAACTCTGAGCCCAAAAACTTTCGCAGCATATCGCAATAACGGTCACTATTCACATTCCCCCGATACTCTTTTTGGACACCCTGTATAATAGTAATTGTATACGTATACACACACATACATAATTAATTATTCGTATAGAAATAATCGATTTAATTTTTGCGAATATTTTTGAGTTCAATCACGCCATCGCATGTGCACAAGGTCGTGATGGTGAGCATTGCGAACACCAGAGCTTCCGTCAAAGACTCGATTCACTTTTACCACTTGGAGTCCATTTCCCGATCAACACGGCAGAAATGTCAGCAATATGTCTACTCGAGTCGTTATTACCTCCCGCACTTTTTAAATACAAATCTATGTTTAAATACAAATCTAGTAGCTTACAGATGACACCAGAACCGGAACCAAAACGTCGAGAGATTCAGAAATAAAACTTATAACAGTATTATTGTACTTGATTAATAATGATTCAAATATATACATTTTTTTATTTTTATTAACCGTTCTTAATAAAAAAAAAAAGGCATTAATTTCTCTCATCAAATCTTGATTTTCTGTTATGAGGCTTAATTATGTTTACAATAGATAATTAACAATAAGCAATTAATAATATTACACTGTATACGCCTTTCCCGATTAATAAATAACAATATACGGTTAGATCCAACTCGGCAATTTAATATGAATTACTCACAATCTGTAATGAATACGCACTGTATTATAACGGCTAACTGTGAATAAATATTTCACTGGATACACATTATAAGAATGTATTACTTTTGCAAGCGAAGCACCAACGGGTCTCAACCATGTTTAATAAATGCAAACTAGTAAACCGCGAACAAGCCGCAAATAGGAAATGCAAGCAAACAAATAGGTCTGCGTGTTTATGATTTAATTTGTATGTGTGATATTCGTATACGAAAAATAAAATAAAAGTATTAAAATACCACGAATTGAAAAAGTTTCACACCCCTATCATTTTTCAGTATTCAGAAATTGAATTTCATCATATTACATGCAAAGAGGCTACTTGGGGAAAATACGAAATATCTTAGCACGTTATAGGGGGGATGATACAAAAATAGACGTTCTCGTGGTACGGCAGCTGCATGCAAGATTAAATAGTTTTTATGATCGATGAAGTTCTATAGAGCCCGCCGGAAGTCGAGAGCCCCGAGTCCTGAAGGTTTTCCCGACTTTGCGAGTTTCATTTGACTTGCCTGCAAAAGACATCTGTTATAAAATCACGGAAGCGTGCAGGGGATGTTGTCTGGGAGATATTTGAGCGAGTAAATATATATTGCAATCTCTCAGCTTCTTCTGACAGCACCCTTAGCTATACCTTCCTATTTAAATAAACGTGGATAAATAAAGCAAACTCGAAAGACGTTCAATTGAATAAACACAAACGGAAATGTAATCTACTTCTTTTACTTAATCAAATTCTATTTGACTTGTATATATAATATGAATCTTCTTTATTATTGAAATGGAAAACGGTTATTTAGATATCTTCTTTGCCATCCAAATTATAACGGTTTTCTATATGTAACAAAATAACAAAATATATTTTTTTGTATATATCGTGTATGTGACATTAGTAAATAGACCAAGCGTTTTTCAAATTGATTTGTTATTATAAAAGTAATCATATCATAAAAAAAATAGACGAAGCATCTTGAGTGTGAAATAAAATATTTTTACTAGTTAGCAAACAAATTTTGTAAATACATTTACTTGTAAAATTTTACGCTAACAAGCGGTGCTCTTGAAATAATAATCAACAGTATGTTAATCAATATTTTTTAATGAAGTTAATATTTATATTTTTTAATAAAAATACTTTTTGTGAAAAATCACTAAAAAAAACTGTATTTAAAAAATATCAAAATGGAATTCCGCGAAGTGTTTTCTGCCAAAATATTAAATAAATTAATATTGCTGAAATTATTCTTGTATATTTTATAACAATAACCTTTTAAACATAAACATTGTTTTTCAATTAGTTGATTAAGTTGAAGTATTAAAATTACCGAATATTACTAGGAAAGTTTTCGCATGTTATGGTTTCTGGTAATTTCTCAATATAAAATATTTAAACATATAATTCGAGTGGCAAGTATGAAGACAAGAAAGTATAAACTCTTGAATAATTAGAAATTCAAAGCTCACTTGACCGCTGTCTCGGTTGATGAAATAACTAAAAAATAAACAAACTTTAATATTTAAATCGTTTCCGCAAAAGAACTTCAAATAAAGCCTTTTTCGTTTATTAAATATTTTCAGCCATTTGTTTAGCGAATAAACGAACCTGAAAAACAACATTACATAAACCTACCCAATAATATCAACTCTTTAAAAATGATTAGATTTCAAGGGATGAAATTTTACTAATTGATAACGAGTATGTTGAAAAGATTATCAAAAATTGATGGAAGGATAATATCCTGGAAAAAAATCTACCAACCCCTTTTATAAAAAATATCGTATTTTCTCCCCCTTTATTTACAAATAATTCGGTTGAGTTTGAGTGCTTTATTTGTTGCAAAATATTTTACTTTGCGAATTTTCAATTCGATCAAGTTCGTAAAATATGTTCAGACTTTACACGAATTATTGATGTTGCCTTGATTTTTTAATTCGATTGAATTTCAGTAATGGATACATTAGATTTAAACTTTGACGATTTATATCAAAATAATCGAATCATTGTCGATCCAAATAGTGAGGAATCATTTAAAGTTTTTGTTTATTGAAATGTTAAGTACATCCCTTTTGAAATCAATTATGATCAAAAGCAAATACAATTTTCGAAAATCATAGAAGATAAAATTACTATAGAAAGTTTATAAAGGCAAATTTTATATATTTCCTTTAATAGCTGTATTCCGAAACATGGCAAAAATATGTTGGTAACTTCCTAAAATATAAAGGAAAATTTTCCGTAGGCAAAAGTTAATAAACTCAAAATTTTAACAAATATTCAAAGAATAAAAGTCTCCGGGCAGGATATATATTTTTATAGGGTTGCCATTACTTAAAAAGCAGAAGCAATTTTCTCCATCTTTCTAGATATACTTTATAAATATGTATAATATTATAATAAATGACTAAGAAAGATGAACAGATACAGCTTTTGTTGCCTCCCAGTGTACTTTGAAAGGGTCGTTATACAAATAATGCATGAGAAAATTTTTATTATCTATTACGGTTGTTTCAATTAAAATTACTGACAGAATTTAATTAATATTTGATATTTACATTACTTTTAAATAATCACCCATATATTTTCAACACATAAGGGTAGTCGAAAAATAAAAAAGGTTGCAACACGTAGAAGTTAGTAACTACCGTTGACTACATACTTTTGAAAGAACTTAAAGACGCAAAGCCTATTTTTCGGAATTTAAATGTATAAAATAAATCGTCCAAGATACTTGAAATGTTGTGTAATAAAGTATTATTGTGGGTGTTTTATTTGAGAATCCAAAATTTTTCGGAACATCATGGGTTAAAATTCCCAAAGAGGGGTTTAGAATTGGGACTAAAACATCAGAGTCGGCAAACAAAAACGCGACCCAAAAACATGCCATTTCTAATAAAAACGGCGTCCAGAACCTAAAAACATTTTAATGCAGATGATAATGAATTATAAAAAAAATATTGAACAAACCCTTTATAAAAGAAGGAAACATTATATTATATATATAGTGTAGCTTTAGCACCGACAGCGAAGGCTGATAAATGAAAGATTTATATAGTTGAAATAAATGTGCAAAAAACTATAAAATAATGTATTGCTAGATGAATTCTTAAGATAGTTAAAAATACGTTAAATAATTAAATAAACGAAACCACTTAGTTTCGCAAGGTTTGGATTGACTCGATACCATAACAATAAACTACCACAAGGGGATAACCAACGAACTTTCGGATTAATCCCATTGAATTTCGCAATCTTGGATTAAGGTACGCTGTAAAACAATTAATTTTGATAACGTCGAGCTCTCTTCCGATGAAGATTTCCTTGATTAGCAAGTGGTATAACCTGTATCAAAAGATCTACTTTTTGGATATCATTATCATTCTTCATGCTGTAATCCAAGTTGAGTCTTCCTGTAAGAATATGGATCGGCAAAACTTGCTTAGCATTGACATCTCAACCATGCATAAAACACAAATTTTCTCCGTTACGCCATACTATCAGCCTAAATATAGTCTACCCTCATATTGATATTCCTAGGGGTTGCTATATAATACCCTTTTAGCAGGATCACGAACGTACTTTTGATGCAAATGATCCAGTTATGTATTATGAAGTTTACTTTGCTGACAGTTTCGCTCAGCTTCTCTCAGCACAGATTTGTCAAGAGGTGTATTTGTATGCTATTAAGCTGCCTACACACGTTATCAGCCAATAGAGTCCTCATATTATAAGCGTGTTTTTTTTTTTATAAATTAATTCAAATAAAAATCGAAAAAGAAGACAACATTGGCTAGTTGCATAACATTGAATTAAAAGCCACGTCTTTATTCAAACATTTTTTTTTCATCGTTCTGATTGTCTAAGATTTGTTGTCTTCCGTTCGTGTTCCGGAGACATTTATTTTTTTATATCCTCTGTATCATCATGCAAGAATTCTTGACGCATCATTTCGTCTACCCAACCCTGGTCTACGAATTTATGCATGCAGCGATATTCTGTCGGCGACTTTTCTCCAGTATAAACACTATCTGCCTTGAGTGATGCCACCTCAGCAGCGTTTCCTTTGAAATATATGCAAAATAATTCTCCCTCGAAAAAGCCATCGGATAGCTTTTAAATAGTGTCTCTGTGTTTTATTTGTCGCGCTTTCCCCGCGCTAGCAAAATTTTCAACGAAACTATTCATTCTGATAAACTCGTTTACAGTTTGCTTGCTTTCTGTTACTATTTTCGTCTTTTGGGATAGGTTATGTTGTTATAATGAATTCTAAAATTAGATTCGTTTAATGTTTGATTATTTTTTGTGAAATTTATAAAATATTATACATTTCTAAATTATTATTTTTTTAATCTAATTGTAAAAACAATAAACAAAAAGCTTTAAATGCGCCTTTTGGTAATATCACCTGTTTCCGAAAAAAATTTAGACAAATGTCTTCATACTCGAATGTATTTCCAAAGAGACAACTTTTGTATATTTCTTTATATTTGTATATATATTTGTATATATTCTTCTATCCAGCAAGGTGCAGCAAGCTAGGAATAGGAAAATTGCATGATTTCAATTTAGTTAATTTGGCTACATTGCATCTAACTAGAATTTTTGAAATATTCACTCCGTGAGACTAGAAGTATGAAAACGTTATACTGCTTATAATGCCATATTCATCCCGCAGTGTTATTAAAAAATATATTAAAACCACCAAAAGACAAATTATGTTTAAAATTAAAATTATTATAAATATATATCTCATGGCACACTATTCTTCTCCCAATACAACCTCGAAATCGTAAGTCCACATATCACACCATAAAGAAAACAAAGGCCGCGCCCAGATAAGTTTATGTGACCTACTTAAGAATAACAAAGAAACCGACTTATATTAAATCTAAGAGATCAACAATTAAATAAGAGCCTTACAAGACAGGAATTATATTAATAGCACTTGGATATTCCTGTTGATTACAGTCACACTAACTTTTGTTTGTTTATTATTAATATGAAAAAGCTCTTTTACTCCTCAAAAGCAATGTCTGATTAAAAAAAAATTGATGACGCCTTTGAAGAATAAAAAAGCTTTTTCCGAAGCGGTGAAAATGTTCAGTAGTCCCTGAATTTGCTTTGTTTTAATATTATATTTTGTAACAATACTTAAAGGATTACGAATATTTTAATCTGTGAGCACTTTCGTCTTTCAAAGACTTCTTCGGTGTACTTCTAGCTAAATCGGAATTTCGTCGTAATACAGTCGCGTATACAAATTAAAATGTGAGAAATCACTTAATATATATTTTTTTTAACATCCAGTTTCTGCCGCTCCCCGTTCTGCATTTATCCGACAGTAATTCGATAGCGATGGATCTGGAGCAGTTCAGCTCCACGGCGATTGAATGACGTGTCTTGCCATCAAACCTGATCTTCCACATCATCAAAAATATTGCTAAGAGGAAGTCATGGATATCCACGCACTGACGTCACCAGAAGCACCGTCTTTCAGGGAACGGGAAATAGCGGTTACCATTCTGCGGAACCATCTTAATTAGGCAGGCATTCTAACCTCACTTTAACAAGTACTTCTGAACTGTCTCAGCTCCTGCTAATATCGTATTAAACGTGAAACTCGTTTTGTCTTAACATAATTAGCGTTATCGAAATTACACCATCTGCGTGTACACAGTTAAAAATTCTCTATTAATTTAAAAAATCATTAGAAATATATTTTTTTAAATTGTTATTGACTTTAAATCCTACAAGACTGGAACAGCTCTTTTACTTTTTAAAAGTATCGTAAAACTTA
Source organism: Atopsyche davidsoni (assembly GCA_022113835.1). Lineage (NCBI taxonomy): Eukaryota > Metazoa > Arthropoda > Insecta > Trichoptera > Hydrobiosidae > Atopsyche > Atopsyche davidsoni. The sequence continues at coordinate 10,427,267 of JAILWY010000007.1, forward strand.
AATGTTTTTGAGTTATTTATTTTCTAAAAGCTTATTTCATATGACAGCTCTTTCCGCCACCAAAGATATCCTCAAACTTTAAAACTGGACGATGCTTCTGTAAAGTAACAAAAGGTCTTACTGTGCCAAATAAAAATCACAAATCACCCATTCGGTTTTAAATTTCAGTATTCATTCAAAAATGTATTGAAAAACAAAGTGTTTATAACACTTTGGATTTATTAGAACAGAAATTAATTAAAATATAATGAAATTCAAATTTACTTAAACGGGTATTGAATGTAATACAAACCAAGGAGTAAATTTTATTGGATCCGTCAAAAACGGCTGAATCTAACAATAACAGATCTCCAACCCTCTTGGTCCTCTTGCTCCACTGATGAGGGAAAGTCCACCCTTGATATATTTTTGATCCACTTACTCCATCTCATGAGGGTGCGATCTCATTTTTCCCCAAGCAAAATAAACTTTTCAAATCAGTCTTCATTATAGCGGGCAAGTTTGATAATACGCTAATGAAAAAACATTCTCTAATATTCTTCTACAAAAAATGTGTGTATTTTTACTGCTAATGTTACAAACACATATGTATTTATTAGCTGTATATTTTTAAACTTTTTTGTGGCAGTTTAATAATTAAGGATGTTAAACTTTTTATTGCTCGTGTAATTTGTACGTCTATGTTTAACAACATTATTTGATTTGACGAATTAAAGCAGATAATATACATTTTATAGAGCAGCTTAGGATCTATTTTTATGCTGTATATGACAGATTTTATGTTGTTTTTGTGCTTCTGTTATGTATCAATTTTTACTATGATTAAATGATTTAAAACAACTGAAATGTTGATCAAGGGTTAGCACAATAATTATTATGTATATATATATATATATATATATATATATATATATATATATATATATATATATATATATATATATATCTATCAGATTTTGTGCTATGATTTTTTATTGCTTGGGTGAGCAATACGAACATGTTGTTTAGAGATATTAACTATGATTTTATGAATTAAAAACAGCGGATATGCTAATCAACGGTTAATGACTCCGGTTAAACTTCAGCTGGTGCTGAATGCTGCCTTCAGCGATCCATTACATTTGTCGGAAATACCAGGCCGTGTACGGCACGCGCAAAGCGACGGGTATTAAATTACTGGACAAGGGAAATGCAATAAAAAAATACAAGCAGCACAACCAAGTATTTTTTATTAAGTGAACAATAAAAATAGCGATCCAATAAGCCTTTTCTGTATTTATTACATGAGCAGCAGATATTCAAAACAAGATGTTTATTGAACGAAGGTTTTACTATGTAAACGACACTCCCGATCGAAATACAGTAAAATCACAAATAGACACGTCACAGTGAATTACAGCCGGGATTTATAAGTCTCTTTGGAATATTTTTATATGGCCTTGTGAAAAAAAGGCAATGCAATCTGAATTTTCTGAATCGCAGTACTCCAAATAATCGTTTCTTTTTTCACGTGAAATCAAGTATGCGCCCACAAAGAGGGTTAAAAGTTTTGAAACAAAAAAAAATAAGATGAATAAATATATACAAACACTCACGATTTCCGTTGACTTCGCGTTTAACGAAAAGAATACAAAGGTCACTTACCTGTAGAAAAATATATAAAAACCATTAGATAATTAACAATATTTATACTATAACTGGTTTTTTTCAATTGGAGACGCCTGGAAAAATGAACTTCATATAGCTCAGAAATATTACATGTTCTTATTTACAGTTACTTCGCTGCCTCTAATATTATTAAATAATTACTTGAGAAGATACAAGCTCACAGAGCGTATCGACTTTGTATTCAACTATTGTTGTTACCTATTGTTGAGTGCTTGAATTATGGTAGAAGATCACGTCATCTGTGTTCTCAAGCAAAATCACGTAAAAACAGTAGTTTTTCATTCAACAATCAACAAACCGTGACCCACAAGTCCCATAAAGCTCATGATGTTAACTATTTTATAATAACCGAATTAAAACATCTGAATATTTACATGAAATATGTTTGAAAGAAAGCACTAGGTATTCATTTTGATGTTTTAAAATAAAAATAATATTTGTTATATTTTTGTTATTATTGTGACTAGTTTTGTCTACGTATCCAGATGGCATTTTCAAACTAAAATGTTTTAATATGTTTCGTATAAAAATGCCAATATTTCTGTTAATTATTTTTAAATATACAACTGATTATTTTAAAATTTAAAAGCTTGTTATCAAACTCATTTATTTGATTAAATTGCTGGTACATAAGCATTTATAAAGAGTATGAATATATATTTTAAAAAAATACGCAATCTCGTCGTTTCATTTTCGTCACGTCGCGATGTTACGAGGTAATCTCGTTTCTAACTCACTTGACGTTACACTGTAACGTGACGATAAGACGACACAATACAACGCGAATATTAAAAACAGTAATATACATGCAATGTATGAACAAACAAACCGCAGATTCTTTAATAAGTTAAAATGATATTCTCGTTTATATAGTGGATTGCTCAAAATAAAAAAAAAGCACAGAATCCTTTTGTTGGCAAGCAAACGCGAAAATCACTACACAACGAGATTTTAAAGACATGTCGAGTTTTACATAATAAATTTACTATCGAAAATTTATATAATAGCCGAAGATGATGTATTAACGGCAAATTAGATTATCCGCACATCTACACGAGTTGTTTATTATTTTGATTTATTTCGCTAAGTCCTGGTACGGAAGTCCCGCCCGCTATACGTGCGCTGGTAAATATCGACTTTCACCACTTCGTAATATTTACATCGAAAGCAAATTTCTCTACATATTAAAGTATTTATTTAATTATCACGCAACGCCGGGGCAAGCCATTGCTATTTGTCGGAACACAACCTGAAATATCGACACAAAAAACGGGTGTGGACCTAACCTAACCTAACCTGACCTATCGATGATTGAGACAACGTTACATCAGCATGCAAAAGAATTCTGATATTCTTCACTTAGAGATGCAGTCTTCTCAGCTCCACTCACACCTAGACACCGGTTACAAAATTTCTCGACTAGACCGATTTCAGTCAAACTTCAATAACACCGAAGCTCTTGTTTTGAGAATTTGTGCTAAACAAAAAATACCGAATAAAAATCAATTAAAAAGTTTCAGTTATTTAATTAGATTTTATTCCAACCCCCGCGTGTGGTCCATTCAAAAAAAATAAATCTAAGATTTCTTTTCGTGATACGTATAATTAATTTATCATGAAATAGATTGGGAAATAATATTGGGTACCATTTGTAAGGCTTCTTTGATCTATTAACACGCCTGATATTTTAACATGATTCATTCGCCATTGTGAAATGAACCGGTTTTTAAAATATTCGCGAAAACCTATTTTAGTACTCGATTAATTATTAAAACTCGTGATTTATTAAGTCTTGGAAGTAAACATTGATGAATGATATAATTTTTTTTTTTAATAATTGTTTTTAAATAATATATGCTTAATTGTTAAAAAAACAAAATTCATTACGTGTATTGTTAACTTTACTGGAAAAAAACTATATTTTTTTTTATTTAGAGCTACAAAAAAGTCTTTTATGGCTGTTTTCTAAAAGCGCGAAGCTTTCCGATAAGCAAGATGTTGTGCTTTTTTTTAAATATGAGTATAACTTTTTTTTATGGGTTTGTGATAAATAGATGACATAAGATGCAAAAGTGACATGCCAGTGTCTTATATTTTTGTTCAATTCACGAATGATTGAAAGCAATGGGAATAATCAACACATAATATAATTTTAAATATCATAACAGTCAATTTGTATTATCAGACATTGATGACTGATTGTATATAAAATTTTTAAAAAATATCCTTTCAGTGAAAAAAAAATCTCAATTGGAGCTCTTCCAAGTGTTTCCAAATTTCCATTTTATTAATTCCTAAAATATTTTTAATAAATGCGTTTTTTCACCCATAAAGGTTAACTGTGAAAATATACTTAAAAAATAGATATAAACATAAAGCGACGAGAAAAATGTTGTTATTTATTTTTAAACTCAATATTAAATATTTTACGATTCATATAGCAATATAAATTATTCAAAGTGGTCTTATATAGATTTAATTAGATTCGGAAGGCATGGATATTAAATCTACGGCCGATATAAAAAATTATATTTTATTGCAGCAGGCTATCTGCTGACTTGTGGCGTGCCATTTTTTTATTATGATTTAATCTTGATTGCAAAAAGTAACATAGTAGCCTTAACCTTGCGGTGTTACTAGAACTCTTGATCATTATTTACTCACCTTTTACACAAATTATTTTTTATGAGGGAAAATGCACTGAACTTGACTCTGTTTCGATGAACGCGTTACGTGTTTGTCTCAGGCAATTTTTTTTTTCTAGGTAGAGTAAATTGCTGCATTGCATAAGTTGGACCGTAATTACTGATTATAAGTGTAACTATGAATATGATTATAGTTGTTTTAAATAAATATATTTTAACTTTTATAAAATCACGCTCAGGTATATGAAATGGGTGTTAACGTATTAACTTTAAATGAAAAAAAAGATGTTATTATTTTTAAGTACTTATCATTTTATAGTTTTTCGCAATAAATATCATTCTTTATTTATTCAATCATGCTTAAAGAGCTTTTCCATATTTTTTCTAATTTGTATTACTGAATATCTAGATGGGTACAATAATTCATTAAATACGAGTATACCCTGTATTATGCTTACAAAAATGTTTTAATACACAAAATCGGTTTAAAATTATTGCAAGGAATATTATTAAAAATACATTTGAAATAAAATGCACAGCTTATTTATATACACATAAGAAATTTTATCAGAAGTAATATTTAGCCCTTGCACCCATTCCTTAGCTCAACAAAAACTATACTTCACATTTAAAAAACTGAAACCTCAAATATACTTTTTATTATTTTCAACACAAGATACTAATTATTAGTGAATAGTTTACTTCGAATTTGCTTTACTGATTGATATTTTTTTTATAATTGCAACCTTCATAAAGCATTGCAAATTCAGTGGAGACCCTTTCATACGCTTCAGCAGAAATTGCATGTACTCTTACCAAATCCCAGTACAAGTTCTGCGCACTGACTTCCAGACAAGCGGACCTGCCTTAACTTGCCTTAACTTGCCTTAACCCAGCCAAGCAGCTGTAAACGACTTGGTTTATCTCGAATACATTTAGGTCGTGTATTAATAATTAATTTATTTAAACTTAAGCCGCCTATTGAGCGACTCGGAGTAAGCCTGTCTGCCTGCTCATACAGTGGGTCTATCTGGAACATTTTTGCAACAGTTCACTTGCGGCCAGTGTACCCGAATATCGGTTACCGATTATTATGATTCACACATTACCGGGCCTGGCGCAACAGCCTCGGGGGAACCTGTTCGACATTGTACAACGTATCCAATCAAATTACGCAATAATCGCTAAATTTTACTTTCATGCGTACAATAACCGCAGGTGTTGAGGCATTGTGCTGTTGTAGATTCCTCAAAATGTATGTATACACTCATACACGGTGGTCTTAAACTAAAAGCATAATATAAAAATACACCAAAATATTTTACATATTTTTTAACCGTCTTTGGGAACCAAAACTCAATTTGAAGTGCGCTTTTTTATATAATAATTAAATTATTGATAAATATCAAATACATGACTTTGGATCCTTTAAAAATAATTCAACATGAAATACACATATTACATATTGAATGAGTGCATTTAAGATATATTTCACCATTAAATCACCATGGGGCTCAACGTATTCGATACATGATTTAATATAATTAAATCTGAAAAAGCTTCAAGGGATGTTTTTTGTGTAAAATATATTGAAAGTAACCACCCTTTAATGCCACTATCAAGGAAACGTCGATTTTTCTTCAACAACCCAATAATACGATGAGACATGAAATGATTAAATAAACGGGGCTGTGCAAGAGTACTCTGTCTGAGAAAATAAATTGAATTGGGTTGAATTGAATATCAACTTATTTTTTACATACTATTCCTTTTTTCATTATTTTCAACTTTTTTATTTAAGCAGATAGAACCGACTATTATTTACAGTACATTTTGCTGTCTAAATAAACTTGAATCTTTTCGATTATATTTGAAAGCACATGTTTATTTCTTTACAGCAAGGAAGTACGACTTGGGCTATATTTTTTTACCGTATTTTACAGGAAGGCATATAAAACCAAAAAATTACATGTAATAAAATTTAATTCAGTAGCTCATATCTATTTTAAAAAACTTAAATCTACAATGATCAGCCATGAGAATAAATTTTATTTATAAAAAATTTGAAAATAATATAATTAAAATAGGATTCAGCCAAACTAAAAGTATAGGTGAATTTAACAGGAAGCGAAATTATATTTTTTTATATAATAAGACTGGCGTCCTATGAGATAGCTACTCCCTCTAAGAAGAGGCACATGAAGAAGAAGAGAACATGCCTTAATTTTATTTTGATGTTTTAATTTTATTTCATCAGACGTTTTAGAAAAAATATATTAAAGTGATCTCACGCGCTCATTAAAGTCGCGTTCAACACACTCGTATAGTTTGAATGGCGCACTTTTCACCTTCAAGCGGTACTTCTGCTAGTTAAATATCCCCTCATCTTGCTTATATGACAGTGAGAACTACTTTACGTACTATACAGAACGTTTAAATATGCATTTAAATATGTAAGTGGTACAAATCTATACGGGATTTCTCCACGCGCGCTCAAACGGGATTTTTTTATTTCAGATAACAATCACTGACTTTGGTAATTGTTTTGATTTAGTCTTTGGAGATGATTTATGAAACCAATTATATATTTTTTCTTACATAACGTTACGGTATGATATAATATAATGGCGTGCAATGTCAAAGGAAGGCGTCTATCTGGGGGCGTTACTTCTATGTAACTTGGGTGAAGTACTAATGGGCGAGATGTATTTCTCAGTATTTCTCCTATCAAAGCAGCTGGACTGGGACTGCAAGGGGTTGCATATAAATATTCATGACGTACTATTAAGTTTATAACTATACATAATAATTCCTGTTCAGATAAAGTGAGTTAGGAGCCGAACGCCCCACCCTTGAATACTTAGGGGACGTAATTCAAAGATTTGTATCTGTAATATCCGTTTATATTTCTTCAAAATATGTCTGGTATGTAGGAAAAGAATATTTTTCAAAGAAATTTGAAACTGAGCCTAAAGGTAATATTATGAATAGACTTTGAATATCTCTTAGTTCGAAGAAAAGCTGTTTTTGCATTAAGTTGATGTTGTGGAAATGTGAAGGGTGTATCTCATCAGCGAGTCGGAGGGGTTGGGACTAAATGCCAAAACTCCTTGAAATAAATTTTATAATAGCTACAAAATAATAAGCTACAAAAGAAAAACGTTTAAATACACCATATGCTAGCAAATCAAATTATGTTTCAATAAAATGATTGTATAAGTTGTTACAATTTCACTGTGCCACAAGTACCCTAGGTTTCTAGGAATAATAAAGAAAATTGTAATCATATGTTTTATTTATGAATAAGTAAAATACTAAAATTATATCGTATTGTTAAGCTCTATATATAATATCTTTAATCTTACAGAAAACAACCATCTTTAAAATTCCAAAATATTTTTAAATTAGACATATTTTGAATGAAATGTTTTGTGAAGCAGTCTCACATAATTTAAAATAAGCAAAAATGTATGTATAAATATTCGCAAGTAAATACAATGAAAATATGAGGATGTGGCTGAATCCAAGTTCCGACATTTTAATATTTTATTATATCTTTTAAGTTCATCGTGTCATTACTGGCAGTCGAAGCTAGCAATTTTGCAAAGCAAGTTCTGATCATATTTTTAAAATCCTTTAGATGGCAATGTTTTCTTGCACAACTTGTGGGTATTTTTCCTTGGACAAGCATGTGGGTAGCCCTCAATAAATAAACGATTGTTTTATTTAGGTCAACACATTGAAGCTTCGCAGAATTATGAAATTTATTTGGGACCGATGGTCAATTTTCTACCGTCAAAGTGTTGTATTATATACTGTTATAAAACACATTGCCATAATCAGTTTATATGGATGCATGAAAACATCAAAGTAATTATGAATGGTTGTAAAAGATTTTAATACAAGTATGATTTTATTTTATTTCAAAATTATTATACAATACAATAATTTAATAATTATACAACCGTAAGTTGCGAGCAAGCATCAGTCGTAGGGTATGTAGGATAATAAGTGTTTTTTTTATGAATAAGCATTCTGGATTACATACATAGATTTCATAATAAAAATACTAGTCTGTATTGTCTATATATTTATTATAAAGATCAAAATATGATTAAATATATTCGAAAGTAAATCTTTTTTAGTTCAAGTAATTTATTCAAAATGTTTGTTATAATCAAAACTAATGCAACCACAAAAATTGTGCATGATTTCAAAAGATCGTTTGTCTCGTAGAAACTGCTGGAAGCATTTGCTGTCAACGGGGAACCAGTATGGGCATACGAAACAAATCTACTGAAAAACAGCACGGACAAACGAATGCAGCTAGAATGCCAAAAGTTGCGAAACAATACTGCAAAATATCCACGTATTTATAATAACAGTAAGAAATGTCAGTCTTAGCCAAATTACCGTAAGAATTAATGACTCTACGTGACTCTGAACTAGTTTCGTAAAAATAGTAAATTTATAGAAAATCAATTCTGCCGCACAGTTAAATTGAGCTCTGTAGATTGTAACTCCATAGATTCAGTCACTTAAATATATATTTATTCATAATATCAGTATATTTATCCCATTTTTTAATTAAAAATATTTACAAACAACACAATGACATCTAAATGCCAGAGCTTTATAAATAAAGGATTTATAAAAATGCTATTGGGCAGCACCAATACGCAGACTTTTCCTTCGAATATTAAACTGCGGTATAGAAGAACCTGAAGGCCCACTACACTATTTTCCCCATAGAAAACCATGAATACTGGTTCAGCATGAAATGGTCGCAGACGTCCTCTTGATGAAGAAGGTGTTGGGCTGATTTAGGAAAATCTTCGAGAAAATCCCTCATGTTGGACGCTCACTATAATCTCCTAGCATTCTTTAAATATGGAGTATTACAAAATAAAGTAGACTCCGGTGGTTATAATTGACTGTACGTGACGCTGCACATGTTTTGTAACGAGTCTGAATCATAATAATCTTGAATCGATCCATGACCTGCTCGCAAACTAAAATAAAAGCGAAAGGACTGCACAACGTGCATCCTGGCAGACACAACCGGTCGCGGAGTCGGAACTGCTGCAAGGCAGCCTGTCTCAGCCAATCGCAGTACTTACTTACAACTCTGCGATGCATTTCCCTTGACGATTAAAATACTTAATTTTAATAAAAATATGCATAAATTTTTTCTCCTCGACTATATGATTTAACCAAACGCTAGTCTAGTCTAGTGTATTTGGCTTTATCGGCGAAACAGGAAGATTTTCGTTCAGCGCCTTCAAAATGACTGGGCGACTTGTGTCACCGTGGGGTTTGGCCTTTTTTTGTGGAGGCAGTCCTCCTGTCCTGTTGATTGAGGGGTTTGGAACTAAGTGGGTGGAGATTTGGAGGGAGTCAGTTTCTGATTTATGAACAATATTGTTAATATGTATGTTTGAAGGTTTTGAGGCCCTGTCTCCATCGATGGAAACGTCGGAAGACTTAAAACTACAAGCAGCTCAATACCAAAAAATCTGTTGTGAAATTTTTGAGCAAGGTGAAATTATCGTCGATCAATCTTAAAGCCAGTGATTGAGGCAATTAAATTCGAGGGTTGACAGTTTTTATAGCGAATTTAAAGAAGTTGACCCTAATTTAATAACTATTTTGTAGTGTTATAACAATCAAGTCACGTTCAAGTAATAACGTATTTTTTTTATTGCTTAAGCACTAGCAAGAACTTGCGAGCCTAAATAAACAATAAAATTTTGTTTATATAGATATAAATATATATAAATGGAAGTGTACGTATATTATAAATATATTTTACATCTACCCTGCAATAGGCACCGAGTTTCGAGGAACTTGTTATTCAAAACTACGCTAATGAACACAGATAGTTCCTCATCAGACTGACCATTTCTCTTCAAACAGATGCTTTACTCTAGTCCCTTTAGCACAAGATAAATCAACAAACTCTTAAGCTGACTCGAATCCCCCTTTAGCCTTAGTAAGTATTGGAGAAGCAGATGCCAGAAGACCTATATATTTAGCCTTAATGATTCCGTGGTTTGTAAAGACTCCGAAGAATATATTTACTTTAAGAATACGAGTATATATACATATATATACATAAAGTCAAACCTTGGATGGCGAGTAACTCGGATTGTGAGTGTTTCCCAAGACAAGCAATTTTGTTTAGTAAATTGTAACGCAATATACGAGCGATGTCTCACAAAACGAGTCATACATTCATCATGTCCCATTATAAGTTGAATAAATTTCACTTGTTCTTCGTCAATATGGTCGTTTGTCAAAATCAACCATACCGGTACCTGAAACCGGGAAAAGTGTCAACAAATCTTGGGTTCGTTGTTATTACTCTATTTTCAACGATATATTTGTCGCACCAAATAATCCTACTTTAGCAATAGCAACAGCAAAAATTTGTGGAAGAGATACTGTCCAAGGAGAAGGAGAAAAGTATCTATGAATTTTTCACTTCAAATGAATTAATTAGGTTCGTAAAATGAACAATTAAATTTTTTTTTTAAATATTTATTTTTACCAAGAAAAAATATCATGCCTTCATAACGTTGCAAAATGTAATATCGATGCTGTTTAATAAATTTCAATAATACTTTCTCGCAATAAAGATAAATGTACGTCTGATTGCATACAATGCTCGTTAGTACGAAATCACTTCGTGGACGGACCTCAGCATAAAAAAAACAATCGGATACAAAAAAGTACTATAAAAATTTACTGTCACGTAAATTTATTCAAACATAAATTATTATAAATAATTACGAAACAAACTTATTCATTAAATTAATTTTACAATTGATTTACACTGTGCTGTCTAAAACACCATAACTGTAAAAAAAAAAGATTTTCGTCGCTTTTTTATATGTAAATTGATTTTGTAAATTTTGAATATAAAAATTGTAATTAACGGTAGAACTCTCTAATGATGTGATATGAAAAAGAGTAGGTTAAGAAAAAAATCTGGAGTTGTGTGGTCGTACCACCACTGGTGCTGATGCAGAGGTGTCATCACCCTGCAGGAAGACAGATCCTCAGGGTTCTTGCGACATGGGACACCATGACACAATACTATATTCAGTATTGTAACACGCTCCATTGCCAAATACAAGATACATTTACTGTTCTTTATAGTGAATAAAATATTTTCTTGTATTTTAAAAGCATCAAATATAAAAAATATATATACCAGCCAACATTGGTATCAACTTCTCATTTCATAAGATAATTAATTGACAATGAATTACAACAAATAATTACAAAGTAAATAGTATGTTAACAAGTGTTTTATTTTTACTTTTGTATGATATCTCTGAAGTAATCATTGCACAATAAATTAGAGCTAGAAATTATAAAAATGAATGATAATCAGGGTATTTTTTCTTTTTAATTTAATATGTAAGGCGAGAGAAACCAAAAAGTAAACTACACGGTCACGTAATCATATACTATTTATTTATAAATTATATAGACCGCTCTAAGGCATTTATAGCAATTTTCTCACTTCATAATAACTGCTTGAGAACTATTGAGTAAAAGAGGTCTTTACTCGATGTATGGTTAACTTTTCATGGTTAAATTTTGTTTTGTCGTAATCTGAACATGGAACTGCTTTGTAAATAATAATTATAAATAAATGACACATCGCAGAAACGATTTTTTTAATAAATAAAATATGAATTATTTTTTCAAATGTGCTAAAAATTGTACATAAAATATACTTAGCAGGAACTCGTATTTCTGAAATCTTCGGTGCTGTCATTTTGTGTCAATTTGAACATTAAATATTTATCAATCAGATAATTCAGTAAAGAAAGAGTCAGGAGAATTTCTTACACTGGGAATAACAATTTTACGTAATATTTCATTGCATTGTACTTAAAATGTCAGATCTAAATATTGCGATGAACGAGCTATATTTCTGAACAAAATTCCGAGAATCTATTGAAGTTTGTATAAATTATTTAGTTTTTAATAAAATTCTACTATTACACAAAACGCGCTTCTAAACACTTGTTAATTTCTAATTTGCAGCCCTTAAGTCTTATGTTCATGAATAGTTAAGAGACTCCTCATTCAAATAATCAAAAGTTCAATGTCTCGTGCTTATTAATAAAATAAATAGAATAATTTCTTTCAAAGTATCTTATGGTCGTGTCATCAAAGTATTGTGTGTAAGGTATTTGTAACCGATTTGCATATAATTTACTATACGTTATATAACAATAGCACCATAAATAAACAGCTTGTTACTGTGGTGATATAAAATACAACCATATAAAACGTGTCCTAAAATAATGGTCCATAATAAACCATAACCGCGAGCTTCTTAAAATGTCTGCAAACTATAACAATAAGTTCTGATAGAAATGTGAAAATAAACGATTTTTAATATGAAATATTATATAATGTCTATGCAAATAATGACAAAAAATATTTACAGCACAAATAAAAAGCTTCTGGGGAAATTGCTTCTAGGATGTGTGACTGACCCAGTTTTTCGTCGAGCTTTATAGATGATGACCTTTAAGTTTTTCAATTTAATAAAAAGTAGAGACGGAAAATCTTCGAGAAAAATCCACCATACAAAATACCAAGGAGTTACTATACAATATCTAATTATTATCAAATAGAGATGACTTGGTATAGATTTAATACATTATTAAATTAGTGTTATATTTGCAAATACCTCGTGCATTCAGTATTTGGATCATGAATTATATATGTGTTTTACTGAAAGAACGTTTTCAGCACCGGAAACCGGAAACTAATGAAATTTTGTTTTGATCATTAAATTTACCGAAAATTTATTTAATTTATACCAAATGCGTTACGAGTCGAATAAGGTTAATGGGTGTAAAGCCGCGTCGAAATTCCGTTATTGGTGTCATCTTCGTGGAATTTTTATTTAATAAAATTTACATATCAAAATTTGATTTAAAAAAAGTGGATATACTCATAATAATTTTAAATTACTGCGTACCGGTTTTAAATGTATTGATTTTCAATTGAGATGTTTTATTGACTGTTTAGTTTTTTATCCATATAATTGGTTTCAAAGTGATGTATATTAAAATATACATGCCTCGATGGATTATTTTTATTGCTCTGGCCTTCTGTAAAGGTGGCGTCAGTAGTACTCGCAAGATGACTCGGCTGATCAGAACCGGTTGGGTTTAATTCCCTTGCAGTGAATTTCTACAAAAATACGCCTCTCTGCAGTAATCTTGGAAAGTTATTTATTATCTTTGTTTTGAACAGATTTCTAACTTTATGGAATGACGAGTGCTCTGCAGCGCAGGTTGTTCTGAAAGTTTTTTTTATATATTCTTCGAGGAAGTAAACCCTTTATGTAACGGAAATTCTTTTCAATAAATCATTACTACTGATATACTCGTTTTGATGTCTCAAAATACGAAACGAATAGTCTTTACTAGAAAAAACTTTATTAATTATTATTTATATTTTTAAACATAATCCTAAATAGTAATGCATAATTATTGAAAATCAAAGCCAATATATCCAAGTTATAGTCTTCTTGTTTACAATAATTTAATTTAGTAACCATATAGTTGAAATTTCAGCTGTACATATTTTTACTTAAATGGAATACCACAATATGAAACTATGGAAAATAACTAATATCTTATTGTTATAATTTATTTTCTAGTCTTCATATAACAAATTTAAATAGTCTACCAGAAAAAGACTTTCCTCGTTGAATAATATAATCGATATGAAAACACCGTTTATAAAAAAAATAATAAATAAATAAGTATATTCTATGAAAAGTAAAACACATAGTCAATTTATTAAATATACTTATCGATTTTTAATAAAATTATAATAGCCATAGTCGTTAAGGACGGTAAACAAGACAGTGATCTATGGACGAAAGTATTTTGACCGGCAATTATTCAAGGTATTAGAGTTTTAAATAGACGTAATTGATACTTGCTTCTTCTGGAATAATCCAAAGATATCAAGTTTTTACAAAATTTCAGGCTTCTTCGTGACTTCATAAAATTTATGACTTCATGTAGACATTTAGACATGATGGAAAACAAGACAGTGATTTATAAACGAAAGTGTTTTGACTAGCAATTTGTCAAGGTAGTGAAGATTCTAATAGACTGAATTATATTGTTCTTCTGAAATTTCAGGAACTGTTTCGATTTCTTTTCCCCGATGAAAGTCACGCAAGGTTATAAAAAATACGTGAAGATGGTTAACCCTTTGTTTTTTTCCACGGTCTTAAGCGATTTGTAGCCACAGAAGGTAACACTCAAGCTATTGAATCGATCCTTTATTTTGTATTCATGACATCCTTTTTCTACCGAGACCTCTGGGGTTTTGCATTTTGCTTTTCTTAGAGTTGTCCGCTTAGTAATCGAGTGGTTAGCATATTTGCTTACTTATTTGTTACTGGCTTTGAATCTGGATGTAAAAATAATTTATATCAATTTTTGTCAAAAAAGTGCATAAATAAATTTAATCTTATCAAATAGTATGAATAGAAATGTGTATTTTCATATTTGTTGTTTAAATGTGTATAAATACAAATTAACAGCTCCATATAATATCCAATACATTTAAACTGGTGGTTTACTTGTATCTCCAACTCTCACAGAGTAGAGTGACTTATAATAAGTTTGTCTAAACGACATTGCTTTCAAAAGAAACATCTTGAAAATATGCTGTTTTATTAGAAATTTTTCAGCAATTCCCTATGATTTTTTCAACGTGTCTTTCTAAATTTCTAAAAAATCTCCGGTTTAGTCATATATATGTAGGATTTAAAAATTGTCTCAGTTGAATTTTATTTCATTAATATTACCATATATACAAGACAGGCCACTTTATTACATAGCGCATGCTAAAAAAAACAAGGGATCCTTTCACTTGCAGATTCTTCACACTCCGATTTCGTGCAAAAATAATCGTAAAGTTTTATTAGCAAAATCATCATCAGTTACATAATTCAACGCCTAAGCATTTACCGTTCACTTGCGACAAACTCGTTTAATTTGTAATACTCCACATTCAAACAATGCCAAGAGATTACAAACATTTTTATTTGTGATACATTTTGCCTTTCAGTAGCTTCTTCAGACTAACAATACTCCTGTGGGTAGTTTCTATAATTAATATGATTAAATTATTTTAATGAAACTTATAATTAAATATTATTTAAATTCTGTTAAGTATAAATGTTACACAAATATGAGGTTATATTTTATGATGTCAGTTATATTTTAATACATAAGTTATTATCATCAAAACCTGATAAAAGTATGGATGTCACTCCGAAGTGACGTGAAGTTTTTCCAGTGTCAGACAATTTTATTGCAATTTATCAAATCATGATGCGGATCGTTTTTGGTTTAAACGGTTTTAATTTTATGGTCAAACATTTATTTACAACCTATTTAAAAAATATTGTGACTTTTTTATTTCTCTAAGTCTTCATTTTCATAATTAAACGATGCATCTCAAGCCATTCGACTCTTTTTATTTACAAAAAACAATGAGAAAAAAGAGAGGGTGTTTAAGAATGAGAAAAATTAAAAAAGAAAAGTTTCCCAAAAGCCACAGTAATGAAAATAAATCTTTGCAAGCAAAACATTTTTTTTTATTTAAAGAATAAGAATATATTTACTCGCAGTCTTTTTATAGTGGTGTAAAAATAAAAACCGGTGTTATTTAATTTAAAAATATGCTCGTTTTAGTCATTATTTTTAAAATTAAAAAAAATTTAAAAGTTTCACTGCAGTTGATGTTCACTGTATTGTTTGTTTAAAATTTAATTTTAAATAGCATTAACCATTTACAGTATGACACAGAAATATTTGATGATGGTCATCTTTTTAATTATATGAATCTCCTGTATCATTTTATGCGTCTTAAAGCCTTATTGATTAAATATTATTAGCCTTATTGAAATAGAGCTTTTTTTTATTGAGTATATTTATTGATATAGCTCTATGGTGGATCCCAATGGGCTTTTTCCAACTTAGAAACCGGGTGTTCAGAAAGATTTCATTACCTGCGAAATAATATATTTTGCACGCACGTCAGATTGAGATTGAATATGTATAAGTTCTCACGTTCTCTCTTGATGAATCAATGACACAACTTGTAACCGATTTGCAAGCAGCAAATAGCGTCCTTTTATTTTGAGTTTATATAATTGTTTAGCTTAAGTAAATATTTTTAATAAAATCGCTATGGGTTTTCCACTATTTGGTTGTCAGTTGCGTCAGGTGTGTCGAAGAGGGCTTTCGGTGCTCTACACAATCACAGCAAACAGATTTTTGTGCCATATTTTCAACAAAGAAATGGCCCTAAAATTTAATCCTAATTTCATCGAATAATTAGCGATATGTCGTTAAAATTTGTTAACATGTGTAGAGCGTTACTGTATACAGTGAGGACATGATAAACTGTTAATGAACTTACAAGTTATTTTGGCTGTGTAGCCTGAGAAGTACATATAACGAAACAAAATATTTCAAAGCCTTAACTTATTATCTAAAGCGTGAATTTTAATATTTTAGTACGAACATTTTTAATTATTACTAATATGATTAGGCACATTAGTTCATATATAGAAGATGACTTAAAGAAACTCTCAGAAAAATATCATCGTGATTTGTGTGGGATTTGAACCCACATCTCCTGGCTTACATGGCCGGTGTACGAACCCTTGTACTAACGAATCACTTCCGTTTATCGAGAGTTCGTACACCGGCCATGTAAGCCAGGAGATGTGGGTTCAAATCCCACACAAATCACGATGATATTTTTCTGAGAGTTTCTTTAAGTCATCTTCTATATATGAACTAATGTGCCTAATCATATTAGTAATAATATAATAAACCCGTAATGGTTGATTGACTAATCCGTAATAGACATAAACATTTTTAATAGTTAACGTTTTTGTCTTTCAGTGGCTAGATTGGTTAAAACGATCACAACTAAAAATTACCATTATTTTTAAATATTGAGTATCTTCTTTATCAGGTGTCTCTACTGAGAGGAGGTTGGCGACAATCTCACTGAGCATAAATTTATGCTGAATCAGTTTCCATGGTTTTCTAAGGGGAAAATAGTGCAGTCGTGTAGTGGGTACCCGGGTATATCACAAATCAAATTATTAGTATGTTGTCGATTGATGGTAACTAGAAAAGCTGGCTTGGTCCTAAATGCGCATCTATCGAATATTCTACAGCCTGCAGGCGGAAGTTTCACAAGGCGGATGGGCTTGCAAGGCGGCGTCTTGTTTGCTGGCACTTTCCCGGGCAAACAGAATAAAGCGGGGGAAATTATTGCCGCGCACACAAACGGAAATAATTCCAGTTTTTAAAGCAAACTTCCTCTCTGTAAATAATATTTGTGCAAACACACACTTCAATTAACACTTTTTAATTAGCGTTTCGGTGTGCAATAAATGGTACCCAAGGGACCGCGGCTGTGTATTATTCAGATTTTTTTTTTTATTTCAAAAAACGACCATCACTTTTTACGTTAATTAATTCATATATTTCATCTGGAAGTGGTATTTGATTTATTTCGTTATTGAGGGTAAGCCTAGTACCAGGACCGAAACTTCAGCATACTCGTATTCAACGTTCAACGCAATTTAATAACTACAGTGAAATTAAAAATATTATTGTAAGCGATTTAAAATCATAAAATCTTTTGAATCTCGCATCAAAGCCTTTTGTGTCAGTCTAGCAAACACGCTAGCGACTAAACATCGAAGGAAAAAGATAGAAGAGAATCAAATTGACTTTGAACTGGACATACTAGCAGATTTGAACCAGTGCCTCGCAAGTCGGCAAGCTATTGCGCTATCCACGTTCTTACTAGGAAAAAATTAATGGAAACTGCCGATCTGCTACGGATTCGAACCAGAGCACCATGGCCATCAAACATGAGGCGAATTCGTAGAAACTAGTTAGTGATCATGCGCCCTCCTGGCTGGCAAACAAGCGCATTAGACCAGAGGTTCTCAAAGAGGTCAATATCGACCCCCAGGGGTCGATTTCGCCCTGCAAGGGGTCGATGACAGCGAAAAATAAAATTGGGGGTCACCAAAATTTAGACATTTCGTAAATATCATAATGCACCGAACACGGATTGTACCGATGTACTTTGTGACGAATCGAAGCCCTGAAGCGTAGAAGTATTTTGTATGTTTTTAATTAATTATTTATTACCCATTACGGGTTTATTATATTATTACTAATATGATTAGGCACATTAGTTCATACATAGAAGATAATTTAAAGAAACTCTCAGAAAAATATCATCGTGATTCGAGACTTTTCATTCGAGATATGAATGTGAGTTGTTCTATATAAGATGTCAAAAATATGTTTGAAGTTGATGAATTTGTAAAAATTCAATATTACCAAGGCAGGGGGTCGACGTAAAACAGGAAAACCCGACAAGGGGTCGACGGGACAGAATAGTTCGGGAAACTATGCATTAGACACTCGACACCGAGAGGAACTTATCAGAAAGAAGCGAATCAGTGGGAACTGGTTTCATCCGTGCAGATCCGCTGCGAGCGGAGTGTTACGAATACTTCCAGTTGTCGGGGTCACAAGTTCCGCCCGAGTCGCACGGGGCCCGCTCAGAGGCTGCGGGAGGAACTTGTGTGCCCGCCGCTTTCACTTGCGCCGGCAGAGGCGAATCCGATACACCTCCGCATGCACTGCATGCTATCCGCGACAACCTGCACCAATTTGTATTACTCCAAAAAATTTTATTCAATTGAAATTTGAGCGCGCACATTTTATTTTACACGTACACGCGTGGGCTGCGATTTAGATTTCGCGTGAACGTGTTGAATCGCTATTTTTCTGTTTTATTGCGGGCACTAAATAATGTCGGATCGGTCATGGCTAACTGCCATAATAAGAATTGCTAAATGCCCAAAAGCGATGTACATTATAGCTATATTAGCGAAACGAAATTAAAATGGAGTTTCACCAAGTATTTTCTATCAAAAATATTGGTTATTTATTCGTATTTGCTTTTACAAATCTCAAATCGTTTACTAAAAAAAAAAATAATAAACACGCTTCAACGTTATTATATAATGACCTTGTTTGTTTATTTTTAAATTTTAGAAAAAAAAAATAATTTTAGCCTTAACTAATTTTATTAAATTACTTCGTGGCAGTCAATTGTAAATATTTAATATTTACACCAATTTAAGTCTTTTGTTATAATCTTATAAATATTTTTTGCAAATCTAAAGAAAGAACATTCGTTTTTCAATCTTCTATTTTATTCAATTCTTACTAATATGATTAGGCATATTTATTCACATATTGAAAATGATTAAAAAAAAACCCAAAGCTTACATGGCCGGTGTACTGACCCTTGTACTAACGAGTCATCTCTGTTTATCGAGAATTTTTAACAATCATAATCTACACACGAACCAATGTGCCCAGGCCAATCAAGATGTAGATGTAGATGAAAGTTCAAATTCTGCACAAGTCACGATGATGAGTTTCCTTGAATCATTTTCAATATGTGAAAAAATATGCCTTATCATATTAGTAAGTAATATAAGCCTGTAAAGGTAATTAAAACGCACTTGATTGACGTTCAATCCACAAAATAGATATATATTATTCAATTCTATTAAGTGAACCTTCAATGTAGAAGAACGAATTCTTCATTAAAATTAATCAACAAAGAGGGGTGTGTATTATTTTATATTTTTAGCATAATTTACGTAGATGATGTGATTTGCTTTCATGGTTGATCATTTTTCTTCGCTTCTTTTTCATCTCAGTAGAGCAGTTTTTTTTAACCGAATTGAGAAAATCTCTCCAAGCACGCTTGCAGAACATTCACATGACGTCACGTAAAAAACACATGTAATATTACATTTGTTTGAAATACCAAACCGTGCGGGTCTGTTCTGTTGAGGTAAAAAAAGATGGTTTTGAGCGATGATCGGTAGCATTGTGATCGTGACACGAAATGAAAACGAAAACGACAACAGCTGATGCTGCGAGCGTTGGGCTGGCCCACTTCCGTGAATGATCGTGAGCGGTGACGGACGACGTGAGTTCAACACACCGAATTAAAAGAAAAAAAAAACATGACTATTGTTGTTAACATATCCACGCCTGCGAGTGCTAACAGTAAAAAAACACACACACAATTTCATAAATACACTGGGATTGCTACTTTGCTGTCTATTTTATTGTGATTATAAAATAGTGAATGTAGTCTTAAATCACGATTTTAGATCTCAGATATTGGATTATTGCGTATTTAATATATTATGTACATTTACGAGTCAATGAATAGAGTTATACAATATACAGATATTTTATTTCAAAACACATGGCGCCGACCGTTTAAATAGGCAGTACTGTTTTTTTTTATGAAAATATTTTTACGTAAAAATTATATATATATGTTATTGAGATACAATAATGACGAAACTTAAAAAAAAGTTCTGTATAAAGAGCTTTTTATTTTTCTTTTAATGATACAATGGTGTCTGAAAATCTGTGTGTTTGTGCATTGCACATTATTTTAATACAGAAGTAAATTATAAGTCATACATAAAAGATTTAATAAAAATTATTTTTGAAATGTGATATTTTATTTAAAAACAATAATTTTATATAAATACTAGATTTATTTATATAATACAACACCATTCCTTTTACTTATTATGGAATTGAATTCTTTTATCTTTCAGAGTCGGAAGTAAATAAATATTATTGTTATTGTCATTGTAGAAACTGCTACAACCGACAATCGAACGGTTGTCTTGTCTTTTACGTTGTTTTTTTTTAAATAAAACTGTAAACAGAAACAATATTAAAGGACAATATTGGCTAAATACCGTTTGGTTGTTGGTTGTTCTGAATGGTGTGTAAACTTTAAATATATATTTAATTTATAATATATCAATGTTTTATAAACACATTCACAAACATATTACACACACACACAAAGCAATACCAATTGTACTGAATTCAGTATGAATTCATTACTGAAAAATTACTTTATCACAATTCAATTGACAACATAATAATAATAAAAATGAATCCAAAAAACATCTGAGCAATACATTTCATATTACTTTTAGATTAAATATTTTAACTTTTATGCAATTTTTTCGTTTTACTCTGACTCTTTAAAAAAATATATTTTACTTCACGAGTTGTATTATCCGCGACAGGTTTAATTTGTAAGACAATAAATATAAACGATCAAATACTGTATACGGTCGTAATACTATTTGGCCGTATTTCATATATTGTCAAAGAATTTTTTTTATTTTTTATGTAAAGTTTTGAAGTGTGTCTTTTTGAAGGTCCGTTGACACACTTATGGCGATTGAGTGTTTACATTTAGTAAGTAAATAACAGTCGACGGTTAGTGGAACCTTTGAGATAATTTATGTATTTTTTAAGAATGTAAAAGGCCCATTCATTCTGCCTGAGTTATGCACACCGCAGACCTAAAATCTACTGAATTTCCGTTGTAAATACTATTTGAAAACAGCTTTCGTGACTCGCCTTAAATTCTTCATGTCTTGTGCAACGCAGCACTCGGCACAGCGGGCGGCCACGATGGGCACAATCGAGCTATCGATCACTTTCAATGATCGATTTATTGGAATGAACGAAAATAAACTTAATAGTTGAAGCAAAATTTTATACTCGTTTTATGTATAATTCGTATCAAAAACATTGTCATTCATCATGCTTCACAAAATCGAACATCTTATTTATCAATCAATTTTAAAACAAATTATCATAAGCCTTCGACAATTTATCTTTGATAAATTGTGTATAAAATATATTTATAAACGACAGCTCAACATCAAAGTCATTCATCCGATTCCTTGATTTTTTAATGATTCGATTAAGTTGATAGGCAAAACAGGTCGATAGGGCCCATCACTACTGCACACACAGAATACCGTTATGGAAAGAACATAGATCAGACAATAAAGATTCTGGTACATACCATATGCACGCACTCACAATCTTCTCAAGCATAAGAAAGCAATATACTTAAATGCAAATATGAAAAAATAAAACGTTAAAT
Source organism: Atopsyche davidsoni (assembly GCA_022113835.1). Lineage (NCBI taxonomy): Eukaryota > Metazoa > Arthropoda > Insecta > Trichoptera > Hydrobiosidae > Atopsyche > Atopsyche davidsoni. The sequence goes on from JAILWY010000007.1 coordinate 10,449,709, forward strand.
ACCTTTAAACTCTGCATATAAACAGAACGCTTAAGGTGTACGGTACTTGCATCACACGTTAGAAAAATCATCGTGCTATTCGATATGGTATATATATATACTCATGTTGTGAGTACAGTCCTAAAATTTATTTCAGTTCCACATAACCTTATCTGTAAAAAGTGTACTTGTTGATAACAAAAGATTTAAGTCAAATCTAATTTTCTATGGAGAAATTATCGAATAATGTTGCAAGAACGATGCATATATATTAAATTATTTATATTAAATCGTGTAAAGAAGAATATAAAAAAAACAAATACATCATAATATGTTCATAGAACGGTTTTATAATTTATCTGTAATTCTTACGGATATAATTGAATACCACCATCATCCAACCGGCGCTAAAGCTCATTGTAGCATCCTCCGAAAAAAGCTCAACAGCTGTCCTAAGCGTGGCAGTTTTTTATTTTACCATCCAGCTGTCATACTTCGACACCCCTTAGATGTCCACAGCACAGCATCCTCCACAATGCTCTCCACGTCCAAAAAGAGTATCGGGTATTTGTTTACGTGACCGTTATTGCGATATGCTGCGAAAAATTTTGGGTCTAAAGTTGCAGGAGTTTCAAGGTTTCAACTCAAGAACGTGGTTCCGACAAGACAGGGCCACTTGCCATACATCCAATCAATCAATTGAAGCTGTTAACGAATCATTCCCTAATAAGGTCATTTCACGTAGAGGTAACATCAACTGGCCTCCCAGAAGCCCCAACCTTAGCCCTCTTGACCATTTCGTATGGGGATACCTTAAACGTAGGGTTTATGAGAATAATCCGACAAACCTAACGGAATTGAAACAAAACATCAGGTCAGAAATGGCAGCAATATCGAGGGCTATGTGTCAGCGTGTTATCAGCAATCTTCGTTCCAGATTAGAAGAGTGCCAGCAGTGCGTAACGGTCACCATTTGGATATCATCTTTTTGAAATAATTTTCCATTTTGTATTCTTATAATTAACAATAAAAAAAAAAACTTGATCACTAGTAGTTTTTGTTTTACTGAACTAACAAATACCCGATACTCTTTTTGGACACACTATATATATAATACAGCACACATATCCCGTAACAAGAAATAACCTAGAGGTGATATTGATTTAAAACAATAAACAATAATGTCATATGATGGTGAACCTTCGCCTGACAAAAGAGGAGAGCATTATGATAGCAGTTGTCCGTGCTGATTGGGTCGTTAGCTTTCTATGGCACTGGGAAGTACTGTCTACGAGCTGACTTTAATAACACCCCATAAAGGAGATCGCTATAATTAACATGCAAAAACATAACACACATTTACTTATAATATCAAAACAAGACACACCGAATCTGCTGATTCGTGTGTTGGTTTATTTTTAGAAATAAAAAATCATTGTCGCGGACACAATTTTCAAGATCAATAATATGATTTTTTTCAAACAATTGAAACTGCGTTTACTGTTATGAACTCTCAATCGTAGATGAAATGAATATTCATTTGAAAGTTTTACATGAGACACACAATCACAATCATCTTACAATAGAAGCTCTGCAGATAACACGCAAGTGGAATTTAGAGTGCACCATGACTGTAACAATCTGTTGGGTAATGGTTCAATTTTGCATAATTAGTACATAAAATAAGGTAAACTGCTTTTTTAATTAGTTCGTAGATTTTGGAAACCGTTGTTATATAATATATATACATTTTATCTTTAGGTGTTATACCCAGTTTTTTCTTTAAATATCGACGATGGTACAATTTTTTTATATAAAATTAAAGGTTATTTTCATACGTGCGCCAAAAAATATTTATATTTTATACGATTAAATGTTTAAGCGTTTCGTTGGTAGTCGTTTTCACAAAAAGGTTGTCCGCACGCTAAACTGAACATACGTATAAAATGTTTCTCCAGTATTCCATTGTGAATGAGATCAGAAACAGATTTTTACTAAGAGCAGTCAACACGGGACACTCGTTACTTCTCCGGGATGTTCACAAGGGTGAGTGCCGATAATGGCACCCAACATCCAAGGTGGAACTTTTCAATAAACATTAAAATAAATCTGAAACCTAACAATTCTGACTTGAAAGTCTAAAATAACTTACTTTCACGCGTAAAAACACTTAACATTTTACTTTATAAATTTGCAGCCTTTTTATCGAAATCCCAAATTATAAAATCTAAACCACCTAATGACATCATTCCATTAAAATTTACATATAGTCTAAAACATAGAATAAGATTAATGTTTTTTTCAATTGAGGTAACCTTCTGGTGATTAAAGGTTGTGAATTATGAAATATTCCTAAAACCATAAGTAAAGCCTATGCAACATCCACCCACTCAGCCTGCGCTTGCTTGAGAAAAGTTTTGCAAGAGTTCCCATGGATCATAACGGAATCGGGGGCGACCTTCACCGTGGACTGTCTCACATATCCAATTCATGGAAGCCCCAAGGTTAACCGACTAACACACACACACACACACATGTGTATATATATATATATATATATTCCCAATTATTGAGAGTTTAACTGGTGTGCTCTTTGTAAGGCGTTTTTACAATTATTAAATTATTCAGCAAGAGATAACTTACAATGGTATAAAATATATTATTTTTGGGGTAGTTTGTAAAATTTCTACGAAATTTTTATTCAAAAATAAAATATGAAATTGCTTTTTCATAATCGATTACTTATAGTTACTTTGTAATAGGCAACTTTAAAGGTTGCAATAAAAATGCAAATTGTTAAGTTGCATGTCACGCCGTCCAGCCGATGCTTACAGTTGCAACCTTTGAGAGAGTTTTAAATGTAAAAACTGGAGTCGACGAGTAATTGTTTAACTTAATTATTCAATGGCATAACTCCCGTACAAGCCTTTTGCAAACTAACCACCGTGGTATAATTAACTGAGATATCTTTATTAAATATGCTTACTAATGATAAAATTATGCATTAGAGACGCGAGATAAGTGACCTGTAACATCACGAAGGGTGTATAACCTAAATAAATGACCTACACGAAGGATTATGTTGTAATCTTCTTCTTACTCATAAATTAATCATGAAGTGCTGTGCAAATCTACGTTGTAAGATGGATTACTCATGTATTTTTAGTACAAAGTGATTTTAAGACGTGAGATTTGTTTTGGAAACATTAAAAAATTAATTGTAATTTTAGTATATTTTTATAAATTGCGCTTAGTAACATTTACGCAAGTCATAACACCAGATTATACTGTAAGAGATTTAGTTATATTTAAAATTTGTATTTTAACCTCGTATTCATATTAAAATGGTAATATTTCAAGCAACATAAAATTAAACGCCATTTTAGCACTATATTGATTATATTGAAATCACTTAATTAATAAGATAGCGCAAAAATACAAAAGTTTTTATTGAATCAAGTTAGATTTTTTTTTCCAAATTTTCTTAACAATATTAAAATTCCACGTTATTTTTTTCTTTTACATGGTTAATTAATTGCTACTGTTTCTATCACAGAGTTTTTGTTACATCTGTGCTGCCTTTAGTAAGATGCAAGTACCGCTAGTTTTTGAGACTTGTATTGGAGTGAATCAGTGCAAATCATTATACCTGTAGCCGGAGTAGCCACACCAGATATGCTGTTACCTGATGACAACACACACGTGAAGTCTGAAACCCGGTGTCTAGTATTAAACAAAAACAGGTAATCAATAATTTTTACGACAGGGAAAGTATTTCGAATTCAGGAAACGGTCTGAATAAATTTAGCAATCGATCGGATTATTCAGACTTATTACAGCTCGTTAATAATTGAGTAAATATTTATTAGCAGACATGTTTGCGTCTTCGGTCTATCAATACGAGGACTCGCCTCTAGCCCATCACAGTACAGTGTTTTCTCTCTGCTCGTTGGCAGATACATTTATTTTCGGAGAAATTTTCACGTCCGTAATAATCGATTAGAAAATTGTAAATCTTCCGAATTGCTACGTCTCGAATACAACGACGGCGAATATGACGAGAAAGTCTTTTGCAACGATTATGCGTAAGAAGAAAAGTAAACAGATTTCGTTTAACACCAAGTTACTCACCGTGTAAATATAATGCAGGAAATTTTGTAATGTGAGTAAAATATCAATTTTTCTAGTGTGACTCACCGTAAGGTTTTCTAGGGATATTTTTTGAAGACGCTGCGCGTCCTTCCACCCCTTAGGGTCGCTCTGGCACTTCCGCAAGAAGTCAAGTCAAGCGGAAACGCTATTCGGTCTCCACTGCAAACATCGAACGAGAAGTTTCACTTTCAAGCCGTTGGTTGCTGCAGTGCCTTGTTTATTTATTCCTCGGCTGGCTTATTGACTTTTTTTTTTTTTTTTTTTAATTTTCACTGTAACTTGCTGCGCTTCGAAAGCGGATTCTCATGGCAGACGAGGTTTTGTTTATTGTTTTACCGCCGGCGTGATGATTTTCGAATTTAGTAGAACACAAAAACTTTGCAGAAGAAGTGCAAAGTGATCGCGACCGCAGCGGCGGTTCGTCGCATGGTGCGCGGTTCTCTACTGAGGTCTTTATCGTCAGAGACCCGAAGAAAGACTACGGAGCTGCAGAGACGTCGAGAGAAGGGGCCCGCGGCTTCACTCCTCCCCCGAGAGGCTCCGGTCGTCCGCTGCTTTCATCCACTCCGGCACCAGCTCCCGGCTGGCGATCAGGTCGGTTGCCGATCCGTCTCCAATAGGATAATTTAATCATAATTTACAGCAAGTGTACGATTAAATTTGCTCAATACGCGGTACCCGTACGAAGTTTTTTTGCGAAATCACTGAAGTATTTTTATTGCGATAGCTGAGTATTCAAAAGATCCGTACTGACCTAAAAACGCATTCACGATTACTCTTGAAATTATTTATTATATACAATACTTTGAGTATGCAATAGTAATAATATGCAAACGATTATTTTAAAGTTCATTATTGTCCTAAGATCGGTTTCAAATCACAGAGCTCCAGGAGTCTCAAGGACTACGGTGCAAGGCCACGATTACCAGATGTGGGTTTGAATCCTACCTCTTTTATTCAAAAAGAGCTTTGATGGTGTTTCTTGTTCTTTCATATGTCAATCGACTGCCTTAATAAAGTAAACACGGAAAATACAGATACGTTATACATCTAATAAATAATTTGATTTTCTTTAGGGGAATGATGAACAATGATGTGATACGAAATAGCAATAAGACAACATATATAAATAAACATAACGGCTAGGTATTAATATGCTTTAATTGAATGGAATATTGTTTTAGTTAATAACAAGTCATGGATGATCGAACATGGTGAGTATCAATTGGAAAGTGAATTCACGCTTCTTAGACTATCGAATGATTATATGCAGTGTCTATTGTGTAAGTTGAGTTTGTACACTACAAATTGATTTATTTTTTATTCATTTACAATTCCTCTACAAGTGAATGTAAACGGCCTTCTATATCTACGGTACTGTGTTAAAGAAGGCCGTAACGAAAGTGGCAGAAATCCTGATAAGGAAAAAGTCTTAAGAGGCAAGTGTGACTGTCTGGCATGAAAAGTCTCCGATAATTTGTCTCAAGTAAACCAACTCAGAATTCTTTCTTTTTCATTCCTTGATTAAAATTATGAACTGTCTCCAGCTAATGCAAGGAAACCAGGATTTACCTGTACACACGAAGGTAAATTCTGGAGACGTTAAGCTGAACACAGGCATCTTTCCCGAATTCTTTTTACTGGTAATTTTTTGCGTTTTTCATTTAAGTCTTTATATATAATAGAAGCAAACATAAGCTCTTTGTTTTTTATATTATCTGGGCTTGGAAGTCTTTCGCTTGTAATAACTTGTATATGTTATCTTTGTGATACAATATAACAATATTTTTAATTGAATATCAAATTGACCTTTGCAAACTACTATAGAGATGATATATTAGATTAGCTTTTTACAGACTTCAAATCTTTGTACCGGTGTGACGAGACACAAATAATTATTATAACCATTATTTAGATTACCATGGAGATCGAAAAAACACCAGACCGCGACTTTATAGTCGAATTCCACACGTGTGAACTATATAATTATAAAAATATTATTAGTACCATTATTATTAAAAAAAAGTTGCATCGGTAAATTCGACTAAAATGTGCGTCTTTTTACTCATAAGCAAAAAGTGGACTACTCATACTCATGGACAATAAATTGACAGTACCTATACTCAATTTACAAGGTTTGAGAATTCACATATTATAAATAAATAAATAATTACTACTTTTGACGTCATTCAAATTACTATTATTATCTCTTCCAATAACTAGTTAAAATAAATATATTTTTTTTAATATTTGATTTTAAATAAAAAATGATAGTATGAATATAAGAGAACGCAAAGTTTACAGGACATGTATGTCAATGCAGTCGTTTTTCAATCTTAAAGAACCTAACCTAACCTAACCTGTTGACACATAATCAGCTGATTCATTTACTCGGTAAGCAGGTGAGCCAGCAGACAACGGAGCGCGCCATCAATCACCTGACGCTTGATTCTAGTGGGAGGGTTGCATAAAGCTTTTCTCCGAATGTCATTACCCAACAATGTGGCTCTCAGATCTTACTTTCTATGCAATACTTCTTACTTGACTACTTATTCTTAATTCGATCGTTTTCGAAACCTGTAAGTTCTATGGATTATTGATATATTTCTAACGAAATATTTAAAAAAAAATTACTTTTAACTTTAACGTAGATATTCAAAAAATCCTGCCTGCCGATGTAAACTGGAAGTATTGGCGGAACGAGTCATTTGATATAATAATAATTATTAAAAAATGAGAGACAAGAGCAATTATTGATTTATTCTCTCATAGATTAAACATTGGCGACACGAATATCATATAAAATTTGTTTTAAAAATTTTACTTACGGATTGTTTACGCTGCCTTAAAAAAATATGTCGACGGCGGACAAACTCCCACAATCAGTATTTTTTTTTAATATATCGTTTTAAATATATAATATTCTTTGATTTATATAATAAATTGTGGAGTGCGTTTATACACAATTGATCCTAATTTTGCAGAACGAAAATTCCCCAGGCTTACAATTGTTACAATTATCTATTATTGTATTTTGTTTTGTCACTTGTGTTGATTTAAAGTAAAAAATAAACGGTGTATGATCAATGACTCACTCTTTTTGCATAAATTTTTTTTAATAAAAATATTCTAATATATTTTATAAATTACTTTAAGTATATAAACACATAATTTTTTTTCTTTTCCAAATCACTTAAATTTATGCAAGATTATGATTTTGTATTAACATAAACGATAAAGAAAAAACATAGATATTTTATGTGTATATTTCAAACAGAGTTAGTACTTACGTCAAAAAGTTTGTTCTGTGTAGATTGATAAATTTTTAAGACTGTTTTTTTTTTCAGATCGAAGGGCAGGCGTTATTCCATCAAAGGTTGAAATAATGGCGAAGGAAATCCCTTCAACCCTCTTCACCCCGAGTCGCTGCAGACGCCGGAACCGATTTACCAGCGTCGTCACAAGTTACTTCCGCCAAGTGGAATCCTAATCCTTGACGCGATTCAGTCTAACAATAGACACTTACCGGAGTGATGGCTTAACGAGGAATGTGACTCCGAACGACTCGCATGGTGGTTAATTTAATTACACCACCATAAAAGGTATTCATGTCATACTAATCCTTACCACAGCTACCACTTCTGTTTCCTGATACGTTGATAAAATCCGTAACATTGTACGTCAGTTTACGTGCTAAAATGATCAGCGTTATATGTTGAAAGCGCTTAAAAATTACACATAAAAACAGGTTAGAAGATTTAGGATCTAGCGTTTAATTGTAACCTTAAGCTTGAAAATTAAATTTTAAAACATCATTTGATTCAAAGCTCAGTGACAAGATCGATGACTTTCAATGAACAGGTCCTTGCAGGTGAATCCCAAACAAACATCATTGAACTGAAGGCTGATAAAGTTTTAACAAAGATGTTTTGCTTGTCAAAAAAAAAAATTCATTACACTAGTACATGTTTTTAAAATTAAAGTACGTTTAAAGTATAATTTGTAATTACTGCACATGTGATGATGCAAACTTTAATCGAAAGCAATTCTTTTGTTATGGAAAGTGTGGACGAAACATAATTAATCTAATTGAAAACTTGTATAGTTTATACTCACTTTCTTATAAAAAGATTATTTAAAAAATTATAAATTATTATTGAAATTGGTTTCAGAAAAAAATATTATATCTAATTTATCAAGTATTTTCAACGCTTAATAAAATATAAATCACTTCCGATTTCGAAGAATGATTATTTTTCCTTTGAGCCGTCGGTGAGATAATTTGCATTTTTTACTGTGGATATATTTTAATAAATACTCAGCAAATTTGCATACAATTAAACCTGAATAAATGTTACCTCACGATTCCGACAGGTGCATGCAAATTTATTTTCGAATTATTTATTGCGGCTATTATAACGACGTTATTAAATATCAAGTACGCGAATAAATATCATCGCCTCGGGTGGGGATGTTAAGGGGGAAGCCTCACAAGGGATTTCAACTTGATAAGTAGGACTCTAATAAAAAAATTATTTTATTTACTTTGAAAACATTCAACCTACATCGTCGTTATCTTGGCAAACATAAATAAGGTAGTTTCACTATATACTTTGGATAAATAATGTTCTAACTAAAATTATAGTTTATATATATTACTTACAGCTTTAAAAATTCCCGTTTTAGATTTTTATTATATAATATTTTTATTGTATATTTTATTACTCACAATATCTAAGAAAAATGTTATATTAAATACGTTGAAAGTTTGTTACTCCATCCCTTTGAAAGCTTAATAGAGTCAGTCACAAAAAACATAATTGAGTTTGTTTCTTGATCGTTTACCCATTGATATGTATTATTTGTTTAACTTAAACAAACCGTAATTTTACTCATTAACTTAATAATGTTAAATAGAATTACTTTTGGCTAAGCCAAATAAGACATAAATGGTTTTTATTATAATTTACAAAAAAATAACAGTATTATAAATAAACAGAATACACTAATGATATGAAAACATATTAATATTATTTTCAAAAAACAGAAATGATTTCCAATCACCAGCTAAATCCATCAATTATATATATGAAAGCACTTTATTAAAAGAGTATTATTAACATTTTTTCAGACGTTTTTCAGGAGTATATTAAATAAAGCTTTTCAGACAGCTGTAATTTTTTTCAATGAACGATATACGTCGATACAAAGTATATCCACGTATTTATACCAAGTAGTTTTAGTCGCTCAAACAATTATAAAACAATAAAATGTCACACAAATACTTAATTAATAGCGAAGCTTTGAAAAAGCTAGTCGTGCTTTTCATTTGCGAATGAATTCCTTTATTTGCGATTTAATACAGAAGCACCGGTCCATTGTTTACAATCCTATTCATCGATCCTCCATCGTTCCGGCGCAGAAAACTCACTCGAGTCTCCTCTCGTCAAACCTATCAATAAAGAAAAACTTGAATAGAAAAAGAGACGAAGGTTATAAAATACCCCGCGTCTGTTTTTGAAAGATATTCATATAATATTTAACGATTACACTGTATAAACCCAATGCCTATAGTTTTCCTATAGCTGTATAAAATCAAGATATATTTATGTATAATTTATATTCGCTCAAACAAGTCGTTAGATCCAGTGAAATAAAAACAGGTACTGTGCAAAGCAGGTAAAAGGGCAAGCGATTTTAGCAACTGCGGCTGTGGTTGACCTGTAAGGTCTACAGTATTTCATTGGTGCACAAAATCCAAATCAAATAAAAAATCACAGCAAAAACCAGAAAAAATTGTTTATCACTATGCGTGTATTATATACAAATTTCTATGTGTGGTTTATATAATACATAAAATAATAATACTTAATAATTTCCTTTTTCTTACATCATTTTCTTATAATGTAAAAGAAAACTAACCAACCGTTTCATTAACTAAAAACTACTCAACGAATTACTTAAACCCCGGGGACTTCTCATGCCTCGGTGTCCCGAAATGTTACCTTTATTTATCGGTCATTTTTTTGTTACTTTATCGTGTATTCATCTCATGAGGGAAATATAAATATATGATATTAATAATCCACTTGAGCACACTACCTAGATATATTCTCCGATATTATGTAATATATTATAAAGAAGATTGAGCGCTTTCTTCCACGCATATTATATCAATATCATGGCAAAAGTATGACCATTATTTTTTTAAAAACTTCCGTTTTTTAATGTCTCTCCGAACTTATAAATATATACAATATAAACCATTTCTTTTTTTACTTTTGTATATATTTTTTAAATAAGCTCTTAGCACGAATTAGATCTTATCTTACACAACTCGCTCTATTTATATATTTAAAAGGTCCATACAGAACAGCACATTTTACCTGGAATCCTAATTATTTTATTGATTCAACATAAAATACGCTTTTTAAAGTATGTTTCCCGTTTTTATTCCTTGCTTTTTTGGTATTATCTATTTAACTGCTTTTTGTATTAAATTTCTTAATTTCTAAAAAAAATACCAATTCTCTGATCGACTTGAATGACAAGTCATTGTAAACACGTCTCTAATGATTATTATTTTTAATAAAACTCATTTTTATTTCAAAATTTGTTTATTTGATGCTGTTAAATACACATACAACTTTTTTTTTTAAACTTGTGAATGTTCTAAAAAAAATATTTGTATTACTGAATCATTAAGGTCGGCTATTGAATGTATTTAAGAGTAAATAAATGGTAAAATATTAGAGAATATAGACCTAATGACTTGCCAGTGTAACTAAATTATCTATGGTCCTTTTATAAAAATTTATTGAGACATCAGACCATCACATTTTAATAAATTTACTTGTATATTAACTATACACACCTAAATATTATAAAGATAAATATCTATGCTTCAAATTTTCAAACTTGGCCTTTATACGATGAAGATGACGTTTTGAAAAATAACTTAGCGCTGCATAAGTCTTGATAATGTTTAATACAAACATTGATATTTTCTCTTTTTTATCACACACACTTCATACTTAAAATTAAACCGTGGATTCATCGGCCGTGACTCTTGAATGTCATACAAAAAAACTTTCAAATCTCTCGATGGAATATAATCTTAATATCTATATCACTAATTTCATTTTTAATAACATTTCACTAGAAAAAATATCACAAAACATATAGTTATTTAAAGAATAATAAATAATTAACTAAGACTATGTAATATTATATTCTATTTACTTAACAATAAGTAATCTTACTCTAGTAAAATGTGTGTTTGTTGTATAATAAATTATTACATAAACTTATTACATAAATAAAACAACTTATTATCAATATGAATAAAAATATTCAATACATATATTGAGATTAAAAGAACATTTTTTTTTATTAGTTTTGTTTTAAACAAAACTATCTGGTAGTGAATGAATCAAGAAAATACAATTATACAAAGATTATTATTAAACAAATTTTATTTCTATGAAATCGTAATTTTTTACCGTTCTAATTTGCACTGAAAATGCTCAATATAATTCGCTTCCTTCTCGAATATTTAATTCTTTACCACTGCATCCTATTCATATATTCTATTTTTTTATAATATTATCATCTCTTTTCAATTATCACACCTGTTATATTTTTTGTTCTTAGTTGTTCACGCTGATAATAACTTAGGAAGCCTTAATTTACAATGTCGCAATACAAGAAGGACGGACCATTGCTGTTTCAGAGAGGCCATTACTGTAAGTTCAGATTTAATGCTGTGGATATTATCTGTTAAAAAGCTCACTTTAAAAATAAAGGGAGCATTATGGTCGTGCTTTAAACCGTGAAACGAATTCAGCTGATTTTTTTTATTATTATTAATTCCTTCCAATGCAAAATTGTGTATTGCAGGTAGTGTCATTTTTTGGAAGCGACCTGTCCAAAAACGATAATGTTGAGGACTATTGAGTAAAGTCCATGATATTTTTAGATACGATCCGCGTTGAATGAGACCTTACAATTATTACAAAAAAATATTTTTTAAATTAAAACAGTATTATAATGGTATTCGGACAGAACGATATGCATTAAATATATTTGAACGATGGCTCTAGGTCTAAACAAGCAGGCTACTCTTTGGAGAGAGCAAAAATTCCTTTTGACTTCTGGGGCATTTAACGCTGCATGAACATGTAATAACTGTCATTACATGGAGTGGCAAGCTTCCGAGTGGATAAACGTCTTCCGTTCACACTCTTCGGGCGGTTTCCCACTCCTTCAGGGGGACCGGAGCGAGGGGGAGGATTATAAGAACAAGTTTTGTAAATATTTTAATTCTCAAAATATAATTTATATGGCACTACTAAGCTCATGTTTAACATTTACATTCGAAAGTATAATCAATAATTATAACAATTATACTAAATAGTAAAAAATATACTCTTCAAACTACGGTTATCATTATATTATAATCTAATCAATTAAAACTATCAACTGTGCATTTGGCAAGTTATTTTCTTATCTATGCAATATAGCATGCTTAAATATATAATAATATTGAACTGAAAGATCTTTCACATTTGAAACACTGTTACCGAACCGAAAAAAATAAATAACTTGCAGAATTCAAGCACGCGCCTCGCAACGTGAACGCGTGTATGGGAAAACCCTCGTTAGTAAATATTGCCTACAATTTTTTTATATACAAAAAGAGGCTTTATTTCGGCGATCAAGGCTTTCTAAAAAATACTACCTGAAATAAGCAAATTTTGAGAAATTCCACCGTTTCGTAATGTGCACGTCCGGGTTTAAAATAAAAAAATTGAAAATCCACGATGTATTATTTCTTCGATCATTGAAGTGATAGAAAAAAATATTAAAATAAAACCGGTCGCTTGCAAATATAAATTTTAATTACTTCAATGGTGGTATTAAAACTATTTCCGTATAGAAAATCGGACACACACGATCGCACAGATCAGTTATTAATAATACTTTACTAATTCAAACATGTTTAAAACAATCAAACAATTCATTCGACCGCAGTCAAAGCCGCAAAATATTCGCAAACAACTATAGTTTTCAATGAAATAATAAATCATTTTCATTAACTCGATTGCGCGAATGTGCTGATCAGTGATTCCATAACCCAACATCTGCGGTAGCTGTTAATGTATTATTTAAATTGAGTCCATTAATTTTGTAATTTTAAAGTGCACCCACTAATATTGACTTTCGTTCATACGATATTTTATAAGCTTGGGGGGTTTCTTTGCCCCTTGATCTAGGAGAGCATATCGATCATTTACCGATTGTTTGTATGATTCGATAACGCCCATCACTACTCTAAACTATGATTTGTATAGATCGATTTTTGTGCATACAATATCAAAAGAGCTATTGTGCCACGGGTGTAACTTGAGAGTGAACTTAAGACGTTATCTTTACTTTACCATGAGATTCTTTCTTATGGTCGTCGTGGGTCAATCGAACACCTTTCGATTATCCGTATATGACAATAACGCCTATAACTACTCGTAGTAGAGACCATGAAGATATGATCAGGTTCATACGATATCAGAAGAACTATTATGCTGCGGTTGTAGCTTGTCAAAGCACATGAACTTGGAGCGTTCCCTCTCGTCTACCATGAGTCTCGTAATGGTGGTGTGCCTGTCGAACATCACCGCCGACATTTTGCGTGTGTGGCCGGAAACTCCGCCTCCGGACTTCCTTCGGGTCGTCGCCATAGACCTGCGCCTGTAGGACATAGCTGAAGCGCAAAACTTTTTCCTGGTTTCTGATTCCTCCAGCATTGCAGAAACGTTGTCTATCCCGATTTCTCTGTCAAGGTCTCTAGCTAAAAGTAACTCCCCGCAGTCAGCCTCTTCGCTCCCGCTTATATTTACATTATCTTGCACGTGCTTACTATCTAAATCAACCCTTTCGCCAGTGTCTCTCTGTGACGTAATCGCCCCCCGCATATCTTCCATCTCGACCCACATTGACTTTGCATTGTCAACCAATGGAAAGGGTTTCTTATCTGTTTTGTTAAGTTGAGCAGTTTCCCTGTTTGCTATGTTCTCCGTGGTCGATTCTGGGGTGATATTTTCATTAGAGCTTTTACACGGGAGTGTAGTGATGTCGAGGTCTTTTAAATAAATGTCTCTAGAGATCTCGCTAGATTCTGCAGAGTCCATTAGAAAGTTTTTTTTCTTAGTGGGGGCTTTCTTGCTGCGACGGCAATCCGGAAGCTTGGTTGCGCTGTAAGGTTCTTGGTCTTGATAAATGGTGACAGTTGTCAGGGTGTTATTGTTAGGGTTGATATACTCCAGCTTCAGGTTCTCTGGAAACTGAGAGATGGCCTTTGAAGGAGACACGAGGGTGTTTTCCAACCCGCGCTCTCCTTGCAAGGAATCTTCTCGTTCACCAAACCCGAAAATGCGCTTAACCGATGCGCGGAACTGCAAATAAAATAACACGAAATATGGAATAATATGTATTTAACAAGCAGAAGACATCAAAGTTCAGAAAATATAAAAAAAGATTAATTAAATAAGCACTTATACTCTATAATCGTAAGAAGTAAATAAAAAAATTAAGAATGGATTTTCTTTTTTGTTATGTTTATATTTTTACATAATTAAAAAATCAGGTTCTTTACAATATTGTTTACGTCTTAAGATTTAATGGTTTTTATAGACTTTTTAGTTGACCGGTCATGAATTTGAAAACAACCAGTAAACATTATATTATTTTAAAAAAAAATTGATTTATCTTTTAACTTAAGAGAAAACCTCCTTTAAAAAAATCCATATGTGATTTTAGTATTTAGTATAACTCATTGGTTCTAACCTCTAAAAAATCTACAACCTAGATTTTTTAAATATAATAGGTTTGTAGATGTTTTTTGATTCAAGTATAATTTGGCCAATGTTGCTTCTTACAAATCAATTCTAACAACTACCCTTTACTTTGAAAGGGTGGCTAATAATTTTAATATTCAGATTTTTTATGTAATGAGTGACCTCTATTTATTTAGCTATCTTTAAAATATATGTTCATCAAGCATAAAAAATAAACTCCCGAAGTTCGAAGGTGGTGCTTTTAGTTTTTATACTGGCCTCCAAATTGCGATAATAAGCTAAATAAAAACTTATTATTTCTTCTTCCAATTAGAATTTACGTATAAAAAAATACATCGTCTTTATCTTTTAATGATGATTTATTGGCTGCTTAGGCCGAATTAAACACTTATTTTCTTCGTAAATATTTACAAATAAAATTGTGCTTATCTGTCTACCTGTTTAAGACGAAAAAAAGTTGCAAAAAACGCATTGATTTGCTAATTATTCTTTTTAAAAAAATCAAGTATCATTGGTCGGGATTATCTTGTTTTCATGAAGATATACACGTGTAACACATTTTATGTTCCAGACCTTTCGTCCAAAGTAACTCTTAAACCATGAGTCGTGCCACTAAGAATAAGACTATAAATAATTACTTCTTTCCTTGAAGTATATACAAAAGTAGATTTTGTAAAATTTCAATTCCTATATACTTCTTTACGTTCAAAGCAATTTAAGGGAGAATTAGATCACTTTGTACCTGCGTGTTCATCCCCACGTATATGACAGGGTCGTAGCAGATGGAACTTTTGGCCACCAAAGCAGGAATCACACCTACTGCCGGAGAAACCTAAACCGAAAAAAAAACAATTATAAATAATATAAAAATAAAGCTTTTTTCATACACACAACTACAAAAATTTGTCTCAAGATTCAAATTAAAAACCACCGTATATTATTTTTTGGTAAACTTAAAAATTATTTTACTAGTACGATGGCTGTTTTTTTGCTGTGTGGGTATATTTAATTTTTCATGTATTGGTTTACAATATATTTCTAAAGGTATTTTTCTTTTTGAAAAATAAGTGGTGAGGAAAAGAACTGCTGACTGCATATTTTAGGAATTGGGTCTGTGTTTGATGGTCATATTCTGTCAATCATACTTTACTTTTCCATAGATGTGAAGAGGGTTAGCTGATCCATGTCCAAAATATTGATCCAATTACCAAAATCTATATCACGACTTTTTGAAAAGTATTATAATACTGCTTGTTATTAGAAACGATTCATAACATAAAGAACTCTTCTTCCGTTGTATTTTTAAACAATAATCAGTCAGCTTCTGAATTAACTTGTGAATTATAACAAGATTATTTTGATGTATTTACACATTTATATTCTGATTTTTATAAGAAATGTAAAAATATACAGTTTAATAAAAGCACTTATATACATTAAAAACGGCGATGTATATTCTTAAAAAAATTGCAACACTTGTTGGGTTCAAGTTCTTTTAGCCAATATAACTTTTGTGAATACACTGTGTCATATTTCGTCTATTTACAGATTTTAAATGTTTAACGACTTTAAATTTTTGACTTAAACGCAAATTATTACGTCAGTTTTATCATAAAAGAGTTTTAATATGCATTTGAAGAAATCATTGCACATTCATATTTTCATAATAATAAATATATGCGTTGAAAATGCAAGTAGCACAATAGATTCTCATAAAAACATGTAAATCATAAATCAATCAAATTATCTTTATCAATCAGGTCTGTTCTTTTAATTTTGTTATGGTCTTCCTTTTTTGTGGTTTTACTGTATACACGTGCATTCTCAGTTATTTATTTTATAATATACCACAAGTTAATTTATGCACCATTTTTCTTAATGGATTAACAAACAAAACTACAATAAAGATAATTTGAGAGAACGAAATCCATAATTATTTTATTTTTTTAGAGAAAAGGATAGGGATAGTTATGCAAAAGTAGAATAATTTTATGGAATGTCTAGCTTTATACAAGTCCGATATTTGCATAACATAAACGGATATCAGAGAAGGCTCGATTTAAACCTGAAGATGATTTATAATTAAGGTACTTAAGGTACCATTGATTTATCACCAAATTAAAATTTGTTTTTGTAAAATTTCCTTCGTCTTTGTAATTTTTCAATTTGCTAACAAATAATAAATATCAAAGGACTTCCTGAAATCAAATCAAATAAAGCCTATTAAAATCAAAAACCAACTTCAAATTTATTTAATTATGTCTTACCCACTTGGATTTTCATTTTTGATATAAATAAATAGTATTTCAAATTAAATTATTACCTCGTGGATAAGTATAAGACTACAGATGCAAATATGTATAAATCGTAGTTACCATATCGTGCGGCGCAAACTGTTCCATGAGAGCAAGCACAGAGTAGGGTGACCAGGCCACTAGGAACGTGACGATCATGATGAGCACCATCATGGTCACCCTAGACTCGGCGCGGGTGACTCTCCCCATCCGCAGTGTATTCTGATAACCAAATGTAACCAAAATATTGTTTCAATATTATACAGGGTGTCCAAAGAGAGTATCGGGTATTTGTTAGTTCAGTAAAACAAAAACTACTAGTAATCAAGTATTATTTTTATTGTTTATTATAAGAATACAAAATGGAAAATTATATCGAAAAGATGATGTTATCCAAATGGTGACCGTTACGCGCTGCTGGCACTCTTCTAATCTAGAACAAAGATTAAGATAACACGCTGACACATAGCCCCCGATATTGCTGCCATTTCTGACCTGATGTTTTATTACAATTCCGTTAGGTTCGTCGGATTGTTCTCATAAACCCTATTTTTAAGGTATCTCCATACGAAATAGTCAAGAAGGCTAAGGTTGGGGCTTCTGGGAGGCCAGTTGATGTTACCTCTACGTAAATTAACCTTATTAGGGAATAATTCGTTAACAGCTTCAATTGATTGATTGGATGCATGGCAAGTTGGAACCACGTTCTTGAGTTGAAACCTTGAAACTCCTGCAACTCTGGACCCAAAAAAATTCGCAGCATATTGCAATAACGGTCACTGTTCACATTCACCCAATACTCTTTTTGGACACCCTGAATATAGATAAAGGTATATTAGAAAATGCTCGAAATATTAACTATAAATTATTTATTTTTGTATCGTGCTCATGAAAGCACTCCTCAATTTAATTTTTGTAACGTAATAATCCGAGATATGCATGACCACCTTGAACGTGACCACAGCTCAACATTGTCACAGTGTCACGTTCATTATAAATCATGCACGCTGACTGTGACATTGTTCAGTTGTGGTGTCTATTAACGCCTTCTGCGTAGAAGGCCGGATCGGTCCAAAATAACTTATCTCTAGAATATTCACTACTTCATCGACAGTCGCGCTGGGTACCCTGGCGATTTCGCATTTATTCCTTTTTAACTTTTCGTTAAAAAAAATAAACTATTTTGTATATAAACTAAGTGAAAACAACTAAAATATAGGTAAAGATGGTTACTTTTTTCATCGTCCGTATGATGTTGAGGTACGAAAAAGTGATGATGAACATCGGCAGGATGAGTCCAGTTACGAATAGGAAGACGATGTACGTCAGGGCGTTTAAAGTCTGCTCCTCCCAGTTGATAGAGCAACTGGAACAAACAAATGCACAATTAACACAGATGACTTAATCAGTTAGACATATGAATTAAAGATAAAATATTATCTTATTTTTATTTTTGTATTCCAAAATATAAGGAAACCTACTGTACGGTAAATCTATTTCATTAAGCATATTTTCCGATATACATATTTTTTGCAGTTACGTAAAACCACCCTGGACACAAATTAAGGGAGCTTTTTTTTAATAAAATCAATACTAAAGTAAAAACAAAGTATTTCTAAAAACATGCACAAAGCAATCTTTTGGGTCATAATCATAAAAATATAATAGAATATTCATATTTATTTTAGTTACATGATTCCAAACACAAGCCCACGACCTTCAAATCTAATTATTATTTGTAATATTTACAGTTTGAAGACAGATTTTTTGTTTTTCTTTTTCAAAAAATTATAGATAAAACCTTAAACCACTTGTTCTTTTATATAAGTTTTTAATTTCTTCTTTCTTCGAATATTTCCAAGTATCATTTTTCGGAAACAGTAATGCGAAAATCTTCGGAGAATTCGACAACTTCCTGCCGGTAATTCCCGGCTGAAAAAAACGCAAATATTCTCAAACTTGCGTCTTAATGTAATACTGTAAAAAATACATAGATTTTGGTCAAGAGCTTAAAAAAAACGCGATTAATATTTAGAAATATTTTTTTGTTCTCGTGTCTGTAACCTGGCCGCGTTGGCTTGTGCAATCATTTATAAATGCACGTTTACACAGTGCGAGCTAGCGTACGAGTGCTTTCATAGTGTGAACGTATTATTGGGGCAAGTAGGAATGCAGCTGGCGTGAAAATTACTTGAAAATATTTTATTTTTACTGCCTACTTCTATTACACCTCATTGCAATAATTCAAAACATATTGATAAATATATCAAAATGTCCAAAACAATGTAAAATTCAAAGAAATGAAAAACTTGGTATTTTTAAAAAATATATTATTTAGCTAAGTTGCGCGATGTGACACTGTCCGTTTTATATAATGATTTCGTTGGTTTGACATCACACCATCAAACTTGCTCTGTGTCATGCCAAAAACGACTGGCATGACACAGAACAGCTGTCTACTAGCACTGTGTAAGCTAGCCTCGGCGCTAAGTGTTTTAATTACACAGAGCAACTAAGAGCGGTTTATGCGAATTTAATAATACTTATTGTACGCTTGACGAAACTGTTTAAAGAAACGCTTTTACGAAAAAACATAATCGCCACAGGCGTTAACTGTTGAGAAAATAGCTGACAGTAATCATTGTTAATTGTAATTCCGAAGGTAGAGCTGAGCAACTGATAAAATATTAAGTAAACTTAATTGCCAAACGAAAGTTATTTCACCAAACTTACCAGAACAAAAACACAGTAAAAATTTCTCGATACAGACGTACTTCTAAAAACAAGCACACTCTGTTGTGACTATTTAACTTACTTGTTTGCAATGAAATACATTAAGAAGGTTAAAACTTTAATGTATAAAACTTTAACTGAAATATTTTAAATTTGAGAATTTCGTTATCTGCTCCGGAAGCAGTATGCCTGAAAAGTCTTGTTGCTGAAATTCAGGAGAAGCGATATTTTTAGGAGATTGTTTAAAATCTTATGCAAAAAAAACACACATTTTATTTTTAATATTTAAAAAAAACCTTTATTGGATATTGACAGTATTCAATACAGAATATTTTAGTTTTTGTTAAAGATTCAATCTAAAATTTGCTTAGTCATTATAAACAAGTTTTGGTAAAACATTAATTGGCGTCTTTGCTACGTTTAATAGATTTTTTATATATTGTTATATCCAAAGAGATTTGAAAAATTGTGCTAATATTTATTACAAAAATAAGGTATAACGGTTCCACACTTGCATACAACTATTCAAATTCTCGTTCAGCTCTAGAGCCGCAATAGTTAATTGGACACAACAACTGCCTGCGATAACCACGGAGTTGAAGATTTAGATATAATATTATGAACTAAATATTTTTCTTTGAATCATTTGATTTGTATATTTATTTTACTGGCGCACAAAATTTGTCAGAACGCTTATTCAGAATATTATGATTGAGAATAACGCAGTACCTAGGAGATAGCTCGAAAGCCCAGAAATTGTACGGATTATGTCTCTGTTCGTGTCTCTCGAGAAGCCGTGGACATAGTTTGTGTCAGCTGGAGGCTGGAGCGGTGCCTGTGGACAGAGCTTGTTTGTCATCTCGCTATAGCCTTGTTCGGTAGATTTCTATCAAGGGTGGGGCTTACCGAGATACCCCCAACATGGTAACGCGGTAAATCTCCACAGCCAGGCTGATCCTATTGTGCAAGGAAATTGTTGAAGTTTCAGCCTTGGCACTGGATGCCTCTGAGCGTTGAGATAATAAAACGCTATCTCACTTGGCTCACTCTACAAGAGTACAATTATAAACGTTCAATATAATTTTATTAAAAAAAAAATTATATCTAGGTATGACATCTAAATTATGCTCGGTGATTAGCGATCGATATACTATTTTAAAAAAAAATTATTTAATCAATTATTTAAAATATACTGTACATTTTAAGTGTAGATTCAAAAAATGGTACGTATAAATCCTAAGGGGTCGATTTTGATTTTCCGGGGTTCTACGTAAACCGATCCTATTCAGGCATGTCATAAATATTTCTATGTTCTGTATGTTTTGTGTATTTAATAGTAAAAGTTAGTTATTTCATATTACATAGTATTGTAAAGTCTAAACGATCTGATTTTTTTAACTCTACACTATTTACATATCTCTACTCTATCGTCTGTAAAGCAAATCTGATGCTAGTATGATTAGAAAAATTCAATAATAAACTAGTAGGAATCTATAATAATAAAAATAAAAATAACGATGTTCGGAAACCTCAAAGTATTATTAACTCTGACTAAAAATCTTTTCCTTATCTTCGATTTAGAGATATGTTAATATCAAAAGTATCTAAAGCTTTGCACAAGGGGTGATGTAGAAATCAAACGCCAATCCTTCAGTAAGTGATAGTGAAGTTCTAAGCAAATCAATCAACGTCAACCAACAATCATTGTCAATTCCTTTCTTCGTTTCAATCCCCGTTCGAGTCTCTACGGGGTATTGAATGGACGTCGCAATAAAATTCAATTTCAATGACTGTATCTATTTATCACAAGAAACATGTTCATGTCACTCAACAAAATCACACCCCATCTCAGAGGGAATGCGGATTTGCTTCGACTCCAACCAACACCACCTCACGAGGGCTTACATTTAAACATTTAAAAAAATAAATAAACATAATATAAGCGAAGAGTGCCTGCGAGTCCTGAAATATTTTTCTAGTAGCTTATGTACATCGATTCCTCGTTTGCACATAAAAAACTATATTCTTAATAAATTACAGCACTACTGTATGTGTGAAAAGTGTTGATTTTTTCAAAATATTAAATTATACACTTTGGCTAAAGTTTATACAACGTTATAAAACGATGTTATATATTTTAACCCATTCCTTTTAACGCAAGAAGGTTTCCGTCAGGGAAAGACATTTTATCGTCGTAAAAGATTTTTCGGGGATAAATTCATTTTCAAAGAAATTAACAATGATTAATATGAAATTATCAACAACTTTGAAATTGCCTGTTAAAAAGTTACGCTTTAACCAAAGGCCTTTCAATTCCACTTCTACCGAAAACCAAAACCTTCAAAAATATTGGCAATCGCTAATGTCTAAATAGAACAGGTAACCTCAAAAAATTTCTATAATAATTCTTCAATTCATTGTTTTGATTCATTCATATACGGAGGTTAAAAATATTTTCAATTGCGACTAAATATGCATCACAGAAACTTTCGTATTTGGGGTAATTTAAATATTTTTAAAGCATTAAAAAATACTAGGCCTACGTGGAAAAAAACCTACGTCGATAAGCATCTGCGTAAGATAATCTCCAACCTTACAATTCAAAAAGCTCTACTTCCATAGTTATGTGCGCATACTTGAAGCAAGGCTTGAAAAGTTAACTAGTTTTAATTGTGTGTGCTCATGTAGGTATGTTATATTCATAGTTTCAAACTTATTTCATTTTCCGAGTAGAAGCACATCTGTAATGAAGTGCAGGTACGTAAATTACTCAAAACTTACAACATTAGTTCTGCAAGAAGAAACTTTCAGGTACACATATTAAATTGCAACTCTACGAACTTGATAATTGTTACATATTTCTAAGATTATTCCTAACATATTATTTAGTAAATTCAATATTTTTGACAGAGAGTACTTGGTGGAATTCCATTTTAATATTTTGAATAAAAATACTTGAGTGATTTTCCACATTTTTGTTTTTATTAGTGACCGGTTTCGCCAACCTTTCACGTTGGCATTATCTCTGTTTGATAATGCCAACGTGAAAGGTTGGCGAAACCGGTCACTAATAAAAACAAAAATGTGGAAAATCACTCAAGTATTTTTATTCAAAATATTATATTATTTAGTGTTACATATTACTAGATTAAATTCAATGATTGATGAGAAAGCACCATTGTGAAAAAAAGACTGCGTATCTATATCATTAAAAATAGTTAAAAAAATATTGAAACAGGACCCCGGATTTAAAATGATTTTTTTTATTTTTTTGTATCTGACGCCATCTATGTATAGATCCCGGCATCAAAATAGCGTAAATCTTATTGATAAATCGTGCGACTTGCTATTTACGTACAAAATTCAATGTCTCTTGGAAACAAAATAAATAAGAAATTATATAATTTCTTAATGATGAGTATTTTTTTCACCAAGAAAATATCTAATTTACTCATATTTCATATGCTATATATATAATCGAAAATATATACGCACAAGTAAATAATATATTGTACATGTACAGTAATACCCCGCTTTACGCGAGGGATACGTTCCGGAAAAAATCGCGTTAAATGAAATTCGCGTATATCGGGGTGTACGATTAAACATACATACTCTAAATTTAATATAAAAAAATACGAATCATTTGAATCAATCACTTTAATTCTAAGAACACTTTATGCAGTATTACATGTTATTTATACTGAAAAATACATCTATTTCCTTTTGGGTAGCGTTTCTTTTACGTTCACGTAAAATACGTTTATAACACCCAACGCTGTTTTTAATTGTTAAGAAAAGTCAATGACTACATTATGTTCATACACATTCTTAAAATAAGAAATTCGCGTAATGCGAAGCATTTCAACGCGAAATTTGAAATTCGCGTTATAGTGAAACCGCGCATAACGGGGTCGCGTAAATCGGGGTATTACTGTATAGGTACCAAAGCACCCTATTATGCGTGTTGGTCTGCCGAATGGCCTCATACCCCGAGAATGTCTCGACTTCCATGTTGCCAGCCTGATTACGTAATTAATACTGAAGTATTTGGTGGCGCCGAAGGATGTTACTGTGGTGAAGAGTAAATGATCAACTCTGTATGAAGGTGTTCCTTTACTGAAAGTATCGAATTTCAATTAACAAAAGCAAAATCCTGAAGTATCGATATCCCGAAAACAACCCCTGAGAATATTATACCTGCTTTCTGAATAACCTTGCACAACACTTTTACTGGTGGTGAACCTTTGTTTTAATTATGCGGTATATATATTTTTATTACTAAGAGTATCTGTACCTATTTTTGTTATAATTGATAACGTATCGTATTTCTTTAAATTAAAGTTAAATATATTAATTTTGTGACAAAGACGTAAACGTCTCTATTGCATCTTGATACTAATCCCAACATTGTCTCATCTTTGAGATCGGGAGAAGATTATAAAGTCTATAAATCTGATTTGAATATTTTATTTAAACCTTTTAGTATGTAAAAATTGCCATTTTGCTAATTATCATTACATAATGTTGTATAAATGGACTTTGTTTTATCTTAAGTTTTCTCATCGTTACATGAAAAATCATTGCTTTCTTTTGGGTTACCTGTCCGACTTTTTTTTTCAGCTTGCGCTTCTGCGCTTTGAGAGAAAGCTTTGTCTCTGTAATAGCTCGTCTGATCCTGACTTGAACTAGAAAAGTAATCTATCGAAAGTCACTTCCATCCTATATGCTAAAATATTAGCAAGGCAAGGAAAATCAGCTTTTTTAAATCATATTGTCACTCTCGGATTTTTTTATACAGGATAAGTGAGTGAGACTCCAAATGGAAAAAAAATCGTTTATCTCCATATTTTAACAACGAAAATCATATTTCCAAGCTATCGCTTACAAAATAAAAGATTATCAAACAAATAATTTCAATCTATAATTTTTTCATATTGTATTATAAAGCAAGTATTTATACATTATTATACTCTTGCTTGTAATTTGACAAGAAGTAATTTACTTGAAACTTAGTACACATAAATTTATCTATAAGGAGAGGTCAAATAACCTAATATTACTTCGGAAGCAATTACGCGTATTATTATACAACCTTAAAATTATGGATTAACTTATGTGTCCAATATCCAAATATTAACTTTTGAAATATATCACTACTACGATGTTCTGCTTGTTGATATTTATATATGATACCACTATGGATCGTTAGTAGAAAATTACTCGTTAAAAGATCTTAACATTATCTTATAGCAACTTACTTACTTCAGGGTAACGAAACTTAAGCTTTGTATAGCATTTGCTAAGGTAACGAGGCAAGCTTTTTTCGGAAAGTTAATATTTAGATACAGAGCCACAACTCTCTTGTTAACTAAGTATATTGAATAATAACGGTGAGTAGATGAGAAATTCCATCTAAAATCGCAAAATTATGGAGTGTTTCATTAAAATAAATATAAAAAGCTTAGTTACAATAGAAACATCTGTCCGAATGGTATCTTATCTAAAAAAAATGAGACCACCCCACAAATACGAGTGGAACTGAAACTACTTTTATATAACTTTTTTTTCCACCCCGCATTATTGTATTTAATAATTTAATTTATTCGGTTAATACTTGTTTTTTTTATTTCTTCATAGATTCAATTCAAATCATCAAGATGATTGTATTTACAGTGAGTTTTAATATTTATTTTGATTAAGCTCTTGCGACACACCAAATTTTCAAAATTCATTGTATTTGTCCAAATTAACATATTTAAGTATCGTTTACAAAGTTGTATCGTTGGACTTATATAAGCGTTGTATTGAAATTTGTTTTTGGGTATAGATTAGGATTCGGGGAAATCTGAATATTTAGTGGGTTTGAACACAAGGAATGTCTACAGAAAACAATTATTGAGCGATTCGTATGACTGGATTTGAGAAGTTGGGGGGAGCTTACCTGAGCTTAGGGGTGTTTACCTGATGTTAGCGGCTTCGTTGACGTACCCACCCCAGCCGAAAAGTGGGGGGGTGGTGACCAGCAGGGAATACAGCCAGATGCAGAACACGGAGCAGGACGCTCCTCTCATGCTCAGGTGTCGGGAGACCAGAGGCCGAGACACCATCAGGTACCTCTCGAACGACAGCACCGTCAGCGTGGTGATGGACGTGATACCTGCAAGACGATCATTCCCTCAGTACACAAGAATTAAGATTAAACCACACGTGTTTTTAACAAAAAAAAAGGTACTTGTTTTTTATCCGACCACCAAAACACTTGTACCTAACCTAACCTAACCCAACGAATCGAGCGGTCATGGAAATCTGCAAAGGAACGAAATATACGCCACAGCTGGACTCATCGTCATATGATAGATTCTTATCTCTGCGAGTACATATACATACAGATAAAAAACAAGTACCAAAAAAAAACCTTAAGTTGTCATAATATATTTTTTACTAATATGATTATTGTACCAGCTATGTCAGCTTGGGGATGTAGGTTCTCGAATCCTACACAAGTCACGATGATATTTTATATGAGAGTTTCTTTAAAATCATATTCAATGCGTGAAAAAATGTGTCTAATCATATTAGTAAGTAATATAAGCCTGTAAAGGTAATTAAAACGCACTCAATTGACGTTCAATCCACAAAATAGACATATATTTAATTTTAACTAAAAAAAAATTATAAGTTATCTGTCGGAAAAATCACTTCGAGAAATTCAATTCCACTAGAGAAGTCGTAATTTTTTTTTCAACACAACCTTGTGGTTTAATTGAATACAAAAAATGTGGTATAATTAAAATCCGATCTTTTGTTCATTGTGTCATGCGAGAATTTATTGAACATTTAAAAAAATATATTATTATATTAAATAATTTATTTTATTTTCATAGTGTTATTAAGAAAATAATATCAGAACTGGGGTTTTAATGAATATAAAGCTATAGTATTCTCTGTATTGTGGATATGCTGTTTATTATTACAATAAAATAAAACCAAATGGTTTTGGAGACTACGTTTATTTTGCTTATAGCGAGAGCTCTTTCGCCGAACACGGCATCTTCAAGACTGAGACTAGAGTCTTGAAGATGCCGTGTTCGGCGAAAGAGCTCTCGCTATAAGCAAAATAAACGTAGTCTCCAAAACCATTTGGTTTTATTTTATTGTTATAAAATGGAGTATTACAAAATAAATACCAGTTCCATTAACTGTTTATTATTCTTTTAGGACTGGGTAGTTAGTTATATTGGGTTTACTAGGTTTTTTCTGATTCTGAAAAAAGTTAGACCAAGAAGTTAGCGTGCTTAAAGAAGAGTCTTTGGAAACTTCAAGGAAACTGAACGAATCTTTTTTTTACAGTAAGAATTAAAAATAACATGTAATTTATTATTGTCCAACTTCAATTCAAACTTATGTTTGTCGTAAGAATCAGTGACTAGTTCCTTGAAAAGAGTGGATTTAAGAATCCTTTTACGCAATCGTAAAGATCCCTTCACTGGTTTACGCAAAACGGTTTGAAATTCTCTGATCTGTTATAAATATTGAAAATCAAACAAAGAGACTAATATGTGAAACTAAAAATGCTTTGTATTTATTTATGTCTGCTACAAAAGCCGCAAAGCCTTTGAAATCATGGTGGACATCTGAATAAAGAGTGCATACTGGAATTTGTTTTTTGTTGTGTTGTGAGTTTGTTTTTTTGTGTTTGGTCTGAAAATGTTTTTATAACCCGCTCATAGTCAAATTAGTCGTAACAAAAGGTAATTGGACTTGTGATGGACTGTGCAACTTTTGAATTTATTTATTAAATTATGGTTCGAATATTTAATTATATTTGGACAGCGCTGGGCTTGAAAAAAGCATATAAATCAAAATAATACCAAATTGTATAGTTTTAATCAATAAATTAAATTATATTAATGAAAATATGTGCTTTTACAGATTAGTACATACAACTGATAATATTTAAAATTTAAACACCAAATATGGCTATCTAAATGGATGACGATTGTTTTCTGTTCGTGAGCACTTTCGCCCTTTATTGGTTTTGGACTTATTCAAAGACTTCGAGAGATTTTTGAAGAACAAAAGCGCTCACAATCAAAAAAAAAATCGCTATCTCCAAGTCAATTTTCAAAACAACGTGTACCCATCCTTTAAAAAGGTTATATAAATAATAGAGTGGTAAAATTTCGTTTAGAACAAACTGATGTTATTGAATATATTTTCAGATAATTATTCTATCATTCCATTTTGTTACTTTACTCTTGAATATAATATTCAATTGCTTTAAAGTTTTAAATAGTCCTAAGATCTTATAAACACAAAGAGAATGAAAATCAAAACAGGTTACATAAATAACTCTTCGATATATTTACTATTTTGGTCTTTCCTTGAAGGTGGAGTATTCATGGACAAAGCCTAAATACAGGCCTTGTAAGCGATTTCCGTACTAAACACCCATTTCGTAATGTCAGGGAGAACGAATATATAAATGTAAATTGCATGAATATATAATAAAACGAATTTTCTTCGAGACGTTCTCTGTATTCCACTTATATAATACAGCTCAACCTGCAAATCTAAAAATCTTCTAAAGGTGCTTTTTATTACTTTCGCTTCTTATCTCATATAACACGAATTTTTTGATACTCCATCCAAATTTCTGCTACCTTTTTTTTCCTGAAAAATTAAGAGCCTTGCTACCTAATTGCGAAAAATTGGAGGATGTTTTAGATTGCGTTTTGGCTTGGAATCCAGAGCACATAAACGTAATAGGGGTCGTCCTGTTGTTAATCTTTCCAAGCTTCTGGCTCACGAAAAGCTCTTGGCTCTCAGAATAATGGCCGAGAGACTGTCATGGCGTTAAGAGTATCTAGCTTGATCTAAGACCACCTAACTGAACAGGATGCTGTGAGAGAAAAACCTATGGCGACAGCAAAGAGAAAAAAAACTTTTTTAAGTTTGCTTATGCTATAATAGTAGTTTTTTCATTGGTATATATCTTATAATCCGTGAAAATTATGCTGATTTGAGTATCTGTATTTACCATAGCCATGCAGTTTTCCAAAATATTTGGCTTGTAGGTTCAGTGATATAAAAAATGAACTGAAGCATTTGTTATTTTTCATTGCACTTAAAAACTAGGTTTTCATATTTTAAAACAGTCTAAATCGTCCCACAAAATGTACGAACAAAGCATTTTTGTATTTTTTTGTGAACACGTGAAAATAGGACAAGTTTTGACTGTTAAACTTTTCAAACAAAACTACAATGTTTGCTATTTTTACTTTACGTTGCTCGTTTAGCAAGGCAGAAAATATGCAGAGGCAAGTCTTTTTTCTATTTTAAATTTGAACATATTTTTTGTTACAATTTCGTATAAGTAAAAAAAAATTGATTTCAAAAGTATATGAATAGGCTTAGTAGGAAGGAAGTAGGTAATGAATTTCATTTACCAAATGGTATGAACGTAAAAACTTTAAGAATTTTGGGATCATTATACAAATATAAACTAAGGCGCTTATTCATAGCAAAAAATCCTTTTGAAGAGAATTCTCTGTATTTAGCTATTTTCAATACTAAACTTACACAAGTGTAATCAGAAGCCTTAAAGCTGGGCAGTTTGAAAATATTTTTAAAATTATGTTACTATTTTCGACCAATTTTGTTGGCACCGCGAAAATTCATTGAATTATGAAAAGTATGAAGGCAATCTGCAAAAGCCTTTGAAAAGCTAGTGTGCAAATATTTGTAGACTCCTAACCAACTATAAATTTATATTTGTGGTTTTACAAACTAAACTAGGCTATCGTGTAGAAAATAGTAAACTTAATTTACATGTCAATAAATTTAATCAATATTGACTTATTGGAAACATTACACCGGAAATACCCATCACTATAAAACAGCTGGGGAATGCATTGGAAGAGGTTCTGCTGGCAACGGAATATCCTTTGATCCGAATAAAATGTCTGATCGGAGAAAACACCCTTTCAGTAAATACGTTTCAGAATCTGATTGTACTAGAGGCAAGTTCTCTTTCAAGGCAGCTCCAACCATTCTGCAATGTCTGAAAATAATTGATCACGTTTATTGACACGTAAATATCGTATAATATATTACCTTCAAGTAATGAAATCATGATGAGCTTAATTATTGATCACTGAATTATTTACCTCGGTGAAAACGTTCTAACTCCACCTGTTACTAAATTTAATTATTTTGCGCACTTTCTTCTGCAATTCACTAAATAAATAAATCAAGTATAATATGAACGTAAAATTCTTGTATTCAAAATATTTATTGTTAGTTGTTATTAGTAGTAGTTTCAACAGTTCGGCTCGTGCAAGGGTAGAGTATTAAAAACCTGCAACTTCGTCCTAAAATTTTACCTGTGCTATAAAAGGCTTACCCCTGAAATACCCCAACATATAAACAAATAAAGAGTAAATAAACATTAAAATGGCTTCACAACACAGATAAGAGTATCCGCGTATAAAGAGTCGGTAAAAATCTTTTACCTCGTAAAACTTTACTCCTAATACCTGACTTGCTGCTAAGACTCTGCACTGGGAATTTAATATATCAACAGTAAGTAAGGAGATAACAAACGTTTGATTTGTGAGCACTTTTGCCTTTCAATGGCTTTTTCAGACTCTAGATGCATTGAAAGCGCTCTGCATTAAAATTTGTAGTAATATCTCAATTATTTGACTATTGACTATCTAAAATTTTAAATTTTCTTGGGTTTTTTGTTGTAATTACTATATTATGGAATTTTCGGATGTTGTATTATAATATTATATTATATTATGGTATTGACTTAGAATAAATAAATCGCGGCATGGGTTCAGTATTTTTTAAAATCAGCTCTGCCTTATGATTCTAATACAAACTGCATTAGGTTAATAAATATTTACTTAAGCAAAAATATAAAAGCCTGTCGCATTTTAGGAATATACACGAGTGATAAATGTTTCTTTACAACTCTGCATTGCTTCCTTTATTTATTTTCTACGTCAGATTAAAAAGCAAAAATACAGCACAGTTCGTAAATAGGAATGAAAATTTATTATAATGAATTCCTTTTGAGAAACACTAGACTAGACTCCATACTCAAAGTAAATCTTAAAGGTAAGAGGAAGGTGCTCTTATTAGCTTAAACATCTGCATAATTTTTTCTACAGACAGTTTCATACATCACTCACAACTTGAAGCATCAAGTGACTAAAAGCATTCCAACTTAATATTTATAAGAAGTGCACAGTTCTATGTATTATAATTATTTAGAAATTTTTTGAATAATATTTTTCAATAACCTGTTCTTTGTTTGTTTATTGAAACTTGAGCCAACTTGAAACATTGCAATGACAGGTTTTTATGTACAGACAAAATAACTTTTGAACATATTTAAAAAGATTTTTAGGTCAAATAAAATAAAATTTACCAATTTATGCACAACAGATGTTTGTAAAATAACTTTTCGACAAAAATGTTACTAAGTTCTTTAACTTTTATAATTTTTTTTAAGAATTCCACTGTGAATTTCACGCTTACCGGATACATCGCGACATAAAATTTTAGTTTTGTAAAAGTTAGATACTTTACCGGAAATGCTTTTGGAACACTCGGCGCTATCTCTGAACGAAATCTGGATCTTTTATAAAATTTAACAAGTGACACGTTGAAAGTTTCACCCCTACTTAAACATTAATCGATCTACAAGTTCCTAACAAGCCTTCTCTGTTCACCCTATCTTGTTATTTCCGCCTAGGTTTATTTATTGATTCAATTGTAAACACATGTGGGAAACCTGCTGATAAGGTATTGCTTTACCTTCAGAACTACGTGGAGTTAGAATTAGATACGACTCTATGAATATGTCAATATTGCTCGAAACATCTAGATAACTTTGAATCATTATTGTATTGGAACGATAGTGAGTGGTGATAAATTAAATACCATTTTTTTATATATATATACATTAATACATTATATATTTATGATTCACTAATGAAAGACGAGGTTTCTTTTTGAAACGTATATAATATAAACAAAGCCATACCCTTCGGCTATCGCGGTTCAGTGTTATGACCAATCAAACAATTGTAGCTCTAGTGAGTGAGAGATCTAGACAAGTGAGTAATAACAATTAATATTCATTCCAACTTCTTATTAAAGAAGAGTTGTGCAATTCCACATTACTCCTACAGAGTGGATCCAAAAAAAGTATGGAAATTACAATACAATTCAAAACCTCATATTTTTAATATATATTTGGTTTTGAATAAATCGTAGCATAAAGATAAGTCTGAAATCGGTAAAAAATACATATTAATTTTGTTTGTATAATGGGCGTCGATGTAACAAAACAAAGAAAAAAACAATCTTTGAGTAGAACTGAAGCATTTTAGTAATTTAAAATTCCCTGAAGCGTCAGCAAACGTCGAACAATAAGATCTCTAGCCTTGGAGACGGAAGAAGCTGAGGAAACGGATCGGAAACCCGATCTCTCTGTTTACCGAGCTGCATGCCCCCGGGACCTGCCGCATTCATAATAAATGGCAACTCGACTCTATACATACTCTGAATTCTTCACAATATCCCAGAAATCTCAGTGAATTATCGGTAAACTACGTACGACGCCATATGCATTGTCTTTAAAATCACAAGATTTAAAGATAACTCCATTGTAGAGCCACCGCTTAACTGGCATACCCTTGACGAAAAAATCCTATTCAAACCCACTCCATTATTAAAATTAAAATTCACTGCAAAACAAATTTAGTATATAATCTTGTTTTGGTCAACAAAATAAATAATAAGCATTTCTAAATCAATAGGTTTTCAGAATACAATGTCCGACTTGTACATTAAACTATGAAAAATAAATAAAAAAAACACCACTAAAGATACAGATTTACTTTAAAATGTTCCAAGAAAAGACTTCACACGACCGCATTACTGGATTTCTTGAAAAAGCGACTTTGCTGAAATATCAAACTTTATAAATCCCGGTATAATTAAATAAACATTTAGGAAAGTTCATAAGCCGGCAGAATTACAAGAATCCAATTATTTGGAACATGTTACGTGCGCAACAATATTTTTTAAAATATGTAAAACAACCTCAAATATATTTATCCGAAAAAAAAACAAGAAACATAATAACAAAAGACCTATTGTTTTTATTTGGTGAGTCCTGAAAACCGCGTTGTTTTATTTATATGTATTTATTCAAGACTTTTTGATTTGTTTTTGATAACATGAATGTCAGACATTAATTTCGAAGGTGCTTTATGCGATTTTTTTATAAATATGTTCCCTTTTCTTTGATTTTATTTTATACACTTTTTTTTATAATAATAACATACTTTTTATGCAAATAAAATGTTAATAAAAAATGATTTTTTGTTTAAAAGCTCTTTTTTATGAAAAAATATGAGATTTCGACTAAAAAGTTCCTACAAAAGCCCTACCAAAAGCTTTTATATAAAAATCTCTTAAGACCTCAAATCTGAAAAAAAAAAAAAAAAAAAAAAAAGAGCCTCCGGTTCTTCCAGTCTGGAAAGCATGGAAAGCATGTTATAAGCATGTTAACTATATCTCATAATCGGGGTCTAGGGTATTATAATATGAGCTTTTAAAATGAAAGCTGTCAGAAAAAAAGAGCTTTCAGTTCGAAGATTCTTATTCCTAATATCAAAACCACAGGTTTCAAAATGAAAGCTCGGCTTTTAAAGGAAATAAAGAGTTTTCCGCTCGAAAGTTCATATTTTTTAAATTGACAGCATAGTTGGAAATGGAAGCTCAGCATTCAGGAAAAAAAAAAGAGCTTCCAAAAACCACCAGAATGACTATTTCAAAAAGTCCGATTCACAGGTAAACCACTTACTAATTATTTTATAAATTTATCTCTACCAGAGTATCTTAGTTCTATATAATTTTAATTTAACATCCATATATCATAAACAAGGTTTTTTTTATTTATTTAATCGTAAAATCGTTATTCGCTTAAAATCAATTTTTGAAAACCTGCACATTGCTTACATTTCATTGTGTAACTATTTGTATTTCTATAGCATGGGTGAATTCAACTACTGACAATCGGTTTATTGACTTGACTCGTAAGGTAATGGCGTACTTTAAGACAAACAATAAAATGCTTTCTAAAGCCTCGATCTCCTGTAAAATGTATTGGTAGGTCTACAAGAAAAGCTTCCGGAAATAGAAACGACAGATATGGGAAGACGCTTAGCTATGTGAGAGTTGCCTGAATAATTGATAAATTAGATAATTACTAGTGAGAAAAGAGCCTTTATTTTACGTTATTGTAAATATTAGTCGTTTTTATTTATAAAATTAGTATTGCTTTATTATTGAGTGTTAAGCTGTATTTTATTTTGGAGTTTTTGACATTCCATATCTCCAGGGACTTGCTTTAATACCGAGACACCCAAAAATAAAATAACTACAAAAATGGCTGCAAAAACCTACGGACGTAGCATTAAATTATGAATATTTTTTTCATTATTTTTCATCATAATTTATAAGTTTTCTCAACTACACGCGAAGGCGTTCACACAAAAAAAATATCATTTGGATATTTATATTTTTTGATACTGAGACTTGCTGCATATGGTGGCAGGCGGTAAATGAAAACGAATCGTTGGTAGCCATTTATATATCCAGATTTAATCAAATAGTTTACAATTTATGCCTACCTTTACAAATTATATATATTTTTTCGCTTTATAACTGCAAAATTGAATTAAAAACATTTTGAAGCTTGCGTTTTATTTTATGCAACTACTCTTTTTAATGGTCCCGTTTTAAAATAATTATATTTTCATCAAACGTTTTTCTGCCGCAATGCATGTGGAAAATTTTTTTCGCGTCACGTCCTAAATGTTCCCGTCATCCCTTGCTTTGAACTTAATTCGGGTGACAACTTGTGCTTGGAACAGGGGTTGTTGTATTGTGAATAAAATTAATCCCGGTCAAAGTTTCCCCACTCTACAAGCAGATTTTACATATTCATAACAATTGGTTTCAAATTAAGGTGAAATTTAGCTTTTCGCTATGAAGTTTTAGGTAGTGTGTATTAAAATCATAACTTTGACTCAGTAAGTATACTAACTAATGTTTAAACTTGGCGGCTTCTAAGAATTTTTTATTCTTGTCAAGGAGTCCTTTGCGTTTAATATTAAAATAAAACTATACAGATGACACACTTAAGTTGTCTTTTATCAAATCTGGAATTAGACCTGAAAATTTCAAGTTTTGAAAATCCATTCATCTCTCCGCGCCGGCCTCAAAAGTACTATCCAAATAGCTTCAGTCAGTTTTGAATTCAAGATCATATGGATCACTATATATCACTGGATCTAAAGTGCCAACTTCTATTGATATATACACCCCGGCACTGACCCGTGGTGTCCATTTCAGTCCCACCGCAGCACTGCCTTCCTGCAAATAACATACAACGAAAGACTCGTTCCTACTAACCGCACTTCAGCGATATCCGAACTGACTCACAACATCGATCGCACTGAAAAAAAAACCATCACACATCCAAAACACTTTAAGAATATTTAGTATACAATAGTACTTAATTTTCATATTTTTTTAGTAATGTGACGAGAATACGACAATAGACTTTAAGCACTTAAGATTTTTAGATTAAATCGCGCATAGAAAACTTAGTCCATCTCGGAGGGTGTTAAGGACACGAAGCGGTATTAAATATGACAGAATGTCACAAGGAAAGCTTTGTTTCTTCTGGTCTTCAATTTAAAGTTCCGAAAAACCAGTTACTTGAAACCAGTCTTGCGGATTATGCGTTGTGGCGCGTGTCTCCCGACTTTTCTGTCAATCCTAGGACCACCTTTGTGGATTTAAATATCTGTCATGCCTTGCTAGTTACCTCCCTTTGAAACAGGTGTTAATTATATCTATTATATATATATATATATCTTGCATTTTAAACGTGTGTTAATTTATGAATGTTTTTATTAAGCACACACGTTACGTCACAACTGACAACCGACCATTGCTAAGGACTGTTAATTTCATCATTTTTTTATATTTAAAGTAAACAAGCAATTTCGTTGGCCTTTAAATTTTTTGGCATCTATATTTTGAGAAAATTTCAAACTTCTCTTATTATATGTAGATCTGTTTCCAGATAAATGTAAGCAAGTCAATTGAATGTAAACGTATTATCTGTAAATATTTAAACATGTTCCGAGGGTTTAGCTTTCCAGGGCTCAACTCATCTATTAACGCCGGTCTTCAGCAGCCCCCGTGGGGTAGCTGGGCTGTATTTCATCCCCATATAACTTCCTCTGTACATCCCTACCCCCTCCCTTAGTGGACCCTTCTCTCTTGCATCATTCGATTAGCTGCAACCATCCTACTGTAGAGTGTAGCGTTAAATGCACTTGCCTTTAGAGAACAGATGCTGTGTGTGGCGTGTTAAGAGTATCTAATCAAAAATCACATCTTCATTTGATTTAGCACGTTTTGTGGTAAATAAATATACGGTAACACAAATAAATTTATACCCGTGTTATCGCTTTGTGTTTCGAAAAATACGGTATTTAATTCAATACAGTTTACTAAACAACAGTTTTTGAAGGGATCGACAACAATAGTTGAGGTGAAAAAAATAAAAACGAAACTAGATATAAAAGCGGGAGTAATGAAGAATATTAAAAGTATGATTGTTTTGATAAAAAAATTAGAATTAAGTGTGAATTTTTTATTTTATTGTTTGTAGTTAACAAAACTGTTAACTAAGGAGGTCTGTCTGTCCTAGCAGTTCTTTATAATAAAAAGAGAACCCTTTTGGAAATTTTTTTCTTTAAATAAAAGTTTTCAGTTATTTCTCTGTGTAGCTGATAGTGGATACTTGAAACAAAGGATTTATTAAATACTCTCAAAATATCCTTCTACCAATCATTTAATTCTCCATTATTCAGTTGCGCATAAAAAATATACAAACTGTTTTTGCTCATTATTCCAGACTCATCTTTCTGCAATTTTATTTTTTCAGAAACCCAACTGTACGAAAGGGTAAATTAACAGACGAAAGCAGGAAGGCTTTCATTCAGCACTGCTTATAAAAATGTCCGATTTCAATTTATTTCGTACACATTCACGGAAGCCATTGTGTGCCATATTGATTAATATTTAAATTTCCAAAATACGAAGCGGCCTACAAATTGACTATTGTTCTGGAACCTTCTTGGTTCTCCGGTCCCCATTGTACCTCCGCACCAAGCCCACGGCCCTTATATGTCCTATTACAGTGTTCGTCAATCACCAAAACCAATCCAACCGCCAATCGTCAAACCCACTATATTATTTATCGTGAGGAAGGTAAAAAAATATATTCAATTTACTGGTAGCACAAAAACTTAATTTAGCGTAAAATCCAAGTATTTTGAAATATTTTTTATATATTGTTTTAGCATAGTTTCTCTAAAGATCCTTTAACTTAAATCAAGTAAAAATTAAATCAAATAAAATATAGATAAAATAGGAAATAATATAGTTTATATCCACCCTTAACTCAAGCCTTTGGCTATGAAGTTCAGTAATTGCTCTCTCATTCACGATCTAAGAATATCCCGTGCTTCTGCAAACGTATTTAGAGTTTTTTTTTTCAGGAATATATTTGCTGAATCGCCACATTTCAGCAATGCTTCTCCAAGAAATGTGTTCGTAAATTTTATTAGAAATATTAGTTTATTGTGTGTATTGTCGCGTTTTAAGTTTTGACGCTTTGATTTCGGTTCTAGACATATTTTTTGGATATTTTTTAAAATCCCTACTGGAACTAAAAATTGGATAAAAGAAAATAAACTCGGCATAAAACCCAAGAACTGAGTGTTTATAACTTCTTTGAGAATTGTTGGTCATGTCATCATCATTGTTGGCGCTTTAACCCGCAATGAGTCATGGTCTCCTTCAAGAAAATATACCAACGCTACCACTCTCCATTTCATCAATCTCGACAATCCTTTCTACCACCATATTGCCATTTATTATTCGGTTAACGCACAATCTGATGTACTTTGCAATTGTTTTATAACACCCGCTTTTGATCGTGCAAGTGTCGTATATGACTCAACAGTTCGTTTTATCGATTTTCATTGACTACTCTGACATCCTGGTACACCTTTGCAGTGTCTCCTTCAAATGCCATTATCTTTTTCTGGCCTTTTTCAGAGCTCAAATAGGATATATGCTCTGATCATAGCGTCACACTTGTCTTGCTACCACAGTAATTCACCAGTTGTATTATTTACTGACTATTGATTTTCATTGCTTATTCGATTTATCAAAGGAGAGTTGAATTTGTAATTTAACTCCCTGCACCCACTAGTAGACTGTAGAGACCACGCTACCTTCAGTTTGAATATACAAACACATTACACATTCTCTTTGACAACCAAGCTTGCATATCCCTTGTGAACAGTTTCAATCGAACTTCACTACAGTCAAAATAATTAAAATAAAACCCGTCTGTTTCATGAAATAAATATCACACGTCGTATTCGAGTATTATACTAACTCTCAAGAAGAATGTTTTTACTGTGGGATATACCTTATAAATATAATAATTTGGTTATTTAAATCCACTCCTCGAGTGGAGATAGTTCAAATAATTTATATTTTAGCATTAAAATTATTTTATACTATAGGTCACTTAGGTACTCTGATACTATAAAAAAATTAAACTGAAATGGGAAATTTCTAAAAAATAATACGACATTTTTATACTTCAATGGAGATGTAGAGTTATTAAATATTTATTTGAGTATGTTCGCATGCCTGCTTTATCATTAATAAAAAAATACATTATATCACGTTTCATTATATTATCATACTCAGAAGACCCAACACCCATAATATGGTTCTGTACATTTTTTTATTTTATTACTTATCGGTTACACCGGAATTGGTTTAGGAAATTTCACCCCAAGACATAACGCAATGCCTTTTCACCCCGAATATTAAATTACTTCATTCTGTGGGCTTGTAATTCTTTTGGCAGATAAGTATAATGCCTTTTTGACGAATATCAACTTTGCAAAATAGTTCGGACAGATTTTGGTAAGCTCATTTTATTATCAAATTTGAAAAATACTGCAATCTGATCTTTTTTCGGATACACAATTCGTTTCCTTTTTACGAATGATACCATGATGCTTAAGCCAGTGAATAAACGAAATATTTGACAAGAATTCATGTCATTAATTTATTTAATTATTTGTTTCAACTCAAAGTACATTCTCAAAAATAATGAAGTCACATTATCATATTGAAAAAGCAAAAAAAATATTTCCTTATGTTTCTTTTGCTTAAAATTCTCCGAGACATTCTTTATAAAATTAAAAAATACCTTATACATTCCCTCACTGCTGTTTGAATTCTAGATAATTCTTATATATGCTGTAATTTAATGAAAAAGCAGCCAATGGCGGGTCGTGAAGTAAAAATAAATTCGTATTCGTATATGTACGAGGAAGTGAAATGGATATTTCAAATTGATCGCGATCTTAATTTTCAGGAGTAAATGGGATCAGAAAATTGAAGATATTCTGTGGTTGATCCATTGATTTCGTGAGTTGCAAATATGGATACTGATAATAAATAGTATTTGTCATAAAAATTATTTTTAAAAAGATTTTCAATCGTTATATTAAACTGATGAACCTAGTTACTATAAAAATCGTTTAATGTGATAATCTACTATTTAAATCAAATTTTATACACAGTAAACATGCACCCCACCCCCGGAGCGGAAGCCCTGGCAGCCATATGCAAAGCATCCCTGGACCTCTTCTACTTCCCCGAGGCGTGGAGAAGGGCCGACGTAATTTTCAGAAGACTATAGACCCATCAGCCTCATTTCAAATCTCGGCAAACTCTTCGAGAGGATCCTGCTCAGACACATCGCCAGCCTGACAGGATCCCTCAAGATCCTCCCAGATGAGCAACACAGGTTCCGCCCGCTTCACGCGACCACCCACCAACTCCTAAGAGTGGTGGAGTACATCTGCGATGGTTTCGGAAAGAAGGAGACCTTCCTCGACGTGGCGAAAGCCTTCGATAAGGTCTGGCACAAAGCCTCTGGCCTCCTCACAAAGCTCCACACCTTAAACGTAATGTCTCGCATTACGGAAAGACAAGGCAATCGATTGGTGAAGATTCATTATTATAATGATAAAAGTACCTTTGTATCGTGTCTTCACTTTGAGTTTATTATATTTTTTACATGACTAGTTTCGACCAAATAGACTAGGTCATCATCAGATGCATAACATGCTTGTTTAGTTATACATCTGATGCTGACCTAGTCTATTTGGTCGAAACTAGTCATGCAAAAAATATAATAAACTCAAAGTGAAGACAAAATACAAAGTTACTATTATCATTATTATAAATAAAGTCATGTGATGTATAAAAAGTGCCTTTCATTCATCAATAATATGGATTTTCACTTTGCTTCCATTTATAGCAGTAAGCAGTTACTGAAAGCTTCGCTTCGTCCAGGGTGACCTGCACAAGGGAAGGGGAGAAGCAAGTTGGTTACGTCACAAATTGCAGGCCTCGTGTTTCACGTCTCATGTCTCCCACAAGCCTCAGCCGACAGCCGCAATAAATTTCTTACAGGATGAGTGCCTTCAGTTTTCATACTTATCATTATACAATACAACCCCAGCACCACTGTAAATATATAATTCAAGCAAGGCGCCACAATGCCTGTAAATAGACACGGCGTCTCAAGAGTCACGGAACGATCTTGAATTAGGATTAAATGTTAATGATTTCAGTCATTATAAAGCACTTGAAATAATATATATTTTTTATCTTTTTTTATATCAAAGTAGGATTAATCTAACAAGAAAAAACTGGGTAACGAAGGCATGATTTAATTTACGTGATTTGGAGATAAAATTTATCCGATTTTTCATTTAGATTTTGTTAACCGAAAATGTTTCTCTAGTTTTACTTCAGAAAGGTTAAATATTTTTCTATTGAGCTTAAATAAAAAGACGCTATTTAACAGTAGAATCTTAAGCGAGTTCAAATTACATGATTCGGTTTCAGGTTTCGCCACGTACAAAAATAACAATGTTTTTTTTATTTAATACATTGCCGTCTTGAATAAACAATTTGATAGTGAATCAGGCTTTTTCGGATAATAAAGAAAATTACAGTTTTGTTTCACATTTTTATTTTGCTTTCTGCGACTAGATTTGCCACTTCATATCATGGCATTTTCAAGCAAAAGATTTTTACTTTCTGTTTAAAAACTGTTTGCAAAAAATAAAAATAAATTAATATCAATGGGTTCGTGTTCATCGATAAGTGAAGATGTTCTGAGTTACTTACCTAGAAGCGTCATGAAGAAGCCGTAGACGATGCACATGGTTTTCCCGAAGACCCAACGGTGGGCGAGGGCTGAGATGAGGGTGAAAGGATTCCCTAGCACCGACACAGAGAAGTCGGAGCACACCAAGTTGAAGAGGATCAGGTTCAATGGAGTCCACAACTGCAACAAGCACCAGCATTTCAGCAAGAGCCAGAAAATACCAAAGCAGACAGTAGACCTTATTGCAGCTCTTACAAATCATAAGGTACAGAGATCAAAAGCAGGCTCAGCAATTTTAAGGAAAGAAACTCTTCACTCATATAAATGTTACGTAGTTTCTCTGCAAATTCCAAAGTCAATCAATTAAATTCATAAGCATTATCAACTTCTTTCTTAGCTATTTAGATATACGAGTACATATTTGTGAAGTTACGTAAAAATGCAACTCAATAGCAAAAAATGAAAATAAAATATATATCACATCTGAACTAATCTAATAGAGGATTTTAAATCGAGCAAAGCTTTATTCTGTTTGAATTAATGTTATTTGAGTGTTTGCGTTTGTTCATCGCCCGTTCAATTATTTAATTTACAAATGGAAATCCTAAAAAATAATACCAATCGAGAACAATAATGGAGAAGCACTGCGGCAGACATAATAAACGAATTTATTTTATTTAAAATATAATAAATAATGTGTTTTGACCCCGAATTGTCGACCTTTTGAATGAGCTTCTAAACTCATATTGTACTCATATTTTTTTTAAATATTCATTATAACAAATAAAAACAATTTTACTACGAAAATACATACGCTACGTTTTTGTGAATATTAAAAGAATAAAATGATTATTCTGAGAAATCATGTTAAAAATCCTAAAAATAAGCAAGCCGCGAGCTTTTCCCAAGTAAACATCCATTGTGATCCATTCGGTAAATATTTTCATCCCAGTATTTTATTTCAATCAAATATTCAAAGCATTTGTTGTTGTCCTTCCTTTCTTAACGTGCCATTTCAAAACTTCTATTTTTTCACATCTACAAATATATTCCTTTTGAAAATATTGTTATTTTTGAGCACATCGATTGCCGATTCTCTTGAATGTACCTGTTCTTTATATTTTAATCTTAGTACGTTAATATGAATTGCACACCCAAACGAGACGTCACGGATATTTATTACTGTTGAATTTATTAAATGAAACGTTCAAGTCTCTCAATATGGTAAAATCATATATTTTGTAACAAAGTTTAGAGAATGTTTGCTTCGGCGAATGTGATAATTACCTGTGAAAGCGAGGGTGCTTGGCTGGAATGCTACCCTTTAGATAATATTAAATTAAGGTGTTTGCTCTCTAATTTCGGTGGTTTACACCTTTTTCGTGGAAAATCAAGATTCACATATTATACAGTGTTTTTTTCATAATGTAATATGCTTAAATATAAATAATACAATGAAAAATTATACATAAATTAAGAGTGAAAACACAAGTGTAGTAGTATCACCATTAACTCTGTGTAATTACTTTATAGGTATTGTTTTCATTTTCGTAATAGGTTGTATAAACATCAAAATAATATTTATTGCGTGAAACATATAAGGCTGAGCAATTCTATATAACCCGTATAAAAATGAATGAATTATAAAAATAAATCCAATGTGAAAACAAGTTGATAATAATGTTTAAATTTTATTTTAAATAAATTAATATTTTAATTAAAAAATTGCACAAAAGAATGCACATGCACAAGAAAACCACATCAAAAACATGTTTCATTACGTATATAAGTAAAGTTGTTGCAGGCACCATTAATAATATTCCCGGGGGAATTTGCAATAAGGCATGCTTTATTCTCTCTCTGTCCCTGTTTTCTCTTTTGCTTTAGTCGAGACAAACTGTTCCAAAGCGAAAATTAGCTAAATAATTAATGACCACCCGGTTGCATCTACATGGAGAATAACTCACCATGTTATTTTAATTGCAATTTAATGAGGTTATTAAAAATTTTACGTAATGTCACTCAGAAGTGAAAAAATAACAAAATTACGGATTTTTAGAATATTAGCCTTAGAACGTTATAAATTAGAGTAGGTAGGATTTTTTTTTTAAAAAGACAATTTTTAAAAAATAAACAGATATTTTTAAATACAATACAATACCATTTTATTCTGCACGTAAAGTATTAACAGCATAATTTATAACGTGGCATTGTTCGACCGCATGTAACCTGAGTCCTCAGTATATTTACTATGCTATGCTGGTTTTTTAATCCTTACCCCACATCGCTGTCACAAGCCTGAAGCTATTCTCAAAGAAATATATGAATCCCTTTGAAAATAGCCCATGCCTGCACAAATACTATTTTATCGTTTTTATATTTAATCACTGGATTCTCGACACGAACACCGAAACGTGCAGAATCGCTCTACGCCCTGGCATTTTCGTTTATTTACTGACAAAAAAAAGATCAATATTAGTAGTCATTTAACCCGTTGAATAAAATACTTTCTAACTGATTACCAGATACGTTTGTTTTT
This sequence comes from Atopsyche davidsoni, assembly GCA_022113835.1. Taxonomy (NCBI): domain Eukaryota; kingdom Metazoa; phylum Arthropoda; class Insecta; order Trichoptera; family Hydrobiosidae; genus Atopsyche; species Atopsyche davidsoni. The sequence goes on from JAILWY010000007.1 coordinate 10,493,644, forward strand.
CTAACGCCATTACATTAAATGACTACGAAGTTCATAGCAATGCAGTTGAGATTGGCGCTCGTGGATTTCCAACCCGGTGAAGTCCATAAAGTTAATTTTGAAGACTTTGATTTATATACTGACTAGTGAAGAATATCAAAGACTGTATTTTTGACCTCCTCCTACAGGATCTAAATTCAGCATTCGAATGAACATTATTATTGTATGTTAGGATCCTTCACACCTCCCGAGGGTTACAAGTCTCTAGTCTGTACTTGTCTATAAAACTCCCGATGGGAAATAAGCTCTTAATCTCTCTCTAATAAGGTTGGTTTTATTTCCTTGCATAGAAACCAACATACATTCAAGTCAAAAAGAAAACAATTTCAAATGTTTCTAAGTAAAAGGCTTGATAAAAATGTTTACCGTTATTCTTATTGATAAAAAATTGTTTTTGTCCCGGGATATATTCTACTTTAAGAACTGAAGACATCCAATTCATGTTATCTAGGCAAGGAGTCTTAGAATCAAGTACAGTATTATGTGGCATGTCACTCTACGTAAATCACATATGAAATGTATTAAAAAAAGCTTTAAAAAATTTCATGAGAATGAATCACTCGCGTGATATAAATTTTTTTCAAATGAAAACATTTTTTGATAATACCAAATATATTTTCTGAGAATTAATATATCAAAGCTTACTATCTCATTTTATTTATTTTTTTCTTTATTACATTATTTGAAATAGTTGAATATCAAATTCATCAAACTTGCTACCATTTCGTATAAACTGAACATAAAATCACGCGCCGACACTAGCCAATATGTTTTGTGATTCACTTAAGTAAAAAATGCTATAACGACGCTATTGGCTGGTTACCATTCGGTTATCAGTTGTGTCGCAACGTGTGTAGCTTTAGGCTTACAGCATAATGTATGGAAACTATTTACATAATTCATGTGCTCAATTTTCGTGTAAAATCATAACAATAACAAAATATAACGCGCCAGCCGATTCCTGAAATATCATATGCTTATTTTGTGGGCCCGGAATGACGCACATCAGGGTGAGTTATCAGAACCGTTACAGGAGCAGGGGAGAGCAGGGGGAGGCTCTGGGAACATCCGCATCCGGCCGGAACTACGCGAGGGCCATGTGATGGCTCAAATCAAAATGAGGAAATGCCCCGATCATGAACAACCCCAAAAAAAACCCATCATTTATTTATCACAGAACATTATGGATCATTTTGAGCCACCCTTACACCACCCGCAGTATATTCTATTCTACATTAGTAAATTTCTACAATTAACATTTTAAGTTTCAGTTTGCTCGATATCAAATATAATCTAATGTAATAAATTTTACAACTCTTCTGAGTTCGAATACATTTTTTTGTTTGCAAAACAAGTCTTTCTAAGAAAATTAAATGTTAACAGGATCATGTGAAGAACTGATAACTGCCAACAGATCCTTTATATTAAATTAAAGCAGGAAGCGTATGAAACCTGGTTACTTGGCCGACTGTCATTCTAATGTTTGATCAAGTTTTTGAAGTACGCCCTGAGATCCACACAAAAGCGGAAACTCATGGGATATTTTTTTAAATAAAAAAGGATATTGTGGCTTCTAAGAAATTTCCGCTCTGAAGTGAGCTGACGACAGCTGAAAACAAAGTGACTTTGGAATAAATATCATACCCGGTAATTCAAAATGTAATGGCATTAACATCAAATCAGAAGTTTTTTTATTAACAATAATATTTTTACTATACATGAATATAAATATTTAATCATACATATAAAAAGAGAGAAGGAGAGAAATAGATATATGCGTTTTGGACCATTTTCAGATGTTTTCTTTGGGGATTCCCACTAGGAACGGTATTAGAAACGTCGGAATGCGGAAAATTGCGGCGAGTTTTTATTTAAGACACCTCCACTTTTAAAAAACTATGATAAAAAAAAAACATTTATAAACACCTGTTTGTCCTTGAACATGAGGATGATGACCATGAGGTTGAGGAAAAAGCCGAAGAAGCCGATCAGGAAGAGGACGAAAGCGGAGGCCGCGTAGCCCCACGTGGGCATGAGCTCCACGTAGTCCGCGTGCCTCGCGTAGATCGTCACGTGCCCCCCCGCCGAGGCGTTCAGCAGAGCCTCCATCCCCTCCATCCCTTCCAGCCTCTCCAGCCCCTTCAGCCCTGCCAGCCCCTTCGTCCCCGGCACTCACTCGCGACACGCGTGCCCAGTCTCAGACACTACACGCGCCATCACGGCCACTTCACTACACCTGCACAACACGTGCCACCCCACCTGATGATCTCTGCAGTTGTATCCAGAAACAGAGACACCTGAAAATAAAAAAAACATTGAAAATGAGATAACTATCTAGGAATCAACCCCTGAGAATCAATGGCTCATACTTGACCTCGATACAAATAGCACAGCGCGAGAGTGACAGCTCTCTCTCCTATAACATCACACACAAGAACACAACATACTCGTAGATCACATTGCAAATTTACAGGGAATACTATCGAATAAGTTTATATCAATGATCCGTTTATACAAAGCCTGCTACAACTTCCAAATGAAATAGGAAATGAGTTTAAGTTTTAGTTAAATATAATAGATACCAGAACTAATAGAAGTCCCTTCACGAGGACGATGTCAGTTTTGATCTTTAAAACCGAAATCCTTATAACTATCTTCAGCTATATATTAATTATAAGAATTTATTTTTTTATTTTCCATATATGTAGATAAACGTGCCCAGATCCTACGTTAGAACATGTTTCAGTCGATTGCAAACAATTCAAACATCCCTCTGGTGCGGTTTTACCCCTAAAAAGGTTCACCGTTTCCTATATATCATTTGTCAACTCCGCGGTATAATAGGGTCAAAGATTGGCTCATTTTATCTTAAATAAATTACCAAAATCTTTCAGAGGTTTTCAATTAGAGACCAATTTGTACTACAATCAATTGTCAAATTCAGAATCTCGAGTCTTAAAACAAAGCCTGGGATTCGAAGTTTATTTTTAGATCTGACTCCGTTGAAGCCTTCAAATGAATTTTTCAGTTCTCGAAGATGCTTTAATGTCGTTGAAAGAGAAATTAAGGAAGGTCTTGGTAAATTTTATTGCATTATAGTCCAAAAATTGATTACTAATTCTCTCTCGTTATAAGTTTAAAAGTTGGGTTACGCCATCTGCCATATTCCGCTGAAATTTCATTAAAATATTTAAATAGTGTAAAAATTGTGAGAAAAAATATTTTTTTAAATTCTAAGCGGTGTATTTTCTACGAAATAAAAGTCAGTAAAAGTTTAAAATATATTTTATTCTAGAAACCGTCTACGATAAAATAATCTGAAGGAATGGAAAGCAATTAATGGAAGGGATAAATAAGCAAGCGGCTCGGAGTAATTAGGACTTGTTACGTCTCAAGCATTATTCATTTTCTTAGTCACGTTGAGCAAAAAAAGCTCCAGAGATATGGGTTAAAAGATAATATTTTTTTAGTATGCAGATTTACTGTGAATGAATAATTTATTTTTATAGTTCAAAAAAATATTTTAAGTATGTGTGTTGAAACCAGATAAATTCAGTTATCACTGGAAACAATATAAAAAAATTATTATAATTATAAAAAGTAACTTTGTATTTTTGTCTTCACTTTTGAGTTTATTGAAATTATTTGCATAACTTGTTCAAATGCATGACCAGTTTAGTCATGCATTTGATGATGACCCGGTCATTGGGTCAAAACTAGTTTTGCAAATAATTTCAATAAACTCAAAAGTGAAGACAAAAATATAAAGTTACTTTTTATAATTATGATTATAATTATAATAATGCATCATCACCATTCAAATGCCTTGTCCCTCAACAAGATATAAAATAATGTTTATTTCGACGGTTATTTTTAATTCCAACTATAAAAAAAAGATTCGTACAATTTTCTCGAAGTAACAAGACTCTTCCTTAAGCACGCTAACTAATTGGTCAGAAAAAACCTAGAAAATCCAATGTAACTAACTACCCAGTCCTAAAGGAATAATCAACAGCCAATCCTCAATGCAGAGAATACTATAGCTTTATATTCATCAAAATACCAGTTCTGATATTATTTTCTAAATAACACAATGAAAATTAAGTAAATTATTAAATAAAATAATATTTTTAAAAAAAATTCAATAAATTCTCGCATGATACAATGAACAAAAGATCGGATTTTAATCAAGACGAATTTAATTAAACCACATTTTTTGTATCCAAATAAACCACAAGATTGTGATACAAAAAAAATTACGACTTCTCTAGTGGAATTGAATTTCTCGTAGTGATTTTTCCGACAGATAACATACAATTTTTTTTCAGTTAAAATTAAATATATGTCTATTTTTGTGGATTGAACGTCAATCAAGTGCGTTTTAATTACCTTTACAGGCTCATATTACTTACTAATACGATTAGGCACATTTTTTCACGCATTGAAAATGATTCAAAGAAACTCTCAGAAAAATATCATCGTGACTTGTGAAGGATTTGAACCTGCTTGGAGCTTGGAGATGTAGGTTCAAATCCTACACAAGTCACGGTGATATTTTTCTGATAGTTTCTTTGAATCATTTTCAATATGTGAAAATATATGACTTATCATATTAGTGAAATTAAATAAATAATATTTTTAAAAAAACTTGAAACCTCGTATAAAACACCCTGCATTATACTCGAAGGGCATCCATCTGAGGTTAATACAGTTATGAGATCAATTAACCGCTGCTCCAGTGTTGCCAGTGTGGTTATGCTGCGGAGGAAACCGCGAATGGCGGAAAAATAATGCTCGGCGGAAATAAGTTACGTGTTAGCTCAGCGGATAATGTTATAATCCCCACAAAGTTATGGGGAATCCCCGGGGAGACTATACGTCTTCATTACTCCATTTAACTATTCACAGTATATTGTTATTTATCTTTTCAAATATTAGCTTTTTTATTTATATTTTGACTGACATATTTTTTATGGGAAAAACTGGGATATAAAGCTCGTAAGTGGCAAGGCTTTGTTTTGCTGATAAGCTCTACTTGGGGAAATAATATTGAGTTTACGTTATAGGGGATGGAGTGATACGTAAAGGTAAAATATTATAAATAAAAACTACGTTCAAGACGCTTTTTTTATAGAAAATGTGTTTTTCTTCTATATTTATTTCATTTCTAACAATTTATTTTAGAATCAACTTACAATGTATTTAACCCTCAGGGTAAACGTTTTATAATAATTCAATAAAAAAACAATATATTTGGATATGATAATGTCTGTAAACATGTTCCAAAAAATATAAAAGATAATATTTTATATGATAAAATTAATTTTTAAAAAAATCATTATTATATTAGTGCAAATTGACAAATGCACATTGTGTCTACGTATAATTCGTGATTTTTCTAATAGTTATTATTTAAATCAATAAATTTGATCTGGTGTGAGCGTTAACTCTACTCTACTCGTTTTATAGCCAATGTTTAAATTTACATTTTCCATCAGGGTGGTAAAGTGATACAAATGGAGAATTTTTCATCGGCACCGGAGACACAGGAGACATTTAAATTGAAACAATCCAATCGTAAATTCTATAGCCACAAAGTGGACGAAGCTGCAAGAGAAAATACAATTTCCTACAAGCTTTATTCTCACAAGCAATATTCGTGTACGTCTCCTGCACTGACATGTTGTGTATAAAAAAAAATAATCTGCATCAAAGGGTTGCTATTTAAAATTTATAACTTTTATAAAGCTTGAAAAGCTAAAAGAATATATTGCTCTATCCAGATTCACACAAAGGTCCAAATGGTCTACAAGCTACAAAGTACAGTTATGTTACATCTCTTTATATACGAGTATATAATATATATTAAAATAATTACGTATGAATATTGTCTTTATTCTGTAAATAACTGTAAATAACTTCATGTTATGCTAAATTAGGCGTTTTGCTAAGAACAAACTGAACCGACAACATAAAAAAAACTAACTTGTTATAATAATTTATTCAGTTTGTTGTGAAAGTTGGCTGAGGAGAGGCGGTTTATTGTGCATCGTATTATTTTCAGTTTTTTTGCACCTGTTTTGAAAAACTTCTTAGTTTCTTTAGAACTTATTCTGAATATTTGCTACACAATTATTAAACTTTATTATTCCTGCTTTACAAAATTGCTTGTGAAAAAATATTCCCCTGCGAAAATTATGGTTGGCGTGTTGGCGCATTAGTTAGATAATGAACTTTGAAGTTCTCGTCTGCAAATATAATTTCTAATTCTTGCGAATTGATTTGCTTACTATTGCTGATTTATAAATTTAATTTAAAAAATAGGGACCACGGATATATTTTTCAACACAAACCCTCGACCTACTTTGGGCTGTGATACCAACGATGGTGATTAACAAAAAAGAACAATTCTCCAAGCGCCCAACAAATAAACCTATTATGTACATCCTTCAACAACTGCGTAGTTCTGAAGATACCTGTTCCTGGAATTGAGTTATTAATGTTCAGTATTTATTCTGAAGGATATTTCATTATAAGTTTCTCCTTTGTATCGTTTTCTCGAAGTAAGGTGTCCAACAATCGGCCTTTCTTTTGTCTAATCTTCTTCAATGCGGACTTCCATTTGTTTTAGCCAAATGCAAACTGTCTGCAACGAATGTTCAAATCATCGGATGCGGATTTACAATTTACTATTTTATCAAGTCTCTACTACTTAACGAAGTATCCGCGGAACTGGTTTAATTTAAAATACTATATATTTTAACACTGGATGGATATTGCACGCAAGGGACTCCGAAATCATATAATAGAATTTACTGTTTGATAAAGTCATTACTACTTTAAAAGCTTTTTTTTAGAATACTTCATATTAGAGCAATAAAAACGAATAGCCAAATTTCTCAGAGGTTCTGAATATTTTTGTTTTTGGGCCAAAAAAGGTGATGTGAATATAATGTTGACGTAGGCTTTCCACCCCTCGTGAACTCAGTTTCCTTTTCTACAGTATATATTCTATTCAACTCTCTGTGTACAAGGTTAGAACAATTCTATATGTTTGCACACATGAGTAGATTATCTCAATAATCGCAGGATTTCCCTAGCATACCCGCAAAGTAACCCGAGTGGATCGCCTCGATCCCACGAACATTTCCCCAACAACCACCAACCCTAGCCAATCCTTCATATCCATTAGCCAGGGGTAAACAGTCTGAAGATCACGTTTAACTAGGTAAAAACTCTTGAATCCACCCTTCATTAGAAAAAGTAATATTTTTATTGATGAAAGATTATATAATTAAATTATGTATAATATTTTTCGAAAAATTCTTTTTTTTTAAGAACTTCATTTAATTGACTTACATTGCATAGTCTAAATCTTTTGCTAAACAAGGTTTATGGTTTCATATTGTCTAGCTTAAATACTTTTTTTAAATATTTTTCTTCGGAATTTTGTACCTTTAATATTGTTTGCAACAAAAAATCTACTAGATAAATAAATTGTTATATAAATGGAAAACTAAGCTTATTTATTTATCATTAAAAAAAAGTATTGAAAAAGCATTTAAATAACGTCTTTAAAAGTAAACCTACTTTGAATTCAAATATACTATTTTTTGAAAGTCAATCTTAAAAAAAATCTCTGTTCTGTTAAAAATTCTAGCAAAATTAAAACCTCGGTATTACAGAAAACAAAATAAACAGACGGAAGAAAAATTTTCATGGAAAACAGACGTGAAGCAAATAACCAAATACTAACAAAATGTATTCTAAAGGCTTAAGCTATGGAAGACAAAAAATTTCTTACCTTCTTCGTTATAAAATGACACATAAATTATATATAAATAATATATATAAGCCGTTCAAGTGTATATATAAAGAGTTTTAAATATCATTTCTCGAACGAATTTTCTGCTTGTAAGTCCTATACTTCTGCTTTTCTATTCCTTTTTCTCTTTATAATTTTCTTTTCTTTTCAGTGAATCTCACCAATAATTATTTTTTGTAAATTTAGTACATGTTCTCGATCTTATTTATCGGGAAAAATTTATATGAAAAAAAGGTGGGTACCTGATGATAATGCTCTTAATAGAAAAGCTGTATTTTTATCATTGTTGATAAAAGATTTAAACAGAAAAAATATATGTGGGAAGTTATTAAGAATCAATTCGCTATAATGAAATATTGCTGTAAAAGGACACTGCCTTATCCAAACAGGCTTAAAAAAATGTCTTTTTAATAAATAAATTAGTAACTCAATGAGACTTCTACAGCTGAGGACACCAAAAATTGCTTAAAATTTTAGAAAAAAAAATACTCTCTTTACTTTAAAGTCAAAAAAAATCGGAAGCTGTTTGGTTTATTTCTAAGAATCGTAGAGCTTCCACGGTGTCTCAGAATATCATACGGTTGTGAGAATCGATACAGAGTCCGTTCTATTATTAACGTTAGAAGCAATACTGACAAAACACAGGATCAGAAAAACGTATAAGATGCCTTGAACTTCCTACAGATTTGGGCGAGGCATTAGAATATTCCCAGAGATCGCAGAGTAGGGGTATATCTAATTTGAGATAACCCATTAGGGTGGTACATAACTACACGACACGACATGTACACTTAGAAATGTAGACATGTAGAAATTATGTTTATTTATATAAAAGTAACTTTTAAAATATATTTAAAGGGAGCTGTTATAAAAATGGAAACATGGATTTTAATAAATGCGGGTCATATCTACCACGAGAAACTGAGTAAGGAATTTATATCCCATCAAATAATGGTAATGGGAGGAATCTTGTCTCTATCCATTGGGCTTATTCTAAACACTTTTAGACTGATGGAATTCAGTGTTCAGGATTAGTCGGTTTGTATATACAGCGTGGGTCTCTGCAGCGAAAGGTTGAGTTTAATTGAAAAATTATTTTAACAGAATACTTAACTATTCATTCAATATTTTTTATCGTGCATACTAAAGTTAAACCTAAATAAATTGAATGATTTAAAAAGCTAGCAACTTATGTAAAATTGTGTACTTGAGAAAAATCTTTTATGTAATCAATTACACACCCTTCAACTAATTATATTATACAACGTATTTTTGTGGTGATATTCGATATCGGAATGAAAGGCGATCGCTTCTCCAGGCGGCACTTGAGTTCTTTTTAAATTATTTTTAATCATGAGTTACAATTTGTTGGGTTAAAGCTTTTAACAGTTTTAAAAAATAATCCAGTTTGCATTTCTTGTATTTTTTGTTTGGTCCGTAAGCTTGCCTTTGCATGCAGATTTCTCAGGTATATTTGACTGACTGGTTCTTGTCTGGTACAAAAGTCAAAAGACAAATAAAATCCAATCGTGTGTATGAATTGAATGATCTGGAAAAACCCTTTGTGTGCATTCAGACGTCTGCATTGGCCCACATGTTAGAGCACACATGGACTCTTAGTCGGACTATTTCTACTATTCAACAACCCGACCCTTCAAAGAGGTCAGTGCGAACAAATACTGAAATAAAGGAGCAGGAACAGTTGATAAAACAGCTACATTCAAGGCAGCATTTCGATACGAAGCATAAAATAATAAAGCTACTATTTATTATTATCTCAAACTCTCACTCAACTAAATCAAATTTAATAAGACAAACTACTTCAGACAATATATCATATAATTAATTCCTTGGTTAGAATTTAAATAGATCCCGATAATTCTCCCAAAATAGCTAACAATGTGCTTAACGAAAAAGGAGAGAGAGCAATTAGTATATTTCGAAGGACACAAGCGAGATTTGATGATTTAAAAATATATATTTCTGAATGATAAATACATATTCTAGCTTCATACTTCAGTTACTCTAACAATGACGAAAAGTCTATGGGAAAACCTTTATACTTTTAATTAATAAATACCACGTTAGACTCTTATCAATTTAATCAATTCTTTAAAGTAGTTTCAACAATGTTTCTTTTAGCCAATAGACCCATCCGATGGGTCTAGTAAGTTATACTGTTACACACTTTTTTTAACAACTCGCCAAAAGACCTCATTTGTCTTCGTCTTACACAGCATTCCTTAGAAACTTTTATATAGTTAAGTGTATATACTATATATATATATATATATATATATATATATATTATTTGAATTTAAAACAACCTTGAAAAATGGCATTAAAGTATTATTTCTAAAAAAAAGCACTAATAGAATTTTATTTTAATCAAATATAAATTATAGATTTTCATGTTCAAATTAATCTTTAAAGTAAGGATTTAATAAAAAGTCGTAGTAATTGTTCTAGTAGACATTAATTATAGTTCCTTTTTAGCGACAAGATATTTCCTAAATCTGAACTACTTTATCCTAGCCTAGAGCTCTCTGGCCATAATAAATTTGAATTATATTACTTTGAATATTCTCAATGACATCCTCCTTAATTTTTATTGTTTCTGAGAAATAGTTAGCAATTTAATATCAAGTAAGTGTCAAATTTGTTACAAAGCCAGAATCTCATACCTAATAATAATATTAATATAGCAACAGTCAAATTGTTTCATGGGTTTTATTTCAACTCATGGGTATCTCTTCCGGTGTTTTCTATCTTCACCTGCATTTTGAATTATTATTTCTCAATTTGTTCAACTTCAAATCAAAAGCAAGAAAGAAATTTAAAACGCAAAACCTCAGCCAAATGCTTTGGAGATCACTTAATATTCACGGATCCTTCAATTTCTTCGTTATGAGGTTTCTTTGTTCCTTCACAACGACACACGTTTGTTCTGGCTGCTTCTTTTGTATCAATTCAGACTGACGAGGGTAGATATTATCATAAAAACCCAAACAAATACGAGGTGGTAGCCGTCTCATATAAAATAGTAAGTTATATATTAGACTTCTGCTGAATATTTTTATTTTAATTTCAAAAAGAATTCATGGTAGAAGAAATCAATTTCACTCTCTAAATTTTGCGCAATTGTATCAAATTTGAGATAATATGTCTTATTTGAAATTTTCACTCAAAAGTCGTTTTTATACACAAATATTTTTTAATTAAACCGGATTTCGGCAGCTGCTCACAAGTAATTAAATAACAGTTGAAAATTATCCATATTTCGTTTTTTACATTTTGTGTTTTCACTTGCAGAGAAATGTGCTTTGAAGTTTTCACGAAATTACCTTGTCGAGAATATTTTGATAATATTTTTAAAGCTAGATACAAACCAAAATACTAAATCAACTGATAAACTTTATTATTGTTATAGTAAATACAAATTTAATAACTAAGTGGAGTATAGTTTAGTCGAACTGGAACTGCAAAATCCAATAACTAGCCCAGCTTACATAACTGCTCGGCAGTCATGGTTAATTTTACATAACATGACATAGACACGAGTTGTTAACAACTAAATTGTCATGTATATATCCTGTACTCATATACGTGTAATTTTCTGTTCATAAGTACATAATATCATAGAATCATTTGTGATTAACCTTTCTCTTATGAAATACGTGTATTAGTTTAATCCTTTAAATCCCTTTTAACATATAACAGACCTTATACTTTTAGAGAGATAAGTGTACATCAAATCATAAAATACCTTATAAATTGCAAAAGCATTAATATTAAAGCTCTGTCCCTGGGGAGGATGTCAAGTGGAATTCATATATAATTGAAACTCACAGTATACTTTAAGCAATTTGTATCACAGTATAAATATTAAAAAATAAAAAAGATATGAAATTCAATTGCTTTCACAAATTGCTCCTAGTGTTTTCAAAATTAGGCTTAAAAGGATAGAAATAAAGAAATTTGTATTTTATAATTAAATTTACATTAAGACGGAAAATTATAAAATCTATCGTCAATGAATTCAGCTGGATGATCTTTCTAAGAGCGAAATAACTCTTCAGTGATAATTAAATACATGGTCTCTAAAATTGTTTTTTTAAATTAATAATACTTAATTTAACAACGATTGTTAATTATTATAAGTAGCAGTCAATATTGTAAGCTATGTATAAGTAAACCTTCTCCACATACCGAAATGAAAGCCGGCTCACTAATGAAAAAGTTAAGTATGTGAAGTATCGCCGCTCTACATATAACAAGGTTTATTTTAAACTTTAGATTAGACCATGCATGGCTTTACACATAAGTTATTACGCATTTCCTCATTGTAAGTATTTAATACCGCTTTTCAGTACCCACACGAAATACCCGCACTCCTCTCAAGAATAACAAGTAATATTTACATTTAAATAAGAATCCGCATAATGTTGTAAAATGTAAAGTATATTATATTAAAACCAAGGCTGTGGTATTCGCATTCAAAACTTCATATGTGCTTTATTTTATTTTGATTAAATTCCGCCGGCATTTATATCATGATATAAATTTTAAAGAGTAATTTTCTGCAGTCTGGGGGTTGCAACTGACAGTTCGTTATTTCAGGCTGCAGCATTTACTTTTGAAACTCAACTAAAAAAATTATAAATCATACAAATTTTTAAAGTTGCAACATCTCGTATAATCGTAAATTTTTCGTGGAAAATCTCCCCTATAAATTTTATCAGCAAGGGTTTATTATATGCTAGATACATAATCAATTATGTGATAGTTAGTGTGTTTATTCAAACCTACACTTCAGGGCAATCTCGTCGCGGCGTTCTCCCTACAACTGAGCGAGAATTTGAATATGTTTATGCAAGTGTGGATCCAGTGTGCTTTTGGTATGATTGATAGATAAATATCTGTAACTGCAAGTATTACAGCTCTCATACATAACATATAAATACAGCTCTCAGTCCAGTAAACTTATATTGAACAATTGACAGGAATCTAATATTATCTATGTAATACATTTTTTATCTACGTAAATGTATTTATTAGAAACACAAGTCCAAATACATTGACAATGAGTAAATGTACACTCATAGTAGAGTCCTACTAAAAAAATATAAAAAATTATGACACTAACAATAAATTTTATAATAATCTTAGGGAAGACTACTAGAACTTAGTTGAAATTTAGCCGCTGTTTATCGGATTTGTTTGCAATAAAGCAGTATAAAGTTCGGCTTGTTTATTGATTTTGTGGTTAAACCCCAAATTCTTGTCTAAGAATTTATCGGTTCAGTTTTCATATGAACGTGTAAATCGTAAACTGGCGTTATTTGTTGGGAAATCGTAAATTGATAAATTTAATATTTTTGAAAGAATTTACTTGTTGAAATTCCACTCTAATTTTTTTTAGTAAAAGAAGATTTTTGGAATTTATTTATTATTTTCTCAGCCTCCCGTGCATGAATAAATTTAATGGCATCTTACCAAGCAACGGATTGTGATTGTGCAATATCTGTATATTCAACGATTTTTATGAAATATATTTTACTATACAAACTCTATTTTTGGAGAAAAGAAGAAGTTAAGAAGAAGAAGTTCTCAAATAAGGATTATATAGAGGTTTTGGAAGTCGTAACCTCAATAAGTTATAAAAAGTTTGTTATAATCTGACATCTAAAACTTTTCAATCTTTTCAAAAAGACCTTGCAAAAATGTTAATTTTATTCAATGTTGTGTGCTTCATGGATATTTGAGCCGATATTAATGACAAGTAAGTCTTTATAAATGAGTTTTGTCCAAAAAAACGAAGAACAAGATTATTTTGTAATTAATGTGACAGTATCCTTATTCTTGGGCTCTAAACCCTGCTTATATTAGGGTCGAACAGTTCTGCCAGTTCATTTTTATATAAGGCACTATATAAATTAAAATAAAGATTTTATCTAATCGATATTTACTTTCTTAATAATCTCAAAAGATCATTTTAGTATCACTGTTATTTGCGTGATGACATAAAAAGGTTGATATTTCATAAACATGAATAGCTGTCAATTAATTTAATTTATACAAAAAAATCTATTAAAATTGTCGCCTGGAGTATAATGGTAAATTAAAATGTTTTTCGGTTTAAAATATAAATTTTAAAAACTACTGTTGTTAATAAATTGTTACAGTTTAAAAAATATTTTATTGATTCAATATTCTTACATCTAACTGTAAAAAAGAGTCAGCGATAAATATGAACTAAAATATCTATAAAAAAAATTATACAACCACAATTAATATGACAAAACTTAAAATTGGGGTACAAATCTAGTTACTGAAATAAAAACTCAAAACTGTAAATCAACCATACTTAGCAAAGTAAAACTTTAAAACGTAACAATAATTAATCTCTTAGACAAGTAAAATAACTATAGTAATACATAAAATTATAAAACAACAGTAGTTACTTATTTATTCAAACTCGGGAAGTAACTTTCTAATATTTTGCAACTCAATCAAGTTTTGAATTAAAGTTTCTAGAGAAAAATATTTTATTTTAAAAAAATACCCACAGCGGCATGACACAAATAATTTCCTGATTTAAAATTTAAATTATCCTAAGCTTTTACTGTATATCAAGTAAGGTACTTGCATGTGCGTTTTAGAGACATTAAGTGGTCGGATCGAGGAGTGGGCAGTTATGAGGGAAGTTTTCATCAACCCCAGAAACTTCGCAAACTGCCCCCAATTACTGTCTCCGGGCCTTTGAAGCCTCCGCAGGTGGTGGACGACCAGAGGAGCAGGTCTCACCAAGACTAATCAGAAAACTTAGGCTCTTCATTCCCCAACTTCCATTAAAGGTTTTATTTACTTGCGAGTTTTATATATGCTCCTACTCATGAAACCTCGTAACTTGCATAGAGATTATGTTTACCACCTTAATTTAAAATACATGGCTCCCTAAGTCTTGCATAACATATTTAAAGGAAAAAAAAAAGTATTTGAATAAATCTGATTACTAAAGATTTTGATAAAATAATATAAACACATATTCTATGAATTTCACGCATTTTTTATATGTACCTTTAAAAACACGCGCGTATTTCTTTAAACGATTTCCAATTCGATTAAAATAATAAAAACAAGACCTGTTCATGTTTTATTTCAATTATAAGTATCCATTCTATACGTTTGTTTTTTAACATTGAAACCTTGTGTATTTTCATTAAAAACCAGAGTTCATGAAAAACCGTATTAAAAATAAAATTTTATTGTTTTCTTTGACATGTAATAATTAAGATAAATCAGCGAAGAATTTGATCAGCGCCGAGTGACTTTGATCGCTTATTATTTATTTCTTCTGTTTCCTCTCGAAGTTTGTGGCCGTTAATAACATGGAAACCCACTCTGCGTTTACGACTCGGCAGGATAACTTCCTAAGTCGCCGTCAGAAACTGTGAAGGAAGTCAACTATAAAATGGAAAACACACATACACTAGAGAATTTCCATCTTTTTAGTGTTGTTTTTCCCTCTTACTTGCTAAACGCTCTTGGAGTTTCAGTGTAAGAGGATGTACTTCGCCTCGGGCGCCCAATGACGGGAACATACATAACACTTGGGTGAAGATACTTTACTAGCTCTATATATAGATTTTTTTCATAAAAGATGAATTCAAATATATATATTGAGTAGAAGATTTCAAACGCCTTTGATTGTAAATATTTTCGCCTTTCAAAAGTTTCATCAAACACCATTGAAAATACCCAAAACAAAATATGAATAATAACAAGTCAAGCCAGATTTTCGTAAACATCTCCGATCTCTCATGATGTCGTATATAGGTTAAAATTAAATTATTCTTCATCAAGTGCCTCTCCACAGAGGAGGTTGGCGACCATTTCACTGAGCATATACTCATATTTCTACACACCAGTTTTAAATTGAAAGTAAATGTCTACGTATTGCTGCTGCCCAATAACATAATTATATAATTATTTCCTTACAAAGCTCTGGCGTTTAGATCTGATACATAGCAGGAGCCCCTCCCGTACTTCCAGACCACATCCCTCCACAATCATCCCAAGTCCACTGCTCCATTACCGATCCTTTACACACGCTCAGGGTACAAATTAAATAAGTATCAGAAATAAACTGATACGATGGCCGCCAGATCGTGATTGAAGACGTGAGAAATTGACTCTTGCAAGTCTTGGCCGGGGACAGTAATGCTCGGTGCTGGAAGATTACTCCCGAGTGGCTCGGACCCCGACCCTGGAAAAAGCATGTAATCACTGGAGAAAAGCAGAACTTTGCTGCACGTTTCCCGTCGCATTCAGTGGCTTAAGTAACTTATAGTTATTCGCAATACTCGACAAGCTAAAAAGTTATTTATTACTTCTCTGCGAAGCGTTGCAGTAACTTTAAGAATCTTCAAAACTAAATTGGGCATTAATTCTCTTTGATTGCTTTTCATATATGTATATAATATTTATTTTTAGTGATTTTCCCCATTTTTATTTCACCAGTTTTGTCAACTTTCTATGCTATAATATATTTATATAAATTTAATATTTCTTTCAAAAATTATTGAATATTAATACATTCAAGAGGCGAAAACGTTCACATGCAAAATTAATCGCAATCTCCCAACCCTTTTACTATACGTTTTGTTATTTTTACTTTGTCGTTAAAGTTATGCAAAATCCACGTTATGCAGTCATTTAATAAACCATTTGCTAAAAAAACGCATACTTTTTTATTTTATGCATGAACTTACCGTTCAAACCTTAAAATCACAAATTTAATGATATCAATATACCACTGCTTTCATATACTGCTAATTCATATAACCAACATTAGAATCATACATAAATAATGTAAACCAGTTTTTAAAAATATGTTTGCAAAATAACAGATATAAATAGCCAATTAGCTAGGAAATCACGAATACGAATAAAAATGTATATTTTAGTGTAACAAATTAAACCAGTCAGCCTTTAGTTCTAGGGTCTGTTGAATTGAGAGAGCAGTTCCGTGGGAATACGATTCTGCTATTTTCTGTTTTAATAAGTTAATGATGACCCTCGAGCCACCCGTCGGGACTGGCATCGCCACTCTGTTTACTCACAAATCAGATAATGTATTCCTGCCGAGAACTTCAAACTTTATCAACGTAATTGCTATCAGTGTGCCAACTTTCCCTTTCAGACACGCCGGGGGACTCTCGTGGAAATTCCGTTTGACCTTTCAAGCCGGTGTCTTTTCACGTAACGTAAATTTTGCCTTATTTTTTACTACACGTGTGTCTCAAATTATCTTCAGATGCTTCGCAGTAGAAACTGTGTTATGCTAATGGTATCATGAAGACATTATGTTTACAAATCAGATGATGTATTCCGGTGGGGAGCTTCAAACTTTACCAACGTATCAGTTGGTAAATTTTTCTATTTTATGAAATTCTGGGGATTTCCGTGAAATTCTGTTAGACTCGTTAGAGTTAATTTCGCTTTTTTATCACAAATTCAATTAATTACAATAAAAAAATAGCTTCAGATGCTCTGTAGTAAAAAATACGTTATACATAAAATTACATTGAAGACATTCTAATTATTAACTTATTTTTATTTAATTTATTATTTAAGTGAGCCAGAGACCGGTTAAATAGATTATATTCATGCTCAAAGTAGTCTCTGAATTAATGATATATATTTGAGCGCTATTGACTCCATTTATTAAACTTGCGAACTTTGAAACTAATTTAACCTTTCCTCTACCTGTTGCTCTGAACGCCACCGAAAACGACTTAAGCGAAAGAAAATCGATATCTAAGAAATATTATTATTGTCGAATCTATTTCATGAAAAATGCTTTGAATGAATAGCTTTTATTGGGGTTTAAGTGAAAATTTAAGATGCTTTTGAATAAAAGGTTTTTTAATTTTGATTTCGGTGCTGGGGTCGTCTCCAGAAAAAATCTGATGCTGTCTGTTTTGAAGATCCCACTAATGAAATCCAACCGCCAGAAATGAGGCCACAACTTAAAATTTGACATTGTTAATATTTATTGTAAATTAATTATTTAAAAAATATATTAGTTACTTTTTGTTTGTAAGTATTTATTTTTTTATCTTCCCATGTGCTTATTTTGTTTCGAATCGGGAGATCAATTTAATAAATTACATTTCATTTTAATCAATTAAAATTATGACGTTAATACAAAAAGTATATATACAAGAAAATATAAGAAAATGAGAAATAAACGTAATAAAGAACGGGGATTCTGAATTGAAGTAAGAATATTAGTTTTCATTTTTCAGTTTTAAATCGTGAAAAAGGTCTCAATTATAAGTATGACAGGTCCTTGAAGTGAAGCTAATAAAAGAAAGCCTTAATAATGATATTTGTATCGTGATGGAAAGCTCGGCTAATGAATAATAATTTTCTACAATTTATATACATAAAAAAATGCTTGCGAGTTCACGGTTTTATACGGAAAACAGAAGTTTTAAATTTTTATAAAATATTTATTATATAAGTGCTTGAAGTAGTATTAATTATTGTCACTTTTAAATATTTGTTATAATTTGATTTGTGGCTTACAAAGGTAAGCTGACACTTCAACATGTAAAAATGTGCTCTAAAATTTAGTTATATACGCCAAAACTTATTAATTAATTGATATATATTATAAATAATTCAAATCCTGTATTTATTACTCAAGTTTTAGAAATGTGTACAGTTTTTTTTTTCACTTTTTGGGAAGATTAAAAAAATATATAATATCTTCTTTGAAAACATGGAAAACCTGCGAATGGAAGAAAAGTTCTTTTCACGATTCGTTTTCATTTTCTTAAGTAGAAATATAAAGATTTATTTCGCCATTTACTCAGATTTTTTAAAGAAGCGTACTAATATTCAAGGAGGCTTTGAAAAGTTCTGACTTCTGTATTATAACTATTACTATAGAAATATTGATTAGCCGGTATCTTGACCCCACTTTTAAAAATAAACATTAAAAACAAAAAAATATATAAAATTTAATATTAAGAGTTTTTCATAAATGGTCAACTTTATATTATTAATTATAAATCTACTCTGTTTCCCTTCTTTTTGAAAAATATGTTTATAAACTTACGGTGACCTTGAATATAGATTAATTAATTGTGTTTTGAGTCAATGGTGGATAGTTAAATGTTTTGTATGAAAATTAGTAATTAATGTTAAATGTAATTTTAAGGAATTGGAAATTACTTTTTGTTATAAAACCACGTTATTATTTTGTATTTCTATCTCCAACACAGCTACGGTGGTGTTGAGGCCATATTCAAAGAACACAATCAAATATGTCAGAAACAAGGTCACAATTCAATATAATTAATAAGTTTTCATTTACAGTGTAATTGCCAATTAAATACCTATTTTTTTCTAATATTCAAATTCAACTTTTGTTACAGTGCTTATATATTTTTACAATATTTATTTTATAAATTACTAATATTAAAAAAAAAAAAAAAAAAAAAAAAAAAAAGCATGTTGCTAGAAGAAACTGAACTGTTAAATATGTTAGTCAACGCCAAATATTATTTTAACTGATTGTAACATCAATATATTATAGCTGTGAATATAATCATTTTTTACATAAAATAAATTTGAACAGTATTAAAGTACTCACCTCTTCTAGGCGTTGATAAAAATAAAATATAAGAGCTTGTGCTTTAGTAATACGCGAACACAACCTCACAGGTACAAGCTACAAGTTAGGAGATCGCGGAGATCGCTCGAACAGCTGACTGGGCCGGCTTAAGGGCGGTGCGGCGACCACGGAGGGCGAGAGCCGACTGAAGGCAGACCCGCCCTCCCCGCCTTATATAGCGGAAAGGCTCTCCCGGAGGTCCAGACCTCAAGGCGATACTTCCGGGAAAAACCTCAAACATTTCATTAATGATTTACATATTTAAATTTCCCCACAAACCAGATATTTTAAACGTCAGTAACGATATTTGATTACACATAAATATTCTGATCATCCATCTAAACATTTATTATTTGCTACAGTAGATTTTTTAAAGACAGCTCATCTGGATAGTACAGTGTGTCCAAAAAGAGTATCGGGTATTTGTTGGTTCAGTAAAACAAAAACTACTAGTAATCAAGCATTTTTTTTTTATTTTTGATTATAAGAATACAAAACGGAAAATTATTTCAAATAGATGATGTTATCCAAATGGTGACCGTTACGCGCTGCTGGCACTCTTCTAATCTGGAACGAAGATTGCTGATAACACGCTGACACATAGCCCTCGATATTGCTGCCATTTCTGACTTGATGTTTTATTTCAATTCCGTCAGGTTCGTCGGATTATTCTCATAAACCCTACTTTTAAGGTATCCCCATACGAAATAGTCAAGAGGTCTAAGACCGGGGCTTCTGGGAGGCCAGTTGATGTTACCTCTACGTGAAATGACCTTATTAGGGAATAAATCGTTAACAGCTTCAATTGATTGATTGGATGTATGGCAAGTGCTTGTTGGAAGCACGTTCTTGAGTTGAAACCTTGAAACTCCTGCAACTCTGGGCCCAAAAATTTTCGCAGCATATCGCAATAACGGTCACTAAAACAAATACCCGATACTCTTTTGGGACACTCTGTAGTAAAAAAAAAATTTATGCTGATTCCATCTAAGCATCTATTATTTGCTTGAGTAGTTTTTTTAAATATTTTTTATTGTTTTATTACGTATACAGCCCATCTGGATAGTATAATAAATTATTTTCAGGAAAGGGATGAACAAAACATAAGGTCTGCTAACTGTAGCAAATATATGTTAATATTATATAATATGAGAA
Organism: Atopsyche davidsoni; assembly: GCA_022113835.1. NCBI lineage: Eukaryota > Metazoa > Arthropoda > Insecta > Trichoptera > Hydrobiosidae > Atopsyche > Atopsyche davidsoni. Next base: position 10,514,352 of record JAILWY010000007.1, read on the forward strand.
AATAATTAAAAATTACAAATCGTGAAAATTAAAGTGGAAGAAATAGAGAGAATTAAAAATACAAAAATATACATATTATTAAACAAAAAATTATAAATTAAAAATTCATAAAAACTTTCCTGATCAAAGTAATATTCAATAAAAACATATTTTTTTAAATATTTATAATAAATTTAAATTCAATGTTTTTAATAAAATACTTGAGTGATTTTTCCTCGTGATAAGTTTTATTAATGACCGGTTTCGTCACCTGTTACGTTGGCATTATATAACTTGAATCAGTTTGATAATGCCAATGTGAATTGTTGGTGAAACCGGTCACCAATAAAAATTAACATGTGGAAAAATCACTAGTATTTCATTTAACATATTAAAAAGGAATTCCACCAAGTACCCTCGCTTTGAAGCTTTTAAAAAAAATTTAATTTTAATTTTAAAAGTTCTTACCCCAGAATTGCTACTTTTTAGTTATCCGTGAATTTTGGAAAGCTGTATATTTTAAATTTAATATAAAATGTAAAAAAAAAAATTCCCTACATTATAAAAAAGTGCCAATGCTTTCGATTTTACATAGAATTTTAGTTACCACAAAGATAATGAATCTGAAATATGAATAAAACATAAACAGTACCTCACACTCAAAAGGTTTAATATTAATATTTTTTTCAAATACTAAAATTGAATATTACTAATCATTATTTTAGTTTAACTCTGAGCCCAAGTGACAGTGTTATGCAATGTTAAATATTACATAATTCATTTAAAATAAATTACGTCAGAATAATTAATATATGTATAGTTAAATTTGCTTACTGTACTGAACAGTCAATTAACGGTTGTGTAACAAAATAAGGGTAGCATTTTCTGCTACCGTACAAATAAAATACTAGCTGTACCGGACGTCATATCACTGGATCGGCGGGATTTACGCGCTGAAATGTCCACGTGCATATTTGCAGGTGTGCGATGGAATATTATCCCTTTTAAGTGCCCACCTGCACATTGACGGCGGGATTTCTAGGTTTATGACGGTATATTGTTTGAGCGCGCCGCTAAGAGGTGTTTTCCCTAAGAAAGGTACAGAGAGAATCCCAGATTTAAATGGCCAGCTGTGCTGCTAATCCTTTTAGAGATCTCTTATGTGCACTGTTTAGAGCGCCGCTAAAAGGTGTTTTCCCCGGCTTGGGTCCCAGGGTTTAACTAACATCTGTACATTCCTGTGCTGTTAATCCCTTTGGGTTGTTTACTTTTAACATTCCAATGTACATATATTTTCTGTATATAAACCCCATGTCCGGGCCCAATAAAATCAGAGTCAAGAACGAGTTGTTTCTGTGAACACCTCCCTTTCCTGCGACGTATCTCTCTTGCGATAAGCTTAGTAAAGATCAGCCTGAAAACTGCTCTCCCTGCGTCTGATGCCAAGCTGAGAGATACGAAGCACCCATCCCTGAAATCCAACACACCTATAAATAAATACAGTCTTTATACGTCCCGTATAAAGTGGTCCTTCGAATCGAATTAAAATCAGTGTTAATTTCAAATTAAAATCAGTATTAATTTCAAATTAAAATCAGTGTTTGATTTCGGATGTGTAAAAGTAAAGTTTCGGGTTTTATAAATGGTAAAACGCCGAAAGTGTGCTGAATTAAAACCTTTAAAATAATAGAACCGCGGAAATTACGGCCTTACGACCCGTAATTTAAAAGCATTTGTAAGTTGTTTAAAATCTGTGAACAATGCCATCCACGCGATCGGGCGCGAACGCCGTCGCAGAGGACAGAGCTGGGTCCGATTCGGGAAGCGAATCGTCCCGAAACTCTGATCGGATAACGGCAGAGAATGCGCTCACACAGATGCGCCGCGAGCTAGAGGAAACACGTCGAGAAATACGTGAGCTAAAAGCCCAGGGAAATGTTCCTGATGCCGCTAACCCGAGCACCGGCCCCGCTATCCCGAGCGCCGGCCCCGCTAGTCAGAGCGCCGGGCCCGCTATCGCGATCACAGCCGCACCGGCACCACATATCTCTACGGACTTTCGGCACACGGAGAGACTTCGCTCAAATGACCCGCATCGTCAAACCGCGGCATGGGTTTCCCAGCAAGGCGACCCTTTTGCTCGGATAATGACCGCCGTCACGGACGCGATGCGGCAGTTCTCCGACTCTCAGAATCCGAGACAGGATACAGCGCTACTGCATCATACAGCAGAGGACACAGCGAGCAGGTATCCGGGAACGCCGCCACTGCAACGCACAGCAAACGAGCCGGCGATCGAGTTCCCTACGACGTCGCCAAGGCACAGAGCCGACGAGCCGGCGATGACGTATGTCCAATCGGACGCGGCGGCGAAAGTCTCGCCGCCGCCCCATGACATTCCTGCTCACCCCGACTCAAGGGGGATGAGGCAGATGGAGGCCTTCATTGCGAGGCAGTCCAGCATCAAGGACTTGCCCTCGTTCAACGGAGACCCGATGGAGTGGCCCACCTTTATTGCACAATGGGAGCAATCGACACAGGTGTGCGCGCTCACCGACGCCGAAAATCTGATAAGGTTACGGCAGGCGCTGAAAGGCGAGGCGCGACTCGCGGTCGCAGGTATGCTGAGCGACCCCGAGCGAGTTGGCGACGTCATCAACTCGTTGCGCGTGAGGTTTGGCGATCAGGACACGATCGTCAGCCGAATGATGGAGGACATGCAGCAAATGCCGAGCCTCGACGATCACTGTGGGATCGAAAAAGTGATCGACATGGCAGTCGCGATAACAAATCTCGTCGCTGTCATCGGAAAGGTCGGAGTGAAATATTTGGCCCTCCCAAAACTCCTCGCCTCGATGGTCGAGAAATTGCCTTTCTGCATCCAGTTCTTGTGGTTGCACGACAACTCCCACAAGTCCCTCGAGGGCGAAAGGCCGACGCTCGCTGAATTTGGAGCATGGCTAATGTCGCGCGGCGAGCATGCAGCCTTTGCGGGGCTCGAGCGGAAGCGAACCTCAGGGAGAAGGCGGCGGGAAGCGCACGTCCTAGCCACAAGCAGCCGGCGCGACCCGGAAGACGACGATCGCGACGGCGGCGATGACCGCCAGGACCGCCGCCAGTATGGCCGCCAAGATGGCCGCCAGGATGGCCGCCAGGATGGCCGCCAGGATGGCCGCCAAGATGGCCGCCAGGATGGCCGCCAAGATGGCCGCCAAGATGGCCGCCAAGATGGCCGCCAAGATGGCCGCCAAGGAAAGCGCTATGGAACATTGCTCACCTGCCTTACAACCAGGGCAGTGCGTCTAGAGCGTGCCGGAGGCCGCCCAGGCGCGGCGGCGGAGCCACCGCCGCGGTCGCCCTCCGCGCCGGCAGCCCGCGATGTCCCGGGGCCGCTTGAACGTGCGGGCCGGGACTCGCCCTACATCGGGGGCATGCGGACCAGAGAGCCGCCGATTGCGCCTCTGCTGGCACCGCTGGCAGCCCGCGACGTCCCGCCGCCGATTGCACTGGCGGACGGGGATCGCCGCCAGGATGGCCGCAAGGATCGCCGCCAGGATGGCCGCAAGGATCGCCGCCAGGATGGCCGCGAGGATGACCGACACGCTAGCCGCGGTTATCGCCGCGAGGACCGCCGCGATGACCGCCGGGAAGCGCCCCACACCGGGAGGCCGCCGCGTGCGTCCCTCCCAGCTGCGATGGCAGCGAGCAGCGTCCCTTCGTCGCTTGAACTTGCGAGTCGGGATGCGCTGCATACCGGGAGGCCGCCGCCTGCGCCCCTCCCAGCTGCGATGGCAGCGAGCAGCGTCCCTTCGTCGCTTGAACTTGCGAGTCGGGATGCGCTGCACACCGGGAGGCCGCCGCCCGCGCCCCTCCCAGCTGCGATGGCAGCGAGCAGCGTCCCTTCGTCGCTTGAACTTGCGAGTCGGGATGCGCTGCATACCGGGAGGCCGCCGCCTGCGCCCCTCCCAGCTGCGATGGCAGCGAGCAGCGTCCCTTCGTCGCTTGAACTTGCGAGTCGGGATGCGCTGCACACCGGGAGGCCGCCGCCTGCGCCACTCTCGGCTGCGTTGGCAACCAGCGACGAAGATGGCTGGACGAGTGACCCCGCGGAATTAGCACCCGCACCGCTGTGTGCTACACAGCCGATAACCTGCGTACCGACGCTGTCTGAGACAGCGCGACGTGCGAAGGTTATGAAGATAAACCACCACCCTCAAATGGGGGGAGCTAGTAGACTTATGCTTGCGCTTGGCCTGTTATGTATAAGCAGCGCAAGATACCTAGAGCTGCACCGAAGTGATTGTGCAATCAAAATGCACATTGCACCGAGAACCCGGTGCCCTGTTGAAGGCCTACTATCGCCTAAATGGGATTTGTTGAAATCAGAGCGTACGGACAAACGCTTTGCTTCAACGCTGGCCTAACTGCTGCGCCGGCTACCCGCCGCCGCGGCCGCCTCGCCGTCGCCGCCACCCCGGCCGCGCCGATGCCTTCGCCGCCGCCCCGGTCGCCCCGACGCCCTCGCCGCCGCCGCTGGCCGCCCCGACGCCCTCGCCGCCGTCCCGGTCGCCCCGACGCCCTCGCCGCCGCCCCGGCGCCCCGACGCCCTCGCCGCCGCCCCGGTCGCCCCGACGCCCTCGCCGCCGCCGCTGGCCGCCCCGACGCCCTCGCCGCCGCCGCTGGCCGCCCCGACGCCCTCGCCGCCGCCCCGGTCGCCCCGACGCCCTCGCCGCCGCCGCTGGCCGCCCCGACGCCCTCGCCGCCGTCCCGGCCGCCCCGACGCCCTCATCGCCTCCGTCTACACCAAGCCCGACTTGCGCCCACACATCCGCCGATGCCGAATACCGACGACCAGCCGACGTGGATCAAGAATTCGCGCAGACCCGAATGGGGGGAGTGTACCGGACGTCATATCACTGGATCGGCGGGATTTACGCGCTGAAATGTCCACGTGCATATTTGCAGGTGTGCGATGGAATATTATCCCTTTTAAGTGCCCACCTGCACATTGACGGCGGGATTTCTAGGTTTATGACGGTATATTGTTTGAGCGCGCCGCTAAGAGGTGTTTTCCCTAAGAAAGGTACAGAGAGAATCCCAGATTTAAATGGCCAGCTGTGCTGCTAATCCTTTTAGAGATCTCTTATGTGCACTGTTTAGAGCGCCGCTAAAAGGTGTTTTCCCCGGCTTGGGTCCCAGGGTTTAACTAACATCTGTACATTCCTGTGCTGTTAATCCCTTTGGGTTGTTTACTTTTAACATTCCAATGTACATATATTTTCTGTATATAAACCCCATGTCCGGGCCCAATAAAATCAGAGTCAAGAACGAGTTGTTTCTGTGAACACCTCCCTTTCCTGCGACGTATCTCTCTTGCGATAAGCTTAGTAAAGATCAGCCTGAAAACTGCTCTCCCTGCGTCTGATGCCAAGCTGAGAGATACGAAGCACCCATCCCTGAAATCCAACACACCTATAAATAAATACAGTCTTTATACGTCCCGTATACTAGCTTTAGGATCGGGTAATTGAATTTTACCGAAATTCAATTTGGTTGCAAATGATTTGTATCGATAATATATTTTATTTAGTAACTAAGGATGATTTAATATTCCAAAATACGAGATCTCCAAAATTTTACTCGTAATTTTGAATAATATTGTAACATCCTTGCTCATTTACATACTGATGTACTTGTGGATTTAAATCTCACCTGTGTTGCTAAAAACATTTTTCTATGATTTTTCTCGTCGTTTTACGAGTGTAAAATAAAATAAATATGTATGTGTAAAAAATGCGGATTGATTACATATTTTATAACAATCATCTGTAGCTTATTAGGTACGTCGCCTGTCCTTGCTGCGGAGTTACTCCTGACATTGAGTTCGTAGTAACCAGCGTTTTTTTATTCCAAAACTCCCTAATCCAATTTAAAAGGGATTATTTCATCATCAGCATTGCGGACGATCAGACGATGACCTTGGCGCTCGTTATTATTTTTAATCCGCTGGATTTTGCCAAACTTTAATACCTTCCATATTATACAACACACTGTTAGCAGCGTATGGGATTTGCTTCTTTTGGTGTGATATATCTGTGTATTTCATCCAACAGATCTTTTGGCTAAAGCTTTTTTTTTATTTTATATTATATTCAGTGTCAAATCAATAAAATCACATATGGGCTGGCAGGTCGGAAATATGGCTATTGCGCAAAGATGGTCATCTTGGGTCATTTTTTGCACCCTCAGTTATATCTCGACACATATGTACTATAGAAAAAAACTCCAATGGTCCAAAGTAGTAGTAGACATCGCATCGACGTCACTTTAGCGACAGTCTACCGGAGTTGTTATTTTTAACCACCGGGGGTGGGTTGCCTGTTTGACTCCTATCAGATGCGAGAAATGTCTTGGGTCTTGCTAGTCCTAAGACGTGACCGCTGTCCAAGAGATATTCATATATCGCAGACAATACCGGTTGACAGTGTCAAGGGACTCGTTCATTTTCTCTGACCCTCTCGTAAATAGTAGCTTTGAGTGAAATACACAGTGGGGCAGTTTTAAACTAAGTTTGTAGATTCTGTTCGGCTCTAAATAAATTTTATCTTTAGAGACAAAAATCTTTATTTCCATACAAAAAAAGTTGCGAAAAATCAAGCCCTGAATATTTTTTTCTCTCCTACAGTAAATGTGATATTTTAATGAAAACAGTATTTATATAGCTCATTAACCCTTACTGCCTACCCAGGGCTATCCAAACCCCCAAATGTTAATTTCATACTTAAATTTAACGGAAGGCTATTTCACAATGCCCTCATGCAATACACGCGGTTGTTAGAGCAGCCTTTACCACCGCAAGCACGAGGTTACTTCAAACTATTAAATATAGCAAATAAAACAAGATCAATTGCTTTTGCGCTTGTAATTTTTTTTATCGGTGTAAAAATCGCAATCCGTGAAATGTATCTGCCACACAAGGGCGATAATTACTAGGACATAATTACAGGGTAACGATCTCAAGGTAATAATTATGTGGAGTGAGAGCTCGTAGCGTCTATATCAGCTAGGGCTATAGACCCTCACCGTGCTATGCAGTCATTTTCTAAACCAGGTCTATGTAAATTTAAGCTTATTGACGTCATTGTCTCGTCATACCCATTGTCTAATCATAAAATAAAAGTAAATCATTATTTAAATTTAAAAAACAAATACCTGTTACTAGCAAAGTTAAATTATATCGCCAAGGCCTCAACCCGGGAATAAGGTATTATAATATCTCTTATTTTTCATAAAGATGCATTAATATTTTAAATTCATTGTCAGAGTCAATTATTCTAGAGTTTTCTACGAGAAGCTGCATTTTGCTGACATGCATATCTAAATTAAAATGCAGATGTAAAATTCATGAAAAGTATTGGTATAGTTCATATATTTGATTCTCTCAAATAAGTACTTAACTTCATGAATCAACTGTATTTTGAAAATATTTAATCACCACTTACATAAATTGGTATTAAAGTAAATTTCCAAGTACACGTAAAATTCCTACTATTTCGCAACATATGCAAAGTCTTTTTAATTAACGGTTCAAATGTTTGAAATATTACCTAAACTTCTTTCATAAAGCGGGCGCGGATTACATTTATGTAAACTGAATTATTACTTTTTTTGAATTTATTTATACGTAATACCTTTTTACGTAATTTATACGTAATAAACTATTTTGTCAGACAATTTGAAAATTACCGCCCTACTTGAAATTAAATCGTCAAGACGGTGCTTGACGCTTGATTGCAAGATTTTTATGTGCCGAAATATTGACATTTGACCTATCAGGTTAAAAAAATTGGCATACGTTTTTCCGTTGTTTAAACGATTTGATCTTCAGTATCATTATTTTTATAATTAAATTCCTGATAAGTTATCTTTGCATAATTTCTATTGTGTGGTTTAGATATAATTCTCTAAAGTATGTAATAAAAAGTTCAATAAAAATATCATTTTAGCCATACCATAAAGCACGTCATGAATTATTGCAGCAAAAGCTCGCATTGTCTATGGTGCTTGTAAACAAAAACTTCACCCGGTATGACAGAAAATGCTTGGCATACAATAATTGTTGTGTTGTAGTTTAAAATATGAGGTATTATTTTAATATGGTCGGATGACAATACTAGTTTTTGCATTAATATTCTTTATTAGATCGTTAAAAAGTTTTTGTTAGATTATAAAAATAATAATAATAAGTCAATGGAATCTGAAAAAATGATAATCGTATGCAGGATTTGTTTAGACGAAACAAAAACTATCCAGTCTATATTTCACCCTTTTGACTCAGCTTCTAAAGTGAGTGAAAGAATATCAACTTGTGCAGGCGTCGATATAATGGAAAACGACGGCTTACCGCATCATATTTGCAAGCCCTGCATCGAAGAGCTAAAGGTAACCATCAATTTTGTCAACAAATGTCAGAAATCTGATCGGCAATTACGGAGCATGGTGAAAAATGATATTGAGGAACCCAAAGACGAAAAAACAGAAGTCTCCCGTAGTTTGAAATTCGAGATCAAGGAAGAATTACCCGAGAAATCGGAAGATTCAGACGACGACTTTATATCCAGCGCAGTTGATAATTTATGCGAGGAAAATATGCATAAATATCCTTATCGAGCGAAAGAGCCTCGATACCGAAAAAATGTGAAGGACGACCCTGGAACAACAAAATGCAAGATAAGCAAAAGAAAACTGCAATCGAAACCTTCAAGTAAAAATGTGAACATTGAAGAAAACAACAGAATAGAGTGCAACATATGTGGACTAAAAGCCAAAAGTCGTTCGGCACTCGCAACCCATGTGCGCCGACACACTGGAGAAAGACCCTTCATCTGTTCCTCCTGTCCTCGTGCTTTCTCTCAGAAGTCTGCTCTACATGTCCACGCTACCCGCCGTCACTCCCTTCCATCGTCACTCCGACCACAACCCGAACGTCGCCACACATGCGAGCTTTGCGGCAAAACATTTGCCTCCAAGAGTAATCTTACTGTCCACCGCCGTACCCACACAGGAGAAACGCCTTATGAGTGCAACTTCTGCGCACGACGCTTTGCTCAGGTGAGTTCACTCATCGGTCATCGGCGCCGTCACACAGGAGAACGACCCTACAGCTGCTCCGCCTGTGGAAAGAGTTTTTCTGAACTCACACACCTCAAGCGCCACCGTAGCGTGCATAGTGAGGACCGCCCGCACATCTGCAATGTGTGTGGAAAAGGCTTGAAATCTCCATTCGCTCTAAAAATACACGCAAAGCTGCACACTGCCTTAAGGGAGCATGTATGCGAGCACTGCGGGGCTGCCTTCAGCGTGAAGGGTAATCTGGCATCACATTTACGCGTTGTTCACTCGGAGCGTTCAGGGCAGTGTCCTGTGTGTCGCAAGCTCTGCCCGCGTCTTGAAGAACACATGGTGGAGCACACTGGAGAAAAACCCCATGTGTGTGCAGAGTGTGGCCGGAAATTTGCACGACTGCGCGGCTTAGAAGTACATGCCCGTCAGCACAGCGCGGCAGGACGCTTCAAGTGTAGTGTGGAGGGATGTGAGCGAACGTTTGCAGCACGCTGGGTACACGAATGTCATGAGCTGAAGCACAGTGGTCGCACACCATACTCCTGCAAGTACTGCAGCAAAGGTTTCCTGAGAGTTTGTCACCTCACTAAGCATATGAAACTCAGTCATCCCAATGATTGGAAGAAAACTGCCGCAGCGAGCACCTTACCTAATCATGATAAAAATGAAGTTCATTAAACAATACCTTCCATTTATTAATTATCTTTTTGCTAACTTATGTTCTCATGCCAAACAGTCGAGCTACTAATAAATGTACTTCTTTTGTCATATAGTATTCAACATTTTTACTTAGAATAAACTACTTGTATTATGAATATATCTTGCTTTTTTCTTGTGCAATTTTTATGTAAGAACTGATTATGCTCTGAGAACTGAGTACTTAATTTTTGTTTCTATTTTAATTGAAAAATTGTGAACAATAGTGTTTGCCAACACACATTGGGTAGGAAGAGCGATCAACCCAACATCATCTACTGAAACCAGATACTCTATATAGAACCTACAGGTAGAATACAGTCAAATGTGATGCAGATTAATTTATATATTCTTTGAAGAAAACTGTCCAAATGAAGTTACTAATTTCAACAATCACAACACAATTCACTTTTTTGAGGTTTTTGAAAACAAGTTTATTTTTATTTATTCAATAATAGAAACATTTTACATTTCTTACAACAGATGAAAAGTACTTTTTCATGTAAAAATACATGTCACTCATATAATAATAGTTAACTAATACAAAAATGTATAAAAAATATTTAAAAATAAAATAAGGGTTTACTGTTACAACTGTTACCCACATCGGATCATTATTATGGATAGTCAACTGCTAAGTTGAATAATTTTTTTTACTCCATCAGATTAATCGAAATGTTCACTGCAAAGATAATCAAATAAAAAAATGCCACCTTCTGCTTCCGACTTTTATACTAAAATATCTTGGGTCATCTTCATCCTTTTTTTTGCTTTAAAGCCATCCATTGAGTATCCAACGCTTCAGATATATTTTGATGGAGCTTAGAGAAAACTAGAGGGAGGTTAAGACGAGACCAATTATAAACTGCTGTGTTTACATTAGAATCTATAGTAGTAAAATAAAATCATCATTTGCTAGCACCAGATTTATTATTTACTAGACTCAATATTATCATTGATAATAGCACTTTAGTTTTTTTTAACTGCTACGATCATTATGAATAGTGTTTACATGGCGAGATAGATCACTCATACGGAAAAACCCTTTGGAACAATGAGGGCAAATGTGTGAAGTCTCATTGGAATGAATCTTGCGGGTGTGAAAGTCCAGCATATTGCGTTTGGGAAATGTCTCTCGGCAATTATCTTCAGGGCATTTGAATTTTCCGGCGTTGGCATGCAGTACTGCATGGCCAGCTAGGCTGCTACGCTGCCCAAAACGACGACCGCACACTTCGCACTCGTGAGGACAGTCACCAGTGTGGGTGTGCATGTGTTCCTTCAAGTCTGATGTCTCACGCCCACACAGTGTGCACTGTCCTGCTCCTTCTCCGTGCATTTTTTTAATATGATTTTCAAGATTAGCCTTCACGGAAAACTTTTTCCCACATTGCTCACATATGAAGTCTTTGTCAGAGTGCACCAACATATGCTGACGCAGGGCGTAGGGAGACTTGGTGGTTTTGTGACACACGCGACATGTGTGAGGTCGAAGATCTGAGTGCACGAAGGCGTGGTGCTTGAGGGTGGAGGAGTGGGCGAAGGACTTCCCACACAACTCGCAAGAGTACGGTTTCTCTTTGGTGTGGACGCGCTTGTGGCGCCAGAAGGAAGAGCGACTCGAGAATACTCGCGAACAATGCGGACAAGCGTAAGGACTCTCCCCTGTGTGGTTTCGGCGATGCTCCACTAACGTGCCGGACTGAGCAAATCTGTAACCAAATAAATATTAAATGTAGAAAACATAGTTTTATTACTCCATTTGATTAAATCAATCAAATAGAAATATCATATTTCTGGGCTATGGGTAGAATGCTCACCTCATGGGGCAGTAATTGCAGAGGAAAGGCTTTTCTCCAGAGTGTGTCCGTGTGTGTACAACGAGATCACTTTTTCTCTTGAAAACTCTTCCACAGACACTGCAAGAGTATGAAAGCTGCAAGTCCTTGTGGTTTAAACGAATATGCTTCTTCAGTCGGCAAGCAGTCTCTGCTATGTGGTCACATGACGGACATTTGAGATTTTCTTTGAAGCCCTTAGAAGATTTTCTCTTTTTACTTTTTATTTTTTTGCGAGTAAGACGATCATCAGCGTGAGCAAGCGAATTAACTACCTCCTCTATTTCAACTTTATATTCAGTTTCTTCTCCTTCCGACTCTAGACTGTCAATCGAACCATCCGACTTCATGTATGAAGGGGCATATTCTTCTTTTATTTCCACTTTAATATCCATTAAAGCTGAATCTGACGATTCCCACACTGGCTTTCTCTCTTTGAAATGTTTCTGCAACGAAATCTCCGATTCCCGACACATGGTAACAAATTTCCAAACCGTAGGTAATTGAAACACGCAGGATTGGCACAGCTTATTAGGGTATTCCGAGACCACAGAAACATCAACATTTGTGCAGCAAGCTATCATTTCTCGATACCTACTCGTATGAGGATCTAACGTATCATCAATAGATACTTCACTATCAGTTTTGTGTAAACATGTTCTACAAGTGGTATTTGAGTTTATATCCATTTTATGATAACTTTAAAAAAGACGGCAAATTGTAAATATAAGGCTAGACAGTCTGTTGTTATTTTTGTAATAAACATTTGACATTTAATAACAGTGTTGCCAGGAAGAAACGTAATGAAAATTACAAACGTATAATAAAAATTCTCGATCAGATTGGCATTCTATGTACTTAAGATAACATACAGAAATATTTAAAGCTTTGTAATAACAGTAATGTTAATGTTCTGAAATGCCAGATATTTTCATTAATTAATAACGCGCAAATGAACAAATAAATACTTGAAAATTCCGCAAAACGAATTGATGGTCGGATGTGATAAATAATATTCTGCCCTATCAAAAATATTTTAAGGTAAACAGAACGTTTTCAAGTTGCTTAAAAAAATATATAATACCGGAAAACTTTAATAAAACTACCAATTATGTTTTTTGTACAATGATGAATTCCTAGTATTTCATGAATTTGTACTAATTTTTTAATTCTAGAAACACATCTTAATAAATTTGACATAAAAATTAAGTTTAATTTGACAAAGCTCTGATTTCTATTTTAAAAGTGAACACATTTTGTTTTGACACTTGGTCCTTTTTTTTTAGATATCATGCGAGTCTGAAATCAAACCTGTCATAAAAACCAAACACTGATGCCTATTTTCGGTTTATTTGTATCAATAAATTGGCGTTGTAAACATGAAACCCTCAGGAAATATTTCAAGAATACCATGTTAAAATTTTATTACCATCATTTTGTGACTAATAAAAAAAATTCCTTTCATTTTGCGTGTTTTCATTATTAAAATTAAAATTTTATTTAATTTTAAAAAATTTATATTTTTATTCAGTTTTATTTTTAAATCTAACTTTAAAATGTTAACTGAACTCTGCCCTCGGGTTGCACAAATAAAATGATCAACTCCAAAATTAAATAAATTTATTGTGAAACATCTACTATAATAGAAATAACATTTTTTTTCAATTTATATATTAATTTATAATCAATTAAACCTGTATAGGTAAAATCGTACTTCCTGTGAGATGGTCTTCACAAAAAACCAATAATAAATTATATATTACTCTTCGAGCAACATTATATTTCGAAGACAGCAATATTTTAAAATAATGGCCTTATTGCTCACATTCACATCAGATATATTCACATTGAATAATGATTTAGTTTTAATAGTTTAAATAACTTTTCGAAATATAATTATAATAATTAATTTAAATTTTAAAAAGCAGCAGAAATCAAGGCTTTTGTCTGTCTACTTTATAAATAAATTAACACTCTGTGGTGTTACCAAAGAATTAAATTAAATAGTAAAGCAGCATTAAATTTATATTTGTATACAATAATACACAGTTTAAATTAAACATAAGTAAAGTAAATGCTCCAATTTCTGTGAAGCATTTATGTGTAACAAAAAATATACAACGATAATCTACAAGCTACTCCTGGTTTTGCTTCAAAACACTTGTACTAGAACATATCACATATTAACTATCAAGATTGGCATTTAATCTTACAGAGCTGCTTCCATAAAAAATAATGGTACATTAATTAATTACTTTATACCTTTTTTTCTGATATTGTAAACTGAAGTTAAAACATCATCACCTTTGTTACCCATGAATACGGAAAATATATTCTTACTGAACTACTTTCCATCAACAATATTTTTCTCTAGCACCAACTTCTTCATATTTGGTCTGACCGTGACGGGTTTAAGCAATTTGAACTTTGAATATTTAATAGGGTTAACTCAACTATTTCAGTCTTCTATTCTAAATAGAACTCACGAGATTGCTCACACTATCTAGCATAAGATTTGATATTAAATGCCATTTCACTGTGAACTGTAACAGTATTAAAGATTCAAGTATCTTATACAAAGCATATTTTATAAATCGTCTCGTAAAAAGATTAAATTGAATAAACTTTTTATATATTACTAATATTTTTTTATAATTTATTATTAAATATATCTTTTTCTCAATTGAATTATAAGACCCTATTATAAAAAAAAATAATTTAAATTTAAAATTACTTTTACTTCATCGATTTCAAATATTTTAAATAAAAAGTATGTAAATATTTAATGTATAATATATTGGGTCAGTAAAATTATCAATGGTGAACTTTTATGTGTTTTTTCAAATCACTAGTCCTGAAGAACCCTTTGAAACAAACTTTGCAGACGTACGGTGTCTCTCCTGTGTGATACTTCCGTATATGGAACTCTAACATGCACTTCTTGTGGAATGACTTGTCGCAGTGCTCCTTGTCACACTTGTGCTTGGTGCTGACCGCATGCTTCTGCATATGATTGGCTAGACTACGGCGCTGAGTAAACCCTTTGGAGCAAACTTGACAAGGAAAAGCAGCTTTTCCCGTGTGGACATGCATGTGCTCACTGAGATTAGCACAGTGCTTGGAGCACACTGTGCATTGCCCGGACTCCTCAGAGTGAATCTTCTTAATGTGTGATGTTAGATTCCCTTTAGTGGAAAAGACAATTCCGCATAGTTCGCATATTATGGGCTTGGATCCTTGATGTATGACTGCATGCTTCACAAGAGTATTCCGAGATTTGAAGGCTTTTCCGCAGAACTGACAGGAGTGGTGCTTTTCATCACTGTGCACGAGAGCGTGGGTACGCAGCATGGATGATGTAGCGAATAGTTTAGGACAGAGTTCACAAGCGTAAGGTCGCTCTCCGGTGTGGATACGTCGGTGTCGAATGAGAGTACCCACTTGATTGAAGCTCTTTGGACAAAAACTGCATGCGTATGGCGTCTCACCAGTATGCAGGCGGGTGTGAACTACGAGGTCACTCCTCCTCTTGAACACTTTTCCGCAGGTCTTGCAGGGGAAAGTAAAGAAATCCAATAGATCGGGATGATGCAAGCGGACGTGCTTTTTTAGTCTACATTGGGTTTCAGCAACATGGTCACACGAGGGACATTGTATTACCTCATGATTGGCCATGTAAGCTCTCGACTTAGATCTGATTCGCCGCGGCCCGTGAGCATTGGCAAATGCTCGGACGACTTGCTGAATGTGGATCTTACTGCATTCTATCTTATTCTTAGCTCTGCGGTTTGTCTTCTTTTCTGTTCTTCGATTTTTTTTTAATTCTTCTATGCATTCTTCTTCCGACTCTTCGCCGTCATTTGAATTATCCGATATTGAGTGAGGAGGTATAAACTCTTCCTTAATTTCTACTTTAACCTCGACCAACTCTGACGGTTTTAGCGGTGTATTTTTGAAGTATTTTTGCAGCGTTTTATCGGATTCACGACACATGGTAATGAATTTCCAAACAGTGGGTAACTGTAACGAGCATGATTGACAGAGCTTGTTAGGATAATTCAAGCCGAGAGAGACTTCTACGTTTATACACAACGTAAGCATTTCACTGTATTTAATATTGTTTGAATCCAAAACATCACTGAGATTTATTTCACCGTCAGTCTTATGTAAACATGTTCTACACGTATTGTTTGCATTTATCTCCATTTTAGGAATAATTCAAAAGTATTTTAAAACTCATAAGCAATGGGTAAAATACTAAATTAGCTGTCACACATAATACAGTCAGTCCAAATTGACATCTGTACGTCAAATATAATATTTCTCTCTTGTCACTTGTCATTTTAACCTTATGTCTAGTGTTGCTAGCAATATGGCTTTAATTCCGTAAAAATGATAAAGGGGAAAGGGAAAGATTATTTTTGAATAATCAAATCATAATCATATCAAATTAAATATTAAAAATAAGATTATTGTATGTTTTTTCCAGAGGGAATAATTTTGAAACAATGAAAAATAAATGATAAAAAAATAATTAAAACTTTGAAAATGTTTAATCACACAATTGATTACTCTTATTGATTTTGCTTAATAATCAAAAATTTTCAACGCGCAAATATCTAACCTATTAATTTAAATAGTTTCTATTAAAATCTTATAACTGCAGATGTAAATTTATTTAACCGTTTTAATGGTATAAATTATAAATAGTAAATAAAAGCTTAAACATTCTGGTAATTGGGTTAAATTGAGACAAATATGCAATGAATAATTATTTTCAATAGCAACTTTAAAATTTACATTTATAGCTAAAAATTGCAAAACAACAGGTTAGACTACGAAAAATATCAGTTAGACTTTAGAGGGCGTTATTAGAGACGGATACAAACAAACCTACACCCATGATATGCTATTTTAGCTACTACTTATTTTCTGGAAAGAATTAGTATTTTAAAAATTATAACGATATAGTTATTTTCGTTTATATTTCGCTGTTTATGAAAGCTACGTATAGACTTTCACATAGCTTTCATCTCACTTTTACCACCGCAAAAATATCAGATAGACTTTCAAATAGCTTTTACTTCACTATCACCACCGCAAAAATATCAGATAGACTTTCACGTAGCTTTCACCTCACTTTTACCGCCGCAAAAATATCAGATAGACTTTCACATAGCTTTCACCTCACTTTTACCACCGCAAAAATATCAGAGACACTTTAGCATAGCTTTCACTTCACTTGTACTACCGTAAAAATATCAGATACACTTTCACATTTGATTTCACCTCACTTTTATCAACGCAAAAATATCGGAGAAACTTTCACATAATTTTCACCTCACCGGTCCGATCGCAAAAATATCAGATAGACTTTCACATAGCTTTCACTTCACTTGTACTACCGCAAAAATATCAAATTTATATTTATTCAGCAACATTTCATCAAGTATCTGAGCAATATCATAAACGCATTACTAGAGGGCGTTATTACAGAGACAAAGACAAACCAAACTACACCCATAAGATGTTATTTCCACAGGCTTATATGATTTTCTGGAAAGAATTATTACTTTGAAAATTATATTTTCTATTTTTGTACTAAATTTTATTTTTTTCATAGCATTTTATTGTAAACTTAAATATTTTTTTATCGTGGTCGCACAGCGGCGGGCACACGTAAAACGATCGGCGGCCGTCAGGGTGCCCGCGAGCATAGGGTTGGGGACCACTGAGATAAGGTATCATATCAAGTACCTTTGAATTTTTTTGATCAGTTGGGGACTTTAATTATCTCACAAAAATTGCTTGATAGTTTCTGGCTTTTGCCTAATTTTCCAAAAACAATATTCTAGCCGTACTCAATCTTACTCAAAATCTTAAGAGCAAGTGGAACTATAAATTATAACTAATATTAAGAAAAATACTTTTATTTCAAATTCATAATTATTTACATATATTGAACTTTGTTGGATTTCATAGAAAATTTGCTACTTTACATTTAATAATGGCAAACGTATTAAAATTATAATCATACATTAACATAATACTATTCCGTTACATAGCAGAACAAAATAACATAAGTACCTTATGAGTTTTTTTATAATTTTAAGTAATATAAAATAGCATACAAACATCTTAAATTCAAAATAAATAATAAATCACCATTACGAACGACGCTTTTCATTTCTTTCAAAGTATAGGCTATCACAAAACAGCAGTCTAATAGTAGAGGAACTATGTATAAAATCTATATACTTCAAATATACAAAAGATAAATTGACCTAACTCATTTTACAAACTATAGTGGTAATTATTTAAATATACAACAAAGACTATTATCACTATACTATCTTTTGATGATGAACTCTCACATGTTTCTTCAAATCCCCGGGCCTAAAGAATCCTTTGGAACAGATTTTGCAGACGTGCGGTGTTTCTCCAGTGTGGTACTTGAGTATGTGAAACTCCAACATGCACTTCTGAGGGAAGGACTTCTTGCAATTGTCCTTGTTACATTTGTGCTTATCAGCATTGGTATGCTTTTGCATGTGTACGGACAGACTACGCCGTTGGGTAAAGTGCTTTGGACATTCAGGACAAGGAAACGCCGCCTCTCCGGTATGCACGTGCATATGCTCACTGAGGTTAGAACAATGTTTGGAGCACACTGAGCACTGTCCTGACTTTTCTGAATGTATCTTTTTGATATGCGATGTGAGATTTCCTTTTGTGGAGAAAACCATTCCACACAGCTCACATATGATAGGCTTGAACTCTTGATGGAGAACCATATGCTTGAGGAGAGTGTTCCGGGATTTGACGGCTTTGCCACATAACTCACATGAGTAACGTTTATCATCACTGTGTACGAGGGCATGAGTTCTAAGCATGGAGCTGTCAGAGAAGCGCTTAGGGCAGAGTTCACAGGCATAGGGTCTTTCACCAGTATGGATGCGCCGATGGCGAATGAGGGTACCCACTTGGTTAAAGCTCTTCGGACAGACATCGCAGGCATATGGAGTCTCTCCTGTGTGTAGCCGAGTGTGAACCACAATGTCTCGTTTTGAAAGAAAGCGTTTGCCGCAAGTTTCACAGGTGAAAGCCCTCTCTTTGGGTGGCTTGTCTTGTGTGTGTATTCTGCGAATGTGCATTTTCATGGTACCTTTTTGTGCAAAGCAGCGCTCGCATGATGGACATTTGAAGGGACGCTCACCAGTATGCTTCCTCGTGTGAACGATCATGGCCGACCTGCTGGTGCAAACAAGACCGCAGGTCGAACATCTCAAGTCATCCAAGTCATTTTTGAACTTAGAACGTTTGTTTTTTACTTTAACTTTAATTTTTTTGGAGAGTTTCTTTAACGGTATGAGGTCGTCCTTATTGTCATCTTCATCATCATTATATATTTCATCGAACGAAGGAAAACTAACATCTTCCTTGTCACTGAGGTTTTCTTCCTTAACAGATACTTCCAACTTCTCAGCTTCGACTTTGATTGAGGCAGTGTTTCTAAGATTTTCATCAGACGCTTGACATTTCAAAACGAAATCATACGCCAGAGGCAGCTCTGAGCAGCATTGCCCACAAATATTAGTGGGAAATCCATCCAACTCTGTTATTAGAATATTTGCACATTTCATAATTTTATAATAATATTGTAATGAATCATGATATTCAAAAATTGAAACCATCATTTTGCCACTTTTCAAGCAAACTCTACAAATGCTTTCAATATCCATGATGTCGATTCCCCAGTTTCTGATTATTATCTTGGATGATTATTTTTTGACATTCCGAATTACAAATTTTGACAGATGATCAGAGTGAACTATTTTGTTTGATTGTCTATGGATTTCGATTGATTGTCTATGGATTTAGTTTGCTTGTCTGTGGATTTCGTTTCGTTGTCTTTTGTTTAAATATGGTAAATACAACTAATTTCAATAAACGCTTCAAAATAATCAATCTCACAAAAAAGATCTCAAGTATTGTAGAGCGTCTTTATTTACTTGGTTGATTTGTATGAAATGGTGAAACGTTTTGAAATGCAAAAATCTGATTAATCTTATTTGAGAAATTCGAGCACCGTTATTTTTTTAAATTGTAAATTTTATTTTCGTAGTAGTAAATTTTTTATTGAAGAATTCTGATATAATCATTAAACCGCATCCAAATACACTAATTTTAATACACTGGCAGTACTTATTTTGTCTTTGTCATCTTATGTCAAGTGTCAAACTTAACAAGAAAGAAAATAACTGATAAACACACGACAAAAGGATTCACCACAACGTTACTTATATATCGTATTTTATTGTAATATAAATCAATAAACACAGAAGTGAATAACTTTAATTACTAATATTATGCTTCTTAGTTTATAGTAGTTAATTTGAAATGAAACAACTTCCAGTCTTTGTTTTTCCAATATCATTACAATTTTATTTGGCAGCTCGTCATACACACAAGCAGCTGCTAACGCTGTACAATCCATATGATTTTGCAGTTAATTTCAAAGGTAAGTCTTACAAACTAAATTAACGTGTTTGTTGTATTTCATACCCCTGGTAAAGAGGCAGTGTCATTAGTGATGCATGCCATGTGATATTTAACTATGAAAACACAATCAAATATTAATATATCTGTTTCCAAATACGAAGCGTACGACCTCCTCCTTAAAATTTTTCAGGACTTACAAGATTTGCAGTCTTAAGAGTATTAGAATATATAAAATCTTGTAGGCAGGAAATACTTCACACAGCTGCCACTGATATTATGCTTTTATTTTGTTGTTAGAATTTTTTAAATATTTAAATTGACCTTATTAAAAATACAATGGTTATATTTTCTCTTCTTGAGAACTGGTATCATTCTGAAATGAAATCTAAAATTAGAAAACTCCCTCCCTTGTATATATTTCTTCTGTCCCATTTATATTATACATTCTTTTTAGTGCTATGTACATCTCCACACAAGTTCACCGTGATAGACCCCGAAGGGGTGATCGCTCCTCAGAGCTGCGTTGATGTTGTAGTCCGTTATAGTCAGCCTTCGATTTCTCATTGTAGTGGAATCGACAAGTTCAGAATAACCATGCAAGACAGGAACACCAATCAGGTAAAAACCACACCGCTGACTTTTTATGTTGATAATTCAGCCTGTTTTAAATACCAACTTGCATTTGATCAAGGTTTGTTGGCAAATTTACATAAATATACTCTTCATAAGAAAATTCTAGCCTTGATAATCTGAATCAGAGTTTACAAACTAAATTAAAGATAAATAGGAAATAATTGCTACTGTATTCGATTTGTTACAATCCTGGCATTATATATTTTTTTAAAATTTCAAGATTCAAATATTTTCACTCTATATTTATAGCTCTTGGGAAAACGGGATGTTCCTGCCAAGTTTTCGGCTGGAGAGCCAGAAACTTTGACTCTCGAAGGAACCAGTGAGAATTTTCAGCCGATGGCATCTCGAGAGTCGTCAATCCTCAACAAGAATGATGCGGGAACATGCAATCATCCTTCTCACAGGTACATATTTTTTGACAAACTAACAATGATATGTAAATTAATAATCGTACCAATTTATTTTAATCCATAAAACTTTAAGCATTGAAATTCTCTTATTAAATACATACATCGTGCAACAAAAATAGTTCAGTTTTAGAGTTTTTTGTTTTTAAATATCACATGGGCTATAATTTTAATAAATACAAATTGACATTTAGATATGCTCAGTAGAATTAATGAGCCTTTGTAGTCTTTAGAGGTGGAGAGCTGAAATATATTATTTGTATTTGAACGCATTTGGTCTTCAGAGAGGCTCCGCCGAACTTCGTGGCTATTGGCGTGGGACTGGGTTGCATTGCAGCTCTCCTGCTACCGACATATGCTGAGCTACCGGGAGAGTCAGCATTGCCCATCCACCTGCATCTCAGCATGCACCTCAAGCTGGTATTTTCGTTTGTGTTAGGACTCGTCAGTATGGTTGTGCTGAGGCCTTGAGTTATAGAATTAAAAATTCTAGCCAAAATTTATTTACTCCCTTTTGAGTAACAATTGTGTTTTTGAAATGACTTAAAATATTTAACTGACATGTTAACATGTTTATGTAAATTTAGACAGCTATGTTATTTCTTTTACTTGAGGTGCTTACGTTTTCAATAGTTCTTAATGCCTAGTCACACAATTCCTTTTATTCCACATATTCCTAGTTAAATCTACATATGATTTCATGTTCAATGTACATAGTTATTGTGTTTAGAATAAATCCGTAGATAATCTCTCCCATCTGTAATACGTGTCCTTTAGGAGCTTTCCCTTATATGCTGATAGTTAAACAGGCGGTGACGTGTTCGGCTTATGTCGAATAACTTTTGATCTTGATTTATAAACTGATTAAGTCTCAATCAAACGAGTGCATCTTCTAATCAAATAAATCCTTTCCTTATAACAGCGTTTGTCATCAAAAAAGTTTACAATTTTAAAATTAGTTAGTTCATGTTGTCTCATAAAAATAATAAAGTAAATAATTCAACATTCATTATATTGAAGTAAGTAATGTTGCTAGAAAATTATTGTGTTGACATAATCTATTCATTCACTGACCAATGCAGAAGGCAGAAAATAAAGAACCCAATTCAGACTTTTTTAACAAAGGGTGCTAGCATATTGGGGTTGTTTTCATAAAACAACCTTTTAACTGTCTCTTCTTTTTTTTATTAACCACGACTTGAAGCATATTACTTTAATATCAAAGGTACTTAAAGACATTCGTTTATTACCTGTATGTGATTGTGTATTTCATACAAGTTCTCTGTGCATTTTTTTTTAATTTTAAATGGGAATATGTGAGTATTATGTAGTAAATTTGCTCAATATAAGACTCCAAAGAACATGGCAGTAAATAATAATCGCAACCCATCAGCCAATAATGTTTAAAAAAGAAGCGTTTTTATAAATAGGGGTTTCAGGTTTTCATTATGTATCTCTTACTGGTAAAAGTCAACATGAATATATCAAATGTATCTGCAATGAAGTGTGTAAACAGTCTATGTAGGCACTGGTTGGAGTTTGAAGAGTTTTCCGTTGTATTTCTCTAGAATAAGTAAAGTTGTGTATTTTCGTATACTTACCGTATTATTTAATATATTTCTGTATTTTAATTGTAAATAATTCTAACAAAAGTGTTTTATATAATATATAAATTTAACATATTGTATTGAATCATTTAATTATCCTTGATATTGAATATTTAAAATAACTAAAAAGAAACAAATTAAATATATTTTCTTGGAAATGGAAATTAGTTCCCTTTACTGATGAAAATATGTTATCTTTCCAAAAGCATTAAAAAGTGTGAAAATTGTAGCATCGCTTAGACTCTGAATGTTCAAAACACTGTTACCTGATAAGCTAGATTTTTAAGTGCATGAAAATCTGACTAATCGGGTTAGAGTAAGCCGAAATAATCTCATCATCATTTTAACTTTATTTTTTGTAGCAATGACAATTTTAAAGCCATTTAAATTAAATCAAATCTTAAAGAAAGTCTTGTGACCGACTATTTATAAGGATGTCTTGGATGTGTCCCACTCATTGAATACATATATCAAAAAAGTTGTCAGTTATATTGCACGCCAATTTGAATAGTGTAAAGTCTTTGTTAGTTTAGCATAGGTTACGTGTGCAAATTTGTATAATTTGGATTAAATTCATATAAATTTATTTCTGTTGATTTTACGAATGATACATTTTTAAATCATACACAAATATCTGAGAAGATTTTACTAAACATTAAGTTTTGTTTTTTACTGACAATTTAGTAATTTGTAAGGATCTAAAATTTTTGTTGACGGCATTAAAATATTAAAAAATCAAAGTGCTATTTTTCATGTTTTTATTCATCAAATTCAAGACAAGCTGAGAATACAAAGTGACTAACATATATCATCATAAAACGTCAGCTCCAGTGTAAAAAACCAAACATTTGCAAATGCAGTTTTATTAATTAAAAATGACTCCAGCATCAGAGCTGAAACATCATAGATTTACACCTAAGAACTTTTTTTACTTATTTAATCTTGCAATAGAGCCGATGATTTCTAGCATCGTTGCAGGCACACAAGTGTAATGAATTAATGTACATGTCTTCTCACATCTTCTATTATAATCATAGTAAGCATAATATATGCACTTGTAATAATACATTTCAGTTATGGGAACTAATCATTTACTTTCTAAGGACCTTACACGATACAGAGTATTTGAAGCACACTATTCAAAAACTAATAACTAAAATTGTAACAGTATAGATATGTAAAACTTTTACCAAATTCCTTGTCACTTGAATAATGAATTCGAGATTATTTATACCACAGCCGATAGTGCGCCGACACACGAGTCGCAAATCAAACCTTTTTAGGCTAAATCTGGCTCGAATGGTGAATACAGGACGCAAGCATTTGTGAGGTTTTGTAAGCACGAGGCATTAATATATTGGGAATTTCTAAACATATTGCAGTAATATAAGAAACCCAGTTTTGCAAAGGTCGATTAACGTCTCTTATTGGTGAAAATTCTAATTGATTTTATTTTATGATGCAGCAGACTGGTTTTGCCAACATCATTTTGCCGGCAGTTATAAGCCCAGACTGATTACAAACCGGTTGCTTCATAAAATAAAACGTATTAACCCTTTGCACTCGAGGCCTTTTTCGCACAGAATCCAACCTTTGAATTCGATAGTGGACTCATCCACACAGATTAAATAGCTATCACCGCACATTGAATTTCCGCACCAAACACAGTGGCGAGCGAGTCACCTCTCGAGTTGCGGCATTAAATCGTGTGGTGAGTGAGAGTCACCTCTCGAGTGCAAAGGGTTAAAATAACACAATTCATTTTTTTAATTTGAAGTTGTAATGAAAAAGCGAGATATAAACAGTGTGAAATGTTATAATACTATTATATTTCTATTACCAACATCTCTGCAAGTGTGAAAATACACCTTTTGAACAATGTTTAACTGAAATAAAATTAAAAAAACTACAACTCTGATTGCTTTTAGTGCCATCATTGCAAAAGTGAAAAAAAAACTTATTATTCTGTAGGTTGTATAGTTTCTATAGAGGTCACGTATGTAGTTTTAAATAATCAACGCATCAAATAATCAGCAAGTTTCACTTGCTTTAAAAGGATTGTCAGTCTTCCACTACATACACGAAAAATTATAAAAACTATTTATAGGGATCGAAATAAAAACTAATTCAAAGCTGTAGAATATTTAAGTTATCGATTCCCAGAATATATTTCAGGCATATGTTCACAAATTCACACTCAAGCTCGAGACATTGTGAGAAATATAAAAAGCAGATACTAGCTTGAATGAAATTAGTCCCTAAATTACTGACGATGGACGGAATGGATTCCACAAATATTAATTAATCTACAACTGCATATACATGTACATGTTTTGACTGCCGTATTTAAAACAGTATGCTTATATTATTCTACAAAACGTACCGACAATACACATCAATAATTTGTACATAACAAAATATTAAACAAAAAGACGGAGGAAAACAATGTCATTTATTGTGCATGGAATGTGCTAGGTAGCCTTACAAATTCGGAATAAATAATTCATAAAAGTGATGTGATTTTTGAGTTATACAGCCGATTGTGTTATCATTTTTTTAACAATTGTAAAAAAAAATAAAAGTTTTATAAAAATTGGTAACCGCAAAAATAAGAAAAAAGCACGAGTTAACTCAACTCAGAATTATTGGTATGTAATTAATTGCTAATAAATAGGTTGTTGGTAGACAATAATTTATACTTAAATAGAATAAAATACTATTGAGGAAAGCGAGGTGTTTTGGAGTTTGTGTGGAGTACAACCACCACTTGAAATACAAAAAAGTAATAACACGCAATCGCATTAGTCAAAAACTCCAACGTGAAATAATTATAAAGTACTTTCATGTTTATGTAAATACTCACAAAAACGATTTATATAAGAAAATAAAATTATATAAAATTGGAAACACAAAATTAAGTTTAAAAAAACCAATTGATTCCCGACTGAGCGTCGTCCCAGCTGAGATCAAAAGGTAATTTAATACATTAGAATATTGACAAATATTTTTTTTACACAATATACACGAAAACAACAAAAATACAATTAACATTACAATTATTTTTGGTTCTGATCTCTGACTTCAGGATATATCATTCATTTTGAAACACTGCTTATAACACACACACACAGATATATATAATAAATCAATTTAAAATAATTATTATATTTACAGTATCTTAATAAAATAAATAATATATATAATTTCAAACATGTTGATTAAACGACATTTCCGCCAATTTCAAAATTTGTTGTCTGATAAGACATTTTGTCACATACATTTTAAGGTCGAATTTCTGAACTATCAGACAACTTTTAAAGTTAACCATAATACCATAATTGCATTAAAAGCTGTCTGTTGCAATGAAATAAACAGAAGTACCCCAATTTGGATACATAACAATGTCACAAATCAATAATATTTTAAATTCACAGAAATAAAGGAAACACATGTGAATTTCGAACTTTTATCATAACTAAATGGCTTTATACTTTGCTAAGTTAATTTTTTACTTAATGTACGTTTCAAAATTGCCATCGATAAATAAAGCTCAAAAGCATGTTCTTTTTTTGTTGGCTATCGGAGAAAAATAACAGCTAATGTCATGAGGCTTCATTGGCATTATATTTCTTCGCACTTTAGTAGTACGGTACAGTTTTGACTATGGTGTATAATAAATTAACAAAATTTATAAATAAACTACAAGTATCATTGAGCAATAATAACACCAGCAATAATATACTAGCGATTGCTACAAAAGCGTTAAAAGATTTTTAGGTATTTAAGCAATATACAAGGTTAAATAGTGACTAGAGAGTAAAGTTTGTTTTTTTTATTGGATTCACATTGTAAAATAGCATGTTTGAAGATTCAATAAACCTGTAATCAGGAAAAGTAATATTTTATTGTTTTAAGCATAAAAAGTGCAATTTTGATTGTTTTTATGTGAACTCTTTTTTCTGGTGATGAGATTTAACAATTATCATTGAAACACCACAAAGTGTCAAAAACAAGATATATTTTTTACAGGTATATAATTTAGGTAATCTTTGAACTCTACTTATATGATAAAAAAAGAAAAATGTAGTCGCATTATCAGTTGTAATGCCAATAATAAAAAAGGTTACGAAAGGTAAACCAACCACCTCGTGGTTGCGTTAAATTTCCGATGATTACTAAACAAGAAACTAAATAAATATCTTTAAAAAAGGCAAGATAATATGAATTATTCAATCATAATAAATACCATATAATTCAAATTTTAATGTCCAAATATAAATGTTATCTGGACTTGAAGTTTTGGAAATTTGATATTTTTTAAAAAATATTTTATGCTAAATATAATTTTGAAGTAGTTTCAAAATAGCAAAACAAATGCAATTAAATTTCACACAGTAAATGGAAATATTTGATTTTGAATTTTTTAAAACAAACTGTTCAACAAAACAGTATTTGCAAGTTTGCGTCACACGGGCTTGCGGAGTTGGATTTTTAGTCCACAGTTCGATAGCATTATCAGTATGGGCTTATTCAGAGTTTTACATTAGTGGTAAATGGCTATCCTGCACCGTTAAGCAACTGCACTAGATCACTCCTTTGATAGATGATTTCAACATAATAATAAGGAAAAATCATGGAAAATGCATTTTAACAATAAAAAATATTATATCAATTCTAATACGATAGCAAAAAATTACATGCACTAACAAATATTTATATTTTCAAAGATCATGTTTTGTTTTCATAAGCTGATAAAATGATATTAATTGGATGTATAAACATTACTTAAAGCTTACGTTAAAATATTCATTACGTAACATAATCAAATTCTTAATTGTATGGAATGAGAATGTCACATGAATGATGTGTGACGAAGGCCGTTTATCTTGTGTTGACATTCTGGGTGAAATGGAAGGACTTTCATTAGTAAGCTTGGTTAAAAATTTATCACAAAGCATTATCAGAATCTACACAATTGTAAAACCATTACTGATGTCAATTAGGCAGCAAAGTTGCTCCTAATTAGAGTAATTGTTATCATTTTTTAATCGTCATCATCCGCTATGCTAACATTAATTAATAGACAGCTGAAGGATAATGCTCTTGAACTAATTATGTAACACACTACGTCCTAGCAAAAACAGTCCAAAATATTTAAAAAAATCACAATATCGGTACAGTAAAGTTCGTAAGTTCTACAGGAAGATTAGACAGTGCTG
Organism: Atopsyche davidsoni; assembly: GCA_022113835.1. NCBI lineage: Eukaryota > Metazoa > Arthropoda > Insecta > Trichoptera > Hydrobiosidae > Atopsyche > Atopsyche davidsoni. The sequence goes on from JAILWY010000007.1 coordinate 10,542,359, forward strand.
ATGAAATCTCAAGTACACAAAACCAATTGACAACGATAAAAGGCTGTGTAGAAATTAAATTTCCACATCTATATGAGTAAAGAGAGGATGTAGTTTTGAAGATTTCTTTACAAAAAAGAGGGAGTTGAGGCCGTCTGTGGCAAAGCGCAGTGAAGCGCTCGCCAGCAGTTCGTTCTTTTGGGGGCTGCAACAAAAATAACAAATTAGCTATAAGTATAATACCAACAAAGTGAGAAAAAAAATAGTGCATGAATCTACTTCCAAGCAACAATCTAGTATGCTTTTATTCACAAAGTGTTGGAACTATGATAGTCTGAAAAGTACACAATATTTTTTTCGAATGCAAATTATCATATAAATGATATAAACAATTATAAAAAAATGGATGCAGGAAATTTAGTCATTTGAGACTTTTATCTAATTAAATATAAAATTATCTGCTGAATGGGTTGGTCACCCACTTGATTGTAAGAGAGGCCCATTCGAAATATTAAGAATTTTATTACTCCCCTTTTAGAGACAGGTATAGTACAAGTTGCCGTCACAATGTGCTGAAAATGAAGAGGTTACCTAGCCTTCTCCGGTTTATGGCTGATCATGGTGTAGAGAGCCGTCCCAGGTTGAAAGCGGACAGGCTGCAGGTGGATGGCCAGGAGACGTTCGTAGAAATCGTCGTCCTCCGCTCCCCACCCGAAGTACTCGTTACTCATTCCGTTAGCCGAAACAAACTGCTCCCCCAGGATGGCCACCGCACCACCAAATAGTTCCTTGTAGGGCAAATTAAATCTGAAAGTAATGCAATTTTCGTGTGAATAATTAATATTTCTCCTGTCACGGGTAATTAATAAATTTTGTAGATTTTGAAAATTAGATCAATATATGATACTAATCTTCTGTTAACATTTACCGTACCAAAATTATGGTTATACCATTTTAGAACCAAAAAATAATATAAGATCCATCATTATCAAACAGGAACCCAATTTTTAAATTCAATAATATTATTCAGAAATATCATATTTCACTCGGTTAGTGATATGTCAAAAATAGCAAATCTGTAGCTATTACAATTGAAATACATAACTCACTGTTCAATTTCAGAAAGATGAAATACTAAAAATATTTATTAATGATTTGAAATAACTTTTTATAATTTCTTCACGTTGAGTTTATTTTAACATTTATGCACGACTAGTTTCAACCAAAAGACTTGGTCATCATCAGATGCAGAACAAAACATTCAAAACATCAGTTTTGTTCTGCATCTGATGATGACCAAGTCTATTGGTTGAAACTACTCATGCATAAATGTTAAAATAAACTCGACGTGAAGAAATTATAAAAAGTTATTTCAAATCATTAATAGAAAATGGATCTTCACCGCCTTGTCCCTCAACAAGACTGAAAATATTTGTTATAAATGTACATGATTAAATTAGAAATGATATGTAAAAATGTAGGCATACCTAAATTTATCAATACCGGAAGACATGTGGCGAGGTGAAGTGGTGCAGGCATAGAGGTTGGCCAGCGTGAGCGGCAGCAGGTCCACGTCATGCAGTACAACACAAGGGAAGCCTGCATGCATGGCTGCCACTGCACCAATGTTCAGCAACTTAGCACGGTTGAACGGTCGAGTATCTACTTGCTCTACTACGTACACACGGTAATGAACATTTTGACGTCGTAAAAACAAATGAATGTGTGTCAGAAAGCGCTTCAGTTGATTAGGCCTGTCTCTGTACGGTACGATGATTGCAGTGCTAAAAACTGGTGCACAATCAGCAGGAAGATACTCTCCCCCGGGACGCATACTCGCTGCGTCCAATGCTGACTCGTCTAGCAACTCAGTCTTGATCGGTGTGTAATCTCTCAGCACTGCTGCATATTGACACGGAGCTGTCGACTTCGTTGTTATATTCTTTGAAACTCGTTTTGCTAAATTATCCCACACATCTTCAATCTTGATGTAGTCATAGTGCTTGGCGAAACGCAAAGACGTTAAGTTGAAAAATATGAATAAAATCATTGGTATAAATAAATGCAGCTTATAATGAATAGAGTATTCGACTAGTGTAAGAAGAGGCTTCATTTTCGTGGGTCTTTCGACTGTTTAGTGATATACCGTACGGTGAAACGTGCGCCTCGTGCCGGCGATAGAGTATTCTAAATTAAATGTATATTGTATAAGAGAAGAAATAATAATATCGGAGTGCATTTCTACAACACCGACACTGCGTACGGAAGAATTCTAGAAGAGTATTTGACGATCACTAGCGAAGCATAATAAGTAGTAATTTCACCGAGGATTATAATTCCATAATATCAATAATTACAGCATTTTGAATAATGACAGCATTTGACACTCGCCGACTGCCGCCAGCCATCGGACCTGAACACTACCAAACGCTATACATGCACCCTCGCACACAACGGAACCAATCGGATTAGACCGCCTCTCGAGGGTGTTGCCATTACATACCTTGTCGATGGATCCAAATCCTATTAATGAATGCTGCAGCAAAACGCGTCAAAAATACAAAAAATATGTTTAAAAATATTATATATTTTTTTAAATAATATTAATGTGTTTTTTTTTATTGCAAATCAGGTTTTTAGTATTAAATTGCACATTCACGCCGCTGGCTGGAATTTTTAAATTTTGGCTTGGCAGCACAGAGAGCGGTCAATTTTGGCTTTGTCATTTGTCAGTAACAAGCGAATTTATAGTCGAGATTTTGCTGTTTCACGCGCTCTTATTACGATTTTCTTGATATATACATCAAATTATCATCATCTGAATATTTCAAAATGAGCTCCATTGGAACCGGCGTGAGTAATTTGATAATGTTTAAAAATTGTTGTATCATCGGTTCTTTTAGTAACTTTGTAGGTTATAACGTGACATTCCCAAAATTTAATCTTCAATGTTGGCTTGTCTTGTGATTGTTTTCTGTGTTGTTAAAAAAGTAGTCATATAATAAAGCCTTATATAAAAAAGTTGTCATTACTGAAATAAATTGTTAAACTGGCTCAGTTCCTTGAATGTCGATTTAATCCCCACAAGCAAATAGATATTCCCAGTTTTTTTTTTGCGACTATTCAGTTTGGTCCTACATGTATAAGTGTTTTTATTGTTTCAGTATGATTTGTCAGCATCCCAGTTTTCTCCGGATGGTCGAGTATTCCAAGTAGAGTACGCCGGTAAAGCTGTAGAGAACTCAGGAACTGTTATCGGCTTGAGAGGCAAGGATGGAGTTGTCTTCGCAGTAGAAAAATTAGTCACATCCAAACTTTATGAAACTGGAGCAAATAAAAGGATATTTGACATTGATGAGCATATCGGAATGGTAAATTATTGACTTTTATCCTTCCTATGTTTTTTTTTTACTTAATATACAAGATCTGAGAAAAAGTGAAGTGGTCAAGTTTTTGTTTTTTTATCACTTCGATTATATTCAGATTATCTTGAAAAATATTTATAGTATTAAAGACTTTTCTGATTTATAAAACCTTAATATCTATATTTTATGACAAAAGAATGTAATATTTGAGATACCATAACAGTTCAATCCTTTTTGAATCTGATTTTTTGATAATTAATGTTTTATTATATTTCCAGGCAGTCGCTGGTCTGATATCAGATGCCCGACAGATTGTCGAGACGGCTCGCTCAGAGGCTGGCAGTTACAATGCACAGTATGGCGGGCTCGTGCCACTTAAGTACCTCAACGAGCGCGTGGCCATGTATATGCACGCCTACACTCTCTATTCAGCTGTACGACCTTACGGCTGCTCCGCTATATTGTCTTCCTGGAACAAGTTTAGCGGCCCACAAATGTACATGATCGACCCCAGTGGCGTCACATATGTAAGTGCAATGCTTCAATTCTTTTGTATTGACTCCATAATTAGGAGACATCTATACTTGTTCACTGTGCTGAATGAACAAAATCAAATAAACATCTGCTGTAAAATTACTTGTGTATTTTTTAATAAAAAGTGGTGTTCTAAAAACATATTTGAGAAGTATTGTAACTTGGTTACAACATTGTGCCCTTACAGTTAGATGAAAATATTATTCTAGTATTTATAGTTTTTATGTGCACTATAACGTGAATAGATAATTGCATTAGTGAGCTTGTAAAGGTGCTTACTGTAGATTAGTAAGTTATCAAATATACAAAACTGATTGCAAATTGAATTTATTATTTCAGTCATATTTTGGATGTGCCATCGGCAAAGCCAAGCAGGCGGCCAAAACAGAGATTGAAAAGTTGAAACTCGCTGACCTGCCTCTCGCAGACTTGGTTAAGGAAGCCGCTAGAATGTAAGTTGCCACTGGACTGGAGCGTTTACATTTTCAACATTCGTTTGTATCATTTCTGGATCATTTTTTATGATTCATTATATATTTTTTATTGATCAGTAAATCCAAAAGACTTTTGGAGACTCATATTTTATCACAGTTGATGAGAAGTTTTCTCTCCTATAATGGCACCATCAAACTTAATTTATATAATGTTAAATAGTCATTGTGATAATAGACTCAAAAATTTAATTTACCTAAATTACATTGTAATTTTTATGTATTCCAAATATTGGAAGTAGGATTTTAAATATATAATTATTTACAAAGAAATAAAAAAAAGTCAAAGGTGGGTTCTGAAATATTATTTATTACAAATTGTCAAATATGTGTTCTTTTTGTTTAGAATATACTTGGTCCACGATGAACTAAAGGATAAGAACTTTGAGTTGGAGCTATCATGGGTGGGAGAGAGGACCAATGGAGTGCACCAGAGAGTGCCTGTTGAGATTCTTCAAGAGGCCGAGAGAACGGCCAAGCAAGCTCTCCAGGACGACTCTGACTCCGACAATGAAGAAATGTAATCGGACTGCTGTCAAGTTTCAATACAAAGTGGTCTCAAAACAATATAAAGAGATAAGAACAATTTCCACAGCATTAAGAACATGCGGAAATTGTTTTTGTTCAAATAATATTTGTTTTTACGGTATTTTTTAAACATAGGATTAAAATAAAAATCTTTTTAATATAAAAAAAACTTGTGATTTATTTTTAGTAATATTAATTGCAATTTTTTTTTTAGTATGCAGACAGTCTCATCAATGTGACTTTTTTTGTGTCTCACGGTTCTCGTTCGTTTTTATATCTTGTCGCTGACACCTCACGAGACATGGAGTACATTTCTCTGTGCTTTCATCATGCTGTGCGATCAAAATATATGAAAAATAAATGCTTGTTTTATATTTCAATGACTCCTCGAATCAGAATTAACTATGTATAGATATATATTTATCATTTATCCAATAGCATGGCATTTAAAGAACTCTGTACGATATAGGTATATTGACAAAATATTTTTTTGTTCTATATATCTTCAGGCATCTTGGATCCGTTCTGTGAAATAAAATATAATAGTAATTAAGTCAAGTAAAATTAGTAAAAAAAAAACATACTTTCTCATGAAAATCAATTGTTTGTCATTATTTCTCTTTTTACAGCTTTTTTGTCATTTATATTTCATTTGTTTCAAAAAGTTCTTTCAATTATAGATTCAGACATACTCGAGTGAAAGTCTGTAAGGTTTTGTACTGGTCCGGATGCATACGCTTGCGATGAGAGTAGCAGTTACCAGAACTTGCAAATGTCCGCAAGCAGAATGTACACGAATACTTGTGCTCTCCGGTGTGCTGTACTGAATGGTCCTGAAACAAACCATAATACTTTAAATCATAATTTATCTTAAGTTGGAAGAAATTTTTTACAAATATAGAATAAAATCATTAAGAAAATGTGGTGAAGTTGGCGATCGGCTACAACTTACTTTAAGATTGGCTTTGCGTTTGAAGCTCTTGTGGCAGACCTGGCACACAAAGGGTTTGTCATCAGAATGTTTGGTGAACATGTGATGTTTTAATGCAGTGGAATTCTTAGCACAATATTCACACTGGTCGCAGTTCAGTTCCCGACCGGAATGCTGCAATCTCAAGTGCATGCGTAGGCTTTCCTTAGATTTGGCACTAAAAGGTAAAGTTCAGATTTATAAATAAAACCTTCACATGAATCATATTCTCACTGAAAAGTTATTAAAAAAAAATTTATAATTAACTCAGGAAAGCATTTATCGCTCAACTGTCATAAAAGTCATTTGAATCACTATCTTAGAGATTATAGGATCTCCGATCTGTTTCAAACCAGAATGTTGATACACTGATCCAGCAGTGAATGTACTCACATGACGCCGCACTCTTGGCATTGCACTGCATTGCTTCCAGAAGCATCATGGACCTTCATATGAATGTTAAGATTGGCTTTGTTTTGAAGAGTTTTTCCACAAACTGGACAAAGACACTGTCTTCCTGAATGTATGCTGGACATATGGCGCTTGAGAGCAGTCTCGGAGTAGAATCTGCAACCGTGATAAATGTTGATCCTTCAAGGTCTACTAATATACATAAAATTTAGAAAGTCTACTTTTATAACCTGCTGCCTTTTTATACCATGAATAGGTAAATATTTACTTATATGGACTAATTTGTCTTATTCTAAAAATAAGTTTTAAGCAGGAAGAATGAGACTTACACTTTTGAACATTCTGAACACGGTGCTTTGGAGTGTGGTGGATGTGAGCTTACTTTATGCATTCGTAATAGTCCAATAGTTCGATACCTGAAAAAACAGTCAAAGTCTTGAAACATCTGTTGGTTAGAAATAAGCTTTCTCTTTTCATGTGAACTTATGAATCCGAAAAACTTTAGTAAGCTTTGTTGTTTTAGCATAACAAGATGAGCTCAATCTGAAATGTCACCGGGCATTGCCCTTTATATAAATATTATTATATAATTACTAGCGTAATACAATCAATTAACGTTTGAGTATTTATAATAACCTCTTGTTGCACAGGTCGCACTGGTGTTGCATGAGTGAGCGCGGTGTGTGGACATCACGAGTGTGAGCAAACAGTAGCTTTGGGCTAGAGAAGTTAGTTTTGCAGACCTTGCACCTGGAGAATGCACAATAAATATATTTTTGAAATGAGATTTTTTTGCTTGGTACAACAAAATAATATTTTACAGGACTTACTGGAAGGCGTCAGGTTGTAGATGGCAAGCCATGTGAGCGACGATTGTCCGACGTTCAATTAACTTGCAATCACAGCATTGCAAAAAACCTTCTTCTCCATGTTGTTTTTTACAATGGTCGAAGAGCTGTTTTAGACACAAATATTTGCATTATGAAGAAAAAAATTATCCAGATAAAAAAATGGAGTTTTGTCTTCAAGCAAGATAAAAATTAGTCAATGATATGCTTACATCGAGATACTTTTGAAACTTCGGTTTATCATCACAAAAATCGCAAACAATATTGTAAAAGCTACATATTAGACCATCGAGTGATTCTTTTGGAATTACTAGAATACCATGCCTAAAAATCTCTTTGGGAATTGATACTACATCTTCAATATTTTGTTCTTGGGTAACTTCCTTTTGTTCAGAATCATTGGATTCTTCGGTTGAATGTTGATTGATAATCAATTCCTTGGAACTTTGGCTTGATGTGTTATCTTTATATTCATGTCTCTTGCAACTGTGGGATTTTTTTTTTTTATTGAATATTGGAATTTCATATTTAAAGGGAGTAGAGTCCAAGGCACCTTTTGAAGACTGAACGCCATTCAAATTTAAAGCACAGTGTATGTCATTTAACAGTTCTTCTTTGACTTTTATTTCACTCTTATTGTCGCTTTCGATCTAAAATACAATAAAAAATAAATATGATTACACAAACCAGACTTACTTTTAAAAGTAACAAAGAAACTGCTTTTTTCGTGCATGTGCTGGGTATCAAATTGGTAATAAAAATGTTAGTAGTATTTACCTTTATGTTATCATTGTGTCTTGTATTAATATGACTGTTATTCAATATTCTTTGAGATTCTTTAACTGTGAGTGTGAAAGTATGGAAACTCTTGGTAGTAGTAATACATTCTAGACATATCTCTTTAGGGGCTTTGTCAGAAGGTTTGATCTGAAAGAATGCACATAATAATAATGCGAGTTGCAGAAAGTATTCAGTCATGGGTTGTCAGTAAAAATTACAATTGTTTCTGGGATAAAATTCGGATTTTAATCTTTTGCAATGCTATTGTACTGTCGGGTCAGACGTACCATTAATATATTGTGAGCTGCTCATCTCTCGTCTCGGTATAGTTGAAAAGTAGACCTTTTTAAAAAGTAGACCTTTTTAAAAAGTATATTTCTAATTAGGAGTTTTAAAAAATGTATGCCAAAATTTTTTGTTCATTAAACTTACCCAGAACGAAAAGAGTTCGTATACAATATGAGGAATGTTAGGATAATCGGTGAAAACGTTGACTTTTGCTGAATCGCATTTTAGGCAAAGTCGACAAGGAGATTTAAGGGTTAAATCCATGTTTACTTTTATTAATCGTTATAACAAATATGACAAAATATACATGCAAAATCAAAACAATAAGATCGCTGATAAATTGGTTTGACAGTTCTCGATTCTACCAGAGACAAAAATCCCACTCAGTGATAATGATAATGGTATTATTACACATAAATTTTACAAGAAGTCCAGGAACTTTGATATGGAAATATTCAAACTTAGACAATAAGAACAAGACAACTTTTAAAACGTAAAAAATCTGACCTATTAGAAAGCACAATTTTACACATCTTGCGACCGACTACAATCAACCAATAGCATCCCTTTATTTTGCTAACAACGCAAACGAGGACGCTATTGGCTGATTGCAAGTCAATCGCAAGTTTTGTCGCTGCGAGTGTAAAAGGGCTTTATGTCGAATGGATTCTATCGATTCACTTAATCGTTAATGTATATTCTGTCTGTGTTAAAGCACACGATATATTTTATCATTAATTTTAATGTCTTCCCAAAAATAATTTTAACTGTCAAAACATTGAAGTGCTGTCTAATAAGTCAGAATTTTTCACGTGCTAATAGTTGACTTGTTTAAATTGTCTTAAATATTTCCATGTCATGGAGTAAACAAAAAGAAAACGCCAAGTAATTGAGGTCGTTCTGGACTTATTGTAAAGTGTATCTTTATAATATTTGATTTTGTCAATATTTAATCATGAGAACTGATAATTTGATTTTTAGTTAATAAAAAAAACATTGTATTCCAAAATTTATTTTTGACACATGAGTATGGGATGTTTATATGAATAGGTAAATAAATAAAAGATTGGTGTAAAATTTGTATTTATATTTTAGATTAAGTGATGGTACAGAAAGTCTAACAATTTGGTGTTCTATACATCGATTGATTTTACTAATTGATATCATGTTATTGTATTCACAACCAAAATACACGTCACAAACATTACGTGTATCTTTTCACACATTGCTGAAAATATTATGTTATGATACCAAGCGTATAAAAAAAAACAATATTAATCAAAGCCTTTCAGTGGACAGTATTTTTCACAGTTTGCATCAATAGTATGTGACTAGTTATTGCTTTTCCTACATTCCTACAAAATTTTGCTTTTGATTATGGATACAAAAGTTATTAACAATAAATACTTCTACTTACTGTTACCGTATGAATATTATTGTTCGTTACACATCCTAACAAATAAGTTTCAAAAAGAGGTGTACCCTGCCTACAAAGTTCTACTTACCATGGACAGCTAACAGCTAGGCTTAAAATTGATAATCTTATCGGTCAAATTACTGATCTTCCGGGAAACATTGAGCTTATGAGTGAGAAAGGAAGATTTACACCTGTAGACCTCAAGCTACCCAATCCGTTGTCAACAAATTGCCAAATTTTGTATCAAAACGCTATAATATTTCCTAAAATTCCCAATATCTCTTTTAGATCTTTGATTGGATTGTGTTGAGAAAGAATATTTTCTGCATTTGATTATACACCTTATTGGTTTGTTGACAGCAGATCTCATATGCTCTAGGGCTCAATAATAATCACCTGTTGTCACAGCAATTAACCATAGTAGACTTTAAATGTTTTTACATGGAGAGGAGCTATAAAAAAGATGCTCTATAAAGTGTACTTCCAACATATTTATACAGATAGCCATTTTCACATTTGTGTTAGAATACGCCATAAAATGTCATGGAGAGAATTTCCTTTTATACAATGATTCATCATTTAATTGATTCATAATAATTTAACATTTTCTCATAAGGCTGACCTTTTCAAAGGGTAAATATTCATTTTGAAAATGTAAAGCATTACGTACTTTCTAATGTAAACAATCCAAAAATGATTAATTTTAAAAATGATGTATTGATTGAGTAACGTCACATGTACCACTGATGGAGAATGTGGTCTTTGCCTCTCATTGGTATGAAAATCCCAGGATTTCTCTAAATTTATTTACAAACTATTATTGTATTGGGTTGGTCTGAATTGACGCTGAATTCAGTCTTTATTTGCAATGGCAGAGGTAGATTATTTACAAAGGATAGCTCTTCAACCTAAGAAATGTCCTCTAAAACATGTATCGTAATCAATTACGTATTTATACTCAGCTGTAGTATCAGAACTGTTCATAAATTATAAAAAAACATCAAATATTAGATTATAATCAACAGTATAAAATTACAAATGTGATAGTAATGTAATATCACATGTTGTTGTAAAAGAATGAACCGTTTGTCAAAGAATGGCAAACAGAGTGCTAAATCTAGACAATATCTTTGGGATATTAGAATTTGATAATCTATGAACAATCCCGTACCCCAGCAAGTAATATTTTCAACATACCAAGCAGGTAAGTTTTGTGGTGATTATAAAAAAATGCCTGTAAAGCGTGTTTAATCTTGGGGAAAAGCACTAAATGCCGCATGTCTCTAGTCATTGATATGAATCGATTTGCACAATTGTATGTACCTTATCATTACACTTATTATTCCAAATTAAACGATATGATACTTCTTTAGAAAATCTCCCCTAATGTTGATGATAATTGTCTTTAAACTTTGTACACTCTACGAATATAATTGAATCGTTTTAAAGTGATCTCACACTCGTGGAAGCTAAATTACAATATAATCTCGCACCCTTAAGCTCTGAAAGAAATTATTGCACAATTTTATCAATACCTAATCCAACACTGATTATTTTCATGATTTAGATGATTTTGATTACTAAGCCAATCTAAGTACATTACAGATAAATTAACAATTTTTCAGCTTCGGAATATAATTTGTAACAACAGCTCCAAAGTTTCAATGTTCACTTGAGACCTAAACTGGACACTTCACTGCGACCTTGATAATCCCCACTAGAAGCGTATGCGCTTAAAAGTCGCTGACTTATCACTCTTCTCATATTCAAAAATGGTTTCTGCAACAAGCCTGGAATTTTGACAACTCATTGTCAACTCTCATGCAGTCTTAACACTCAAATTGTCTACAACATATAATATTAATCAACAATGGAGTGGCATTACAACTTTTAGTATGGCAGAATTTACAAAACAATGCATTGCAACTAAACTATGAAGCTGATATGGTTTTATATTCATCTCTTTTTCACAAATTAAATTCATAAGAGTAAGAAAGAGACAAATAATCCATTTACAATCTATTACTATATAAAGTTCGTTGCCAGGTGTGAAAAATTTTACATTTATAAGGAGCTTCACTCAATAGTTTTATAATAAAATTAGTCTCTTAATTGCGAAAAGAATGAGATATCCAAACTTGAGGAATTTTCTGAAACCGATTTGATAAATGCAATTTTGAAGAAATATCCGATGATAATTAAATCAAAGGTAATGTCCAATTTCAACAAGTGCTGCCAGCACCACAGAATGCATAGCGTGTATGAAGTTTTCAATTTCACTTAAATTTCAAATTCTCCAAAACACTCGCTAAGCTTATTACAAAGGAGAGCATTATCAATTTTAGCAGAGCGAAAGGGTGCAGTGGAATTGATTTCCTCTATCATCTATCAAATTCTATGAGAAAATTCGTTTCCTATTGATACAGCATTGAGATTACAAACAATTATTATTTGCATCTCAATTTTGTTGCCATTATAATAAGTCCATTATATAAATATAAAAGTCGAAAATTTCTAGTAACTAGTTACCTATAAGTCAAATTCAACATTTGATTGATTATTTTCTTGTCTCTTTGTATCTAAGCTGAGGACAATTTTACAATTTTATTTCACATTATTTATGAAAAATAGCTACCTTCATGACTATCGTATTTAACTTAAGGAATGCTTCCGACTAGAATTTGTTTCTATGTTTAGTTGGTAAATCAACATATCTATACCTTAGAGAAAATCATATAAAATGTATGCATTCTTTACAAATTAACATTAAACAACAGTCAAAATTGACATTAGTACTACACTTCTTCCATAACGATTTTTACTGACACGGTTAGCCAACAAAGCCGTGGCTTTTACAGTGGCAGAGCTCAGTCTCATTGCTATCAGCATATCAATATATACAGATTAAAAATATAAAAAATGGGAGCAAAAAATAACAAATTTCAATGAATTCTAATTAACTGAGATATTCGCAGAAGTGGGGTAAACATTGATTAGTATTCGGATGTGTGATTAATCACTTCTTTACAAATCTCAAAGTTATTATTATTTACAGCTTACAATGATAAAGCACATACCAGAATATATATTAAATAATATTATAAAAAGACTTTCGCTTTCATGAGAAATGTTTTTAAAAAAAAAACTTTTCCTTCACAAATATATATATCCTTACAAAATAAAAATACCAGGATGTAACAAGTAAGGCTGCATGAGAATATTGGGTCTATATGACAGAATACGTCTGGAGAGTCGTATTGTGATTAGTCAGAGAATCTTTATATCTGAGAAAGTTCAGTCTTGGCAACATGTTTGCACTTAACAAGTGAAGAACGTGTATCTCTTTGGTGAGACAATAATTGTAGTGACAAAGGTTTCTTAGAACAGATGCCATAATAAAGATGATAAATAAGACTCAGCCTTCGAGTAGGTTGAATGTTAGATCAGGTCACTTTATTCAGCAATTTGAAAGGTAATACATTTTTCAGAAATAAAATGCTTCCATAGCTCTATAAAAGCTAACAGGTGCTAACTCACAGAATGTGGAGTTTTATCTCCTCGAGTCACATGTATGCTTATAAATCTGCACGTATTGAGACACTGAGAGCGGTAAGATAGACGCTGTTAACAAAATATGATAGTGCCAATAAAAGGATAGTAATAATAGTAAATATATCCATCCATTATGGTAGTGATATAACTGTGTGCACAATTATTTCATATTGGCTTAAATGGAGCACAAAATCATTGTTTATAACCATCCATGTTTCATTGCACAACATTTGATATGATTATCTAACAAAAACAGCTATTATTTTACAGAAATTCATTTAAATAGAATCAGTCACATTCACACATAAACACCAATCATCATTATAAATATTATAAACATACAAAACAAATTATAAAATTTACATTGAATGACACATTTTTAAATGACTAGATTATGATTTTTACTTTTCATATAGGTATAGATATGCAAATACTACATTTTAAGACTACGTCGATTGTAAAATTTGACAGGACTATTCTGTTATTTTTACATTTCGATGCTAAACATACAATTGAATTAGAGTCTGTAAACTTAACAACACGGTTCACGGATGACAGATCACTTCACATGGACTCCATCTGCTCTGTCAGCTCGAGGATGGGGCTCTCGCTGAGAGGAAGCATCCCCGCCGACGGAGGGAGGCTGTGGCCTTGCCAGCTGGACTGTGGGGACATCAAACAACCCTTATTAATCAAACTGTGTCAACGATATGAAATAAGTTCTCATTATCTATTGGCGACATAACAATTATACATTACCTTATGGTTTTCGTTAAGTTACTAGTACAAATTAATGCTTTTGCATCTATAGGATTATGAAAAAATAAAAATACATATTTAAATTCTCTATGTTTTTATGACAATTTACCTTTCTGTTTTGGATATTTAAGATTGACCAATTTCAATTACTTTATTGAATAAGCAATTTGCCAAAGAGGTAAAATATTCCACTATTAGTAAATTAAACTTTAATGCTTTAGTTGAAAAAATCAATAAAATCTCTAATCTCCTCTAATAACAGATCCATACATAGAAACGAAGTAAAATCTTAACTATAAATTTTTCTTTAAAAAAATATTTTTAAAGAAAAATATTTATTGTATATCAAAGTTTTAAGTAATGGTTTTAAACCTTGTTAATTGTTATATTAGGATTTACGAGGTTCACATGTTTCGTTAACAATATATTCCACGCAAGTTGCATAAAATAAAATTAATAATTTAAAATAATGAAAAGGATGCATTTTGAATTAGTTGTCTAGTAACAGCGTCAATTGAATAGTGACATGCGATAAAAGTGTGCAGTTTACTTAACGCAGTCTAATTATATCTGTTGGTGAGAATTACAGGGTTGTGAAGTGATTTTAAATTATTCTTTTCACTAAAAAATTATGTCTTTCAATAACGTAAATGAGTGCTTAATATAGTTTCAAAGAGATTTATTACTGATGTGTACACAGAGTCATAAAAATCATAATATCATTCAAGAACATTAAAATGTAATCAATTAATATCAAAATAGTATTGCACTTCGATAAAAAGTAAGATCGTTAGAGTCAGTTATAAAGAGAGAGATTGTCATTTATATCTCTGACCAGAGTCTGGCCTATTGTGACATTTACAATACAAATAAACAGTATTTAAAGTGTGTAAAACAGCAACGTATAATTTTAAATTGGAGACTACCAAACTATTTAAAAATCTGTGGATCTTCATACTACACTTTCTTCTTTTTCATATTATAACCAAAGAATACGGTTTGTAATGTTTCTCCATACAAAAATCCAGGAATACTTTTAAAAATACCAGGTGTAACCAAACTACAGGTTGAACGTCACTGGTGTATATAGAAACTATTTAAAGATTATGCACTAATCAAAATACAAAACCTTGTATACTGAGAAATATAATGGCAAACAATATTTTCTTAAAATTTTAAGCGTAGATATAAAGAATGCAAATTAGGAAAAATAAAAGGCACAACCAACGATTAAGTAATGTGATTTATTTGTGATTATAAATTAAAAAAATTACTTATGGTATAAAGCGTGACTGTATAAATAAATACATTGTTACTAGGAATATGGAAAAATAAAAAAAATAGCTCTATTATCAAACAATGCACGCGTCAAACGTCTCAGCAACCAAAAGGAATCACTCACATAGGAACTTATATTTTATACTTACATTCGGTCACTTTCCTTAGTCTAAATTTTAAGATTACACGAAGAGTTCATTCTCAGCACAAAGCACATGTAAATTAATTACATAATCGCCACAAAATAATAAACTAATATTGACATACAAAAAAATCATAATAAGGCATAAAAGAATGCCTAAAGCAGTGTTATAAAAACTAGGACAGACTTTCAATAGAAAAAACATGCATTTTTGGCTACTATATTTGGAATTCACCAGGCATACCGATCACATATCTAATAAACTATAACGTTTACTAAAATTAAACGATTCTACCGGTCATTTAACAGTCTTGCATTGTTATATTTAAGCGGCAGAACAAAAGAATTCAGTAAAACTGTAGCATTCAATTGATTTGGTGGAATACCTGAAAGCATTGAGGGGTTTGGAACAGATTATTGTTGGGCCACGCAGTGTTACTGCTCCACAAAGTACTAGGGTTGTGGGCCGACTCATTCAGAGCGAGGCTGACTCCACTGCCCGTGTTCTGATGAGGCAACTGCACGTTGTGGCCAGGCTTCCCTGCCATCTCGCTGATCTGACAAGCGTTCTGGAGGCTATTCGGTAAATTGGACCAATTCTCATTGCCGGCTTTTTCCTGATTAATTATCGTTATCTCCATGGACCCTCGATAGGAAAAGTTGGGAGTATCCTGGGTTTCGGAGGTATTCGATTTCGGAGATCGGTTAGGTCCCTCAACGATAGCCTGAAAAGCCAGGAGGTCTTCATTTTCACTTTCTGACAGCGGCACCGGAAGGGGAGGCAGAATCTGCTGCTGCTGAGCTATCTTGTAGCTCTGCTGCCTGAGCATTTGTCTCCGGCTTAGCCCCATTTGGAGGGAGTGCAAGCTAGCATTGTCCGTGGCTCCGTTGGCATTGGGCTGAGCCATCGCTACTTGCTTTTGAAGGATTTGTCTTTTCTGCTGTAGCAGTCGATGCTGCATGAGCTGCTGTTGCAGCGGAGGTTTGACACTTTGCAGGGAAGACTCCCCCTCGGAGGGCTGGTGGGCAGACATCTTGGGGCTGGCAGGGAGCGGCGGAGAAGTGGTGGAGTAACTAAAGTTCTCAGGGAGACTGATGCGCTTGGGAAGACCGCTTTTGGACTCCATGTGCGGACTGAAGGCGGCAGCGAACTGGTTGTGCTGTATCTGCCGCTGCGTCATTTCTTCGGGTGGGACACTGGCTTGGTACTGCGTCTTGAGTTTCTGCGCTTCCTTTTGGACCAGGTGCAGCTCCAGCACGCCCTTGGCCTTGCAGCCCTCGTTGAGCCGCTGACTGTTGAAGGCGACGGTGCTCTTCTGAGTCTCGGCGGCCTGCGCCACGACCTGCTGGGCCACCAGACCGTCGCTGGCGCGGCGACCCTCACGGAAGTCCACGGGACTGCGCGTGCCGCTGCGAGGACAGGCCTTGGCGCCGCTCTGGTACGCCAGAGGGTTGTGCCTGCTGAGGAAGCCACTGCAAGGAGATTTATTATTACTGGTAGACACGTAGACGCACGGATGCATGGGACTAGTATTGATCATGGAACTATTCTCGTAAACTAATCTGTCGTCCGTGGACGTGCAGCTGGGCAGGCTGCTGGTGAGGTCGCTGGAGCAGTCCGACAGTTGATAGTCGAGACTCTCAAAAGCCGAGAAATTGCTCTGCGAGGAGTCGCAGCTGAGGTTCTGGCTGAGACTCTTGGTGTTGTAGAAGTTGACGACGCCACTGCTGGAGCTGGAGCTGGCGTAGGAACCGATACGATGCGGAGCGCTAGGCACGCTGGACAGATCGTCCATGTCCGTCTCGCACCCCTCGTCCGTGGAGGAGGAGTACTGTTGCTGGAATTCTACCGTTTTCCCGGTCGTGTTAGTGCCGAGAGGTGCGTATGTTTGAGCGGTGATGTACCTGTTAGTGTTCAGGGAGAACTTATTGTCATTTCTATAGATTCCGGTGCTGCTGTAGAGTTCGTTGCCTCCCGGTAGAGTGTTCAGAACGTCAGACGTGTTGGGCAGGGGCGGCAGAACGGCATTTTGAATGTAAGAGTAAGTTTGAATATGGTTCATGTAGTCCTTGAAGGGCGGAGTGCTGCTCTGGAGTCGCGAGATGTCCTGTTGCTGCGCGTGCGATACGAGTCGACACGGGTCATAGTTGTTCTTGGTGGACGATTCTTGAGACGGGAGAGGAAGGGGAGACTGCTGAAGGGTGCTCATGAGCTTGGCCGCTTCAGAGCTCATGGTGAAGGTCGTGGAAGTGTTCAGCAGTTTGAGAGGCTCAGATGCAAAGCTCGTTGCCGATGTAGAGTTTTGCAGGGGGTTTGCGGTTATATTTATACAAGGATCTATTCCGGCCAGTTTTCCAGCGTCGATGGCGCACTTGGAGTCGAAGCTGGACGACGTGAGCAATCGACTTCCGTCGGAGGACCCGTGCCGAGGGTCGGGTCCCACCGTCGTGGACTGCTGAAGAAGTCTTCTGCAATCCTCACTCGATTGCTTCATGATCTTTTGGTGCTGTTCCAGAGTGCTCGTAAGCAATCGATGAGAAGACGCTATGCTCTCCATTCCCGATTTCCCGATCAACCTCCCGGAGTCGGACACGTCGATATTCCTCATGGACTGCAGCCTGCCCGTTTCGTCGCAGTTGGGCAACCGCGTGGAGCCGAGGAGATCGAAAGTGCCGACGAGGAAGCTGCGGTGGGCGTCTCCGAGCTCGAGGTTCCTCTGAAGGAGCCTCTGCTCGGTCATGTTCACGTTGGCGAGGGACAGCAGGCGTTGCGTCTCCGAGACCGAAGTGTCCGCAGACACGCGGGGCGGGGACGGAGGGGCTCGCTGGCCGTGCGTCTCCGGGGACCGCGACAGTCTGCAAGTGATCGAAAACAACGTTAGCTGTTTCGAACCGACACAAACGAAACAAGACAACAAGATTCGAAACAATATCTTTTAGGAATATGAATTAAACACACAGTTGGGACCGAAATATAAGGCTTCGATCCAAGATTGAATGATTCCTTATCCAGATTCTCATGAAGTTGATAAAAAAAGATATTGGGAGGTGGTCACCTGTGCGCGTGGTCGCTGGAACGCCTGGTGGGGGCGTCATGGGGCGGAGCGAGAGGGGCAAGGGGCGCCAGGGGGGCCAGGGGGGCGCTGCCCTTGCGCGCGATGGCCTGCTCCGCCACGGAGGAGGGCCGCCGCCGCCCGGGGCCAGCACCAGGTCCTGCGCCACCACCCGCGCCACCCGCGTCCGCCGCGCGGTGCTTCACCCTCTCCAGCAGCAGCAGGTATATCGCCGCGTGGTGGTCGTAGCTGTTGGACCGCAGGCTCTGGAAACGCGACGCGACACCGTGAGCAACACCGCGAGCAACACGCGCCTCACCCTTCAACGACCCCAACACAAATTTCTACAAGACACTGGAAGATGTTTACGCTGTAGATTTCCGGAATGTGTATGAAGATAAGTATGTTTTGTGCACCTCCTTATAAAATATATAGCAGAACACCATACCAATTCAAGACCTCAATTCCCAAAATCTACAACACGATCTTTCTACAAGTTTTATTAGTAATGATACATTCTGTCACGTTTCAATAAACGTTTGAACCTATTTTACAAATGTACACGCATTTATCACGAATATTATATTTTCCTCAGCACGCTGATTTATCAAGCAAGATTACAGTAAAGCACGTACAGATGTAAAATAGGTTCACAAGCTTTTGTGTGAAAGCACGATGGAAGCAAGTGTTATTTTTAAAGACACAAAAATACCCCCAGATAAAAACGTAGTCCCTGACGAAGCCCACACCATAGGAAGACGGTTGCGAGACGCGTGACGGACTGCCGCGAGAGCCAGTGTGAAGACACGCTCGTCGAGATCGAATGTGACGTCACACGAACTTTCGCTGAAGACCGTTGAGCTTTTGAGCTTTGCGGCATCGGGGTTTCAGCATCATCGATGAGTTTCCGCTTCGTATCTTGGGTTGTTAATAAAGTGGTGCTGTGCATCGCCAACAAGCTGACAAGGGTAAACTTGACACACGGCTGTGAAATTGCTGGAACGCCTGCAGGTGCTCGGCAGGGGAGCTTTAAGAAACATTCGTGTAGGATACACTGTATGGACAAATAACTTTAAATGCCAAGTTTGTATGCATGCGTAAGTGGAATATACAGCTCCCTAAAGGAAGACAGAAAGAAATGTGGCGTAGTACGTGATCTGTATTATACCAGAACCAAGAAGGTGATGTTATGAATAATAGAAAGATCTTATCTTGAGTAGTCTGTTATCTCGAGAGTGCGCTCATATTGGCTGAAACTTTTGAAAATGGCGTTTTCCGGTAATAAAGAATAGAATAATCTAAAATGCTACCCTAGACTGGATCAACTACCTTAGGTACTTTGCTTTTAAACGGATAGGAAAATATACTGATAAGTACATATATTGTTTACAGGGAGAATGAGCAATGAAAAACTTGTTCAGATCTGGCCACAGGTGTGACAGTCGATGATACGAAACGGAAGCTTGTTCGGGTCGGGCGGCCCCTCGCAACCGTCTCCTGCTGGATCGGGGCCTTGCTCTCACCGCGCTGCGCCGCCGTGGTTCTTCTGATGTGCTCGGAGCAGGACATGAATCCTGCTACGAGCGCGCCTAGTCATTTCTTTGGCTGAGGCGACGGTTTGGCAATGGCGCCCGTGCTTTTGTTTCCGATGGAGCCCTTCCTCTTGAACGGGTTAGATTGGCCAGCACCAGCGTCCTCTTGACTTATACTTTCAGACACTTCCTGTTCCTGGGTCTGAGTAAAAAAAATATTTCGGAGACGGACGTCCGTTTTAATCCCAGAAGGTTGTATCCGACGGACTGGTTGAGATTCGAATATTCAATCCGTCTTATTAATAAACATAACAGGTGGTTTAGTTATTTCTGACTCGAGAGATTTATTGGTTTGATTGGAAAGAAATTCGCGCGCGTAAATATCTGACCTATCAAACCACGGAACTAAAACATATCACGTGAAAATATGCAAACTGTTATATTTAGAAATAAGGCAGCATATTTATAAAAATACGATAAGCCGAATGGATTTAATTTTAATTGTGGGCGCTTTCGCCTTTCGAAGACTTCTTCACACTAATAATAGAGTATATAGATAGAAGAATGACAGATTTAGGGGATAGCAAAGCAGTTAGCAGTTAAGGTTGACTGCTCCTAACGCTCCTTTGGTGAGAATTTTTTAATTGTTTTGTCACAAAAATATATTACTTTTTGTAAAGAAACACGGTGGTAGCAGTCATCCTTAAGCCCAAACGAGTTGAAAGTTATTATTGAAAATGGATGAATTATGTAAAAAAATATTAAAAACATTAAAAGCCGATCGTATACATAGAAAACAACGAATGAAATAATATCTTAAATCAATATTTCTTAGATATGTATAAAGACCAACAAACAAACGACAAATAAGAAATAAAATTCATAATATGAAGATCATATTAAAGTCAAACTATACTGTGGAATTTAATAAACACAGACATGCTTTATTTTTATATTTTTGCAAGATTAAAGTCATATTGATTTAAAATACAATTAAATTGTTGAATCAGATTCGGAATGAGCTATGCAATAATGATGGGCATAATCGAGTACACAAAATCGAAACAATCGGTTAAATCGGCTTTGAACTAATTTTTCGAGTATGTATAACAGATTCATTCGATTGTATAGGGTGTTTTTTATAGAGGTATAGAACTTTAAGTTGGCAACACTGTTTTAACTGGCGGCCATTTTGTCAGCTGTCAAGGGATTTATGTTTAGTTTGGTTTGGCATTTCAACATGAATAGACTGACGCCTGAACAACGCTTTCAAATTGTGCAAATTTATTTTGGAAATCATGGTTCTGTTAAATTGTGGCCATTTTTAGCCAATTTCGACTTTTTAATATCAGGAGATTGGTGTAATTGCGCGAGTGGTCCCACCTCCTTGGTTTTGGCCGGGTCTATCCCGAGGCTGTGCATGAGCCGCAGGACCTGCTCGTTGGGGTCAGCCTGGCGGGCGGGGCTGCGGGGAGGCTCTGCAGGGGGCGCCGAGCCACCAGCCCCCGCGCCGGAAGCCGCCCCCGCCCCCAGCCCGGCCATCCACCTGTGCCGCCGGATCTGCTCGATGGTGTAGCGCTTCACCGGGTCCAGCACCAGCATCTTGCGGATCAGCGACTCGCAGTCTAAAAAAAAAACACGACATTAAAAAAAAAATAGACAAACCCTGAAGATTGCCTCAGTACTGGGACAGAAACGTCGAACATGCAAAATACCTGTACAGTGATATCCGGTTATGCGCGGTTTCACTGTGACGCGAATTTCTTATTTATTGAATGTGTATTGACATAATGTAGTCATTGACTTCTCTTAACAATTAAAAACAGCGTTGGGTGTTATGAACGTATTTTACAAGGACGTAAAAGAAACGCTACCCACAAGATGTATTTTTCAATAAAAATAACATGTAATACTGCATAAAGTGATTGATTCTGATAATTCGTATTTTTTGTATAAAATTTTGACTATGTATGTATGTTTAATCGTAAACCCCGATATACGCGAATTTCACTTGACGCAATTTTTTCCGGAACGTATCCCTCGCGTAAAGCGGGGTATGAAAAATATTTGTGTACACTGTCGAGTGTCTTTTCTGTACCGTGAAACCAGACAGCGCCCTGAACTTACGACAAGGTGTCCGACATTGAAGATGACTCTCATATTCGCAGTCACTTTAAACCACAGGCTATTGTTATTATAATTGCAATAATTTTTCAAACATTTTCACATCCAGAGACACAGTCGGTCGTTACCTTTGAACAATGCGAATTCAATTTCCACGAGTTATGGAGTCATTTGTTAGGCCATTGTCACTGAGAGACTACACACCTCGGACGGGCATTTATCGTTTCGGACTAATGAACAAATTCTACTTCATTGTTTGGAAACCTAAATTTAATATTATTATCTTTAAGTAAGACAACCTCGGGAGAATGGCTCAGTGGCGAAGCGATCAATGCTACTTGGTTTTTTTTTAGAAAACTCCTAATAGGTTATACTACATAATATAGCTGGATAGTTATAACTTCGTCGTTGTCTTTTCTTTAGTATTTAATAATTTGCTGTTTTTTTAATATAAATAAAAAATACCTGCCTTGATTGCAAACATAAGTAAGAAAACAGAATACGAATCTACGCCCTCTAAGCATATGGTATATCTGGGTTAAAAAATTCAAGATTCTTTTATTTTTCATTAATAAAATTTACAATAGTTCTTAAGGCTAAGGATATGGTATGGTGTGTGGCTTATTTTATACATATATTTATTGTATATATCAGGGTTGTTTTATATTATACATTTTTTGACCAACCCTCTCGGCGCAATGCACAAGTAAACTATCTTGCTAGTTTTGTATTCCCACGATCATGGTGTTATCGTTTCCCCATAGATGTCACCTATGTAAATAAATTAAACAAACGTTTCATCATTTTCTTTTAAAATAATAATATTCTAAATGAACCTATCAAAAAATATTTTTTTTTATAGAGCGACTCCGGATTATGTACATACGAAAAATCAAAATGCAATATTTTTTTCAGTCTTGAAAAGGTGACATAAAGTCCGTTTCTTTTCCAAGTAATACCATGAGTTTTGAAAGACAGAATAAACAGTTGCCCCTGGGTAAGGGAACGGGTGTGTCTGGGGAACGAAAAAAACTGTGCTATATGTAACCAATATTTACTGAGACGGAAGGGTCAAGCTAAGGGTCTTGTAGAGTGACCTTTATGTGGTAAGAATTGCTAGCATATTTTACTGGAAGTGTGTGGAAGGCAAGACTGGGCTTTCAGCAGGGCTCCATATTGAATCTTGAAGATGGATCACGCACCTTCATATAAACTAGAAACTATGAGTTTTAACCCTTAAAAGCTTTTCTTTAATAATTAAGCTTTAATTATATGCACGTCGGTGGAACACACACATCTCCCGAATCCGTGCTTTTATGATATTAGGAGAGGGTGTTCAAAAAGAAAGAGATAAAAACAATCAAAGAAACCCCAAAATCACAGCAAATATCTCCGCAAGTTCGGCGTACCCCGGGCCTGCAAAGTTACGGGGTATAAATCACCCCCGGGGCGGGGTGTGAGCAGCTTTACTGAAAACCAACAAGATTGGAGGGTGCGGGGCCGCTTTGATACAGAACTTCTGGTTTCGGAAGGAAATTAAATAGACCCCAAAAGATGCAAATTAGACATAACTCAAAAGTGTGAAATACATAGTTGTAAACTTTCAGATTTCGGGGAATAATTTCGGATTTGAAGCAGACCCGAGATTTTGAATGATATTACATATTACTATTAATCGGTGAGACATTAAAACTTTGCGAGCAGCATAAGCCGACATAAATATAATGTCTTGTAAAATATGAATACTCAAATCAAGATAAAACAAACATTGCACTGTCTAGTCTACATTTTTATGTAGATTATGTTAATATGAATCGAATACTCGAAACAGGATACAACAAGAGAAATTCACTCAGATTCATACAGGGATGGTAAAAAATAAAAAAATAACCACGAATTATTTTTTTTTATTATGTCAGCGCTTTAGTCTTAAAGTCGACTGACAAAACCCTTGTAAGCAAAAGACCTCACAACAAAAAATATATATATATATAAATACTATCACGCAAGCACTATGAGTAAAAAGACGTTAGTCTCGAGTTAGAGATTGCAATATTTATATTTCAAATTCACCGTGTTGCTGAAGGACGACACAGTGGATCACTTTTAAAATAATTCAATATTAATGTGCCTAGTACATAATGGGTTATGTTCCTGCTTGTTGTGATTTATCACTTTTTAAGCTACAAAGCGCCCTATTACCGGCAAGTACTATTGTTGTGAGAAATATCGAAACTTTCAAGGACGATATTTCATATTATGGTAGGTACAATATTAATGGCCTTTGATCACTTTACCTTCTGTGTACTTCAGCCATTAGCGCCGATGGTATATGTGATACCGAATGGTATTACATATACCATTGTTGTGTTATATGTAGCCATTTTAGCTAACACACAGTAGCTCAAGTGAAAAACTTCACATCTTTTCTAACAATGTATTTTAACACACACGCACTTTCATATCAACATATCCAGAGAATAGATAAAAAATATATAAATAAAGTGAATATTTATATAATATATGATATGATCATCTGCTGGAAATTTAAACAATATTGTTGAATAAATGTCTACTTCTGCGCATATATATTATAGATCAAAAAGCTCCAATAAAATCGTAGTTATTCAAATATTGATACTTTGATTATTATTTGCGTAAAGGTACAATTCACCAAAATCCGAGGCCTTTCCCCTTAACAATAAACAATTAATCGGTATTTGCCTGCAGGGGGGCCAGTTAAGACAAGAGGTTATATAATTGAAAGACAAACATAAATCATTTCTTCACCACACAGAGATGCTGTTTATTCTCTAAATAAATAAAGCAATATGTATTAATGTAATAAATATTGTCTTGACGTGTTTGCAGGACAAGACATATAATGCAAAAGGCAAACTTCAACGACAAACAGAATGTATACAATATTTAGAAAATCGATTCACACATATGAAACGAGGAGAAAAATCTTAAAAATATTTTTAAAGGATTTCTCTTGTTGTTTTATGTGTGCATGTATGCGCAATAAATGTGTGTATTAAAAAGCGGAATCATTAAACATTTTGCGATAGATAAACTACGAAACTAGTGATGGGAAAAATTGATTATTTAAAATAAAAGACTCAACACGAACAAATCACGAAAGCTCTATTATTTAATGTGGCATTGAAATAAACCCTCGTTTTGACTCTAATATTAGTCATTATACTGTCATCAATTTCATTGAATACGACTCCAGTACCAGTTGACTTAGCTCATGAACCATATATAATTTAATATTTGAAACGTATTTTTAATAGTAAAAAAATAAACGAGAATGCAAGAAAATCAAACAAACCAAATTTTTCAACAATTTTCAAATTGGATTTAACATAATACCGTCATCCCAAAATTATATTTAAACCGTCGATGATATTTAAAAATTCAATTAAAATTCCCGACTGAACTTGGGATTCCGAATTCCAATGCAAGTGCTGATATAGCAGCCAGCAACTGTGACATCAGCTAGATGACATGTTTCAGTTTGACGCTTTTGTGGTGTTTACGATTTATAGGGAAAATAAATGAGATAAGGGTTGTTTTTCAGAAACGTTGACGGGTGATCAATACAGGATTTAGTGGACACGTTACAGTGGAATTTGTAAAAATAACAAAAGATAAGCCCGTGTCCCAAAGCTATTGGAAAAATCGAAGTCACTCGATAATAATTTTGACCAGAATTATCTGTATTTGCGGATGAAAAATACAATTCATAGACCGGTTAAATTTGTAAAATACACATATCAATAGCCGATCGGCTAGGGTTTTACGATTTTTTTTTATGAACACTTTTGCTTTCAAATACTTCTTTATATTCTCACAAATCAAAATGATCGTAATCCCCTAACTTTTTGGAATTCGTGTATTTGTTTAAGTAACTTTTTATTATCAAAAAATATTTTTTTTATAAAGATATTCAAGAAAAACGATGAAAAAAGACTTGATTGAAAAAAAAATAGAAAGGTATATTTTAATTTATACTAGATAAATAAAGTCAATTAGTATTGATATTTTTATTTGGGCCTTTGATTTATATGAAACGCTAGAAAGTCTTAGAATCGCGAATGCCCACCTGTGTTTTGAAACATATTATCGATAAATAATGTAGAACAATAAATAACATTTTTTTGGTAATATTATAACAGAACAAACTGCTTCTCAATCACAAGAAAAAAAAAATGATTAAAAGTAAGTCACGATATATCAAAATGTATACATGTGATTTAACGTAAATATTTTTATAATATTTTTTGTTTTTTTTTAAATTCAAAAGGTTATGTTTAAAATATGATAGATTTATTAGATAGTTGTTAATAAAAAAAAAGGATTTCCCTGCAATGCCCATCCCTGAAAGTCAATACCTACAAAAAAGCACCCACACTAGCACAGGACGAGTCACACGCACGCGGCGCGGGTTTCATTTTGATAGGAATGACTCCAGGCTCGGGCAGGGCTACCCATTAAAAATTATTGCTAATATCGCCGAAGTAATTTGGGCGCCTCCATACGGAGAATTAATATTAAAGTGTATCTAGTCCCGATATTACTTTTATTTTTCGTGCAATAACTTAGCTTGGGCGTTCTTAAATAGTGATACAAACTATCGCGGAAAACCGGATCGGTTATAATTTTCACATCTGTGTTAAAATGTATGTAATAGAAAATTGTCGTGTAAATTGAAAAGTATTAATAATATATATTTTGCTACAGTAATAATATATAAACTCGATATATAAGTGTGTAGAAGTTAAAACTAATTTTCGATAGCGATAATTCTTGGAGTGAATTAATATCATCGAAATTCGTTTAGGTCTCAAGATGGGCATAATCGAATCGTCGAATAATAACCGCGAAGAATCGATAATGTAATGTCTTAAATCAATAAATTGAATAATTCGTATATTTATTGGGCAGAATCGATTACTTATAATAATAAGAAAGTTCTTTTTCATCATCAAGTGCTTCTCCTCAGAGGAGGTTGGCGACCATTTCACTGAGCATATACTCATGCTGAACCAGTGCTCGTGGTGTTCTAGGGGGAGAATAGTGTAGCGGGTTCCCGGGAATATGTATGATATATGCTAGTGATTAATTGTCATAAAACTAAAAGGATTAGCTTTAATATTATACAAATAATAGTTCTGTAGAATTCGAATAGTATAAAAAAAAAATAGTTACAAATTATTATCGAATAGCGTCATCTCCGAGGTTGTCTTTCAAATGTGCACACCGATTGATTTATTCAACTTCAAAGCGGGCGAACGTGTCAACCGAAGTGTTAATTATCCAATTAATTTTCCTAATTGATAATCCAACTAGAAATCCTTATCTGC
This sequence comes from Atopsyche davidsoni, assembly GCA_022113835.1. Classification (NCBI taxonomy): domain Eukaryota; kingdom Metazoa; phylum Arthropoda; class Insecta; order Trichoptera; family Hydrobiosidae; genus Atopsyche; species Atopsyche davidsoni. Next base: position 10,569,782 of record JAILWY010000007.1, read on the forward strand.
GATCGCCACCCCTGATTCCACGCACACAGCCGCAGGCGCACACACGCGCCCGGCGATGACGCAAGCGGCGGGCTATGACGTAAATGCCCCCCCCCCCCTCCCCTTCACCCCGCGTCCCCGCCCCTCCGCCCCCAGCCCGCGGGCTACGAGCACCCGTAGCTCTGTAGTAGTGACGGGTCCCCGGAGTGCGCCCCCCCCGCCCCCCACCCCCTGCTGACGTGCAGCCGTTTGAATTTGGAATAGAATTTTTTTTGGTGTTGCTATTTTTGAAAATGTCATGCTGTTTTTTTTTTACAGTGGCTTTGAAAATAAGTGGTTTCGTGATTTGGGGTAATTACCTATTCTTCAATTATAAAGAACAATTCAAATGTATTTCTGAATATGTTATATTTGGACTTTTTTTTTGCTTCTGTGTAATTTTATAATAATTTAATAGGGTATTTAGACATTATTAAGTTTTTCTTCTTCTGTTGCCTCTCATCATGACCGCTTCCTATAGCATGTCTCTATCGTGGGCCAGTCTCACCGATATCACCAATAGCTGGAGGATGCGAAAAATGTGGCCAAAATAGGATACACCAAGAGTTCCTTTTCTTTGCGCATTTTGTGTAAGACTCTTTCGTTTGTGACGCGGTCAAACCATGGTATCTTAAGGATTCTCCTATACAGCCTCAATTCTTCGCATGAGTGTCCAGGCTTCAACTCCATAAAGAAAAAGTGAGACGACATAACGTTTGGTGAATCTCCATCAAGATTTCAGGGTTATGTCTCTATACTATACGTTTTAATGTTTAATAAAAAAATGTATGCTAAAAATCTAGACGCAATTAAGCGGTGAGCGTAAATTTAAATGCAACAGTTTAAGTTTCCTAAAAAGTTCTAACAAGAAAATTAGCGTTTACTTAGCTCCAGAAAATTAATTTAAATACATTCATAAAACAAAAAAAAGTCTTCAGGTTCCGACCGACACATTTTAAATTTGAAATATTAACAGAACGTGGTTTTCTTTTTAAAAAGGATATGATTTATTACAAATGAAACTGGAATAGATTTAATGAAACTCAATAGTTAATCATATTTTTCAATGAACTACCACATTTTACAATATCTACAATAAGATTATTGAATAAGAAATATTGCCTAATGGAAAAAGTTTAAAAATACCTTAGCAGGTATTGGGTGTGCTCAAAAATATGATATATTTTTTTAGGCTTGAAGAACTGTAAAATTATCAAATAAAAGCGGACTACGATAAGACTACTAAAGGCTGCAAAATCATAAAACAAAAAGCAGCCTGTGACGTCATTCAGACACAGCTTACCTAGATCTACTTTAACAAATGATACGGTTAGATCTTTAAGTGTCGGTATATATACATCAAAATAAACCTGTCAAGGGAATTCCAGCCTTATACAACGAGGTTTTAAGGCCCGTGATCCGCCTTTGTCGGGCAGACGCCTAATTTGGATACAAGTCTCCACAGACCACAGCCCGAGGAAAATATGAATTTTAAATGTTTCCACGAATAGCCACCGTTTGTTGGAAATTAAATTATAACTTAACATGAGATATTCTCGGAGACAGATACAACGTGGAAGTTTACCATGAACACGACTAATTTCAAAACTCTAGGTGTGGAGTTACATTTTTAAAAGCGGATTTCCAATTCATCCAAACCAAATACAAGCACTTCCAACATTTTCTCTGTCAATCTTATAGTTATGATTTAAAAACCGTTCACTGGAAAAATTAATATAAGATATGGGAAACTGCAATGAAGCAAATCGGGTAAATGATCTCGAAGTTAATTTTTTTTTGAAAAACAATATGTAACACGGTTCGATAAGGCTAGGCTGCCAATAATAAGACAAATCACCTTGACATGACAACACACTATTAATGTAAGTATGTATCAGAAAAATATCAAATAACCTTGACTGCACATATAATCAAAATGGTGACATCATGAGTAATATTATAAATAATAAGAGCACAAGAAACCCTAAGCATTCACGATATAAATATTAAAAAGAAATGTTCTGCAGGGGTGACCAATAACAGATAAAAAATTAAGGCATCCCCTAGCCTAACTAGAACGGCACTCGACGGAAATCGTAAAAAAACCAATTACTTATGACATGGATGTAATAGAGGCGATCGATGGAAGACGCGATGTAAGAACGTTTTCGTGAAAGACTACTTGAGTGATTCTGGGAGTAAAAATAATAAACGCAGGTGGTTTAGAAGCCTTTTTATATTTTCCCCACGAGCAGAAGACATCAGTTCAAATCATTTCTGGTAAGAGTCGGAAAATAAATACAATACCACAGTAGGCATTCTATAATTTTCAGTCCTCCAAAATTTGAGTATATTATTTTTGAATGTGTAAAACAAATTAAATTATTTTGTACTTATTTTTTTAATTCTCGATATACTCACAGCCAGTGTTCGTGGTTTTCTAAGGGCAAAATATTGGAGGGGGTCCCCGGGTCCTTCTACACCGCAGTTTTATATCGGAAGGAAAGGTCTGCGTATTGCTGCTGCCCGATAGCATTATTATAAAATCCATGTACCAGAATAAAATATGAAATAAACCGTCGTGCCTCAAATAAATGAAAATACGAAAATTACCCGTGTTGTCACGTTTTCATTTGTAAAAAAATTAATATTCACATCATAAGAATAATTCCTCGTGTCCGATTGTTTCCAGGCGTCCCCGGGGGCTGCCATTGTGTCCCGGATAATTGTATTTGCTGGCAAGGGTCCCTTAAAAAGCTGAAATCTGCCGACCGGGGCGAGTATCTCCGCAGTGGATCCTGCAAGACCCCAGAAAAGCCTCTCAAAGACTTCAAAGAGATTTCTAGAAAAAGATTTTCAGAGTCAAAGTAAGATTTTTCACCATCGTTTAAAATTCATGTGCGAATTCCTCTGTATAATGACTTCAGTTAATTTCTAACGTGTATTTTATATTTACTCTCTAAATTCTAAATAAAAACTTTTAGCTACAGACCGGATCTCAACTGAAGTGCTAAAAATGGCCTCTTATGAATATTTAATATTTCTAATCTAACTAAAAATGCCAAGCACCATAGAAATAAGTTTGTTTCTTTTATTATTATTTGGAACGAGATGCGATAAAATAAAAGTTGTCATACATAAGTCTTAAACAAGTAAAGTACGTTTTGGAATTCCAATACAATATTTTTTGAGTGTTATGTGACGTAAATTTTCAATTGAACTGTGAAAAGACCCATACGTAGTTCTTTGGTAATCAAAACCAACAAAAATGAGTTAATGAAAAATGCCAATTAAATCGTTAAAAGATATATCAGTATTATACAATTTATAAATTTAGACTGCAAATATATATGCCAAAATTACAATACCTCTTTCTTTTTCTATAAATAATATGTTTTTTACTTGATGTTTAAGTCGAATAGTCTCGAGTAAATTGTGCAAAAAAATTGGACTAATTTTGTGGTGAAATGGCGCAATCATTGATCTAACAATTTCTTTGGAATTATTCGCCATTACGCAGCAGGGAGCATTTGGAATCCGAAAATATCTTAGACGCCATACTGAGAAGACATGCCAACAAGAAAAAATATTTAATTTGTTTTGGATTTTTTTACCAATTGCAATAGAGCGAATTTGGACAAAAAATGTTTGAAATAATCAATAGCCAAAATTTCACTAAGATTTACTAACCAAAGTTTTATCGAGAAGGCAAGCAATAAGTGAACGTGCATTTAGATATTATAAGTCACCGAAGCGAGTTTTGTGTTATTTAAATATTTTAGGTTTTAGTAACATCTTAACTAGAAAAAAAAAAAAAATATTTAATGCTGAATTCTAGAGTACAGCAATCTTAGAATTTTCAACTCCATAATTTGGACTTTAAGGCTTATCTTCGAGCAGCAGAATATCCACGGGTAATAAGTGTTGCCAGCATGAAAAATAATCACAGCAAGTGGGCCGTTACACCGCCAGCTTATAAGGAAATTATCCGAATAACTGCCGGCGCCGCGCCCTGGCAACACAAATGTCATTGCTTCCATTATTGTTATTAGAACTGATTGCAGAGGAGCAGAATGGGAAGAATATTGTTTTACGAGGCTGTTCAAAAGGGTAACTGAATAAAAAATATCATTAATGCTCTCATTGAGGTAGCACTAAGATTTTGAATAAAAGATCATTTTAAACGTTGCATAAAGCACGTTATGGAGTTTAATCAACTTTGAGTTATAACCTGTATGATGCATTTTATGGATACAATGAGATTGTTTAATCTAACTTAACAGTGATGAATAAATTATTGTTAATTAATAAAATAACAATATATAGTAAAAAATAAAAAAAAATACAACGGATTCGAAAATAATAAAATCAGCTTTTTGTGAAGTTATCAGAAGTTGTAAGTATTATTATAATTTGGATTATTTGGCATTCACATAATCTGTAGTCGGTGTGGGTCTATGGCTCCCCCGAACCTCCCACTCGTGTGATACTGTTCCAAGTCCGATGACGTCATAGTCCCACTAAAGACCCCCACGCCCACACCGCAGCCCCCTTGCAGACGTTCCTGAGGTCGAGGATATTGCGAACTTTGTATTCGGAGGCTGCGTGGCGGCGACCGATAGGGAATTCGTTTAAAAGCTGCAAAAGCCTGAGGTTTGGATTAGAAGTGCATCGACTTCTATTTAAGTATAAAGGTTTCATCTAAGCCGATAGGTATTGAATACATAAGACCAGCCGAAAAAAAATATCAAGACTTCTAGGAAAAAGGATACGAATATCGTTAATTCCCAGATGATCAAAAACAACCAGGGATATACTCGTATGTATGACGAGGTGCTTCAATGATGTATTTGTTACAATCAAATCACATATATCGAAATAAGTCTGATTTCGGTGATTGATAAGGATCGAAGTGTGAATGTCGCAGCAAACGTGCCAGCGTAGGAATTTCTAAATGATATAAAAAATTTACCAAATCAAATGTTATGAATATATTTATATATACTAATTTTCTCGGTTTTCAGTAATCTGCGACCTAATACCCCAGATCGTTACCAGGAGCGTAGAGTTCAGTATTTCAAAGTCGTTTCAGATGCTCCTGTAAAGTTAAGCAGGCGTCTAATTCGACAAACACCAAAATCAGATCAAAGATTATGATAATCGCATAAAAAATATACACTTATACAAACGCGCTTTTAATTAAGTATTTCGTGTGTAATATCGTATTTTAAAATACTCAAAGAAAATGTTGTTATATCGGGAAGGAGCTCTCTTGGAAAAATACACATAAAATATATTGTTAAGCTTTCCTCAAAAATACTACATGTAATAGATAATACAGACAAGTATAAATATAAACTGTTGCTTATAAAGCTTGTGAAATAAAAAAAATAAAAAAAAATTTACAGTTACTCAGTGAAAGTATGTAATATTCGTTCGATGTTATAATATGTCTCAGGGTGTATGAATTTTCGGAAGAGAGAACTAGTCGAATAAACTTTTTTAGTAAAATTAGTTTCGACTTTTTGAACTGAGCGAACTATTAGCTAACTTGGGATAGCACCGAGTGAATTGTCAACAATAAGGCATATTAAATGTTGTTTAAATCAAATATATTTGAGTTTATAATATATATTTATTCACTATTGGGCAGCAGCAATACGCAGATATTTCCTTAGACTATAACACTGTATAAGGACCCGGGGACACTATTTACACTATTGTCCCTAAGAAAACCGTGAACCTGTATAAGAATATTCATTCTTCAGTTATAATAAATATAGATGATAACAATCGATTAAAACAATTTTACTCAATTATAAGAATATTAGTTCTAAATATATAAAGCAAGGAAATCTTTCAAAAGTTTAAGTAGCTTGAGAACCTAATAAAACCATTTATAATTATTTTTATACTGTATGTATTCAAACTATAAAAACCGTTAATATAAAAAAAAAGATTCGAAATTCAAATTTGTCGAATTCGTTTTTCAAATTTGAATTTCGCTCTGCGCTCCTGTGGCGGGGGGGGGGGGGGGGGCGCTCCTCCGCGTTGGCAACATTAATTACACGTCGGCGGTTATTTTTGCTGTGGCCACACTGAATAATGGCGGCGCAAAGATACTCCCCTGGTCCGGGCAAAAATTCGCAATAAAAAACGGCGTATAATTCATTTCAGAGGCAATTTAGGCGGTGAGCGGTGAGAGACGCCATTTATGGGTTGGTGAAATGGAATTTGAAGATGTCGTTTGACAAATACGTGTTCTACAAGCCGGCAATGAGTGTTCTGAAAAAGCTTTGATAGTACAGAAAAATACAATAATTAGGCAATCGATTCACATATGAAACGGCGAGAAAATCCCTAAATTCAATTATCGCTCAGCAGTAGAACGCTAAGCCGCAATAGCCGCGGAGGCTTGGGTTCGAATCCCATCGGTGTAGTGATTTTTTTCTTGCCGAATTATTATATATACACTTATTAACTTATATGATTTACCAAATTGATGTAAGAATATATTTGCTAATAAATATACATAGTGATAGATAAATTGATAGGAAAACTGATAAGTCCGAGATTGATAAGGAAATATAATTAACGACTTCTAATAAATTGACTGTCTCCCCATGGAAGCATTCCCGAAAGGCTGTTGACGAAAGCCTCGCAGGGCAAAAATTGATCAATTTTATTATAGTAATATAGTATCTCACATTCTTGCCTACATGAATTATTTTTCCTCTCAAAATTTATTACATATAACTTAATGATATATCAGAACAATAAACATAGTTTTCAGAAAAAGATACTAATAAGTGTACCAATATTTGATTTGATTTCTATAATTACTCGGGTCTAGCTTACACTAATTCTACCTTTTTTATCCCAGGGATAAGATATTCAGAGTAACGTTTATGAATTTACAGGGTCGGTTATGCAACGCTTTTCTTTTGTGGATGACGTCACACTTTTGAAATATATTTCCATAAGCGGAAAAAACACCGAGTCCTTCGCGAGAGGGCTGCGTGACATTTATAACACAGTATTTCATACGAGAAGGAAATAAATAATTTTCATAGAATATAAAAACGTAAAACAATGCGGGCGCAGTGCACAGTGTTTCAGAAATGTGACGTTATGAGACAATTTTCTTTTAAGTAATTTATAAAAAATAATAAAACATTGCTACACATGTGCTGTATTTTTCTCAAAGGCGCTTTACGTGAAATGTTTTTCAAGACAATTACAAGATAAGTTCAGCAAACAATTTTTTTTATGTTATTCGTATCGCGATTAGTGAAACATAATTTTTAAGTTTATTGTGTGATTGGTTCAAAACTATCGTATTAAACATCAACCAATAGTATGAGAATGCTATTTCCAACCCCGAATAATCGTAATTCAATAAAGATAAAGACCGTGACGTAATAATCTAACCCTGAGTTTCTACCCCTCGGTGACAAGGCTTTGCTTTTAAATTTATCCCTGCACCCTTAATGCGTGGGCCTCCCAAGTCCCATCCCGAAAAAAAACGATTAATCGTATGACGCATTTCAACCTCGTGACCTTATGCTATACAAAAAGGCTCACGTAAGGTTAACCTTTTAAAAACTTTAAATAATTTATTTAGGTTTTTCTCTGAATACATTTTTTAAATTTTCAAACATATATACATATTAGAAGAATCTGATTAAATATTGGTTAATAATATATTAAATTTTTTCAAAAATATTAAAATCAGTACGTACTCGCACGTACATAAAATATTACACTATATATACTAGAATCGATCATGACACGCAGAAGACGGATTTATCGGATATAACACACATTACTTTATAAAACACATGAGGCATATATATATATATATATATATACATATTTATTAATTATTATATACAAAACACATATGTTTTATACGTAATGAGTGTCGTATGGATCATTTTTGGATCGAGTATATTTAAGTTCATACAAAGTTTTTAAATATACCCCAAATTCTGACATTAATCCGTGCGCTATGTGAATCACACTGTAGAATAAAAGCCTTAAATAGTTCACAAACTTAACGAAAGCCTTTTTCAGGACGCGTAATTAATTTTCCTGGATCCAAAGTAAGAGGGTAGCATCCCCTCAGGGTAACAATGACGCTCTGAATGACGGGGGGTGATTCTTGATGAAACGAGGAAATTTTATCAGATTAAGGTTGAGTTTCGAGATGACCACCCCTAAATTGGATTTATTTGAAATTATGTTTTTTTTACACTCGCACACTTGTTGGCTCAGTGGTTTAACTGTAGACTTCTTATCGAGTGGTCCCCGATCCAATCCCTGTCCTGATATGAGAATCACAAACTGATGTTATCGAGATGATCTTTATTTATATTAAATATGTCTATACAAATTATTTTGAAAATAAATATATATATATATATATATATATATATATATGTGTGTGTGTGTGTGTGAAAGTTAAGCTAAAGTTAGAATCTCCGCCCTGCGAGGCAATCACGAGATAAAACTTTGCAAGGCTCTATTTCTTCAGACGCCCTCCAGGGGTGGACTTCCGGACACCTGGTGGGCAGGTAACTAATCAAACTAGAGAGGCACGATCCCCAACTGAGCAGCCGTGATGTGCAGACTTGGATCTCCAATTAGCAGGCGGCGTCTTAGTGAGGTGTTGCGATTTTCGACGGTACAGAAATACACGCCACTGCGAAAGCAAATATTATCAACGGAGAAGAAATTTACAATTTGTATACGTGTCGCAAAACCCGCTTTTGAAGTTTTTTTTTTTAACTGTGTTAACCGTGACAGATGACGCGAAGAGGGGATTAAAACGGCAGTGTACATTGTGTAATGCAGTGCAGGTAATTCCGTTTCAATTGTGTGTCGTATAATCGTGTTTGGGCAGTCGCTCGTCGCATCTGCCCGTGTTGCCACTAATCGGAAATCGATACTGAAATAACAGATGCGTCAGAGCCACCGGAAGCCGGTGTCGTCGCCGCGGATATCCGACTGGCATTAGAACAACGCACTACCTGCAAAAATGCTTGGCGGCTTGTGAGAAAGTTCACGCCATAGCTTGCAAAAGTCGCTAATTTAAAGACGGTATTAAAAAATAATACCTATCATCTCCATAGGATCTAGCAAAAACAATGATCGTTATCTCCTAGCCATTTGGCTATTTATAATATATTTGTTGCTTAAATATGCAGTATTACAAATAAGGCATGTTTGTCATAAATAATATAAATTTTGATGTAGTTGTGTTGTTGAGTTTGTAATTTTAAGTAATTTTCTTTGGTTGTTTCTTATGTTACACTGTATATGCAGAAACAGTGAAAAGTGTTATTTAATTATTTATGAAATATCGACACAAATCTTAAAATATCACACAAGTCATAAATAATTTGAATTATCGACTCAATCCCCCACGGAACTGATTCCTAGGATATATATATATATATATATATATATATATATATATATATATATATATATATATATATATATATACATTATAGATAGATCTGAATTTGTCCCGTCCCGAATGAGAGTCACTGAAATATACACGAAATATCGACTGAAAGCATGAATTGAATAAACGGACGGAATTCCTAAATTAAATATAGCCAAACCGATTTTTTGGTTTAAATTGATATTGTTACGTAGAAATTTCTAATTGAATAATCTTAATAAATAGATTTTGGAAAGAGAATATGTTAAAGGCGAAACCATAAATATACCCAAAATAAAGGGACGCTTTTGTCTTATAGCAAACAAGTTGCGAGTTGTGTCGCTGCATGGCTGCTATTATGTATATGTGTGTGTAAAGAATCGGTAATGGAACAGTGGATTAGGAATGATTGTGGGGGGGGGGAAGCCGGCTGCAGGAGTATCAGATCTAAACGCAAAAGAAGTTGTACGAGGACCCGGGGAGACACCATGAACACCGGCTCAGTATGAGTGTATGCTCAGTGGAATGATCGCCAACCACCTCTAAGGCGAGGAATTCGATGAAGAAAGTCAACGTGCGGCTGTTTCGCCTCAGATCGGCCCGACTCGATCCTCAGGTGACGCAAGTGAACACTGGAGTGGGCACGTCGAGCGTCACGCAATGTGTGAAGTACAAGTGCGTGCACGCGGCCGGGGGCAGGAATAGCCGCGGAGACGCATCGCGCTATTCGCGTGGCAGCTATTCCCGGTGATAATTCCCTCGCATGATTTGTTAGCCAGCGATGGGCAAGTGCGCCGAGACTCGCGGGTCTCGTGTCTCGTGTCTCGTGTCGGCGTCCCGAAATAGACGGTGTCGTGCGTCACTCGCGCGGAACGGCATCAAGGAGATTAGAACTGAAATCCTTTTGAGTACAAAAAAACACCTCCACGGCGCTCAGGCTCGCCTGATAGAGAACGACTCGAAGGGGCCCATAATAGAAATTGAATAACCATTGAGTAAATTTACAATTTTCAAAAACGTTAAAAAAAACAAAAGCATCATAGAGCGTGGATCACAAAAAGATATTTAAATTAAAAAAAATAATAACGTGTGTCCAAAGAGAGTATCGGGAGTTTGTTAGTTCAGTAAAATAAAAAAATACTTGTAATCAATTATTTTTTATATTGTTTTAAATTATTTCGAAAAGATGATGTTATCCAAATTGTGATCGTTACGCTGCTGACACTCTTCTAATCTGGAACGAAGATTGCTGATGACACGCTGACACATAGCCCTCGATATTGCTGTCATTTCTGACCTGATGTTTTGTTTTGGATTATTCTCATAAACCCTACTTTTAAGGTATCTCCATACGAAATAGTCAAGAGGGCTAAGATCGGGGCTTCTGGGAGGCCAGTTGATGTTACCTCTACGTGAAATGACCTTATTAGGGAATAATTCGTTAACAGGTTCAATTGATTGATTGGATGTATGGCAAGTGGTCTTGTTGGAACCACGTTTTTGAGTTGAAACCTTGAAACTCCTGCAACTCTGGGCCCAAAAATTTTTGCAGCATATCGCAATAATGGTCACTATTCACATTCACCCGATACTCTTTTTGGACACCCTATACTTCAGTGATTTTCCACAAGTACTCTATGTCAATAATATTGATTATGTACTTAAAAAAGTATTTATAAAATGTTAGTTTTATAAGTTAAAGAAGAAATAAAGGTAATGTAAATACGAAGGATGAATAAAATAGATCACGTAAAAGTATAGTAACTAAATTAGGCCATCGGTGTATTTTATATTTAACTACCAACTTACTGATATAAGTTGTTAAATTAATTCGATGTTTTTAATTTCAGATTAAGCACAACGAAGTCTAAGTACAGCTGTTTACTAAATCTGCATTATTAATTTTTATACTCTGAGCTAATTCTTATATAATAATAATTGATGTGGAATATTCTAGAATTTCTCGCCCTCTTAATGAATATTTAGTGTACACCTCTTCGTTTTTCACGCTCTCGTGATACTGGCTCCTGATAAAGAGAACATTGTAATGAATTTCTCGGTGTAATTAGTCGCCTGGTAAATATTTACATAAAAGACCGTCTGTGAGCAAGGAATTAAGGTTGAGTCAAATTAATCTTGAATTAAACTTGTGTTGCCGAGCAGAAAAAACACGAGCAGAGCGTGTGAGCGAGCAGGCGGGAAAACATTTGATATGGAAATATTGTCATGGCTTTGTAATCTTCAACTTCGAGGTCTGTTTTCCATATTAAAGCGTTGGAAATTTTGTAAAAAAAAAAAAAAAAAACAAAGCATTTATAGTATGTGCGCTCAATATTATTAAAAAAAAAATTGTGTTGTTATATACCGAGAAAGGTCTGCAGATAGATCTAGATATTTCAAGATCGTACGAGAAACGAATAAGGATTTAATAAGATTGGCTCCTAGCGCCTACATATCACACAAAGAGCAAATTATAAAAAAAAAATTAAACGAATAAGTACCAGGATATAATATATTTTATAATTCATAATATGCTTTTGAAATCAATGAGATCGAGGTTGCTAAATAGTTAGTCGTATTGAGTACGTGTAGTGTCAAACGGCCGTGTTATATTCGCCTTGTAATTTCACGTACACCACGCCTGCCTCAACATACAAAATATAACCCAATATAAATATAAAGATAGACGCAGGAGCCGCGGCCTTCGCTCTGCCTCATGGCGGAATCTTTAAATACCCGGCGAGAACCGTTTTTAGAAACGCTCGAGTAAATAAACAATGAAATGTCGCATCCAAGTTCAAGATGTGTTTTCATGCGGACGCGCGCCGAATGTTGACGTAGGAAGATGTCGGCTGCGTCAATCCGGCCATTTAACGTGGGTTTTTAAATTTGTATGCTCGTTAGCGTCACTTAGAGTCCCTTTTGACGTAAGTAAAGGTGCGTGTGCGCCGGCGAATGATATAAATATACGCGATGACTTATACCAGGGCTGACGGGCCGAGGTGTCTAGACAACGGTCTCCGTCAGACGGAAAAAAAACTCTATCGAAATTGAGATATCAAAATAATCTTTTAATGTGATGGCATGAATTCGTAAAGGCTCAAAGTAAATTACAGAAAAAAAATTGAATGTGCCATATTTATATATGATTTTGGAAAATATTCAACCACAAATTATATTTGATACTCAATCAATAAAGAGATTTAAAGCAATAAGCGAGTAGATAACGATACAATTATTGTTAACGGGAGTTCATTTGAGTTTATATGAAATATAATTACATAAAAAATTGTTCGATCGCATACTTTGATTCAATATTATTAGATGTTTTAAACACGAAAAATAACGCCCATACAAATTTAATTAGTGTGCAAAAAATATTTTAAATAAATCTGATGATCTCGTTTCAGCATTTTAAAATACAGTCAACTCTCTTATAACACCATTCAACACAATTTTATCAAAGAATCTGTAGTTATAAAAAAAAACATTTTATATAAACGTATAAAAAGTGAATAAGCCGGATTTATAAATATTAGCCTACTACTGAATTTCGTATAACGCACTACAAAATAATCGCGTTACAAGAGGGTTGAATGGATATGTTTACTCATAATATATTTTTTTAAATATCACACGATGGAAGCAGTCATCCCTAGTATGACTGGAAAATCCGGAAATATTTACAACCTCCCAGCTGCAAGATGAATTTATCGGTCCAGCTGACGGCGAGAGGACGCCTCAGAGCGTCCATTGCAAAAGTGCAGCTATCTACAGAGATAAGACGTGGACTTTGAAGTTCAATGCAATATTTACTGACTGATAAAACTACTAATGTTTTGGCTGCAACGAGAGAATCTCATTCGATGCAAAATGTCCAAGATTTCAGTTCGCACTTGGCAATGAACGATCACGGCGTAATAAATTATTAAATCGAAAAACAAGAACTATGTAAAGTGATTACTGATTTTATTTATTTTACAGGTAGCCGAAATAAAGTTGTCTTCACTACTACAAAAAAAAACTTTACCGAGAAAATTCTAATGAAAAAAGTAGTTGCCCTGTCCTGGGTCTGGTTTTAGTGTTCACATAAATAAATAACGAGGAAAATGCCGGATTAAAAGGTCATGTAAGGAATAAATTATTATATCGATGGAGATTACAGTAACAAATCAGCGTTGATTGGTTTTGGTGCCGTATATATTCTTGGATTTGACTATTTTATATACAATTCTAAAGGTAATATAATAAAAGCATTAATTAAATAAAAAGCAATATATAGACCTTAAGCAGTTGATTTGCCTTTTTAAGAGCATTGTAATGTATTTATACATTTGCCACTAACCAAGAATCGTTTCAGCGATTATTTTCGTGATCTATTATACATCAGGCTAATCATATTAATAGAGTATTACAAATAAAACCAGGTCACTACGGATAAAATACGCGTATTCAGCAGTGATATATCATTAATATATATTTAAAAAAAATATAATGGATGTGTCATTCTTCTTTGTAAATATTAAAAATATGAATAAGTTATATTTTTGAATAATTTAAGTTATAACTTATCAAATATGAATAATACATTAATGAACGTCAAAATGTATTCAAGTTGTCAACAATTGCTTTGAATACTAAAATTATAACTATGGAACTTCCAACACGAATATTAACCGAAAAACTTAAATTAGAAAGTTTGAAAACCAACGGAACGACGAAATGAATGAAGTATTTGTGGCCATATTTCATAACAATCACCATTATGGTGTATTTTTACCTCAGTTTTCATTTAACAGCGCCTCGCGTTTAATAAACATGGAAAATTTTAATTCAAAACGCTTCGAAAAAATTGCTTTTGCCACCGTCAAAGGAACCCAGACCGGTCGAGAATAAAACGCAGCGTATTTTCGTTCGACGGTTTTTCAGGAAGGCGGGTTCTTTTGCTCCATTTCGCCGCCTAATCAAAACCGGAAATAAAATACGCAGCCGCCATTTTAGCGGCGAAAACAATCGACGGCGTCCGGAAAAACACGGAGTTTAATAAATATTTGTTCGCTACTTTTATTTCATCGCGAAAAACGATATGGACATTTATATTTGATTGCATATTTTAACCTCTTATTATTGCATGGCAAGGAAGCGAAAGGTCCTCCAGCTGATGGTCCAATGAAAAATCGAAGGAAGAAGGAAGTTCACGTGGATGCGGAATTTACGCAAGTGGCTGGAGGTTGGTGAGACTGGCCCAGGATAGTGATATGTTAATATAAATATTATTGCATATTTTAACCGCCCAAAACGATCCGATCGTATATTTTTACAATATATTGCTTATTTTTTATTGCAATGCAATGGTTTTATTCGCTGTGTATTAATAATGTAAAAATAAATATAAACCTATTTAATAATTTATGTTACTTTTATATAAAGTCATGTTTATTTAAAAATATATTTCCGAGCCGCGTTGATCTCTCCGAGTAGTAAAGCTTCAAATATTAAATATGAAAAGGGTTGTCAACTAAAATATAGAGTAGATAAGCCTGAAAAGTAATTTTCAGGTGATTACACGACCTCCCGCCGCCCGCTGCCAGCCTGGTAATGGACCGCCGTTAATCAGGAGTACAGCCTGCGCGAGGAGGTGGCCGGGGGGGGCGGCCAGGGGGGGCGGCACTTCTACCGTGATTAAAACCCTGCTGATATTTTGCCATGGCCCGAGGATGTTTTTATGTTCCCATTTTGTAGCTCGTGTTTATTCGGCACTGCCAAGTTTATTGTGACAGGAAATGCCGGATGTATACGTGCCGAAATTTATTTCGGCGAAGCCTTCGTTAAGGCATTAAACCGTTTTTATTGTTACATATTAATTTTAGGATTAATCCATTGACAAAACCTCAGTTATTGAATTTTAACAAATATGAGTTTAACGTATTGAAATACATCCTTGATCTTCAGCAGAATAATAAATATCATTATAATACATAGTAGGGGAGTAACGGATCTCAACTGATGAGAAAAATTTTATTTTAAAAACTTACTTAAACTATTTGATTTATATTGTACATTTTTCAATGATACTAAGAAACTAAAAAAAAAAAAAAACTAGGTTCCCATTAAAAGTTATTTAAAATCCATTATATTTTTCAGCGGCGAATTCCCTGTAGTACCGCTGCCTCGAGCACGGCTCGGATGCCAGGAGCGCACGATGTACGAAGAGGTCACTCGGCCAGTTTTCAGGAGCGGTAAGGGGGCGGGGCCTCCCCCCTCCCCCTTACTCGCAGCCCTGGGACGTGTCGCACCCGCGGGCCGGCGGGCCGTGCGAGGGAGACAAAAGCACTCCTAATGAGCTACGGTATGGGTATAATTTTTAAGTCTGGGAAAGCGGCTCTCAAAATATACACAGTATTTTTTTTTTAAATTCAAAGCGCCCCTTTTGAATTTTCTTGCGATTTTTCCACATGTTAAATTTTATTGGTGACCGGTTTCAGTATTTGATAATGCCAACGTGAAATGTTACATCGTACGTGAAAAATCACTCAAAATATTAAAATGGAATTCCACCAAGTACTCCTCTGTCAAAAATATTGATTACCTTCAATTATCATTATTATATTTTGTGATTGAATTAATTTTTTATCCACTACATACTGATTTAATTTGTGATATTCAATATTTATTTAAAAAGCTTAATAATCAATAAACTCATTAATAATCCAATGTAAGCTAAATCCTACAGAACCATCGCTTTGCTTAAAATCTGTAAATAATTTTAACCACTTATAACTGTCATCAGTACAAAACTGTATCCAATTTTATTAGAGGCATTAGGGTATATGTAATGTATGAAAAGTCAAATTTACTTTCTAAGGTATCAAGACGCACCAAAATCTTAAGTTCTAAGTTTCGTCCTCTGTACTGGATTTATTTCAAGGAAAATAATTATTAATCATTATTGAGTAGACATAAATAAAAAAAACTTGACGTGGCGACACTAAAGAAAATATTTTTATTAAAAACGGTCGCTAGAGCTAGTGAACGTGAGTAAATTTGGCACGACCCACAGGTTTGGAAGCAGCGGTAAGCAAGGAACGCAGACGGCATTTGTCAATTCTGTTCTTCTTTTTGCTTTGTGCAATGAGGGTCCTTGTAATGGCGGCGCAATAATGATGGCGATTGAATGTGCTCGCTACTGAAGATGTGCTTTGTCGTGACAAGATAACTGCCATGAGCACAAGGAGATCTCTCCGGATTGATGATGATGATGATGACTACAATAGCCGAATAATCAAAATGTGAATACTGCTTTCAACGATTTAATTCAAAGCAGAATTGAAATTTGACACACCGTCAAATGCAAAAGCGTTCAACAAAGTAAATATTAAGTACGGCTGAATTCTTCGATATTATGTATTTTTAATTTATTATTTTGTGTTTTAATATATTTAAAATTATAAAAGTTATTACTTGTAAAGAATCCATAGAATTTTCATCAACAAAACGATGTAAGTTTTTTAAAGATTTACTTACGATATCAGAGAAGTTTGTTTATACTCGTTGTAAAATATAAGACTCACCTGGAAAGAAGGAGAAAACAGATTATTAGTTTGACTATTTAAATAGCATAAAAAGGTCACAATAAAATTCAAGATATGATGTAAGAAGTTTACATCTATAAAATGGAAAAATTAAAATAAACAAGCCTTCAAGTTGATTTGCAAACATGTGAATTAAACAGTTAAATTCAAATAAGCAGTAAAAAAAATTTATCACTAAAACTGGCAATTCAATGACAACAGGGAAAACGATCATTTTGGCAACAATAATTATTGACTTATTTCCAGTAAAATTTGAAATATAACTAATACGGAGTCACAGGATGTGTAAAAATGCCATTTTTCATAATAACTGTTACACCTGACATTCAGGTACATCACAATCTCACAGGCCGGATTAAACTGCTGCAATGAGAAACAGTAAGAGAATTGATAATTAGAAATATCCTAAAAAACAATACCAATTCTCGATTTCTTGCTATTTAAATAGACCCTTGATATAACTGGAGTTTTTGATTTGGTGGAGTTTCTAAGTTATTGGACGGTTTTCAAATATTTGTTGGTATTTAGTCTCAACTTGCCTCATCACTTATTTACTGGCGGAAGTACAAAAAACAGGTGTTTTATTATTCCACGTGCATCGAGTGGTGTGCCCTTGAAATGATAATGAATTTTCATTATCAGCTTTATTGAAGTTGATTGCTCCATACATATTTATATAAATAAACACTGCTCTTGAAGATAATAAATCATATAAACGGTGAATGTATATTTAATATTTTATTAATTATGAACCGACTAATATCTGTAAACTCGAACGTGAACTGTTAAAAAAAAAACATTGTTCAGCAAATTTATTCAAATATCAGAGTTACACATTTTAAAACGTTCAAACAGCAAATGGACAATACATTTTATATTTCTACAGCCTACGCTGAAAACAATTGTTGGATTTTCGTCACATCCACGCATTTCACAATAGCAATAAAAGTCAAGTCAGAGACATTTTCGGGTACAAGGGGTGATGTGTGCGCACGGAGCGTGATTTGAAAAATAAGCCGGACTTAATGGCTCGTGTGTGAAGCGGCCATATTATTTATCAGACGGCCGGCTGGGAATAAAAATAATAAACACGCGAAGCTGCGGGTATGGCCGGGCGGGCGAGCCCACCGGCTCGCTTGCGAATTATTTTGTAATGTTTTTTAATAAAGATGTTTGGTACTTGTTTTTTATCCGAACCACCAAAAAACTTGTACCTAACCTAACCTAACCTAACCCAACGAATCGAGCGGTCATGGAAATCTGCAAAGGAACGAAATAAACGCCACAGCGGGACTCATCGTCATATGATAGATTCTTATCTCTGCGAGTACATGTACATTAAAAAAATTTGGTGGTCGAATAAAAAACAAGTACCAGAAAAGCTTCAATGTGTCTCCGATTTTATTTCCCGTCATTAACATTTAAGCAAAAATATCATTACAAGGATAAATAACCGATGACTGGAACTGCCCCTATGGAGACTTAAGAATACGCTGAATAAAAGTGTAGCTATTTCAAGTAAGTATATAACATTTAGGTGAAATATTCGGCTTCGACAAGTTATTATTTTAATATAGTCATTTATTTGTCAAATATTCAAACCACTTAAAGTATAAAGAATAAGTTTAATAAATGTGTAGTTGTAGCGGGTTGAGTGGTTCTCGCAGACCACACTCGAGATGTAGCACTTCAGTGACATGTTTGGGCTCCACAAGTTGCGAATGTTTGTATTTTGGGCATACCGAGAAATGTGTGTGAATTCTGAGAAATAATTTTGATTTATAAGTGCTTTTGGCTGTTAATATGGCGGCGAAATAATACTGCTTCGCAAATGTTCCGGGACGTGATGTGTTGAAAGATCCATTTTGCGTAATCTGAGATTCAAGTTCAGATGTAGTTAATTTGGGAAAAAAGTTTTTTTCTCAACAAAACATTTAATTAGCGAATAAGAGAGTAATATTGATGAATTGAGGATTTATAACTCACATAAGTCATAATATCATAAATCTGTTATGTTGGGGCCATTTAGCGTATCCATACCCGCGTATCAATATTATTAAAAAAATAACTTAAAGTAGTAATTTGATTGCGATTTATAAAAGTGATACTAAAATACAAAATGTCGATTTTAACACTAGTGTTTCCGCGAATATTCGTCTTCCAAGAAACCTTGTAGGGAAATTGTTATGTTTCAGAGAAAAACCCTAAGGGTGGTAAGACTATAAAATAAATAATCTTTTTCTTCAAATCTCTACCCCGTATTGTTTTCGGTTGAAACCCAGTGATGGTTCTGATATATGAAAATATTTTTCATTTTGATGTTGTATTCTATCGTTTTATGTAATAAATATTATATTACACGTAGCATATACGAAATACTATTTTTTATGATTGTAGTTAAAAAAAAAGTACTAACTCGTATTTTTGTCATAATGTTAGGTTATGTTTATTGTAATGAAACTATGTAATTTTATCGATTTGAGTACTTTTACCCCTTCCCTCATTCAAACTACAAGACCTTTTTCCCTCATTGTAACTTTAAAACCCGTTCCCTTCATTTTAACAACAAAACCCCTTTATGTCATTCTAACTACGAGACTCCTTTCCTTTATTCTTACTACAAGACCCGCTCCCTTCATTCTAACAACAAGAGCCCAACCCTTCTTTTTAAACTACAAAACCTCCTCCTTCTATTATTCCTACAAAAACTCACCTCATAACAATAACTACTAATAATGCTTATAAATTATGCAATGACCAAGTACGTGGGATCTTCTGAAAAGGTCTCGCAATAATTCAAGTCGACGTTCGTGTTTGAAATATAAAGTGACGTTTGACGTCATTAATATATTTTTGAATGAACATTTTCCGATTTATTTATTATGTTAATGAAATCTGAATTTGTGACCTAGACAGAAACCTATGCCAAGAATGTGAAATATAATAAAACTTAATGTAGCATTTGGATTAAAATTAATAAATATTGAGCTACATCGCCGACGAGAATTTACACAATAACAAAAACTAAATATTTGAAAGAGAATATTTGATTTATTGCTAATAATGTCAACGAAATAGACGTTGAATAATTACATTTTTCGTTACAAAATACGATTTATTTGTAATATTTCGACAGCTCTAAATGAAATCTCACCACGGATCATTTGTTTCTAAGATTTCAATAATGTGAGTAATTCTCTTTGTATTTTTTTTTTTACCAAAATGAGTTTCGTGTCGTCGCAATAAATGGTGGAAATTTTAAGGATTTATAAACACAATTTAAAAGATGGTATTCGACACTTTTGCCAATTTGGAAATCATACATTGATTTCTATTTCTTAATTGATATTCTTGGGAACAAATTTGATGATAGACACTTTTAGAAAAATCAAAAAAATAATTTTATAATCGAAACCATTTTATGCGTCACCTATAATTGTCGAATAAAACGTATTTTTCCTAACAAATGTGATAAAAAAATCATACGTAAAATACATTGAAATTCATAAATCTATTTTATAACATGGTGTTCATGACAACATAAAAAAATTGCAAGGGAAATTCTATGGCATGTTATTAAAATGATTAATAGATGTATATTTTATTCAATCGTTTAAAGTAGCCATTCGTGTGTCCAATTTGTTTTCTCATAAAAGAATGTCTCTATCCAAATAACCATATTTAATATTAAGCCTTAAATGGCAATTTAAAATACGATATTTTTAATCCAAAGCTCGCCGGCCACGAATAGATGTCGGCCAATGCGAGCAAGCCTAATGGCCGAAAGCGCCATTTATAATAAACTCTGAAAATAAAAATCACGCCCCCATTTAATTTCTCGGAGAAGTAATAACACTTGAAGCCCTCACCGCGAGCACACAAATAATGAGGAGGTAAATGCTCTCATTTCGCTGCTTGATTGAGGCCCTAAGCCCTTAAGCCCTGTACTGGGCTGGCATTATTCATCGTCTACGAAAATGTGTGAGAGTATTACCTGTAAAATTATTATTTACTAGAAATGTAGCCCGTCACAGAATGTCGTATTCGATGAACGATGCAATAGTGCTTGAACATATGTTTGGGCAATAAGATATTATAAGATATATAAGATGAATTTTAAAGTTTATGAATGAAAATATTATCCTATCGTCTTGAAATTCGGCACATAGCTGCGGAAAAATTTACTTAACTTATGTGCAAAAAATCAGCGTTGTATCTTTTAAGATATTCTATACAGAACGGAAAAATGAAACATACATACAAACAAATAAACACACAATGGCTATTATTATAGTAGATATAAGATGAATATTTGCTATCATTTTGGTAACTTCTTCTTCTTCTGTCACTTTCACTGCACTGTTATTTTTTAAATTGTGCAATTCTTTTTGAATTACGTTTGCTGTGCGTAGGCGGTGTTATTTTTTTAGGAGGAATTTTGAGTTATTAATGATGTGATAAATAATTTCTAATGCAATTTCGATGAAAAAATAAAGATGGTATTTGTGTCAAACTGACAAACTGAAAATTTCTAAGAAGCATCAAAATTTGTTTTTTTGTAAAAGTTCTAAATTTGAAACTCTCGCGGTGAACAACAAAATCCTATAATTCGTACATATTGAAACTCGCTAAAGCATATTTTATAGTTTTATTAAATTAGTTTATGAATAAAAATATTATCCTATCGTCTTAAAATTCGGCACATAGCTGCGGAAAAATTTACTTAACTTACATGCAAAAAATCAGCGTTGTATCTTTTAAGATATTCTATAGAGAACCAAAAAATGAAACATACACACACACAATGGCTATTATTATAGTAGATAGATTATAGTAGATTCTATGTATTTTTTTATTTTTGCGTTTGAATAGTCTGCCTAATAAAATTAAATATTCTGTTGTTAAAAATGAAAAATAATTATATATTCTGTTTTGTTAAAACAAATGAATCTTTGTGTATTGATTTTTCTACAAAAAAAATATTTTTTTTTATAACGAATATTGTTTTTCCTAGCTTTTGAGTGCATAATCCACAAAGAGGTCCAAAAGGCAAGTAATATAATCAGAGTTCTCCCGCGACAACCACCCACCGCTCTGACGTCACAGCAATCGGCCGTCCAATAATAACCACTTCAACTCATACTCACAGAAACAAGCAACAAGATAATATTATTTCTTTATAAGCTTCATGACGCGTTAATCTAAAAAAATCTGTCTCTGAAATTTCACGGTCATGGAATTATAGGTAGTTGACGTCTCAACAGAGACTGTAAATGCATTCTCCGTATATATTATCCCGTTCACAGAAGAAATTGAAAAATAAGATTCCGACAATTGCTTACACAAAAAAAAACGGTTTTGGTACTTAAGATTCTCGTGTTTATATTTCATTGGACGATAAAAAAATCAAATTTTCTTCAGATGTGTATTCTCGTATCAAGGTCGGAAGTCATAAAAAGGCGTAATCGAAAAGGAGAATTTTAAGTTATATTTATTCTGGTTGGAATAAAAAGATTATTTATTCTCAGACAGACGGTAAAAAACGCTACCCCGAAATAGAAAGCGCTTCAAAAGAATTAACTCAATATGGAAAAAAAAAATAAAAAAAACAACGGGGGAATTATAAGAGACACAGAAGAACACGTCTATTATTAAACACAGCCTTGCAAAAGTAACCGAGAAGAAAATAAATATACGATAAATATATTCTACTGAAAAAAGTTGTGAATTTTTTTTTTTAAATAATTCAACAGATATTTTTTTTAAAATAATATAACAGAGCAGGCGAGCAGGGGAGCAGGTGAGCTAGTAACTATACTAGTAACTTTTAATAAATTAAATATCGAAAGCTCCGTACTTTGGATCGATGATTAACTCTTTGCATTCGAGACCGTTTCCGCGCGGACTGATCAGCAACTCGAAGCGTTTCGTAGCGCTTTTGGTGAATTTCTTACCTCTAACTTAAAATGATCACACACACAAATTAACACATAAAACTTTAATGTACGAGTATATTTACATCTTTACGAAGATAATTTCGTAAACATAAGTCTTTGTAATTTTCATGTAACAATTGCCGATTTGCATGCCCGGCTTTTCGGGACAAGTATCACAATAGTACATATGTCGTTTGATGTCTTTTGCCGAGTTTATTATACATATTATCTTAATGGTATTAGATATTATAGAGCAAACAAAATAATGGTGTGATAAGTGAATGGAAGGCTAATTAATATTGTGGGGGAGAAAAAAATCTATTCCTCAGTGAAATATATGTTTAAACAAATAAGGACCTTTAAATGAATGATTACGATAAGAAGTACAAGCAAAAAATATACACATCTAGTCCTTTTGCCACGGCTGAGACCGCAGTCTACTGTGCAGTCCTTAATGGTGCCGCACTTAGATAAGAAATTCTTACGTAGTTTGAAAGGGAGATAACATCATCTTTGTAAAATGATATAGGCAATGTTTAGGAACGAACATTAAAGAACAAGATCACATAAACATAAACAAGATATCACCATAAATAGTTATCACCGCACATCGAATTTCCGCACCAAACAAAGTGGTGACCGTGACCACTTAACGGTAACCGGGCAGGACGTATTTATACGTCAAACGTAAACAATATCGGTAACGGGTGGGACGTATGAGTACGTCCTTGACTTATATGCTGCGCCCTGGAACAGGCGGGGCGTATATTTCCGAACAACACATGTCTCGACATGAATTTAATACACGGAGGAAATCAGTATCATTTCTGGTTCTGGGTGAGCAGTGACGGGTACGTTCTTACACTTACCTACCTATTATTTACTTACATTTTTTATATCTCCAGCCTTTTATTTTAGAATACATTTTTATGAATATCCATTAAAATGAATGAAAGCGATATCAGCGATGACAAAATCAATGTACCGGCAGGTAGAAAAAGGAGACGTATTATGAGTTCGTCATCTGACAGTAATTTTGACAACGACACGGAATTGAGCGATACTAAGAATGAAGATGGTGAAGAAGTTTGCTTTATATATAAAAAAAATATATATATTAATATGAAACTAGCAATGTAGCCCGTCATAAAATGACGTATTTGATGAGCATATTTTAAAGTTTATGAATGAAAATATTATCCTATCGTCTTGAAATTCGGCACATAGCTGCGGAAAAATTTACTTAACTTATGTGCAAAAAATCAGCGTTGTATCTTTTAAGATATTCTATACAGAACGGAAAAACGAAACATACACACATACAAACAAACATACAAACACACAATGGCTATTATTATAGTAGATTACGTCCTCCGGACGTGACGTCCTGACACATCCTAGTGAAAGAGTACGCGCCCGATGTATGTTGCATAATTAAAAAGGGAATTTCCCGGTTAACAGGTTAAATATTATTAAGGCAGTTGCATCCAGCCTTTTAATTGCCTCTGGTGTGGACACCACTCTCTGGACTGGACTGCCTCTGGTGTCCGGTTGGAACCGGACACCGTCCATTACCTGGCGAAATCGTGTCATTTAATTAATTTAATTTTCACTTTATTTTTCGAAATGTTGAAAGTTGATTTTTTTAGTTGAGTATTGAGAAAACTATAAATTATATTGATCTATTTTTTATTATTTAATTAACGTTCATTTTCAGGGTAAAATAAAAACTTGAAGATGTTGAAAAATCGGAAAAAATGAGGACTTTTCAAAACCAAAGTTTGTTAAAGATTTTTTTTTTTAATTTTTAAAATAATATATCGCACAGGGTCATTTAATCTTTTAATTCCAATTGAAAAAAAGACTTTTAAATGTTTAGGACTATTGGAAAAGGGACACGACGAATCTCCAAATTTCTACTCTTCAATCGGAAAAACACATATTTATCATATTAATAGTAAATTTATAAGAAATAAAAAAAATATCTGTTCGGAAGAGGGGATGTATCAAACTTTTTGCATTTAAATTTTTTTGATTTAAATGAAACGGACTAGAAGATGATTAAAAAAAAAAACTCGATTTGGGACCTAGACCCTTGACATTATACACTTCTAAGACGTGTATTTCAAGTCGCAATCCAGCAAGTATGCGGTCTTTGAGAAAAATCAGTCTAGTGACGTAAACGTGCGCTGTATATCCTACCAGGAGCGCATAGCGGGAATAGGAAGATGTATACGTGTACGGAGGAGACGGCCGCTAGGTGTGTTGCTATGCGCCGGGTATCAGGGCGCCAGGCGACGCGAGGAGATAGCGGGGGGCGGGAAGCCACGGAAAGTATTTCACATCGACGCGTCGGAGTCGAGCACAAGAGATCGGAGCGAGCACTCCGAGTAGAGCGAGAAGAGCCGGACTAGAACGGAATAGCACTACAGGTCACCGAGCACCCGGAGCGCAGATATTTGCAGAGGTATTCCCCGCGGATCGCTTTTGGAAGGACGCTAGACATTTTGCTCGAATGCTAGTTGAATAAAGAGCTACCGTTTTGCAAACGCAGTGAACTTTTTATATGTTAATAATATGAAAGAACGAGATAGCAACAGTCGCTGAGTGGAATATCGCCCGATAATTATCAGCAACATGTTAAACACAAACATGCCGCCCTGGTATTGCGAACCCAATACTCGTGGATAGACGACGAAGAGTCTCACAGATTAACTAAAATTAAATAAAATTAAAATTGACTTTGATGAATATAATCGTATCGAATATCGACGTAAAGATTTATATTGCCAGCTTCTGTGAGCACTGAGAAAGTTCGTGCAATACGTCATGAGAAATTGGATTTAAAAATGCAAAGGTGGTTTTCTTCAGTCTCGGCACGTCATGGCGGCCATGTACGTCAGAGGCAGGGCAGACGCCGCGGTTGGATAACCCACGTAGCGTGCCACGTGAAATACAACCTTAAAGGTTACAGTATCGACTCGTGACGGCGGGCACACTCCACCCCTGGAAACTAGCCGACGTCACATTGATCAAATACAAAAAAAATATTGTAATCCACAGCACTTCAATACGCGTATATTAAGATTAATAATATAAATAGATAAACAGTAATCTAAATCATCCCTACAAACGGAAGCAGGCATAAAGACGTAGCCTGTCGACTGCGGCAGCTACCCCTGACCACGACCACCCTCTGCGCCCCTGATTCCCCTTATCGCCTGCGGTTTTTGCTTCTGCAGCAGAAGTGATTAATGTGCAGCAAGCTCACTATATCGGAAAATAGCAGACGAAACATTAAGTTTTATTATAAAGTGCAGAAAACACTGTTGAGACTTTTTAACGAATATTCGTAACGTTTAAAACAAGTAGGGATCGAAAACTACACTTGACTATCATATGACTTAATTTTTATCTAATCGATTAAAAATAAAAATATATATTTTATATTAAATATTTGGTTCATGGCTGTACTACATAAGTATAATTATAAATAAAATAATATAGTACAAAGTGAAATGATATCAATTAGAAAATTTTAATCACGACTGAAATGAATCTATTCTCCCCGGGTAGGAAACCTTTGAATGTTTTCTTTTGCAAGACAATCTTTACAGAAATTATCTTATACCAAAGTATCCAGGTTTTGTGAATCAAAGCAAACTAATTAATACTACCGTCGCGGATTCCGGAGAACTCAACATTAATTTAATGAGTAAAGGCTAATTGATAACATGTAACCTTAAACAGAGGGAAGGTCACCCCCGTGCACAGCTCAACAGTATCGCGAAGCCTTAATTTTCTAGTATAATTAATTTCGAGAGGCGTTTTCTCGGTCGGATTCGCTCAAAGAAAGCGCTCCCGTTAACTGCGAAATAATTGGGACTCTAGATTGCTTTTGAAAACAGTTTCGTATGGTTGGAATTCGCGTGCTATTGCTTAAGTTTCGTCAGAAAAAAAAACGAGCCTCTTTGAATTCAACTAAAAATTAAGTTTAAAAAAATAGGATGAAAGAACTTGCGAGAAGAATTAAGTTGCAAATAACCAATGATGTATGTCATAGGTGCGTATTTGCATCTCTTGAAGTCGGGATTTTATTCAGAACGAGATGACTTAGGCAAAAATTCTATAAAAAATAAAACCGTTTCAAAAAACACGAGGCCCAAAAAAAAAACTCCACAAATTAAATTGAAACTCAAACAGATGTTGAAAATATATAACTTGGTGCTTTTTCGTAGTCTGTCTTCGAAAATTGTTGAAATAAATTTATAATCTCTAATAAATATCCAACTTGTTTTTATGAAAATATTTTGTTTTTTTTTATGATACCGTCCTAAAGAATCCGGTCTTTTATTTTATGAAATATTTTAGGCAATAAAACTACATAATTAAGTTTTTTTAAATTTTATTTAATACTGTCTCGTGATCCAATTTAAACGATCTTATAATACTTGCTAACCGGGAGTTGATGTATTGATCCAGGGGCAGCAATAAATTCTCATATACGAGAATCAAGAAAATCGAAAATCACGTTTACGCAATAATCAAACATTTATGAATAACCCTTTGAAATAATTGAAAATAAATATTAATTAGAGATTCACGAATATTCGGTTTCACTCAAAGCTTAAGGCGTCCCTAATGGGGTTGAAACCCCAATAAGCCACAAATCACCTGACCGCGGCGCGATAGCCACTCGCTAAAGGCACTGCCTCAAACAATAACGATCCCCGTCCAAGTGACGGCCCCGCAGCCGAGATCTCGAAACGAAGGGAAATTCAAAGGGACGAACTCGAAGCGCCGACTCCCGGCGAGACGACAGAATAGCTCTGTTTGGCTGAGAACTTTTTGTAATGAAAATTATTGAGTTTCGTCAGAGTGGTTTTAAGATTGTCTGGCTTAAGTGAGTTGAACTTGTCAAAGAAAAAAATTTGAATGATATTTGATTAACAATCGTTCAGTAATAAAAAAATACACGTACAACAGAATGGTATACGCAAACAGAAAAGCTGTTTTGAATTAAACAAACCATTTTAAAATTTATTACAGAGAATCTTGAATCGGGAAAACAAACACGAAGAAAATATTTAAATGAGATCGATTTTATAGGAATTTCACCGTTTTGTATCGTTTCAGCGGGGCGCGGTCTACACAAAAATTAAAGCCATAAAATATTATCAAAATTTTAAGACATGTACTAGGAGTTCTTATTTTCGATTTAACGAGCGATTATCTTAATTTGTGCTTATACAGACAGCACGCCACTCAGCAAGGATACAAAAAATGCTATCGGATCGTTTTGAAGCAAACATTAACTTTAAATATATGTATACTGTGAAAAATATGTGTATGTGTATATTCGCTTTTAAAAAGGTTAAATATGCAAAAATAAAGAGTTCGGAACATTTCAATCAAATATATATATATTAATAAGTATAATAGACGACACATGTAAAAGCTACAATCAAAAGCTCCACGTGGTTAGTAATTCCCATTAGCCGGTGGTCAGCCGGGTCTCCCATAGTCAAGTACAAGGATACGCTTGCTGTCTGCGACCCACATGCTTCAGGGCGAAAATGTCTGCATCGAACGATTCGAATTTGAAATCGGAACAAATTATTCAAATTCAAAAATAGAACACATTTGAATCATTCAATTATTTGCACCGAAACAAATGACGAACACTTTGAATATGCCAAGTAAAGTTGTATTAAAACACGCGTCATTGTTAATATTTTTCTGCCTTTACTTTTACAGCTTTTGGATAATACTGAAAAAGCAGACGGCGCCGCGGCGGGATTATTTAAAATTCGAATCGAATATAAATTTAAAAGTAAGATTCGAATCGCATTCGAATTTCAAATGAAAATTAAACGAGAGAATAAAATTCGAGCGGAGATTGAGGCGCGCGCTTCTGTCGTACGAATGAAACAAATTCGGATTAAATTATGTATCGGTGTGTATATTTAGGGATCGTCTACTCTACACCGTCTGGCTTCAAACTCGAGTCTTCAGGATTATATTTTTTATTTAAATTGTTTTATTTTTAGCCGAATGCCTTATTGGTTGTACAAAAACAAAATAATTTTAATATTTTTTCTACCAAATATATTTGATATTATAACAGGATTCTAATAAATAATATTAAATTATTTTCATTTGATTGCGTCTATTTGGTTTATGATCGTAGATATGACCTTAAGTCTATTAAAAAAGCCGATCACGCTATTTCAAAATACATTAAATATTCAGTATTTTATTTTACTTATTGCTTTTATCGGAAGCGTCTTTCTTCGATAGTCGTTGATTAGTTTGATTCACCTATTTTTTTTATTGCAGTCACCTTAAGGACGAGGATAAATTAATTCCGAGTGTCTTCGTCAACAGTTTACTATTACGTCAATTTTTGCCTCTTTGCCGTTAGCTTCACGTTTGAAACTACTTAAAAACAAGCAGGCACTTCAAATATATGAATTTCGATTATATTTTTGCTTTCGTCGAAAACCGTTTTCGTACGCTGCCACGACTACGTCAGTACTTTTGCCGTCGATATCACTTCGAAGTTATCTTTAAGGCTACTTTAAAAGCGATCAGGTTACTTTGAATGTATGAATCTGAACTACCCTAATTGCCTTCATCGTGGACTACTTTTCTCAGCAGTCCACGATTATGTCGATTTGCCTTTTTGCCGTCGAGATATTTTAACATTCAGCTGACAGCCCTGGCTAGGGGTAGTAAAGCGTACATTCACAGTGACCTGCTATCGCCTGCGTCCCACCCCGGAGTGCAGGCAGGTCGTTAGCACCGGCGCCGATCGATTCGGGCCCGCACAGCCTACGGAGGCTTTCAGGGATGAAGACGTATCGCGGGAGTGCCGGGAGGGCCGGGAGGGACTCGAGCTCGTCTCCAGACCCGCCGCGGCTCCGAGTGTACTGGACCCCGGCGTTACGACTCCGATTCCAAAATGTTGGTTTTACGATCTTTTTATTTCCCATTGGGAAGTCAATAGAGAAAGGCTTTTGTATTTTTATGCTTGTTTTGTGACTATAAAGGATGTATAAATGTATCTACAGTGAATTCAGACATGGTGAAAATATTTAAATATTCCAAAATACGATTTCCAAAAATACGTTATTTCCCAGGAAGTATCAAATACAATTACACTAAAATCTATTGTTTTGAAATTAATTGCAAAAAATCCAAATTTTTTGTTATTTTTAATATAATTTCATTTCAGCCTTAGAAAATGAGATCAGAAAAAAAATAGACGTAAATTGTTCGTATTAATAGAGTTATAATTTTACGCATTTTTTAGGGATGTTTATTTAACTTTTACAATTATGACTATAATAAATTTATAATTTATCCGACTTGTAGTGAATTAAGAAAAGTTTCAAGTTAAAGCATTAAATTTAATAACATAACGATATCTGAAAGTTACAGCTGAAACGACTCGTAAATACACACTCTCCTATCGCATACACCGGGCGTATCTTTAGGGTAAGCGATTTTGCAAAATATCATCGAGGTATTATTTTATTCAAAAGCGCACGAAGCACCATTAACGAGACAGTTACAGGGGAAAAGACGGCGTGAAAATAATAATAAAAATAAAAAGAGCCAAATTAAATTCTAGATTTCTGGCTCGGCGACCCGGATATCTTGCAGGATCCATCGTTGCCTGTTAATACCCTCTACTCTATACATCATTGTACCTAAGTTCACATATTTATCCTCTACTCTATACATTACTGTACCTGAGGTCACGTTTATATCCTCTACTCGAATAATAATTGTATCTAAGGTCACGTTTTATGTTTACTGCACGATATTGTACTAAACAGTAGACAGCCAGCTTCAAATAATATAAATAGGCAGTGTATTACTTGATTGTTGGTGTTTTTAATAAATTATATGGAAATTGCACCTGTTTACGATTTTGCATTTTTTCTCGTATAATCCTAAGGCGGTTTGATTTTTAAAGAAATTAGTTTTCACAGATTTGGACCTTTATATGATGAAAAAGTAATTTGGCCATTGCAAGGGTGTTTAGATACAAAAAAACTTAAGAATTATTGTTGATACTAAGACGAAATATCTATTTTGTACAATTTTTCTTTAAAGAGACAGTTTCAATATATTCATTAATTATAAAATTTTGTTAATATATTTGTGCTATAATTTAAAAAATCAATATTTATGACAGAGGGTACACGGTGAAAATCCATTTTAATATTTTAAATAAAATACTTGAGTGATTTTACACATGTTGATTTTTATTGATGACCGGTAACACTAACCTTTCACGTTGGCATTATCAAACTGAGTCAGTTTGATAATGCCAAAGTGAAAGGTTGGCGAAACCGGTCACCATTAAAAATTTAATTTTACTATTAAAAGTTTTTTAAAGTACTAAAAATCAATGTACAGGTAATGATAATGATGCTTAAAAAAACCAGTATCGCCTTTTTCGTTATACAGGATGTCCAAAAAGAGTATCGGGTGAATGTAAATAGTGACCGTTATTGCGATATGCTGCGGAAATTTTTGGGCTAAGAGTTGCAGGAGTTTCAAGGTTTCAACTCAAGAACGTGGTTTCAACAAGACACATACACCCAATCAACCAATTCAAGCTGTTAACGAACTATTCCCTAATAAGGTCATTTCACGTAGAGGTAACATCAACTGGCCCACCCAGAAGCCCCGGCCTTAGACCTCTTGACTATTTCGTAAGGGGATACCTTAAAAGTAGGGTTTATGAGAATAATCCGACGAACCTAACGGAATTGAAACAAAAAATCAGGTCAGAAATGGCAGCAATATCGAGGGCTATGTGTCAGCGTGTTATCAGCAATCTTCGTTCCTGATTAGAAGAGTGCCAGCAGCGCGTAACGGTCACCATTTGGATAACATCATCTTATCGAAATAATTTTCTATTTTGTATTCTTATAATCAACAATAAAAAAAATACTTGATTGCAAGTAGTTTTTGTTTTACCGAACTAACAAATATACGATACTCACTTTGGACACCCTGTATTAGATGGTTATTTGCTTTCTCGTAAATGCCACCGTACAATCGCAATCACGGGTACGAATACCCGA
Source organism: Atopsyche davidsoni (assembly GCA_022113835.1). Classification (NCBI taxonomy): domain Eukaryota; kingdom Metazoa; phylum Arthropoda; class Insecta; order Trichoptera; family Hydrobiosidae; genus Atopsyche; species Atopsyche davidsoni. The sequence continues at coordinate 10,601,883 of JAILWY010000007.1, forward strand.
TTTCAGACGCTCAGACACACTATCGCATCTGATACGGGCCACACGCGACGCCCTCGCACAGTCCGGATGGCACATTTACATCGCCAGCCCTCGTCAGGGGTCGGCGGCGCAATAAAGCGGGGCGCCGATAAAACCTATCGCCAGACAATCAATTCGAAATGCCGCGGAGTCACTGCCGAGTCCCGCCACTCGGGGACCTGCCCGGGGACCCGCCCGGGGACCTAGTAGTATCGACGTCGATTAGAGCGGTCTTCATTGCTGCCAATACACGCGCAATCGACATCGATAATGTTCCGATAATTTTTTGCACCAAAGCTCTTCGGGAGAAATGTAAATACAGTGCATGACAGAACATGACAAGCGTAAGCCATTTTAATGAGCTTTTCATAGCGAAGATGATGCTGGTGAAATCACATGCTATATTATACGTCATTTGTAAGTCTAAAGTCGTTGATATTTTACATACTTATGGGGGCTGATGCTAGAGATGGGTCCATTTTTCCGTCAGTCATAATAATCTCCAAATGCCTTAACTTCAATCGGGAAAAAATCTTATCTGTTTTTTTCTATTGGTGCTGTAGATTTTTCGCAAAATTTGGACCCATCCATGGTCTCAGCACCCTTGTGTCATATAAAAAATAAACACGTTTTTCGTTGCTGCCAATATAAGCGCGAGCATGGTGGTTCACTCACCAGAGCAATAACAGTACCCATCGATTATTAAAATAACAATTGAAAGTTAATTAAATCTGAGTATGAGAACATAATGCTGATTACTTGTATTTTGTTAATTTAATCTGAAATCACAGGGATCTTTTGATATTCCAAGGCTGCTCACACAGCCGACTAGTCAATTACCGTACCGTTCGATTGCTGGTTATGCTTCAGCGTTTCTAGGCAGCTTTGAGTTTATTTTGCTGCACAGGGTCCCAGGGTTCAGTATATCTCTCCCTCTCTCTTTATTTTTGCAAAAACATTTATACGTTCCCCGATCCAAGAGAAATGCTAATGTAATTTCCGAAGCGCCCTGTCTGGTCCGGGCCGGCGCTACTCGCAGCAAGTTGTTAATTTTGTGCTGGGCCGAACTTGTTCCACGCCCCTGCGGCCGCCTACGCTGAAGCAATGGTTTGTGCATCCCGAATTATTCTAAGTTAATATAATCTCGGTTAAGTTATACCGCGAGGTCTAAGCTATGAGTGTGGGGCTGTTCATAGAGTGTATGCACCCTCAATCGTTAAATACAGGATGAATTCAAGCTTTTTAACCTTTTTGCGTAGAACAAATGTCTCTTTATTATATACAGTAATACAGTATACTAATAAAATCTAGTTAAGTGAAATTCGCGTATATCGGGGTTTACGATTAAACATACATACATAGTCTAAAGTTAATACAAAAAAATACGAATCATTTGATTCTAATCACTATAATTCTAAGAACACTTTATGCAGTATTACATGTTATTTTTACTGAAAAATACATCTATTGTATTTTGGGTAGCGTTTCTTTAACGTACTTATAAAATACGTTCATAACACCCAACGCTGTTTTTAATTGTTAAGAGAAGTCAATGACTACATTATGTTCATACACATTCTTATAAGAAATTCGCGTAATGCGAGGCATTTTAACGCGAAATTTGAAATTGAAACCGCGCATAACGGGGTCGCGTTAAGCGGGGTATTACTGTACTGTAAAAAATATACAATATTGTACAGATTAGGAAACCAATAATATAATTTTAATGATGATAATTTGTTCGTAGTACTATTGAAAGTTTATGAAAATAATTAATCTTATTGACTAAAAAAATACACTTAATTATATATAACTTCACATAGGTTTATTTCTATTAACAACTCCATAATATATAAATGTAAAGAGCGCTTGTGTGAGACACATGCACAAGCAGGCGTTTTTAATCGGATTACGTACAACTTTCAAAGCTATGGGGTTGACACTGAAAATACCGTAAATCAAAGGTCAGACCGCGGTCAGCCCCGAGACATGTGAGCTTCCTAATTAGGAGGCAGGGCGTGATGAGCCTCCTTTTTGACAAAAATCATTACCATACACCGACACTATTCCTAAGAAATAAAATAAAATAACATTTTTTACATAAAAAAAGGATGTAAATAGTGGAATAATTAATTGTCGATGGTAGTAACCTACAAATACTGTTATCTAATATATAATATTTTTTACACATAATTATCGGTCTGATCTCTTAAATCAGAGATTTTTTTTGAATAAAATATTTTCAGCTCGTAAAAAATAAATATTGAAACCACGGTATTTCACTTATATACGAGGATGGGGAAAACAGCCCCCTTGATACGAATATGGAGATGATTTTGTTCAAGGTAAGTTTTCAGAGTTAGGGGTGGTTCCACACGTGGTGGCAACTAGCATGAATATAAATAGAGTAGTTTAATTATTTTCTCCCGAGTTCGCGCTGTACTACGGGGATAACGTTTACCACGGAAAATAGTTTTACCTGGTTAAAAATGCATGCTTCTTTATGCAGAGTAATCTAGAAGTGCTTAAGTGGATTTGTAAGTTAAATGCAATTTATGCCAAAGTTGATAAGAAAATTAGTGATACTACGTTGAGTGTCTTACCACACACTGCTGCACTAGATGCAGCGCATATATAATTCAAGCGGAAAATTCATGTTAGAAAAAATGCAGTTAAAACAACTTAGCTTATTTACACATGGTTAATGTAAATATTTTAAATTTTACTACAAGATGGAGTCAATCAAATTCATGTTCGTGAGAAAGATTAAAAACTAAACTGCAAGATAAATATGTGACCAACGTCAAGTCCATCTTGAGATATATAAACCAATTCTTTGATACGAATAGAGTCCAGGGGCTTGCAACTCTAATGGGGAATTAAAAATAATAATAAATTAAGAAAAATACAGCTCATTCTTTTAAATTTTTCTCATACGTGAGCTTAAAATTAAAAAAAAATTGGCAAAAACTTCGTTAGTTACGTTACAAAAAAAGTAAGTATATCTACGTAGAAAAAAAACAAATTAACTAAAATCTTGACAAAATAAAAAATGAAAGATCTATTTTTTATTTTAAAATAAATTAGTAATAAATAAATGAAATTTGACGTTTTCACTAAGAAATAAGCCGAAGCACTTAGTTTTTACAGCCTTTTAAAACAAATAGCAAAAAAAACCCTTAGTTGCTAATTTATATGTTAGTCGTTTGCTTGACTCGGGCGGTCTGTTTTCTCATGCGTAGGTATTAAAACACAAAGTTGATATTTGTTTAGGTCCGCGAATGTTTATGGGTAAGAAAGCGATTCGGGCCGAGACGTGACTTACCCACAACCTTACTTGCTCTTTTTGCCTTCTTGAACTAACATTAATTAACTTGATTAGTAAGGGGAAAAAAACATGTAGGATTTGTGAAGCCAATGTGGAACTAACTCTCTCGGTGTACGCAGTGTTTTTTTTTTTTTTTGCACGATTTTAGGCTGAATATAACACAGATTATAGTTATCACTAATCAGATAATAATATAATTTAAACTAAACGTTTTACATTTGATACAAGTTTGTAGCTTCAAATACATTTAACGGCTATGCGACGGTTTCTATGACTTGTTTTATGTTGCTGAAGGGTCTTGCCTAATATTTATTGCGTAAATGTGCGGAATTTCAATTTCATATAGAGCTTTTTACATATTGTAATAGATTTCTTCAGAATTCAGGCCGCATACATTAATTTTTCAGGCAGTTTGAATAATGTACCCCCGAAGTAATAAATACAGACGGGGGCGTATTACAATATTCCACTGGGCTCTTCCGAGAAAAAGTTCTGACCAGATTTCTGGGAAGGGTCAACTCTTCAGAAGTTTGGCAGGCGGAAGTAACTCTCTCGAGTCCAAAACTGGGATATGGAATGGATTGTGCGCCAAAGCCTCTAACTGTAAAAGCTCTGGAGATAAACACATAGATGGACGTATGTATTGTATTTAGCAATAAAGGCTTCTTGGATATGAAAACGAGTAAACAAGTATATTGAAAAATATCAAAAGTGGAAAATTAACGAAAACAAGAAAGTTCTAGAAGTCTCTCGAATATTAATAATACCTTATTCTTCTCCAAGCGCCTCTCCTCAGAATAGGTTGCTGACCATTTTACTGAACATACGTTCGTCCTGAGCCAGTGGTACTAATTCGGCTCCCGACTTCCAGCCACTGGCGTAAATTATGCAACCACGTTAGTTTCCTCTTTCCAATGCCCCTTTTCCCTTCGATTTTTATTTGTACATTTAGCTGTAAAAGGCTACACACCAATACACACAAATAATTAAGGGGATGCTCGCTATAATTGTAAATTTAAATGAAAATGTTAGGAATTAATGAATTGTTAATTAAAACAGTTCTAGGCAATCAACGTGTAAAGCCATCTGTGCCAAATGAAATTATATTATGAAACTTGTAAGGCTTGAATAACTTTAAAATTGTAAATAAAAGCAGGATATGATATCTTTAGACCGTAATATTTGAAAAACAATACGAAAAATTTATTCATCAAATAAAATTTGTAAAATTTACATATATTTGATATTAAATACTTTAAAACATGCATTGAATACCAGAGGAGAAACTAGATCGTCGAGCGCGTAGCAACCTATTAACAGCGGAAAAAATTAAACCTATTAACAGCGGCTGCCATAACCTAACCTAACCTACGAACGAGCAAGTAATATTGTTGAAGAAATAGCAAAATACCATAGTTTATCAAGGAGATCGCAAGTTCCAGGCGCTGTAATTAACTAATGTGAAGAAAAACTATAAATGTACATTGAAAATGAGCATGCCAAAAATAAATGGTGAGTAACATTATATTGTAATTTGAAGGAAGTTTAGATGTCGGCGATTAGACGGCGACGGTAGGAAACTTGGGTAATGTGAGGCAAATCAATACACATTAGGAGTTGATTATATCTTCATTATAATTCAATTACACAAGGAAATTACAAAATAATCCCCGTGCAAAGTAAGAACGTGCGGAATACTGAAAACATTTAAGAACGGAATCAAACCACCCCGTGGTCCAGGGCCTAGCAAGCACTTGTTTGCCAACCGTAGAGTTTAGGGTTTTAAATTTGGGTTAAGCAATATTTTTCCAGTGATAAAAAAAATACAAGTAGTCCCTATTTCCACAAGAAAATTCCCTATCGATGCAGGTATACAAACCCTGGAAATATATCAAAGCCGGACGCACTCCAAAATGCTTTATACTGCTTGGCGATCTACCTTTTTCCTAGCAGCCTCCTATTCTCATAGGGCAGCGTTGTCATATGCTCTATATTCACGTAATCCTTTTAAAAAGGAATAATAAGAAAAGTAATATCCATTGGTTTATTTAGAACCTTTATGTTGAAAGAAGAAAAAAAATATATTTTAGCTAAAATATAAAAATAAGGTTTTGACTCTCCATGTGTCGGTTCGCACATTATACTTAGCATTTTAAATCACACTGTATGGGTAAAGAGTTCAAATAAAGAGACACCAAAAAAACATAGAGCTTTTTAATGTTCTAGTTTGATAAATTGTTATTCTCACCTTAGTTCAGAATAAGGTCAGTGAATATAACGCAAAGCAATGAAAACCTGTTTTACAGTCAATGTAAAAAAAAAACCTTAATGACATTGTACACAAACACCCGAGTGTTTGAAGTATGTAATGACTATGGAAAGTCAAGTGAAAAGTGCCGATGAAATATAAAAATTTCTTGCTTAGCAATAACAGGTTCCAGGTCCATGTCCGAGTGAGGCAATGTATATTTATTTTAATTATTTAAAGAAAAATATATAGTGGAAAAGAAAGCATCGAGACACATGCCCCTTTTAGTCCATTATATTTATGTATAAAGAGTGTAAATATATTTTTTTGGAACTGTATGATTTTTGTTTTCTAAAAAGATCAATCGTGCTTGAGTGACAACATCAATCAAATGACTTGCCGGTTTTGGAAAGTATAAATATGATAATTTTATTTCTTTGAAAAAAAAAAAAAACATCCCAAACGAGTGTGAATGAACAATCGAAAATAAATATCAAATCAACTGCCGCCGAATCCATTAGTGCGCCACTGCGCACAGGACTTCACGATTAATCATGAAAATATTAAGGCCGCCCCCTCCCCGACCACCCCTGGCCGGGCATTATTCAATAAATCCGATGTAAAATGTATTTACACCGGCGCCCTCGGGCTCCTCGCGCCTTCATAATTTAGTGGATTTGAGGTTAAGGTGAAACGAGTAGATCGAGCCTATTACAATAAGGGCAGATTCCTTTTCAGATCTCCAATGCGAGAAAAAGGAAAAAAAAAAAACCAAGCTGACAATACGGAAGGAAAAAGTTTAACATTGAACCGAAAATCATTACAAAATAGAATCAAATACGTGCTACGATCTGTGTTTAAGACAATACCAAAGAAAGTTAACTAAAGATTACACTGGACACCATTAAAAAAATTGTCAATAAGATTCGGCTATGAAAGATTACATATTTCTTAAGGTACATATTTGCATTTTGGAATCTTTCTTATCATACTCACGTAAAATACACAACCTTTACGGGGAAGTTATTGCATTTTTTCTGTAAGCCTCTCTAAGTAGGCAATATTGGTTGGAGACAGGAGGGTTGCGGGACTTACCGGAGCTCATGAAGTAGGGGATGCGAAAACGGCCGCTGAGCACCCTGTCGCGGAGGCTCTGCAGGGTGGAACCGTCGAAGGGGAGGGCGCCGCACACCAGCACGTACAGCACCACTCCTAGGCTCTGTGGGAGCAAAATTCCATAAATAACAAAAACCATCGATTTTTCAGTATTTGATTTTTTAAGATACTTTGTAAAAACTTGCAGCTAATAGTCATACACGTTTGATTGAAATCTCGCATTTCTTTGTAAATCAGCTGAAATCTATCTCATGTGTCTAAGAAAAGATTCAGTTCCACCAAGGGGGTCCTCCCCCTTGGTGTTCTCGCTGTAGGGGGGAATAAATTCAGAAACTAGAGGGTTCCATATACTGTCACAATCGATCAGACTATGTTCTTGAGCTTAAATATTGATTTTATTATATATCTTATTTGCGTTACAAGTGCATTAAATGGCGCTAGTATTTCATCGCAGTTTATACACGCCTCGCTGCCAGCGCGTGCGGTTGCTGGTCGGCGACGTTATAAGATAAATTGTATGAAGCATACCCAGATGTCGATCTCGGGTCCAGTGTACTTCTTGCCCTCGAACACCTCTGGAGCGGCATACGGAGGAGAGCCACACCACGTGGCCAGCAGCTCTCCGGCCGCGTAGTAGTTACTGAAGCCGAAGTCTGCGATCTTGATGTTCATGTTGGCGTCTAGGAGTAGATTCTCAGCCTGAGGGGAAGCAGAAAGTAATCATCAGCTGGCTTGCAAGTGAGATAAAATCCAGAATAATTATAAAAATAAAGAAGGTGATTGAAGATGATTTTTTTTAAAGGCTTCCTTTTGCGGGGAGGCTAGGGGTGACAGGAAGTGGAAGACGGGGGTTACCTTCAGATCCCTGTGCACGATGCGCCTGTCGTGGCAGTACTCAACGGCCGAGAGGATCTGGAAGAACTTCCGCCGGGCCGCCTGCTCCGCCATGCGCCCGTATCGCGCGATGTAGTCTGCAACAGGAGAAAAAAAATCAATTAGTATCGCACAATGCAAAAAATCGAGCCACTAACACAAATAGCTATACAACTCGGATATTACATTCCGGCCATTTGGTAACATAACATATTAAGCCACAAAAAAGTTTGCTGGACTCCATTGATATATTGATAGAATTCGAGGTATGTCTCTGTGCTAAAGCTTTTGTCAAAAAATAGTTGCTGATAAACCACCAAGGAATCATATCAGACGTGTATTATTAGTCGCATGATAATTTATATCGAATCACTCCAAAATATGACCTTACTTACATGAGATGCTTTTGACGTTTTTACTTTTTAATAACGTAAGCTCTATGCTGTATAAATTTCGGGAGAAAAGCTTAAAATCTTTATAGCAAGAAGCTAAAGCTCCGTTTAAAAACTCCAATATCATTTTAATTATAATCTCTCTGTCAGAATTATAACGTTTTCATTTTTAATTCAATATTATGTCCCTGCGTTTGACAATCATTAAAAACACATTAACCGTTTATTTAAAATATGTTTTGGCATTCTTCGTCGCAGATACAATATTTCTGTTGCCGGTCGTGATATTAAAACGCCCAGACCTCCATGACAGCTGCCTCTTCGAATTTCTCCCAGCCCTCTTTGAATTGAGAAATAATTTAATATTAAAAAGGTCAGGATCTTGTATTTTCTTATGAAATCCTGGCCAATGACGCCATCAAATACAGTAGTTTTTTTGTTTAAAAAATGTTCTATTATAAAAAAACACGGCCAACGAAATGTAGAACAAATACACGGTATTTGACCTTTAATACAAATATATATTAAATAGGCAGAATCTTGATATGATCAGTCTTTTTTATGGAATCTTGACCTATGACGCCATCAAATACAGTAGTTCTTTTGATTTCGTCTTCTTCTGTTGCCTCTCCTCATAGAAGGTTGGTGACCATTTCCTCGAACATATCTCTATCCTGGGCCAATCTTACCAATCCGATCTCCAACCATTGGCACAAATTCTCTTTCATCCAATGCCCCTTTTCCCTTGGACAATCAGCTAGAGCAGAGGTTCCCAAAGTGGTCAATGTCGACCCCCAGGGGTCGATTTCGCCCTGCAAGGGGTCGATGACAGCGAAAAATAAAATTGGGGGTCTTTTAGGGGGTTTTTAATTAATGTATTTTAATCTATTTAAGATATCAAAAAAGAATTCCACCAAGTGTTCTCTGTCAAAAATTTTGATTTTCTGAATTTTACTATACATACTTGTATTTTGTGTGTTTTTAATAAATAAAGGTATTATTAACTTTACATCTAAACCCTATGAAAGTGAATTGTTCTATATAAGATGTCAAAAATATGTTTGAAGTTGATGAATTTGTAAAAATTCAATATTAGCAAGGCAGGGGGTCGACGAAAAACAGGAAAACTCGACAAGGGGTCGACGGGACAAAATAGTTTGGGAAACTGTGAGCTAGAGGATGCCATACTTATTGTTACGAAAAATGTGGCTCTTTACCAACGTCAAGAGTTCCCTTTTTTTGGGCATTCTGTGCAAGACTCTTTCATTTGTGATTTGTGTGTTGATTTAAAAAGTATCAACCAGCAATGTCGTCTCTTGTAAGTCAAATTCACACGTTGATAAAAAGGTTTATTTTTTGCTTTTCTTCGGAAACGTTCTTTAGCGTGTGTAGACATAAATCAGCAATCAACAATTGGACGGATTTAATAGTAATTCGGAGAGAAAACGTACTCGTCCCGCAGGCGGAGCATTCGGGGAGATGTTTCAGGAGGCGTGGAGGAAGAGGATGTTTCAACCCCCCAGGCGCTCTCGTTACGGGGTAAACCAATTATATTCACCGGCGTCCTGGAGTCTTCTAATTCGTGATCCGTTTGAACTATTACGCGCCCTGTAAAAAGTGGCGTTACGACAGGGGCGGAGTTTAAAGAAGGCTAACCTCGCGCCTTCCCAGGCAATGATAATAAACCTCCCTGGGGACCGCATAAACAAGTTTATTCACAACAACTCGGCGATTAAACTCACTTCTTATGATGTTGTGTGCTCGAGATTTAAAAGTTTACGCTACGATGAAAGTAACTTTGAATTGCTAATGGGAAACGATGAAACATCAACAATAACCGTTACGTGAAAATGTACATCACTATTTATAAACTAAACTTTGTTGAAGCAACTGAATATTATGTACAATAACACTGTTAATAAAGTCCTGAATTCCGGTCTACTGTGTTAAAATGCAGCTTTAATTTACCATGCAGTATCAATAATGTCCTGAATCCCAGTTCGTTTTGTTGAAATGCAGCATTAATTTAACACGTCCGTCTTGTTTAAGTGCAGTATTATTTAATATGCTGTGTCAATAAGGTTTTGAATCCCAGTTTGCCTAGTTGAATTGCAGTTGACATGCACTGTCAATCATTTTCTATGTTACTACTACCGTGTTGAAATGCAGCATTCATTAAACATGGAAGTATTGAAGATCTGACGTGAACCTACTTCAAAGCAGCCTATTATTATTCAAAAACGCTCATATTTATTATTATATCGATATGAGGCTGCATACGTTACACAGAGGTGCTAAGATAATTCCCAATATGACAGGCTCATCTCCAAAGGCCGTAGACCCACATCATCCCTCAGATTACACAAATTACACACCCTCGTCATGTCTGCAGGCTTCAACACAACATAATACGTCTGAGTAAATACGCTAGTATTAATGAGTACCTACCCCCGGTATACCATGTCAGGTACACGACCGGGGTAGTTTATCCACTTGAAATAAATTAATTAATTAATCGAATTTCAGGCGTGCGTTAAGGCTTTTAGACAGTGCGAGAATCAAGCAATAAAGAAAATATATTATTACAATTTTGAATTTAAACCCAACCTAACCAAAACCTACAAAATCAGATGTAAGTAAAGCATAGGTTAGATATACTTATCAAATTTGATACTGAAATTCAGAACCTTTTATAGGTCCAACTTGATTTGCTTCAGCACACGAAAAACTAAGTTTAAAACCAGAAAAGACTATTTGTCCATTCCGTGAGATTCAGCGCGTGTCCAATCTTAAACTGATTGATGTATATATTAACATTTCAGTTTGTATTCAGTAACGAGGGAACTATTACATTATTTACCGCAAGATTGCACCGCATTTGACATTCTCGACCAAAGTGGTCCAGCAACCAGCAAACGTGACTACCTGAGAATTCGTCGATTTAAATATAACTTTCAGGTCAGCATACTCTACTGGTAAAGAGTAACAATTAAAAATATTTAATATTTCCTATGATAAGTGGTTTTTCTCAGTTCTGAGCCACCTCTGCCCGCATCTATCGATCGTCCCCAAGACCATAATCTCCTGTTACCTGCATCGCAATGTGATCGGGCACAGTCTGCGCTAAAAAGTAATCTTTAAAAAAAAAAACGATATTTTTATTCTGATTCGATCTTACAACTCAACTTCGCCGTTCTATTGAATGTGTTTCATAAAAGGTTTAACTGGAAAGTTTTGTGAAAGAATTTGAGGCTTAAGAAAGTTAAGGCCCGGGGCTGGCGCGCTGGAAGTTAAAGACTTTTATAGTCATTAATCTAAATTTTTCTCGCACAAACTTTTAATGCTATTCATTCGCTGCTCGAGTGAAGTCCCTTAAAAAGGGACATAAAAAATAATCCCAAAGAGCATTTAGAAGTTTATACTGTAGGTATTTCTGTAATAGTTTGTAATTTTTTCCTAGGTCTGGACTTCGGGGTTAGTTTTATGAGATGTTATTGGAACTTTTAGTAATGAATTTTAAAGACCCTTTGCTTTGATATTAAAAAGAAAAATATTTAAAAAAAGAGAAAATCTACTGTTTGTTTTTTTAATTTTATATTAAAACTTTGTTTTTTTACTGTTAAATAAATGAAATCTGATATGTATTGCCTGTATGATTTGAAATTATATTTGTATATTTCTACTAATATATATATTTTCTGACAGCGTTTGACTATTTTCATTTGAACTTTACTAAAGCGCAGGTCCATTTAAAAAAACGATAAATATTATTAAAACAATAATTTACTATGATATGAAAAATAAATAATATAAGATTTGATCAAAAGGTTTATATGACAAATATGTATATTGACAACGTTTCTTTGCAATCTATATAAAAAGTTCAACTTCCACAACAACAAAAAAACTCATAAATATAGGAACGAAGCTAAGGTATAAAAAGAAAATAAAAATAAATAAGCCTGGAAATATGATAAACTATATTATGAATAATTGTAAGATTTTCCGTTATTTATGGTTTCATCTGTATAATAAGAAGGGCATATTAATATTTACAATATACCATTTATCTTAAAAAGAAAACGAAAGTTTGGACCAATTACTGTCGGGGGAGTTCTTATAATGGAGAAAGTTGCGTCATTTTGACATGCCTAGTGGAAAATAATGTACATAGTTGGAAGATCTGTAAAAAAAAAAACCTACCAAGGCAATACTGACAGAACCTATCAAAATTCTTCAACAGCAATAAATATTCATTAGACTAAATAAATGTGAGGTTTTAGCGACCATTACTAGTACTTTTAGTTAATGTTTAACTTTTTGTCTCCCGTACTGGAGTAGTTTCGAGAAAATTTTATTTCAAACCTATCAAAATCGTTGACAGCAATAAATATTTATTAAACTAAAAACAAATGTGAGTTTTAGCGACAATTACAAATGTTTGTGGTTTAATAGGTGATAAGCCTTATCACTTCATTTATTTTTTTAATTTTAAGTTTCATCCTTCATATTTCATAAAATTTAAGAAAAAATCATAGGTTATCTACGCTACAGAAACAATAAGAAAATATTTTATTATTCAGTTAAGGCAGCCGATGATTATATTATTGTGATGGATTTAAAAGTTTAAAGCGTCAGTCTCGTGAACAAAATGTTGGCTTATACGATAAAGTGACGTGATAAAACTGATGATATGTTATTGATTTTCTTTAAAAGCACACCACAACGGTTTTGATGATAATGATGATTCATTTGGGGAATCGTTAAAATAGAAACACCCTTAAGTAATTTTTTTTAAACATACAATTATTAATAATTCTTCAAATATAAAATTTATTATCGAATGGTGCTTCAAACCCAGAGAAAATTTATAGAGGGTTTCCAAAAAGAGTATCGGGTGAATATGAATAGTGACCGTTATTGCGATATGCTGCGAAAAATTTTGGGCTAAGAGTTGCAGGAGTTTCAAGGTTTCAACTCAAGAACGTGGTTTCAACAAGACACATACACCCAAGCTGTTAACGACTTATTCCCTAATAAGGTCATTTCACGTAGAGGTAACATCAACTGGCCTCCCAGAAGACCCGACCTTAGCCCTCTTGACTATTTCGTATAAGGATACCTTAAAAGTAGGGTTTATTGAATTGAAACAAAACATCAGGTCAGAAATGGCAGCAATATCGAAGGCTATGTGTCAGCGTGTTATCAGCAATCTTCGTTCCAGATTAGAAGAGTGCCTTTGGACACCCTGTTTTTATACATAATTGATAATAAATGACTGAATCACCCGGATTTAGTGTCAGTGATCAGCAAGCAAGTCAAGGTTCGGATTAGCAGAGTAATGAGAGCTGTGGTCGCTGCAGTTCCTGGCCCGAGCTGACACCCGCTGGAGGGGAGGAGCTGACGTCCGACGGACGGGCGGGGCGGCTTGAATTATTCATGAACCACTCACGGGAGCACCTGCGGCGGTGCAGCGTCGGGGGAGGAAGGTGCCCTGAAAACCTACCCCCGTCCAGGGCCCTCAATTTGCACAGAGTGGAAACCGTTTTATAAAACAAATATTTAGTCAATATTCATATCGCACTTGAGCTAACTGTTACCACTATAAACACACAAAAAAGTAAATTTTTAATATTCTATAATAAATAAAAAAATATATTTTGCGAACTTGACTATTCATACATATCCAACTACGCACTCCTAGCAAGCGTGGAAGAAATTTATCAGCCTCGTTTCTCAGGGATACTGCAATATACTTACCATTGACTTTCTTTTAGACTATTTGCGATTGTATAATCACAATGAGCACAGCACATATTTATGAAAATAAAAAATAAATTTTTCTCGAGTTTCAATTCTATTTGTGCACTAAATTTTTATTATTATTTGTGTTACGTCTTATGCCGTACATACTTATAATCCACCCAGCAGGTGCTTGCAAGCGGACGTAGGGGAGGAAGGGTGTCAGGGTTGAAGGGTTGAGATGTTAATATGTGAGCCTGTATTGACAGGCAGGTGCTTTGTGAGCTTTGATAAGGTAGAATCAACATTTATCCTTTCAAAAATTTACTATCAAGTGAAAAGATAAAGAAAAAAGCATCTCATAGCATAACATAAATTATAAATATAACAATATTATAAATGAACAGAGAGTTAAACGGAAATATAATTATACCTTACAATGTCGATGTAAATTTATATTATTTTATAGTACAATATCGTTTTTAGCGAAAAGGGTAAAACAAACCTTTTGAGATTTCGTTCAGCTACTGCAGTCAAATGATATATATAGTCAAAGATCGTATTTATTGGAATCAAGCGTGTAGCTTTTATTCCGAAATTTTCATGCAGGTTCACAATTTACGCACGTATGTGAATATTCTAGAATTTGTATGTATTTAACTTATGTGTAAGAAGTGTAGTAAAAATGTCTACGATATAAATAAAGTGATTTAATGAAATGGTTGACGGTAGTGTATAAAGCGAAAAGAATCCGAATCGATCGTTGCGGTGCTCCGATTGTACTCGATCGAGAGCGTCCCATCCTTGCGGAGCGTAGCGCCAGAATCTAAGAGAGTCCCAATCGCATAACTTAGCAAAAACAGGGCAGCATTGGGCCTTGAGTGTTGCCTAAAATAACAAATAACGCCCGGACTGTTATCGTAAAGTCCCCGGGCCGACTCGAGCCCCGCGATAAGGAATATGCACGGCAGCGACCCTTCCTGTCGGGGGTTTCCGCCATTTTGTCTCGCCCCATAGACGGCGCGGCCGGAAATGCCGACCGTTAAGGCTGCATTTCATGAGTTACGGCCCAAACTTCGGATTTGGGAGAATAGTCCTCGGCGTGACTGTATAATTTGAAACGAACTATTTCAGAAGTTGTCGTGCACGTACTTGAATTATATAATCTTAATTTATGAATAAATATACTCAATCATTTACTGATGCATAATATTAGGTACATGCAATTCACACAGTCAATTTCAGATATTTTTAACCACAAAGAGTAAAAAAGGTAATCGGTAGAAAAGCTATTTCTTCACAAGTATCGGAAAATTGCTGTTTTTATTGATTATAATTTTAAATAATTAAAAACTATGCATCCGAATCCAACAAGCAAGCAAGCAATAAAAAGTAAGTTTTATTGACGTCATTGATTGCTCATTATGGCTTTACAATACAAACACTAGAATTTATCTCATTCAACGATTGACGTTTTCTCTTAGGTAAACACAATTTTTAAATTAAAATCAATAAAATAAAAAAAACTATTTAAGTAGAAAGAAATAAAAAAAATGCTTCTCGATTTTCTGAAACGGTAGGCATCTAACCGTTAAACAAAATTTATCCGTTTTGTTTTGGCTGCCGGGCTATTCTTTGTATATTGTACATTTATATATTTCCTCAATATATATCAGAGGTTAAAAATATGTAAATATTTATGATATAGTTATAAAATGTGTATCGATATATCATTCATATTAATTTCATTGAAAAAAATACGAAGGGGCATATTGTTAGATCCCTACTATTATAAATGATAAATAGGCAATCGGAAGAAAAGATTATATATATATATATATATATATATATATATATATATATATATATATATATAATAAAAAATATGGATATGTCTAAAAGAAGCGAAAGTAGAAGAGCAGAAGTGTGTGATATTAAAATATCAACATCTGCAAAATTCTTACAATAAGGGAATCCTCGGCGTGACAAGCTTTCAGGAATTTGAGGCAGATTCAATACGACGGAATAACTTCGAGGGATTGCCAAATCTTGACGTTTAATACAACCTGCAAGGTCTGATATTTGAAGCAAATATTTTTGATTCAAAAATATTTCATATCGAAAATTTAACAAAAAATAAAAATTTTGCACATTTTCTATTACTTTCATAAATTTCCTTTATTATTTGTAAGATAAACCAAAATAAATTTTGATATTTATTATTACGTTATTCAGTTATTGTTAATATGTATGCTTGTAAATATGAAGGATGTTGGTTTAATACAGCAAAAAGACATGACGAGCAATCCAGGATCTCCCCAGCAGGTTGTATTCGTCCATATCCGCTGTATCTCTACTTCAGCGGCTTATAGCGGCCGATAAGCCTCCCCGCGGGGGCTAAAAGCCTCTCCGCTTTCAGGAACACATTTCGAACTAACCCCGAAGGACCGAAATCACATTAATATTTTTTTGCATGTAAATATTTTTAACAAATCATATTTCAATTCAGATATCGGTGGATTTAAACACAGTTATTATCCAATCATATAAAGTATTGTAACAAAGCAAATATTTTATTCATATTACATATTATGAATTAATAAATTCTAGCATTCATTTGAACCACTAAGCGCCATAAGAAAAAAGGTATTTTACCATAGTAATACTTAGACAGATCGTAATCAGATTGCAAAGGCAATAATAGGCAAATATTTCAATTTACCACTGCTTAATGATATCGTGTAGACATCAGTTCAACATACACAATAATAAGAATAGTATTATTTTTACTTAATATTCGACGGCTTTATGTTATGACGTAAAAATAAGCTTACGTCATTACATTATATTATTCATGATTGAGTTTGGCTTTGTTGAAAGTAATAAAACCATCAAAAATAAGTTAAAGAATCAAGATGATGTTTCATGATGGCACATCACATCTCTCACCGTGGTTCTGTAAATGAGTGAGAATTTAAAATCATTAAATGCAGATGTATAAAAACGTTTGATGATTTTTAACATGAAATGACGAAAAAAATCGACACATTTTATACCAAATAGTTTATTTTCATCTTAAAATAAAGTTGTAAACTAGAGGGTGGGAAAGAAATAAAGGTATTTTGGTAAACAAAGTAAGAACATACTGAAGATAATGTTCTGATGGTTGGGATAATAAGTTATATATTTTTGTAATTTTATTATAGTCTACCCGTTTAATTGATTAATAGGTTACTTAAATATTCTGGGAAACAAACAATAAAAAAAAATGAATAAATGTATGTTTGTAAGACTTATATAAAAATAAAATAAAAAAGACGGAATTTGTTGATACCTTGTGAGAGATACGAATTTGGTACAAACGAGCCTTATATTGAATCACAACTTGAAAAAAAAAACTTTTCCACATGTTCACATGATTGTGCTAGATTCAATAAATTTCTTTTGAAGCAAATAAATTAATTTATATTTTCAGAAAACAACATTGCTGTATTTTCGAAAGAGGGAGTGAGAATATAATGCATCGAAAAAGTAAAAGAAAATAAAAAAAAAACTAAATAAAGATATCGTAAAGAGTAAGGTATTATTACTAATATTTAACAACATTATAATCCACTCGAAACCCTTTAAATAATAAATCACAGCGGAATTCCGTTGCCACGACTCTTGAACTTTTATCTTTTTAAAAATTCAGGAAGACTACGAACTGATCTTTCATCTAATAAATTATAAAAAGTCTCGGGATGAAAGGCTAAATATTCTATTATGAAACGAATTATAGCAACACCGCCTTGCGGTTTAACTTTAGCAACATCAGACTGATTTAATTTGTAATATTCTATATATAAATAACAAATATGAACAGCCAAATGGCTTGATGATTACGACCAACTTTGTATGTGAGCGCCTTCGCCTTAAAACGTTTTGTTTATACAGGGTAAGAAAGAATTTTTAACGGCTTACCTTAAAGAAAATTATTAAAGAACTTTGCAATACATTTACAATTACGTAATAATATTTTTGAATAAAATACTTGAGTGATTTTCCACATTTTCGTTATTATTAGTGACCGGTTTCGTCAATCTTTCACGTTGGCATTATCACTCTGTTTGATAATGCCAACGTGAAAAGTTGGCGAAACCGGTCACTAATAAAAACTAAAATGTGGAAAATCACTCAAGTATTTTATTCAAAAATATTAAAATGGAATTCCACCAAGTACTCTCTGTCAAAAATATTGAATTTCTTAATTACGTAATAGTTATGATCAATTTAATTTTTCTCATGTTTGTAATCAAGCTTTATGCCAAAAAAATTATAAGATTAGTAATTTTCATGTTGTAAATAACCTCTGGGTAATCCTCTATTACTGTTTTTCTTGAATCTTTATTCTAATGAGAAATTAATATGAAACTTGTAAGTGTGAAAAAATTCCAGAATTTTTCTCGTCATTTCGTGAGTGATTACCTCGAGAGTTTTTATATAAACTGTATCAAGTTGCATTCACCAGACAGTTTGTCTTGAAGACGCTAAACGCCCACACTCTCGCTCTGGAGCAGCAGCCCGAGGAGCAGATGAAAAATCGTGCCGCGTCAAGGAGCATAACGTTTGCCATGCCATGAAAAATGCGACCTGTCAGGGAGGCTTTAGTCTTCCCTTAACAAAACATCGTATCAAAACAGCGGGGCGCTCTATACAGGGTGAGCTCGGGGCGGTGACGTCGGGGCAGTAGGGTGCACACGATTTACAAACACTCATTTATTATAATAAAATAAAACCAAATGGTTTTGGAGACTACGTTAATTTCACTTGTAACGTAGGCAATAAGCCAAGTCTCCTTCATGTTTCTAATAAAGGCTTAATATTTTGGAGCAATTAGAAATAATTAAGCACCAAAATTTAGAATTCCCTCTGATCAACGAACAACTAAATAACCATAATTCTCCCCTTCTTAATATTTTTAAAAATACACTGATTCTGCACTCAAATTAATTGCTTTCAGATGGCGGTCAGGATAGCCAGGAATCATCACAAACTAGTTTATTACTTCGTATTAAAATTATTGCTGTTCATCATCATATCATTTTAATGGGGTTAGCACTCAATAGAAGCATTTTTCCACATAAATTTGTAATGTAGTATATAATCTATGATAAATATATTTCTGTTGAATTTGTTATGTATAAGCTCGCTTTTTTCTGTATAGACTCAGTTTTGAAGATGCCGTGTTCGGCGAAAGAGCTCTCGTTACAAGTGAAATTAACGTAGTCTCCAAAAACATTTGGTTTTTTTTTATTATATTAAAATGGAGTATTACAAAATAAATACCAGTTCCATTAACTCATTTATTACTTAAAGTATGCAATAAAATAAAAAATTTAATGTTAAAATTTTATACAAATGGTTTATTTTATTACCAAAATGATTCAAGGTGACGTGTTTGGCTCCATGTATAAAAAAAAAAAATAATTTCAAAAAATTTAACCGGTTATGATTACATTTGTAATTTTTCATCATCAATCAGTATTTGAAGATTTTACTCAAAATACTTCCAAAGAATAACACGAATTAACAAGAAATTACGTATATACATATAAGGGTGTCTATAAAGGCTATGTACGATACAATTTTGCGAGTGATTACTTTACATTTGGGCTTTCTCGGAAACATTCGATTAGGCTCGGCAAGCCATTCCGATGATCAACTTACGCAATTACTTGTCGAATTAAACTAATTCGACGGAATTGTAAGCAGAATTTCGATATAATTTACAGCGGATGTTTTTCCGGGTAACTCACATAACTTTGTCAACTTTGCCTACTTCCTGTGCCGCCATCTTGGGTCCTCGACAACTCGCGAAAACTTATCGTTATAATCTTGAATCGAGACAGCACAGTGGTATGGTTCAAAGCACACCATTCAGAGCTCAGATTTAGAATGGAAGATCTACAAGGGAAAGAAAAACTTAAAATAGAGCAAATGCCGGAGACAAACCTTCCTGGGCATATACGTGGTTGTCACTATATTTACTTCTCGTTCTATGATACCTGTGTTTCGGTGACTCCCACTAGTAGAAATGTTTATATATACCATATATATTAAAAGTTGTTGCGATGTTATAAAAACGTTTCACAACAGATGTGCATGTCAAGGATGTTCACAGTATACAATAAAGCAAAGTTTTTGTGTCAGTCATAATAAATAATTTTTATATAAATAAAAGCAGGCTTTCTCTGGCATTGTGTTGACGGCACAATACTGCACATATGTTATTTAAGACAGTGATATTACAGTACCAGCCCGATTTAAGTATTTGTGGAAATATTAAAATAAATATATAGTAAACTTTTTGAGTAAAATACTTGGCATTATCAAACAGAGTTTGTCTGTTTGATAATGCCAACGTGAAAGGTTGGCGAAACCGGTCACAAATAAAAACGAACATGTGGAAAATCACTCAAGTATTTTACTCAAAAATATTAAAATGGAATTCCACCAAGTACTCTCTGTCAAAAATATTGAATTTATAAATATATAGTCTTTCATATACCTAAAATGACAATGTGTGGTAGTGATTGTACAACTACGCCCAATGCTAACAGGTGAATACTTAGCCATATCCGCATTTAATCTCCTACAAAAAGCCTACGATGTTTCGGCAACCCCTCCCACTCCCCGGGGTGGACCCCGGCTCTGACGTCATAGCATGCCTTCGGGTGACGTCACGCCGTAGTGGAGCGAGTGGCTCCGGGACCGGCTGGGATCGCACAGTGGACCAGATTCGGATCAATGGATAGACGTGACTCACGGATATCTCTGATTAGATATTTTATTTTGATTGAGAAGAATATGTTTTATCACATTACACACTCTCTTAAATAGCTACTAACAACAACGTCATCAAACTAATCAAGATATTTAAAGCAATATGTTACATCTAGGGGGATCATCGTATTGTGATATAAAATAATAATAAAAAATAAATTTTAATCTTTTGTCTGCATTCTACATATTTACGAATTTACCAATTCGTGCTTCACCTACTCGACATTGCCCAAGCTTTAGTTATCTAGAATGCATTCTTCAAATAGGATTTGAAGAAATCCGAAATAAACACGAAACAATTTTTTAATAACGTTGACATTAGAATAGAATAGATTATTTATTTATCAAAAAATATATTTATAAAAAAAGTTTTTGTATATTTTTACTTAATTTTTAAAGAATTTTTGCATTTATGACCAATAATTATTTTGTATATATAAAACTGTTTCGCTCAAATTCTGTTGATTTGAAACAACAGTGAATTAAACAAGGCGGCTTATACGTCACGTACATTTCAAGCGGTGCTTTTAACTGATATTTAGATTTTAGATGTGTTTAGTATGTGAGCAATTGTTGGATTTAGTCGATATATCAGTATTTGGACAAAAAAACTGCAATTAAAAAAAATCAAGTTTTGTGCGGTAAGCCCTGGGTTCTGGCCCACTGTGCGGCGGGCCGTTCGGAAAGCATGCGATTTCGTTTTTAAAAGATGAAGCCGCCGCCGTAGCAGGGAGCACCCGAATAAGGGTGGTTTTATGAGAGGGTCGGGCCGTACACTTCCAGGGTAATTGAATTTGATAAGGCCCCCCGACCCTGGGAATTGATTAAATATTATAGTTAGATCAGGCGTAGTAGCGGCGGGGAAATGATAACTAAATTTAGGGAACAACTGATTGGCAGGGAATGGAGAAGTTCTTTTTTATTTCTCAACTAAGAGTTTTTCCCATGATTCAAGATACTGGAAGTGTACTACGAAATATGCATAATTAATTTATTTATAAAAAAAACATTTAATCAATACAGTTATACACTGCTGGACAGCATGTCGGTTGCAGTAAACAACTGCTGCAGTCGGTGGCGCTAGTAAATGCGCGCAGAGAGAAACTCACAATAAAAAGCGAGGCCTTCAATAATTACCTCAAATAATGTCAAATAACGGGAAAAAAAATATTTGTAATTTTTTTTTTCTTTCTTCCCTTAGATAGTGTTATCATGAGTTTTCATGAACATTTTGCTGAAAACCATTATTAAATAGGTTTATAATATTAAAAGCAGCGTTACACAATCCGAAACGTGATGTAACGAGCTTATCATGTTATTTATATCGTCCTCATACCCGCACTCTAACTATCTCAAGAAAACGTGATTTAGAATCTTCGTGTATATTGTGTAGTCGGGTTTCGCAGGCTCACAACGGGGAGGGCGGGCTCTCCTGAAAGATCTCCCGCGATGGCTTTTGTTTCCAGAGAAAGTTCCTGAAAGCAAATAAACGAAGCCGGGAGCGCGGCCGAGACGCAGGTATTGACGGAGAAGCGGCGGGGTGAATCTCAATTAGGCGACTGAGGAGGTCTAACCCGATCTAACCTTATTTGATCTAATCTAACTTGTCCGAGAATCACAAATTCCTACCCCAACAAATTATACATTTCCCGACATCGTATTAACCTTTTATTCAAGTCTCCTTCGCAGAAAATATGACCTAATAATTAGTCTTGAATTCGTTTCGCAAAATCTATTTAAGCAGCAAGGTAGTTGCGGGAAAAATGTCTCTAGCATTATTTCGTTAATTATAATTGAATTTTTTTTAAATTAAAATATGTTTCTTTGATGCCGACTGGCGAACGATTTAAAATTATGGGAAGCAGTTTCAAACAAAGTGCGAGTTTTAAGACATATTAAGGAAACATTCGTACTATATTGCATGGCAGAAATGTCGCTTTTCTTCAACGCACTCTTAGAATAAAACATATATTAAGAGCTGCCAAGAACGCCCGGTCAGTATTGTGATGGTAAATAAATAGCGAAGGATTTTTTCAATGAATAATACAGACGAAAAAATTGCTGAAATTTTGCCAAAATAACGAGCTCCGACCTCGTTGTGTTTTTTCGTAGGCGAGCGTCTTTCTAGCTGAATGGGCTGCTCGTTAGGGCTCCGCAGCGTTTCTGGTCTATTTAGTGAATGGATGGAGTGATGGAGACGGAGCACCGGGGAGGGTGGATTGATAAACCGGCGGGGGTAGCTGCTGGACAGGGTGACTATTAAGCCACGAAGGGGTGGTTCACCAGAACAGTAAAATTTAAATTTATTAAAATATTTTTAACATATCAACGTGCTCGAATGGATTCAAATCCCACCCCGAAAACTTATTTCGAGAACTTTTCTAGCCGGCTCACGGTTAGTGCTTATATTTTCAAAAAAATATTTCGATGTAACTCACCAAATATCTCTCCTTGGCTGGCGTATTCTGATACGATATAAATCATGTTCTTAGTCTCCATGACCTGAAAACAGAAAATATACAGGAATTAGATATCGCGATCGGTTCGGATGACTGATCGAATAATCGCTGTCGGGTAATTAGCGTCCGTGGAGGTGTGTGCTTCATTACGAAAGAAAAAATCAATATCGATTGTAGTGGCGATTAGATAGGATATCTCCGAAATAATGTTATCAAGGACGCATCGCGCCGATAACACGTCAAAACAAGTGTGTCTTCATTTGACCTAAAAGATAACTAAATATTGTGTATACAAAATTTGTAAGATTGCAGATTTATTGTGCATACAATGTGTTTTAAGTTTCACACATCAATCAACGTAAAAATACTTTTTTGTTGAAGATCTAACGAGATATGTGGATTCGAGCTCACACAAACGTGCTAATTGAGCAACTGTGCCAATATAGCTGAAGAAGAGTTCAGAGGTGAGATGTGATAATTCCACAAAGAAGCGATCTGACCAACGTGAAATTTAATTTGTTGGATCTGTTTCAAAATATAATATTTTTTAAAATTATATTGCATTTATTTTACTATAATTACATTTAAAAAAAATAATCGATTTACTATTCTTATCTGCGAATAATTATTACTAGAACAGCAGCACCTAGCAATCAATAGTTTACACTAAAGATAAAGCTGCTAAAATATATGGATTAGGGTGTCCCTTATATGACCAAAAAAAATTTTTTTTCAAATTTCGAAATGCATACCCTCTACATTTTTTACTAATGCTATAAGATACTCAAATATAAAATTTCATCTTTCTAGAAAAATTGCAACTAGTGCCGACCGAGCTTCAAAGTTTAGTAAAAAACGTGTTTTGTCTTGATATTTCGGTCTGGTATAAAATCATTATAAATGCAATAAATTAAGTGAATAATAGTAAAAATTCAATTAAATGAACATTAATCTTTAATCAAAAACATAAAGTAATAACAATCAGTCAGGGTAACTTTTTTATAGAGTTGTTTTTTTACAGTCCGGATACAATTTTCTATGTTCCTGGACACAGCGCAGCAAGAACTGTTTTTGTTCTTCTTCAGCCGCGATAAGTCCGTTAAAATCTTGCATCATTTTAACAGCCCTTTCAGCAGTATCATTCACAACCCTCAAATAACTTATTTTTCTTTTAGCTTCCACAAAAGCACTATTATTATTCCAAGAAGATACATCTTCCTTTAGAAAACTGTCGTCGATCTGCAGTCGTGATAAAAATTGTTTGCTCTTTTCCGATACGAAATCATCCAGTGTTTTACAAACATAAGCAAACATCTTGTAGAGTCTTTTTGTCCTTCGCAGTTATTCTGCATTGTGACTGAAGTAAACACATTTTTAAAGAATAGATCGCTCTCGCCATCCAGCGTGCCTGATGCATGGCTTTGGGGGGGCTTAGTTTTAATTTTTCCTCTGAGTCTCCTCCCAAAAATATTACGCACAGTTCGACCAATTTGCGGTAGTCATCTCTTACATAACTTTTGTCTAATTCTGCCTTATAAAATAAATACAAAGCTTGAATGTCTGTCTCGGCAACACGTTGTTTTACGAAATTAAGAGATGGTTCAATGTTACTAGCGTAGATGTTTTTCCAATTTTCTCTGAACTTTTTAAACATTGGAGTATCTGGGCTACTAGTAATTTACTTAATTTTGCTTTCAAAGACAGCTTTTAGGACCAATTCATAAACATGATGACGACAGACGAGCAGCAATTCTCTTCCTAAAGTTTCTCCAAAATAGCACAAGCTCCATTGAAACGGCCAGTATTGAAAGCTGTTGTGTCGCAGCACATTATTTGTACTTTATCGTGAAGGTTCTAGTCAAAGAGAGCTGTTGAGACAGCCTTAGCTTGATGTTTTTCAGAAGAATGTTCTAGTTTTGGCACTGCAAGAAGCTGTTCCTTATCGTCAAACGAAGCAATAACTGGCAAGCGTTCTTCTTTAGAACTTCGTACATCTAACCCGGGTAATAGTTTTCCATCCCAATGGACTGTGACTACGTCGGGTACATTACTTCCAAAGAAGTCAGATTTTATTGCTTCTGCCCTTGATTTTCTAGTTTCAGCAGCTAGTGGTTATCTTTGTCTTACAACCCTTTCCTCTTCTTCCAATCGTCGTTGTTTAGATCTATCTTCTTTTTCCGACAATTTTTTATCAACACCACCTAAGCATCCTGGTCGATCTGGCTCTCTCTGTTTCATTAAAAATAATTTATCTTACTCTATTTTCATTCTCTCAAAAGCATCAGCATGTGCAATATCAAACAAATTATCAAGATCAATTTTGAAATTGTTCTCACGGCTCTTGAACGTAACCTGAGTTTTCTTACAATTTTTTTTGCAACTCTCTCCAAACATGATATAAATCAACAAGTTTCTTCACGCAGTTAGGATATGCCCTTGTTGGAATTCTTGCTTTTTCCCAATATATGATGCACTCCCTAATCACAAGATTTGCACTTTCACTAACAATCAGTTTAACCTCACGAATATTGTAAAATAGGACCGAGGGAATTTGTCGATTAGATGGTAATTTTGCACCATTTATTTGATATCTAGGCAAACCGATAAGGAAATTATTTTGTTTATCACTCCGTAATTCCTCCGACATGTTAACGCACTAAACAATGGAGCACTACTAATCTTAAAAATCACGTATGAAATGACAAATAAAACATGCAGTTACAAGTCACAGCGCAGTACTTACGCAACTTGTATGGACAAGTTAAAATCGCAAGTCGGCACGGGTTACCGTTTATAAATCGAACTAATATTTTTTTCTAGACAATATAGGGTTATTACTAAACTTTTAAGAAGGTATGCGTAAAAAAATATTGAACTTGAATTTTAAGGGACACCCTAATATGGATGCATAAAATTTAGGCTATAGTAATGAATCTCTTCTGAAATATATGTATACACATGAGAATATATTTTTATACATACAGGTATATCCATTATAAGACTCATTTTCTTAATACGAAAAGCAAGGGAATTCGAACCGACGCCTCAAAGGCTCGAGACTCTATGATTATGCTTCCCTTTACGACTGGATGTGAGTTTATACGGCGCAGTAAAATAATATGTATCGTTCCTGAAAAACGGCCAGTCGTTACATACCTGCCCTTAAGTTGCAGCCCCAAATTAAGGGTTGGATATTATAATGGCAGTATAAAAAAGAAAACCCTAAGGTACACGTTTACACCCTTGCGTGATCTCAGAAATAGTATGAAAACACGCTAATACTATGTTATATATTCGAATATAATCATTTGAACAATAGCGTATCGTAGAAACTTTAAAAATATATTACAAAATTGCGTTATGTATTAGATAATAAATTAAAGTCTGGACAAAATATTCATTTAAAAAATTGGTTGAAAGGCATTGTAAACCTTTTAAAAAGAACCATGTTTGGTTTAAAAAACATTGCATTTAACCGTTTAACAAAACTTGCAACCTTTTCAACTATAAGTTATATTCTTTCAGAAAATACCGGTTTAGTCTGATAGATAAACTGGTCGCATCAAAAAATTAACATTTGTGAAAGTATCACTTTCTATCTTATACACATAAATTTTCATACCAAAAATAATCAATAATAAATCTGTTTTCTTTGTATACAATACGACCAACTATTTATCGGGAAGTTATGCCGCATCGATCCCATAGATCGTCCCATAAAATATTCTACCTTAAACAAATGACCGAATAATGCCATTTCTTTTGACCCTTTTAACTGTTAGATATTTGCAGATGGCAGTCATTTCATTAATGTTAGGAGCCACTTGGGAGGATATGGAGGACCTTAATGTAAATTTTGCGATCAAGGGAGGTCGGGGGTCGAAGGGTTTTTACATGATTCAGTTTAAATTTACGGTATCTTATGAAGGAAGGAAGCGACGCGAGCGTTGAGGTATATTATCTTCATTGTATAAAGAGGCTTCTTGAGATGCATAAATTAAGGCTGAATAATTTAAAGTTATAAATCTTATTAAATGAGTTTATTGGAAGATCCCATTAACTTCGTTTACCTCAAAGTGCGCTGTCGGTTTTAAAGGAATTTAAACGAAGAGTAATTATCAAGTAATTTCATACCGCGGGACGTTCTCGATAAAATAAAGTGTATCAATCGTTGCATACATAACAATGATGGGCACAATTAAATAATTTGAATCAAAGACTCAATTAAAACAACAAATATGAATAGCTTAATGGCAGAAGATTACGATCATTATTTATTGTGAACGCTTTGCCTTTCAAAATCTTGAAGTATTTCAATAGAATAGTTACCGAAAAAAACTTAGTAAAAACAAAATCAATATGACGTAGATTGTTTTACACACGAACGATATTAAAAACTAAAAAAAAAATGGAGTCATAGAACTATGACGTCAGTAAACCGCGATTAAGGAAGATCTGGTTTAGTAAATGGATCGGCATGGCACAGTAATAAAAAATAGTGGTATATACATTCCTTGCTTGGATTATTTGAGTGTGTTATATTTGAGAGTTATTTACTAACTAAATAAGAAACGTAAGCGAAAATGGGTCTCAAAAGATGAAACTAAACTGACGATACCGGACGGCTACTAATTTTGATAAAATTTTCCAGTAGCTACTTTTAAAAAAAACCCACGTTTGCAAATAAATATTATGCGTTAAATAACTGCTTGCATTAAAAATATTAATGTCACAAAACCATAAAAACCAATTGGATTTCCTTTAAAATATTACCATTTTCAATAAATTAATTAATTATACAATTTTATTATTTGCAAATCTGATCTGTTCGACGTATTGTGCCAATTGATATACACGTGTTATTTATATAACACATGCAACAGGCACCGCCAGCTCAGTTACATATAAGTTACTCTTTAAATATTTAAAACAATAAAGTTATGTAAATATTAAATTTCTAAGCCTAACCGCAACTAAAAAAAATCAATGCAATTAGGTCTGAATGATTGTCTTCTGTATCGAAGCTAAAATCGTGTCAATCTTCACGGATGGTAACGTAGAACCAAATTGAATTATCACACACGGACCCAATACCCAACTAACTACGACATTGCTACATTCCATTTGCGGTATTTCCGAGCCAGTGACGCGCGTGATTGACTGTGACATAACTGATTCATTTGAATCTATTTTGAAATCAGAGGTTGATCGACATTTGTACAACGCGACAGTATAAAACCCATATTTTCCGGAAGTCATTGCGTAGCCGGGTAAAATAATTTTAAAAAAATAAGCCGAATTACACGACGCGTGTTGAGGTTTAAATAAGGGAGGCACTGGCATGCGATGAAGTAGTAAGTCCGTTAATTAATATAATTAAAAATATCGTATAAAATAATTTAAAGTTTGATGTTATATATGAGACATTTATTGTTTAAAAACATTGGAGACAAGAATTTTTAATAAAGGTAATTTTAAGATATAAAATGAAAATCATTTTGACCAAACAATATCCACTATCATGATATATTTAAAAAAAAAACACTATATTCATAATTCAAAATAATTAATAACTTGAGTTCAAATATTAGATCAATGATTTTTTTTACTAAAAATAGTACAACGATTACTTAATATTGAAACATGTTCAATAGTTTTTATAGAATTCCATTTAAATAAATATTTTTGTGATTTTTCACTTTTTTTATTTTTAGGTGTGACACGTTTCACAAATCCGTATTGTTGGAATTGTATCAAAAGGATTTTCTGTTGGAAAATGCAAACAGCAAAGTTTGGTCACGCCAGAAAATTATATATTTATTTTGCAAAATGAGCAACAAAAATAAAGGCCAAATAGCAGAAATGATAAAACTCTTTAAGGTTGATTTAAGGCTATGATATAATAAATACATTTAACGATTTTTCACTTATATCCTCTGGGACATCAGCCACATGGTGAGGTGCTCGCTCGAATAAAAATTTATACAATTCTTATTCACGACTCGTGATCTGAATCGTTGGTGAGACAATTCAATATTCAGAACTCAAATTCCTCTCACGTGTCGCGCGAGCATGCATGTAATACAGGATCGCCTTATCATCAAAATATTTTGCAGTGAAATATAACTATTAAGATATTATTCAGAATATTATGGCAATAAACAACTTGTTGTTATAAACAGTTTCAGCATAGTATTGAGCTTAACATATTTTTCAGACACACGCTTTACTTTATCAGAATATTTTTTTAAAAATAATAATAATTTATCAAAAGGTATTATAGCTTTTCACAAGATATAGCATTTTATAAAAAATAATAGAAAGGTTTTCAAAAAAACATGTAATCATTCTTATAAAAATAACATGGCACTTGTGCTGCGCGCTATCACAAGCCGGTAAATCAACACTAAACTATACGCGTTGCAACACAACCGACAAGCAAACAGAGCTTAGCCAATAGCATCCTATTTGCATTGTTTACTTTTAAAAAACGGTAAAAAAAATACACCCAGAATAAGACGATATTGGTTAATTTGTCGGTCGAATTGTAACGTGTATAGGCAACTTAAACAACACAAATTGCAGCACAAACGGTTATTACCCAATAGGGTCCTCTTGTATTTTTTTATTCTTTAAGTAAACAACAAAGCAGGTTTATTTTAATTGTTGACTGTGTGGCAATTCATGATGGCACTATCTTCAAGAAATAACACTTGAGTGATTCGTGGTTTCTCCGGTGTAGATGTGATTTCTTTCTCCGCACGTCGTCGTACCTCCGCGGCGGGACAGACGATCGTGAAAGTCAGGTATTTAAAGTTTGCGGTAATTACAGGCACGCGGGGAGGTGCGCTCGCAGGCGATTAATTACACGGGGTAATTGTGAACAAACACACGTGGAGCGCCACGCAAGCCTTACTGCTGTGTCATCCCTTGACTAAAATAACCGTAAGTCATCCCAGTCAGCATTATCGTCAACTTGGATATATTCGAAAGCTATTGCAGCGACTGCTTTTGGTGTAACTTTCAGGAGAATTTTGAATTTAGCCTGGTTTAAGCAACCCCTACTTTTAATTTATCACGATCTCAAATAATATTTTTTTAAAAACATTTTTCAAAAAATGCTATCTCTGCTTTCACATTCTTAATATGTTACATTCTAGGCATAATTTTTTTTTATTATTACCCGGCATACTTCAAATACAAAATCGTCAAAAATACGCTTTAGATGATAACGGACTTTTTACCATTCAGGAATTTAGATAGTCGGAGGATTCTGCACTACTGTCTTACGCATGCTTTATTGATTATTAATTAAATACGAATAGCTAAATCACTATGATACAATGGACATTTACAACCAGCCTGAGGAAGCTGTAGATAGGCGAAATCGTTCACAAATAAAACTGTTCGTTACCTAGCCATTTGGCTCATATTTAATAATAATAAATCAAAATAAAAAAGGGTGCGAGCGCGGTGCGCCGGCCGGGGTTGAGCGGGGGACAGTGACAAAGTATTTTTCCAAGGGATAATTCACCCGAGAAAATAAAAGGAAAACACGCCGCGAGTAAAGGGCTAAACCGTATTATCGGACCCTTCAAATCGATATCAAACCTCACTTAATGCCGTGTGAGGTCGTCGGCTCTGACAAGGTTCAAAAGAATTTATGCGGCCTAGCGAGGGAGAGACGTCGCTTCGTGGAGAACTAGGACTTGTTTTGTCGCAGTCACAATGGGTGAAAAGTCGAAGAAATGAGATGAATCAAATGTGATTATTATGAGAATAATATTTATTGCGAATCTTTTCACAAATATAAGGGAAAATACCGTTCTTATATAAAATAATATATTCATCGCGAATAATCAAAGGCGAATCACGATTTAAACGTCATGATCTGGGAAAAAAGACCTAAGATCCACCACATTTGACAGATTCTTTATATATTCAATAATCACTAAAGATTTTGACGATTTAGGTTCACGTTTCAGAAGGACATCAATGTGGAGCCTCAGTCACATTATTTTATTTTTTAACCATTAAAATCAATCACATTTTTTTTGTGTCTTTAATGGATGGTTGAGAATAGGCACTGAGTGCAAAATGACCTACAACAACTAAATTAAAATTAATTATATATATATATATATATATATATATATATATATATATATATATATATATATATATATATATATATAAGGTTTTCATTTTATAAAGTTATTGGAAATTTTGAAACACCCCATACAATATCAATTAGGCTTCTGCTCAGAATGGAGTAATATTTTACAATAAAACGCATTACCCATTTTGCTACCGGCGTATAAAAGTGTGTAACAAAGTCAAAAGTTACCAGAGTAACCTTTATGCTTCCACAAAGTTCAAATAATAACTGTAGAATTATTACCCAGTATAAAAGTGAATGTTATGGGTACATAAAAACCACACCTGCGTTACCTTTATAAATGTACAACTGGCTACAGAACGCTTTGAAATATGACAAACATATCGCTTGGAAAAAATATATATTAAAACTTTAAATATACTATAAATATTATAATTGCGTAATTTAAAAAAAAAATGTAATTCGTATCGACACATGCACAGGCAATTTAAATTTTCTTCGACCAAGCTGAAACAGGTGCGAGCCTTAATTAGGAGAGCTCGGGATTAACCAGTTAGGACAGGGACTTAACCGGAGATCTCTCGATCATGAGTCCACGATCTAACCGATGAGCTGACAAGCCGACCATTACGGATAAAATCAAATCATTTTTAATTGAACATTGAAAAATCAAAAATATTAAGGAAACGACTGTTACCTGAACATACGTAAAAGTAAGAATATTCGTGAAGATTTCATTGATTACATCATTCGCAAATTAATTAATTATTTTGCTGTTATGGGTTAAAAATATATATTGAAATCATAAAAAGTACGTATAACATAAAATCTGTCAATTTAACAGGTAGATTACAGGTGCTGTCACTTAATTTATACACCACCATACTAAATATACAAAATTAGCATATTTGTGTTATCTATATTCTAGCTTGTTACCAAGTACCGTATATTATTCATATGCTAAGCTTGAATTCAAATTAAACGGCACCATATAAAATATACAGATAAAGTAATAGGGGTCGCGGATAACAACAAACATCCCCCGGGGCTCTCGGGGCGATAGCGCCCCTAAGTTGGTACTTTTACGACTGGAAAATTGGGAAGCAAGTCGCCCCTCCCCCGCCCCGGGGAGGCTCCTGATAGCTTTATTGATTCGGGCAGCTGTTACCCTTCATTATTATTTGTACCGAATTATTACGCCGAAACATGTGCACCCCGAACTTAAGCAATATGGAAAATTTAGAGCCTGCGTGGACACGAACGCTTGGGCGCGAGGAAAGGGTAGATTTCGGAATGGACATTTTTTTCGCCTTTATATCAAATATCAAAGCTTTTTTGTCTATTCAGATCACGATATAAAATAAAAGTCGTTAGCATATAATAGCTAAATAAATGACTTGCTGATTTTGAGATTCGGATGCGTACGTTGCGTACAGTAACAAAAAGCGCTGCGTTAAGAAATTGAGCGTACTACTCCGAGCGCGTGCGCGCGGATTATTCGGCACTGAGATAACGTCACTCGCGTCACGTCGACGATACATTACTCCACCGTTGCGAATTCCAAGAATGGGTAGCACGAGGCCGAGCGCCGCGGCATTATGGCAGGCTATACGAGTGGAACAGGAATCATATTTTCGCAACGGCCTCGCCTGAATAACTGTGCCAGGCGTACGTTGACTTTTTTACACAATCGAGGAGTGCGACGGCGCGCCGACCGGAACGTTAAATTTTAATGTGGGCAACTCGCGGGGCACATCCTCCGTTCCGAGCTTCCCAACGCCCCGCTCGGAATAGAGCTGATCCATGCGATCCAGAATGTCAGCGCCAATGTCGAGATATTTTGCATCCATGAATGAAGCGGCTCGTATGCCGGGGAGTCCCGCGGGAGGCTCCGGCGTCAGTGGGCTCGCTTCGTCGCATTGGGACAATACTGTATTTGTGTCATGTTCTTTGGGACGCTTTTACAGCTTGTTCTATTTATCAAGTTAAGTTAATATTAGTCATTGGACCTTGCAAGGAACCTCAACAAAAAGCATTCGACTTTACTACATCATTAGACCTTGTGAGAATCCGAAAATTTTCTACCGATGGTTTTATAGTGATACAAGAATGAATCGCGTCCCCGGAGATACTGGCAGTACCGAAACTCGCTATCAATCGCGTCCATCAATACAAGGTACAAAACCGTTATGATATTTGTCATTAGGCCTTGGAAAAATCTTTAATCGAATATTTTTACAAGTATGAAATGCTCAACAGACGTTTTTACAACCGGAATGCGCACTATTCATCGATATAAGGTACAAAACGACAGTAAAAGTCATCAATCGACCTTGCGAAAAGTATACAAGTATAAAATGCGTTCACACTGATACTTATAGTAGCTAACATGCACAATCCATCAATACGCGGTACAAAACGATAGCAATATTCATTAACCCTTGACATAGTTTCTTCCGAACCCACTTCCGATATCTTCTTCTTCTGTTGCTTCTCCTCATAGGAGGATGGTGACCATTTCATCGAACATATCCCTATCCTTGACCAGTATCACTAATTCGACCGCACTGTGCGAAAATGACCCATTTTCCAATGATTTTTCCATGGACAATCAGCTGTATTTATTGTTACGAAAAATGTAGCCAAAACTACCGATACGCAATGTCACAAATATGAAATGCATTCCTAGATACATATGTTACAGAAACATGCTCTGTCCATAGATACGCGGTACTAAACGACAGCTATATGCATTAGACCTTGCATGAAACCTTAATAAATATTCTCACTACCGATGCTGTGCAATGGCAAGAGTGCGGAGTGTGTTCTTGCGGCCAAGGATGTCCACTTGAGAGCCGGGCCAGACGCGGCGGGTGACGTCACGATTGTGAGATCGGGTAATTTTTTCTGGCTCATGAGGTCAACGGACGGTGTTCGATAAGAAGTTTCACTTTTAATTGAAAGCTTCAATGTTATAGTTAAAATATTTTATTTTGTATAATAAATATTATACATAAATAAATACAGTTATACCCCGCTTTACGCGAGGGATACATTCCGGAAAAAATCGCGTTAAATTAAATTTGCGTTTATCAGGGTTTACGATTAAACATACACACAGTATAAAAATACGAATCATTTGAATCAATCACTTTAATTATATGAACACTTTATGCAGTATTACGTGTTATTTTTACTGATAAATACATCTATTGTCTTTTGGGTAGCGTTTCTTTTGCGTTCTTGTAAAATACGTTCATAACACCCAACGCTGTTTTTGATTGTTAAGAGAAGTCAATGACTGCATTATGTTCATACACATTCTTAAAATAATAAATTCGCGTAATGCGAGGCATTTTAACGCGAAATTTGAAATTCGAGTTATAGTGAAACCGCGCATAACGGGGTCGCGTAAAGCGGGGTACTACTGTAATATATAATTTTCAAAAAAAAAAAGTATAAATTTATTTTCGGTCGTTTTTTTTAAATTTTTATAAATTTGAGAATTTGATTAACTTTAAGATTGAATCATAATAGATTTGGGTAGTAGTAAATAGCAAGGGTTGCTGCCAAAAGTAGTACGCGGTCGATGATGTGGGAGGTCAATATGTTCGAAGCCATATCGAATGACAAGAAGACCGCACCTGCGTCATTCGATGGTGACGTGATTCGTAAAAAATCGATTTGAGGTATTTAAAACGATTGGGTAATTGAAATTAACTCAACCTTATTTAAAAAAAAAATGGCTTTGTCTCTAGTATTCTTCATATTATTTGTGCGAGTAGAAGGCCGAACAATAAGAAGTACACGAATAATACTAACTAACTAACTAAGTTTAATACGTCGCCAACATAACAAATTACGATGATGCAAAATATGCTAGAAGTTTTTTTTTCCTGAAGGATTTTCCTTCTAAAATGATATTTAAAATAAAACTTGATTTGATTTACTCGTATTTAAAACTGAGACACTATAGTCGATAAGTAACTTTGATGCCAATGAAGCAATTACCTTGTATTCATAAGTATCATTGAAAACAGTACATGGAAAATATTCATTTTCAGATAAGCTCGACTGGGAATCAAATCATCATAGATGTGAATTATCTGTCGATATTTTTATGGTTACTGAGACGTATCATAAAGAAACTTCGTTTCGTGTTAAAACGCCTCAAATTTTGGTTATTGGTCCGAAGTTGCGGTTCCGGTGCTGGAGTAATTTTCCAGGAACTGTTTCGGCAATTAGAAACATTTAATTCAACAAATAGCATCACAGGGGATAGGTTAGATTAGATAAGACAAGTAAAAGATGTCTGATTCAGTATGTTTCATAATAAAACTGTTTTATAAATAGTATAATGTAAACAGAGCAGCAAATCACAAGAGCATACGAGTATATGGTTTTTGTTTATATTTGACGATTGAGTCATCGCGTACTAAATTATTTATAAACTAATAATGAATTAAATAAATAACTAGCTTGACAACAATAAATAATGTGCTCGTGTAAAGTCGCATGTAGTATCTGGTGTCCGTCACGGAGCACGTGCGCCCACGTGTCTGGCGAGGCGCCCCGCCCACTGGGCCAAGGCTGGCGCTCTTGACTCCCGCCAGAGAACCGACCTGCAGGGCGGGGACTTCCCAGACTTCCGTCATGGGTGTTGAGACGCGTCAGCGTGGCTGTCTAGTCTCCCAGGCGATATATAGGGTGTCCAAAAAGAATATCGGGTGAATGTGAACAGTGACCGTTATTGCGATGTGCTGCGAAAATTTTTGGGCCCAGAGTTGTAGGAGTTTCAAGGTTTCACGTGGTTCCAACACTTGCCATACATCCAATCAATCAACTGAAGCTGCTAACGAATTATTCCCTAATAAGATCATTTCACGCAGAGGTAACATTAACTGGCCTCCCAAAAGCCGCGACCTTAGCCCTCTTGACTATTTCGTATGGGGATACCTTAAAAGTAGGGTTTATGAGAATAAACCGACGAACCTAACGGAATTGAAATAAAACATCAGGTCAGAAATGGCAGCAATATCGAGGGCTATGTGTCAGCGTGTTATCAGCAATCTTCGTTCCAGATTAGAAGAATGCCAGCAGCGCGTAACGGTCATCTTTTTGAATGAATTTTCCCTTTTGTATTCTTATAATCAACAATTAAAAAAAATACTTAATTACTTTTAGTTTTTATTTTACTGAACTAACAAATACTCGATACTCTGTTTGGACACCTATATAAATACTCAGCAGAGATATTGACGCGCTGTTGAGGACCGCTCATCTCATATCTTAATAGACCCAACATATAACTCTTTACAAACTTACTCGACTGTCACATGATAAGCCTCCAATAAACAATGCCCCGGAGTCGTATTTTTTACCAAATTAATTTCATCTTTTTAAAACAGCTTCAACACCGGAGCGTTCAATAATTGATGCGGCTTAAAACCTGAGCAAGTAAGTTCATTAACTTACTGACTTAGGAAATATTTTAATGTTATTGACCTCTAAGATTTTTAAACATTTAAATTGATTTGTTTTAACAGCAAAGTTTAACATATATTATATATCGTATACTTAAAAATATTTATGTAACATAATCAAATAAAAAAAAAACTTTAACAAAAAAAAGAAAACTAGTTTACTCACTTTCTTGGAGAATAAGAAGTATCGATGGCCAGAGATTATAGAATATTATTTGCGGATATTTTCTAAGGTCTATGGGCGTGGGAGACCTCACAAAGACCTCACTTGTCTCTCGCGCCAGGTAGCACAACTTATCCGATTAGGTTGTATATTTAGCATAGAATTATTAACAATAACACTTCTATGCGGTTTGTTCTCCTTCATATGACTATTTACGTTTATTTTTCCACGAGAAATAGACATCTGAACTCACAAAATACCGAAACAAGAAGTGGCCACAGGAAGCATCCATAAATAATTACGGTTATATCCGGTTTAATACGTCTCTGTGCGTTTACCTTATTTTATACACGGAAATCAGAAAGTGTATGTATTTTTTTCGTGTGGTTTTCTTTTTTATTGAACCTATAGGCAATTTTATACATCAATGAAAAAAATGTATTGTTCTACTGTGATTTTAGCTCAGTACCCGATCATCGGTAAGTATTTTAGCCATTGGACTACGAGGCGGTTTTAAATATTGACTGTCATTTCAATGAAAGTGATTTTTTACAATGACTGACAGCCTCCAAATGAAATAATTCCATGTTTCAAAATATTATTTATTATTTAGTGTTCATGGTTATTATGAAATGCAAATAGAGACCTCGCAGTGACAGCAGTTTTTTTTTCTTCTTAAAATCCATATGCAAGAAGTATTCTTACCCTTGCACTTGCAATAACCATCCAAAATAGAGGGAAGTATATGCGAAGCGTATCTCTGTGGCGAATTGGAAGCGACGAGATCAAATGTGAAAGCCTTTCTGAGCATAATCCACTATGTATATAGAAAATATTTTAAAACGTAATAACTTACACGCTATATAATAAATATACCTTCAATTCTACTAAAGATTCTCTACTGTAAATAAAATATTATTATATCTTCATCACAAAATAATTTCAAAAAAACTACGTCTTTCTTCATTTGTAATATACATTGTAAAACCAATAAACAAGAATAACCTAGAATAAACTAGAAGCTCACGGTTCTTTTGGTTTGTGACAAAAAATTGAATTTAATATCATGGATTATGTAAATATAAACAAGGGAGCCATATGTTTTATGAACTTTACTATTATTTTGTGTTTAATAAACTTGAAAACCAAAACTGAAAACTTGTGAAGTTTTTATAAAACTTGCTTATTTTTTAACAAAATAAAATAACCATCAAGGTTTCTCTATTGCGTAACTGCTAAGATATTCGCAAAAGTTGCAAAAGATACAAAGTAAAAAGTACACCTCGAGAGTAATAAAGTTTTTTTTTATTTACCTGTTGGGTAAAATAAAGTACGTATACCTTGGCGTCTCTTGAAAAATATTGACGCGAGGACATCTTCAGTCTCAAGAGCGGGTCATCGCTCCATCAACATTGCGAGAGACATCACTCCCAATGTAAGGAATGAGTTAAATATAAGTAAAGGTATATGAAACCGATGGAAGATGTTAGGAATTTTTAATGCGTATATGACGGATAGTTGCAATAATAATACTGAATAAATATGTGTATGGGACGACTGACCTGATTAGCTCACGGTGGGCAATGAAATAGCGGCCAGAGCACACGGGTATTTAAATCGTTTACCCATGCTCTTATTCAAGGAATATAAGTAACAAGGAAGCCGACTGTACGGAATTGAATTTGAATATTATATATTTCCACTAAGGTCCGCCACAATTCTATTATGATCTAACTGTATCTATTCTAAGCGTAAGTGATCGATCATTGTTCGTTTAAAGAAGATTTTATGCCAGGGGTGTGCGTGGAATTAAATGACTATCATATGTAAATATCTAAAAGTAAGTTTTTGTGAGTGTTTATCGAGTTTTTATTTATGCCATCGAGTCTCAAACTCCATGAAAAAACATTGCAGCGGCCTGTTTACACCAGACGACAATAAGTCGCCGAGTGGCGGGCGCGGGTCTCTTCGGGGACCTGGCAGAGTGACCAGTGAGTGGGGACCATGGCACGCCGCTCTTGGCAGCCGGGGCTCTCGCGAGTATTTCTGGACATCATTCATTCCTCGGGCGGCCTTCTCTCTCCCTGGGGGGTCTTCTCTATCCCTCGGGAGGCCTTCTCATTCCTCGGCGGCCATCCCTCCGGCGGGCCTCCAGTATTGCCGATGACTTTAACTGCCATCAATTCATTGAGCGGATAGTATTTAGTGATTTAATAAAAGAGGGTAGTAAATGATTAAATAAAGTATTACGACTTGTCTGACACTCAATGAGTTACTAAACAACTGTCAGTAGGTTGGTTAATTATTGAGTGTAAAGTAAAATGCTAAGCAGCCTCAAGGAAAACTTCCTGAGTGTTTCATGATTAAATCACTTGATATCGTCACCCAAAGCACGTATATTTTTAGTTATTGAATCCTTGTCTGTGCCTGCGCCGCGGCGCCCGCGCAAAATACCGCCCCGCATGGATCAATCATCACCTCTGTATATTTTATT
This sequence comes from Atopsyche davidsoni, assembly GCA_022113835.1. Taxonomy (NCBI): domain Eukaryota; kingdom Metazoa; phylum Arthropoda; class Insecta; order Trichoptera; family Hydrobiosidae; genus Atopsyche; species Atopsyche davidsoni. The sequence goes on from JAILWY010000007.1 coordinate 10,641,143, forward strand.
TGCAAGATATCCGCACGTTTGTCACTCTGCCAGCTCTGAGCTGCCTACGCACGCTGCGACACAACCGACATCTGAAAATTAACTAGCGATTTACGCCCTCTTTTGCGTCGTTTATTTTTATTCAGAAATACTATAAAATCACTCGGTCGGTTGTATAGTTTCGTGTATAGGCAGCTTTATTACTCAGCTGGTAATTAACCAGTAGCGTTGTTATTTGCGCATTTTTTTTTCCAGCAAATGTACAAAAAATTACCCAAAGTAAGAGGATGCCATGGCTAATCGCCTTTCGGTTATGTTATGTCGCCGCGTGTGTAGGCAGCTTTAGTATTTATCTATGAATTTTCGCCGAGTGGAATTTATGAGTATTCAATGGGAGGACTGGTTGCTAGTAATTATTTTTAAATTAACGAAGAATTTTAAGAAAGTTTAAAAAAACCATTATTTAACAGATGAATATTTAAGACAATTTTATGAAATTTACTAAAGATCAAATTCGCAAACATATCTAATTTAACATAATGAATCCTTTCATCCAGTTTTTTTTTAATTAAAAAAATGCAAGCACGATTCTGGCAAATTGGTGACACTTGTCTGAGAGTTCGCCTGTTCGAATCTCCTTTGGACAGGTGAATCCCGAGCTGATTTTATTAGGCTGACACCTGTTGCGGTGGGTAGGTGTCAATTTATATCGCCATTGCAATTGCCAGCATAAATAACGTGTTTTAACACGGAGGAATATATTTATTTATTTATGTTATGTATCTAATTTATTTAAAAATAAACTTTTATGTCATCCAATTTAATAATTTTAAAGGAAAAGCATCAAAAGAAAAATAATAATAATATACATAAATGTTGATCTTTCATAAATATAAAGTCTCTCCGTAATAGATACTACCACGAGTTTAAAGACACTATGTGCATATTCAAAGAAACACGGCCTGTGTACACAGTAGCCCTCGGTCAACATAATCTGTCACCGGTCTTCTGTTTACACAATCTAAGCACGAGTCTCTGCTTTCCTTCAGATTTATTGATAAACTTGGCGGTGTTTTTTTTTTTTTTTTTGGTTTCAAAAACAAATTCATAAATACTGCGGGGAGCGTGATAATATTAAAAATAATCGCAAACTCATTTCGCTGGCAAGGTGGCAGTCTAGAGCTCGAAACTCTCGCGAACAGGGTGGTCCTCGCCAGACAAACCTAACCGAAGGTTAGGGGTGACACGGAAGCCATTTTTAAACCCTATGCAATTTAAAACTTAATATTTTACTGGACAAAATGAATCTTACTCTGTTAAAAACATACGTAGTGTTAATACTACTCAAGGTTTTTAAGGCAGTACAAATCTAAACATAAAAAAAATATGTGTGTGTGTGTACATACTAAGCCAATTGGTCCCCCAGAAAATCAGAACGTGCACGGTTGTTTCAATTAACTAACTTGCCAACTATCCATCACAATGAATTGCCCCAAATTAATTGTCTGCTGACGTCAAAAACCTAGAGTGACGCACTATCCTGTTTGGCGTTAAGTGCTCACCGCCAAGGCAAAATGCAGGGAAATAAAAAATGGAGATCAACAGTTAATGCGCGCCTCGTGGTATTTGAGAATTGTCACAATATAGAGCGGTTTAGACAACAGCCTAAATATGTTTTCAAACCACGTCATTTTTTGGCTTTCCAGTTATACAAGGTAGTAATTCTAATAAAGCCAATTCTAAAAACCAATAGACTCGGCCTATCTCTAAAACTCTCTTGCGCTAGATAACCCGAATATAAGCCCCGAGTCCGGGAAAGCCCGCTCCATGCTGCGGGCGCGCCGGAAGACCTTCATCAGTAGGTGCAGGCCGGGGGGGGAGGCAGGGGACGAGGACAAGGACACTCATGAACACTCCACAGTGTCTGCGAGCAACTCGTTTTAATTTTAAAATTTCTCCGGCATTAAAAACACACTCAAAAATAACTTTTTTATATTACTATTTCTTAAATCTACGTAACAAAAAAAAAAGCTTTATGTATAGTCTGGAAACTATAGGTCTTTGTGTCTTATCTCGTTTTTCACAAGATACTCATGGGTGAATAAGAAGACGACATAAAGAAGATGGATTGATGAGATACATCCCTGTGCTCCTACTTGCCGGTGAATAACCGACAACAGAGTGGAACGGCATTGATAAGGGATGGTTATATCCATATCCATAAGATATATTATCATATAAATAGAAGTAAGATGTTCCCAGTATCGGATATTCAACATATATCGTAGCACAGCACCCAAGAACAAAGTTAATTTAAAATTATAAGATGTCAATTCAGATGCATGAACACGAGTCAAAAAATATAACTGAATAAGCGCACTATCTCCGCTATCGCCGCACGGACTAGTCCTCGTAGCAACACAGACAAACAACATCGGAGTCATGGTCCAATAAAAATGTGGAAAAATAATACTATCTGTGGTGCATGAGCTGCCCTACATATCTCCAGCACAGACATTACAGTCTGCGGCTCTTTTGTACAAGAATGCTTCACCGCGTATTACCTATCGATCCGCTAATCGATATCGATATATATATATATATATATATAATTCACCTTTATGAAATTTATAATATGAGAGTCTAAGTGAAAAATGAGTAATGCACCAACGGACTACATAGCGAATATAAGAACAAATATCGTTCACCTTGTATAAAAATTATTCTCTCTTTGATGCGATAACTAAAAATTAATATAAAGTATTTCAACATATTTTAAACAACACGCGTTCAAGCATTTAATAAATATTATCGTGGAGTTTGTTTGAACTTGAAGCTTTGTGTGTAAAACATTCATTGTCATCGAAGCAGCTTGTAATATCGTTTGAAAACAAAGAAAGTCCGCATTGAAAGAGAAACCCCGCGACAAGAGACACGCCTGGCCAATCTATCTGGAACAATCGCGGGTATAATTAGACTCACAATCATACGGAATTGCCGGTCCATCTCTGACGTAACCGTGATTATTTATTATGGCGGTTCAGTATTGACGTCTGGACTCTATCTCGAGTAGTCTAAACAATTATTCACGAGATGTAGTACGAAGCACTGGTGTGGCGTTATATAATACAACGATAGCTCTATGTTACACAGGGGTGCCGTCAATGATTTCGCATATTTCACCCGTACAGGTGTATATTCGATTCACACAAGAAACGACAGTAAAAATGTTTTTAAAAAATCACAACGCCGGTGAAGTTTGCACCCATATAAATATATATATTTATTTCTTAGATTAAAATTCTTTACACAGTGTTTTCTAATCGTTGGTTTTTGAGACATAATTGTTGGTTAATCTCTTTAGCCTGTTCTATAGCAGGTGTAAAAGTGTGTGAAGTCAATATTTGTCGATTGTATGACTTTTTTTACTGATGTACGTCAATGGTGACGTCTCGTTCAAAACCGGTTGCCACGTGAGTAAATAAAGGTAAGTATTACATAAATACACTCTTCACAGTACGCATAGAAATAGAATTAACAATAGTTATATGCACAATATACACACGAAGCCACAAACATAAGTCAATGTATAATATTTAATTACGTATACATTTATTGAATTTTTCTATTTCAATTCATGTATTCATTTATATGGGTAAATTTGCACTATAAAATTAAATGGTTGTGAAAACAGCAGTGGGATTTGTGATTTTCAGTTTGAATGTTTGTGCTCTAATCACTGAAACTGTAGGCTTTTGTTGCATAAACTAACACAACAGTGACTCATTACGATTCGGAAGTAGAACTAGTAACTAATTCACACAATGCCAAATAACAGTACAGGGCGGTTTTTGTATGCACCAATGTGTATTTTTACTGTTTATTTTTAATTTACTAATTATTCTAGTACCAGAAGCTAACGTCGCTTATCTGAGAAAGGCTATAGTGAATAAAGATTTTAAAAAAGGCAAAAAACTTCATTTATAAAACAGTTAAAAAGTAACAATAAAATAAAACCAAATGGTTTTGGAGACTACGTTTATTTTGCTTATAGCGAGAGCTCTTTCGCCGAACACGGCATCTTCAAGACTGAAGATGCCGTGTTCGGCGAAAGAGCTCTCGCTATAAGCAAAATAAACGTAGTCTCCAAAACCATTTGGTTTTATTTTATTGTTATAAAATGGAGTATTACAAAATAAATACCAGTTCCATTAATTAGTTAAAAAGTATTGTAAAATTTCAAAAGCGATTTAAAAAAGCGAAAATGCGAGAATGAAAAAGATACAGCAGAACCCTTACAGATAAATAACATGTAATATATTAAAAAACGAAATTGAACTAGACAGCATTTCTTAACATCTTTGTTGCTTTTTTATCTGTATTATTCGTATTTTTTGGTTGAAAGAAAGATTTATATTCAATGATTGTCAATCAAATGGCGCGAGACAGAGAAAGCAAACGATACTCTTCGCACTAATCTGCAAAAGTCATACATAAAATTTCGGTTTGCTCTCCTCTTATTTACTTGTCGGCCAAAGAGACTGCGCCTGAAGTAATACGTATGAAATATAAAACATATATTTAAAATACAAATTCAACAGAGTATAAATAAAAATAAAGAATGAATTTCCTTAATCCACTGTGTGGCGCCATCCGGCCGAGAATTTCAATTTTTATTACACTCAGCTGATATATCTACAGAGACAATCGTAATAAGATACAGTGGAAATGTGACTTTTTTCAGGTTTGATTTCATAAACATAATATGCATATGCTAAAACAAGTTTTTCAGCAGACTGTGAAACCAGAAACCCGCAGCACGCTTCACTTCATTTTGGACAAGTCGAGATATTTTTTCAGCTCTATCCAACAAAAGTCTTGTGATGATTTTTAATGTTCGTTTTTTTATACATGATTTGCAACGTCCAAGAGTTCGACATCATTCCATCAGAAGTAATACGTTGGCGAATGGCGTTATTTGGTATATGCAAACAAAAATGAGAGATTTCATAAGATGTGATAGCGGCACCGCCAATTGAATTGCGGCCATCACTGCGGCACTAGTAGTAAGGTAACATTTTTTCGTTCGCGCTGTGTAGTTCAATAGGAAACGATTCGAAGAGTTATATGAAGAGAAGCTAATAAAAATAATTAGTTATTTTTTACGAGGAATTGAGTGAGTGAATTTGGGAAGTGAGTACACATGAATAAAAAAAATTAGTAAGAATGTGATAAACAGCAGAAAACATTCAGTATTTTAAAACAATATAAAAAACAGCTGTTGATGTCACAGGCTTTGCACAGAAACCATTGACCCCTTATTATTCAGTATTTCCCTATGCGGGGCAGATATCAGTTCCAGGTAAAAAGTGGGTTGACAGTTTCGAAAATGTAATGGGCAAAATGAGCACGAAATAAACAATTCAGAAATAATAAATACACCCACATATTAATTGAGCCATTTTGAAATTTCCCAAAAACCGCTCACAACAATGAACGAGTTGCCTTATATGAAGAAAAAAAAATCGCAGAAATCTTGATAAAAGTTTTTAGATTGTTGGCAACACACACACATTACGATTACACATAATAAATGATAGCGTCTTTTCGACCCCAAAACGTCGGAAAATCGCGCTTTTCCGACACGCACAAAAAATGGCCGCCCGACAAACGGTTTCCAACCTCGCGCGGGACAATGGCCCGCGACTTCCGCTGCAAGATCAGCCGTAATTATAATAGCGTTTGTCGGTGTTCTTGCCAAGATAATGATACATAACGATGGGAAGCCAATGGTTATGCACGTGGTGCGCATTTTTGCATAACCCCGCAATATGTATACACACGGCGTCACTTGCAAAATATACCACAGATAATTATTTAGACCTGTGCAACATAATACGAAAACATAAGCAAAATACAGGGTGTCCAAAAAGAGTATCGGGTGAATGTGAATAGTGACCATTACGATATGCTGCGGAAATTTTTGGGCCCTGATTTGCAGGAGTTTCAAGGTTTCAACTCAAGAACGTGGTCCAATCAATCAATTGAAGCTGTTAACGAATTATTCCCTAATAATGTCATTTCACGTAGAGGCAACATCAACTGGCCTCCCAGAAGCCCCGACCTTAGACCTCTTGACTATTTCGTATGGGGATACCTTAAAAGTAGGGTTTATGAGAATAATCCAACGAACCTAACGGAATTGAAACAAAACATCAGGTCAGAAATGGCAGCAATATCGAGGGCTATGTGTCAGCGTGTTATCAGCAATCTTCGTTCCAGATTAGAAGAGTGCCAGCGGCGCGTAACGGTCACCATTTGGATAACATCATCTTTTCGAATGAATTTTCCCTTTTGTATTCTTACAATCTATATATATCTATATATATAAAACACTAAAAATGTTTGTTAGTCCGCTATAGGCTTTGAAACCGTACGACCGACGAGCCCCACACCGTGTTTATTTGAAAGCCAAAAATACCGAAAGTAATCAAGACCACTAAAATTATAAAAATTGATTATCAAATTTGGTTTATTCAATTAAGAAAAATCCCATACAAAAGTTTCCAATTCATAAAAGGAACTGCCATTTTCGCGTATTGCATATACGCGAAAATGCCTTGAAGCTGGCTGCCTGCATGGCTACCAATCGAGAAATACTGATATTGATGTTTGTAAATATTAGAATGAACTTGCCGTTACAGGCTGCCGAACTTACGGAACAGAATTAGGTCGATTTTTGATATTTTCCATACAAAAATTTTCAACATCTGTAAAGTGGACATCGTTCCTCGCAAAAAATTGAAAAAAGAACATTGTGAAGATCGCGCGGACAGATCGTACGGACTTTCAAAACAAAATCACTATCTGTCATTCACAACGTGTTTTATCATAATGAGTTTGTCTGTTTATATATGGGAAAAAAATTATTATACGAAAATATTCGTATTACAAGTTTCGTCTATTGAAAAAATTATTCCAACTCAAATCGACATCGATCTTATATCTGCTGAACACCCGCATCAACGTGAAGATCTGATACTTTTTGACGTTGTTTGTAAGAACATCACGGCCCATGCGGAGTGTTGCATATGAATTCGCCTTGCATAAAAGACGGCAAATGCACGAAAAGATATCCACGCGATTTGATCGATGAAACTCAAACTGGTCTACGAAAGCCAGAAGATGGAGGATACACCACCACCATTAAATTAAGAAACGTCGATATTGACATTGATAACATATGGATTGTTCCATACAGTCCAATACTGTAAAAAACATTTCAATCATATATCAATGTGGAACACTGCAACTCCGTGAAATTCATATGCAAGGACATATGCAAATATGTTAACAAAGGCAGTGATATGGCAGTGTTTGAGCTTTCAAATCGAAACTATGAAATCACTCAATTTCAGATGGGTCGCAGTAATGAAGCTGTCTGGCGAATTCTTGGTTTCAGTATTCACGAACGATATCCAACTGTTCAATCCAATCTTGCTGTTCATTTAGAAAACGGTCAACGTGTTTATTTTACTGAAAAAAAATGTCGAAGAACGAGGAGCACATCTACAATAATTTTGCGAAAACATTGCTGCATAATGAAGTTCCAAAATAGAGTCAACTATCCAATAGAGATTTTTAACTCTTTGGAACCATCTGGAATGCCACCACACATCTTAACTTTAAAAGTTGGTTCACCATAGATGCTCATTCGCAACTTAGATCCACCTAAATTGTGCTGTTGTAATAACTATCAACAAGGCTCATGGCCAATCGCTAAGTATTGCTGGTTTGAACATAGAACATTCCTGTTTTTCGCAAAATTCCTGTTATGTTGCGTTTAGAGTTGGAACGTCAAAAAGACTTTATGTTTACACACCTACCGAAAAAACTCAATATATCCGCTAGCATTAAGATAAAAAGTTAATAAATAAACAAAATTTCCTTTTTTTTTTTTTTTTCGAACTAATAAAAAAAGTATTCTATTTCTTTATTTAGCGCAGTAGAACGCGCCGGGTATCCGCTAGTCAACAATAAAAAAAATACTTCATTACTAGTAGTTTTTGTTTTACTGAACTAACAAATACCCGATATTCTCTTTGGACACCCTGTACAAAACATTTTCACTTTTGAATAATAGCAAGTCTCGGTCGAGGTTTGAAATGATTAACGACGAGTCCCTCGCCACAATTAGTTGCAGAAGAATGCGCGCCCGCTGCGGACACATCAGCCTTTGATTAATAATATGTGAAATGACAAACTTTTACCTCGGAGCATCTTCAAAATATTTTTAATGAGCAGTTAAGTAAGAGAAAAATCGCCGACTGTAAAACTTAATAAAAACAAGAGCTCGCGATGAATTATAAAAAAATCTACGTGTCAATTCCGATGAGCACCTTTCAGAGTATTTGAAGCTAATTATATTTTACACTGATCTATTGCGATCAACGTTGTTTTGAATTCGTGAGCAGTTGTTGTAAAAAGATGGCAACCCTTTTGAGCTTAAATAAAACAACGATTTTTTTTTAAATACTACACTTAAATGAGATTGCGCATATTTTTCACAACGATGCGCCGCTATAAAATATCCAATTTTTTTTTTATCAAAAAGAATCCTATCGTATATTTCGTCGCCTCCATTATTTATTGTAGTGCTTTGTTCGTGCGGTGTTTACGAAAATGATTCCGCAATAAATATTTGTCGCGGCATCTCAGAGTGGACGACCATATTTATTTATTCTCTCGCCGGCGTCGACCATTTACCTCGCGGGAGAGATTTCGAAAGTGACGGTATATATATATAAATATATATTTGTTCTTAAACGCGCAAATCGCTATAAATTAATCTGAACGATTATGAATATACCATTGAAAATTTTTATATTAATGAGACTTGGCAGCATTCTCCGACCGCCTATTTATTTAATTTCTATTAGCGAGGGCGCAGTTTCTGGTATCCGAGCGCTCGTTAGGGCCCATCATTCATTTCCATGTTCAAGGGCAGCACGAGGCGCCACTGCGCGCGTGAATCATCTCAGAGGCGTCTGGTCTCCGTGGAGACCGAAATAGGCACAGTGACAGGTTGGAGTGACGGTCGGAAAAACTGATGCTGACGTGAATGCCTTCGTTCTTGGAGCTTAATGACGAAATAACCACGTCACTGATCCCCGAGGTGAACCCTTATTATGGTCACTCCTTATGAGGAAGACGTGTAAATTAGAATATACAGAAATACACTGATCGGAATATACGCATTAAAGTCACAGCTGTTTATCCCATCCCTTGGGGAATATTATGTTCTCAGAAAATCATTTTTCTGAGACAAAAATGAAGGATAACCTATTTACCAACTATGACTAGTTTATTTATTATAAATCAATTCATTATTTATTATAAATTTGTTACTTATTTAATATATAAGTTCTTCATAATATGTAAACATTGATTTTTACGTAATTTACCAATTTTTAAAATTACACACGAGAATAATGAAAAGCATTCCTACATTCCTTCAACAATGCTTGAATGTTGCATACCGCCGTTTTCTATTCGTATATATGCACCGGTCTTATGTATTCATGCTTTAATAGGCAAACAAAGCTAGAAATTTAATGTTATGAATATATTTTTTGATTAAAACAGAACATTAACATAAATCAAATTTAAACAGATGTATTGTAAGGTTTGATTATTATTTAATAGGTAAGGTGTGTATTTACCTGGTACAGTTTGATAATATGGGGATGGTCAAGCCTCTTCATGATGTCCACCTCCCTGTAGACCTTCTGCAAGTTGCCGGCGTCCAATTGTGATTTGTCTATGATCTTAATTGCTACCTGTGAACAAAAAAAATCATATGTTACAAATGTCATTTAAAATTATAAAAATTAAATACAATACAAACTATATAAACACTTCTTTTAAAAATTTAAGCAGACACTTTGCAGCGAGCAGCTGTGATGTGGAGATAAATCTGGAGTTAACCAATGATAGCCAGTTTTCTACATCACGTAAAAGGATTTTCACGTTGAAGAATCATTTCTCGATTTTTTGCGTTTAAAATAAAATATCTGAAGTATTTGAGTATATACATCGTTTTTAATCATTCGTTAAGATTTGATAAAGGCTTATTTTTTATTCGCATTCACAGAGAATATACTAAGGGATGAATATCTGTATGCAAACAATAATTTTCTAAAGAATAAATAATGTAGTATTTTAACTCTTGAAATGATGATAAATAAACAATGTACGTTTTTATACTTATGAATTATGCTATATTCTATATAAAAGCTTAGAAGGCTACAAAGCTTTTAAACTAACCGTTGATTGAAACACCATGTTAAACGCATTGATTTTTTAATCTCCAGTCGCATCATTGTGTACCTATGCAAGAGCAGTAGAAAATGGCTTTTGATGTTTCTGGCATTTACCATGCTGTAATACAGTAAATATAAAGTTCAAAAAATACACGCATCTTTTTATCGAAGAGTTTTTTTTTACTATAAAAAAAATCACGGAATTTTAAGCACGTATCAATCCAAACGGATTTGAATCCGAAACCTCGCAGTCATCCAGGAGGCATGCTATCCGCTACAACATAGGTTCCCAAAGTGGTCAATATCGACCCCCAGGGGTTAAAATTAAATTGGGGGTCCATGAACTGTAAATGGGGGTCTACGAGAGTGGATCCCATTTAAGCAGCTCATCACCAAAATTTAGGCATTCCGTAAATGTCATAATGCACCTAACACAGATTGTACCTATGTAATTACATAATAATGCTGTTTATCCTGCATTATGAACTATCGCAAGAAGGTTTTTGATATATTTTCTATCTTCATACCTCGTGGAAAGGGTTTTCAGTGCGGTTGTCAATCTAAAAAAAACAAAAAAAAGAAAAAGATTGGAAATCACTGAGCGAGGAGATTTAAGGTTAAATCTGACTAATTTGAAGCCAAATATTGAACATTTTCTATCAAAGCATCAGACCCATCCCTCCCATTAAAAGTATTGATTTTTTTTGTGAATGTTACTATATTTACATATTGTGTATTTTTAATTAATAATGGTATAATTAACTTTACATGTATTTTAACTTTTATATTGAAAGTGAGTTATTCTATATCAGATGTCAAAAATATTTTTGTAAATTATGAACTTTAAAAAATTCAATATTAGCAAGGCAGGGGTCTACGAAAAACAAAAAAAAAACTCGACAAGGGGTCGACGGGACATAATCGTTTGGGAGCCTATGCACTACAACGATCCGGTTAATATAAAAAAAAAACTAATATAGAATGCACTGTAATTTATTAAAGCACTCTGTGATATTAATTTAAAATAAAGAGGGCAGATATCGCCCCCTCGCGTGCTTTACTGCCCTGGCAAGCACGCGGGCCGCGCGTCCGTTGCCCCTGGCCTCCGGGCCGCATGATGCATGATGGATCTCCGCGGAAGACCACTCCGTCTGATTCACCCGGCCTGGCCGCCAGCCAACACGAGATTCTGCACGACATATCGCGCGCTACTGACGGCAGCTACACTGTAACAGGTACAGGCGGGTCAAAAAGCAAAAAGCAGTTTTAAAAAAAGCCCGCTACGTTACAATTTTTTTCATTTTAATTTATGCCGTTAAAATTTTTTGATATATTTTTTGAAAGACAGGATAATCAAATCGCCTTCTTGAAAAGCCAACTCTGATCTGTTACAATTTTTTTCATTTTAATTTATGCCGTTAAAATTTTTTGATATATTTTTTGAAAGACAGGATAATCAAATCACCTTCTTGAAAAGCCAACTCTGATCTGTTACAATTTTTTTCATTTTAATTTATGCCGTTAAAATTTTTTGATATATTTTTTGAAAGACAGGATAATCAAATCGCCTTATTGAAAAGCCAATTTGATCTGTTCCTTTTTTTATGAAGCTGCTATTTCAATTAAGCAGAAATGATTGTTATAGCAAAAATATGCAATTCCTATAATTTTAACTCTAACGGGAACATACAACGCATATCTGTGTTTTTATGCCTATTTGAATATATCAAATCTTGAATATATAGAATTGACAAACATTGAAATTGAATAATTTAATTTTATAATTTCTCATCAAAAACATTGATTTTTAAGTGTGACTAAAAAGACATAATCTTCTGCAAATATTCTACAAACCGTTATTCATTCTTGACGATACTCTTTCATCGAATTTATTAATGAATGCAATATAGCAGGATAAGGAAAAAAAAATATGAATTGAAAAGTATGTACGAAGTAACTAAATAACTAAGAAATAACTAAAAAAAATCAAATAAAATTTCATTTTAATATACATAACAAAATTAAATATATTTAGATTATTATATTCGTTCGTTTTAGGAGAAAGTTTAGACTTTTATAAGTGATGAACAATCAATTCTCTTTTATGCACAAAGCACAATTAATGCGATGCAACAGTAAAATAATAAATAAAAAAACCAGGAGGTATCAAACTCTACAAAAGCAAACAAAACTGATGATGGTAAAAGACGTATGGTACCATGGTTTTGCATTAATAGGAAAAACCATACCGAAGATGTTATCAGGGTATGAGATATATTTTGTGTGGAAAGAAAACGTCCGTTTGCATCAATTGATTTATACGACAGGTTTACTTAATTAAGTCCACGTGCGTAAATGCTAGCATTGAACTTGCGAATTTCGTGAATAATATCATTTAAAACCAGTTCTGACTTGCGGCCGCAGAATAAATATTTATAAACCGTCATTATAGTTTATTAATTTCCTGTCAAAAACTTGTAGTTTCTATAAATTTATTTAAACACTACATTTCTTTGAAAAATTTTCATATACATATTCCCAATATCAACAAACTTGTGGCCACTCTAATATAATAAGTATGGCGGGACACAAAAACAAAATTTTAATAGATTTTGTGATTGTTTATATTATATAATTTAAAATAAATAATTTTCCAATTTATTTACGGCCTCATGTAAAAAGTATCTGTGCTTAACATTAAACAACGATGTTGTATTTTAACTATGAAAATTATAATTCAATACAAAGAATTTCCTTACTTCATTTTCTGAAGAAATGAAAACTGATTTCATTTTATGTAAGAAAATTTATGTGTATCAATATTTCACTTACGTTTATATAAAATCAAAGGGAAATACAAGCAGAAGCCTCTTCATTTACTGAAGAACGACTTCTTGGAACGAAAATATTGATTAACAACCGAGAAACTCAATGTCTATCATAAATAAATATTTCTCAGCAAAATCTTTCATGTTCAATACAAGCAAGCTTTTAACATTTATAAAAAAATTATATTTTAAAAAAAATTACATTTTACAAATTTGTAAATAAAATGATAGATAATGTTTTTAAAGAAAAATAATTTATTTTCAGAAAGGAAGATTCAAACCAACTCTTTTCGCTATGACAACCTTACGTCTTATTCCTATTATGTATGGGACCATTATGGTCGAAATATTTAAGGCTCTAGACGACAATGATCAGGAGGCTAAGGGTTAAATTTCAAGTGTATTTTTTAAAATCTTTATTTTATGTTTTTACAATAAGCGTGTATATTAAAAAAATGTGGGATATTTATTTTATATCAAAATTTCAAACTGTAATCTTTAATTTTTGAGGCAATTTTTCGGTCGCTTGAAATTAATTAAAATGACTTTAAAAATTTAAAGGTTAAATTTGAGATTAAAAATATAATTAATCGCGTCTGTTTGCAAAACGCTAAGTGACAGCTTTTTTATAAGGTACCATCAAAATGAATTAAAGGAAAAAAAAACCTTTTTTAAATTTACTCTTACAATATTTGCCCGGGATTAGAGTAAACGGCCCAAAATTAAATTTTCCATTACAAATAAACACCAAGGGACAAATTGTACAAAAGTGTAAAATGCGCAATAACAAAATTAGAAAAGGAGCCACCAAGATAAATCACCTAAAAATTATATATTTGTTTGTTTTTGGAAATACTTTGTTTCCGGGTGTTTTCTTTAGTGTTCCAACGTTTCGCTTCAACTACTGGGCTCATCGTCAGGGATTCAAACGTTACACTCATTAATAAAAATTATTTAATCTCTTAACCTAAGTTATTGCTTTGTAGTTAATTCAATATGTAGCGCTCAAAATGTGTCATTGGATCAACCGTTTTTCAACAAAAAAATATTTTTTAAAAAAAGTCAAAATAACAAATATATAAAAATAAAAAATGGACAGAGTACCAGAGAGCTATTTATATATATTTTTAATATAACAAGGAATTTTTGTTCCCAAATACATATTTTCTCATAGGACGATTTTCAGTAGGAAACCATTTGAAATCTTACCTGAAAATGCTCATTTAATGAGAAAGCAAAAAAATATATACTATATATGAAATTAGTAAACTTGGTACAGTATATTTTCTTTTTTTACGTTAAAAATATAAATTGTGTTTTATATCTATTTCTTCGAGTGTCTCTCCACAGCGGAGATCGGTGAACCATCTCACTGAACAATTATTCATCACTTGCTAACTTTCTTCAACCGATGCCTCTTTTCCTAGGATTTTCCCAGGACAATCAGCTGTTTTTTTATAACACAAATATATAAGTAGCCTCTCAATGAATCTAATAATAAAACATTTCTCACTAGCGGCGTGAAGTAATTAAAATAAAACACATTGATAAAGTGTGAGCTCCGCGGCTTTCTCGCTAATCCGCCGGTCGTCTCGCTCGCTCTCGCGCGCGCCGCGTAAGTGCGTCCCTCTCAGCGCGACTCGCGTCGTCTCCAAATGCACAGGAATACAATAATAACTCAGAAAGAGTGCGGAATGCAAAAATATGTTATTCGTCTGACCGTGTTTACGCTCGCGGCAGAGTGTCGGCCTGTGAAAGTAAATATTGAAATTCCACTGTGTTATTCAACGCCCGCATAACGCGGCGGTTAAAAGACTATTCTATATAAAGAACACTAGATCGGTTTGTGATTCAACACAAAAGACAGTTCAGGTAATTATAACTTCATATATTTATTTAACCACCCCGCTCTCCCCGTTCTGTTGCTTGAGCCATTCTGTACTCTGAGCGTGTGATAAGGATCTTGTGGAGGAGTGTGCTCCTGCTACTGATTCTGTAGCTTGGTGCAGGAGTATCAGATCTAAACGCCAGAGCTTAGTAAGGAGAGGATTTATAATAATGCTATTGGGCAGCTGCAATACGCATACTTTTCCTTCAAATATAAAACTGCATCGCCGAAGGACCCACTACAGTAATACCCCGCTTTACGCGACTCCGTTATGCGCGGTTTCACTATAACGCGAATTTCGAATTTCACGTGAAAATGCCTCGCATTACGCGAATTTGTATTGTATGAGGATAATGTAGTCATTGACTTCTCTTAACAATAAAAAACAGCGTTTGGTGTTATGAACGTATTTTACAAGAACGTAAAAGAAACGCTACCCAAAAGACGAAAGATGTGTTTTTCAGTAAAAATAACACGTAATACTGCATAAAGTGTTCTTAGAATTAAAGTGATCGATTCAGATGATTCGTATTTTTTTATATAAAATTTTGACTATCTATGTATGTATAATCGTAAACCCCGATAGACGCGAATTTCACTTAACGTGATTTTTTTCCGGAACGTATCCCTTGCGTAAAGCGGGGTATTACTGTACACTATTTTTCCCTTAGAAAAACCATGAACACCGGTTCAGCATGAGTATATGCTCGGTGAAATGGTCGCCAACCTCCTCTAAGGAGAGGCACTTGATGCAGAAGCATATTTATTCACCACTTGATATAAGCTTGGGTGATATGTTGAATCTAAAATAATATTTAATGCTTATTTTGTGGTAAACGAGAAACGAGATCGTGATGTGGAATTATGTTTATTGGATTTGGTATATTTAAAAAAATAATAATGATTGCTAGTTTCTAATTAAAAAAAATCAGGTTGAATGGTCTGCGATAAGTTGATGAATGCCGATTATTGATTCACACAAATAATCGCAATAATTAAACACGGCGCCAGGAAAACATAATTTCGAGAAAGTAATTGATTTTCAGCGATTAAATAACGCCTCAATTCAATCAATTCAAATCAATTTAACAGGAACACAAATTGCGAAAATTAATAAAAAATAAAGCAATAACATGTTTCAATGACGCACAGAATATTTCATGAACGAGCGCGGCGGTTGAAGCGTTCTCGTTATTAGAGGATAGTAATGCAAGATTTAATAATAAAAAAATAAAAAAATATAGTAAAGTTAATCAATATTAAAAATAAAGTTAATCGACAAATAGTTCACGCACTGCAAAGGCCACATACTTAAACAGGTAAGATATTAAGATGAAATAGGTGAGATGTCAACTACTCTAATTTCATGATATTTCAATTAAAACAGTAACAATAATATTACTTTTTTTTATTTTCGATATTGTAATATTTACGGTAGTCTTTCTATTTCTTATATACGATGTTGAAGATATTTTATGGAGTCATTGCAGCTCCTTTGAGTGTGCCTCTCACAAAAACTGGAACTCACAATTCTAGGCGCAGTACGACAAATAACAGAGGAAGTTGGAACAGTTGAAAATGAACAAAACCACGTGCATAAATCTCAATAATTATTTCAATCAATATTGGTTTAGTACAAAAGTTGTTCGTTACTATCAGGATATAAAAAAAACGGAAGAAAGTGAAAAAAGGTATAAATTCTATTACAGAGTTTACGCGGAAGTAAAATCCTCGGTTTTATTATGAAAGGGAAACCAGGCGCTTTATTAGGATCGCATAAAATGCCAGGAGGTATCCGGAAGTCAGAGTCGGGGAGAGAGCTTGCTAACGTGTACTTCTGTAACGGTAATATTGCACCGTATTGATCGCAGGCACTCGCCGCAACCTGTTTGTATGGAGTGCTTTATCCTCACGATTTATATTCCCATCGAATATTCACTCCGCGAGAAGGAGTCACGATGTATTATAAGCACGAGGAATATACATTGATATATTCTTCTTTTAACCCATACAAAAACGTCCTTGCTTATTTCATGCACGCTCCTGATACATATACTTCAAATACAAAATTGGTATACACATATTTATATAAACAAATCTTCTGCTTCCGATGCCTCTCATCATAGAAAGTTGGTGACTATTTTCTCGAGCATGCCTCTATACTGTGCCGCGTGAACTTCCTTCGATTTTCCTTGGCCGGAGGATGCTATATATTGTTACAAAAAATGTGGCCAAAATAGGAGACCTTTCGCTTCTTTACCAACGTCAAGAGTTCCCTTTCTTTGCGCATTCTGTAAATGCCTCTTTCCCATGGTATCTTAAGGATTCTCCTATACAGCCACGTTAGTATCTGTCTTGAGTGTCCAAACTTCGACTTCATAAAGGAAAACTGAGACGACATAACATTTGGTGAATCTCCAGCGAGATTTCAGGGTTATATCTCTTGAGCATAGTACTTTCCTCATATTATTAAACGTCACATTAATTTCATTTTTCATTCAACCAGCTGCCCAAATACCTAAATCTTTTAACTCTCTCCACAACTTTGATGTCGATGTATATAAACAAATAAAAAACCTTAGTTTTGTCCTATGTGTACATACAGTAAATATTTGTGTATATGTGTATTTTAGGTTAAAATAAGTATTTGAGAGTCTGCGTGATTACTCTGCCCGTGCGACTTGTAGAACAGCTGACAGTTATAACGAGGTTTAAAAATTAAACCCACGGGCTCGGATTCTCACAGACAATGCTTAGTCTTAGCATTAAAGAAAAACGCCTTCCGCATACGAAATATGATTGTGGGAACGACGGGCTACATTTTTTGTGCGGACGGAGTAAAAACAGCTGATTTCACGAGGAGATGACGTCACGTGCCGCTGTTTCGTAACGTTAGATAATATTTATGCTCACCTGTGTGAATAACGAGATACGAGACAGGTTCAAAGCCCTGGACGTACATTTCAACCGCATGTGAGAACTTAGACTCGTTCATTTAATTTAAATAGGTATTGTATTAAATCATGATGAACACCAATAATTTCTTTTGTATTTATTTCTTGTTTTTATCCAGGAACAGTAGAAAAATGAGTGAAATAATCCAAAGCCATGGTTGAGGGCAACGACTCTACGTTATATGTGACGGGCTACCTCTTATGAGGGAATCAGCGATTATATATATTACTGAAAAATTTTCACGACCTACTGAGGCCATATTGAATACTGAACAATACTAAGAGAGTTTCACGGATAATATTTTAATAGCGCTTTTCTTATTGTCTTTGGTGAATAAGTAAATAAGTGATACTCAATTATTAAGTTTAATTTCTAATCAAAAAAATTATAATTCCTTTAAGTATGCATCAGATATTTCTATACTTCGTTTTGGTTAACAGAATAAATATTTTCCATTTATGAGGCTCTGGAGCGTCACAGCTTCAGTCTATTTTCCTCGTCCTTCACAGAAACATCGATACTTCAGCCATTCGATTTCCCCCAGGACATCCATCTCAGCCAGCGGAACGATCAGTCTTGAGACCAGCTCCTACTTAGAACAAGAAATGGTGTACGATAAAGGAGGACGCTTCCGCAGTGTTTCGCACACACAACGGAACGTGTAACTGAACAATTTTTTTAGTTGATTATAATTAAATTTTATTTAATAGTATATAAAATCTGAGCCTATGTCAACAAAAATGTTTGAAAAATAGAAACGACAAAATTCGCAGACAAGCTTGGTTGGCATTTTGAGGCAGAAACTAGAGGATATAGTGGAAATTAAAGGAATTCAACCAAGTGCTTTTTGTCAAAAACATTTAATATATTACTGAAGCAAAGCAGAAATTTTATTTACATATAAAAAAAAATATATGGAAAGCTTTAGGTTTGCAAGCATTTTGGAGCAAAAAAAAAAAAACCAACATATACCTACGTTAACCATGGTAAACGGTTTGGTTTAATTTTATGATTGTACTACAAAGTTAACGTGATTAACAGATACATATACTCGACATAGCATATATTACTGATTGCATACTTTTGAAGGTTGGTGCTTTAACACCTGTTGAACAATAAACTAAAAGTACATCGAGACTGTAACGTCAGTATACCAAGGTTTACGCAAATCTGGTTTAGCGAATAACCTCGTTATAAATAATATTAGTTTGGAGGTCCTTTTCCCGAGGAATAAACATTAAAAAAAAAAAAAAGCGTACTTATTTTTATCACGAGAATTCTCAGCAGGAGAAATTCATTTAAAAATTTGAAGAAAAACACAAGAATCCCCTTTCCGTGCGTTAATTAAAAAGCTTTCGAACATTAGCGAGCCCCGGCGCGGCGTGTAAAGTCCGTTTATTATCCAATCTCCGCGGACCGCCGCCATTTTGGATCAGTCGGGCGTTTCCGGAAAGCGCAACAGTAATATTTTGATTAATGCTCCAACTGCGGGTACGACAAAACTACGTGTCAAGTATTTAATAAACGGCTTCCTACGAATTTTAAATTTATTTATTGCTTTCTAAAATAAGCGTGTAGTCTTTGCAAGTGTTTCAGCAGATAAACAAATTGGATGGACTGCACTGGGGAATGTCGTACGATGACGTCACAGCGTGGTCTATTGTGAAATAAATTCACCGGAAGCGATGACCATTATCTCACTTTGTTTTTATAATGCTTTTCAAGAAGTCACCGATGCAGACTTCGGGTTTTGATTCAGGGTGAGATTCAAACCCTTTAAATAGTCCGTTTTAATTTCATCCCCATAATAAAGTATATTGTGCTGCGAGTATAAAATAGATGGTGAAAAATAAAGATTAAAATCAACAAAATTATACAAAAAGTATACCAAAGGTAAAAGTAGAAGCCATTTTGCTCTGAAACTACAATTTTCTTTACTATTAGTTTTTATGCGCGTAAAATTATGTCCTGTTGGATAACTGCATTTTAACCACTATATCACTATATATAAGTACAGTTTAAGCAATATTTAAAATGTTTTCTGGTAAGACGGTCGTGGAATAAACAAACAAATTTTACATAAAATATTTTTTTTATCATCGATTGCTTCATCTATCTCGTCTCTAAAAAAAATATGTTTTTTTCTAAATAAACTATCGACAATTAAACTATAATAATATCCAATTACATAAATTTATTCAATTAACAAATCGCAGGGATTGAATAATAAATATCAAAATGGCGCTGAAATAAACTTTTTTACATGAATCATAACAATACGACATCGGTTATAAGATCTCCCATTTGTCATAGCAAACTGGACGGTATTGAATAATTCTGGTTTTATACAGACGGCCGATCGCTTCGGCTCGCAACGAGATGTGTAGGAAGATAAATTGAAGACAATAGGTTCATTATTGATGTGAACTCTGAAAGTGGGCCATTGTTCTAAAAAAACAAACCGGAATCGGACGACGAAAACTCTCGTAATTTCAGAATCTTCAACCCTTTGCGGTCGCATTTCGCTAGTTGTCTCGCTGGTAGAATTAATTCGATAAATCTCCAAAGCGAATTTCGACCTAACAAGAACGTCAGGACGGTGAGACCTTTCTACGTCGAGTGTAGAAGGTTTAAATATATACCTCAGAAGCTTGTTAATTTTGTATAATTTTACGATAGAATGATTCTTGTTTTGGTGGCTGAGAGTGGATATACGACCGGGAGGGTAAAAATGTGGGGGTGGTCGAAGGCCGACGTACGACTGGAAAGGGTTGATAATCTGGCAGCCGACGTGGCTCGCGGAGGAAGTCTGTCTGAAAAGTTCAGAACGAATCTGACTGAAGTTCGGCGCCGTCTCGGAGACTCGTTAGTCCGTGCATAAATTACGAGTTTAATAATTCTATCTAGTTATAAGTAAAGCCCACGAAAACTCAAAATGGGAATACAAAATTCTAATCTATGTCCTGATCAAATACTATTATTTTTATTGATTTATTAGAAACTAAAATAGGATTTGAATCCTATTTGATCCAAACATCGGTCATTTTGGGGTATAAATATAATGTAATACAAAAAATAAAAATACAGAAAGGCCTCGTTGAAAAAATAGTTTTTGAAGCATTGCAAAGTTGGAAAAAAACTTTAATTGACAGACTTTTTTAAAGTTGATATTAAAATGATATTGTTATTTATAGAAATTGGAAACCAGCACTGGGTACACAGGAAATACAATAATAAATTCACAATCATAAACCGCCGTATACGACAGTACTACGCGGGATTTATGACGCGGCGTTCGATAATTCACCACAGAAGCCTCTTTTCCTGAAACGTGGACAGTCGCGAGCACACCCCGCCACATAAATACTACCCCCGTGACTTTGCGATGTCCACCGGCGGCCATCTTCATTATCGCGACAAACGAACGTCGCGATCGCCATAGTAATTACATTAAACATATCCAGAATCCGCTCTGATATGAAAAAACTCATAAAATATACTTTACTTGCATTTATTATTACTTGCAGATAACAATTTAGATTTAGCTCAGTTAGAGCAGGTGTGGTTGAATTGGATACAACACCCGGCCGCGGCAGCTAATATGCTGTGGGTTCAAATCCTACAGGATTTCGAATACATTTTTCGTTATTTCACAAGTGAATTTTTATACGAATAAAAAAGGTGTGGATACAATTAATTATTTAAATCGGACTCAATTCACAACTCGATGTAAACGCTCAATACACGACACAAGTGACAACTGAAAAACAAATTAATATTTTAAATAAAATACTTGAGTGATTTTTCTACGTGTTAATTTTTATTGGTGACCGGTTTCGCCAACCTTTGGCATTATCAAACTGACTCAGTTGTGGAAAAATCACCCAAGAATTTTATTTAAAATATCAAAATGGAATTCCACCAAAAATATTGATTACGAAAAACAATCGTCGTATTTTTTTGCGATTTAGCTGCATGTGTGGAGCGCATGGAACAACGCAAGTACCCAGGAGCGCATGCCCACCTAGAAAGTCCACATATTCAGTGCACGCGTCCCGACATCCGCTCCATTGTTGTTTCCGCAATCTGTAATACCATCTGCGAGCTCTTGCTCCCTGCAATGGCAGACCCGACCTGCACGTACTCGTTCTTCGCCGAGATCTCCCATTGTTGTTTTTTTTTTTTTTTGCTTAATTCCCATCCACATGCAGGCCTCACATATCCGCACACAAGTCCCATGTTCTACGAGTGAAATTGATAAAGCAGCTCACTCCCACAGCCCAACTATTAAAAAAATCTAGTATCAAAAACTAAACTGGTCATTGATTGAATTGTATATACACATAGAAGCAGACATTCATGACACCCTTCGGAACCCAATACATACATCGTAATATTTGCGTCATTGGAAATTCTGATATCATTTAAGGTGTGTATTTTTCTTTTCCGTTCGTGTTTCATATAGACAAAGTCAATTCATTGCCAGTTTCTCGGAACAGACGGACGTCATACTGCATCTAAATTATTAGCCATTTTTCTAATAAATAAGATAAATAATACTTATCGCCAATGGAATATTATGAAACAGCCCACAGTCCAACAAGTAGATGTCCATCTCTAGGTGTGCGAATTAATTAAAAAATAGTTAAAACGAAATGCTGACGCAAACCTCACCTCGTCTACAAAGCTGAAATATTAGATATCCTCTAAAATTATATATCTGTAATGTTTATGGAAGCGACCGGTTTCCCCAATGGTGTTGTTTGGCATCAACGGAAAAATCTGCGTACCCTAAAATATTATATAATTAATTTGGGAGTAAATTTTTGTTGTTGTTGAAAAAAATTGATAACAATGCGTGTTGATATATACATAGCTTTCTATAAAATATATTATATCAGTACATTCTTAGCAGTGTAATGTACTGCATGACATTATTTTAAAAGACGTCTTGAAAATAGATTTTGATAGAAATAGGCAAGTAATACACGTATCTTAAAAAATGTATTATTATAAAGAGAAGAGGACCACAATCCTCATGGCTGCGAATCTCAAGTTAGGAAGCACCAATAATACTACCCTAATTACAGATGCTAATTAACAAGGTAGTTCACTATTTGATAATGTACATCCATATTTGTTTCAAACAAAACTTTTCATTTTTTTTAACCGCAAGTCAGTCTATTGTTAAAAAAAAAAACACACGAATCGTGAGCATTGACGTATATTGAGCACTGACATTTCAGTCTCAGTTATTGCACGACGCAATCCATCAACCTGTCAGTAGAACTTATTATCCCCAACAGCTTGACTTATGGTGTCTTTGACCCGAGCATATCAATGACACAAAATATCGACGTTGAGGATACACTAAATAAAATAATTACAATTTTGAAGACTTTGGCTATTGGGCCCTCCTGTCGATATTTCTTGCACATTTTCTATAAACAGATAACCTATTTACCCTTAACTGCATGATTTTTTATTTTTCCGTGAAAAAAATTGAAGAGTTAGGGAATTATGTGTTTATTTAAGGAAAAATAATGAAAAAAATATTTTGTATATTTTTTATGTTTTATAGGAAAAAAACTGAAAATATTCATATCTAAAAAAAAAAAAACTTAATAATTTTAATTGATTATGAAAATAACTTACTATGAAATTTAAAATATATTTTTGAAGTAGAAAAAAGATCTCCAATAATGTGTTCCAATAGCTTTAACTTAAAACACGTTTTCGCTCATTTGTCATATATATCATATAAATATCATATTCTAATACGATTTGTGTCTATTCTAAAGCAGTTAGTGGTAAAAAGTTGATTTAAATTAGTAAGATAGGTCCAACATAACGGTCACAAAACAAAACGGTTGATCCTATAAGTTTTTATGAGGTTTAAAAAAAAAAGGTTTTATGTATTGTTACCGATGTCATTATATGCAGTTAAGGGTTTTAAACAAGTACAGATGCAAATTAATACACAGACAGATATGATAACTTAATAAACTTTATTTTAAAGCCCGGTATGAACAGGGTGTTTTTTATAGAGGTATAGAACTTTAAGTTGGCAACACTGTTTTAACTGGCGGCCATTTTGTCAGCTGTCAAGGGATTTATGTTTAGTTTGGTTTGGCATTTCAACATGAATAGACTGACGCCTGAACAACGCTTTCAAATTGTGCAAATTTATTTTGGAAATCATGGTTCTGTTCGAAAAACGTATCGCGCACTACGTCAACGTCAATACAATCAAATGTGCAAAGCATGTCTAATATAACTGTCGTGTATTGACGGGCTCGTTCGTTACTTACACGACACCATTAATCGGAAATACTCTTAGGCATGTATTATAAACATTGCTCGTAGACTTGAGATGCACGTCAGTGCTATGAGCTGAACACCTACACAAATACTCTAAGTATTCAAAGTCCGACGATCATAGAGCATCACAGGTACACGAATTCTGGATATGTTTATATTAGCAGGTATTATTCTGAGCCCCGGTGGAGTGCGCCCACGGGGGAGCCGAATTCCCGATATAGCTGATGACTCGCGAGTCTTCCACGGTCTGGAGTGTTCCTCGAGAGGCAACGTAACGAAGATTGTTTGGGCACGTCAGAAGGTGCGCGCGAGGTGGCGGTTATAAATACAGCGAATAAAGCAGACTGTTTATGATGGAAAACATTTGCTAGTTTTAAAAATTATTTTGCTTTGAAGCATCGTCTGAACTCGTGGGAGATCATGCCGTACTCCGCCACATTAATTACCTTTTTTATGTTTTTTTTTTCTACATAACTTGCACGGTTAAAAATACGTTTTTTCAATTTTTTTATAATCACATTTTCACTCATACAGTGTATGCACTATATTTTCAAATGACAAAACTATATAAGTGGTTTACGTCATCGCTACCTTGTTTAATCTTCATGTCCTTATAGGACCAATAATTGTATTCGTAATTTATATAAATCAAGATTGCCTGCCATATATATTTATTTAGCTATTAACTAGGGACATTGTATCCGTATTTGCATATTACGATTCAAATTTTCGCTCAGTTACAGTGCCACATTGGATCAAAAGAAGCAACACAGCGCCAGGACGTGAAATGTCACATATGCTGTAGAAAAAACTAAGAATTTTTCAAGCCATTTCATGTTAGAATATATTATGTAAAATATATTGTATACATCCAGTAACTGGTATCTAAAGATACCAGTTGGTATCGATGTTGGGTAAACCCAACATTGCTTACTTCACTCAACCAAAGCCGATGAATTTATACAAACTAACATGCCTGATCATTTTTAAGGGTAGTGAAAAGGGGTTAAGCGTGGCTATTCACAACCTTACGGATCCTCGGGTTAAGAAACCGCCTTGGCTTCCAGAACAAATGTAAGGGTTGATTGATGATCTCGAGGGAAAAGAAAGGATTACCGTGAAAAGTATCAATAGGCATGTATAGGTCACAGGTGGAAATAGCAAGATTTTTTGTTGCAGCTAACAAGAGACGAAAAAAATTGCAATTAAAGTCGTTCAGAAGTATTGTTCGGATAATTCGATAAAACTAACTCTCTTAGATTTTGTATGCCCATTCCTTATGTAACGCATTCCTAAATAGCAAATTATTTCACAAAAGTGTATTTTAATTTGGTATCGCGCGGTGACGATCAATGTCAAGTTTGAAGCAGTCTATATTAGCGAAAAATATTCAATCGTACCGACATAAATAAATCCTGCTAGTGACGCAAGTCCGTGTATTAATACCTCCCGCGAGTGCACGCCGCGTCAGGGGCTCTCCCGAAGCACTCGATTAAAGCAGATACTAAAGCTGCCTGCACACGCAGCAACGAAACTCAACAACACGTTGTCACAGATATTTTTTTTCCGCAAAATCGCACAAAAAATTGACCGGTAGGTCAGATACGTCTTGACGTGTGAACAGGGCTTAAAGATATAGCAGAAGTCACATCTCTCCACAATCATTCAAAGTCCACTTCACCGTTACTGATCCTTTACACACCGCACATAATGGCAGCCATGCACAAGCAACGGAATGGGATGAGCCTAGAGGAGTAGCTTTGTAATACTAATTAAATATTAATAACAAAATGGCGCGTGTCTACGACCATGAATATTAAATCAAAATGTAACAGCGGTGGCGTGTGGATGCGCCGGTCGCACCTGCGGGTCAATGCAGAGCGTTGAACTGCATGCTTAAACGCAATATTAATAATGCATTGCACGCATTCAAATAACAATTGTGAAAACTGCATAATCGCTGGCATTATGATAACCACAAAATGCACCGATCGATACTGCATTTAACCGATATTGCCTTGACTTTTCAAATTTTTTAAAATTTTGATATTAAACCGCCGACGTAGAACTGTCCTGAATAAGATTTATTATTATCGATAAATGTAAATTCGTGATATCCGATAATCCTTTATTTTTCCAGCACCCTTTTCTTTTTGGTGTCACAGTCAGTTTTTGGAAAGAGAAATTCGATCTTATTCCCAACCCTCTTTTTTATTCAGTTTCGTTCACTTTAGATCTAAATGTGATAATAAAAGAAAGCTTTTTACTATATGATTTTTCAGATTCATATTTTACGTTAAATCAATGTAATGTTCCTAGTCTATTTATATTTGATGTATAAAAATGAAATATTATAAATTAAACCAGTCTGCCGGGATAAACTATCAATACCTGAAGAGTCCGTGTCTGGGACTCTCAAGTACGGAAAAAAATATCTGGGGGTGTAAAACATTTCAACGCATTTTCTCGAATACGTTTACATTTTTCTTTTGTCGAGCTGGTGTACTGTTTGAATTATATCTGGGCATGCAGTTTTAT
Source organism: Atopsyche davidsoni (assembly GCA_022113835.1). Taxonomy (NCBI): domain Eukaryota; kingdom Metazoa; phylum Arthropoda; class Insecta; order Trichoptera; family Hydrobiosidae; genus Atopsyche; species Atopsyche davidsoni. The sequence goes on from JAILWY010000007.1 coordinate 10,667,974, forward strand.
TAGCTATTCGTCTCTGACTGTATCTGTCGATGCACGTCCAAAGTAAAAAATGGACTTTCTTTGTCTTTAAGTGGGATATCTACCTGAAGAGTAAGTATTTTCTGCTCTTAAGGGCGGAAAAAACCCTTTAGGGTTGTAAAGCATTTCGACGCGGAGAGAGCATATTTACGAATATATTACGAGACAGTGTCAGGCATGCGGTTTTATCAAATCGTGACACACATATATTTGGCGGGTTTAAAAAAGCCTTCATACTTTTGATAAGCATTTTTTTTTTCTAAAGTTGTACTCTATATTGTTCGTTATGCATTTTGAATATATTTTAAAGTGAAAATTTTTCATCTTACTTTAAACGAAAATAACTATAGATGTCACGAGTTTTCAAGAATCTATATGAATTTGCATAAATTTAATATAAATTACCAATAATCAAGTGTTATCATTCATAGCAGAAGCAAATATTTTAATGTGTCTAAATATACTATAAACCACGTGTTTTTAAAAATCTCGATTATATTAACTGCTTGCTGGCAAGATAAAATTATTTTTTTAGGTTTATAATAAACACTTAAGATATGTTTTATAGATGACAATTAAACAAATGACGTTATTGTAAATTTAATCAGATAAGTATACCTTTTCCTGCGCTTAAGTATTAGCGATAAGTCGGTCCGATAAAAGGCACAGTAAAATAGATTGAATCAATCTGACGCACTTATAGACATTACTGCGATCCGATAACAATAAAAATACAAGTTAACTACAAGTGCCATTCATAATGACGTTGGATTTATATCGAGCACAATCTTAATCCAGGAAGATACTATCTTTATACTGCAGATAACCGAGAAATTGACGTCTTTAGGCTTAGTCACATTAACTTTTTAATTTCTTGATACATTTTATTGTTTTAATACTTTTCGGAGTAAAAATATTATAAGCTCTTTTCGCAAAAATAGAACTTTACTTATCCTTGAACGTTGAAAGAATGACATGACATGAGTAAAATGTTGCTTCACTGCCGGTTACGCATTTCACCGAAACACGTACAGCGAGATAGCTTCAATCAATTTGTGAAAGCTTCAAAGTAAAGTAGCTCGAAAACAATCCCAATATAAGTCTGGAATAAATAAATCACAGAGTTAATCCCTCACCTAAAGTTATTCAGCGGTAAAGTTACAACATCGCCGGCCCTGCGATGTTCACTGGTTGGAAAATGCGCTCGAGACTCGAGAACAAACGTAATCAATATACCTGGAAAAGTAGAACCGCGCCAAGCCGTCTGCTTCGGTTTTTTTTTACCAACGTCGAAAGGTTAAACCCATTTTCGTCAGCAGTAATTCGATTAAAGTAAAAATAGGCAACAATACACAAACAGCACCGGCTTCTATAAATAATTAACTTCTTTATGGGCGAAGGCACGTCAGACGAAGTAAAAATCTTGTAATAAAACGTCTATCCGTTCTATAGCTTCAGTTGAAAATACGCGCTTTTGGGAAGGTTGTGTAGACTTACGAGATGGCATTGAAATCGGCGCTGACTCGCACGAGGAACATGGATGAAGCATAATTATATTCAATCTTGAAAATAGCTACCATAGTAAATATAACATAAACCATAAGAAATAATATAAATTTACCTAATGAAAAATAAAGAATCTTGAAATTCAATTTTTTATAACTTATTAATCAATTGATGCAAAAAAAGTGTTTTTAACACATAATTTTTCCCTACTAAATAATTAAAATATAGAAATCCATGTACACTACCACCTAAGCCACACCTCGTAAACCCCACAACCTGCGCCAGGATCAGGGGATAGTTACACACCGTATTGTAAGCATGTAACAAAAAGGTTTAAATATGCTTGATCAAAGTTTTTTTTTTGAGTTCTCAGAAGACATATATTAAATATAATATGTAAATAAAACAATGACGGTAATAGTATTTTTTAAAAATTTAATTGAAGCCTATATGCTTGCAATTCAACGTTACAAACCAGCTTTCTAAAACGTTAATATAATTTATAGCACTATAAAAACTGAAGGGGTATTCAAATTTATGATACAATATATTTGAGTATAAATTTCTTTTAAAAATAGGGTTTAAGCCATTGGAAATTTTTTACTATTATTTTATGTGAAATCAATTATAGTATACAATACGAACTATCTTATAGTTACATATTTACCTATTAAAAATAAAATAAAACGGGTTTAATTAAATTGATTAAATATCTTTAATTGGGACATTATATAGTTTTTCATAGAATTTAATGCTTTTTTGGTCGTATGGACTGCATGCTACATATATATATATATATATATAACGTATATTTTTATATTAAAATACCAATGGAACAATACTCCGTTATCAATATAAACCCAGATAAAGTAATCACAAACACCGCTCCGTCGGCTGGTTACTGCGATATGGCGTCAAGGCCAATCTAAAATTAACAATAATAACTACACTTGAAAACGTCAACGCAATCGCACATCTTCAAATAATGTCTCCCGGGGAGGTTGCCACATAAACCTGCGGGATGGCGAAGACCAGGCACGATCGACACACCTTTCCAATTAACTAAATTCGATTGAATGGGGAGCCATACTTATGATTCAATCGAAATTCGTTTTGAGAAGGTTCCCTTGTAAAGCTGCGAGAAGGAAAAAGCCTGGCAAGATCGGCAGACGTGACTTATTTACTCATCTTGTATCTTTGCAACTGTACACAAAATGTATTGTAGTAAATATACATAAAATATGCAAATGACGTTATCTTACCAAACCGCAAATTATTTATAAAATTTATTTCGTCTTGTTGTAGATAATAAATTATTGTTTGCGACATCTACAGCGCTCGTTTGAAGCAGCCATATCAATAATTTTTCAGTTGAAACTCCATATTCGAGATTCCAATGAATTTCCCAGGTTAACTATTCGAGTATCCGAACTTTGTTTATTTGTTATATTTTTAGTGTGTTTTATAAAAAAAATCACACTAGTCTGTTGTGGATGAAAATTGACAAATGGGGAGGCTTGCAGGGTAACGGAGGACCACCGTGCTTTGGTTGAGATAATCGGGGTAATGGGGTTGATCAAGATCCGCTGGTGCATTTTCTTGGAGGAAACCAGGGCTTACTAAGGATTGCAGTACAGAAGATAAAGATACAGTACTCATCTGCGCTAGCTACGTTAGTTAAAAACCCTCTACATACGTCGCGACCCAACTGACTAACAAAATTCCACTACTAATTTTTTTCACTCATTTCATTTTTAGTAATTTAGTATTAACTATATGAAAGGTGAGTATAACAATTTGAATTTGCTGAATCAAAATTTATCCACAAGAAATTTCATCGTGCGACTTTTCAGCTCAACAGTTTTTTTTTATGTGTAAAAGAATAAAATTCGTCGATATATCCTAATATAGACATAACAAAAGTACATTTCTTTCGTGGAAATCCCAAGATTGTGATGATTTCATATGAGTTTTTCATGTGACAAATAGTGTGTTATATAATAATTCAAAGTAATTTCGTCTCATACTATTCATCATATTATTTTGCAGCTCTCAATTTTTATTTCTATAAATAATCTACTAAATTGCACGCGAATAACATTTGTGAACTTTAAGGCTTTTATAAAAATTACTTCAGATTAATAATTTTTTTTTTTTACTATATAAAATATTCTAGCCTTGATGCGTCAATTTTAGTTGAACCATGTGAGTGTAATTTTAGAACAGTATTTGAACAAAGTATTTTATTAAATCCTACAAAGTCCGGGACGTTGAGCTGCTCTCCTGTGTACCGTGCACAGAGAAGTATAAGGGTGGTATCCCTGTAAGGCCTGCACATAAGGGATGGACTCTTGCGACGTACGTAAGACGGATAATCTCGTTGTATGAGATTGTGGGGAGCGCCTCGGGATGGAAATCGCTTCGCTCTTTGCAAAGCTGCGCAAATAAAATCAAATGTCCATAGCGATATATACAGGGTGATTTCGATCTTCAAAGCCCGTTGGCGCGACACGTAAATTGTTATTCCCCAGATCTTTCGACACGTGCATCTCATTCGCTATGTGGAAAACACAATACAGTAATACCCTGCTTTACGCGAGGGATGCGTTTCGGGAAAAATCGCGTTAAGTGAAATTCGCGTATATCGGGATTTACTATAAACATACATGCATAGTCAAAACTTAATACAAAAAAATACGAATCATTTGAATTAATCACTTTAATTCTAAGAACACTTACATGTTATTTTTACTAAAAAATACATATATGTATTGTCTTTTGGGTAGCTGTTTTTGATTGTTAAGAGAAGTCAATGACTACATTATGTTCATACACATTCTAAAAATAATAAATTCGCGTAATGCGAGGCATTTTAACGCGAAACTTGAAATTAACGTAACAGTGAAACCGCGCATGACGGGGTCGCGTAAAGCGGGGTATTAATGTATTGAAATAACTTTAGTGACATACACAGGATGATTCTCATTTTACAAACTTAAATCTTCTGTATATGTATTGTCTGATAAACTGCGTATATATTGTTTGATGAGTATTAAAATTCAAAAGTTTTCAAATCAACACTGCCTGAAGCTGAAAATCACAATTTTAAATAATTTATTAATACATTTCCAATTTGATTAAAAGCGACAACGCTCGACGGAGATTTATTCCGCAACTCTGCGGCCGAGTCACAATGCGCCGGAATCGCAGTTGAAAAAACGCGATAAGGCTGTCTGCTTATACACAACACGAGCAGAGCCAACAGGTCGCTCTCACTCCCAACCCACCAACGAATTGCAACAACACATCGCCACTAGTTATCTCATTAGATAATCCGCCGTTTTGTATGCAATTCCGCCGAAAAAAAATGGTCTGCAACAATATTTTGTGCGGTCAAAACCCTTTGCAGAGATCACGACACAACTGACAACCAACCAAAAAATTATCACTAGCTATTTTATTTTTTATAAAATACCCTTTTCGAGCTTCTTGACGTGTTCAAATATGAATCTCCGATCCAATTATAAACAATACCTTCATTATATTCAACGAATCAGGGGAATTCTGTCTCAAATGCTACGCTGGTAATTTTACTGTGCATCATATGTGAGACATGGACACTATTCGTTTTTGTTTTGTGTTAGTTATAATTAGAAATATTTTATTCACAACAAATGTTCAAAGCGGTGATCTCGGTCGGCTAAACCGATTTTATTTTTTTTAGTTCGATACGACACGGGAACATCAAATTTGTGAATGCAAAAACATTCGCTAAATAGTTAAATTCCACATAAATAAAGGCACCATCTTTTCTAAGTCTAATTCGCTTGCAAAATTAATTTAATTAGAAGTTCACATACAATTTCCAGCACCACAGTTTAACGTTAATTGTAACAGTTCTCTAATCCAAACTTTATAATTATCGCTAGGCTAGGGATAACGATGTTCTTCACTCTAGCAACACATAATTATATAATATATTACGTTTATTCTATTTTATTTTAACGAAAGCGTGGTTCAGACGATATACAATATATTTTAAGGAAACGATTCCCTCACGAAACGACGAGAAAAATCTTCAAATTCGCGACACAAGTGGGATTTGAACTCCGTTTTCGTAGTCTATTCATATACTAAGGCCCTGTACTTTCGAGTGCAAATAGTTTGCCAGTCACAGTAGTTAAATTGGTTACAACATCTTACTGCGATAGCCGTGAGGATGTGGGTTCAAAATCAATTAAATTCACAAATAATTCAAGGATTTTTTACTCATAAGTGAATCCCTTACCCGAAAAACACATTGCGTACACAATAAACTTGTACGGGTAAAAATGCGGATTTATTTAAATAATGGTATTCCACGATAGTTTAACAGGAAAACGCAGTGCCGCAAGAACATATATGAAGCCGGAATATAAAAAAAACATTTTGTGGTTTGAAAAAAATAACCAACCAGTTTCGACTTCTCAGGTCAAGGATTCTATAGTTTCCTTGTCAGATATATGCAAATGGAGACGTGTTTATCAGTTCATTGGTGATAAATTCTTTATACTTGCAGTAAAACATTTACAGGACTTATTATAACTACCAGCTTGAAAATCTAAAGCTACTTGTACATTAGGCCAATCTTTGAAAAACGGGACGTTTCATTTTTGAAATTGTGCTAGTCAAATTTTTATTTTTACTTCAATACAGTACAAAGTGTTCAACCATTTATAGCTTAATTAAATACTTATAATTTATTATTAATTAATAATATACTATTAAAAAATATCGTTTCATTGTATGCAACAATATCAAATGGAATTTTATAAAATGCAAAGTTACTTTTCCAGTTATTAGTCAAGTTCAAACAATGTCGCATTTTATGGTATTGATTTTTTTCTAGTTTATATATTAAAATATAAATTAAATTGTTAAGAAATATCTTTGACATTTAAAAAATCATTATGAACTGTAATGAATAATAACGATAATTAAATGACATTGTCAATTACACTATACAAAGTTGCTTCATAAGCATTAATTAAAACTATATTTTAATCTGATAATAAATTTATTAAGAATCTGCGAATATTTTCAGAAAAGTTTATTAACATTGAATGACCTTAATATATTTTTTTTTTCATAAAAAGTCCCAGACATGAATTAAGATTAACTATTGTCGATTTAAGGAATTGATTGCTTGTGTAACGATGATCCATTTTGTATGTTTATTTGATCAAAAATATATCGATTTAACATTTATCAATACTCGTTGAACAAATGATAAATCATAGTTCTCCTTAAACTATATTATATATATATATATATATATTAAAAATACATACAATTTACAAATATTTTTTAAAAAAGAATAGATAAGTTCTCATAATAAATAATACCAAGGCCGCAAAGACTCACCGGGGAGCCGGGAAGTCCTTGGGGAAGACCCGGCGTGCGGGGCCTCCGTACAAATATGCGATGGAAAACTTATACATTTTCATCTAAATTTTATTATACCGTACCACAAATAATTTTCACGAAGCCTTGAAATTGTTTTTCCCTCAGAGACGCCTCGTTCTCCCCATCCAAGGCAATCGGTCTGTATGTTTGTTAACCCACTTTAAAAAGTGGTCTTACGACGAAGAGCGCAACACTTGATTTCATTTCAGCCTTGCTTCTTGTTAAAATCAACAAAAAATCCGATGATATACTTAGTCCGTAATTATTTAAAGACGTTTGTACCGTAAACAACGGTTAATGATTCAGACACCACCATCGACAGCCAAATTTATTATTATTCCATTAAGCCAGCATAATATCAAAATTTTACCAAAACAAACAATCCGAAAATGATATAATAAATTGGGCGATTACATACGCCCAATTAGTCGAATCGATGGCAAAAAACCGAGATGGGAAAAAAAAATCACGCGAAAAAAACCGACCGCGTCTTATCGATCAATGGACGGAGATAATCGGCTCGCCTCTGACGTCATTCGGATCTGTTATACGCGCGTGACGTCACAGCTCGAGGAGGTCTGACAAAAACCACTCGATTGAGTAAACAAAGCTGATTGCCTTTCAATGCCAGCCAATCGAGATTCCCAGCAATGGCCGAGGAGGATGCGCTGGAGAGATACGAGAATATTGACGATCGGAGAGAATTGCGATGGTTATAAGATATTTTGGAGTTTCAAGAGGAGTAGTAGTTATTCTTCTTCATCGTGTGCCTCTCCTCAGAGGAGATTGGCGATCATTTCGCTGAGCATGTGCTCATGCTTTCCAAGGGGAAAACAGTATAGTGGGTCCTCCCACACTGCAGTTTTATTATAAATGAGTATTGCTGCTGCCCAATAGCACAATTATATAATCCTTTCCTTACAAAGCTCTGGCGTTTAGATCTGATACTCCTTTTGCGGCAGCCGCCCCAACTTTGATAATATACTTCCAGGGCACATCCCTCTACAATCATTCCAAGTCCACTACTCTATTACCGATCCTTTACACACGCTCAGAGTTCAGAATGGCAGCCATGCACAAGCAACTAGTAGTTATAGAGAAGGAAATTTTAATACACTAAAATACGCAATTTATTGCTTTCAAGAAACATGACGTTTGGGTAAAATTAAGAAACTGTTAGATATTTAAAATAGTTGTTATAAAGAAGCCAATTATAATATTTTACGCGTATTTTTGTGAAAGTATTAAGAATGTTGACGTTTGACAGAATTCAAAGAAACGTGCAAGTTTTTTTTTTTAAACAACCAACAACTTTACAGTTTTACAAGTTGTACTCAAGATTCAAGGTTTAAAACTCACATTTGCTGGCGGTAAAAAAATATACAAAAAGCATTAAATGCCTAAGTACGTCAATAATAAAAAAAAAACCTCAAATAATTCAAGTTAAATAAACGTATTATTTAAATGGCCATTTACAGTCGATGACTTCAGGAGGCGTGCTATTCATATTTGTTAGCAAATACCAAGCTGTTAAATGTGTCACATATTTTTTATTAAACGTTATATCGCTAACGCATGATTTAATTGACATATTCTATAATAAATGTTATTTTTAATACTTTGAAAAAAAACGTAGAGAAATTTGTTTTTAACCGCTTCACAATAAGCGTTCAATTGAATCAGAGTTTCGGAATTCGGGAGTAAATCAACGATTTTGACAATTACGAGCATGGACGTTAGTTAAAAGAGAATAAATTAATGAATGAATCGATTCTTGATAATTCATTCCACAATAATCGCAGAGAATTATGCACAGATGAATCGAGTTTCCGAATGAATCATCAAAAGGATAGTATATAATTAATAGTTTTAAAATACCGAGAATTATCGAATTAGAAAATCTGTCACCTCTGTCGTAGATTCGGTTCGGGAAACTTAAAAATATATTATCGGCGTATATTATCGCTCAGCTTCGCACTGGCCATAGAGACACACGCTGAGCATTCACTAAACATTGATCTTTGGATCGAGAGATAATCTTATTCTCTGATCCTTGCATATTCTATGCCGAGTGTGGCTCGACATCGCATTTCTCCACTATAGAGATAACACGCATTATACTTTGATGATTACTCTGAAAGTACTTTTTCTGACTTTCGAAGTCCGTAAAATGGCAACGAATATTTTTAACAATTGTCTGAGAGGATATCTTGTGTATGATAAACGTAATAATAAGCATCTTTTTCTTTTCGCGGGGGTTCTTTTGATCCGAAGGGTTGGCTGTATTTTCCAGTTCACCGTGGATTTTTCAGGCAGTCGGCCTATTCCGATTTGTTTCTGGCAACACTTCCAAAGCCAATAGGCTATAATGAATGATTAAATAATAAAGGATAAATTATTTAACCTCTGGCAGAGATTGGAGCGGGAACGATTAATGCCGGAGGGAGAAAGAAGTAGCGATGGCGTTCGTCGTGACGTCACTGCGTGGCCAGCAATTAAAGGCACGCATTCATATTATACAATTATTATATATTTTTATGCATAGTCGTAATTAAAATCTTGCATTTGCAATGTCTTTTCAACGAACGATTCGCAGTATTTATTTTCGAGGCGCAGATGGGATTCGAACGCACATCCCCTGGTAAGGCCAGTCGCCTTATTTCTTACCACTGCTATGGGGTTGTAAATGAGCGATAATATTTATACAGTACATATTTATAGGAAAATACTTAAAATACCATGGGTTGACGGAGTCACAGAATGCGCAAAGAAAGGGAACTCCTGACGAAGGTATAAAAGCGTAAGATATCTTATTTTGACCATATTTTCAGAAATACCATATACTCGTATAGCATACGGGAAAAAATCCAGAAGGAGAATACATATTTGATGATTTGCGATAAATCTTGGCTTCGTGAATATTATGTTAAAATACTTAGGTTTGACTGTTTTACGATGACTTAGTCAATCTAACGTGTACACAGTGTTCTGGCAGTGAATAGCAAACACACTGTAAATAAATCATTATTTTGTACAAGTACTCGGTAAATATCCTTATCGGCTTCCTTTATTATTCCTTGCAGCCGGCGGTCGCGTATGTTTGACTGATAATACATTTATCCACTTATCAGTGGAACAGTCCGACAGTTTGCCGTTGGTAAGCCGCTCTACACATGCAGCAACAAATCGCGACAACAAACAACTTTGCAATAAAAAAAAAAACGACACAAAAAGGTCAATTTGTGTCAATCTAGATTCAACGATCAATACAACCTAATTCAGCCGATGTTTTATTTTTAAGGCTGCGAGTCGCTGGAAGACTGTGATAGCATCATCGATGCATACTTTTTTCAACACGTTTGTTTTTTTAACATGGAGTACAACAAATTAAACCGGTCTTCGGTGGACTGCTAATCGCTTTTCAGCGTAACCGTTCTTTCGGAACCCGGCCAAATTGGTCGACGTCACAATCGCGGAGTTCCAGCACCGATTCCCGCGAAGTCTCGTCATTCTGTGACGATGCCTCGATGATTGCAAAAAACAATGGGGAGTTGCGGTTTGTATTGTTCTATTGCTGAGGTGTAGTGTGACAGCCATCGGACTCAAGGTCGAGGCGATTTACTACTTCTCCCTGGGCATGCAATTTCAGGTGCCCAGGGATACCTTCTCCTGCTACAGCAACGCCAGCAAGGCTCCAAGGACACGAGAAAAACGGAGCTGAAGACCACGATGAGACACTTTCCGAGGCGGAAACGCTGTCTCCATAACTCAGGGGTAGCTCATGCCACATGCATGGTCCCATTCTCTACAGATTGTCGCAGGCCATTTTTTTCAGCGAAGCCTGCGTTATCGCATAAATTAACGAAATAAAAAAAAGGGTTGAGTAGTGGCAATTTGTCGGTCGGTTGTCAGTTGTGTCGCGACGCGTGTAAGGAGCTTCTTTTATCATCTTGTCATTAGCAAAAGTTAACTTGACCCAATTTCCACACTCACGACATGCGTCACGTAGGGACCTATAAACGGAATTAGGTTTATTTTACCATTTACGTAATGTTTTCTGTGCAAATATATTCATGGTTTATTTAAGATTGGTACTCCAATGTAGATGGGAATAATTTCAGTCTGTTTTAGTGATCGATTATTTTCTAAGTACCAATATTATATTGCCTATAAATAGTTTATTTTAAGTAAGTTAAAATAATTGATGACAGCAGTATGAGTCTGAACGAACACGATAGACGAGCAAAACACACGAACATGACTTTTTATAAAGATTTGGGCGTTCAAATAATCGCTGAGCCTGCAGATTGCTTTCCTATCAACTAATGGATACATAAGAGATGAAATGATTGATTGATACACGTGAGAAATCTCGTGTGCTGTCTATTTTTATTCATATTAAAAATAATACTTTTAAAAATATATTTTCTGTGTATAAGTTTTATATATAAAATCTCTAATCATACGTTAAAAAACACCTAGTTTTTAATTAGAATACTAATGATAACAAAATTCATTTAAAGATAATTGCATCATGTTATTTATAGAAAATTTATCTTTTATAACCTACGATTCTCACTAATAACCAATTATTAATATTGATACAAATATGCTTATCGAATGAAATGACATAAGCGTGTGATAAAAAATACAAAATGTTTATTAGTGAATACCGCAAATAACGTTAAAATATAATATTTTTAATACTCTGTGGAGATTAAATATATCAAAATTCACCGCACGCCCCTGGTGAACGTTAATTCAATTGTTCAACTCATTTAGTACAAGAAGTATAATTAGAAGCAGGTAAACATGACATTGGCTAACTTTATCACACATGTACTAATTTTTCTTACGCAAAGGTTGACATACAGATATTAATAACTCCGTGCAAATAGGAATAGGCTCAAACTAATGCCCTTTTTACTCGAAAAAACAGTGAAGGCATGAAAAACCGAGGCAGGGAAGGCTCGTGAAAGAGACAATTTCATAATTTACCCACAAAACCTAACCTGCATTCGTCTAGAGCCCCGTCTAATTACCATACCATCAAACTTAAACATACTAAGCTTACTGAAATGGTAGGTCTACTTTTCAAGCAATTTATTCGAGTTTTTTGCAAATCATTCGGTTGTAGTTTATTAAAAAAAAAAAAAAAACTAGTTACATGTAATTTGCGACAATGGCTGGAACTGGTCACCAATCTCCTCTGAAGAGAGGCACCTCAAGAAGAATATGTTCGTCCAATACGGCTCTGACTGATACCGCGAAATATTTTTTTTTAGCTGTTTGATATTTTTTTATAAGTAATACTCCCAATCACAAAAAGAAATTCAACAAGACCGAAAGGACATATATACTCAATAATGATTTAGATTACTATCTTTAGTTTTTATAGAGCACCTGTGTATTTTAGACCTCTTCGGTCTTGTGCAGAAGTATTGACCTCGATTTGATTCATAAAGAAGAGTTAATAACAATCATTAAGACTCACTTTCAACCATATTTGCTACTTTTCTCTAAGTGAAAGCAAAAATAGTAAGTTGGAAAATATTAGTTCAAACACTTTAGCCTAGTTTTGATTCCCGAGATAAAATTGGTAACAATTACAGGCAAGTCTTTTTACATGAACCTGCTATTTTGAACCTGTCTCAAGCTGTCGATTTTCATACTTGTTACAAATTTATAAAGATAGCAGAAAAGCAGTAAATACTTTATGGGAGTGTAAAATTACAAGTAAAAATATACCTTGAATAGTGAAAGTATACAATAATTATAAAAAAAATAATTTCATTACAAAAAAATATACATTATTTATTTACCCGTTTAGATATAAGTTTTTCTATTATAGTTATACTATCTAGATTTATATTGTTTAATTTAAAAAAATAGTTACTTATTGAATGGCTTTGTGCTCTTTTTTGTTATGCGATAAACAGCTTAAAAAAGGGCTATACTTATAGACCCCTCATATTTCCATAATTATTAATAAATATATAAAAATAATAGCAATGCGCAGTGTTATATTATTCATTAGTAAATGTCAAATGTAACTCCTGCTACGTAACCTGTTATTCTGGAGCTGTTCCGAAGCTTTGGTACTCTTTCTGTAACAGATAGGAACACCTTGAAGGTGTCCATCTCTTGTGATAATTTACTTATTAAATACAAAATTAATTTATTCAAATACTAGTTTATATTTCAAAGAACTGGCAGTGTAGTAAAAGCTAGTGATTTTTCGTGAGCTTGGCACCAGCAGAGACTGTCACTCCCGAATCGAAATCTCACTAAAAATCGGAAAATGAAAGGAACGATTCACACGTTATAGTAACGATTATATAATACATTACAGTGCCCGTTGTATTTTTTATTTATTTTAATCTGCATAAAAAATTAATACGTACATCATATTGTTCGGCAATCGCTCTACGGAGATTTGCACGAATTGCCGGGAATCGGACCCGAGACCCTCGGGTTCAACAAAATCGCTAAATCTTACAAAATTTATCGATTATTTTTGCCCATCATCGTGTGCCGACGCTCGTCGGTAGCTCTCGGCGTACCGATGCACGCAGATTGATAATTAATAAAATATCTTCGGTAAAGGTTAGGTTTGCTGCGAAATTCATTTTATTCGTTGTATCGCTTAATATGCACTCATCGAGCACGAGAGAGATGCATGCTTGCTAAACATTTACAAACATGCATGGTGATAAATCTACGAAAGAAGGCGGTCATCTGGATATCCCAAAGAAGTACACGACGTGTCCAATGTTTTATTACAATGCGAGTACAATATGCAGGTAGGATTAAATATACGATCAGGGCACGGAGTGGTCAGAACTGAACAGACATACCGTCATATTATTATTGCAAGAAAATAATAATGCGTTGAATGGATTTGATTTTGAATGCAGATCACATCGTTGTAGCGAGTGTTGTTTTGTTTTTTGGCAAGAAGCTGGGGAAACGGTCGCGGCCGGAGCGGGGCGGACGGGGCAGACGGGCAGGCGGGGCTCACCTCAGTCTTGGTGATGCGGTGGCGAGCCAGCTTGACCACGGCGAAGTTCCCCTTGCCGATGGTCCTCTCGATGTCGTAGAAGCCCACGCGGATGGGGGTCTTGCTCGCCCGCTCCCTCTCGGCCATGGCGGAGGGAGGACCGCTCACGTCCGCCGACGCGAAATCTTCCGAGCGCACGGAAACGAGGACGAACACGGCTCCGGCAGCCTCACATACATTTTGCACACACCGCTGTCATTGTCTCGTGCAGTCGATCGATCCCGCGGCACCGGTCGCCGGGAGTGAGCCGTATTATCGCACGATTCGTCGTATCCTGGAGCTCCGCGAGTTCTCGGGCCGGTGGAGCGGCCTACATGTCAGGAGCGGGCGGGGCGCTGGGCGGGGCGCTGGGCGGGTCTCATGGCCGCAGTGCCGAGCCGAGGGTCCGCGGCGGGGCCGGCTGCATCTGCATCTGCATCTCGAGCCGGACTGACTCCCGGTGACGTCTCCGCTCCGCTGCGGGCAGGGGCGACTGGCGGGCCCGCGCGCTCCGGCCGCTCCGCTCCGCCCGCTCGGCCGCTCCGGCCCGCTCGGCGGCGGACTCGCCCGACGATTGCCGATCTCGCCCGAGCGGAAGGAAAGTCCTGCCGCTTCGTCGTACTCGTTCGATTTCTACTTTTCAAAAAATTACTTCCGACATGTAGTGTACAAAAATGATAACGGTCGTGCCCGCCCTCCCGTCACTCTTCTTTCGTAATTTTTTTTAAATTTATTCACGATAAGTATATCACGCATGCCGGTGCATCGAATCGTTCAGAAACGAATGCTAGAGTTTTCGTCATTTTCATTTGCAGCACCCGGAGAGGGAGTATACTAGCGCCGCCGTGAGCAAAACTTGTTTTTTTTTTAATTTCATCCGAGCCGCAAACCGATGAACCGCCGTCCGATATTGCAGCTGTCCGTTTTGCCATGCGAGATGGCTGACGGTTGCTATGACACCGTTTTGTTGATATTGACTTTAAAATTACAAAAAACTGAATACTAATCTGACTCATTGACTGTGTTAAAATCTGCTGTGGAATTTTCTTTTAATTAATTCTGCTAATAAATTTCAAAACTGGGAAGCTCATTCACTGGCAATAAAATTAAAGTTAGAAACTTACAGGACCTCGGTGTCCCTTTCTTACATTAGTACAAGTAATTTCAAACTGAAACCACCGCAATTATTACAATTTTTATGTCGCCGTATGCAGTAATCCATCCTCCAGTCCTTCCTTAGGATGCTGTAAACTGTCAAACCTATCTCCAGAGATATTTTACTCTGCTAGCAAGAGATTGAGGTGATTTCAGACCGTTGGGGTAAAGATAATTTAAAAAAACAGTAGCAAATAGAAGTTTATGTTCATATATTGTGTATAACACAAAAACATTTTGTACAATATTGCAAACAAGTTTAATCATAACAATAAAATAAAACCAAATGGTTTTGGAGACTACGTTTATTTTGCTTATAGCGAGAGCTCTTTCGCCGAACACGGCATCTTCAAGAGTCTTGAAGATGCCGTGTTCGGCGAAAGAGCTCTCGCTATAAGCAAAATAAACGTAGTCTCCAAAACCATTTGGTTTTATTTTATTGTTATAAAATGGAGTATTACAAAATAAATACCAGTTCCATTAAGTTTAATCATAGCTATAGATATATCACTGCTTTTCCAGAATATCTTTATTCAATATAATGATACAATAATTTAATATTATATGAATAGTACATTTATGTAATTTAATTTTTGGGCTATTTTGTTCAGATGCGGACTCCACGCTATTCAATAGTTTATGCTAGCGTTTTGAATGTTTCAAAATAAAATTTACAACACTCAAATTGAAACATCGACATTCACTAATAGGATTGACTTGGCACGATTAATTAATGTATCATCGTAATATAACTGCCATACTATCGTTAGTGCTCTGACAGATATTTAAACTAATTCAGTATATTATGTAATTATTTATAATTTTTCATGACCGGATTTCAATCTGGATGTTTTATGGACCTGACCGCATCAGAACTGGACACAAAACAATTAATACGAGAATATTTTTTAACCAGCTTAGACGGTGGTAAAAAGTTATCAACCACAAAGACATGTTAAAAAATTTTCTTGGTTCTGAAGTGAGAGTTCAGACATTTTTGAGTGTGTTACTCTAATTTCCAACAAACATCTGGTTGCTGTCTTATCATGCGATCAGGCCCTATATATACTGTTAAAAGATAAAATTTAACTTGTGATAAAAGATGAAATGTAAGTGTTGAGGAGATACCATTTACTCAATGCTACATACGATAATTTGGCATTTAAATGATGATATGTATACTAAAATTTAATTTAAGCACACATGTACATAAAAAAATGCATCACATCAATCATTAGCTTTCATTTAACATAATGGTTTGTATGCGTATTAGTAACTTTTCAATATTTATTCTGAGCTTAATATTACATCCAAAATTCATATAAAAAACCTTTGTATATATTCAAGTCACATATATCCTCTGCCAATATTATAATTTTAGCCAGTCTACAACCACACTTAATATGAATCGGAGGTCACGAGTGCAAGAAGCCAATTTGTAGAAAACTATTGTTTGATGACAAATATACTCTTTTTTTTTTGCTTATTTAAAAGTTATCTTTTACCACAAAAAAGATATAATGAATTTAGTTACTATTCAGGCTTGAAAAGTACAAAGGTTTAGATAAAACAATCAGATGCAAACCGAGAGTAAATATTGCAAAATTCACTGAACATTTTATAAAAAACTCTAATAAAATATGTTAAAGGTAAAAATAGATCACACATTAATGTCTATCTCACTCTCTTACATTTTAATGAGTTCCCCGGTGAAAAAGACCTCATATTTACAATTTGTCAATTTAAAAGTATTATTGCAGTAAACAACCATCGTCATGTCCCATTGAGACTGTGGACATTAGACAAAGTGAATCCCATTACGAATGTCGTTAAAATGAGTCCAACGCGATTGTTAACATCATGAAAATAAAAACATCTCAAATAAAAACAAATTCTTATGATTATCAGTGATTCTTTAACATACATAACAAAATTAGCATTGACACTTTTAAGTCCCTATAAAAATCACACTACCTGTACAAGTTAAATATTCTAATTAAACCGATGGTAAATGTGCGAAATGTTCAATTTATTTGCTGTTCGGTAAACATGATTACTGCAAATAACCAAAATAACACGCTGTGAACAACAACCAATACATTTATTATGTACCAGTAAATTTAATTTAAATAGATTTAAAACCAAAAACATTTTTACTTCACATTATTTAATTATAGGTCTGTAAATTGATTCTACAAATAACATTGCGTGTATATTTTTTTCTCAACGGCTGTGGAAATTATGGAAAAACCTGCATTAATTTTTATATTCTTTATAGATTATCATATAACGTGAAGAAAGAAATCTTATTGAATTAAATCTATTTGAAATTGAACCTCCACACAGATGAAAGTGCAGTTATACAATTACAACTGATTTTCTTCTAAGAATAATGGGAGTGCTGTGAGAAACCATGGATTATTATAACATATGAATTCTTACCCAGTCTTCAGTTAGCGTGACATTTGATTCGAAAGTGAAACGTTCATTATCTCTATTTTCTTTGGCAATTATTCACAAAGAAAACCAACATAAATGGGAATATTTATAAACTGAATAGATATTTTTATATCATATAATTAAAAAGAAGGTTGCTATACTTGACTAGGACATTTCATAAACACACAAATAATTAACTTCTGAAAATGTTAATTTGATACATCACATGTTTGACAATATACAATTGCAAATAACAAATGATTGCTGTAAAGTGCAATGTCTTCCCAAATATACGCTTAGGAAACACAGATCAAGAATTTCAACGGCGAAAAGGTTAAAACATTTGAAGAAATTATTTATTAAGCCTCAGAGACAAAAGTCTAGATAGGCTGGTGGTTAGACAGCACAATCACCAGTTTTACAGTACCCTATATTGGGGAGGATCATGTGAATGATAATGATGTTCAGCAGGGCATGTTGGTAGCTGTTTCTGAACAAGGCAAAGACTTGAGCTATGCGCCAGAGTAGAAATCAATGCAACAAAAGTGATCAATTAAAAATCGTTAATCTATTTAAATTCAGGCCACAGAATGACAATATACGACATCACACTTCACATGATCATAGTTTACGAGTTCTTAACACCTTAAAAGTCTCCCTAATTCTTTGCAATAAAACGAAAGCGCGATACACGGTGTCAACTTTTGAGCATAAATATTATTTGACCGCACATATCCAAACAAAGTGATTGTAAGTAATTATTAGACAAATTTGTGATAATTTTAAAAAACAATCAGACTGAATGTCATGGTATAGTGAAGACTGGGAGATAAACAAAATGTGGATATGTCTCTCGATTGCATATTAACTCTTGAATTCAGATTTATAAATGGAATTTAATCATAAATAAAAAATAAATTACATGATGTGTCTAAGGCTGGTTTCCTTTTGAGGCAATTTGACTCAACAATATCAATTCTAGTGGGTAGGCCTAGTTGGAACCGGCGATTTGACATGCAGGCCTCCACTCATTGCTTTATAAAGTCGTGCACACGCATTCCCTGCGCATCGTCACTAAGGCTCAAGCCTTCGCTCCTTAGGAGTCTTAGGGTTAAGCAAGAGTACGAAGCTGTTATGCAATGTACCAAGAACAAGCAAGATTTAGGCTATGGCTAATATTTAGTGATTTTGCTTTAATTTATCCAAAAATAGAATATGAAACTTCAACATGGAATTATGCATTAAAAGAAGGTATTATAAAGTATAAATTTTCTAGATTTAATTTAAATAGAATACAGATTCACACCCCTCAAGAACTTTTGCAGTATCAATACATTTGTTTGTGAATTATTATTAGTACAGCATAGTACGGTCATAAAGTTGTCTAGAAGGAAAACCAGTTTTAGATCATACGAATCACCTACTTTCGATTCTACATGCACTTAATATGAAATTTATAAATGAAAATTTATGCACAGTAAAAATATACAATATACAGGATTTCAAAAGTGACACAATTCAAAGATTTAAAGTTTTTCCTGTAAAAAATTTAATAATATTTTCACATACAAAATTACAAATCACTATTTTCATTAAAAGATTTTTATTAAATTATCAAAATATGCCGCGATAGTAACCTATATATTTAACTTTCTTATATGCCAGTAAAATTCAGTAGTAAAATATATTATATTAAGTGTGTGCAAAATTAAAGCAAGAGATGAAATTGTTTTTTTAAAACAACCAAAACTGTTAAAACCACTCAACCAAATTCCAATTATATCTAATAAAGATGACTGACTACATACTGAGCAAAAGTGCCGACAGAGATGAAGCAACTGATTGCACAAGCAACAGTATAGCTTCATGTGAAAATGGGTCACTACCTAGGAAGCATTTACCCAAGCTGATTAAATAAAATGTGAACATGTGAACACAATTACATCTTGTTCCTTGCGCAGTTTGCAATAAATCGCTTTTACGTTGTTTAATGACAATCTGTGTTTTTATGAAACTACTATAGTCGATAAATGTTAACTTACATTTTCAATAAATATTTTTGATATTTTGGATGACTTGCAGTACACCATAAATCTTTGTATGGAAAATACACATCACTTTTTCAACAAAGCCAAAAATATATTATAGGCTTACCCCGGGTTAAGACCACATCGTAATAATACTACTTTATTTATACAATCAAATATGCTGACAGTTTATCTCACGATATGTCCAAGCGCCCCGATGTTGCATCTGATTATTTAGAATTATCTCTCAAATCAACCCATTTCTATATTTTGCAATTGTTTTTTCTAAAATTATCAACAAAAGTGTGGATCTGCCAACCATAAAATCAATATTATAATATATGTAATAACGAATATAACGCTATAGAGTGAATGGGTGATCAGAGAAATTTTTATTTATTCATTTTTTATTTAAGGCCAATTGGTTTTCACATATTTGAAAAATTACATTATTGACAAAGGAAAAGTAAAATTACTGAATTCCCATATGATTAAAGTGTAAGTTGAGCATTAAAATCACAATGTTTGAATAACTTGATTAAATAAGTAACGCATAAGAAATTATAGTATCAATGACAAATATATTTAAAATTCGTTACTGTAAAATTATTATGTGGTCATTTCTTCTCCGTCGATGATACAAAATTGAAGCCAGAGAGCTAATTATTTCATGGAAAACTAGTTGGCTACATAAGGTATAGGTCTGTGACAACCACACACCCTTTTTATACATTAACATACCTACATGGTTGCTGTACCGTTTTAAACTTTATTTAAAGATTAAATAATTAAGAATCTAATAGCAAAATAGTGGCCTGGTAGCTTAGTGATTAAAACAGCAATCAATGAACTCTAGAATTATGAGATAGATCTCCATTCGAGGCACACTGTTTTTTTTTTTAGTTGGTAATGTTCAATTTCAAGCCCTGTGCGAAGAATGCTGACACTAAGTAAATATACATGTTTTCCAAAAACACAAAAAAAAAAACAAAATTTAGAAAGAAAGAAATTGTGGCCATAACCCAGGATATCTAGTCTATTTATAAAGTTTCTACGAGCGACCCTGCATATCTTTGACGTAAATATACTGATCCAGCATACAAAATTAAGAATGCACTCTCTAGCTACACGAATGATGGACATTTACCTAATATTTCACATAATATACAACATAGTCAAATAAACTTGATGATTTTTCACGATTTGCTGGGATTAAAACGAGCAGCAACTTTAGTTGTAGAGTAGTCATCAGTGAGTGGATACGGTTTTATCTCAGCCACAGTTTAAGTCGCAGCGCATCCACTCCATTCAAATAGTAGCGGAACAGTCGCTTGTCTCGGACAAAGCCCAGATTCTCGTAAAGTCTTAACGCCGGCTTATTTGTTATTTCCGTTTCTAAGACGACTTCATCAGCATCGTCAGAGACCATCACCTGAAATATTAAAACAGACACATCAAAAACAGTCAACTGAAAACACTAGCATTATAAGAATTTACAACTTTACTCTAGCAGAATTTGTCTTCAATATGATGAGAGCATGAGTCTATACACTTAGAATCAATTTTTATTACTTTAGATACTAAAATATTTCAAAATAATAATTTCAAATTATGCACTCAAGCAAATAAAAGTTATGAACATAACAGAATGGCAATGATTTTGAAGGAAGACATATGCATGTGTGGCTTTAAATAATGAATATGCTCTTTATTGTAAGTGCAGATGGGCCTGTTCTATCGAACTAAACTAGCCGAGTCTAACTTAACCATTGCCAACCAGCTTTAGAAATGACTCCCCTGTTGAGGAGCATAAACTTGAGGAACTACATAAACCATACTAATAGCTTCATGTAAAAATCTTAAAATATGCATTAATGAATTTTTTTTAATGCAAATTATTCACTTTAAGTATACGTTCAAAATTGAGAAACATAAAATGCCAGTAGACATACATCTCCATTAATATTGCACAAATAATTAACTCAGTGCATTTATTGCAGGCAGCCATGCTTTATATTAATTTATGCTGATTTTAATTTACATTTTGGTTGATATAAATTCAAGTAAGAATTGTAATGTGCAAGAATAATATAGATATTAGTTATATAGTGATGTCACACTTTTGTCAAGTGTCATCAACTAAGGAAACAAAAAAGGTTGATTGCATAATTAATTACTATTGTACTGTCAAAAAAAACATAAATTGATAAGAGTTAACAGATAATCAATTGTAAAGCAAACGAGTTAAATCATGCACGTCCCATGCTAAAATAAGAAATTATTCTTACCGTTATGGCCTGTCTTACGAGATGAGACCCGATTTTTCTTTTCCTATATTTTTCATCGACAGCTAACATTGCGATGTATCCCCTCTTGACTTTTTTTCTATGAATGTCGAGTTTACAAACGATGGCACCGATACACGTGTCGTTGTGCATGGCAAGAAAACAGAGCTTCGGCCAATTATGAATAAAATATCTATAAGTATAAATAGAGTACGGTTCGGACAGCCCCTTTTGAATGAGCCTCATGATGTCTGCCATCTGGAGCTCAGAGCGATAGGATTCAAACTCTACAGGCCCGTGAGTAGCACAATTGGCTTCTTTACAATCTGAGCATTCAGCGATCACAGGCGAGACAGATATAACATTGCCATCGTCTTTCGATGACTCTACGGTTTTATTTGATAAATCTACATTACTTAAACTAACATTAGCCAATTCCTTTTCGTTAGCGACATCGTCGAGTCTCTTGCAATTGTCTATACTATCGTGATTATCGTTATTTTTACTAAGATTTTCTTCACTATTGGTAGAGTGAACACTTGACATTCCATTCGTGAGTCCATTGTTTGGATGTAAGCTCACTTTATCTTTGAAATCATCCATAACTTCCTCCATACTCGCATTGATGACAGAATTATTTACATTTTCGACGGATTCTTTGGTCTTTTTTGACTTTTTCTTCGAGCAAACTGACTTCTTCATTTTTGGGTCGGAATTTGCCCCGTCACTGTTCGTGATATGCTCCATTTCTTCAGTGTTCGCGAATCCAATTTATAATAAAAATAGTATCCCTCGTGTATGAGCTCACCAGATTAGTTTCTATTGGGATATTTTGACTATCTAGACTTCCATCGGATGCGTGAATTGCCATCAGGTCGCAAAAGAGCGGACATCTTGTTTTTGTTCGAAGATTGATAAGTTTATTCTTGGTCAATACAACGTCAATAAATATTATTATACATAACCGTACATCAAATTATTAACAAAACAAAACAATTAACCATCTCGGGTAAAAATGACATGAAAATTGCTATCTAATTTTTCACAACTTAACCATATCCACATTGTAGCAAAATTATTGCCATAAACAAAATTTATGTTTCCCTTTCAAACATCTGAGCCGGATCGATTAGTTTTAAAAAAGTTTATAGCTGTTGAATACTGGCGAGAAATGTCAATCTGTCAACAATCATAAGTATTTAATTTACCTCAGTCGGTTAAATGTTATTTTTACATTATTGATGGATTTACGTATTAAAATATGACATTTACTCAAAAAACGTCTGGTTTTTTAAAATTTGTAATTGGTTAAATTATTATTGAATAGTTTTTAATAATTTATATTTTACACTGATGTACGTTTAAAATACTGTTTTTTATTAGGTCGACATTTTTCGTTGGCTGTTATTTAACCTATCCGATCGGAGTTAGCTGAAATAAGGTCTTTGTTTAATTTGAAACGAGTTAATAATTGTAAATATATATATATATATATATACAACATAATTATTTATATATTGTATATATAAAAATATACATTATAATTTTAAAAATATGAGCTTTGACATTGAAAGCTCACACTTTACAAAATACGAGCTTTGACATTGAAAACTCGTATTTTGAAAAATATGAGCTTTCAAAGTTAAACTTCATGTGTTGTAAAATATTAGCTTTGACTTTGAAAGGTCATTTTTTTCAGCATATGAGCTTTTACTTTGAAACCTCATATTTTAAAATATTTCAAATTCTTCTATTATTCTCACATGTAAACATAGGTAATATAATAGTAATGATACTAGACATAATTTCGACAGTTAATTTTTTAATATATGGATGCACAAATAATGTATTTTTTAAATACATTGGTTTTCACTACTTTGGTCATGATAAAATAAATATATTTTGTAAAAATTATATTGTAAAAGTGTGATGAATCTCGCGGGCCGGAAAAATGTTTAAGGCAATACAACATGCAGCCCGCGGGCCGTGGGCTGGCTACCCCTGCAAGTATTTGAATTTTAGATATTATTTAAAGTTATGTGGATACCGACCTGCTCGATAATCCAAGGTATTTTAAAAGACTCAACGTCTACTTTAAAAAAAAAAATCTATTTTTCTAAAAGTCCTTGATTTTCAACTTATTAGCTAGATTCACAATTCTTGTACATTTGGGTGAATATTTAGAAACCAGTTGCGTTTAGCGGTTTCCTTATGTTAGTAATTAGTATTTGCAATGACTTAGAATAACAAAAAAATGTTTTTGATCAATTTTGATTTATTAATAACACCTTATATAATAATAGTTTTATATCTATTGTTAAATAATAATTCTAAGGGGTCAGCACATGAATTAATTTTCTAGTGACAAACTATTTTACAAAATGTTATAAATCTAACAATGAATTTATAACTGATGTTTAATCCACTCAATACACATGCATTACTTGTTAAATTATTCTTATCTATTCCAAATGGCGTCATTTTTGCCATTTACATGATGGCTTTTTTCTGGGCTGCTTATTAGTGAGAAAATGTTAGCCAATTCAGGAGTAACAAAATTATATTGTATTTTTTATAATTTATGCAATGCATTTATTGTATCTTGCATCGCATTGCATGCCGGCCGCTCCCCAAGTGGCAGCTTCCTTAACTTCTTCGACGATCGACTCGTACTTTGCATCATACGGAACAGTTCTAAAAGTAATCAATATATTTTAATAGTATAACATTGGATAAACTTCGATATTTTAGATAGAACCGCTGTGTGTATAGACACTTCCTGTGCGACTGAAGAAGGAATATTTTTGTTCATAGAGATATATGAGAAGTAATAAATCTTCACAGGGTGAATCTGAATATTAAAGAGCTGTTCTTTCTATGAAGAAGCACATTCACTAGCATCCATACTCTCATCTAAGATGTGATGTAAATAAATATTGTTTTATTCGATTACATGTAAGTACACACCCTTCCAATAACTTAGCAGTGGTCAGTAAAATATCTGCACCGCTGCTGTAGCGCTTCGCCAAGGTGGGGTATTTACAAGCCGAATGTGCCAAGCATGCCATGTCTCCGCCCCTCAGGTAGCCCTTCCACAAACTGAGCTCTTCTTCTCCTATCCATAGAGAGTTGTTTTCTTCTAAAAGAATAATAGATTAGTATTAACTAATGATTTATAACGAATGGTGCTACCTAGTACGCCAGTACTAGTAACTATTATTATTTTATTTTAAAAATACAAAAACACATATATTTAAGATAATAACTGAATATGCACTGCTTTAATGCTTATGTGGATTGCATCCCTCCGATAAACGGAAGTCTAAAATTTCTACCGCTTAATTAAAATATCAACTGACTAAAAAAACCCCAAATTATGTTATTATTTTTAGAGATTCAAAAATTATCCTCTCGCTTACTTTCCAAGCTTCTTCCATATCCGTGGTTCCAAGCTCCGGCTCCGAACATACCGGCTGCCAAAATCAGCGCCTTGAGAACCACGAGGATCACTAGATTTGTGAGATTCAAACTCAAAACCTGAAAAAAAACAAACAATTATTTATGAATTAAAATCTACAAAAATGTGGCAAGATATAAAATACACGGGTGGTATGTCTAATAATGATTGCATACAAAAGTAGATTTTTTTCAATGCTTTTTATGAAAATGTTTTTTTGGTCGAATATTTGTTACAATTGTTTTGTAAAATATAAATTTCCTGCACGCCATCGATATTTCAGGTGAGTTGCGGTAGTTTTTTCAAAATCCACGGTGACATGAAATAACACGGAGTCATTATGTTGGTTTCTTCATGCATTACATTGCATTTCTTTTCAAGATGGGTCGCTGTGACCCAATCGAAGAATAAGAGTGCACACATATTACATCATATCTCCAAAAAATTAATAACGCTTATTTAATTGAACCGTGTCACTCGGTAATCAGAAATTTATCAATAACATTCGGGGTTAATATGTAACTCCACAACAAACAAGAATATTTTGTATTTAAAGAATAAATATTTATAGGGGTTTTTTACATTTTTATTTTGTTTTGTAAAATCCCAAAAATATTTTTATTTTTAAATAAAAAATATTATAATGAAGTGCACCAAATTGTCTACTGTGATTGTTATATAATTTACTAACAAAAAAAACATTAAAAATCGTCGACAAAAAAATTAAAACGTTTTTATTTTCGCTTTTCTAAATATGTGAATCTTGTATGATGCTTAGTGGATTTTAATTACATCATTCTAATCAGAATTTAAATCCACGATAAATTGGCTTAATTTATAATACTCCATATTTTAACAACAAATTAAAGTTTAATGACAAAAAGATTACGATCATTTTTGTTTGTGAGCGCTTTCGCCTTACGTGTAAGTCCTTGCAAGGCGAAAGAGCTACTACCCATTTGGATATTCACATTTGTTGTAGAATTTTGATTAAATCTGAAATTTTGAAGATCTGTTTCATTTTTTGGTTATTTAAATTATTTATAAATTTTAATATTTATTAGGTATATATTTTATTAATTTTTTTATTTAATATTAAACTTGTGATTGTTAAAATAAATGTATGCAAGTATTAAGTCAAGTTATCATAGTAATAAAATTTACCTGCTATAAGTAAAAAAATATATTAGTATGGAAACACGGTGTATGATAACTTTATACGTACTATCATTCATATTTTATAATACGTGTATGCGTGTATCTATTTTTTATATTATAAACATATAAATTACTGTAACTTGTCAATTATATATAAAAGCGCTTTTTTTAGCTTTATTGCAAAAACTGTATATTTACTTAGAAATTTTCCGAATCTCCATACTTAAAATTAAGGAAAAGTGTCCAGATGTGGTTTCTAGTCTTAGATACTATGAATTTTCGTAATAGCATGATGCTGATAATATTGCTGTTTCACTTTAAACGGAGGCATCCACATCATGCGAAAATCTACACAACGCTTTTCAAATACCACTGGAAGGTGAGGGGACAGGGGTGAAAAAGGTGAAAGGGGTGAAAGGGGTGAAAAAAGTGAAAGGGGTGGCGTTTCGAAGACTCGCATCAGACTGAGAAAGTTGGTTCACACCTCGCCGAGGCGCGGGACACCCACCTGGCTGGAGGCCCCGGTGGACCTGGCGATGAGCTCGCGCGCCAGGTCCGCCAGCATCTGGCCGCCGCGGCCGCTGAGGAAGCTGCCGGCGCCGCTGGCGAAGGACCTGCCGGCTTGGGCGTCTCCCGGGACCTCGGCCAGGCTGTTGTTCTCCACGGCGGGGTACGCGGCCGCCCTGGACGGCGCCGGGATCTGGTCCTGCGCCGAGTGGTTCTGCTGCTCCCGGCGCTGCTCGGAGAAGTCCGGAATGTCTATCTCCTGGTGCTTGGATTTCTCCGCGTACTCGGCCGGCGACAGCTTCTGATAGTCGGGCTCGGAGTACGGAGGCGGCGTCGGCTGGTTGTAGTGTTGGGAATAATGAATAGGCTTTTTCGCGTAGTGCGGGGACGAGTACGCTCCAGGGTGCTGCGCGTAGCATAAGCCTTCGCTGACTAATGCCAAAATTACCAATAACGTTACACTTTTGCACGACATTTTGATTTAAGTATACGCACTTAGCGACGCTTCCTCGCTGAGCTTTCGATAGCAACTGAACTGGAATAATTAAACTCGAAATATTTTTAAGGCACTGCTACTTCTTGCAGACGAAATTCTCAGAAGCGACGGGTACAAAAGGTTTATTGCTATTGCCCAGGGATAGGCGAACAAAAGGGTCTGGGGCGGTCAATTATAAAGTAGAGTGCCTTTATGGGGGGGGCGCGGAGATAAGCCGGCGTCTGACGTCCGCCGGAGACAGCGCGATAAGAAGTGATTTTGAAACTACCTGCTCCTCGTTACTTATATCTTTGCAGAACAATAATGTCTCCAGAGGCAGCTGTGCGTGAAGACATTGTTGGCACCGGTGGCGCTCGTGACGCGAACAGAGCTAAACGCCGTCTCCACCTTTCTGTTTGGATGTCTTCCGGAATTATACAATTCGAGCACACGAGACTTCATTAGCTTCGTAATGGCCGACAACAAAGAGGTATCATGAATCTATTTGGGCGCACACCTACATAATATTATTTCGTGCATTATTGTTTGCTTTCATAATAACAAAGCTGCGCACGCGTTTTCTTCTTCGTGAATATACAACCGTGCATCAATGAATGAAAAATTATTATAAATTTAAATTTTAACCCTCGCATGTTTACTGTGAGGGTTAAGCACTTTACGCCTGGATTATACCATCGAAGAATGCCTCTACAAGCGTCGGGCAAAAGCCACTTCCTTCTTACAATCACGCACCACTCCACCCAGTCCACCCCCAACACATTGAGCCTTCAGTGACTCACTTCACAAAAACCTACAACCACAAAAGTAAGGTATCATAAAAGTATAAAAAGATTAAAATTCTCGCTCAGCGACCCGAGAGTACAGATTCTCACCTGCCAAAAATTCTAAGATTATTCTCGTCGTTTCATGGGTGAATCGATTATTTACATGTTGTATTTATTACCTTCTTAATTGAGAGCGATCGAAATTCTGAAATTTCGATCTCTAAAATAAAATTATATTTCTGAAAAACATCACTTAGGAATTGGAAAAACATTACCTTTTATGAAGGTTTCGTGGAAAAGCAAAAGTGAATCAATAAAGTATTTGTTAAGTGTTAAATGTATTTCTTAAATAAATGTAACATATAATCATTTTTGTGAGCAATGATTTCATTTTTATTGTTAGAACTGCTTTTCTTTCAAGAAAAATGAAATAGAAAATACTTTCATATCGATAAATAAACGAAGACTCTCGTAAGTTTAACTTTTACTTGATATTTTCCTTTGTCGTTCATCTGTGAAAATACATAAGTATATAAAAGTATAAACACATGTAAATGATCAGCAATTGAATTGCATTCAGAAAATTGTATCATTGTTTCAGGTTATCTTTGAATTGTAAGTAAAACATAAACATTTCACATGTTGTAGAGTTGTCGCCGTAAGAGAATGCCTACCAAGCATCCACAGGTGACAGGTTTTAATTTCATTTGAACTATTTACACTCTAATAAAATCGAAGACAGTTACACAATTTATTTATACCTGTTTTATTACTTGCTACCATTTGCATTTGACAATGATTATTGTCTTACTGAATGATTACTTTAAAATTAATCAGATAAATTGATTAAGCTTTTTCATTTTAATTTAACTTATCTATATTATCATCTGATGGTTAAGATAAATTGCAATTTAAGATTTTTATTGATTTAAATTGCAATGAAAATAAATTGTTGTCTCAAAATATGGCTGATCAAAAGCTTTTATTTTAGAAATTCTCCTATAGTTATATAGTTTATAAGTTTAAAAAAATTGTTAGTGAATATTTGGACTTGTTGCGAAAAAAAAAGAAAAGTGATCTTGTGAGTAAATCTTTGAGAGGCGAATGTCAATGTCGGCGTATTTTCTACTTGCTATCCCCTTGCGATTGTATCTCTACCTGTGACTTGATTTTGTCACGGTAGCGAAAAAGAAAGCAGAGTGCAGGCGATGACTGCAGTCGCTGGAGTGATCCACTCGCCATCAGCGGAAACGTTTCAATAGCATCACGACAGCAGCAGGCCCGGAGTCCAGAAGACGTCTTCATCATGGAGTCTGCCAGCAACTCTGGGATACTCATAGCTTTCTCCACCAGTCGATTATAAATTGGACTTGCACTGAATGTCACGGAATATGGACAACTTTGATAGTCAATCATGATCAGGGGACATATCAATGTTTTGTATTCTCCATTGCCAAGTTTAGATTATGTGTTGCTACGAAGACTCCATTGCGGTCACAAGGCTGGAGTAGACTCCTAATTCACTTGTGTTTTTGATTTTTAGCCCATATATTTTTTTATAACTGAGTACAGCTCTTGTCACACAACAATCCATATGATATATTTCGAAGCAGAACCAAGAGGAAGAAGGAAGTTGTCCAGCACAGCACACGGAATGGCGGTACTCCATTATACATTATATCGGAGACAATGGGCTTGATCGTCAGGTGGATACCTGCCGGTAGTTATTGATTTAATGATTGTAAAACTTACACTAAAACTTAATTTAAGTACAAAGTATATTCTAAAATCCTACACCGCTACTGTAATTCTAATTAAAAACGATGTTTTCGGTGTCAAAATATCAATTTTCTTTAATTTCTTTAATTTCACAAAAAAGTATAATTTAAAATGTTAATTAATTTTGACTAATAATAATACCTACCTTAAACCATATCTTAGCATTATTGTAAAATGATACATTATAAATGAGTGGAGATGTTTTACATAATTTTTTTTTTTATAAGTAATTTATACTATTATTCAGGTTCATTTGAATTCAAAACAACAAAACTGTTTGCTTTCATTTTGGACTCACCGCACGCCACTGATATTGACATTGGATGAGTCAGTACAGAATTTTAAATGAATTGTATCTGCGCAAAAACAGCACGTAAATTATAAATTTATTTAAAGAAACAGATTATTGAACGAAAACACTATTTAATATTTTCATCGTAGAATTTCAGTTCATACATACTTTTGTTTGTGTATTTATCTTCTGAAAAAAAATACATTTCCAGGGACTTCAAAACATTTCCCACTTACGACACTAACTCCAACATAGATGTGATGTGAAAATAATTGCACAAAATATGTATGTAGTCAAATTGATATCTATTGTAAACTTAGTTACGTATCCTAGATTTGTTGAGTTCCGAAGATTCTGGCGTCGTATTTGGTGCGTGTCATATCAAATAATAAAAAAATACAACCGCGTTCAGAATATCATAAGGCCTTATGTAAGCGGTTACGCAACTCGACGATGCTCACCTCCGCCGATTTCGACCCGCAACAATACGAAACATGTGTACTTAGCAACGTGACAATACTCGCGCTCGGAACTTTGAATTACTTTTGACTGCCTTTTGTCTCTCGCCCGGGAAGTCAGCCATTATCCCTTCTGAGCTATTTCAGTTTTTCGTTATTTTTTTTATTTATGAAACGACTTCGCGGAAAGACAATGAACGCTCGGCGAGAAGTCTCCGTTCAGTTCGTTACGTCAGTTTTTAAATGCAAAAGTGTGTCACTTTTTTTAACTGCATTGAAATATTACGCGATATTTGAGTCACCCATTTCTGGCAGAATATTTTTTTACTCCTCTTAGCCCAGAGAGTTAAAATAAAGAAACTAAATATCTTCAGGGGAAAACTTGGACCTATGCGGGGGAGAATGCCCCAGTCAATTTCATACGTATAAAGTGAATAAAGGAAGTAAGATACGAAGACGGGGACCTTCCCCTTTTCGTAAATCTTCTCGCAGAAGCCCTAACGTAAATGTGACGCTGTGGTTAACGAGTAAGCTCACTGACTGCTGTCTCCAGGTTCATGAGGAAAGAAAATCCCTCGAGACATCCCTAGGAACAATAAAACTATTGCCACAGACGTACTCGTAATCATACGATCTTTTACCGAGTAAGGCATCTATAGAGGTGAATCCCAGATTAACTTATATTATAAGAGATATTTCTCGCTCGTGAAAAAAAAAAGCCAATCAGATTATCTTTTCTTAGTTAATCAGAGTATCATTTACACCAATGCTGCATTTTTAACCCAAAAGCCACAGTCAAAATGTGGATAAAAATAGCAATGCTAGGAAAAAAGATGTTATATTATAAATATAATGCCATCTAGCGAGTAATAGCGAAAGGTTTTTTGGTTTGTGTCCATACTCAACGTAGTTCAATACTTTGAAAACAGAGTGCACTTTATAAAAAATAAAATATAATAAGTTTGCATAAACGTCAATAGAGCTCCGATGATTATTTTTCCGACTACTTGCTTTACTAAATATAATATTTCGTACAGCAATTGATCGAATTTGGTTTGTGTTTGGATTCGATAGTTTTAATAGAAACAAATAGATTATCATATTTGAAAATATATTGGCTTGTGAATTCTTTTGACTAATAACTAGACTTACACAAATACACGAATACTGGATGCTGTGATCGGAAAGCTAGTGTGTTAAAGCTAGATCACGAAGCTGTTTTGAACTAGTTAATAATATTTGGCATTTATGCTAATATCACGGATGCCATTTCTTCCGACATGTCACTTGAGGCTCCACTTAGAGGCGCCTCGTTTATCATTCCAATTGGATCAGTTTTTGTGAGAAGATAGTGAGGCGCGCTGTGCATACCGGCGACAAAGCACTGCACGCTCCTAAGTATTAGAAATCAAATATTACGTGTATTTAGTTTTTCCCGGAATGTTTTTTGCAATTAAATTGTTTCTTTTTGTATAAACTACAACAAATACGTAGTTTTTCATAAAAGGATTCCTTTGCATGAGAACCATTTTAATTTAACAAAATCGTAAAATTAAAGTAGACATTTAATTTTATGATTTGAAAGTGAAATGTTTTTTATGTAATTTGTGCAGTGCGCAATTCACTCATAATATCAGATAACTTACAAAAACTTTCATCTGCAGGAATTATATATTCTAAAGAAAAAATTAATTAATTAATAATCAATACGAAAATAGACGATTGTATTATATTATCCTACGTGGTTGCTGAGGTTTAAATTTTTATATTTTTATCTACATGACAATTTTTTACGGGCTTTGATGTTTATATTTTATAACTGTGGCTTGCCCTAGCCCAGCGACTTTATCCGTTATATCCATGCTTGGGAAATGCTGCGCTAATTTGGTTCCTTTCTCATAAGTTATCTGCTCGGATCGTATACTTGCCAATAAAACTGTGAGAAGATACCTCGATTGATATATGCTACCGAAGAAAGTATATTTATAACACAAGCCGGCGGTTCTACTGATCTCTAAAGTAAAAATTTGATTCG
Organism: Atopsyche davidsoni; assembly: GCA_022113835.1. Classification (NCBI taxonomy): domain Eukaryota; kingdom Metazoa; phylum Arthropoda; class Insecta; order Trichoptera; family Hydrobiosidae; genus Atopsyche; species Atopsyche davidsoni. The sequence continues at coordinate 10,700,834 of JAILWY010000007.1, forward strand.
TAAAATAATATAAATCGAAACATGCGCTGTCATTGAACAGATAAAAAATGGATATATTTATAATATGAAAACGGTACATCATAGGGCATAGTATTTTATAAAAAGGAAAAACTGATTTCTGTTCTTATATATATATAAATATACATTATAAATCAAATGAACAGCAAATACCACATTGGAAAAAAAAATATTTACCAAAAAATAGCTGAAATTAGTACAAATGCTGTTAGTAAATAAATAAAAAAAGATATTTATTTATTTACACAGATAATTTGATGATCCGTGATTATCACATGACTTGGCGTGTTAAAAATATTTTTGCTTCTATTTTATGGAACTAAAATTCTTATTCTGGCGAAATTATAGTTTTTGTATATTTCGATATCATGATATCAATATAATTAAACTTATGGCTGCGTCCGGATTATAAAATTTTCAGCGTTTACTATATCGAATAAATATGACTAACTAGCCTTCATTAGATTTTTTCGTTCATTTGGATATAACCTCACGATAACCCATATTTGTTTGCATTAACTATGAGGCGGTTAAGCAGCCTACACACGTAGCAACACTATTGACAACCAGAGGGTAACTTTCCAACAGCTTCCTCGTATTTTAGGATTTATCTAAAAAAAAACGTTATAGACTAGTGACTATACGTTTGTCGGTGAAATCGCGACGTGTGTAGGCTGCTTTAAAAATATAAGCATGTGAAAGATTATCTTCAGAGTGGAGGCAATGCGAAGGTCGCCCAAAATGCTAATACGGGCGGATGTGAGTTGCCCAGGGGCGTACTGGATCTTTTTTTAATTAGCTTTAATTTACTTTGACGTGGAACAATTTGTGTGATTTATTTTTATTATTTATTGATTAACAATGCGCTGTTTAAGAAGTCAATAAGACCACACAGTGTGTTGGTAGCATTTCTCTGAATAATATTATCTATTTTTAAACGCGTTGTTTTTTGTATGACTGCAATTTCTTTGATGTTTTTTTCTTCGTTGTATTAGAAAACTCAATTGTATGACGTATAAAATAAGTGTTTTGTGAAGTGTCTCAACAAAGGTGTGTTTAAAATATTAGGGATGAAAACAATATTTTCTCGACTTAACCAGTGATGGGAATGGTCGATTCAACAGTAAAAAAACAGTTTTCACGCGTTGTAATATAACCGACTGGTATGCTTGCCAATATTTTTTTATCTACAATAATACTGAAATTTTAATAATTCGGTAACGAGGCATATTTTAATAGAATTTTCATGAACTTCGTGCTTTTCAAACGCAACTTTCTCGCATCTTTATTATTGCGCCATTGTCTTAAAGCACGAATGCATCTACATGTCTCTTTTTACGCGGATTATTTTTATGCGATTTTGAAATTGCTTATGTAAAACTTGTTTAGGATTTAAACATACAGACTTGTTTAGGATGCCCGCATAAAGACAGTATAAAAACCTTTCCCTGGACAGCTCGCCGCTACTGAAAAATGACACCACCACATCATTCTGAATTTCACACTGAAAGAAATAAATATTTTTAAGTACAATTTGAAATATTATTTTAATATTTTTGAAAAAATTCCATGTTAAAGCCTTGTAGACGGTCCCAGTATTGTCAGAAATCTCATCTGAAAACGCAGCAACATACTCAATAACCTATCAATTCTTATCTTACATCAATATATTAGAATCGTCAATATCTCTGGAGCAGTCTGCACAATGATGTTTTATATTTCTTTGACTTTCTATGCAATTTCATTTGAGATCTGTCAAGTTTTGGCGACGTTTTATAGAACAACCGTCACGGTGACTTCTTCTTCCTCCGCCAAATTACACGTAGAAAGTCACTACGGCAACTCTACAAATTTTATCTCGTATTATAATTATGAACACACTGGTACATTTGTAGAAATTATTTACAATTTGTCACCTCAATAAAAACCAATTTAAATTATAGAAAAAATATTTTGTTTATTTGAGAAATTGTGTTGGCGGAATATTTAGTTTTATTTATAGTCGATATGTCTCACGAGAGAATTGACTTGAAGCTCCAAATCATCTTCATCAAGTGCCTCTCATCGGAGGAGCCAGTATTCAAGGTTTTCTAAGGGGAAAACAGTGCAGTGGGTCCCCGGGTCCTTCTACACCGCAGTCTTCCCAATAGCATTATTATATAATTCTTTCCTTACAAAGCTCTGGCGTTTAGATCTGATACTCCTTCTGCAGCAAGCTACCACCCCACCTCGACAAAGTAATCCCAGAGCACATTCCTCCACAATCATTCTAAGTCTACTACTTCATTATAGATCCTTTACACAGGCTCAGGGCACAGAGTGGCAGACATGCACAAGCAACAAAATAGGGAGAAAACTCTGCAAAATGTTAAGTTTGTGTTTGTCATGTTTTCGTTTTGTTATGGTAGATTAGAAGCAATCTGTCGACAGTGTTTGCCGAAACCTATGAACGCATAAAATAGAAACACGGTTTGTAAAGAGGTGAGGTCAGGTTAGGTTGGGTTATCTCATACCTTTATTGTGATATATGGAGTTTCATAACTGTCCCTAAGGTGGTCGTGCCACCCACGGCGCGGTTTCACTTTCCTCGCAGCAGAGCGCCGCTCTGCCTTCCTTGTAATTGTCCCATAATAATTTTCATTGTCTATTTTTGACAAAAGGCATTGTCATGTTTGAAGAAAACTTATATATGAAGGCGGAAAAGCTAGAGATGCCATTTGGTGCAGTAAGGTGGTCGCGGTGGTACGTTTTGTGTCTCATGCAGTTTACGTGTGTGACGTTACGTTAAAATGGTGAGAAAAAAATATTTTTAATAAAACAAATTAGTTGTGATAATCCGATTATAGTGCATTAGCAGTAGACCCACAAGCAGTCTTATAGTGTTAAATATTACTTCAGGCAGAGTAGTGCAGTAGATTTAGAATTTTACACGCTACACGCAATATATTTGGTTCTTGAATAGTTTTTGTGTAAACTTTGTACATACAATACGTTTTTGAATCATTATACATAAATATATATATTTCATTTTTTTTATTTTCAGAATTCTAATAAACTATTCATTTGCTTTGTCCTATCGCTGTTCTGGTGGATGCACGAAATCCTTTCAGTTACTGCGTACGAAAACGTAACCGAGTTATTGGCACCTCAGTACCCCGTCGAAGTGATCCCAACCCCGTATGAGAAAGCCTTTTTCCCGACCGCCTCTGCATCCATAGCCTCGACAAGGCAAGACCAGCTCGCGCAGGTGATGAAACCGACCCAGGAATCTAGGGCCCAAGTTGCAGAGAAACATGCAAAAGCCCAGGTCTTTGTAGTTGATAACCAGAAGCTCAAGTCGTACGAAAACATGGTGCTAAAGAACAGCCACACAGCGTCCATCCAAAACAACGAAGATCACAAATCGAGAAGCGATCAAAAAGATGACACTGATGACAGAAATAAACAACAAAAATGGCAGATTCCTTCTCCGATCTCTCCCTTGGCCACGTCAGATCCTAAAGCGACGAATTCCAGCAAAAGGCAAATCATAGACCACAACGGGGGATATGCCCTGAACTCTTTTGTACCCAGTCAAGAGCTGGGAGCGTTTGAAGAACTCCAAGGGTTTATCCCTCAACAACCTCAAATATCGATCACGAAACCCATTCAGTATGTTCAACCTGTTTACATACACCCAAAACCGCTGAAACACGACGGGAACTACGCCAATGTATACGTACAATCTAGACTACCAGCCCAAAAAGGGATGAAAGCGTTCGAGAGTGATTTTGAAGACTTAAAAAATAAATATCCAGAACTCAACGAGCTAGTTAACAATTACCCAATCATGGAAGAACTCATGAAGCAAAAGTTATCAGAAAAATTCGAAGAGAGCGATCTGGGGCTGAGGTATCATCCCCACATTTCGATAGCGAACAGCCACGAAAGCTCCGATGAAAAGGGGAATAAATACACAAAGCTTTCTCAGGTCAATTTGGAACCGTACAAGCCGAGACAGGAAACATCCGCAGGCCTCTTCGGGAACCCCCAGCCTTATGCCTTTGATCTGCAGAAACCAAATTGGTACCACAAAAAGCCGGACCAGGACGTCATTCCGAGCTCCGTGACACCGTACGACATCCCGGCGGGGGAAATATACAAGTTGCCCGTACCCGTATTTTTTAAAGACGATAAAAAGAAGATACCGGACCTAAAAAATCACTACTTCGCCAATAATGCTCCGAAAAAAGTGTATGTACTGCTTCTTATATAGACTACACTTAATATTATTCGACAGTTACTATTTTTCTAACTAAATATATCAAAGTGAAAATTTCACTTTTTTACACCGAGATGCATTTTGAATTGTTACAATATTATCACTACAGTTAAGTTTTAAATTATTTTTTTCAGTGGAATCAACCCCTGGAAGAAGATCTTGCACATGGTGACGGCCTTCCTCCCCGTCGGGATCCTGATTTCAGCCCTAACTCCAAATATCGTCAACATTAACAACACTGCGTAAGTCCGACATGTAAATTCTACACTTACCTAATTCATGTTGAGTTATTTTTAATGAATTTCATTGTCAGGGAAAATTTATTTAACCTTACGATTTGCGTTGAGAAGAATTAAAATCTTAGCAGGCATATCGAATAACAAAAAAATATATACAAACACACAAAAGTACGAATTTTAGTACTGAAATGTATTTAGCTGTACGCAAAATATATTTCTCCTAGAATTGTTCACGTGATTCGTTGCATGTCCAAAACGTGGTTTCTACGAAGACGAGTCGTTAGGCTTTACTCACAGCAGTTTTTTTATTTTTACTAAAATTAATAACTTTGAAGCATGAAGGATATATGAGAGATTCCAATCAAAGATATGAGAGAACAATGCGCGGAACGGTACTCGCAGAGACTTCTAATAATATAAGCGCATTGCGATTTCTTCGTAAACTTATCTGAAGATCTATGAAATAACGTATTTTATTGCGGTTTCAATTCACGTAAAAAAAATGTTATTATGACTTCACCATGGCAGTAATCGTAAACAACAATAAATTAATTTCTCTTAATTCTTCGGTTGGTTATTTCCAGTGACGTGGAGTTCTTGCAAATTATCAGAATTATGGTATGGTGTTTGTAACTCATTCAATAAGTAAAACTGAGCTTTTGTCGAAGGTGGTACTCAAGAGGTGAACTTGATGTCACCAGTTTGGTATTCAAAATTTTAATAAGATAATAGTATCTAGTTGCAAGTATGAGTAAAAAGTTTTCATTATTTTATTTCAGTAGCGACTAAGGCTCCACCGCAGTTGCCTCTAATTTTCTTTTAATTTACCTACTTCTTATCTTACACATAGGATTGTTGATAATTTTCTCATTCATATATGTTGGATGTAATCTTGTGTTAAAATTTTTTGTATTTTATTATTGCTAGAAGAAAAACTGAATCTGTGAATATATTAGTATGGATGTCGATGGAATAATTTTACAGACGCACGCCACTGGTAATTATCGCATGATGGCAGCATTATTAGTTCGTCTGCTCTGCTCGGCAAGCGGAGTGTTGCAAAATGGCCGCCGTTTTCACTAAATCACAGCGAATCCGCCACTCATGGAATTAGTGAAATTATCATTTTTACCTGCATTTCACTGTGAATTCTTCCAAAATAAAAACTACGATCTAAAAAAAAATAACCCGAATGAGATACGTTTAAGAAGCTACCCTATTTAGCAAAAAAACGTGGTTACAAACAAATCTCATGCTGGGTTAAATTGATATCTTGATAAAGGGAAGTTTTTGATTTTTCAATGAATAATAAGAAGATTAATCATGTATAATAAATAGAGAAATTATACCCTTAAAGATTCTAAGTAATATTTTCAGTTGTGTTAAAAGCATAGGAGCATATAAATCGTTTAAACTTTTTAAAAAAGGTTCAACTTAAATAACAGCAATGTTACAGTATATTTTCTTTTTTATCTCTATATCTAATATTTTTTCAGTCTCTTCATTTTTCTCCATACTTTTATTTACTTAAAAGACTTTGAGAGAGCATCAACATACATATGTAGTTATTGAAGCCACAGTGGAATTGTTTTTTGTTTACAATAATTATTAAGAGAAAATTGCGCGAAAAATTTGCGGAATTTTGTTGACGTTTGTTTCATAATAATCAAAAACATCGCTTGCCTGGATTTGCACTTGGAAAGTTTATTTATTACCACGGCAGTCGTTGACTCCGTCCAGAATGAAAGGTACGGTGCTTTAATTAATAATCGCAATCATTGTCCCCATGTTAATGAACTCAGGTGCATTATGACGGAATTCTTATGCGAGCGCTTGTCACGACATTTTCTATTGAAATCAATTGTTGCTTTTCTAATCAATTATAACACAGGTTCCAAATACGTTAAGAGCTGGTTTCGGGTATATTATGTAAAAAATAAATAATTGCGATTAGCTTAAAAGAATATAACTATAATATATCAAAATGTTTAAAAAAATATATCATCAGGAGCCAAAAAACAAAATGAATTGAAGAGTAAACTTATTTCAGAGAAAATACGACACGAGTTTGGAAAGCAAAATATTTCAAGTGAATATTTTTTTACGATTTTAAAATAAGGCTAAATTAATTTCGTATTACAGTAGGATTACAGCTTCGTGCAGTCTTGAAATATTTTCTCCAAAACCATATATGACTAACCATTTTAGGTAATACAATAATAAATAGCATATTAAGTTGCAATGTAAAAAAGAAATATGGTCATTTGGATTATTTTTGAATTTCTTAAAAACTATAAACTATTAAAAAATAGATATCAACTTGTATTTATCATAGCTGACGAGGCTCTGTGTTATATTATTATTCAATAGGCTTACTATAACTCATTGGTGGTTAATCATATTCTGGTATTGTTACACAGCTTGGTAACCTATTGTCGGCTATTTTGATGCCCATATGTATAAAGTTTTCCTTTTCAATACTTTAAGAGAAAGGAAAAGGTTAGGTCCTGTTTGCATATGCTTAAATTTCTAAGCACAGCTTTCGCTAGTGATCCCTTATAGAGTACAGCGATGCTCAAATGTATATATTTTAAAGCATACTTTCAACAAATATGTAATGTGTTTTAAAAAGCAGAGTACCATTAAAAAATAACTGCATATAATACTTTGATCACGCATATAAAATTGCCTATAAATATTTCATATTTAAGAAATCCCTTGTTTGTTTTTACACACACCCGATGCACACAGAAGTCATTTTTAAAACCAGCAGGGGTTAGGCTAGGTTAGGTTAGGCTAAATTTTTAATTTGTCTATGAATAGAAATTCAATATTTTTGACAGAGAGTACTTGGTGGAATTCCATTTTAATATTTTTGAGTAAAATACTTGAGTGATTTTCCACATGTTCGTTTTTATTTGTGACCGGTTTCGCCAACCTTTCACGTTGGCATTATCAAACAGAGTGAGATTTTATATAATAATAAGCAATTAGGTAAACAATTGTTAGAGGGAGAGGTTGTTGAAAAGAGAGAGAGAGTGATTGTCAGGTGGTAAGGGCTAATGTGATTTTAATGTACCTGACAAGTGGAGGATTCTTTATAATTACAAATGTTTTTATATTGAAGGGGTAGTTATCTAAAGTAGTGGCTTGGGGTGTAGCAGCAGTTATCATGTGTTGGGGTTTGTCCTGTAGTGTGTTTATTTGTAAATAATTGGTTTTTTAAAAAACTGATTAAATTAGCAGGGGTTGTAAGGGAGTGATAAGATCCAGTAATAACATGATGTGGCTGAGCTCAGGAGGCTTTTCGAGCGATGGGAGAGTTTTCACCAATTTTCGTCTTCTGGGACTTTCACTTTCGCGTGTCTGTTTTTATGACCCGTCCATTATTGCATGGCCCACCCTCGCATGTCCCGGCTCGGAGATGCCATCACGTGAGGGCACACGAGAGCATTCTGCGGCCACTGACGTGATGGAATATAACGTTTTCACGGTGTGGATTCTCCGGCTGCCAGATGTGGAATCCCGCATACGCTCTGGCAGTTTTCCGCAAAACGTGAGCCAGACTTGATCTACGCAAGCCATGGCTTGTTAACGCTTTTTCACAAAAAATAATTACCATGTAATCTTAGTAATCATTCCAGACTCATTTTTTTTTTCAACGGGATGCGCTGGAGAGATATGAGAATATTGACGATTGTATAGAATTGCGATGGTTATAAGATATTTTGGAGTTTCAAGAAAGGTAGTAGTTATTCTTCATCATCATGTGCATCTCCTCAGAGGAGGTTGGCGACCATTTCACTAAGCATATACTCATGATGAGCCAGTGTCAATGGAATTCTAAGGGGGAAATAGTGTAGTGGGTCCCCGGGTCCTTCTACGCCGCAGTTTTATAATACTGTCCAATAGCATTATTATATAATCCTTTCAGCAGGCTACATATATATATCGCCATTTCTGCAGTAGAGTTTTGGGAACACCAGCTGACAGTTTAGCGTCAGTAAAAATGGAGCGTTACACGATAGTACAACGCGTCTTCATTATTGAACAATGTTTCAAAAATAATGAAAGCTTGGCAGCCTTTTAAAACTTTACCGCAAAAATGGCGACAAATTCAAATCTTGCTTTAATTTTGGGACACCTTTATAAGCGCTACATATATATATATATATATATATATATATATATATATATATATATATATATAGGGTGTTTTTTATAGAGGTATAGAACTTTTAAATGAAATAAAACAAAGATAATTTTTTTAAATTGACATGAAATTAACTTTATTCGAAAGATAATTATTTGGCATTATAATTTAAATATGATTTCTGGCATATGATCGCCACGGCTGGCTCGGACGTAGTCTAGTCTGGAAGTCCAATTCTCGATGACTTTTTCCAACATTTGTGGCCGTATATCGGCAATAACGCGGCGAATGTTGTCCTCCAAGTGGTCAATCGTTTCGGGCTTATCGGCGTAGACTAGCGACTTAAGCATCGTCTTTAAAGAAGTACGGACCAATGATTCCACCAGACCATAAAGCACACCAAACAGTCAGTTTTTCTGGATGTAACGGTGTCTCAACATACACTTGAGGATTATCATCACTCCAAATACGGCTGTTTTGTTTATTGACGTATCCATTCAACCAAAAGTGAGCTTCATCGCTAATCAAAATTCGCTTATGAAAATCGGGATCAACGGCAATCTTGTTTTGGGCCCATTCACCAAATCTGCGCCTTGCTAAGTCTATTCATGTTGAAATGCCAAACCAAACTAAACATAAATCCCTTAACAGCTGATAAAATGGCCGCCAGTTAGAGCAATCCACTCAGGACGGACGCATGGAAAGCATGCACACGAGCAGTAAATGGATAGTAAATGTGTCTCGAAGAAGTGTTTTTTTTTGACAGAGTAAACTATAGGGTGGTCTCCAAGCATGTGCTTGATGCGTTTAGTACAGAGTCTACGCATGATATATTGGGTTATGAAACAGCCGGCGATCATGACTTTCACTCGGCCGCCGAGCCCCGAGGCGGGAGCGCACCTGACTTCTTCGCGCGGAGGAAACGGTTTCTCTTTTGTTGTACTTATCGGCGTTTGATCCGACGAGTTATTTAATTTGAAAAATGAAATATAATAGTGCGACTATGTTACTACATGTGGGTTTTTTTTTCGACGCATGCAGAGCGGTTCTAAGTGTAAAAAAATGATATCGAAAACAGTCGTAGTCGCGTGTTGAAAAACAAGCAATCCGTTGCTAATGTATACGCGCAAGCACTGTTTTATTATTATTTAAAAAGAATTGATCGTTTACGTTGTATTCAATGAAAATAACACGTTAAATTAAAAAATATTTCAAGAAATCTAATCAAGCAGATCAGAGAAAATCTGTTACAGTTGACTATCTACTATAATAATAGCCATTGTGTGTATGTTTGTATGTATGTTTCGTTTTTCCGTTCTGTATAGAATATCTTAAAAGATACAACGCTGATTTTTTGCACATAAGTAAGGTAAATTTTTCCGCAGCTATGTGCCGAATTTCAAGACGATAGGATAATATTTTCATTCATTAACTTTAAAATATGCTTTAGCGAATTTCAATATGTACGAATTATATGATTCACTTCTTCGCCGCGAGATGATGCTTTAGCGAATCTTCGCCGCGAGATGTCGTTCACCGCGAGAATTTCAAATTTAGAACTTTTACAAAAAAAACAAAAGACGCATCGTTCATCAAATACGTCATTTTGTGACGGGCTACATTACTAGTTTGTAATAATCAGTTAAAAATATAAGATAACATCTGTTACATACAATCGGTTTTTAGGATTAGATTTCGATTAGCAGCTATAATGAGTAAAAAAAAAAACATTTGTAAGCAGATTTTTAGCAGACACGATTTTTTATTATAAATATGCGTACTTCATGTTTGAAATGAATTATTTCAATGCACGAAATGTTATTTTTAAAGTTACTTGTGGATTAACGTGAGTTGAATTATAAGGTCAGATTGTGCCGCGGAGGGTCACGATGGGTCACGATGGGTCACGATGGGTCACGACAGATGAGATATAAGCCCGTGCAAGTCCGAACGGCAGGTTTCACTAAACGGTCGAATCGCCAACGCTAGTCGTTAGTTATGCCAATTTGTATTGCAAATACTAATTAGTGGCTATATGTAAACATTAATGCGCTGTAATTTATTCAATTAATTTTCGTATTAAAATACGTGTCAAGTTTATTTAAAATTAGGATTCGACTTTTAGATTACTAATAATATTATGCATTTATGCAAAAAAAACCGGACATTTTAATATTTTAACTAGCGATGTGCAGTGGATTTTAAACCTGAGCTTGCAGCTAATTATGATATTTTCGAAAAAAAATCAAGACAAATATTATTTATTTTTTGATGACTTTACCTAAAATAAATCAAATTTACAATAAAAAAGATTTTGACTCTTTTTATTATAATACTATCACTAAAAATGTCGATGTGACTGTTCTGCTATCTCAATCTTTAGAACTGTTAAAAAATTGATTTATGTATAGTATTTTCTGTACTAAACAATATCGAATCACCATTAACGTCTTTGTTTTTTTTTTTTTTTTTGGTATAATAGATTCTATGGCAAAATAACAATGCTTAAGTGCTCTTTACATTCTCAGCGGTGACATCATCTCAACGAAGTTTTCTAGCCATAAACTTATAAAAAAAAATTCACAAGATTGTCGCGCTCGGGGCTGGCTCTCTAATCTGTACTTAGAATTTATTATGTATTGTTCTAGCACATGTGGCTTGTACAGTGTTCCACAAACTTAGGACCCCGATCAATCAGCGGTCCACGGGGACTCCCCGCTCCGCCGGCGGAACCGAACAATGTAAATAAGTAAAAAGATCGTGTTTAATATCGGCAGGTGTTTATACTGCCGCGTGTTGTTTACACACTGTATAATATACAGGGTGACTCTACACTTGTTTCATATATCTCAACCTTCCGTTTCTATCGATTAAAAATATAATATTTTTGATGTTCATAATTTTACTGGCTCCATGAAAAATAAGTTTTTGGTTTCGGACGGATGACCAGCGCTGATGAGTTGATAATCAGGTGATATCATCATTTTTTTTTGGCTGAACTTTGGATGAAGATGTTTCTCTTTTTTGGCATCTTAATGCTAAGAGAGTGACAGTGGACGGATATTAAGTTTTTGTATAAAATTATATATATTTTAAGCAACCCGTCTCTTACCATGCTTCATATATATTGGGACCACTCAATGACTTCAATAAATTCTACTTACTTATAACATTCGTTCAAGTATTTATATCAATTTGTTCAATGCTTTTCTCATATAATATAATAATATTTATTTAATAGATAGTAGTATTGTATAACATAGTATGTAAATAGTATTGAAAGAAAATCTATCCCTTAATTTTTTGAAATTCAAACCAAAATTGATAAGTGAGTGAAATTTCTACTCAATGGCATAACTAAAGTATATAAATTAAATAATTTATTTTTTTGGGTTAATTAAAATTCGTAATTCTATATGTGTACAATATTAATTGTAAATGATAAACATGCTTGTCATTCAAAGGGTAAAGTTGTTTTTATAAGGTTTAAAAAAAAACACGATAATTTTTCCTGCGGACGTGTTGCATGACATCCGTAAACACGTCTTTTAATCACATTTTCTGTGACGTTTGACGTCAGTGAAAGTCACATCTTCAAGCATCTGCTTGCGCACTTTTCCATTAACCCGCAAAGCTACACACTACCTTCTGAAGCGAGGGTCAGTGCGACCTTTCGAGCGAAGGTCATCAAAAGCAATTTCGATGACCCACTGAAGTTAAAAGCTTGGTCTGCTGGCTTAGTGGCTGTGATTGCTGACTTCTGACTGACATATCGCGGATTTGAATCTCGATATCGACTTGAAAATGCTTACTACCTTTAGTTAGTTTTATAAACTTAATTTATACTTCATCACAATTTGCTAAATAAAGAGAAAATATTTAAGAGAATTGTCAAGCATAAAGTTAATGCTAAGTTGGTGAAGCTTTTATGAATAACTTCATTTTAATAAGTAATTCCAAATTCATTAGAAAAATTACTCGACCGTCCATAGTAAAATTATATTTTTATGTGTGTATTCCTTCTTCTTCAAATGCCTCTTCTCAGAGGAAGTTAATGAACATCTCACTGAAAATATATTTATCTTGAGCTAGCCTTACTAGTGTAATACTGTTCTATATATAATATATTTTTAAAAATAATATTTTTAAATAAATACATAGACGATGATTTCAGGAATAAAGTTTGCTAGTTGTGGGTTAAGTATTTCTACAATAATTTTACGAGTTGCTTGTGTGTTTTTCCAGCTTAGCGGTAAAAATAGAAAGCTGAGAGCATTGTCCTACGATAGATAAATTTTATTCTAAAAACATATTTCACAATTTTTAGGTGCGTCTACATGAGAAATAATGGATGAAAAATTATCTGTCCTTTTCTTAATACTTGTGCGTCCTCGTGTCGTATTTAAAATATGTTTTGTATAAAATTTTAGCACCATATCAAATAAATTATAATGCCAGTATGAATTTCGATGACCGATTGAATAAAAAGTTATAAATATATATAATTGATAATTTTTAGTAAGTGTTTGACAAATAGGCGTTTTAATTCTTGCGCATTGGGATAAATGATTCAATATATGATTCGATCCCATTTTACATTTATTTTGTGTAATTACACAAAACAAATATAGTCATTTTTAATGTAAGTGTTACTTCTTTTCATATAATGGCATCTCAACTTACTTACATGGATTTTAATCAAACTTTGTTTTTGAGAATTGAAAATTACAATATTTCATAACTTGCTATCATTATTATTTTTTTCATAAATAAATTGCTTCAAATCGAGAAATTTTCTAATCTAAAAATAAAATGCCTTTTCTCCATTTTTTTCCAGTGATAAAAATTTCCCAACACGACAGAGATCCGCGGACGGCAAGCCGGACGAAGCTGGGGTGATGAAAAACTACTTCTTGGAGATGCTCAGAGAGCCTTTGGAGGATGCGGAGTTCAGCAAGGAGGACCAGGCGTGTGACGAGAGGAATCTCTGTCTCTTGGCTGTCAGAGGTAGGGGGCCCAAAGCGTCCACCATGGAGAAACTGCTGTGGAAACTGGCCAACGAGTGAGTATAAGAATCACGTAGAAATGTTTTTGGCAAACAACGGCTTCGGGAGTTTTTGTGTCAAAAAAATCTACGCCATCTAATAACAACGGCTGCCGATACATATGAACATATTTAGTTTCATAATACAATACGTTGAATTCAGTTGGTCAATGGTGTCGATATGGGTCAGGCCGATGCAGTGCAGTGTAATTAGATCATTATCTGTGGGTGGGGGAGGGGGAGGGCGTGAAGCCTTCAGGCTTCAGGTTGGGGGGTCCCGAGCCGAACTGCGGCGGAACCACCTCCGGGCGGAATCATTTAATAAATCATTCGGTGCTTCTGAACAAGACAATACACGATTGTTACTGCAACTGCTTGTGGCCATGCGTACAAAAGACTCGGCACTCTCTTATACAGCGTGATTCCAAACTTTATTTCGTTATCTATCGTTAGTAGTTATACCATGGCGTTTCGTAAAACACTTGCCTCGATTAACATCACTAAGCCATGTTTAAGTAGGATTCTTTCAAAGACTAGCAAAACGTGTTGAAACAATACATATCGATTTTGGAAATATGCTCAGTTTTCAATTATCTTGTATAGTATTTTGATTAAAGATACCTTTTGATCAGCGCTGAGTCAATTTTATCTTACTTCAAGAATTGGAAGAAAATACAGGCAACGCCGGGTTATACTGCTGTAATTAGATAATGAAAGAAAGTTTGAGAAATATCACGTCGGGATATCGAACCAGGAATCGTTTTTGATAAATTCGGACCATTTATCACTTCACGCACCTGCCGCTTCCTCGTAGTGATTTAGGGATGAGAGACTCACCTCCGCCTCCGCCTTCTTTCTAATATGGTTATTAAAGGAATTTTCTTTGACAATGAAATGAGAGTTATTACCAGCACAGAATAACACATTGAGGCTTGATTTGCACTTGATAGAATTAGAGGTAAATAAGAAGAAGTGAAGTGAAAAAAAAACCGAGTTGTTGACTCTTGATTGAAAGGTCCAGGTTTGATCTCCGTTTTAGCAGGTGAATCTCAATCGAAAGTTGAAGGTAAAGTCAAAAATGCAAAATTACATGTGCCTATAGAAATTGCTTAAAAAAATTCGTTTACCTAGGAAGTATTAAAAGTATTAAATATCAAAATTAAGTTTTTTATTAAAATTTATAATTGAAAACGTAAAACCGAACAATTGAATTTCACCATCAAAGAAAATTTATTTTTATGGCACAGGTCAGTTGCTAATAAAACTCTTATAAATAAAGTTAAGTTAAATAAAAAAAAAAATACTATTAGTAACTACAGGTAGCTTTATATTATATAAATAGATTTTTTCACAGTTATTTTCTTATAAAGTCTATAATTTAAAACTTTAAATAGTATATGGTGTAAACTTGTCATGAAAGCCTTCTTAACCTAGTAACGTGTAGTATGTTGTTCTTGGTATTTAAGTTTTTAATCTGTTCATTTTGGTATCTTTATGGACTCTTTAATGGTAGAAATACCAAAAAGTTTCTTCTGTTAGTGCCAGTAATGTAATATACAGGGTGAATGCAAGCGACTGTATTTGACTTTGAGTTTAAAATCAAATATTCGCGTATTATTACAATAAAAAAAACGTATTACTACAAACCCAACGACTTTAAAACTTGATTATGAGATTCTGATAATATTAATATTTTTTGATAATATCCTAAAAATAAATTTTATTGTATATTATTATTTATTTTAAAAATGAGATACGTCGTAAATATATTATTATCAATCACATTTTGTAAAAAGAGATCAATCGTTTTGCATTTAATTTATTAATCTAATAAATAAAAAAATTGCATTTAGGGCGACCACATTATCTGCGTATTTTAAAAGTTAATTTTTCAATATTTGAAATGTATTATATGCATATTATTTTAACTTTATTTATCAAAAACTTGAATAGTAAGATTCTGATTGAAGGCAATAAGTAGAAAGTATTCACAAGTAATGCACAAGCGGCAGTGTTCTTGTATTTGCCTTTTTAAACAGAATTAAAGAGGCTTTTCAAAGGGTTTGGCTTCTCTTTGTAGTGATAAATATATAGAATTTTATTAAAAAAACTCAATTCTTTACCTTGTAAATACTTTACTTATAAAATACCAATTTACTTAAACGTTTTATGAAACTTTAAATCACTCTGTAGGTACAAGCACTCAACTTCGTTTAACAGCTTCCACAATACGATTCTTTGTGACACAAGAATTTTTATGTTTAAAACTTAAAACGTTGATGGTATTTGTATTCCGTAAACATTTCAACAAGGAGAAGAGATGTTACTAACATTTTTCATATTTTACTGTGTAAAAATTAATAAAAAAACGTGTTCAAACAATATGATAAAAAGAGACAATATGTTATGAAAACATTGTATGAATCAAACCCAACATAATAAATGCAACCAGGTTGAGATTTGAGTACATTTGTAATACAAGACAATATTTTACGGAAGTACTTTAAGGATCAAACCCAAGACCCTAAGAATCACTCATTGAGTCTACATGAAGCTTTGAGTTATTTTGTGATTAATTTTTTTTCGATCGAAACCATAGCTCTAGGGTTGAAAATGACTAAATAAATTAACAGCACTGATTAACTCAAACGGGTTTTGAAATTATTTTACACATTGTCGACGGTGTTTTATGAAAATATACCTGTGAATCACACCCAAAACACAAGGTAAGAATTCAAGCAAATGAAATTTACGACATTGATTGCCCCCAATGGAGATCTGAGTAGATTTGTAACGGATATGGGATCAGATAATGCATGAAAAAGTGCGTCTTTGTTTTGGTTTTCTTACCGATTCCGGAAATAATAAATCAGCTGTTTGAAGTGTGATAAGTAAAAGTCAGTCCATCAACAAGTGCTGTAGCCAGGTGGCCTCAAGAAAGAGGCTCTAGAAATTATGTATATGCGTTTCTTGCCAGTTTTCAAGTAGATTAATTTACTGTGAACAAAGTGATCATGATCAAGCTGTTATTATCTTCTCAAATTGTTTTATATCGTTTCAAAAAATTCTTATACATTTGATGACGTCTCTACAGTTCAAAAGAGCTTTCACTGTCTATTTGATAAATATTGTAATAGTTATCTCAGAAACCATTTGTGTGTACTTATGTAATGGTACGAAAAAATAATTTATTTTACCCGAAAGCATATAAAATTTATATTTATTTAATTTCTATCTATAGTGCACCAGAAACAATCGCTGAAAGAGTTGGGTTAAAGAGACTATTCAAGGCTGTTCAAGCCACCAATTGCAGCCAGCTCCAGTGCAAAAAGCTGCAGGGTCATCATGCTGGAGAGGATCTGGAGACGTCAGGCCAGCTACTAGCCAGGACGATAGCCGTCCATAAGAAAACGCAGGATAAGTCTCACTCGGACGAAGATAGAAAAGACGAAAGCTTTGAAAATGGCGATAGAAACCAAACTGATATCAAAAGGATATCTTTGAGACGTTCTACTAGAACACACAGCAGAACACTTATATAATATGTATTATTAAATAATATATTTTAAAAATAATTATAATTGTATATTCATACCTCTACAAACTGTATTGAAATATATTTGATTAAAAAAATTAAATCAGTAAAACTTTATAAATCTGAGGGATTTATTTTGTTGAAAAACATAAATCAATTCTAACTACTATGGCATTGTAATTGAGTAAGAATTTGAATCGTTAGATGTGAGTAAGGAACTTATTAACATGATTATTACCACACGAGAATAAATAAACACCAATTAATATTATATTTAATAATAATAATAATATTTATATTTTTCTATAATTTGCATGCCTCTCTCTCTCATGTATTCTCTTATATTTGAAAAACTATATAAAATTCTCGCTGTGTTATAATGCCAGTGTAGTCGCAATTTCCAGGGGTTTTAGGTTCAAAACCCACTTGTGACCAGCTCCAAGCGGGAGGCCATATTTCTTTCTGCGTTGATTTCTAGTGCCACCGGTGGCCGCAGCTGCCGACTGCTACTTACAATGTGGCCATATAGCATGAATTCTGTACACGTACTTTGTACATCGATTTATGAAACGATGATAAATAATACATTAAATTTTAAAGCAAATTTCACAAAATCAAAGCAACGAACTTAGAGAAGCAGCTGGTATAAATTTACAGTAAATAGTAGCATAATCACGAAGATTTTTCTTTTCTCTTTCAATGCCCGGCGCAACAAATCACAAATTAAAATTTGTTTAGCAAAAAGGCAATGGACTGCGAGCGCCGGCAGAGGAATGTCATTATCATACATGCTAGATTTAAAACCAACTTGCTCAGGGGAGCTCAACCGGGCCCCCTGAAATTATTTAAAAAAAAAAAAACAGATTAAAAAAAGTGTTCGCCACCAAATTTACAATTACTTAAACGGCACTCAATAATGCGTTCTTGAGTGTTTTGCCGCATTTTACACTACAAAATAACAGTTCCCAAAACCTACTAATTATTATTATTTTAATAATTACTGTAAGCACTGCGGTGTTGGGTTGTGTTGTGGTTTCCGGTACTGGGGCCATCATCCAAGGTATGAAATTTAAAAATCAAATAACAAAGATGTTTCAAGTCGGAATTATCTGATCGCTGTGAACCGTTTCAATGTGTGCCTTTTACGCCAGAATGTAATTTTTGTGAATCCCATGAGGGTGTAGGGTGTTCATGCCCATGTGTTATTCAAGTTTTAATTCTTCAGAGAGCCTCGTGCTTATAATTCATCTAACAGTAATAAACGGCCCGTCCGGTCCGCGGCTCGGCCGCTGGCAGCTCTTGCTTGACACGAATTTCGCCGCGCGGAGGACTTTCTCTGCAGAGACTCCCTCGAAGACTCGAAGACTCAGCGAGGCTCTCGAGGCAAATCAGACTGAAAACTATTATACCTAATCAATATATATTTATATACCTTCTTCCATCCAACCTCACCGGCAGCGGGTAAGTCAGAAATATGAAAGCCGAAAATCATTGGATGTGTCGTTTGTGCTCTACTGTTGTTAGCCCAGTTGCTAGAAGCATGACTAAAAAAAAACAAAACAGAAAATCAGATGAAGTGAGTATGACACTAAAGTTTATTTAATTTGAATGCGAAGAATATATAACGTACTTTTCGATAATTATTGTTACTGTGTACGCTTTATTTCGATCTAAAAAAAGATTTTTTGTTGCACAAAAAAATTTCATTAAGAAAGTATTATTTTTAAATTTAAGTTTGTTACTCAACATTAAACGTAAACGTAAATTGGAGACGTGAAAATAATGGCAAACGTTTAAAAAATATATTACCAAACTCAGAACAAGCGTATAGACAAATCTCTATTTTTTTATTGAATAAAAAGATTTTATGTTTTAATATAGCTTCTTTACAAAAAGAAAAGAAAGTAGATATTATTTGCTGATTAGCATCGTTTGGTTTTTCTTGTCGATTAACAGTAACGATTGAAATAAAATCATGGTTCATTAAATATACCTTGACATTGAACGAGCAGGTAAGTAGCAACTGAGTAGTAGATCGATAAGTAGCAAGTAAGCAGTAGATCAATAAGTAGCAAAACTGCATGGAAACGGCTTAAGAAGACAGCAATTCAGTGCGGAGAGAATAAATATCATTACTTGTGGAAAATGAATCGAAACGGAATTTATCAAATAATATGAAACACCAATAAAGATCTGTAAAAAAATATATTAGTTGAAGTATGTAAAACTGAATCAAGTGCCAAGTGTTTCTTCTCAGAGGAGGTTGGTGACTATAAATAAATATTTGTCTTACTTATTCGGCAGCACTCCTGACTTCCATCCACTGGCGTAAATTCCGCATCCACGATTGCTTTCTCCTTCCAATACCTCTTTTTCACATAGATGTAAAAGAGCATAAAGGCGAGGTTTAATCCATGATGAATGTGCATAATTTTTAAAGTAAAAGTTCCCGGCGCATATGCAGTGACCAGCTGGGCAATTATTTCAATTAGCGAAATTCAAGTTCACCCCAAAAAGGCAAGCGGGCCGCGCCGAGTAATTCAACTACTGTCTACGGATATCAGATATATTTTTATTATACTTGCAGGTGAAAGATATTATTTCCGTAATATAATAATAAAGTTGATTGAACATATAAAATTTTGATAGAATTTTATGAAAAAAGTGCGCGCAGAAGTGTATATGAGTGAATATAAAAGACACCAACAAATCACTCGAAATTTCATTTCAGTGTAAGTTTTACTGAAACTTTTGTACTTTAGCTTAAAATTAAATGGTTGTGTTAATCAAATTAAAGATCAATTTTATTTTTAATTTTTGACAAGTCATTTATAAACTATTATAAACTAGCAAGTAAAAATAACAGATGGTGTTTGTTATTGATTAATCGCACCGATCCCATCACGGACAGTTTGAGTTTTGCTATTGGCTTAATACTTAATAAATGAAATATACACTTAAATATTAGATTAGGAGTTTCGTGTTGTGGGAACACGACGGAAGCAGACGCTTCTTCACGCTGGTGAGTTTTAACCGCAGAAAGTAGCATGTATACGAACAACGTAATTTGTTAAGTCATTAATAATTATATATATATTTATATATATTTAATGCAATATAATAGTTGCCACGTTATTACACGGTAAGATGAATCCGCTGGGGTAGAAAGCGCTCGGCTTGCGTGCGTTTTGGTACAGGTATTCTTGTTTTTTGACTGGTAATAATTATTTAATTCTGCAACAGATCTCTGAAATTTTTCGTAAGATCATGGAAATAATCTAGAATCTAGATTAATGTTGTGGATCTTAAAGATTAGATCAGATCAGATAATATTTTTTTTCAGTCAATGTTCGTTGCAGGTTTAATCTAAGTTATGGCAACGCATACAAACATAAGCAAAAAAATCTTACTATGATGTACTTTTGCTGGTTTTATGTGAATTTTGAGGATAAGGCATTTCACAAAGAGCAGCATTTATTCTTAGATCGAAGATTTGATGAAGACAATTCATAATGTAATAAAACAATACCTTGAAATTAGGAGCGTGAAAAGTAGAATTCCTTACTGTATAGAACAATTATCTTATATTACATTATAGACTGTTTCTCGGATTCGGGACGGAGTGATAAAGTAAATGGTTTTAAATTCTATTCAAATTGAGTAATCAAAAGATAAAATATAGTTATTTTTTAACTTCATATTGTACAGGTATTATTCAGCATTCTTGGTTATACCATAGTCCATGCCTGCTTCAAGAAATAATGCTAGAAATTTCTCTCGCCTAAAACACTCAAATTCTTCGTTGAGTCATTCATCCATTTACACACCCTTCAAGATCAATCAGGGTAACTCTGCACAGCTCTCACTTACATTTATGTAAAAAAAATTACAAAATCTAAGTGTTTTAGCGCCTAGCTCAATAATACATCAATTTACGCGGATCTAATAAATATGAATAGTATTTTTAGTGAGTGTTTAACTTTTCCGGTGGAGATTCTCTTTTTGTCACACTTTCAAATACAAGATGAATGAAAATATAGAAGTACACAAACGTAGATGTTATAACCGCGGATAATTGAGCCAAAGAGTCGTTTTCAGCTGAAGTAATGCCAAGAGCCGCTCAAATGGTGTACACGTTTTTGTGCAAACACAATTCGAATAGAAATAGTCGAGAGCGCCTCGCCGCATAGCGGATTTACTTTACTCTCGATTTCTTTGTCAAATGAAACTGAAACGGAGACAACGGGACTGCCAGGGCGGGGCTCGCCGGAAACCGGACATTTCAAATTACATTTCATGGGAAGTCGGATAATCGGAAACTACCGAGCGCCCCATTGAAAAAAAAATCACAAAAGAATTCGTATAGTTTCGGAGGTGTTTGTTTAGTAGTTTATTTTGTATTATTTGGACAGTGTAAGCTATTTTGCCCTGTAGAGTTCTCACGATATTGTCAAATTAAAAATATATGTATATTATAAGTCTCAACGTGTTTACTAACAATAATATAAGAAATATAATTTTAGAAATATTTTCTAATAAGTTATTTACTTACATAAAAGCCCAAAAATTGTGTGAGTGTGTGTAAAGGATCGGTAAATGATTGTGGGGGCTTCTGTTATATTTTCTGTTGCTGCTTTACTATTCATCTTAAGCACTGCTCATGTGCATGCTTTCCATGCATGCAGGATGCATTTACGATGCCTATATATATATACATATATATAGCTTGCTGCAGAAGGAGTATCAGATCTAAATGCCAGAGCATTGTAAGGAAGTTTTTATATTATATAATAATGCTATTGGGCAGCGGCAGCAGCAATACGCAGACTTTACCTTACAATATAAAACTGCGGTGTAGAAGGACACTGACTATCAGTAAAATGGTCGCCAACATCCTCTGTGAAGAGACACTTGATGAAGAACTGAAAACCTTCTAGTAGAGTGATACCATGAGTAATTATTTAAACATTTAAACACGTGTTAATTTGTTATTTTTTGCGTCGTCGGCACACGCCCGACATAGACGACGTCGTCAACAGAAAAGGCCCAGTTCATGTGGTGTGTTGGCGTTGCCAGGTGTTGTCGTAAATATGAGCATATACCACGTTCAGTGTAGTCAGACTCTGCAAATAGATAAAGATAAAACTGTAAAATGAATCGATCACGCGGTGTCCGAGACGCGAATGTCGCTTTTATGTGACGGACGCGCGTCAGCATCGTTCACGCTGTCAGCCGTTTCCGGCAATTATCGTGAATACGTCTTCAACCGTGTGGTTTATCGTACGTCAGATAATCACACAAATACGTCTTTCAGTGTCGCAAAAGCGGCAACTCTCTACATAACTATATGCCAGGGGCGTGCGTCGGATTTAAAAAAAAACAATCGATCTATAAATTGTTAAAAAAATATATTCTAAGACGCCTAGTTATTTTGGTTTCAATACTAAATGCAATGAGACCACTTCTAAAATTATTTTGTATTTATTTATATGTGCAGCAAATATGAATAGGATATTTTGCCTTTAGTGCTTTTAGTACTAGTAAAAAAGTACTTTTGTCTTTTATGTGATTTTTTTTAGGTCTTGAAAGGTGAATCTCGTAGCTGATTGGCTGTACTTATTTATTGTTTTACTATCATTATCATGAAATTTATGTGGTTAATAAAGTAAGCAAACAGAAAAACAGTAGCACTAGTTCACTAGTTTTTTTATATAAGCAATAAATAAGTAGTATATAAAAATTTCTGAAAATAAAATAAAATAACATAACACGAACGCAACGTTACGCATGACAATTAAACAAACGCTAGAGAGTTGCTTCTCTCTCGAACACATTTCAACCAATTATACCATCTCTTTCATGTCAGTTTCTAGATGGAAAACATGCGGCTGACTCAGCTATTATCTAAATGTCCGATTCTGCATACTAAAGTCAAGTCAATCGTCAAAAAATTTAATAATTTTATCGGAAGCGACCTGGTCACGTTGCAGTATCAAAAAAAATATTTTTTATAACAAACTCTTTAACATATGTTTTGGTCAATAAATAAGTTAAGTTGGCGTTATAAAGTTCTTGAACGAACAGTCTCTGCTGTATACAATTTGAGAACTCTTTACTGCCTTCTGGCACTTGTTCTTGAATTCACTTGAAAACAACTGCTAAGTCATTTCAAATCTAGTAAAATATCTCTTCAAATGAAACCATCACATTAATCAGACAGCTTCTCATAAAAATAGATTTTTAAACCGAATTTCACATTAATAAGGTGGCTGGATAATGTAAGAATACACACGCGAAAATGAGATGAAATTTTATTACTAAACGCATTATCGCTTTTTAATAACGATAGACAAAAGGAAAAAAATACTCACTCTCTTACTTGAAAAGCTACTCACAATAAACACCAAATCACTTATTGTATTGAAATGTTCAATTTAAAAAATTGCCTTTGTTCAAGCTTAATAATAGAGGTTTAATAATTTCAAAATAATTTTCAATATTAATTAAGAAATGTTTAAATATTCTTTTATTATATGAGAGTATTCCTATCGGTGAACTTTTATATTCTTTTCATTTACACGTTCATTTACTCTTGAATGTTTGTGCTGTGTTGAAATAAAAAACTTTTATATTTGTTTTCACTTTACTGGTGTTAATTTTTAGTTTTAACAATGTCGACGTCAAACAGTCAAATTCAATTCTAAGCCCGTCATATTCAATACCAATGCGGTATTTATTTAATAAACAGTCGTATACAAAATATTTGATAAATCGATTTTACAATTATTTCATTAGTAGTGGTTTTGGGGTTATTCTTATATCTTATTTTTATGTAGTTTTTTTTTGAAGACGAATGAATATAAATCTTTATAATATAGTAAAAAGTTATTTTGAATTTCAGGTTTGTAATATAGCGCTATATTTTATAAACCTTTATAAATTGTGGTTTTCAGAATCTTAATTAAAACTTTGTTATAAAAATACTAAGGAAAAGCAAGCTTCAGCATACCAGCCATTATTTGTTGAATTTACTTACTTGTGTGTAATTCGTATTATAATCAAAAAATAATACGTGAAATATCTATGATGTAGACTTTTTTCATTGTGGTTTTCATTTCCCTAGAAAGCAATACCGAGGTTTAGGTATTGTTTAAGAGATGCAATCTCATCCTACTGAATAATCTTCAGGCAAACGAAGAGTCAACCCCTCACTCAGCCAGGTTATGAAAGTAGTTCAATGATTTCCGAAATATTCACGTTATTTTATTTCCGTAACTGCTTTTGCTTACCCACGAAAGACCGCCTAAAATTGTTATGCTCCATATTGAATCAATAAACAAGAACAGCCAAATAGCTAGAAAATAACAACACTTGTCAGGTTGCCTATCAGATGAACGATCTCTCGAAAGGTGGGAACGCTCCCAAATTAGAATGGCGTTATCTCCTAGCCATTGTGTTTTATTTTTATATTATTTTTTGATGTAACTGGTATGTTAAAAAAAATATTTGTAAGAACAGATAATAGAATTTCACAGCTGTCTTTACCACGTAAAAAAAACATTTTTCATCGATACGCGCATATGTAAATACTTGCACTCTCCACTAAACGAAGAAGCTTTATTTATATGCTAGAAAGCCTTATTGGTTGTTGATTGATTGTCAACACGAGAGTTTCCAATCACGTTCTTCAAATATATCGAATGACATAAAACAGCAAGTCGCGAGCATTTCAAATTTCACTCATATTACAATAAGTTAACTCAACCGTGCGTACCGCTAAGTTGAAGCCTAGTGGTTAGCACACTTGCTTACCGACCACGAAGTCTCGGGACCTAATCCTATTGAAGCAACAATTTTTATAATTTTTTACTAAATAATATTATTTAATAATTTGCTCTATAAAGGTTAAAATCAAAATCATATGTACTTAAAAAAATACGAGATTTTGCTCACCCTCTCGAGTGATTTGATAACTTAACAAAATATTGTAAATACAAAACTGTTGAATATTTAATTATTGCTTTTACTATAACCAAAGTATTAAACCTTAAAGTCAAAACACACAATGCGTGTTTATCTGCAGTGATAATCAGTAGTAGCATAGTCACATGCGCTCAATAATAATATTGTGTTGTGTCTCATTATTCTCTCTATTCTGTGGGAAAAGTCGGCGTCTTATTTTTTCTACAATAGAATGATTAATTGACGCGACTAAGTATGCGAATATTCTACGAAGATGTATATTTTCACCTTGTGACAATTATTACGATATAAAATGTTGATTAATGAGAATAAAAATAAAATTATTACATTGTTATTCATATTAGAAATTGACAGCAGGACAATGTAGACCGTCCAATATAAAAGTGATTTATCGGCCAAAGTAAAAACTAAAAATCGCATTAACATAAATAGTGTGTTCGTATATTTTATACACAATTTTACATGCTTTTTGTATTATATAGCAGAATAACAAGTGATTTTTGTCACACCAGCCAAACATTTTTTTAAAGATTATTTAATTATTTGATATTTTACCTTTGTTGCTTATTCTCTAACAGTGGGTTTGTGATGTTCTGTGGCGTTCACATACTTTAAAGCAAATCGAAACAATTTATAAATAAATGCCTGTTTATTTTAACATACATTTTATTTAAGCCAATAAAAAATAAATTCGACAAATCAAAACAAAAATAGAATAATTTGTAATGCATTGAAAAGAAGCACTACACAGTGTAAATAAATGATTTCTGCTTTAAAGTCGTTGAAAATCACAATAATTTTTTTTAATTTAATTTTATTTCTTTTATTTTTATTGAGGTATAATGTAAAATAAATAATTTTTTTTAAAAATAAAATTTGATTTACGTTACTTGCGCTACCATTAAACATCCTGAAAAACACCAAAACTGAAAAAAAAATCACTGGTAAAGTTTACGATTGAACCGATCGGAGAGGACGATGGGGCCTTCGCGCCCTCTCTTCACCCCCTTCCACCGGCCTTCCCCCCTGGCCCTCCCCCCCGGGCCTCCCCCCCGAGCCTCCCCCCCGGGCCTCCCCCCCGGGCCTCCCCCCCGGGCCTCCCCCCATCGGAGACTGGAAAGAGAGTCGGCTCGCCGCATCAGACCAGACGTCATCCGACCGCCGACCCAGCAAGGCACTCGAACCAGGTGCGCGCACAACCAAACACCCGCAGGTGAAATCGACTGATATCTGTGACCGTATATTTCCCGGAGTGACTTTGATACGAAGTAATAAAAAATATTTTATATTTTGACGGGTTTTCATCTTTATGGATTTTTTATGTGAGGTGTTTTTGTGTTGAAGGAGTATCGAAACATTTCAGGCAGTGGATTTGATTCTTTTGAATAATTTTCAATCGAAAGTGGTCTCTCGTATGGACAAGGTAAAATGTCTTGTGCCGTGAGCGAAACTTTTTGATTTTGAGATATTTGCTTCAAAGTTCTGTTTTCCGAGGGTGGTTTGGGGGAGGTGTCCGAAAGCGAGAGCAGTATCGAAGAAGAGGAATAGCAAAAACAAGGTAAATTAAAATTTATCAACATGTATTTATATTTCTCAAAGTTATAAATTTTATATGAAAAACTTTTGTTCAATGATAAAATTATGTTTTTGCACTATTATTTCTATTTTTTTAAAATTTAAACCAGTTTAATATAAATTAGATATTCCAATTGCCTGGGTTTCTTCTTATGACAAACAACTCTTCCCTTTTTTAAATAGCCTCAAATGATTTTAGCGTACGTGCTAAGTAAAAATATAATTTAATATGCCATGACTTCTGAACAACAAAATAATATATAAATAAACAAAAATAAAAATATATTTAAGACAATTTAATAACACGCAAGCATAGAGTTAGCATAAAATAATTGTATGACGCAAGATTTATTTTTGTTAAGATTTGAATACTTCTTTGAAATTATATACTTAATTAATAATAAAGCGTATAGCAGCTAAGACAGAGAAAATGTTTTAAGCTAAAAAGCATAAATAATTTTTTTATAAGAGAATTTTTAAATTTTATTGAAATTTTATATAAAATGATTTAAATTAACCGATAAAAAAATTATATATGCGAAGGTTCTGCATTTGTCACATTGACAAGTGAAGCGATTGTTACTTTGTTCAAAAAGTCCAGTGCTTGCAAATCACTAAATATTGGTTGGCCTGGGCACATTGGTTCATATGTAGAGTATGATTGTTAAAAATTCTCGATAAACGGAAGTGATTCGTTAGTACAAGGGTTAGTACACCGGCCATGTAAGCCAGGGGATGTGGGTTCAAATCACGATGATATTTTTCTGACACTTTCTTTAAATCATCTTATATGTATGAACTAATGTGCCTAATCATATTAGCAATAATATAATAAACCCGTAATGGGTAATAAATACGCATCTGATTGACGTCCAATCCAAAAAATAGACATACATTCATCTTTGATAAAATATAAGCAAAAAAATAAATATATGTTCTATGAAAGGAATGACATTTTGAAAAAATAAAATTTCATTTGCAAATATGGCTGAGAATATCCAAAATGTGATGCTTTGTCATTTCCAATATAAATAATTTAAAAAAATATTTAAAGATATATATTTATATGTCCATATATTGTTATTATACATTCGAAATATACAGATTAATTTATTTTAAAAACGTAAATATATTTCCAAATGTGGATAGTAGGCGATAGACATATTTTTTTTAATACTGTCTATAACAATGATAATTGAGACATCTCGTTTGTTTAACTGAATTAAAAAATATATATATTTAAATTAAATTTTGGCTTCAGTTTTTACAGTGTTTTTCTTACTGCAATGCGCGTAATTTCTAGCTCCGTTCTAATAGTAGCCTGGCATGACAACAATGTGAAAGTGATTTCATAAATTCATTCGACAGCAATAACTGGCGAGGCTCGGAGAGACCTTGATCTTGCAGTGCAGAATAGCGCAGTTTGCGCACTCAGTCGCTTCAAAATGTTTGGTTATAAATACAAACAACACAGGCGTATACTGCACACATATAGTGATAAGAAATAAGGCTTCGACTTTATAAAATGAGATTTAGATATCCTTTGAAAAATCCCTTCCTGAAAATGCTGCCTGAAAACTCAAAAACAATTAAGAAATAATACAAAAGAGTTTAGCACTGAAAAAAGTTCAATTTAATTATAAATTTTAGAGAAACTTTTATATTCATTTTTATCTGTAAACATTGCATGATATTAACCAACGTCGTAAGACTATTACTAGTACTTCATTTTATAAATAAAAATTGCACTGTGAAAAGAAGATATTGCAACCCTTCCAATGCTTACATTTACCATTTTCATTTATTTATATTTAATTAGTTCTCAGTCGAGGAAACTTTTTTTTAAATTGATTTTTTAAATTCAGGCAGTTTCTTAATACACAATAAATACATATTTTTCAGTAATATAATTATATTTATCTACTTGTTTATTTTGCTTGTAAATAAACAAAAAGTACCACTTAAATATTTTAAGTCATAAAACAATCATAAGTAGCCAAATGGCTAAAAACGGTTACTATTCGTAATTTTAAGCGTTTTATTTTCAAAATAATCACCAAACTAACGAAAGCGCTCTCAATCATACATATTGTAATTTCCTAGCCATTTCGCTATTTATATTTGTCATATGAATATGTAGTTTTAGGAAATATGAGTCTTTCGTGGGTTTTAATGTATGTCGTTTTTTACTGCTTGTGCGGACCGTACAGCATTGAATTTGATTTATAAACGGTAGTTTCAATCAAATTCTAAATTTTGTTTCAAGTAATACCATATTTTATATATTTTGGATTTGCATTATCCAAATTTCAAATTTACCGGTATGTGACTTACATGCACCCGATGTGTATTGTTAAATATGGCATATTCGGCACAGTAACTTCAATCAGTGGTCGTTAAAACAATATCAACGAAAGGTAGCCTAGTTCGTGTAATGATATGTAACGGTATCTTTTCGTTCATTTGTATTTGTTTATTCTTATATGTTTTCAAAGATGAATCAAACAAGGCAAAAAATATAACTTGATCCGATTGTTTTGCATATATTTCGATTAGAACAGCTCACGGCTTAATAGATTGCTAATTGCTAAAAAAAATATCAGTTCATTGAAACATGTTTTTTTATAGAAATGTTTAAGCAAAAGCCTTACAGTAATATAACATTAAATTTGGTTTTTTTTTCGGTGGAACCTCAAAAATACATGTCTTAGTATTTTGATTAAGGTTAGGAAACAAAATGCATTATAAAAGGCTACATTTTATTCGTTTTTTTACATTATATACTACTGAAAATTTTAAATCCAGTAAATCCACGCATATTGTTGATTTAGATTTATTTTTGTAAAATGCTTTAGCATTACATTCACGCCGTTTTATATTTATGAGACTACCTGTATATTTTTTCTAGCTAATGGAGTACTTATTAGCGTTATTTATTATTTTATGCGTAACCACTTACACCTAAAACAAGTATTGGGTAATTTTAAATCGGTCACAAGTAGTGACGCTGCGCTTGTATCTGGCTTTTGTATCGTCACAGGTAATGTCACTTCATCCCTTTAGTCCCAAACCCATCGAGTAAACCCTCGAGGACTGCCTCTTCAAAAAAAGGCCAAAAATCATTACCCCATGGTGACACATGTCACCTAGTAGACATGAAGTTGTTTAAGGAGATACACACTTCTCCTGTTCCGCCGTAAAAACCAGAAATACAAGACAAGACAAGGTAATGTCAATACGAACGAACTGAAACAGGTGCTGGTCCAATTATAACAGTTTGGGGTTCATCTCTCAGAAAAGGGATCGAACCGGGAACCTCTCGATCGAGTGCCATAGAGCCAGCAAGCTAGCTAAACTTGATCCACTTCACATTCACGTATCGCCTTACGATCCGGGCGCATTGTGGCAGTCCCTCGTATGGATATCAGAATGGTCAAATAAAGATTCCTTTCACAAAGAGTGCTCCCAATACCTGGGCTCGGATTTCGCAACGTAATGGCCCATACACCTGAGACCCCGCAGGTTTACCATTCAAGCCTGCATTGTTATTGGTTTTATATCGAGTATTGAATAGCGAACGACTTCTATCAGTTCTTAGAAGATTTCTGAATAACACTGCATATGTCTTGGTACCGTTTTCAGACTTCTATTGCAAAACTTCATTGTAAAGCCTGAGAGACATTACGTTTTTTGTATTCAAAATATACAGATATTTTATTTAAAATATTATTTTTGGATATTACAGCACCAGTATAATAATATATTATTTTACGTTGCAATAGTGAATATTAAATCTAAATAATTCAAGTAATAAACTCATCTTCTGATAATACGAATAAATTGCTTTTTAGTAAATACTTTGTTTAATTATCTTTATAAAATTACTGAAAAATGAATTATTGCTATATTTTATAATAAAACTGCTGATTTTTAAAAAAAATATTTATACTATATTTATAAAATATGAGTGAGGTAAATTAGTCGATTTAAATTATTTTAATGTATTAATATGATTAGGTACATTCTTTCACACATTGAAATAATTAATTTCAATGAGTGAAAGAATGTACCTAATCATATTATTATTAATAAACCTGTATAGGTAAATAAAAACGCACTTGATTGACGTTCAATCCACAAAATAGACATATATTTTAATGTATCTCAAATTATGCATTTTTAAATATTTTATGCAAAGGTATCAAATCAGGATCATATTGAAGATTGTATAAAAAATATATTAAGAAATTATTATTTAATAAGCATGATTAAGATGTTATCCTCATGACTCAACAGCGATAATATGAGTCTTTGTAAGAGAGAATACGTGGGCGTTTCCAATAAGGATTCACCAGTTACCGAATGCTTCGATTACTTATGCAAATTATCATACCAAGAATAGAAGTAAACGGACGTGCTCTGTGCATATGGCCCCGGTGCAAACGTTGAATTGTATATTTTTTATTGCGCAACTATGTTACAAAAAGAAAACTGCGGTGACGTATTGGTAAAAGAAAGTGATGAATCGGCTGACAAACTTTCGTGACCACTTAACAGAAAAAAAACTGAAATCGCTGGAACCAATCGGAGCGCAGGCTTTTACAATAGTTTCAGTTTTAAAAAAACTCCATTACAAACTCATGATAGGTATGTTTGTAGGTTTTGACAGCCTTTGTTATTATATGTTTAATAATCTAATTCTAAAATCCCCGTAAGATAGTACCAGCATGGGAACCGAAATTTCGGAGGTCAGAAAACTTCAAACAACTCAACATCAACAACAATCAAATCATCTAATAAACACAAGGCTATCTTTATTTGTAATATTTCAACGCACCATAATAGGCTCGTATAATGGCTTGTTAAGAACAATGCATACGTGAGGCGTTTATTGGGAATTAATTTTGAAACCTTTGAGTTGAATATACAGTATGTGAAGTTATGAAAAAAATATACTTAAAAAAATCGCTAGTTAAGGGATTTATCAGATTAGTTACGAGAAGACTTTGTTATTTAAATTTCTATATCTATAGATGCAATGATTTATCATCAAGTAAGCAATAGACTGCGCAGTGTTCTGAAAACAAAGTTTCTACTTTCCACGCTAAATCGCTGTAACGCAAGTAATAATTAAAAATTAAGCTGCCTGCACAGAGGACAACACAACCGACCGGTAATCAGCCAATAGCGTCTGCTATCTTTACAACTTTGGCGAAAAAAAAATAGGGATGAATTATAAACACACTAAGCGTTCAGCAAATAGATCCAATCAAAGAAAATGAAGATCGGATTGTTGAATAATATATATTAGGGCTTTTTTTTCAATAATACGAGTCGTTGAAAAATCCACGGTAAATACGCATAGTCAAACGACCAGTATGTTGGGGCCATTTTTAAACGAGATCGCTTTCACCTTTCAAGGGATTTATCAGACAAATTCGATCTGACGACGCTATTGGCAACTCACATGTTGGTGGTCGGTTGTGTTGCGACGCGCGTAGGCCGCTTCGGCACGGTCAAGCAACCGCCCCACAAAGGCACCCGCGGAAACTTTTAACGACATCGCCGCCTAATTAGGGTGAGTCTCCGCCATCTTGGCTCTCTTTCTCTCACTTCGTCTTTGGCGAATTAAAAATCAAATCACACGTTTTGATACTTTCCTTTCTCCCAAGAATGGTCGATGTGCATAAACGCCTCGTCCAAAATATTAACTTAATGCTAGTGCATCGCTGCAATGAACATTTCATTTATCATTGAATTTAACGTCAATCTGTAATCTCTTATTCAACGACAGGTTAGGCTAATTTGTTTGTTAACTCCAATATTTGCTAAGTCTCGGTGTAAGAGTGACGGCTTCCATTTCCTTAGCTGCTTCGCATTCCACAGTATCGCCAATCAGTAGGTCGCCATGACGCAGTCTATCGGTCGCAAAAAAATCTTCTTAATACTTTGAAAGCGCTCCTAAAAAAGCGCAATGAAAAGCAAAGACAGCCTCGATAAGCGCGGAGAGCTCCGGGTAGCAATTTTCGTGTCAAGTGTGCGAAATTCGCACTCGGGAACTGAGTGTTTTATTATATTTAAAATGGAACTCCACCAAGTACTCTCTGCCTAAAATATTGATTATTTTCTAAGAGTTTCAGTTCAAAAAAAAGTTCAGGAGTTCAAAAAAAATTGATTGGATATCATACTTTGTCATCACAAATTAGATATATTTGATGGAATGTTGAAATAAATTATATTATTTTTATTTCATAACTTTTGTCCTACGTTTGCTTCACAATAAAACAATGTTGAATAAAAATAAATTTTTAAAGCGACAAAAATCTGAACCTGTCAAGTTTTTTTTTTTTGATTTTCCTGCATACGTTAATAATCGTACGTATCATGCTTATGGTTTACATATTGGTGCTTTATTTAAACCTTTTGACAGTGTTTAAATAAACTTTTTGAATGATAAAATTCAACAAAATAAATCCACACAAAGACCGGATTATTTTGAGTAAATTCCCGATTTGTAGTATTTGAATTACTTAAATATTCAACAACAATTTATTATACTTATTTATGAATTAACGAGTGTATTAACTGTTTTGCATATCGTCAATTTCTTGTGTCAATTTGTTACCCGTGGTTCGGCTTATCAGTACTTTACTAACTTTTCAATGTGACAGTATTTGAAACTTTACTCTTATGGTGGTGGACATGAAAAAGCTCTAATTGAAGCTCGGATGTAGATAATTCGTATCGAATCTCAACTCGCGGCGCCGGCGAGTCTGGCGGCCGCCGGAGACTTTGCCCAGCTCAGCTCTAATCCCAATTTCACTTTCTGGGGTGAGCAACCTCGCACTGGGTCAGCGGCGCTGCCCGTGTAGCCGCCGCGCCGTGTCTGTATCGCGGCGCTCCGGCTGATCGCCGAGTGATTGTATTCGCAGAGGTCATTGTCAATGTACTGACAAAAACAAATTGCAATAACATATACAATGTCAATACTGAAATGAAACGATTGAAAAACATGACGGAACATGAACCGAGCACCTCTCGATCAACAATCAACGCTCTAAGCAACAAACCAACTAGGCATAGATTTCGTATATATATGGTGTAGTAGTAATAATAATATGCATACGAGAGACAGCACTCCATTCATTTGAATCGTTAATAACTTATAAATACGCTTAATACCCAATAATTGTACAATAGTGATCCAATTTCCACAAAGTATAATATATAATAATAGCAGCACGCCCGGGATCTCAGGTGGCCCGCACAGGTAAATTACCTGGGAGCAATTACATGAGAGGCAAATATGCAATAATATTGTCTCGGCGAAGGAGAATGGAGCGCATTGTTCAGGTATTCAGGTCAAGAACACCCGCTCTGTGATTAATATGCAGGCTTCCATGTATCTAATCGAATGGAGACGTCTTCAGTAAAATACAGGTGTACTGGTCCTTTGGGTTTGTACAGATTTATATTAATGTTATGGATCAGTCAATCAGATGCGTATTTATTACCCATTACGGGCTTATTATATTTACTAATATGATTAGGCACATTAGTTCATATATAGAAGACGATTTAAAGAAACTCTCAGAAAAATATCATCGTGATATTTTTTATTTTCATCCCACACAAATCACGATGATATTTTTCTGAGAGTTTCTTTAAATCGTCTTCTATATATGAACTAATGTGCCTAATCATATTTGTACAGATTATTAATTTAATTCGGGAATAATTAAAACGAGCTTCTTTGGCCGGTAGCTTTATACTTACTAATGGCGGGCCTATTTATTTCTATAGGCAGTTTAGAGTTCAAGGATAATTTCTGTGCATACATTTTTTTAAGTCGTATGAATCAGTCGCCGTCTAATACTATAGAAAAATTATTTTTGTACAGCGGCTTGTTCTATGAATTTTTCAAACATACAAAATTATATACAATGTTGCCTTGTTTTTGGACTCACCGGATACTACAAATTATTACTAGATGATACACTAACTTGTCTAAGTCAGATCTCCGTGTAAATATACCACCCCATCCCTGTGCACCACAGGTTCAACAATAAATAGAGGGTGTGTGTATCTAGCTCACTGCATAGTCGTCTACCTGAAAACCAATCGAGTTCCACTAGTCATAAGTACTCTAAGAAGAGATTTCACTTTGGTATGTTTAAATAATATGAGATGCGTCCACTTGCAAAACAAGTATAGAATGGCACTTTTAACATGAATACATCCAGTAATAAGATTTTAAGAAAATAATATTGTATTGTAGAGGAAGGAGAAGAAGGTAAATTAAGACAGCGGTTTCAGAGTGATATAAAAAGTAGCATTGATTTTAATGGTAATTAAAGTGAATTGCATTAAAGAGAATGCATTTTCACAGTATGCAAATTCATCGCGAGACCAATTTTTGTGAAGGAGGCAGTCAAATCGTAGAAATCACCTAATAATACAAGACAGACCGTTTCACTTTTTCAAACTTCTAAATTACACCTCTGCAAGTAGTACTAGTCATCAGTTACTGCATTATATACTCTTTAGTCTATCTCTGAGAGAACTTCAGAGGTATATTTTGGGTTCAAGTGTACGGCAAACCTCAATTGTAACTGCCGTTATCTTGATAAAATTTATAAGAATTATTTAAATATGAAACAATATAGTTTTAAAAAGATTGAGATAATCAAACCATACATAATATGAAGAAAACATATTTTTTAAATTCGAAAATATTTCGATCGATTACTTAAATATTGTACATAAAATAATAGGTAGGTATAATAAATGCTTATTTTATTAAAAAATAATCATTGGAATAATGGTTATTTATTTTTTAACGTCAACGTATAATTATAATTATTAGACATAGATTTTTTACGTTTAAATTTGCATCAGTGGCGTGTTATAGATGTTGGAGGCAAGACAAGCAATTATTCTAATTGCCGCAGCTTTATTTAACTATGCGTAAAATATACATTTTATTTTGATAAAAATTTAATTTATAAAACTGATTTACGATTTTTTGTGTTACTGTAGTAATAATCGTTAAAACATCCCAACCCTTAATTAAATATTCTAAGACACTTTTGTCGCAATTTTTCAAATCTAAGTAATTATGTAACGTTACTAAATTTTTTATTATTTTTAATATGTTAGTATCAACTCCAATTGTCCTGAATTTTTCTGGGGTATGCAATTTTACTATTGTTCCTCTGACCACACACCACAGAAGACCTAATATTATAGAAAGTGCATCCGAGACAAAACAGCTGATTATGAGGGGATATTCTCTCAAAATGGCCCCCGCGGTAGATGCAGAACTAGATTTCTAGATTATTCAGCCGTCTGGCAGATTTCAGACCATCATTACGTCGGTTTATTTATGTTTTTCTACAAACGTAATTTATATTCGAAAGTAATTATACCTTCCAGCGTTCAGTATTTAAGATTGAATCTCGGCTCATGCTCTCTTAGCTACTTGATCTACGTAGATTAAAAAAAAATTATACTTGATTAAATATTTTTACTTATTTATTACAAGTCCGTTCTCAGGTTTTGGTAACCGTTGCTACCAGCTGGTTTGGAGTTTCTTGGGTGTCATGGTGCGTTGTAAAGATGACTTCTTGAAGTTGATCCCAGTACCGTGACTGAAACGTCGGAAGACAAAAATGACAACAAACGCCCAAGAAACCCTAAGACTATTTCATCTACAACAAGGTTGTCGTTAAATAAAAAAATAATATTATACTTGATTATAATTTTAGAAATTCTTAGTCAATACCAAATATTTAAATGTTTATTATCTCCATTCACGACTAACAAGTTTATTTTTGTAATAATCCATTTTTAACAACAAATATGAAGGCTAGAAGATTACGCTCATTTTTTTAATTTAAGCACTTTCGCCTTTCAAGGGTATGAAGAAGCGCTCACAAACAAAATTTTTCATAATTTCCTGGATATTTTTTTATTTTCTACCAACAGAAAATATTATATTTCTTAAATTTCCAATTTTTTAACAACCTTTTTGAATGAGTATTTTTTTATAATATTTGCCCATGAATGTTTTGAAATATTATTTTTTATTAGCTGTACATGTGAATAAGTGCAATGAAAATAAAATGAATAAAAATACATATTAAGTATGTTTTCCAAATCACGTATACGTTGATATTTATTATCGTCATTTCACGAGCTCAGATAATTTAATTACGATAATTTACCTACTCTGGAGAAAAAGAAGGCCGCAATTATATAGGTCGGTAGACATACAGTTAAAGCATACTGGAAGGTCTATTTAAAAGTATGTTTCTTATTTGTAACTCTTTCTTATAAATAATATCAATGGGCCAAACTCGTGTCTAATCATTTTTATCTTCAACGTTTATAAATAATTAATGTCAAATTCTTGTAGGAAATAATTAAAGCATATGGAATTTAAAATAAAGTAGGCCATTGGATCACAAGCAGTTCTTACTTGTACTAAATGCTTAAAATAAACAGACCTCGCGGTAAATGAAGCGATCCGGTGTAGAAATTAATCTCGAATAATCTTGTACAAATATGGATGCGGAACGCTCACAAAAACTCTGTAATCCGGAGTCGAATCGGCGCCAAACGGATACCTGGCACGACCTCCCACTATCTCACGCTGCAGACCTCTTTCTTGCAAGCTATTAGTCCATCATCAGGGCTTTGACTATTTTATCCATCGATCGACATTTTTTAAGAATTTTAGAAAGCCTGTGAAGATGGTCCTAGTACCGGAAATTAAAGGTTGGAAATATAATGAAAAACGCGTTGTTATATAGACCCCAAGAAAAGCATTTCTAATATGTTGATATTTCATATTATGGCTTAAAATTCCTTATATAAATGTTCCTATTCATTGACATATATTGAGTTAATAATACATTATATTTGTTGGCGACGGAAAGCTAGGTATATCCTTAAAGGAGGTATCCTAGGTGTAGCTCACGTTCTTTCCTCTTCGGGTTTAGCTAATGAATTCGCCAATGTTCATAAGCTATCAGTGGACTGTATTATAGGTTAATTTCAACAATTTTATTTTCGTAAACTTTTATTTAAACTTCTTTTATACATGGATTACAATTTAACATTTATTTGATATTAAAACTAGTTACACTTAACACTTTATTTAACTTTGAACCGACAACAATATACTCCGAACTCGCGGCAGTATTACTTAATGAGATTTGTAAGATCTCTTCCATTAACGACAGGTACTCCTGGCGGAGTATTTTTGCTCCCGGGCAGCGATTGCCCCTTGGAGTCACTTTGAATACTTTTAAACTTCACTTTTCAACATTACGACAAACACGCGATCCTGCATAGATATATCGGAGTATCCTTGTTCCCGGGCATAGTCACCCCGTGGAGAAAAATCGAGTACTGCCCCCTTCAGGGGCTAGTCCGTTTTTATACACCGTTGTACGTCATAAGAAACTTGGGTGCCCGGGTAGCGCCACGTGATTAGAACAATGAAACACAGATCAGGCTTTCGGCACGTATCTCCGGACTGACTCTGGAAACAATAAAAAACCTACCCGAGCGGTGTCTTATACATTGCAAACATAAAGGTTACGCGGCGGTCCCCTTGGGAGCAATATTCATAAAAATCCCCCGGCCGAAGATATCTATGTGGTCCGTGGGAGCGCGTGATTAGAACAATAAAACACAGATCAGGCTTTCGGCGCGTATCTCCGGACTGACTCTGGAAACAATCATAAACCTACCCGAAAGGTGTTATATACATTGCAACCATAAAGGATACGGGGCGGTCTCTTTGGGAGCAATAACCATAAAAAATCCCCCGGCCGAAAACAAATCATTTTAAAATTAATTTTTATTCTAAAAGAATTTAAAACTATCATCGCGTTGCCAACAATATTGTTAAAAAATAAAAAAAAAATGCTGGGGACTTCTTTATCAAGTCTTTTTTTTACTATACATTTCAAACGTATAAAATTTAACTACCCTTTTAAACTAATTTTTCCTATTGAAGTATCAGATTCAATTCATTTTATGTTTTATATTTTAACATAAAAGTTAGGCGAATATAGTCACCAGTAAAAATTAACATCTGGGAAAATCACTCAAGTGTTTTATTTAAAATATTAAAATGGAATTCCACCAAGTACTCTCTGTCAAAAATATTGATTATTTTTATTTATTTATTTCTTGTTATTTAATATTCCCACAGCGGGCTCGTTCGCTAGCACGGAACATGTGAGAACAGCCAATTCAACATGAAACAGACTTACAACGCAATTAAAATTTTCTCCTAGTTTATCGTATGGGCATCCGCTTACCAGCGATAATTACTCCTCCGGCGAATGCCGAGGCATACTGGATCCTCGGCGAGAGCATAACAAAGAGGAAAGCGGCTCGCCAGCGCTGGGTACTTACTCCGTGTTGATCTTCACTTCCAGGTGGTCTAGTAGTTAGCGCGCCTGCTTGCCGACTATCCCGGATTCAAATCCGGATGAAAAAATAGCTCACTATCACGCAAAGGATTTCTTAGTTCAAGAATTCTGTGTAGGCCAGGTATTCTGGGTTTTCTTTGTAAATTACAGAATGATCCAGTAGTAGAACAATACGAAATAAATGTGAAAAAATATTTTAAAATCATAAATTTGTTAAAAACTTTCAACCATAAGTCTTACGTCAATATTACTAATATAATATAATGCCAGATAATAATAACGTTTGCCAAACATCAGCTTTGATAATGGGAAAAATAAACTTAACTATCCAATAATTTTAAATATTGCAACAATAAACATATTATTTTCAATAACAAAGCCTTATTAGCATTTTATATATTTTACATCTGTTATAATTAAAAGTGTTTTGCAACGAGATCCTCAACATTTTTATGAATCTTTCTGCAGTCGTAGGATCGGATAACTGCAGCCCTTGACACGGATTTGTCATTTCACAAGAAATCGAAATTAAATAATACAATAAATTTTGTAACTTTCCACAAAATATGAAAACTGGCCATATATAAACATAAAATTTTATCCAGGTGTCTATAACACGCGATTACAAATATGACATTTTGCATAATTTACAGTGTTACGATTTAAAAAAAATCATGTAATTCCTTGCTATCTCAACATTTCAAATTCACAATAAAAGATATCGATCTTGATGAAATTTAGTATACAATTAAGAAAATTTTGAAAAGCGGCCAGTATCACACTTGACTTGACTCTAAAAAATTATGTTTTAGCTATAGTTAGCGTCATTGCTTTGGTTTATTAAGATTCTGTGTGAGTAGAAAAACGCTATTAACATTATATATTTATAAAAAAATCTGAGTGTGCTTTGTAAAAATGATTATTTTATTTCTAAAATAGAAAATATGTAGGAGGGCCTTATATGTGATTGTTTTACTAAAAATAATTTATTTCACTACAGTACCTGTAGCTAATTAACAAAACGACTATTTACTCACATTATTTTAAGTAAATTTACGTATGTTTATAGAAGCAATGAGATGTTCAACGAAAAAATATATTTTATGCAAACTTTATATACAGCTGCACGCACTCAAATTTACTAAAAAAAAGAAATCCGAAATATCTGCTTGTCCAGTTTAGGAGAAATGTCGTGAGCAGTCTGGCATATTTGCTGGCCGTTTGCATGCAGTGCGCGGTATTTGTCATGAAATGCACAATTTGTATGCTAAAGACCCAGCAGCACTAAAACGAAACCTTGTCACCGATTGCCGAAGACAGGCCGAGCGAAACGTCTTGAAAGGTGAAATTCGATACACCCAATAAAATCTAAAGATATATTGTATTGTATAATGCACTTGAACGACACACCATCGTAGACAACGTTTGAGATAAATATTGTTTTAAATAAAGCATGTAAATACATATATATATATATATATATTGCACATGTGTGTGTGTGTGTGTGTATTGGCAGTTGTATTTCAATTATTTGGGTTAGTATAAAAACTAGTCAATTAAAAATGGCACTTAGCGATTTACAGCACAGCGCACTTCCGGAAAGGACACGGGGAGATTAATCTGCCCGATCCACGGTATCGTCTTTTATTAATGATGGCCATATTCGATCGTGCGTAGTTAATTAATCGATGGCTCGATTTAATATTATCGTAGGCATGAATTTGGTCC
This sequence comes from Atopsyche davidsoni, assembly GCA_022113835.1. Lineage (NCBI taxonomy): Eukaryota > Metazoa > Arthropoda > Insecta > Trichoptera > Hydrobiosidae > Atopsyche > Atopsyche davidsoni. Next base: position 10,741,819 of record JAILWY010000007.1, read on the forward strand.
CAGGTAATGAATGACAGTTTTGGATGGCGAATATGCGAAGAAGAGCGTTACATAGTAAAATTATGTTCCTGGCAATCGCGTACGGAATCCAAAATCAAAGCAAGAATTTTCATTCACATAATTGATGCTCCTAATATACAATATTATTTATTGTAAGTTTAAGTTGGTATTTCTAGCTTTCTGTTGCTTTATTGCCTTACTAAAGCTATTTTCTACAGTACAAGAGCCGATCCGTAGAATGATCCGGTATACCTTGCAAGTCTTCTTATTCATCAAGTGCCTCTCCAGCATTTTCTCATACTGAGCTAGTGTTTATGGTTTTCTAAGGGGAAAATTGTGTAGTGGAAGGAAAAAACTGCAAATTGCTGCTGTCCAATAGAATGATTATATAATCCTTTCCTCTCAAAGCTCTGGCGTTAAGATCTGATACTCTTTCTCCAGCAAGCTACAATACAATCATATTTTTATATTTATGATATTGAACGTTCGATCAAAAACATCTCAGATAAGCTTTCTTCAAGCAAAATCGAAAAAGTAAACACAAGATCAAATTATTATAAATCGATTGTTTTATTGATTGTCAAAATACATTTTGTCTAGCACTATTCTGCATCATTATACGCAGACAGGTAGTGACGCGCGCGATACCTGCTTCAGATTTCACCTTCGATGCGTATGAAAGGAGATCCACCGCACTCGTCCAACAACCATACTCCGTTTTTTGCTCAGCGGATAATGCAATGAAAGTAAAGGGGATTCCGACACCATCGATTTAATTTATTATTTAATACATTATTTAAAACCTAACAAAAAACATACATTGGCTAAAGTAAAATAAACGTGATAAAAATTATTTGAATACAATTCAAATACAAGACTAAGAGACTATGACATTTTTAATTGAAAGCGTTTTGCAAGCGTTTTTTGAAACATTTGCTGTATAAAAAAACAGTAGACTCTTTTTGGTTTGCATTTAATGCACTGGCCTGAAGATCCGATATTTATGGTATAATTGAACCTTTTAAACGAGAAAATATGTTAAAAAAACTATATTTATTAAATGTCTTTGGTTAGGGAACTATGTAAGTGACTTAGATGAATTCGAACCAATGGATGGGAGTTATGGGTCATTTTACTTTTTCAAGGGCTACGACGAATGCGCTCATAGAGAAACTTGATCGTAATCTCTTAGCCACTTAGCTGTTAATACATGTTGTTTAAACATGGAGTATTACAAATCAAACCAGTTTGTCGTGAATAGTAATCATTGGTATCGAGTGTACCCGTGAGAGATTTCGAGACCTACGTCATCACAGACAATCGCTCGTAATTCAGACGGGCGAATTCCACTCCAGCGCTGCCAACCACAAACAACAAATAGAAAGTGATCGAGCCGGCCCGGAGTCGAAGGCACGTCTGTCATTATAGTGTAAAATGTCTATATTATGGCTTGGAAAAAAACTCGCCTGTTTCCTACAACTTCTTCATTCAATCGGCGGCCAAAAAAATCAGCCGCGGCGATGAGCGAGAACCCACAAAAACCATGAAGTTTGATATTAGATGATCTTGGATGCTATAGTGCGTGGTGGTTCATGTTGTTCGACGTTTGGCGATCCCTGAAAATATTCTCAGAATCATGATTGAAACGTTGGAAAGTGCCCAAGAAATACTATAATAATCTAACCTCAACAACTGTCAAAACCTACTATATAAAATTATCAATATACTAATACTAAAATTATTACTTTTACTATATTATGTAGCAATGTGATGGCGTGCAGTCCATGCTAGCGATAAAGCATTACTTGGCATATATTTTTAGTATATAATCATTAAAATTTTACGTCACAAGTGAAGGTATCATATAAGAAAACTCGAAATTAAATATTCATATTTATTAATATTAATTTAGCTCGTTCAGATTTTGAACTCACTCAACGAAAACATTAAAATCAAATATCCTTAAATTTTATTAATGCGTTTTTTAGACGATGCAATATGATGAAAGTTCACAACACCGCTTTGATTACATAAAATATTATTTGATTTAAATAATTTTACGTCAATTTACGTAAGACTAGACTAGAGTAAAATATATATATCTTTTAAATCGTGCTGCGGTAATTTCTTCCCTTCGCGGATAGTCAAGTCTTTAAGTTTAACCTCTGGAGATTTTTTCTTTTCGTGTATAAATAATTAAAACGTAAACACTCTCTGGCATTAGACTTTATAATAAAATGTTTTTTTTTAAGAATTTTTAGAAAAAAAATGAGTATCAATAGTGATGTCCGACATTGGCGTGCGAGATCGATCAAATCGATTAGAAATCACTGACTTGTATGAAAGCTCTTTATTTCAAAATACACAGAATCGAGTTTGCGAAACAGCTTCTGTGGAGCGATCCGACTGCGACGTGACGTCGTTATGCCCAAAGACGGCGAGAGAAGTCACGGCGTACATGCAGCACAATCACCATCATCATCTCGCCTGTGACTTTCGATCCACTGCTGAATGAAGGCCTCAACTCGGATCTAACATTCCTTTAGGTTTTCACGGTAGATTTCAATCAAATTGATCGACAAGTCGGAATAACCGATTCATTCGATTCGATCACACACGCGGTGAACTAATTTTTCTCTTCCCCACACAACAACTCTACTGTAACATTTTGATGTTAACTATCAAATTATATAAAACCTTTACAAGGAACCTTCATAAGGTCCTCTCTTAACCTCAAACAGTTGTTTAACATATATGTTCTTTTTTTACTTCCGTATTGTAAAACTTATTTTTAAACCTGCTGACCTGCTCACTGGTGGGAATTAATTTAAACACGAATAAAGGTATTTTAGGTCATGGAATAAAAAAACAACATTTTTATCTATTTTCCAAAACAAACAAAAAAATACAATTTTACTTAATATATGTCGTAAATTGCAAAAATAACATTTCTACTGCTATATAAGAAATTTTTAAAATAAAATCTATCAATCTATCTATTTTTTAAAATAAATAATGATTTTTCGAATCTACCAGAATATAAACGGACAAAAAGAAAACCATTAAAATGTGGGAATCGTCAAAAGTACTATAATATTAATTATGTTTCGTTCATTTCAATCAAATAAGATCAAACAGTAAAAACGTATTTGCTTAGCTCATTAGAATACATTAAAGGGAATAATGTGCTTCGTTACTCGTTAAGACTATACCCCTCAGGTATCAATATAACATCTTCGTCTCAGCAAAAACCATGGATGGCGTGGTTAGGATTTCTCTGTTAAAATTTCCCCATATAAATTATAGGTATAATCATATGGATACATTGCAATATTGTTGTTTTATCAGATGACCCGAGACCTTTACTGGAAGGGACTTTACATTTGCAAGTCAAGCTCTCGTAATCTTTCATGAGGAAAACGAGTTCCATGTGAATTTTCTGGTTTCGGTATTGACTAGAGAACACAGGCCGTCAGTAGAAAGTAGATAATCCAAAGGATTTATTGAACCTTCAAGTTTACGTATGAAGGTTTATCTCAGAAGTCATCGGCGACTCAACAAAGGCTTAAATAATACTCTTTTGACTTTCAGATATATTTTATTCATAATCAAGTTATGGCTGAATTCAAAGCGGCTGTATTCGTTTCTGCTACATTAAATAAACATCTAAATTAATTTTCAATAAAATGCAGTATTTTTAATTACGATTTCTAGCGCTTTGTTGAATATAAAATATTTTCAAAAGCAATCGTTGATTTTTCAAACTCACTTTCGTCGTTATTAAAATATGCTTTGAATAACATTACGCAGAAGCTGTTTTTTATGCTGCCTTGAATAAATCTGTTTCTTTTGACGTTTTAATTTTTAGGTAGAATTGTTAGTCGTAATAAACCCAGTATCTGAATTAAAAAAAAACAGAAAACAATAAAGATATTTTGAATAAGAAAACTATCCTCCACATTGCTTAACAAGAGAAAAAGGCCGCAAACGGAGCGGCTTAAAGCGATAAGAGGCTATGTTATGTTTCATTCATTTTATACATAATTAACGTCATGATCTAGATAAGAATTAAGATTTCTACATCCAATATATTTGATTTTCTTAACATTGAACTTGGAGGTTAAAACTAAAGTTTATAGTCTTTGAAACTAGCATATAACAACATGTGATTCTATAGCATTTATTTAAAAAAAAAAAAACTGATAAACGTTTAAAAATCTAAATGCATAACCTGGTACGTAATTTTATGAAAATTTTGAGCCGAAGACCATGAACGTGACTACCCGAACTCTTCCACCTTGGCCTCGGTTAGCCATCGTTGCTGCGCAGGACGAGCATGGAGCTCAGGTGAGGCAGGTGGAAGTGAGAAGGACGTGACCAGAGATACGAGATATAACGTCCAAAGCGAAACCCGGAGACTCGAATACGTCACGAGTTGAAGTCAAGGGCTTTCGATGCCGGAAACTTCGTATGTATGTTTTATACATATCGTGTATTACACGTGGTTCGTCTACTTTTTCAATGGAGGAATCTAATCGAAGTGTTTAATTTTAAAATAGTGACTCCCGTGGGATTTCCAAGTTCTCCACGGGCTAGTCTAAGTTTGAATGCGTATTAATGGCGTTTCTCCGCCATCAGGTGGTGTTTGATCGGTCATCCTCCATGGAATGTACGAGTGAAAACATAGTACATAACGGTGCACGCGGATCTATTAGTTGTGATTTATTCGAGATTAATTTGATTTCTCACGGAGGCAAAACGGATGCTGGCTTTGTAAACTAGTTCAGTTAATATCTAAAGAGCATCCTTTTCTGTGTCACACCTTGTGCTATCATTTCAGCAATATCTGTTATAATAGACATAATATGAAATATTTGCTTGGGGCCTACTACTCGAGGCTAGTAATTAACAGGTGAGAGTATACCTTTCTACCTGCTGAAACACATTATTAAGAATTTATGCTTATGACCTATCAGTAGTAAGAAAGTGACTTTTTATCTTTATTCTGCGAGCGAGAGACATCTTAACGTTGATTATCTTAAAAGGAGGAATTGATTACAAAATTACTGTGATATAGCAGTAGTAAAAATCAAGAAGATATTTTTTTTACATTCACTAATGTTTGCCCTTATTTGTTGTCACATTACATGCATATACACATTATATATACACTCACACATATATTTGTATATCTAATATAGCCTATACTATTGGTATGGCACTCTTGAACTGTCCTAATATTTATTGGTTTAAATAACCTTTTCACATTTTTATTTATAATTTTCCCAAAGGGACATTCACTGATTTTATTTTAATGTCCAGCTTAATTTTTGTTGATCATTATTTTTTTTATTTTAGATGTTGACCCAATCGCTGATTCTTCTCTTCGGAGTCATCCTCATGGCCCTGGTGGCGTCAGCAGAGCCTGAAAAAATATCAAACGCAACCTTAATCAGAAGTAGAGTCAAATATTTCAACATGCAACCCAAAACCACAAGAACAGAGATCAAAGTCTCGAGAAGTCTCAATCCTGAAGACATGCAAACTCTGAATGTCATGACCAAGTCCGGACAGGTTGCACAGCTCATAGTAAAAAAGAGAGATGGAAGGTCTTCAAGCTCGGCGAGGTCAAGTCCAACATCTCCAACAACGACGACGACTACAACAACTACAACGACGACATCAACAACGTCGACGACAACCGAATTGCCAGAATCGACGACCGCAGTTTCTAACGTTACCCAAAACGAAGAAGAGACAACAAAGGCTTTCGTAGGTTCGCAGCGTTTGTACGAAGGTGATTTTGCACCTGTCGGTACTGGATACTATAAAGCTAGAAAACTTGAAGAAGATTCGGAGGCAAATGATGACATTAACGATAAGATTTCTAATTATAATAAGTATTATCTGAATAGACAAAAAACAGATGATGAATCTGCCACTGTGAAGGCAGAGTATGGAAATTGGTCCCCAGTTGCTGTCATACCTGAGGGAAGCTTCGAATCAGAAAGTTCCACAAAGTTAATAGAACCAGAATCTTTATCAATGTACAGTGATAGTATCAAGAATTTCAATTCACCAGTGTACATCACCTCCGCTAGTTACACTGAAGGCAGATCTCAAGCTAGAAGCATTGCCACTGACCCTGATGCTTCAAGCATTGTGACGAAAAATGATAGGAACCCTGTCCACATTGAAGTTGTCAGCACTAAAGTGAAAGAAGACGAAGTTCAAAAGTCAGCATCCATTCCTAAGCCAGTATACATCCAATCAGACGCCATGTTTATCAAGGGAGAAACAGAAAGCTTGGATTTCAAACGGGGAAAGTCTATACTGAAAATAGGAGAAGACGGAATTCCTGAAATCCATGGCGTTAGGATGCCTGATGATGAATCAGATACTAAAACGTGGAGAAACGCTCGTGTAATAAATGGTGAACTTTTGCCCTACCCAGTTGGATACAAACCTAAGGCTGCTTATTCTGAGAGCGAGGAAGATACAAATTCAGACCCAAGTCGTAATATTGGGCCGTTTATGAAAGAAGACAATTTCCCCGAAGAATCCCAAAAAAGCATCGGTCCGTTTACTACATACGACAACCTACGCAGTGCTGGAATTGCGTTTACAGATAATATTGGACCATTTATGACCAGCGATAATCCTACCTACCATTACAAGAACAGAGTTATGACGGATTATCTGCGCAAAGGCTACGGACCGTTCACAAAAACTGACAACTCCAGAGTAGCAAATTCAAAACTGATCGAGTACATCAAGCAAATTAACGACCATGAATCCAAGCGAGACTATTTTGGAGGTAGGAGTCAGAGGTCTGAGAGGGAAGGAAATGGAAACGTGAGGTTCCCTGATAGTCACCTCCAGAGGAGAATGCTGCAGCATCCTGGAAATCCGATATATCCTCCATCGCAAATTTACACTCCTAAAAATGGAGGAAAATCAACACCAGTGGCTTTCAGTGACGGAGTCAGAAACCCTGTACTTCAGTATGCACACCCTGAACTAGGTGTTCAGCCAGCCAAGCTTTCCCAGGGAAATGATAAATTTGGTACAAGCAAAGCTCAAAAGGTAGTGTATTACTCGCAAGATCCCCACAGCGATCGTTCTCCGTTTGCAGTAGAGCCTGCCATGTCAACAACAGAAAACTACGAAGAAACTGAAAGCAAACCACCAAAAGAAAGCTTCAGGCAAAATAAGTATTACGATAACAGCGACTACAATTTGAACAGATTCAATTATTACAGACATGACCAAGGAAAGTACCCTTATAACTACGGATACATTAAAAGGACTCCTGAACAGCCTCTGTGGAGAAGAATCACTAACTCGATGAAGGATACCTTCCAAAGTGGAATCGAAACAGTTCAGCAGTTCACCAAGCCAGTATTTGATATGACGAAGCCTATCTTTGAGCCAATTGCTAAAGCCACTAAGCCAGTTCTTGAACCTCTTATGGAAGCAACGCAGAAGATTTCTCACAACTTAGGATTCTCCGTTGGTCCAAGGCCTTATTATGGACACGGATATTCTGCTCAAGATAAAATTGGAACAGCGGCTGGTGCAGGATCTGTAATTCTCCCCGCTCTCGGCTTGATGGCCGGAGGAGCTGCATTAGGATTGGGAGCTGTTGCCGTTGGGAGGTTCTTAGATGTCGACATGATGAGAAGTGCCGGAATGAGCGAAGAATCGATCAAAAAGAAATTGCAGATGGAGCATAAAAGAGCGTTGAACAGTGCTCACTTTAACTATATGAGAGCAATGCAGCAACATGACGCAGACAAAGATGCGATGAAGCAGTCTGTTTATACAGACAATGTGAAAGTACCCAGTGAAAATGTATTTGTGATAATGGAAGCACCCAAGTCAATGCCGTACGCCAGTTCACAACACAGAAGAATGAGACGAAGCGCTGATAACTTTGACAGCTATAAAGTAGACAAAACATATGACAGTATATCTCGTAGAAATGGTCGCAACGACAATAATCTGGAGGACCAAATCGAAAGGTTCGATCTGATCGACGATCAATTCAACGACCACAATGATAAATTTGATCAATTTTCTGATGTCATAGACGTTTACGATGCGCCCGAAGATATGTCAAACCAAGATATCTTAAGAGATGTAAATAAAATAATAAGCTACACTGATACTTATGATCAAGTGAAACCCAACGTGCACTCTATCGAGAAAAGAGCAGCGATCGACGAGGAAGTGTTCCATGAGGAAGACAGAGTGATGCAGCAGGTGTTGCAGAGCTTGGAAGCTGACCGGGTCGGACAAGGGCTGGCCAGTGAGGTTTTGGCATACATCCACGGCACTGACTGGACCAACACTCCTTGCGCGAAGAAGACCTTCTGTGAGGTCATGGCAACGCAGCCGGCGGACGAGCTGTTCCAGATGGAGAAGAAAATGGATTCCTTCTTGAGAAAGTAAGTGGAAATGAAACATCAACCATTCGATTCATCTTAAATGCGTCGTCATATAGCAATGTGTCTTTCAGATTAACGGCAGTTGCCATTTAAATAACATCGTCGTGCTGATGCTAAATGATGATAATCTACTTGGAATTATCGATTAATTTTCTACCTGTCAAAGCTCTACGATAAATTGACTTGACGAATATTTTATCATGAAGACTTGAAGAGAAAAAAATTTTTAAGCGATTTTAAAATTATGTTTGCGTAATATAACTTTAACATATAAACAAATTCTACGAATCATCAGTAAAACGTCTATTTAATAAAAAAATAATAATAAAAGGTGGACAACTGTGAATTTATACAGATAATGACTCTTGTTATGTAATAGCGACTTTAAAATATGTTACATGTCGCAATATATTTAAAACCTATTTATAGTATAATGTGAATTTTGAAAGGTACAAATGAAAATTATTTATACTGTTAGTGCACCCTCACAAGCGAAAGAAAATAATTAACAGATAATATTAAAAAATATATATTTATTCTTTTAGAAACGTTGTGTACCTCTGACATAAATGAAACGGAGTACAAAAAATGCCAAACAATCAAAACTGATATCGAAAATCCCATTCAAAGCGTCCTGTTGTTGCCGGTAGTCGATTGGAATGTGAATAAAAAGCGCGTCTCATCGCTGCCGCATGCAGGTGGTCTTGACATATATCCAGTGGCTGTGAACCTTTTCATACAATAAAACATTAATTAGCGTGAATAATACATTTTAATTACAAAATAATTTTTAAGATTATTTTATATATCGTTTCTCAATAATAAATGAAGCATAAATTTGAAAATCCCATCGTATATTGTTAGCTCAGATTGCGTCCTCACCCACTCCTTGCAGGTGGATCCACAGGATCATTGTGTCGCAGTCTGAAACATCTAAACACAGCATACAAAAAAAAAAAAAAAAAAACTGAACGCTCTCCGCAGTCCATGCGAAGATTTCATTCCTTTATTAATGGTATAATTAATCCTTTGAAGACGCGTCGGGGAATTCGCCGTCCGGTTTGGCGGGGAATTAAAATATGATTGGCGTGAAGTCGCGCACTTTCCATTACTGTACTCGCCGAGAGGAGCGCGTCTGGGGAGCCTGGCCGGTGACTAACGGTACACACTAGTGACGTGAAAGCCCCGACTGCCTCCGCAGCGTAGCAGCTACTCTCAACTGCTACAAAAAGCAGCATAAAAAAAAAACATTAAAAATAGAGCAGCATAATAAAAAACATTTTTTTGAAATAGAGTCACATGTAAATAAACGGTTGAATTATTTTTTTGAATAGTAGCGTGCGTCTAAATTTAATTAATAAATATAAATAAAAACTGTTTTTCTGCTTGTGTCAACCGTAAGCCACTGACCTTGAATCATATACACTTACCATGCTATTTTTGTGGATCTAATATTTAGAGCAAGTATGTGTGAATATATTTATGTAATATCATGGGATTTTTTTGTATTTTATCATATGTATATGACGCCATTAATCTGAAACTACACTTTAGATCTGCTTTTGCAGATTGCATTGGAAGATAAGAGAAACATCCTCCCTTTCAGTGAGACCGCACACAATACAGTCAATTATAAAATAATGAGTTGAAGCTAATTTATAAATAACAAAATGTATAAAACAATACGTTATCTTGTCTATCGTAAATTGTCGGGCGTCTCCTCTCTCTCTTGTCTCTGGGGCAGACCACAGACAACGAGAGTGTAGTTAAATATTTATGGTGGTCGTACAATTACCATTCCATTAGCCGGAGCGGCGCGGCCGGTGGCGAATGTGCATCTGCTCCGTCAAAATGGCGGCTCGGAAACAAAATGGCGTCGCATTCTCCGACGCGAAGAAAGTGATTTTGGTAATGAATTTATCGTTAGTATCCGATAGCTGTTTTATAGGTTTAGTCCGGGCAATCATCTGTAATGGATTGGTTTAATAATTTTATTTTAAACGCTAATTTAAAAATATCCAATTATATTTTATGGTTTATTTCGATTAGATAAGTATTGCTGTTAATTTTTCTTACATTTAAAGTTAGCCTTATTATTCGCATATATTGATTATTTTTTATCTTCACTTCACAAGACTTCACTGCAGCAGACAACTGAGCTCTGATTATAGGCAGGTAGATAAACGAAGGAAGCTCTGGTTGTTTCTAGCTCAACACGTCTCTTTTATTTGCCTTGTTTATACAAATAAATCATAGAAAAAACTCAATAAATTATTATTTTAAAAGTATGGAAAAAATATTAAAAAACAGTCACTGCCCCACCCGGACTTGAGCTTGATACCCCATAGTTGTCGAGCAAGCGAGCTGGCCACTAAAAACGAGGCGGTTGGTAACCGTTACGGTATGTGGGTTACATATTCAGGCTATATATCTTGGGAATTGGGTCCGTATGCGATGATGACATTTCATCAGATGGTGTTTCGTGTGACTGCCAGCAACACTTTTTAATTTAGTTGTAATATGTATATCACAATGCTTGGAGAAGTTTGATAAAGAAGACATATCGACAAGTCATTCTCATACACGGACCCAATTCCCAAGATAAAACCATGGGAATCAGGATGAAATCGCCGGTTAGATATTAAAACATATTTTTAATAAATTAATTATCTGCTTATAACTTTGATAAGTTATCTCAAAATGTTTAAAAATATACAATCGATACCCTTTTCCAAATTAATTAAAAGCATGTTTTGGTCTTGTTAATATTGCGATAGAGCTCTCGCTGTTTTAATTTCACAATTAATATCCCATAAAATACACTTTGATATAAATCATCTGTTAATTAATGGAACTGGTATTTATTTTGTAATACTCCATTTTATTACAATAAAATAAAACTAAATGGTTTTGGAGACTACGTTAATTTCACTATTAGCAGGAGCTCTTTCGCCGAACACGGCATCTTCAAGACTCTACTCTACTAATAGTGAAATTAACGTAGTCTCCAAAACCATTTGGCTTTATTTTATTGTAATAAATCATCTGTGATTTAGGATTTGCAAAGGTTGAATATGACTGTATTTGCACACAATCAAAAATACGTACATGATATTCAATGTAAGTCCCAAGCGTGTGAATGAGACAAGAGAGTCGTTTAAAGCATCTTCAATCAGAATTCTGAATTTTGATTCTGTTCAAAATCATCAAGGTTTATTGACAAGTTAGCTGCAATAAAAATCCCATAATTCTTATAATTTAAAATCCATTACGTTTTCTAATAAATCGATTTAGCCGAGATCGTGCTGGCGGTGCTGGAGTTCACCGAGAAGACGTAGGCCCCGGCCGGCGAGAGGGAAAGTGAGATTTCCCCCGAGCCTGACCCGCGACCCTCCCGGGGTCACGAGGGTCCGGAGCGCGGACGATGGTGGTGGCTCGATGATCACCGAACGCGAGGTGGATAATGATGATGGCGCTCGTGAGGCAGGAGCTGCATTAACTGCAGTTTTTTTTTCGAATTTTTTCGAATTTTTAAATTCTGTCTTAATTGATGTTTTAACGTTGAATTGATTATATGATCTGCAGAGGTGTCTGCAATTATTTCCAGAAAAGAAAATAACGGAAATTTTACATGTATTTTATTGACACAGGGTGTCTCAAAAATCGTCATATAATATTGATTTGGTGTTTGATTAATAGAAATATGGTATCTCAAGAATTATAGTGTCATCCAAAATTAAAAAAACCGCGGATTTGGTGTATATTTTATACGTGGCTGTAAAGTGAGAATAAGTATTATCTATTTGATATTTTTTTTGTAGATGTGGAGTTTTATAAAATTTAGTGAATCTCACGAAAAAGATAGATTGGCTAGAATTTCAAAAATTCAAAATCATTTAAAAAAATTTTTTTTTTTTTTTCAAAAACGTGAAAGTTTTAACGTTGTTCAAAATACTATTTATAAAATACTGTTTTAAAAAAACCATAAAACCTCAAACGTCACGTAAAAAGAGTCAGTGTAGAATAATTAATTATAAGTCGATTTTTTTATTTTTCTCAGGTCTTGTACAGTCGTTTGCCTTTAAGAAGTGTTTTCTGAAATATTAACAGTTGATTAATTTATCATGACACAGGAAACCAATTTTCAACTTCATGCTTAATCAAATAAAGCAATTAATATAAAAAAAATCCGACTAAAAAAATTATGTTTATTTTGTGGCAAACAAAGTTAGGTTAATTTAAATATATTATATTTTCACATTTCAAATGACACACTTTATCTTGATTATTCGATAATAAAAAAAACTGATGATTATAAGGAAGCCATTAACAGAGTATAATTTATTATAATGAATTAAGAATCTAAGCAGCTTTTAATTCTTACAAAACACTTCATGTCTAACATTCAAGTCGGTAAAATCTCTCTTGGTTTCTCCATCTTTTATTCCATTGTTGACCGTATTAGAGTCCGCGCAGAGAAAACACCTCTCGAGATAGACTCGCTTATCGCAGCATTGTTTATTAAATTGTATATGAAGTAAGAATAAATAAATAACATTATAGTGCGAAGACTTCCGTGTCTAAAGTGCTATTTTTCACATTTAAAAGATACGTGTATTTAAAACCATTCGGAGCTGTTGCAAATGTATGTCTCACAAATTTTATATGAATGTGAACATCAGAAACACAAACATTTTCAACTAAAATTTTGAGAAGGTTTCGGCCACGTTTTCTTATATTTGAGATAGCTATTAGGGTTTAGGGGATTCGTAACAATGCGTAAGATAGGGTCTGTAAACAATTGGGAGACAGATGAATATTTGACGTCTTTAAAATCGACTTCATTGTTGTAATTTAACCTGCAATTGAAACAGAATATTATTGTATATTTATTAAAATTTTTGAATGAAATACTTGAGTGATTTTCCACATTTTTATTTTTATTAGTGACCGATTTCGCCAACCTTTCACGTTGGCATTATCAAACAGAGTAATGTGGAAAATCACTCAAGTATTTTATTCAAAAATATTAAAATGGAATTCCACCAAGTACTCTCTGTCAAAAATATTGTATATTTATTAAAAAAATAAAACTTAAGAATAGACAGCCTGTGATAGTAAAGACCTACATGAGGATATTTGAGTTTATTGAAGTATAAGTCTTTCCTTAAGTAGTAATAAGAATTTTTCAACAATAACAGGTAGCCTGTTATTTTTGAGACTCACAGGAGGGTAGATGAGTGTTTTGCGCCTCTGAAAGAAAACAGATGTTGTTAATATTGATATAGTTTTGCCTTGTGTGGTTTGAGCGATTCGTTGACCCGCCGCCATTGCGTCTGTGAGCACAGCCGTGAAATAAAGCCTTCTGGTCGTAGAAGCTGCAGGTACTGGGAACACTTTCTCCTAGGCAGGCCTCGTGCGTGAGTCACTCCGCCGCCTCTCGGCTCCTCTCGTGACCGACATCAACCCAGAGCTTGAGGATTTTAACGTCTTCCTAGAACTACAAAGTTCTACGAACATAAACCTGCCTCTAAAATATATCCAGAATCACGGGATTCTACATAATTGCACATAGCAATCACACCGAATCCCCAGGAACATTACACTCACGCTACATTTAAATTACCTGCTGAAAATCATTGCAATTTCCTTTAACAAGTTGTCACTTGCAAACTTACAATTTATCTTAACGTGTGTACATATTTATAAGAGCGTTTCCGCCCTGACAGGTGAAATCCAAACTGGCGTAATTAAACCTACGCATGTTTTATTTTGTTATTTCAGAGTAGAGTTTCATTCATAATTATCAAAGGAATATTTAACGTTTGATTCAGATCAGTCCAGAGCAACTCGCATCGATATTGCATGTAGACCGATTATCAGCTGTATTTAAAGATTTATATAGATTCAATTTGTTTTATTGAGTTACTGATCGCCAATTGGTCAAAGCTTGAATGGAGTTGTTTGGCGTTTCTCATTTGAATCTCTCGTGCACCAGGTGGTGTTTGATCGGTCATCCTCTGCGGAATGTACAAGTGAAATCACAGTAAACAGCAACCTGCGGGTCTGTTGCGTGTGATTTATTGGAGATCTATTTCAACTCTCACGGAGGTATATGGCTCTTTGGTGTTAATTTTATTTGAAAACAATAAAAAAAAAATATTTTAGTTCACACAGCGCTCTATTGCTTGAGAGTGCTGCCAAAAATAATTTATGCCATAAAAGAAATTATAAAACTCTCACTTTTTCAAATTACCAAGTCATTATTTGTATGAAAATATTGTTTATTGACGTTAACAAAACAAGCTCAAGAAATTTAATTATTTTCTGTAGGATAGAATATATATATTTTTTTAATTTCTAACAATATTTATATAAAAAAGCTGCTTTATTCAATTTACTCGCTTCGACACAGGTTTATCTATTTTTTAATGTAAACCTCGAATAGTTGCCAAAAGAATGTAGTTTTTTTATTTTATTGAATCAAGAATGCAGATGTGCTCAAACTGGTTGCCGGTACATTCTCTCCAGCCTGCCGGACGTCATTCACTTGTCATATCAAAATGGCGAAAAATGCATCAACAAAATCAAGCGGATTCCTCGCGGGTAGTCGAATTTAGAAATAAATAATCGCGGCATTTTATCGATACTGAAACAAAAATGTTCCCAGGATATCAGCGACTGTCAAACTGTAAATCAAAATTTATTTCGTTGTTTCAAAATACCACGGGTTGATCGCGTCGCAAATGAGAGAATTATGCACAGTGGATGCGGAATGTACGCCAGTGGTTAAAAGTCGGGAGGAGACTGGCCTGGGATAAATACTATATGTGTTCAGTGAAATTGTCACAAACCTTCTCTGAAGAGAGGCACTCGATGATGAAGCGGGTGAAACGCTATGAAAGTTTGAGAGGCGCTGGTGTAATGAGAAATGAAGTACGTACTCGTACATACGTCTGTTCTCAAAAGTCGGTCAGTCGGAGTAATGACGGGCGCATGGCCGTGCAGGTCGACGACTCTCGCCCGTCTCGCTCCCTCGCCTCTCGCTCTCTCTCTCTCTCTCTCTCTCTCTCGTCTTCCTCAAGTTCACGGCTGCGAGCCGGCGCCAGCACTCGAACCTCAGCTGTAGTGGTTCTAACAACAGCAGGGTGCGAGGATCCAACACATATGTTTATTTTTATCAAAAAATCGTCTTCGTCTTCTGGTGCCTCTTCTCATATGAGATTGGTGACCATTTCATCGAATATATTTCTATCCTGGACCAGTCTCACTGATTCGGTCGTATTTCATCTTCCCGTCAACTTCAAGTTTCCTCTTTCCAATGCCCCTTTTTCTTTGGACAATCAGCTGCAGCTGTTGAAAAATGTAGACTTTACACTCTCATTTATGAGACGACATAACACATGGTGAATCTCCAGCGTTATGTCTCTTTACTTTAATTGTTGAATGTGCTGCGTGCTGTCTCAATTCTCACATTAATTTCCTGGTCAGGATTCCAGTTTTCATTCAATTAACTAAAATTATATAATTTTTTCCACTCTCTCCACTACTTTGTTGTCAATGTTGATATAAAAGTTGTCAATCAAATATCGTATTACAAATTAAGTTTTTTTTTTTGTATAGATTCACATTATCAGTATCAGGCATCGTGCCTAGGAATGCAGTTTTATTCATTGAATGCAACTTACGACTAGACATAATTATAAATTTAAATAGGTACATAACTTTTTATCTTTGGGGTATGCAATGTTAAATTATTTGTTTGGACTGCGCACCACTCAAATTCATAAAATTATAATAGCATATGTATGTAAGGAACTTGAGGTTTCATAATGAAACAGTTGAAACATCGGAGCCCTTTAATATGAGGTCACTTGTACTTTCTATGCGATATAACATCGCTCGAGACTATCTGGCCATCTGTGACGAGGCTGGTATGACACCTCCCTGCTGAGAACCTCCCAGGGCACCAGCTCACTCGGCCAGCCATGGGAAAGGCTGCCATGCCTCATGGTGCTCGGCTGTCATGGCCGACGCGGCTTTCAATGAGAATTTCTAAACAAATCTACTTAAGTATATCTACAGCATACCGGTTTCAGTGTGTTCGTAGGTTTTGACTATTGTTATTGGAAACACTGGGTTCTTGGATGCTGTGACTTTTCGACCTCGCTTTCAAGGATTTTGGCTTCCTCAAAGAATACGAATAGAAGATAGATAGAAGATAGAATAAGAATACGACAGAGACTGTAACGTCTCTGTCGTTAAAATCTCGAAAAAAAAATTGTTCGAGTTAACTCTAGGTCTCTTCTAGTAAATTACAATATTTTTATCTGATTACACTAGTTAACTGAAATCTGTGAATTAGTGAAATAAGTATTTAATAAAATACTCAACATTTAACGATCTTACGAATTAGGTGATAGATTTAATAGTTATGTAATTTGATGCCATAAGGGTGCTGAAATAACTATTTTCGATATGATAGTGGATTTGGCCAGGTTTTTAAACAAATAAAAATATACAAGAACTTCAAGAAACGCTATAAATTTTGCAATAAGGGTCAAATTTCCAAAAAGACGAATAATATTTTAATTTGACAAAAAATATACGATCAATGTAACGTATTTATAATCAGCTTTTCAGAACACGGGTCTTTAGAACGATGACACCATTTAACAAGAGCAACTTAATCAAAATTAAAAACAGCATCCCGTATTTATTCGCACGAAACCATTAACGAACTGCAGATTTCATCAATGAAAACTTTTGATGCCGAAAAAAACATGTTTCTTCAAAAGTAACAATGTCCGTTGATTAATAAATAAGTAAATGATTCACCTCGCGAGAGCCGCGAGCTTCTGAATGGAATTCCGCTGCGAAATGGCGGTAAAAACTCGCGGCCATCTTGGAAATGGCCGGAAGTTGCGTTAAACATGAGCTCGTCCATCCACCCGCCGCACCCGAGACTCTTGCTTTCCGTCCCAAGAACCCAAAATGGGCAACACTTTCCTTTGTTGTATATTTAATTTATTTCTGTTATACTCAGTGAAGATTTTAAAAGGTATTTTCGAGCAATCGAGTTTTTCTGATAATCCGTTGATGATTTTTCTTTCTAGAGTAATAAACCCGAAAACAGTCAAATGGCAAGGGTATTACGATTTTTTTCATGGGTTTCTTGTAACTCCAGTTTAAACCTAATTATGTTACGGTTTATCGTGAATAGTGTAAAGTTAAACCGTAGTCATTTTTAAAGTATTTCTTAGACTAAGCGAGATGAAATTACGTGTATTGCTTATTAGCGTTTGACTATGTTCAAATCCCACACAAATCACGATGATATTTTTCTGTGAATTTCTTTAACCATCTTCTATGTGTGAACTAATGTGCCTAATCATATTAGTATTTTTTTAAATTTAAAAAAATACCTCTAAGTAGTAATGTGAAATATCGAACTCATAAAATGACGATTATGTGATTTAGTCAATGTATCAAAACGACTGAACTAATTAATTAATGTAAATAATTAGATTCGCTTTCGAATAAAATGAGCTCGTATATGCTATTATTTTAAGAAGTCAATGATAATAAAAATTAAATTAAATGTGAAAAAATTATAAAAAAAGCAATAAGCTCTTAGAAATAAGAAAACTGGGTTTTAAGATAAAAGATAATTTCAATCATTAAATTAATTGATTGATTTCTTTTTATGTAGTATAGGTATTTTCTAGGAAACGTTGTGTATTTCTTCTCTGATACAAACAAGATTTTGATCAAGGGTTTGTATGTATTTATTATGTTAAAAGATTCTAATATATTTTATTGATTACGCGCTTCACTAGTGTGGCATGTATAGTTCTGTTTAGTTTTCTGAGTAGGTGCCCAATTACAACGAGTCTCGAATCGTACAAAAAATAATTAAAATGCCATCCCAATAGAAACTTACACCGCAGAGGTAGGTGGTTACCTGGCGAGTGTCATCCGCAGGGTCTACGTCGAATCCGCGGCTTTCTCTTCAAAAGTAATGATCGAAGCCAATCGGTAAGTGAGGTCTTTTCATTGAATTAAGTCTTGGATAATGAGGAACTTGAGTAACGCGAACGAGAAATGAGATTTTTTTCGTTCCGAACTGTCGTAAATCTAAATGAACTTCAGACATATGAAGTATGCATTTTTTGGTGCCTCTCCTCAGATGAGGTTGGTGACTATCTTACTGAACATATCTCTATCCTAGGCTAGTCTTATTAGTTCAACTGTACTCCTGACTTCCAGCTTCTGTAGCAAACCCCCCATTTACGTTAACATCTATCTTCTAATTCCTCTTATTCCTTGGATTCTTCTCATGATAACACTGTCCAATTGTGCGAAGAATCTTTAAACTAAGTAAATTTCTTGGTGGATCTGGATATTGATAACAAAGTCTTCATTGCGTGTTTGTTGCAAATCTCAAGTTATTTGTCCATATTGTAACTGTGGAAGATTAGCAGAAACCGTATCTAACGAAATGAAATCATCAGGTCAAGAAAATTACATCTATCAACTTCTTAATAATAAAAGAACGAGTTAGAGACCTATAGTTAGTAGAAGAACCTTTCAGTTAACACATTTAATTTTAATCAAATTGATTTTATTTTGAAGACACTAATATGGTTATGTATTTTTCTACATACCAAAACACTATAGCTTTTTGTTATACTTAAGCAGCAGAGAATTTTTAAACTGGGTTTAAGGTTGGAAAGATGTTTTAGAAAGTGGTGAACTTGGAATATCTTCGTATTTAATATATAACAGATGTAGAACTGTACTGAAAAGTTTAACCTACAAAAAACCATTAACATCATTTTTGAGTGTGTTTCTGAATTGATAATAAATTCACTCTCATTACCTTCTTAATAACACCGTTTAAAATCACTAAGACCTCAATTCACTGCTTTTAATGTATACTGTTACAATTAAATTTAAAGCAGCTTTACCTTATTACACATATAATTATAATAAAGCTATTTGTTTATTCGCATGTAACGGTAACAGTGACATTGTTAAGGACCCTGTCTACCTACAGCAAAATTTGAAGATTTTTAAGATTTAAAATTTAAGTTTGTATGTTTAAATTTCAAATATATGCCACGCCACTGCCATTTAGTAATTTATTTTATTGGTTTATACATAACGTATTTAATATGTGTATTTTTTTTAAATGCCTCTACTGTGTTATTTTGTAAGTCAGTCATGATATTTAGTTTCTTGTATATCTTTTATCTTCTTTATCAGGCAATTATTTCGAAACCGAGAGAGCCGAGTCCAAGGGCCTTTCCTTTCGAGTCCTCATTTTCGGCATTAATCACGTCATAACCTTTACAATAACTCGGCTTATCTCTTTAATTGCACACGTGGGGAGACCGCTGAGTGCGTGTCCACTTCCCAGAGACGTAATTATTGTTCCTCACGACTCAAAGAGCACGGGTCGTGAAGGGAACCCGCGAAGGTCACGGGGACCCTGTTGGGTTTACCGCACACCTATTCTTACCTGTTGAGGCAATCGTCAAGTAACGAACACGGGAACTGAAGAGAAATTATCATTCGTCGCCTGCAATCATTCCTTCAACCGAAATCAGCAAATCAGCGGTTCGATTACAACATTTTAATATTAAAAAGTTGAGCCTGAAGTATTTTAAAAAATAAGTATCCTGTACATCAAAAGATCTTTGTGCGTTATGATACCTCAAGGGATATTTGAAGATGGCAGCAGTACTGAGACTGAAGCGTCGCATGGTAAGATGCAGTATTCTCCCAGGTAACTGTGCTAGCTGCTAGACCACGGGGCCGTTACGGCGCTGTGCTCTGTGGTCAAGTATGTCTCACATCACTTTCTATCTACCGCTAGAGCACACTCAGGTGTGCGTATAGAGCTCAGTTCTAATTATAGGAGCACTTGCGTTTGTGTAAACTATCTCATTCGTGGATTTTCATTTTTACGCTAAGATCTCCATACTCACGGTATCACCTGAAACTCAGAGACTAATGACATATCTAGGTCAAAAATAATTTAATAGAAAAGGTTTATTTGCATGAGTATATAGTCGCTAATATATTTCTGTAAAAATAATCAAATTGAATAATCCAAATTATCAAAAGCATCATTTGTTTGTCTAATAAAAAACATGATTTTTGAGATATCGTGTATAAATAAATATGACTCGTGCTTTACTGAACGCAGAAATATGGCACATCGGTTCCGCTCTTAGATTTTTAAATTCTCACTCACGTGTAGTGACACAGTAGTTCAATTGGATCGAACACCGGGGAGTGATGGTTTGAAGATCACTTGTGTAGTGATATTTTTTTCTTGTCGTGTCATGCGTATATCGATTTCCTTAAAACATATTGCCTTCACAATGACCTGGATGATTATAGAAGCATTAATAATTAATTTACATAATTAATATAAAGCAAATAAAAATATTTTATAAATCACCATTTTTCACCCTTTGACTTTATTTTCAAAATTTTAAAAGATTATATCAGTAGCAGGAAGCAGCATAAATATGAAGAGCAAGGGTCCGAATCCCGGTTGAGATCAGCATTTTGAGAGTGGAAATGCCGTACTTCTCGCAAACGGGACCTCGTTAAGTCCCAGTGCATTCCGGGGTAGTGATTTCTCTTTTAGTAGAGTTTTTGCGACGGTCATCAATCACCGAGAAGCGATGATGATGATTCCGTATACAGCCAAGCACTTATAGCACTATAAGCTCGTACCGCGTTATATGGAAACATGGAAATAGGTAAATACATATAAATTTGGTTTGTTTATTTAAATTGATATTTTAGTTGTTGTAGGAAATAGTTTTTATTAAAAACGATTTAAAATTGAGTAATTTGATATTAAACGCATTTAGCGTTTTTGAGTGGCGAAACTTTTCTTCTTTTGCTAGGCCAAAGGATTTCCTCACTGATTTTCAAACGTAGCTTTTTTATCGATCCTCTTTATACACTGTCTATTTAATATCTGATGTTATCATTTTTTTCACTAAAAGGCGATTCCCTATTAATTTAAACCGAAAAAAGTTAACACAGTAGATTATTCTTGGGCCAATTTAGTTTATGAAATTTCGTTGAATGAAAACCGTGTTATAAGAGAACCGTGTTATGAGAGGTTTTATTACTCTGCTTGTTCTGTTCGTGAGAAAATAGCACAGAAAATTCACGGGTTAAGACAATAAAATTAACATTTTACATCCTGTTGGATATATCGTACGTTATACATATAATTCATTTTCGTAATTAAAGGGTTATTAAAATTCCAGATTGGTTGACATTTATATTTGGATAATTTGCTCTAGTAGGGGACCGAAAGCGGGAGATAGTACTTCTAAATTTTTCTCGACTCTGATGTCTCCCACTTCTGTAAACACAAAGAGAAAATGGATATATTTTATTAAAAGCTGAACCGCGCTTAGTTTTCAAATTGATCCGACGTTTCGGCTCCATGTTATGGTTATTTTTTATACTCCGGAAAATTTTTACGAGGCTAAGCAACAGAAGAATTTACCAATTACTTGCGGTTATCAAACCTGCGAAAATGTAAAAAAAAAGCAACTGAACTAATTGTGTAAAATGATAAAATTAATTTTGAGTTTCAATTTAAGTAATTCATGCCAATAACTCTTCAGCACCGCAATTTCACTTCACAATAATGTTTCATTGAATTGTGCGTAGACGCATTTATCAATTCATTAATTCACAATCAAATTGATCACAAAGTAAGGCTGGTGTTTAGTTTATGATATAAAAAGTGTGGTGTTTTAAATAATGCAGACTAATTACGCGTGCAAGTGGTCGTCTACAATAACTATTTAATGTTTATTTAAAAACTATTATTACTCACGGGGGCACGTTGGAGTGTAATTACTCAAAAAATAATAAATCTCGATTTCTCAATCACGACTTCCCCTTTATAAGTCGCATCCACCTAAATAGCTTAGTTCTGGATTAAGATAAGAATGTCAATATTAATAATGGAAAAGAGACGAAAAAACTGACCATTATTTATGGACGTTCTTGTAAAGAGGTGAGTGCATAAATTTCATTACAATTTGGTAGTTGGCAGAGTAGATTTAATTTTTTTTATGAGAGAGAATGTTTTTTTCTAGTGTTTGTACGGCAGTTAGAAACACGTCAAACATAATCAAAAGATTATTCGCTGCGACCTAAAATCAATACTAAATTATTAATATAATTAATGATCGCAGTATTGGCAGTCATTTTCATAAAGTACAGGGTTGCATGTCCCTGGATTTTACTTGTCCTAAAGCACCGATAAAAAATTTCACGATGGGCTTGACTTCGTCCAGAGATACAAAATGTGGCCTGCTTTAATTATATTTTATACAAAGTATAGAATCGGCAGGTGAAACATATGGTCCTAATTAATTAAATTATATTTTTTAATTAAATAACCGGCATGATTTTTTTTCGCTTAGAAGATTACCGAACGACTTCTGTTATGTTATGGTAGTAGAGTTCGTATCACCCTTGCATTCTCCATGCGGAGATGTTGCTAGGCCAAAGCATTTTAAGATATAATTTATTGATCGTACCAATTTCACATTAACATACATCAGTTTATCTAAATATGCATTCAAAAGATCAACTTTATTGTTTCGCTAGTTGGATCCGTGCGTTTCGGTTAACATGTAGATATATTATCGTAGAATGCAAAGGAGGTCAACAGATTAAATAAAAAAGTTGTGTTTTACCGGGATTTAACATAATAGTTTCTAACAGCGGAAGATGTTGAAAAGTTTACGAGATTTATGCATGAAATCATCGATAAACAGGCAATCTACGGATTTACGCCTAGACTGATAAAATATTAAAAAATGCCTATGATGAGGTGAGTTTTTATTTTAAAATTCAATGACATTGAGAATATTTCATAGATGGCACTTTATAAAATTGGTAAATATTATTTATTATTTTATTAACATTTTTCACATAAAGCATGGAAATGCAAAATTTTAAATGACGTTTGTATATTGCATTGAAATTCCGAACTAATGAAAATTTGATTTAATACATACATATTATTAAAAGGTTGCACTTATTAATTGCATAATGATAAGCATTACAAGCTTATAATATAATAATCAGAAGACACGTCTGCGGCATTCGCGGCCACGGGTTGCGGATGCCTGCCCGAGTAAGCGAAAGTCTCGGCGGCGGCTTTTGAACATTCCGCCCGACAGGTGAAATTGTGGATGCGTGCGGCCAGGGGCGCCCAACCGTTGGGACGCAATTTTATTCAATATTATTATTTTCAACAAAACGATCTCTGCCCCAGTAATACAGTGTGTCCAAAAAGAGTATCGGATATTTGTTAGTTCAGTAAAACAAAAACTACTAGTAATTAAGTGTTTTTTTTATTGTTGATTATAAGAATACAAAATTAAAAATTATTTCGAAAAGATGATGTTATCCAAATGGTGAGCGTTACGCGCTGCTGCACTCTTCTAATCTGGAACGAAGATAGCTGATAACACGCTGACACATAGCCCTCGATATTGCTGCCATTTCTGACCTGATGTTTTGTTTCAATTCAATTCGTCGGATTATTCTCATAAACCCTACTTTTAAGGCACCCCTATACGAAATTGCCAAGAAGGCTAAGGTCGAGGCTTCTGGGAGGCCAGTTGATGTTACCTCTACGTAAATTAACCTTATTAGGGAATAATTCGTTACCAGCTTCAATTGATTGATTGGACGTATGGCAAGTGGTCTTGTTGGAACCACGTGAAACCTTGAATCTCCTGCAACTTTGGGCCCAAACATTTTCGCAGCTTATCGCAATAACGGTCACTATTCACATTCACCCGATACTCTTTTTGAATACCCTAAATATAAGATGCTTTGGACGGGTCTCTAGCTGCGTAGCTACTATGGCGTATTGCTTAGACACTGCTGGACATGCAGGGGTGGGTGCTATTTGTATTTGCTCGCATTTAGCCAAGCAAGCCGCATGATTTGGGTCGCGTCCCGCAGGTTGGCAGCCGCTGGGTGCGAGTGGGTGCCATTCATGAGCTGCACGTGTCCGGCGGCGCTTCTCGCGTCCGAGGCGGTGTGCTCGGCCCTTATCTCGGGTCGCATTTCCCGCATTCCTTCAGTAAAATCTCACTCGCCCGTATTGGCCGGTTTTTTGCGCACAAAATAAACAGTCCGCGGTATAATGAGGCCTACGGTATTTTTTTGCGCTCGCTCGCAACTGTAGCGGTATGGGTCTCGGCGCACTTGAATATTTACGATTAAACTATATATCGAGTATTTTATTTAAAATTTTAAAATGGAATATCACCAAGTACTCTCTATTAAAAAAATATTGAATATGTAATATCTGGAGTATCAGTTTTCTTCATCAAGTGTCTCTCCTCAGAGGAGGTTGGCGACAATTTCACTGAGCATATGTTCATGGTTTTTTGAGATCCACGAGTCCTTCTACACCGCAGTTTTGTATTGGAATATTTTAGTGAGTATCTATGGACACACGTAATATTAAAACTACCAAGGTTTTATTATTATTTAAAATTTAAATATTTTAAAAATATTTTTGTGACTGTATAATCAATAAAATATTTAAAGCGACAATGACAATTCGTTTGATAAAATAAAACATATTTTACTGTAAAAAATATTAAAATGGGATTCCCCGAGTATTTTCTGTCAAAACTATTGAATACATTATAAATTAAAAACAAACGAGCATTTATTCCTTATTTAAAAAAAAATGAAAATTCAAAAGTAGAAGCTTCGTTCTATTTTTGAATATTACCTTCTAAATTTGAATAAGCCCAAAGCAATCTCAAATGTACACACATCGGCAATCAAACCGAACAAGTGACGATAGAACCTCAAATTACCGGCAATAACGAGATACAAATGGTTATAGCATATTACTGCGAGTATCTTTCTATCTGCGGCCATTACTTCTAACACTATTCCCTTTTGGAGACTTTCATTTTCGTGGAGTGCCCGGCGACCCACATTCGGCCATCTTGTCCGAAACGTCCATTATGGATGTAAAAAGCACACTCGCATTGCCAGCTGTTGAGGCTTCCACCGAAGAAACTCACAATTGAATATCACATACTTGTGCGCATTTTTAAAAAAATAAAATACCGATGACCACATCGTGAAATACTAAATAGGTTATTAGCATTGATTGGAATATATTGTAATATTATTATTGCCGGAGGCTATTTACATTTAAGTCATGCGATTTTGATCGTCCTTGGAGATAGCTTTAGCAATAGCGATATATAAAAATAGCCAAAAATTTCCTACTTGCATTGTAAAGCTGTTGTCAAAAAAAAAAAAAGCTTTATGAATGCAAAAAAGGACGCTATTTACTTTTCATCATTATAAGTTGTGACACATTGTGTGTTGATAGCTATTTGCCATATGAATATTAATAGTAATACCCCGCTTTACGCGATTCCGTTACGCGCGGTTTCACTATAACGCGAATTTCAAGTTTCGCGTTAAAATGCCTCGCATTACGCGAATTTATTATTTTTAGAATGTGTATGAACATAATGTAGTCATTGACTTCTCTTAACAGTTAAATAAAGCGTTGGGTGTTATGAACGCATTTTACAAGAAACGCTACCCATAAAACAATACATGTATTTTTTCAGTAAAAATAACATGTAATACTGAGTAAAGTGTTCTCAGAATTAAAGTGATTGATTCAAATGATTCGTATTTTTTTGTATTAAGTTTTGACTATGTATGTATGTTTAATTAACGTGATTTTTTCCGGAACGTATTACTGTACAGGTATGTTTGTGAGCTTAGCCAGCCGTTGTTATTAGATTATTTATTTGGTTTCGTGGGTGGTAAGGCAGTTGCTTCTAGCTTTTTAATTGCCTCTGGTGTCCAACCGGACACCAAAGGCCGGTATTGAGAAAACTATAAATTATATTTACCAATTTTTTATCATTCAATTTACGTCCATTTTTAGGGTAAAATAAAATCTTGAAGATGTTGAAAAATTAGATAAAATGACGACTTTTCAAAACCAAAGTTTGTTAAAGATTTTTTTTTTTTTTAATTTTCAAATTTATAAGACGCACAAGGTTTATATTTAATCTTTCAATTCCAATTGAAAAAAAGACTTTTAAATGTTTAGGACTCTTGGAAAATGTACCGAACGAATCTCCAAATTCCTACACTTCAATCGTAAAAACACATATTTATCATATTAATAATAAATTTATAAGAAATAAAAATGTATTGTTTTCGGAAGAAGGGATGTATATCAAACTTTTTGCATTTAAATATTTTTGATTGGTGCAGTCGATTTTTCGCAAAACGGACTAGAAAATGATAAAAAAAAAACTCGATTATGGGAGCTGCTGAAGGTTTTCTGTCACAGCACAGGGACCGAAACTTTCAAGCAGCCCGACACTCAAGAAACCGATGAATATACTTGACGAGGATATCGCTGAAGCTTTTACTTTGCACATCGTCGATATGGAGAGCCGAGAAGTTATTATTATTATTATTTTTTTTTTATATATATGTTTGGTACCTTGCTTGTTATATACAAGGTATTTCGTCACAATTTGGGGAAACTTTCCAAACTAGTCGATCGAATTGATCTATAAATGGGAGTGACTGATGCTACACCCCCTGGTTTATCTTTTTTATGGTTCCGATAACATGCTTCAAGAAGCCATCCAGTGACTTCATCAACTGAGGGTGTCTCGCCACTGACTTCAGGTCATCCAGGCACAGACCTTCCTGTCGGCATTGGCTCTCCAGTTGGTGTCTCTGAAGACCAAATATGGGGCATGAACCCACAAGGTGGATCACTGTTTGTGGAGTCAAATCATCACAAGGGCATGTGTCGTCGCTCGTCAAGTGGAACCTGCGGAGATAACTTCTCATCGCTCCATGACCCGTTAAGAGCTGGGTTGATTCAAAGCTAATTCCGCAGGTATTCCTGTATTATTGAGAAGTTATTATTGTTGTAGACCCTGCCACGCCAATCCGAGTTGGCGAGGCTTTGAAGTGCCCGGCCGAGACGCTCTCGGCGTGTTTGAGTGTCACGGATAATTTGATGCATCGATCAGCGGCGGCCAACCTGGGAAATGTGCTCGTTTGAAAACCAAACCGGCAGGCATAAACAACCTTTTTTAATTGCGCGGCCGTTCGCGGCGTTTCTTTTGAAAGCGAATGGGAAATTTGATTGATTTTATTGCACTGCGAAACCTCTGCTTAAATATTTATTTATTTTGTAACACTCGTGTGTCAATTTCATTAATATATTTTAAATGATGACTTCATAATCTTTTTTTTTTTTTTTTTTTGAGTTCATGCGGTCTTTCCAAATTTTTTGACGCCGGTTATTGCAAAGGTCGAACATTAAAAAAACAGGTAGTACTTTAATCGAGCTCGCAAACAAAACAAAAAATTAATTCTTCATTAACTTACCATGCAATAGCCGTAGCAACAAATCATGCCAATAGCGTCCTGCATTGCGTTGTTTACCATGGAAAAACCATAAAAACCGCCTAAAATAAAAATAAAAAATAGTTGTATTCAACAGCACAAAGTATTATGTACATAATGTGAAATATGAGTATTTTTATATATTTTTGGGTTAAAATTTACGTGTCTGGGCTAAAGCTAAAGTTTTTTTGTTAATAATAATACTGTAAATATTCAAAACAATGCACTCAGTTTTAAAACTTATGGCCTTTCTTTACCGTATAACAATATATTTTATAAGAATCATAGGTTAAGACTGCTCATTCGATTCAAAACAATATAATTAATTTCGGAAATGTCGGGTGTCGGAATCAAGACTACGCAAACCGGCCAAAATCAGGATCTAAGCCATAGTTTCCCAAACTATTTTGCCCCGCCGACCCCTTGTCGAGTTTTCTTTCTTTTCGTCGACCCCCTGCCTTGCTAATATTGAATTTTTACAAATTCATCAACTTCAAACATATTTTTGACATCTTATATAGAACAACTCACTTTCATAGCGTTTACTGTACAGTGGGTTTAAAAATGAAAATACATCTAAAGTTAATTATACCTTTATTAATTAAAAACATACAAAATGCAAATGCATTCAGAAAATCAATATTTTTGGCAGAGAATACTTGGGGGAATTCCATTTTAATATCTTAAATAGAATAAAATACATTAATTAAAAACATACAAAATATTTCTACAAAAGTACAGAGTTACAATCTGTGTTCGGTGCATTATGACATTTACGAAACGTCTAAATTTTGGTGATGACCTGCTTAAATAGGATCTACACTCGTAGACCCCCATTTACAGTTCATGGACTCCCAATTTTATTTTTCGCTGTTATCGACCCCTTGCAGGGCGAAATCGACCCCTGGGGGTCGACATTGACCACTTTGGGAACCTCTGATCTAAGCGGCCGTCTCGCAAAAACCGCCGAATTTGCATAAATCTCCGGGCGAGAATCCCGACCCGGCGCGGCTGTCGGTCGGAAAAAAGAAACAAAGCATACGAGAAGAAAGTGAGTGCGAGAGAGTCCGAGAGAGTGGACCGGACAGCCTACTTGGCGGCTTCTGAGAACGCTACGAACTAGCGATGGGCGGAAAGAGCAGTAACAGCCGAAGAAGCTGCTACATTTGGAACGGTCGAACAAAAATCACAAAACTGCTTTTTTAATATCAACAGAATTTTATAATTTTTTGTGTTGGCTTCGTTTTCACAAAAAAATATTATTGGTGATTGGTTTCGCCAATCTTTCACGTTGGCAAACAGAGTTTCAAATGTTTATCAAATCTTCATTCATTGTCAAATCTGTTTGATAATGTGAATAAAAATTAATGTGTATGTGGAAAAATCACTCATGTATTTTTATTTAAAATATTAAAATGGAATTCCACCAAGTACTCTCTGTCAAAAATATTTAATTTCTAAAAAAATATTTTGGGATTTCTCGTTTTCGGCACTTCATTCGGGGATTTATTTAAATCCCTGGATATGGCAACAGAACAGGGACCGAAACGTTAGAGAGCCCGCAATAAGAGACCATCATATTATCGAATAATAATGCCTGTCAAAACATAAGAATATATAATACTTAACGTATTATCTACTATAATAATAGCCATTGTGTGTTTGTATGTTTGTATGTGTGTATGTTTCATTTTTCCGTTCTGTATAGAATATCTTAAAAGATACAACGCTGATTTTTTGCACATAAGTTAAGTAAATTTTTCCGCAGCTATGTGCCGAATTTCAAGACGATAGGATAATATTTTCATTCAAAAGTATGTTTTAGCGAATTTCAATATGTACGAATTATATGATTCAGTTCTTCACCGTGAGAATTTCAAATTTAGAACTTTTACAAAAAAAACAAATTTTAGACGCATCGTTCATCAAATACGTCATTTTATGACGGGCTACATTGCTAGTATAGTATATTGGCACAATATATATAATTATTAATTATTTTGAGTAGTAACAACGCAATTAAAAAATAGGAAAAAAATTTTTTTTTTTTCCTTTGAATCAGAAGTATAAATTTATTTTATAATATAATTTTATATGTAAACATTATAGCTAAATTTTTTATTAAATGCTTGGTGTTAAGTCATTCGCAAATCTATAATAAAATTTTATAAATTTGATAATGGGTACCAACTTAGGGGGTTGATCCCTGAAATTGCTCCCAGTACCGGAACCGAAACGCCAGAGCATTTAAAACGGCCGCCTAAGCCTTCGTACATGTCCAGCGTGTTGCTGCTAATCTGAAAACAGTTTTATGGTGAAATGAAGTGCGTGGGGAATACAATCTAATTTGCGCGTGCACCGTGTACCCAAGGCGTATTGTTAGGCCGAAGCAGTCACTAAACACGGGCAACTATTTCCATCTCACCCGGCACAAAAAGGTGAAAGTGGCATCGATGCATAAAATGTGCCTTAAGTGATGGAATTCTTTCACACAAGAGTGGCATTGCCAACCTGACGACACACTCCGTCCCAAAAGCGTAAGTACAGAATGACACGGCTGTGCTTGCGTACAACATCAAAAGTACTTGCGACATTTTTCGTTCAAAAATCTTTTTAAGCCCCGAACTATGTAAACCGTCACAAAGAGCAAAAGTACACACCAACAAAGTAAAATATACAATTATTAAAAAGTACAGTAATACCCCGCTTTACGCGACTCCGTTATGCGCGGTTTCACTGTAACGCGAATTTAAAATTTCGCGTTAAAATGCCTTGCATTACGCGAATTTCTTATTTTAAGAATGTGTATGAATATAATGTAGTCATTGACTTCTCTTAACAATCAAAAACAGCGTTGGGTGTTATGAGCGTATTTTACAAGAACGTAAAAGAAATGCTACCCAAAAGACAATAGATGCATTTTTCAGTAAAAATAACATGTAATACTGCATAAAGTGTTTAAGAAATTGTGTATGTATGTTTAATCGTAAACCCCGATATAGGCGAATTTTCCGGAACGTATCCCTCGCGTAAAACGGGGTATTACTGTATACGTATTTTGGGACCTCTCAATCAAGAATCCGTGTATTTACATTTGTTATGTAACAATGCCTTAAAAGTTGATTAGATTTTTAAGGATTAATTTTGAAACTGGGATCATTTTCGGGGATTAATCTGTTTATAGAGCACGAACGATCACGTTTACCTAAAATGTTTATTTTTATATTCATATAATTTCAAAAGTGCCGCAAGTGCCCTCACCCACGCGCAAAGTTAATCGCGTCGGCCTGTAGCCGAAAGTGTTTTCTTTTTCTGCGAGCGGCCGCGCTGATTGACCCTCACCTCGGCAGTGAATATCCGAACAGACGTCGGCGGCACTCGAACGGGAAACATGAAACATGTGTTTGATAATTAACCTCACCGCCATTTTGGTCAATGGCTGACATGTTGCGAGGCCGCCGACCGCCAGGGCTGCCCCGCGAGCTCCCATGGGCAATTCGTCGAAATCACTTTGAACGTTTTCCACCTTCAACCACACGAGAAGCCCGCCAAGAGAATTGATCGTATTGGATATTAAATTCAGAATCTTCGAGTTAAATTTAAAAAATATTACTCTTCTTCTTGTGACTATTTCATCGAATCGGACACTATATAGTGTCCAAAAAGAATATCGGGTGAATGTGAATAGTGAGCATTACGATATGCTGCGAAAATTTTTGGGCCCTGAACGTTTCAACTCAAGAACGTGGTCCAATCAATCAATTGAAGCTGTTAACGAATTATTCCCTAATAATCATTTCACGTAGAGGTAACATCAACTGGCCTCCAGAAGCCCCGACCTTAGCCTTCTTGGCAATTTCGTATGGGGGTACCTTAAATGTAGGGTTTATGAGAATAATCCGACGATCCTAACGGAATTGAAACAAAACATCAGGTCAGAAATGACAGCAATATCGAGGGCTATGTGTTCATAGCGTGTTATCAGCAATCTTCGTTCCAGATTAGAAGAGTGCCAGCAGAGCGTAACGGTCACCATTTGGATAACATCATCATTTTGAAATAATTCTACATTTTGTATTCTTATAATCAACGATAAAAAAAATACTTGATTGCTAGTAGTTTGTATTTAACTGAACTAACAAATACCCGATACTCTTTTTGGACACCCTATATATCACTTATTCAGCCGTACTTGTAACATCCAGCCACTTGCGTAAATTCTGCATACATATGGCCCCTTTTCCTTCGATCTTTCAGCTGGAGGATGCTATGTTTATTGTCTCGAAAAATGTAGCTAATATATTCCAAAAACAATGAAGTATACTGTTGAATGTATACTTCATTGTCGATGAATTATATTCACCGACAGGCCGGGACTCCCTGCCATTGACGGCTCGCGGGGACAGCCGACACGAATACCTGCCTCTGAGCGCCCAACGAAAGCTATCGGCGGACATTCCGCGGAAAGTATCCACTACGGAGGGCCCGCATCCAGCCAGAGACACTTCATACAAACTGGCTTACAGGCACATCGTTTAAAACGATCCGGAAAATCCCGATTCGATCCCACCCCTGACAAGTAAATCACACAATCAGATCGAAAATTATGTTGATGCATTTTGTGATCTCTATACACAGTAGAAGTGTTACTACTTTTTAAAATCATTACCATTCAAAAGATTTCATTTTTACCGCCGGCACACTCGCCGGATTATCTTTTGATGCTTATTTTTTTTAACAATCACACGAAATTCCGCCATAAAAGTAAATGTTGCCATGTGCGGCGCTTAAAAATGCAGAATAATTTCAATTTCTGTGGTCTGATTCGGGCGCGACAGTCCAATTACTTTTTACAATGGCGGCGCTCCCCGCTCTTCTGAACAATCACCCCGATAAACTCATTTTAATAAGAATGACCGATCCAATTACACAAATATACTAATTAATCTCGCACGGAATGTGGAAATGATTTTATTTCACAGTAGAAATGTATAATTTAAATTTAAAAAAAAAATGAATAAGCTGAGATGATTGTGCAATTCTGTATTGTTAGCCAGTGTAAAAGTAATACAGGTGAGCAAGCGATTGGAGGCAACTGCGACATTGACTATTGTTTTGGCTTTGATGTACAATAGAAAATCTAAAATTAACGACAAGTTTTTCTCTTTCACTCTCTTTAAACCCAAGACATTGAATTTAAAATTTGAATCTATTTTGACCGTGTTAACATTATTTGTATAGTCGTTTAGGGTTTTAATCCTTTTCGGTATTTTGCCAATTTGTGTTAATTTATAATTGAAAAACTCATTTACCAAGATATGAACCCAAAAAACTGAACTTTCAGTCAATGGGGAAAGAAAATTTTACAATGATCGAGGTTTGTGGTTAAAAGCTTAATTTTATTAATCTTATATAACTTTTCGTAAAATTAAAGAACACTCAGCCTAACTACTAAACAACGAGGCGATATATACTGATTACTCCGAAACAAAACTCTTTCATAAGATAATAATCCAATTCGCCCACTTCATCGAAATCTCCACCAACAGGTGTCCTCGAGGAGTACTTCTATCAACTTCAGCTGCTCCCAAATCTAATGAAATCCTGGAAACATCCGATATCCAGAATAAAGCGTTAAAGGAGTAGTGATCCTGTTCCACCGGAAAAGCAAGAAAATAATAAGAAATAAGTATTTAATTGTGGGTTTTGTTATTGTTGCAGGGTGCATCCGGTGGTCGCGGGCTCCGTCTCAGCGCATCTCTCCGACGTCATGGCCGCGATCAAGAGGCACGACTGTTCAGAATTCAAATGCCACAGCACGCGATGAGGCCGCTCACGTGACGTCACGCGCATTCACGGCAACGCGTGACGACATGGCGTGCGCCTTACATGTGTCCAAGCAAAGCAATGTTATTATTCCCGACTGCCGCATTATATATTTGAGAGACATTTACAAGTTAAGCCTTTTATATATATATATACAATAAAATGTGTTAATTAAATAATATTTTTGGAAGTGCTTATGATTTAGTATCCTTTGTGAATCACGGATCCTAGATACTACTTCAAGTAAAATACTTCAAATGTGTTAAATAAATATCATAGTAGTCAAAAATAGATGTTTGCTACGTTAGAATGGAATGTTGACCCAACATAGATTTGTTAAATCAAAGTTTTTATTTATAATTAATATTTTAAAGTGTGTTAAAATTTATAAATTTGAGAATTTTTAGATTTGACATACCGGGGTGACATCCGCTCACAACATTTTGTTAATGGTATTATACTAAAATGAGACATTAAAACTAATTATATCATTTTAATGAAATATGCACTTAGTATTTCGATTCGTTCCGTTGCACCTTTATTATTAAAATACATGTATTTAAAATAAATTAAATTCTTTTCTTGCTGATGCAAGTTAATCATTTTTATGAGCAATATTTGTGAAATTTATGATGTTGAAAATAATCTAAAAAAATAATATTTTTCTATGTTTTTACATTTTTCAGACTGAAGAAGCTTTCTGAGCAATAATTATCGCAATCTCTTAGCCATTTGTCTGATCGCTGGCTTATTGATTAATTGCTTCTCTTTACGCTGGTGTTCAGAATATTACTTGCTGCCTATACCCGCTACGACACAACTGACAATCGAACAGAAACTAGTCCTTTTCGCATAATTTATAAACCCACTCTATTAAAAAAAAACACTCAATATACGCACGTGTAGGCTTATTTCCGTTCGGTTGTCAGTTGTGTTGCAACGTGTGAAGACAGCTTTATTATCTTGTTTGCTCTTTATTGGATAACAACAATTGCTTGATCATTATAATTCACATAAAAGTTAATATAAATCATTACGACTAGTATGTAAAACTAAATAATAAAAAACTTTCAATTTATTGAAAATAATACTTTTGTACGCTTTGTAAAAGTCTTACTTTTCTTTAATCAATTTTCAAAAAATATAAACCAATAATCGTTAAAACTAACTTCCAGTTAATTTTATTTGATATCTTTTTACTCATTTATTACTAACATCAATTTTTAATTTATACTTATTGTTCGTACAAAATATTGTGGGATTATGTATGCGTTTCTGTTGTATGTCAAATTTATATTTAAAATATATAAAAACATTTTTTTCTCTAGAATAGGTGAAGAGAATGCAACATTGCAGGTGATACCCACCAGTGATGTGGTCAAGGCACGCAGTACTGCAGGCTAGCTATGCATGTAATTAGCCCCATAATTTATTAAGGCTAACACTGTTTTCAGCCAGTCTACTGTACTGCATGCCTAACTTATTTACACCTTACTTTTAAAAATTCGACTTATTTCTAATTTAAATATTGAAAAATGTATAATTGTATATTTTTTCTTTATCGTATTACAAATTAAATGTTTTATGTATGTTATAGTAATTTTTATATAAAATATTTTCTA
This sequence comes from Atopsyche davidsoni, assembly GCA_022113835.1. Classification (NCBI taxonomy): domain Eukaryota; kingdom Metazoa; phylum Arthropoda; class Insecta; order Trichoptera; family Hydrobiosidae; genus Atopsyche; species Atopsyche davidsoni. The sequence goes on from JAILWY010000007.1 coordinate 10,777,220, forward strand.
TTATTTAAAAATAATATAGTCAATGTAGAAATTATTACGTAACATCCGGTCTTAGGTTTTAAGGGTGAAATAAACTAAATAAATTATAACTACATGTAGCTAAAACGCCATGTTGAATATGAAATAATTATTTATTATTATTTATAGGTATTTAATAATTTTATGTATGTTTAATAACAACGTTCTATATTATAAGAAAGCTTTTACTGTATTTCATAATTTTTATGCTTTGATAAATGTTTTAACACTCAATATAAAAAATGCCTAAAGACGCAACGTACTTTTTATAAAATATAAAACATTTTTACTAACCCATTGGTATTACAATTAATTTTAAGAAACTAATACTTTCTCGATGTTAGTAATTTGTTTTGTCAAGAAATGTTACTATGTGAGTAGTCCATTTTGCTTTATAACGATAAATAATCTCAAATAAAATTAAATGAAAATCAATGGGGATAAAATCCGGTTTTTCAGTCGTACATACTTTTAATATAATTCTAATAAAAATGTTCATGGTGGGTACTTTTTTAACCAAAATATAATTTTTATATAATCAACAAAATACACAAATATATATTTGAATGATTTCAACGCAGAGTATGAAAGCAAATTTTCTATTCATCCTTTGAATGCATGTTTACGTAACATTTTTATATTGAATAATTTAATTTAATTATTTTAAACCAATCTAAGTTAGTAATAAATGCATTTGAAGGGTAATTATTCGCTTGTATATCGGAAATGAAACTAATATTAAGTAATTTAAATAAATCCTATTATTTATCAACGTCCTTATTCATATGTTGCCATAAATAAAATTATGATTCTTTTCTAGAAAAATATTCACTTTCCGTCTCTTTTTCCACGCATAAAAGGTTTTTTATAGGTTTTACAAATAAATATTATAATTTATGAATATACCAATCACGTGTTGATAACATTGTTTGTACATATCTATTCAATTTATTTATACGTTAAGTTTTATATAAAATTGTTATAATAAAAATAAACATGTTACAACAACTCTTAAAAAAAATGTTTTTTTCTTATTTGTATTTCGTTTATTAAAATAAAAATGGTCGAAAATTTTCATCAGATTCTGGAAGAAATAATTTAAAACAAATCATACATCATAAATTTCAGATATATAAATTTTAGGCCATCTATGTACAAAAATATATAACTTTATTTTAAATTTTAAAAAAAGTACCATCTATGGAGTTTCTATAAATGCTTTATCAAAGACTCGCACCATTTTTATAACAGATTTTCTCTGAACTCTGACGGCTAACCTAAAATACCTTTGTTATGACAGTTTTCCGAACGATTTGTTTTTGTAATATTGTTATTTTTATTGTGTGTTCAATATTAAATAGTTACAAAAATGCTTGCTTTGAACTCATTACGTAATACGTTTATAAAGAAACAGTGCATTTGTCAATGTTTCAGCCAGTTTAGTATTAATTATCAAATTTCTCCTATTGAGATTGCAAGCAATGAAATTGATAATAGGTCAAGAACATCAAATATTTTGGTAAACGTGCCAAAGCCCATGTATTTACAAACAACTAAACGATTTAAATTCAATGCGAAGAAAGTCAAAGCTAAGAAAGACGAGGTAATGATTCTATCAAATTTTATACATTGTCATGTTAATACTTTTGATATTTTTCAAATTTGTATCTTTGTCCTGGGTATAAGGATGATGTTTTGCAGAGTAACTTATTCACATAAATAAATTTCACATTAAACAGTAATTATATTTTCATTTGCTATTCAGCTAAACTGATTGCTTATGCCACTTTGCAGGATTCTGACGATGAAACAGACACATGGAGAGCAGATGATTTTTCTGTAGAGAAGGATTCTAAGGTTTTTAATGTCAAAATAGGCACCATGCGCTCTGATCGTATTCTTAAAGCAGGCTTAAGAATAGCTAGAAAGTGAGTAAATAATTTACTATATAGTACTTTCTCATTAATCCCACGTGAGAGATTTATTAACTTAGGCATTATATTCAACGTATAATCTGCGTACAGCAAAGGCAAGCTGTGAATAAAAGGATGACTGATAGTTAATTGATGAAGCATCTAATTTACTTATTGGATATAAAATATCAGTGGGTGAAGATTAAGAGTTTGGCTCCCATGAATATCTATCTGAAACTCACTCTTCTAAAGATTGCTTCCACTCGCCTGCTCTTCACAACCAGATCTGATAGCAGGCAGCAAGTGCATCCTTTCTGTACCGTTTCATCTTAAGGACTTGTTCTGGGTTTACAATTACTTGAACTGATCGTTTTTTTTTACAGCAAAGTTGAAACACTTTTTTATGAAAGCAAACTTCGCATTAATGGAAAAAAAATCCTCAAGAAGAGCGTACATGTAAGTGTAATGAGAAACCTTGATTATGCTCAGTTATTTTTAACATAATGTGTGCATTTCTCAAACTCTGTTTTAAACTGTCCACTCGCAGGTCAAAGAAGGAGACGAGCTCGACGTCGTAAAGGGAGTGAGCTCCAGCAACCCAAACCATCTGATCATATCCAGAGTGGAAGTGCTGCAAGTCACTGCCAAGGAAGAAGACATTCACGTCACTATTAGAGCATACAAGACTTTCTTGATTGATAATTACGCCGAAGATCCGTGGAAACCTGAGCACAAGTCTGCCGACATGGCTTAGTTAGCTGTTAGGCCAAAAACAATTACATGTGTAGCTATGCTTCGTCTGCTCTGTAAAATGAATATCGCTTTTTGAATTGTTTAGTTTCTTGATGATTGAATAATATTAAAGTTTTATTGAATATACAGATTTTTTTCTTTTCATCACACTTCAAAGATGGTTGTTGAATTAAAAAGATATGTCCTTATATTATTCTTGAGCTTCTAGCATCAGGTATCAGGTCTGTCATGGCATAAGTATGGTCGCTACTGGTTATTATTCACTAGAAAATATTTTAAATATATGAAAATGTAGATTGTATAATTATATTAAATAATTATTTATAAAAAATAAAAAAACGATATAACCCATGTTTTAGTGATTTTTGTCAAAATGAATTGATGATTATCAAACATAAATGCTATCAACTTAAATGCAAAAACATTTATACTTGTTATAATAACTTTTATAGTTTTTTGTGTATATACGTAGTTTTAAGTTAACGGAAAGCTTTAAAAAAATAAAATCAGGAACCACTTGTATTTTAGGTTTTTATGTGTGCAAAAAACATCCCTTGAATGGCAGTAAAAACGGCTTCTGTCTCCATTTGTGAAAATAAGCGATGTGAATAGCGAGGCTCGGAGGCGCAAGCACGCGACATAAATAACAAAAGCTCTCTGCTCAAGCCCGCCATGACACAAAATGGCTGCCATACGTCCCAACCCCCTGTCGGCTTAATCACCCTAGAATGCAAATTCCCGTGACTGCGCTATCACTTTACAGATTAAAACATCGAATATTTTAATTCAAGAAATATTGGTTTAAATGTATGTAACAATAAATATAAGTAGCCAACGGATTTCAAGAGTGTAGCGGTCAGTGCAAATACACCGCTACATTATTTGACTTGTTAAGCTCCGCCCCTACCGCAGGTAGAGACTTTCTAATTTTACAACAACCCTACAACCCTAGCGATAAGGCAGCCCCCCACAGAGAGACGCAGACACTCGACCAGTAACCACGTATAATTCTGTCTTGTCCATCATCTTAATAAACGATTACGCAAACATTTCGCCAGCCTTTTGATCTACATCCATAATCAACAAGCAACATAACGTCAACGGCGAAAAGAGCTTATCTAGTCCCCGAGTCTGAAAATAACAACGAATCGCGGAAACGTTCACAAAATTATCGAAATCTTCTTTATATTACAATCAAAATAATTATTATGTAAATGATTTTTATTTTTATGTGAAGTTGTTTTAACGCGTAATAGCCATAATTCACATACTATTAATCCACTGTCAAATGTTTATAATTTATCTCAAAATAAATGCTATCATTGTTATAAACCGTCATAGCTCCAGGATAAAGTGATTGTTAAAGAATTAATTCGCATTTAACATACCGTTTCTTTTATTTTTCCTATAAAATTTATCCTGTAGTAGATATCCTCTATTTCTGAATAGTAATACTGAACAAAACATTATAATGAGAAACGATGGGATCGTTTGATTTTATAAAAAAAAACTTTATTTTTCAAATAATTATGATTTATGTCATATAAAATATTCAGAAACATGTGTTTAAATTATACAGATGTTTGTTTACGTTTGTTCTAGAGGAAAACCATTTATCTACAAGGAAAATTGATACATCCGATTTATTGACCGGTCTTGGATTACCGGTTATTTCCTGTCATAGGAGACGACTCAGGTCCACTAAGGATAAGCATCGTCACGTCAGACAATGGATCTGATCAAATGATCGCACGACCTCAAAAAAAAAATGTATATATATACTAAGAATACTTATTTTCTTATGATTAATTTATGATATGCTTACAATACCCCTTACTGTCCCCTGATCTTGCGCGCAGGTTATGGGGCTTACAACATGTGGCTTAGGTGGTAGCGTACACGGATTTTACTATTTTCGTTATTGATATTGTGTAGTAAAAATGATGAGTAAAATACCTTTGTTAAGTGTAAATTTTGAATAACCTATTATCCTGCCGATCTCGGTCTTCTCCTGAGAATTAATTAACTTGCATGCAATTATTATAGTCACAAGGTGGTCCACGGCAAAGAATGCAATTTCTCATCATAACTGTAAATGTTAATATTTGGGAATTAATTAAACCCAAAACAAAGTGTTACGGAACATTTGAACTATGTTTACACGTCATTATATTACTAATTGTATTAAACCGCAGAATGATTTGTTGGGTTGGGTGATTCATATTAAAATGCCTACGCGTATAAACATCGGATACTATTTACCCTTTCTTCCTGCTTGAGTGAATTCCTCAATTGTTATAAATAAATATATTGAGAGTGATGCGGTATATAGTATTTCAAAATGCCGATTCTCTGCGTGTTCAAACGAGATTTCATAATATCGTGTAGGTTAAAATAATGCAGTGGGTATTTAATCAGAAACTGCAGGTCTATGTACTGAATGTAAAATGTTTCTATTGACTCAGTAATTTTTAATACTGCGATTCAATTGTTGATGAAAGAGATCATTCAGAATAAAAAATAAATTAGTAAATGTATAAATTGCCTCCTTGCTCTCCTCATTCTGTTGCTTGTGCATGAATGCTCTGGAATTACCTTGGGGTGGTAGTTTACTGCAGAAAGAGTATCAGATCTAATCGTTAGAGCTCTGTAAGTAAAGAATTATATACGCAGACTTTTCCTTCCAATATAAAACTGCGGTGTAGAAGGACTCGGGAACCTACTACACTATTTTCCCCTAAGAAAACCATGAACACTGACTCAGCATGAGGCCTGTGAAATGATCGCCAACCTCCTCTCAGGAAAGGCACTTGATGAAGAAGAAATGCATTCATGAATAAACTCCATGCCAATACCCCGGTTAATGTTTTAAAAAATAATACTTTCTTGATAATGTTACTTATCAAATATATATGTATATATTCATATTAACCGCGGGGAAAACTTTTATTAGCGTAGAGATTGAAGTTTGAGCGAGGAAACAGTGGGAAGTTCGTTGCCCAGTGAGGAAATCTAAATAATTTTACGATAAACACAGTGGTTAGTCATCGCTTTACCTCGTTGCAAAGTTCATAGACAGCACGAATAGACTTGAGTCGTATAGCTGCGTACATCATTAATAAATATTTTAGCAGACTAATAACTTGTTGTAAAACCGCAAGACGTCTGCGTAGTCAAGAAATGCAATGTGCTGTCTTATTATTCTGGAGTACTATCAATATCAAATGGCGTTTGGGTTTTGCGTAACAGACTTGTATTGAGTATAGATTTATTATTTTTTAAATAAAATCTACAATCTTCAAAAAATTGAGATTATTGCACTGTACATTTGTCAAGTTGCTAGCGTAGTTTATTTGTTTCATTCATGCTTTTAAGTTTAACTCAAAAATTGAATGTGTCCAATTGTATGTCAATGATCAACTACTTAAAAGCTTAACATATTTTCCTAATTCTTCCTTATTGGCAATGGCGCAAATGCCGGAGATGTAACCAGTCAAACACAATGACAGAATAATAACACATTTTTACCTTTCATGCGGTAATTCCACAAGAATAAACAGAAGTATACAGATTATGTATGCAGATCATTTAAATCGACTTTCTCGGAAAGTAAACATAACAGAATAAAATATTTATATATTACATGTAAAATAGTTTATTTAGTAAATATTTATAGTTTTATAAAATATCCTTTTTACGTGGGGATGCTAGTATACATATTCCCTGTGGGCATTCGATGCTTCCTTTCGAGTACTTCCTGAATAATAATCAAATTACTCAAAGGCCTGAAAATATTTATCTGCATTTCTTCAGCTACACCAGAGGTTCCCAAAGTGGTCAATATCGATATTCGCCCTGCAAAAATATTGATTTTCTGAATGCATTTGCATTTTGTGTGTTTTAAATTAATAAAGGTAAAATTAACTTTACATGTATTTTAACTTTTTCATTTTTAAACCCACTGTACAGTAAACCCTATGAAAGTGAGTTGTTCTATATAAGATGTCAAACATATGTTTGAAGTTGATGAATTTGTAAAAATTCAGTATTAGCAAGGCAGGGGGTCGACGAAAAACAGGAAAACTCGACAAGGGGTCGATGGGACAAAATAGTTTGGGAAACTATGAGCTACACCATTCCACGTGCACTTGTTAAAAATTTAACCACAACATAACGCAGTCGATAAACCGGAATTGCACATTTTTATTTTAATATCAAAATAATCCGTCGAGCCGATTCCTGTCGATGGAATGAAAGGATGTGTCGTACATGCGGTCGACGAAACTTTTGGTAGGCAATCATTTATATGGAAAGGAGGAAAGAGTATTGATTCAGTATTGTTGTGGACGTCCAAAAGTCAACACCATGGTCGATTCGAGGACCCTGTCTGGTGTAGCAACCATCTGGTTGACCTGCTGTGCCCTCTCATGTGTCTGTGCTCCCAATCGTAAGTTGCCAGTGTGCTTAAAACTAAACGGTGCTACAGTGCGAAACGACGGTGTTTTTTATTTTATTTTGGTCCTTTTTTGATATTCAAAGATGATTAGATAGATTTCTGATTAATTAATTCTCATACCGAATAAAATCGAAATTCTAATTTGAGAAATTCATCGTATATCATTTTTCATGAGAAGTGTGATAAAAATGTGTTGATATAATATAGAACCTTCTGCAAGTATAAGCAAGGGCTCAATAAATTCATCACTATTGATTCTACGTACTCTATAAATTATATATAGACTTTTGCACGGACTTTCTTTCGGTGTTGTCTTTCATTTATATATCAGCATTTTCCTTAACCAAATGAGACTAGAAGAAGTATCAAATCAAAAATATTTAAATAAATAGCTCTTTTACATTCCAAGGGTTTTTTCAGAAATTTTTAGCTGCTCATATTTTCTATGTAACTTAATGATTATTTTTTATTTTTAGACCTTTCGTCATGTTTCACGCCCAGCCAACAGCCTGGCCGCTGTATTCTCAACAGCAAATGCGAAGAGTATAAGAAATCGTACGAGAAATTTGGATCAACCAACGGAGAGTACTTCAAAATGCTGCAATGTGGAATTGAGGGAGGAGAATCCAAGGTGTGCTGTCCAGAAACTGGCACCTACAAGTAAGCGATACGAAACCTTACACTATTAAGTTATTTGACAAAAAATTTACAAAATATTTTATGTGTGCCATTCAGTTACGAATACCACTTAGTAAGCCTGTGTGTGATTTTTTTTTCAGTATCACCAGGGAAGTTCAAAGCCAGGAGGCGATAGTCGTCCGCTCTGGAGCCGCGAGTGTGGTGCCAGACCTGAAGAAGTGCGGTGTTCAGAATATTGAAAACAAGATCTTCAACGGGAACATCACCAACATAGATGAGTTCCCATGGATGGCATTGCTCTTCTATAGAATAAGTAAGTTTAAAAACAATCTATACTTTGATTTAAATTAAATTGAAGCTCCTGAAAATGCCTCCAGTGTTGTGACTGAAACGATCAAAGGTCGTTCAGTTCACGATTTGTGTTTTATTTATTGTTTATGTTTATATATCTTAGAGTTCAATTGTAATGATGCTAAATATAATATCGATGGCATTATGGTTTTTTTTATTTGATTTTTCAGAATTGCGATCGGAAGACTATCGGTTCGCTTGCGGGGGGGTGCTTATAAACGACAGATACGTCCTGACGGCGGCCCACTGTGTGTATGGAAATAACGTTGACAAACTCGGAGGGCTGTAAGTTATCATTATTAAATGAAACATCTTAGAGTAATTACTAAAATCTTTTTTATTGCTTGATGAGCAATAAATAAAAAAAATAATTAACGCATGACCCCCAGGGGTCGATGACAGCGAAAAATTTAATTGGGGGTCCATGAACTATAAATGGGAGTCTACGAGAGTGAATCCCATTCAAGCAGGTCATCACCAAAATACCACAGTGGATACGGTTACACTGAAGAATCGGAAGTCATACTACAAGAAGAACTGATCGGAATAAGCACTAATAAAGAACCGAAGGTGCAGTTTAGAAAGGGATATCAGCAATTTTGGCTTCAGAGAGACATACCTGCTATTTATCCTGCATTATAGACTATCGCAAGAAGGTTTTTGGTAGCTTTTCCATCTTCTTTCCTCGTGGAAAGGGGTTTCAGTGCAGTTGCCATTCTTCTTACAAAAAAAGAAATAAATTGGAAATCACTGGGCGAGGAGATTTAAAGTGAAATCTGACTGATTTGAAGCCAAATATGGAAATATTTTTAAGTATCAGAGCCATCCCTCTCATTGAAAGAATTTATTTTTTTAGTGAATGTTACTATATATGCATTTTGTGAGATTTTATTTATAAAGGTATACAGAAAAACCTCTATATAACGGACCCCTGTTTAACGGATTTCGGATATAACAGACAAAAAATCCGGTCAAATGTAAAAATTCAATATTAGCAAGGAAAAACAGGAAAACTCGACAAGGGGTCGACGGGTCAAAAGATTTGGGAACCTCTGGTCTAAGGCAACAATGAAGGAAAAAGGAGCTTTGAAAGTAGAAATTTCACGTGGATGCGGGATTTGTGGATACTGAATATATAAACAGCGTGGACTCTTATTTGAGTTTTTGATATTTTTTGTAAAAGACGTAAGCATTATTTTTATATAATAGTTTTTTTTTTTATTTTTCAGGGATTCGGTTCGCCTCGGGGAGTACAACGTGGACACCGCTGAAGACTGCATTGAAGAAATCGGTTTCAAGGACTGCTCCGACAAGCCTGTGGACATCAGGCCGGAGAGCATCACCATCCACCCGGGCTACCACCCAAACGCCACCCAGCAGCACAACGACATTGCCCTCATCCGGCTATCGCAGAAAGTCGACTTCTCATGTAATTAACTATACTGATTATACAAGCAATATACAAAAAACCCTATTCCAAACTTAATATAAGTCGAGCGTGGCAGGTGTGATATCCAAGATCTCTACAGTTGAGCAGAATTTTAAAATATGAAATGTAATGATAAAAATTTTCCACAGATTACGTCCAGCCAATATGCCTGCCGGATACAGATGTGTTTTTAGAGCACAAGTTATCTCCCGGAGACCGGTTGTACGTGGCCGGATGGGGAGTCACCGAGTCGGGGCCGAAAAGCCCGGTGAAGCTGAAGCTGGACGTGCCCGTGATCAGCATGGACGAGTGCCGACAGGTGTACAGGCGGAGATACAAGTTCAACCTGGACGAGTCTCAGGTGTGCGCCGGAGGGGAGCAGGGCAGAGACTCCTGCAAGGGGGACAGCGGTGGACCCCTCATGGTGCAGGATCCCATGTACGGGAACTGGATTGCAGCTGGCATAGTCTCCACTGGCCTCAACACTTGCGGGCAGAGCGGAGTTCCCGGGATATATACCAATATCAAACACTTTATGCCGTGGATATCTAAAACCATCGAAGAGTAAAAAAAGTGATGCTCCCGGAATATATACCAACATCAAAAACTCTACGCAGTGGATATTAAAAAAAAAAACAGTAGATGTAAAACAGTGAAAATTTGCACGGCAGTTATATTTATTTTACTTGCACTCAATATTAACTAAATGAAGCTTTAATTTATTTATTTATTTATTTATTAAATTAAATTGTTATAAGTAAGTTATTAAAAGTAGCGTGCTGTTACTTTAGGGGCAAAGAAAACCAATATCCATTTAGTATTAGTGTTATACTCTTGATTAGTTCCTTGATTGTATTATATAATATATGACGATGTATTTGATAATTCTAGCTTTAAATAAACCAGTGATTTTAAGAAATGAGATTTTAGGAAAAAAATAAATATCATTATTTATGCCTATAAATGGTTAATATATTAAAAACTATAATATTTAATGTAAGATAATAAAAATAAATCTGTGATACAATATAAAATTTATAAATAATAAACATATACTCTCTATAATTTACACACCTACAAGTGTTTTTTTTCAGTCGACATGTGTTTTGTTTTTAGATAAACACAACTTTAATTTTTTTTTCTTTATGACATTGTTACAATTATAATTACACAATATTCAGTGATTTAATTGCAGTTTCACGAATAAATTATATGTTTTACATTGATCTATGTTTACAATTCAATGTCATCGATTGCCATGTAAAATATTTCTTCAAGTGCAAAGTAACAATATAAAATAAAACGTTTAGACGATTGCAGAGATCATGATTGGAGACAAGATCTTAGATAGATTGTATAACGTGTTTCTTGAATGTATAATGTATGCCTTAGTTCCGACTTCCCCTTAACAACTATTTGCCATGTAATCAAATTAGCAAAATACCATGATTAGTATGTATCTTTACTTTGGAATTAGGAAACAATAACAAAAAACAATAATCCCAATAAAAACAATAATTATAATAAACTAATATTTGATTAAGTTGGTAGATTTTTCTCAAAACTTCTAAGTTATTCCAGACTTAATTAATTAGAAACAGAACTAACATTAATTTAAGAAAATTTCGTATCTATACTGAAAATTCCAAATACATATACAAAGTTTATGCTAATTTATTTAAATCAAAGAATCAAATATTAAAAAGTAGATTTTAGACAGCAAAAATGTATACTGATGAATAAATTTTCAAAATTATGCTGTTCATAAGCCTTATATAGTAAATTAAAAAAATTGGCATGAAATGCATCACCACATGGGTATGACTCATTTCTCGTAAAACAATGACTCATTTCTCGTAAAAGCTTCATGCCACTCATAAATTGACGTATTTTTATTTATATTTCTAATCTTCGCGCTGCTTTAAATTTATTTTAATTTATTTATAAATACAAGTCATTCTAAAACCGCCAAACCACGTATGATGCTAGTAAATCATATAATGAGGTCTCCCACGTCGTAATCAGCTGACTTATACCGATTGCATCCTTAGCAGTGATTCACAAACATGTGGCCCGCAGGGCTCTGTCAGTAGATCATTAATAAAAGGGGGTTGATACACAAAATATATATAAATAATAAATATATTTTTAAAAATCAAGCTCAGATTTCAATTCAGTTGTATCCAACAAAAATTATTTAAAAAAATACAGTAATACCCCACTTTACGCGACCTCGTTGTGCGCAGTTTCACTATAACGCAAATTTCAAATTTCGCGTTAAAATGCCTCGCATTACGCGAATTTCTTATTTTAAGAATGTGTATGAACATAATGTAATCATTGACTTCTCTGTATTTTACAAGAAAGTAAAAGAAACGCTACCCAAAAGACAATAGATGTATTTTTCAGTAAAAATAAAATTTAATACTGCATAAAGTGTTCTTAGAATTAAAGTGATTGGTTCAAATGATTCGTATTTTTTTTGTATTAAATTTTGACTATGTGTGTATGTTTAATCGTAAACCCCGATATACGCGAATTTCGTAAAGCGGGGTATTACCGTATTGCAGAGATTTAAAATATTAAATCAAATATTCTAAATATTATAAGCAGTAGATTACAAACAAATATAAATATATACTAAAAATCATAAGAAAATATACAAGGACCCAGTATCTACAAAACAATATAAAAATACAGCTTTTTTTAACTGGTGTACTTTAGTGTGTAAGTAAGCATTTTATAAATAAAATTGAAGATCTTGAATTTTTAAATAAAATATCACAATAAAATGAATTTTGTGCTTAATTAAATTACAGAGTACCACAGTTTTACAACATATTAAAACTCTCGATAACAGAGACTCTGTAGTACATGCGGTCATATAAACAACAAGCAAGTTGTTATTTCAAAGTAGTCATTAATTTATATGCGCAGGTGGAGGAAATCTGGAGTCAGTCGCGTGCTGGACGTCCGAGGGCCAGCACCATGAGCACATCCGTGGCCTTCTCTCTCGTGGCAGCCACCTGGTTGGCCTTACCTGCTTTACAGGTGTTATGCGCTCCCAACAGTGAGTCACCTGTGTATTTCATTTTAAACGTGATTGAATGTAATCGATTCACGCGTGAAACGACGGCAAAAACACTTGAAAATATTTTTAAGTATCGCGGCCCTGTACTCTAACAATTAAACCACGGTGCCGCTAAGCGAAAATTTAACTCGTCACATGCAAGCTTGTAACATCGTGAAAAAACTTTCCAAGTATTGTATACACAATAAACCTTTATGTTTATTGTGATTTCGATGTGATTATTTTACACTTTTTTGTGTTTTTTTGATTTTCTGCTTATATGGACAGCAAGCCACTGGTGTTAGAGATTATGTTAATTGATATCTTGTACGTGTTGGATAAATCTGAAAAATAAATTTCTTCGTAAATAAATGGCCCACATAATAGTGTAAAAAAATTCTGTTAACATTTATTTGTATGTTCTTTTAGATCTCCCTTCATGTTTTACGCCAAGCCAACAATTTGGTCGCTGTATGCATTCCAGCAAGTGTGGAGTATACGAAAGAGCATACGAGGAGTTTGGAAAAGCAAATGTGGAGTACTTTAGACTTCTCCAATGCGGAACTGATGATGAAGACTCCAAAGTGTGCTGTCCAGAAACTGGCAGCTACAAGTAAGTCAAAAGTGAAGCTTACTGTATTACAAGGAAAGGACTTGGCCAAGAACTGGTCACATAGGTTAAATAATATAATCCTATAAAGCCACGCATTACGTAAAATAATTAATACTTTGTCGTGTTATTTGATAACGATTGCGATAGATAACTTATTTAACCTTTTACCAAAAAATGGACGTGCTAGTGTGGCAAATCTTTCAGAAGTGAGGGAAAGAGTATACAACATGGCAAATACTGTAGATTTGATAGGATTGTAACAAAATGTGTTTCATGCTTGAATCAAAAAATGACCATCATAAGATGGATGTCTCATTATTTTATGTGTTTATAATTGATATTAAAAATGATGCCATATACATGTTATTAACATAACATGTTTAAAAGTAATGCTATGACATCGCTAACGTCACGATTTAGCGCTGATCGATGTAACCATGGCTTGAGTCTCAAATCAGTATCATTATCATTCATATAACTATTCATCTGAAATCAGATACCGAATAATAAATATTTTACTGTGGTTTTTCTAGTGTTTCCGAAATCATCCAATTCACCCAGATGAGGTTACCCGAAAGAGAAGAAATTCAAGATCAGGTGGGTTTACGCTTTAGAAGATCGCATTCGCTTCCTGGCGTGAAGATGTGTGGAATCCAGACTATCGGAGACAGGATCTTCGGCGGCAATATTACAGAGATAGACGAGTTTCCGTGGATGGCGTTGCTTTTTTATAGACTAAGTAAGTCAAAAATTTGAAATAGGTCATGTCTATAGAAATATGTCATGAAAATAATCGACATCATGCGATTTTTTAAATCACTATCACTGCCCTGAATTTTTTAAAATTAATGTGGTTTTCTAAAAAGCAAATACCGCCGAAATCTTCTGGTTATTTGCTGTTTTTTGTTGTTGCTTGAATGTGGAGGATTACAAATTAAACCTGAGTTGTAAATAGAGTGTTTGGTTTTTCAGAAATGCGTTCGCAAGACTATCACTTTGCTTGTGGAGGAGTGCTAATAAGTGATAGATACGTCCTGACTGCGGCCCACTGTGTTTATGGAAAAGACGTGGAGAGACTAGGTGGATTGTAAGTTGTTTTTTTTTATTAAAACCGTAAGTTCTTACCACAAACAGAATACTATAATACTTGTAAGTTATTTTGGAAATTAAAATTATATATATATACTGGATCTGTGTATGTTCAAATGTTACAAAACCAGAAAAAAATTGGCATTAAGTATCACACTATTTAAAATAACCATCGATTTAGATTTATACAAAAGCTTGCAAAAAAAATCTTTTTTCTACAATTAAATTTGTATTAAAATTTCACGAGAAAAAAATACGAATGCCTCAGATTCTTCCACGAATATATTAATTTAAACAAAAAATGTAAATAAACTCATATTTATTATTCATAAGAATCGACAGATTAATAATAAGAAAATAAATCTTTAATCGTTTTATTATTTAGACTTTAATATTTTCCTCAATTCATAGAATTATAAAAGAAGGTGACCTTATCTTACTTAGTAATCGTTACACTTTGTTTGAAGCGCATTTTATTATTAAGCTTATAAATATAAAAAGGCATGTTTTTCAGGATTGTCTGTTTATGGCAGCACTGTTACTGCCTTATTTTTCTTAGAGTTAAGAATAGCGTACGCAATTTCTGTGTGGAAATAGTTCAGGAAAGAGGTCAGAATAGATGTCAGAAGTAAAATAGTACGGAGGAAAAAAAACCTTTGAAAACTACTGCATGAAAATAAAAAGGAGGAACTATATTTGCATTTGAATAACTTGGAAATTCTATGAAGCATAAATACAGTAAAAAAATGTTTATACGAAGAATTTCTTATAAAAATTATAAAAAAATATTCTCTATGCCTTTAAATAATTTTTGGACAATAATATTAATAAAAGTCTATATCAGAGAAATATGTCTGATAGACTAATCCCAGAAGCTTTTGTAGATCAATTGAATCAGGAATCTATATTAATAATAAATATCAATTATTCCAGTTGAATGAAATGTCTACATCGGAGATGGATATCAGACATATAAAAAAAAATGTTTAAATTAAATATAGAGGAGTCTATATCAGAGATAGATATTAGATGTATCAATTGAATTTATATAAAAAACAGATATCATATTTATAAATTTAATGAGGAGTCTATACCTGTATTATCTTTATATCAATTGAATTGGGAGTCTAAATACCTAACGGTTTATTAATTTTAATTTTATTTTCCAGAGAAAAGGTGCGTCTTGGAGAATACAATGTGGATACAGCGCGCGACTGTGTGATTGAAATGGGGTTCGAGGACTGTTCTGACGATCCAGTGGACATCACCCCCGAGAGCATCAGCATCCACCCAGGGTTCAACCCCAATGCCACCCACCTGCAGAACGACATCGCTCTCATCCGACTGTCGAAGAAAGTTCGCTTCTCGTGTAAATAATCATTTTCATAAATTATGGTGTAAATTAGAGGTCCCCAACCTTTTTTGTTCCGTAGACAACGTGCCGCCTTTTTCTGTTTTCTTTTAGATCCACTGTCTTTCTAGTATTGAATTTTTAAAAATTAATCAATTCAAATAGGTTTTTAACAGCTGACACAGACGTTTTCACTTTTATAATATAAAATTTGGTTATAGTTTACATCTTCAATTTTTTTTCGCTGGTGTGCCACCTTGCAGGTTGGAATCATCTCTTGAGGGTCGATATACAACTTTGAGAATCTATGGTGTTAATGTTCTGTTAAATTTAACAACGTTAATATTTGAGAAGTATGAAGCCAGGCACAGCTACAATAGCTTTTAAATATTTATAATGTTTGTATGGATGGTTGACTGTCTTAGACTTGTTCTCAGACTGTCTTAGATAAAATTTTTGTGCTCAAGTATTGCTATTTATCTTCTGCAGTCTTCATCAAGCCCATCTGTCTGCCCAACACGAATGTGTTCAAACAGCACAAGATATCTCCCGGTGACCGCTTGTTCGTGTCAGGTTGGGGCAAAACCGAGACGGGCTTGAGCAGTCCTGTTAAACTAAAGCTGGATATTCCAGTCGTGAACATGAACGAATGTGAGCACGTGTATAGGCGAAGGTTCAAGATCAAATTAGACGATACTCAGGTAAAGAAAAGTTTCATTTTTCAATTCAGAATATTATAATAATAACAGTAGGCAACCTGAACTTCTGAATTCTGCAGTAAACTACCTGAATCTTCTTCATCGAGTGCCTCTTCTCAGAGGAGGTTGGCGACCATTTCACTGAGCATATACTCATGCTGAATCAGTGTTCATGGTTTTCTTAGGGGAAAATAGTGTAGTAGGTCCCCGAGTCCTTTAACGCCGCAGTTTTATATTGGAAGGAAAAGTCTGCGTATTGCTGCTGCCCAATAGCATTATCATATAATTCGTTACATATAAAGCTCTAACGTTTAGATCTGATACTCCTTCTGCAGCAAGCTACCACCCCAAGGTAATTCCAGAGCATTCGTTATCGATCCTTTACACACGTTCAAGGTACAGAATGGCAGCCATGCACAAGCAACAGAATGGAGAGAGCGAGGAGGCAATTAATTAAAGGGAAAATATTTAAATAGACTACCCAAATTACTAAAGACTGTCTGAATTTTTCCTATCTGTATTGATTTTTATCAGGTTTGTGCTGGAGGAGAGAAAGATAAGGACTCCTGCAAGGGAGACAGCGGAGGTCCTCTCATGGTGGCAGATCCTGCCTTCGGCAACTGGATAGTGGCCGGAGTGGTATCCATCGGCCCCAACATCTGCGGGAAGAGTGGGATCCCAGGAATATACACTGACGTCAAGCGTTTCATGCCGTGGATATTAAACACCATTGAAGATTGAAAGACATAACGACAATTAAATGTGTTACCTTGAAGATATTTATCTCACCATTTGTAAGCTAAATTAGGATAATATTTTACTTTTAAATAAATGATGTGATATATACTTATATATAAAATAAATAAAGTATTAATTATGAAATAAATATTATTATTAAATTTAGTAAAATACGTTGTTATTTTTTACACACACATACATATATTGTATCAAAGATTTTTAACACCGTGTAAGTGTGATATCGTATACAACAAGTCAAATTATTTAAACCGGATTTTTACAGATAAATCAAGGTTCAAAAATCTTAACATAGCGTCGCTGATGATATTCAAGTGGCCATTGACAAAAAACGTGAATTATTAATCACGATGTCGATGATTTGAGCGAGCCAGTGCGGAGTGAAGGACCGCGCGAGCACCATGTCCGGCACTAGCCTGGCGGCCATCTTGTTGATCTTCTGCAGCGTTCCTAGTTTCTGTGCTCCTAATAGTAAGTCTTCAGCTATCCGAGTGCTTCTAATAGTAAACCTGCGACGTTTCCAGTCTCTACACTCCTAATAGTGAGTCTGCAGCAACCCTAGTCTCTGTGCTTCCAATAGTAAATCTGTGGCGTTTTCAGTGTACAGTGTATGAAATACGAGGTGAACAAACTGCTGTTTTATGTGGTCGTATTTGGGATATATTTTCAATCTTCTGACACTTCGGTTCCGGTTCAGTACTTCAGGGACTTGAATCCCTTTTTCAATTCTGAAGATGGCCCCAGTGCCGAGACCGAAGAACAGCTGTTGTATTGTATATGAGTATTGCTTTAACCTTGTTGGTGCCGTACAATTAATAGGGTAGGTTCTTATGCATCATATGGGACAGAAACGGCATTTCATCTTGTAGGTCTCTTTAGGGGGTGTTAAGATGCTTAAAAATAATTTTAGAGGCCAACTGAAAAAAAAAAAAAACAAGACAATGCGAAATTATTTAACATACATTTTTCTTACAAGAGTAATGGTTTTTAAAGTCTTCTCATTTGGCTTTAAATGATGCTTTTATTTCGTAAGAATTTATAATTTCAATTTCCATCTTTTCATTCTAGTATCAACCTTGTTATAATATTCTTGGGGACTAAAGATTTTAAAATATCATTATTTATTTGTCTTATTTTTCTACCCTTCTCCTCTTTGGCAAAATATTTTAAGAAATAATTTTTTCCAATACCTTCAATTATTGAATGAAAAATAACTACGCTCTGATTTTTTTGTAAATATTAAAATCTAAATTAAATCTAACTCTTTTGTTATCACATTTTGACTTTTATATTTACGAATTCCGATCGACCTAGTATATTTTTATTAATTTTACTCAGCAGTTACCTAAAACGTGTACTCCGATATATTTTGTTAAAAGGTATAAAGTGATCTGTGATACTGAAGAAGTTTGACACCTGAGATAAAGTTAGAACGACATTTTTAAGAACCGAAGCACTTAGTAAAGAATACACCTGGCCAAAGTAGCCACCGTTTCAATAAATCATTACGGACACTACTTATTTTCATCGTTTATTTTGATATTTTAAATAGTTTCTTTTTATAATTTTTTAAATAATTTATTTTGAGGTAATTTTTTTTTGTTCCAAGAGTTTTCTTAACTTTTTCGTAGCACAGGATATTGTGGTGAACATATTGGCTTTATTTTCTGAATATTTAGTGATAAATTAAGTTACAAAGACCGGACGTGCGATAAAAATAGAGTTGCATTTCTAAAAACTTAATCATAATGAATTCATTTAACGCTGGCTCAGCATAAATATATGTCCTGTGAGATGGTCGCCAACCTCATCCGAGGAGAGGTACTTGAAGAAGAAGGTATACTGACAAGTTTTCTGATATAAAATATTTTTATTTTGACCGTCAACATACAAGGCAATATATTTACGTTCCATGCATCGTATAATGTTAAGAGTATTATTTGCTGTTAGTCATAGAAGAAAATACTTTCTACTATATTTGAAAAACACGATTTATATTGTATTAAATACATAAATTTTTGCCGATTCTTTAATATTTCAACACCAATAAATAAAAATTCTTCAATACAATTTTTTAAAATACTATGCATATATTAACTATTAGAAAATTTGTAATATTGCCTTGTACGTGAGGGTCAAAAAATAGAAACACGTTTTAGAAAACCCGATAAATTTTATTTTTAATAGAAAAAATCTAGATATTTTTCTATAATTTTTTTTTTAAAACATGATCACTTAACCTCACCGCGAATATTTTTGTTTCGTTAATTGGTAGAAATCCTAGTCTATAATTAATACTACTAAAACGTAGAATATTGCCTTGTGCATGATTGATTATCCGTATAACTTTGGAAACTTCATTTTTTATGAATATTATTAAAAAAAAACAAGTTTGACAAGTTTCTCAAGATATCACTCGCTGCAAAAATATAAAATAACGGTATTTTGTGTGAAAGTAAATTCTTCATTTGAATAATTTTTTATTTATGAAACTGAAATAGGTTGTAAACGCGAGTAACTTAATTTATTAAAATTAATGGATAAACATACTGTATTGAATACATATAAAAACTTATACCACACGAAAATATTTTATAGAGTCATTATTTGTTTTACTAGTATTACTTTGTATTACTAGTTTTTTTTATTATTACCAAAGGGTGCAAGGTGGAACAATTCACAAATGGGGTCAGATAGAGGCGGGTACTAAAATTTGAGGATTAGAATAAGGTCAATCGAAATTATTTAGAGTCCATTTGACAGTCTGGACCCATTGGTAGTCAATCTAAAAATGTCACGGTTTGAGTTAAATATTTGCCATATCATTGGACAGCACCTGATGAATATTACACTCGATCAATGCACGACTTACCCCGATTTCCAATGCAGTTCTATAGCATTCGGAGTGAGTTGCTAAGGGCTGTTTAACTTTTATCGAACTCACAATTTGATCAATAGGCGTGTAAATAAATTAGATCTTATTTTTTTGCTTGGCAGGTCAGATTCCTGGGCGCGCAGAATGTGGCAAACAGGAAATTGGAGACAGGATTTTCGGTGGAGATGTCACAGAGATTGACGAATTCCCCTGGATGGCATTGCTCTTCTATAAAATTTGTAAGTAGTATATATATGTTTTATATTTATATATATGTGTGTGTGTATATATATATATATATATATATTGATTTCTATCTGTTTTCCTAGCAAGTGCATCACAGCAGCTAGTACCTGGGTGCGGTGGTGCATTGATCAGCGATCAGTACGTGCTGACAGCCGCCCATTGCGTTTTAGTGGAAATGAAGAACCCAGGAGGCCTGTAAGTTTTTAAATATTTTAATAAAATACTATAATGTGCAATCACTGAAATTTAATGATATGGAGTTTCTTGCTATGCCATAAACGTCGAAAAACAGCAAATTTAAAGCATCGCACATGAAACCCCAAAACTATCAAATAACAATGGCTTCAATTATTTGTTAGAATGTATATGTAAAAATAATTTATAAAGAGTTATATGTTTTGCTATTTTTTCCCAGAGAAATGGTTCGTCTTGGAGAATTCAATGTGGATTCGGCAAAAGACTGCTTTGTAAAGTTGGGTTATGAGGACTGCTCCGACGATCCTGTGGACATGCCACCAGAGAGCATCAGCATCCACCCTGACTATAAACCCACATCCAAAAACCAGCAGAATGATATTGCACTTATCCGACTATCTCAAAAAGTCCAATTCACAGGTATACTACTTTTGTTATTTTATAAATTAGATTCCTAACTTTTTATTTAACAAATCGCTTCTAAAATCAGCACCCTTCATGTTTTTTTTTACAAATACGTTGAAGATTTCATCAAGCCGATATGCCTTCCCGACTCCAAAGTCTTCACGAAGCCCCTGCTGACCCCCGGAAATAGGCTGCACGTTGCAGGTTGGGGGAGGTACAAGTCAGACATGAACAGCCCCGTCAAGCTGAAAGTGGAGATTCCCATTCTAAAGATAGAAGAGTGTCAGGAAGTGTATCAGAGGCGCTTCATGATTAACCTGGACGAATCTCAGGTAAATGAAGAATTAATTGATTTACTTATTATTTTTTTTTAAATATCTAATAATAATCTAATAATTTTCAGGTGTGCGCCGGGGGAGAAGACGGTAAAGACTCCTGCAAGGGAGACAGCGGTGGACCCCTCATGGCTCTGGACTCGATCTTTGGCAACTGGATAGTGGCCGGGGTGGTGTCCATCGGCCCCAACACCTGCGGGAAGAGCGAAGTGCCAGGCATATACACCAACGTCAATTACTTTTTGCCCTGGATACATAGCACAATAAAATAATAAATAAAATATATAATTTCAATATAATCTGTGATTATAAAAATCCATGTAATGTGATTGACTTGATGACGTCATTGTGAGATGTGAATCCCAAACTGATGTTATTCTGCTCATGCCTGTTTCAGTTTGACCGAAGACGATTTAAATTGATAACATACTAGGCATTTAAATCAGAATCGTTTTATTTATATAATATATATATATTAAATATATTTAATTTCAATACCATTTTTGTTGTAATACTACTTATGTATTTGCAAAACAAAATAAAATATTATATTTATCTTTATTTCAAATTCGATATTTTTTTATATTCACGGTACACTGCAAATGGCTAAGGCCATCAACATCTATTCTTTTCAATAAAATATCCATTAATCTCATACAGATACTGTATAATTACTATTTTGGAAGCAGTTTGATTTCATTGCAGACCGTTATGGGCTCGCCTCCCTTGTCTGCGTCCAATCTCACCCCGGAAGTCAGCTGATCGGGCAATTCCCAATTGGAATATTACCATCGATGTCTACCCGATATCCGGTGACCTAAGTAAGCTCTTTAGATACGGTAGGCTCTATTGAAATCAGCTGCGGAACGAAGGTCCGATAAGGAAATTTGCGATGTTTATGTTAAGGCGTGGGATATTTTTTCCATCAAACTAGCACTGACTGAAGATACAAAATACTGTAGTTGTAGTTTCGAAGTATAGACTATGTATTTTGTGTATAATTATAAATTTAAATAGACATAAAGAAAAAAAATGGTGGTATTATTTATTTTTAAATAAGTCCAAATTAAGATTTATCTGATTGGCAGCAGACGAAGGCTTTTCATTTCGAAGTAGGTCGTGATGTAACAATACGCACTATCCGTAATCATCCATTGTTCCACAAAATTGGTGTATTTCCAATCCTATTGTTTTTGCCTGAAATAACATAGTGTATAATAATAATGATACTAAACATAATTTCGACCGTTAATTTTAGAATATATGGAAACACAAATATTGAGTTTTTTAAATACATTGGTCTTAACTTCTTTGGCCATTATAAAATAAATATATTTTGTAAAAGCGTGATGCATCTCGCTGGCCGGAAAAATGTTCAATGCGGGTTGTATTTTTAATTTTGTATATTTCAAGATATCTCATATAGCAAATTTAAATTTTATTGTATTGAAATCAGGTGTGATAAAATTATTTATTTTTGATGA
This sequence comes from Atopsyche davidsoni, assembly GCA_022113835.1. Lineage (NCBI taxonomy): Eukaryota > Metazoa > Arthropoda > Insecta > Trichoptera > Hydrobiosidae > Atopsyche > Atopsyche davidsoni. The sequence goes on from JAILWY010000007.1 coordinate 10,799,896, forward strand.
AAATTGTTATTTTTGCTGATATGTTTATTATCAAAATAAACAACCTTAAAACTTAAAAAATACACACCTGCTGTTGAATTGTTATAACGACGTTAGTCAATTATTTTGTTTTCATTAGTCAAACTCTTCGTGAAAACATCATCATTAGTTTGAAAATTTAGTTGACGTTTATGATGTTTCAGTTTCGGTACAGGACCAATTATTGGTAAAATCAAAAAATATCAGCTTAAAACGCAGCATTCCACAAACAAAAAACACATCACGCGAAGAGTTTATAAAATCACAATACGTGGACTCTGCTTTGTATGGCGCATTGTGAAGCTCTCGAAGAAGCCAGGATATCGGAGACAAGCCGAAGTAGATGCTTCCAGCATCAGCAGTTGTAATTTACGAGATTTTGCAATGAACAATAAAGGCGCCCCGGGGTGAAGTTCAAAGTCCACCCCCACCTCCCTCCACGCGACCCTCAGGAGGGGTGCGAATTAATTTTCCCCAATTTTCATGGCCCTAATGGTCTCATCAGCGGTTATTTATGCTCGCCAGTTAATTGCGGATGTTCTAAGAATTTGTTGGGATGAATAGACGCGGTACAACGTTTCGTATGAATATTTGCTGTGCCACCATAATATGAAAACATAGTAATAACTATGTTGAAATAAACCAGTGCTGTGTAGGCATATATAATATGTGGGCGTTGGAGACAAGATTTTCCTCCCATCCTTACACTAGTAGTATTTTTATTTTTATTCTTAATTATTCGAAGAACCTGGTTAAGATACATAAACTTATATAGAACGGCATATAGAGAAAGATTCCTTTATATTTAATGGATATTATATTTATATAAAATGCTCAATATAATTCTATTTTTATGTTTATAGATAAAAGATCCCCGACATACAATGTGTATAAATTTTGTTCATGTAAACGTAAAATTGTTATTTTTATTATGCTTGTGTTTCTTATTATCAGTCGGTCAGAATCAGTTGGTTTTTATTTCAACTTAAAAATATTAATCCAACTTTATTATTCTTTATAGCATATCTGCAAGCGGGGTACTTAGGATGTACAAAATGGCTGCTGTGAGCGCAGGAAATTCTGCTGAATCCGGAACCTCGGCGGAAGCGACAATCTGATTTTAAAGTCCCTGGCACGGCGCCGGAAAGGGCCACCATTCTGAAACAATACGACCGGATGTGACGTCACCGGGAGCCCAGGACCTGCGGCGGGTCGGAGCACCGCCATCTTGCCATATTGCGGCTATTCTTCCAATTTATGACCACATGACGCCATGTGGCCAATAATTTAAATTTACGCCTTTTTTAAACTATTTGCAAAATTTAAATTAAATTTTTAGGAGTTTAAATTCACATAAAGCGTAAAGTTTTTTTTTTTAGTTCTGCATAAATAAATTTAAGCTCAAATAATGTATACAACCGGAGACAATCCAAGCATGAATGCACAATAGCATCTATCTACCTTAGAATTATTTGGTATTTCATTATACAATCTTCACTCTTATCGCTTCCTTGTTAGATTAACTTGGCAAACATATATTTTTTAAAACTTTTCTGTGCACATTATGTGGTTAGTTTAATAAATTCCCATACTTTTGGGTGGCTTAGCCGCAAGATATTTCATAGAAATCTTGGCACAGAAATAGATTCTGACAATAGTCAGGTTTTGTATTATTACTTTTTTTATGTCTAATCAATAGGGTTTTAGTTTCCTAGTGATTTTTTTTTTGTTTGGAAGAATTTATAATCCTAATGTACACAAGTCACAAAAATACAGACCATCGGCGAAAAGTTAGTCATTTTAATAATCCTATTAACTTTTATGTGACATTCAGTGACTCAATTAAAGTTTTGCGATTTCATATATCAACAAATTCAGTTATAAATGTGTTAGTAAATTTATTAGTGACATAATGCCCAATTTCAAGTTTTTTATGTGATTCTAAAAAAAAACCTAAATATATAAGTGTTTTAGAAAATAAAGATTTTCGATTAAATTTCACAACCCCGTTTGACGGCAATTGACGGCCTCTAATGGAGGGTTGTCTGGAGAAAAGGGACGTACGGTAACCTTAATTAAACAAGTATGCAATGGAAGGGCATGACAAAAGGGAGAGAGATAAATCTCATTAAATCAGGTCATGCTTCAAGTAGAGGTAATTTAATATGTAGCACTGACTATGCGAACCGCATATTACTATCAATTTGATACTAATTAACATCCGACACACCAAGTAGAGTAAACCAAACTACTAACGCTGCGAAAAATATTCATATTTTAATTAATTTATTAAAAAATACTTCTGTAGTGTGTTTTCTATATTCAATAAAAAAAAATTCATTCAAAAGTATAAAACATTATTAAATATTTTTTTTTTATTGCCATTCTACTGTCTTTAAGGCAACACGTATGTTTACGATAGCCTGGTTTGATTTGTAATACTCTTTATTTAAACAACAAACATAGTAAGACTTAGGCTTAGAGACATCAATTATTTTTATCTGAAGAAGCCCTCTAAATGCGATAGCGCTCTCATTTTAAGGCTCCGTGTAGGTCCACGATAAACAGGTTTAATTAAAACTATTGTTTATTTTAACAAAAAATACAAATAAACTAATTATTTTTGGTCATGAGCAGGTCTGAAAACCCCCAAAAGCTAAAGAGTCCATATTTGCTGCACCACGTGGAAATAAAAAACCCCCCCGAAGTGCAACTGTCGAAAGCGTCAGGCGATATCTCCGATGTCAAATTTAAAGCTTGAAATCCAAAACCGGTTTCAGAATCGCTCCAAACCAATCGGTTGCAAGCATTCGGGTTATTCGGTCGCACCACGAAATGCCGGGGGGTGCCGTCAGTCCGAATTAAATCACGGACCGGAACGAACCGTTTGGTCGATGACATGACATGTGACGTCACGAACCGAATCAGGATCTTTCCTAGCAAAAAAGGGGTACGAAGCACTATATTGGTCTATAAGGGTAGTTCGCATCACTACAGTATGTAACAAAAGAGCGTGACCGGCATAAATTATAAAAAAAATTAAGCCTAGCATTGGAAAATAATAAAACACGTAGTTAATCATACATACTTAGATGTTTTATTATCAATAACGTGTCCAGTCTCCTCCGTTGTTCATAATAGCCAAGCATCTTCGAGGCATAATTTCAACTAATTTTTCTGCATATTCACGGGATAATGACTTCCATGTGGCCTTTACATTTTTTAGTTAGCGTTTTTTTTCTTCAAAGCTTAAGCTTCATCAACGCCTAAACGTTTTCAATTGGGTTTGCGTCAGGATATTGTGAGGGCCAATCCAAGACCTCGATGCCTTTATCTTGTTTCGATGACATCGGTGTTTGGGGTCATTATCTTCTTGTAATATCCATGATTCACTTGGGCTTGGGATCAGTCTTTGGGCAGATGGTAATAATGCTTTCTGGTATATTTGGTTCATCCTTGCAGCATTCAAAGTTCCGGTAAACAAGTTCAAATTGCCAAAACCACGTTTTGAGAAGCATCCCCAAACATGCACCTTTACCGGATGTTTAACAGTTCTTTCGACCAGTCTGTTATCAGCAGTTGACCAAGCACGAGGTGAGATTCTAGTTGAGTTATGCATTACGTTGGGCTACCTGCTCGTATATTTTGTTTTGCAAAAAATCCCCGAAAACATTTTTTAACAGTGACTACGTTCTTGTAAAACACTGATATGCTATTATAGATACGGTAACAACATTTAAAACTGCCTTTAAAACATTTGGTGCTTCAACTCCATAAAAAAGAACTGAGACTGAGTAAATCATTGATATTCTAATTTTCTTACCATGGATGTAAAATATCGGTGAATTCTGTTTAAGATTTATCGCAATAAATTTTTTTATTACATTTTTACATAAAGGTTTACGAGGCAATGTAATTTGAAGCCACAAGTATAAGCTGATTTTGATTTTATTTGATGTCACAATTTTGATTTATCATATGCAAGTGGGGTACCAATTTTCTCTTACTAGATAAATATTTGTATTTAATATTTTATCGTACAATTTAAACGAATTTTAATTAGAGATTTTGATATTTTTGAGTTAAATACTTGAGTGATTTTCCACATGTTCGTTTTTATTTGTGTTTATAATGCTTTGTTTGATAATGCCAACGTGAAAGGTTGGCGAAACCGGTCACAGATAAAAACGAACATGTGGAAAATCACTCAAAGATTTTACTCAAAAGTATTAAAATGGAATTTCACTAAGTACTCTCTGTCAAAAATATTGAATTCCTTAGAGAATTTCATTATTGAAAACTGAAAATCTCCATTAAAAATACTAATAAAAAGTACTCCTTTTGCGCCTAGCACAGTATTCCCATCAATTCCGCTGAAAGGATTTGAAGCATAAAGCTTTTTGTACAAATCGAATTATCGTTACATATGACTGTATATATTTTTGTACTATCGAATCATTGAATATTCTTATATTACGGGATATTACGCATAAGCGATGGCATTACTGATTTAAAACCTCACTACAGTCCGACTCACGTGTGTTTTCTTGTGAGTAAGAAACGTTTTTTTAATAACGTAAATATGAAAATTTACCTTACAGTTTTTTATATAATGTTAATGTAAAGAAAGCAAACACTTTGGATAATTATATAAATATATTAAATAATTAACGAAAGCTTGAAGCAATTTTATAACAGTTATTACTACTTAAAAAAGAAAATTCAAATTGTGTTGATTTAACAATAATTTATTTATAAGCGTATTATTTTTTAATAAAACAACTGTTATTTATTACAAAGATTGTAAACTTACTTACGTTCAAGATCACAGGGACCGAAAACATAAAATAAATTTATATTCTTATTTTAGTTTATTTCTGGTTTAAATCATTATGGTTTTCATCTTGCATCATAAAATGAATTAAATGCAATTGTAGAAAAAATACATCTTGCAAGCTTGAAACGACTGCTGAATATGAATGCTAGTTCAGAATTTGCAGTTTCACCTTGGAATTTTGCTATCCGCAGGTATTTATATGATGGACTGTGCGTGGCACGTTGTTACGAGTGACTCGTTGTTTTCGAGCCATCGCCTCTTTCAGGATTCCCCTCCGCGAGTGTAAATGACATCCGATGGAGTATTCCATCTGACTAGAGGTCTCTTTGGAGAGCTAATTTAATTTAAAAATATATATATAATAGCCGACGTACAAAAATACTTTCCACAGTTCAATTTCCGAATTTTTTTATTTTATTCTGCTTTTTACAAAACATTTTTGGTCACAGGCCTATTCCTAATTAATGAGTGTGGTGAAAGATCGTCTGATACAGAAGGAGTTCCTTCAACGCCAGTGAATTTAAGTCCTTGTATTTATATATAAAAAATCAAAATTTACGGTCCGAATACCTTTTCATACATTCTGCCTTCATTTCTGTTAAAAAAACTCTTAGAGTATAATATGGTTGGACAACGTATATCTTTAGATGTAATAAATACATATTTATTTTTGACACTTATCAGGCAAAGCATACGAGTATCAAATACATATGTTTTACTTTTATTGTTATTTTCAGAGTATAATGAAGATTATAAAATTGTCCAATTTATCAACGAGGACATTGGAAAACCTGCACAAACAGCTTGCTGGTTATTTACATGCACTTGGAACTCGTGAAGTTCGAAGCATCTTAGTTTTACGTGTTCCTTCTTTAGAGCAAGTTTGTAGAAAAGTCATCAGGAAGGCACTCAGACCCAATGTTATTTTAAAACAACACTTTTTTAACGTTTTGAAAAGCCTACCCCTGCCTACAGTACTTAAACTCTATTTGAGATTCTCTTGAATGACCTGACAGGGTAAACAATTAAAAAAGCCAGAGACTACAGATAGAGGTGATACCATTTCATCGCTGGCATATTCTACAATATATTTCGCATGCTTCAGTATCAATTATTTCTACCGTCCATTTTAGAAAAACGGTGTGGTCGTGTCGAGTTTGACATATTTTAAACTCAATATTTAAATTCGCCTGATTTTTATTATGTTAATATAATAATAATAATATGCACATTATTATTTATAATTTTAATGTTGAATTCTATATTTTCTGTCAGCTGTATTAAAAAATAAATCATTTTTTCATACAACCCCCTATTTTAAAATTAGCAAAATGCAGCTATCATATCATGGCATCTACATATTATCTGTTTCAATATTTTTTTAACACCACACAATTAAATGATATATCCCAATAAGAAAACTATTATACTATGTAATTTATATTTTATATATATTTTTATATATTTTCATTTATTAAGACGCGCTTGTTTTACGCTATTCGAGTATTTTCGGGAAAAGAGCACACGAGCATGAATATCTGAATAGCTTTTTGCGTCAAATTTTCGTAACAAAATGTTACAAATGTATTATATTAGATTAAACATTAAACATAACACGTCTACGGAATCAACGTGTTACGCTTTAATTTTCTTCGAAACCCTTTCGTATTAAAAAGGCCAAATATATACTTTAAGAGTTTTTGAAATATACAAGCGATTCACCCCCGAGGAAGCTGCTCGCGAGTTTGCGGCCTCTTCATACATTCTGCCATCTTAATACTTTACTTCCCACCTCCAACCTTAAATTTTGATTTCTTATACCTCTATATATAAGAAAGCTTCAGACACGAAAGGAAAAAACTCACATAACTCTCATACTTGTTGTATAAATATAGTGTATTACGAGTTGAACAAGTCTTTTGTGGTTATTTTTCTCCACGTTTCAAATGTGAACAGAATCCACGAAAAATATATTTAGCACCGCAGAAATAGTAAATACATTGTATTGTACATATATTTATTTATTTTGTTGTAGTTCTGCACTTAATTTGACCCCAATCGGAATGCGAAGTTAAGGTTTCGTCTCACAAAGACTCGAAGTCAGAGGCGGTTCGTATTCGCGTCTCCGCCCTGCTAAGTACAATGTTCGCTGAGAACGAAATGAAATTTTTCATATATTCTTATTCTTGAAGTATAACTGATGTACGCTTCGGATATCTACAGAGTCTCGACGTAAATAAAACCAACTCCATGCTCTCCTCCGTAAAGAATAATCCCCAAGAAAATATTCCATCTTTGCACAATAAGCAAGTCTTTTTGTTTTTATGAAAGCCTTGATGAAATTTAGCAATCAGTCTAGAATCGGAACGAAGTAGTACTTTTTATATAATTCACTTAATATTATATATTTTTAACACAACCATTTTTTTTATCTAGGGCTAGAATACCGGTTTTCAAGAGGCGCGTGGCAAACATTATGGAATATCCGACGGTTATTTATAGGTAGGTGAAATCACAGAAAACCAGCATGCTGACCTTTGGGTGTTAAAATATTATAGCTGTTAAAAATATCCTGTGATATTTATGAATACATATATTTCTACCTATGTGTGATTTAATAAGTAAAACCCGCATCATAGATGATTTTTTTTTTCTTTGGGAACAATAAATCACCACTGCATCACAAAGTGGTTTCTTACACTGTAAACAAAAAAAAATCACGTTGACACACTTCCGCTCCGAATAAATGGGACTCGATACCATTTTGCACGTACTCTGCAGTGCAGCGTCCTTTCCGTGGAATCCCCTGGAGATAAATTATCCAGTCGGCCATGAGTGCCTCCCATTGTGTGAGTGACGTCCCTTATTTCAGTCGGTCATGAAACATTCATGTGGCTTCCTTGCGCTCTCCCCGGCTGTTTATGACAACCCCGAGCGGCGACTCGACACGCCATTCTAGTCTAGAAAATGTTGCTGGAGGTCAGTTTCATGGGAAATAAAAATAAACATAATAATTCCACTTATTCAAGAATATACATAAAACTATAAAGTATTTTAAAACTCATTTAAATGAAACCCATACGCTCAAATACAATATTTTAAAATACCAATAAAACTACAGCTAAAATTCAAAACGTCTAAATAACCGAATATAAAACTAAAAAAAATACATAAAGCTAGAATGCATAAGTTTTAAATAATACAAGTAATGAACAAAAATTATATTGTACATAAAATAATGAATATTACTTTTGAGCTTTTTAATAAGTTTCAGTGTTTATTCAAGTAAAATATATCCTCGCGCTATGTTGTGAAATAAGCAATTGAATAAGTATCCCGGTTGTTTTTTTCTTGCCACGTTGAAAGAATGTTTTGTAAAAACCTCATTACTTTATTGCCGACATCTTATTAAATTCTCGCAAATGAATTCGCTTGATATGCTGGGCCTCTCGGAAAAGTATAGTTTTTCGCAGATCCAATTTCTCCCGACAAACAATTTGGGGGAAAACGTTTTCAGGCCACACTTGCGGGGGTGCGTCTGTCATCCCTTATTTCTATAAAAAAATATACGGAAATCTAGAAACTGATCCAAAATATGGATGAGCTATTTTTTAAAAGGCGAAATACACTTTTGCAAATTAACTCGCTTGAATATATTCAATTAAAAAAGGACATATTTACAATCAAACTGTATATTTTGTTTTATATTTTGAGATTGAATTTATCATGATAATATTCAATTTCATTCAAATAATTTATTTTAGTAAATATTTTAGTATTTGCTATATGCGGCTAAAAATAAAAGGTAGCTCCCTTGTTATAAAAAAAATATTTTTAAGTTATAGCTTTCGTACAAGTAATTTAAGGGATTATATTATGAAAAAATCCCGTTATTTTTGCGTAACAATTTACGTAGTAAGCTGATAGCGCGTCTTTCTCAACCCTCGGGAGAAATCAGTCCGTCACTGAAAGCCTTGGGCTGAAACACTATACAGTACAGCCTGCGTTGGATTAGCCCAGCAAAAACTTACTCTGTTCATTAAGAAATGCTAAGGTTTTTTAGGAACCCTACTTTCTTTCAAAATGATATATTAGTACTGGTATTATATATATACATATATATTTAAAAAAATCATTCATCCATTTCACTGGTAAACATTCATTTTGCCTTACGATACTACTGATTATATTTAGGATAAATAATGCATTGGGTAATACGTATTATTTTTATGTTTCTTAAATAATATTGTAATAAAAAAATATCTTAATTCTGCTTGTGGTTGTATTCATGATAGAAGGACTTAGGGTGGAGAAGCAAAGGGGTCTGAGAAATAACCTCTCTGACCCACAACAGATTAATACTGCTAAGCTTCCACGGAAATTTACGACGAAATTTTCAAGGAATCTGCGATATAAATTTCATATTGATCGAGTCCGCTGAAAACTTTACTGAAAATCATGATTTATGGGATGTTTTTACGGTCACCATAAAACATAAAATTCTTTAAATTTACTGGTCACATTTGCTAATAAAATATTATGGCTTTGCGGCGGATCTTGCAGAGGAGAATAGACTGCAAGTCGTGATTCAAAACTTAGATTCGTGACCCGCAGGGACTCTCAATGAATGACATTTCTATTTTTATTGGATTTAATAAAAAAAAAAAATACCCCAAGTATTTTCTAAACATTTTATAACTTTGTAGTTTTCATAGTATTTATTTTAAATATACTAGTGCATAATGAAAACTTTATTTATAGGTAATTGATTTATTTACAACGCCTCCTGTATGAGTAGATTTAGGAAATAAATGTTTAAAATAACTTTTGAAATGGTATTGTTAAAATATATATATATATAAACGTTAATATTCATGTACACTGTGACGTTCCCGACCTTTTAGACCTTAAATCTAAGAGGAAGAGACGCACCGGATCTTTGTCAACCTTTAGTGAAGGTAAAAGGATGACGCGGACCCTAACGTAACTTAAATAACTAAACCCCTAAACGTAATATAATAATACTACTGACTCCCTTGAAGGGGTCACGTCTAAACTGACCTAACCCAATGTTAACGATTACTATGACTACCCTTAAAATATAAATCTTAATTTTAAAGTTTTCTCGGACTTGTTTGTTTTGAAATTTATTTTACAATCCCGTGAGGTTAAAGTAGATGGGAAGGTTCGGTAACAGACCGCCACTCCCCTACCTACGATGATCGCCGCCTTGACTATCAACGGATTTGACAAGTCGCCTTCCCCAAGGGAATCTCTCCGAACAGAACAACTTAAGGTTGGATTGTCAAGAGAGCCCCTGCGATCCCTTCTGCACCAAACTAAATCGAAGAAGCTATTTTTCGCGTACAAACTCCGACTGAAAGGTGAACCCTTTTGTCCAAATATTCAACTGAAGACGAGCAGGATATTATCTTGAATAAAATCAAACAAATCCGATCGAAGAGTTGAAATGCTATTCGATAGAATACAGGTATGCGTAGAATTATAGTCGTTTATAGCGACTTTCTCGTTCTGTTGAAGTTATGAAGAGACGTCAATAAGGTGCGGCCTGCGAAGCAGTGTCCCGATTGATGAGGTGGACCAATAGGTCTTTGATGAATTTAATAATGTACAGGAACAAGGGGATTAACCCTACAGCAATCAGCTCCTGTCTTGCGTTAAATTAATGTCTTGACGTTACGTTTAAAGCTCGAAGACCCTTCCTGTATTCTCTGAATCGCTTCAGTACTCTCCGTTTCTATGTCTACGGTTCTAAATCCTACTGTTAGTAACTATAATTTGGTATGGTGACACTGAAACGTTCAAGATTTCCGAAATCGTATCAAAGCAGAGTCAAAGTTTACTGCACCCACAGAATTCTTGTCAAACCTAGACCATTACCCCAATGCCGCCCGACCGGCCTTCTTCCACTCGTAATCGGAGTGACGTCCCCTCATGGAGATCAAGATAATGCTCCAAATTCTGTCTCAATAATAAACCCGCTGACCTAAGAAGGAAATAATACGATCACTCGAAAACCAGGTACGCCGCAAAATCAATAAGAGCTTAAAGCAGGGCTTATTTAGAGCAAATACAAACTCCCTAGTAATACCGGGTACTAAATTACACTATCTACGAGAGGGCGGACAAGCTACACACTCTAATACCTTATAACTAAGTTATTTACTAAATACACTCCCGCTGGAACTGCTGGCACTGCAATAAAAGGTCCAAACAACTCGATACCATTCCCTAATAAACCACTATGACTCTTATTTAAACTATCTGATATACCACCACTCGACCAAGTAAACCCTATAATTTATCTATCTAGAATTTAAAATATCCACCAGAATATATAATATATCTCCAATGACTCTCTAAACACGTTCTACATAATTAAAACCCAACCGTAAATAATATAAGTTCAATTTATATTCCCTGTAAAACCAATCAAATATTCTCCTCACGCCGAATATCCTAATATACCGTTTCATTAATACCGCTTATCGACGCGTCCGTCAATAATAAAATGCACCAAATATTTGCGCTTTAAACCATCCGAACGTAATTTCAAAATCGATAATCGATTTGTACTCACTAACTAACTTGACAGCTCTCTGACAGCTATTTGTAAACAATAAAATATCCAACATGGCCGCGCGACCACAGCTGGTCCCTCGACGTATCTGACAGCGCCCTCGCAACCTAAGCGCGCTGACGTTGGCGTAAAGCCTATTCCCGAATGCTACTCTTTTTAACTCGCAATACAGAATTTTCCGAACAGCGCGCGCTTACGAACTCAAAGATGGCAACCTCCCGAATTACCGTAAAGACAACAAATTAATTATATTAATTAATACTAATTTCAATTTAATTCCGTTTAACTTAACACTATTTGAGAACGCCCTGTAAAACAAACATATAACACCAAACCCCATCTTAAACAACCAAAATCGGAAAATAATTCATCTGAAATATCGGGGATCGAACCCGAATAGATCTCAAACAAACATTTCCGACTTCTGTCTTAAATACATAAAACCGTAAACTAATCCGTTTTAATATTCCTTAAATTCACGACATCTCATATACGATGTTTAACCATAGAATTAAAATTACCGAAACGCAAACGTACAGAAAAAATATTAATTCAATTCAGAATCTAATTAGCTTCGCTAATAATATTTCTAAATATTTTAAAACTCTCGCGGTTACGATAAAACAACAGAATAATTATCTCTGCATTATTAGGGATCGAACCTTCTGGTAATACAATACGATAATACATGACAATTGACCACACCGAACCTCCTAAATACTAATCTAGAAAAATGCCATGCAATTAATACACCAATGGCCGCCAGGATGATCAATCACAGATCAATCCCGATAACGTAATTTAAATAAAAGAAATATGACAAAGCTTTATCCTCCGGCGAAATCTCGATGATCAAAATGTCTCCTCCTTGGTGTAACACAACACAGCTTCTATTATTTAGTTAAAATTCAATCAAAAGTAATTTTTTACAACTCAAAACACTAGCAATCGATAATCTCCATTCTAATCCTTCCGCGTCCCTCTCCTCTCTCTGGCCGCCCGGCTTCCTCGTAATTAACGCAAAATTCCTCTGTGAGAACCCCGTGCCCAATCCTTCTTAACCCGGACGTCCGGTCATCCGATTCTAATTTTTGAAATCTCACGTTTCTGTTCTAACTTTCAAAACATGGTACGGGGTCCACAAAATTACGCGTGACGTCAGCTAGGCTAGCCAACCTGCTGATTTGTAAAAATCGATATCTGCGGGAATGTGCGGGACGAGGGGCATGCGCGCGCGACGTATTTGCTCGGCGATCGGTGTAACAGAATTCAAGGTCAAATCGACAAAATAATATTTACGTATTATACTTTCTATACAAAAAAAAAAATTTTTCTGGGTGAAACTAATGCAATTCGTTACAACACGCGTATTAAATTAGGACATTTTATAATTTCATTTTTTTAAAATGTGATAAATTCCATTAATGAGACCCTCTGGTTGTAAAAAATAATTTGTAATTACGATAATTTATTTTCTTCGAGAAAATGCCTAAAATTTCACAGTGCTGCTGAGTAAAATTACGAAGATAAAAATATGTATAATTTGTAAACGAATTTTTATCCATTCTCAGTAAATTTTTAAGGACAGATGTTTTGACCAACTAAAGCTAATTCTTAAGATTTTAAATTTAAGGATCTTGATATGCATTATATTTAAAATTTAAAAAACACTATTGATAAAAAAAATTATTTCATAAATATAAGTGTAGTAAAAATATGGGGTAGTAATCACTTTGCAAGAAGACTAAGAGTGAAAGATATTTTGTTGATATAATAAGAAGTATTATTAATTGACACGTCCTTCTTGTAAAGTATAATTAAAAAAATGTTTTTCAAGATCTATGGTATGTAGTCTTCGATTTTCATAGAGTGAATGTAATATCGTTCATAATTTCAGAGATAATCTCCTTTACGGTGTGAGACCGGATAACGGTAACTTAGCGCAGTTCACGCGAGCTTTCCAGCCGCGGGTCGTAAATAAAGGAGTCCATCGAGGCCAATATTTCAGCAACCCTGCCATGCTTCACGCCCAAGGGCTGCGACAGGGTTAACCAACTCATGGTCTTCAAAAATGTTGTTTTTGAAATTGCAGAAGTATTTCATACCCTTTTAAGCAAATATCAATGAAACAATAAAAAAAAATTACTCCAAAGAGACATCTAAGAACTAATTTATGAAAACCATAAGATGATTATGATTCTCAAAAAATGATAATTGAAATACACTATATAATGTATAGTGTATAAGATGTATATTACTACAGTGTATAATACTGTAGTAATGTACTGTAACATCTTCCCAACCTTGTACTGCCTCAGGGAGCATTTCTCAACCCAAGTTCTCAGGAATTTTAAAACACTTTGCTTGATTATGTGAAGAGTTGGATTCTCTAGGGGTTGAGAAGTGATATAGAAATTTCCGCTGTTAAATTGCACCATCATATTGATTTATTAATGGGGTGATATTTAGTTGCTCAATCGACGAGTTTGTATAGCTATTTTACAACAAATGTAGATTTGTATATATAATATACTATTATCTGTATCAAAGGTAATTTACGCGTCCATCTTCAAATTCTATGTATTACTCATATATTTTTAACGATAATATCATCAGAAAGTTTTTATACAAAAAATATATTTTTCTAAAGATTTCCGATTACTGATTGCTTCTTGTAATATTTTTTTTAACTTTAACACATCTTCTAAAATTCATAAATGATCAAAATTAATAATTACTACATTTATAGTATATATATATGTGTATGTGTACTAATTAATTTACGTAAAAATTTGTTGGAATTCGAAATGAAAAGCTAATGTCGAGTAAAGCATGAAATTGTTTGTTCAGCGTTTTAATTATATTCCAGTGCAAAAACTTGTATCTCCATTACAGGGTAGGAGGAGTTGTTATTTCCACTCGGTGATCCCGACACGAACAACGACACGCTGAGTATTCAACTGCATTTCAACTCTGAAATTCCAACTCTAAATGCGAAATTCTACCCTTTGAATACAAAATGAACAGCTCGCGAATACAAGTTTCTTCTGTTATTGCTCAGATAGTTCTTGTTAAAAAGAGATATGGTTAAACAAGTTGTTTTTAGCTAATGGGCTAGAAACACTTTATAGACGATATAGATGTAACATTTTCGTATGATACAATTAATTATTTTTATTTTTTAAATTATTTTTTATATGATAGTATTTAAACGTGCAATTGAAAATTGGTATATTTCGATTTACGGATGATCCTCTAAAATTTTTATTTACCATAAATGATTTACATTACAAATACTTTATTTCACGTTTATCAAAAATTCACGAGTTTCAATAAAAAGCCCTCAATGTTCATGTTACATGAAAATTTTTCATATTTCGCAGACAATAGTGCACCTTTTCTTTTTAAAAAAATTATCTAGGCAGCTTTCAAGCTTTCAAGAGCCATTTCAGCGGGTATTTTTCAGAATGTTACGGCGCGTTAGCTCTGCAACTGAAAGCCAATTTCAGTGCAATGGCTTTTTAGGTTTTTATTAATAATAAAAAATTAAAGAGAAAATAACAGCGAAGCAAAGTAAAGCGTTAAAATTCAGAAAATATGAAAAGTCTGCATAAATATTTAGTCTCGCCGATGCCGAAAATTCTTTTATTTTCTTGTTTGTATGTATCAAAACGATTATTTTAAAAGCTTTTTTTAAATTTTAAGAAGAATTTTGAATAGCGCGTAATTAATAAATAAATAAATAATGGCTTATTGTTGAGAAGTATTTAGTCGCAAAATTATTTTTTTATCTGTATGAAAATTTTAAAAACTCGGTTCTTGGACGATCATTTTGTTTAAAATATCCCATAATTTTTGTCTTGTTACAAATGTCATTTTATTCATCTCTTAAGATGGCCATGATAATTTATTTTTTTTAAATTAAAGCCAAAAATGCACCCAAAACAGAGTAACCCAAAAATTTGAAAGATTTTTATTAAATTTAATCAATGAAGTACAGATAATATAAAATTCAAATAAAAAGATGTTGTAAAGACACTGTCTCATATAAATAACGCTTACTGAGAAACCTGTACAATCAATAAAAATATGTTAGAGTATATATACTCAGCAGTAAAAAAAATTAACAACCTGTATGTCATCTTTTATTTCCAACATTGATATATTTTTTGTTTAATGGGATTAAATGCAAACAAGATTTTGATTTATATGAGATTCCACTTTTTCGCAATCTGTATAAAATCGGGTTATGGTTTGTGTCAGCTAAAAATTAAATTAATCATTTTCTAGAAAAAGAGAGAGAAAAATAATTTATTCGTAAACATTAACGACACAATAAGAGCGTTGTGCTATTATGGAAAACGCCATAAAAGTATACATTAAGCTTCTTCGAGAAATTAATGTTGACTATTTTCAATTGTTGTGTAAATTTCTTGGCTTTAATGACTCAATGTTATAATTTAAACCAGTTTTATAATGAATATGTGTATTGTGTTGGTAAATACGTTTCAAATTAAGATGAAGTCATTTTTTAAAATCACGACACATACAACATAACTGATTTTTTTTTGGTTTATTATCAATACATATATAAATTTATTTTAATAAAAATAATCTCAGAGGTATGAATACGTTTGATTTAAATCTTCAGACAAAAAAAAAAGAGATATGTCACGATTCACGCTGCAATTTACGGTATATAAAGGCAATGAATAATACAACCCTTGAATATGAATAAAGCACGTTTACACCCCTAAAATAAAATGAAACAATTCAAGGTATTAAGATTTTTTGCATTGATATGTAGCAGGCCTGTGGATTTTTTGCATTGCTGAAAACATATAATTATTTTTAATTCCAATTGAGAATGACTTGATTATTATAATACATTATGAAAAAAAATTGTTAATTTCGTAATAGTATTGAACAAATAACGAAAAAGATTTTTTATTTTATTTTTTAACTTCTTTTTAAAACAAATGTGAATAGCTAAATAACTAGGAGATTTCGGTTGTTTTTTTTTTGAGTACACTTTCACCTTTCAGTTTTTTTATACCAAAACAATCCCAAATACTTATGTGCCTTTTAAGACAATATTAACGGATTAATATTGAATTTAAATTCTCTCACATTTAAAAGATTGTATATATTTGTAAATCCCGTTGGGATTTCTAATTAAATGCAGTAGTTTCCCCCATCTGCATAGTTGGTGCTATTTTCTGACTCCACACTGCCGAGTTTAGTTTCAGTTCCCATATTAATATTCCACGAGGAGTTCATGCGGAGGTCGTAAACAGTAAATACACTTGCATTATAAACCCATCGCAATAATTAGCAGCAGCATTGTAACTCTAAAAACCCCTTTTGTGAGTACATGCACGACAGTCATTTTATTTTTACAATTATTTTATGTATTACCATAGAACACCACTAAGAACGTAAAGTCTAAAACAGTTCATACAAATGAAATAAAGTAAAAACCCTGTGGTCGATTTAACCCTTATCTCAAATTAACCGAAAAACATAAAAAAAAGTTAAGTAAGAAAGATACCAATACGTGAACGTCTTAACACATAACAATTCTCTATCATTATCTTAATCGATCTTCAAAAGAAACTTAACAGTATCCAAACTGATAAAACTAGAATGTTCTCAAACCGAGTTTTTTAATATCGAATTTATTTTTTCTTGTTTTTTATCCCAACTAAATCGATTTTCTTACTTTGGATAGTTTTTGCTGAAACTCGCTAAAACAAATGTAAAAATAGTCATGTTGTATATTTATAGAAGCATTAAATAAATATTTATTCGAGCAGACGATGAAACCGAAAAATTCATGATAAAAATAATAAAAATAAAAATATCTAAGAGAGTTTTCTGCGTATCCTTTTATTCGTTTACAAAATTTCAGTCAAAACGTATACATTTAAGTACTTAAAATAAAACTGTTATTATCTGTTAGTTTAAATACACATGTAAACAATTTTTTTTGTGTGTTTTCTAATCCTTTTAATGATTTTTTCCACGGATTTTTTAAATTTTTTATATTGTAAACGTGCACATTTAAAAGTATTATTATAGCTTATTTATACTTTTAAAAGTAAAAGTCATTGTAGTTTAAAAAATATTTAGGAGTATTGAGTGTTTGAATCAAAATATTTTTGTATTTAAACAATCTTATATAGTGAATATTGAGACTATAAATATAAATTAAAATATTAAAATAACTTCAGACCCTTGGTTTATTATTCGGTACACTCTTAAATAAACAACTATAAAATTGCGCATGGCGTAAAATTTCTGGCCACAGTTCACACTTACCATAACATTAGCAATTCAACTTTATATATATCTCAATTACCCATAATCCCTTAGGAAATCCATTCTATGAAAAAGATTATAATTTATATCAAAATTAACATCTTGTATTAACTTCAATAAGAAATATAATCTAGAAAATTAATGCAATTAAAAAAAACTATTTACTTGCAGATTTTAGAAAAAAAATTACGTTTGAAATACATGAAGCTCTACTAAAACGTAGACGTAATATATAGACTGTGAAATATGTACAAAGAAATCATCGTACATAGATACAATTTTCTAAATATACAGTGTGGCTAATCGCGTCAAAAATATATAGTTTAGTAACGTAATGTTTTTTTATGTTTTTATGCCTACACGAAAGCTCGATTTTAAATGTACTCAAACATTTAATAAAGCTCACTTGTTGAAAGCGGCTTAACTTTTTAAATCTAAATGCAAATTGCTTGTTTAAAGTTTTCCAAGGCGTTTTTTTAAACATTTGCTTAAACTAAAATATTATGTAATTAATTCAAATTAAAAAAGACTGAATTAGTATTTATAAAATGAAAAGTATATTTTATAAAAATAATCTTGTTAATACTGGAAAAAATCTATAAATATTATAATTTATATTCAACATTATTCGGTTTTTTATTATCAAAACGAGTTGATAACACTCATCACTAGTATATATATATATATATATATATAGATCTCAACTGTTACATAAACTCTCCCTGTTCAATTTCAATTACTCTCTGAATAACTCTAAAAACAGATCCTAAATAACTTTGAGTGGTCTCCATGGCTAATTCATCAAAACTCCCTCGAAACTATCAAAACTTAAATAACCAAACTATAAATTAATCAACCAGGAGTTCTATACGAGTACTTTCTCCTAAAATACATATTTTACATCAGGAGAATTGATTTCTCTATCTATAAACCAATAAGCTATAAAAAATTTATTTGAAAACTTGTTTAAAATGTGAGGATGAATTTTAAATCGAAAGGTCTTCTTTTAAGAAAAGAGTTTGAGCATTCATATTAAATTTTAATTTATACGAATATGTTAAAATCATTATTCAGTTTATTATTTTTTAGAAAAAAAAATAAAGTTTGACAATTTAGAATTTACGAAATATTGAAGGACTGTCGTATTTTGGATTTTATTTGTCTTACAAAATATGAAATACTTGTTACTTGTTATTTTTGAGCTTAAAATATATTATATATACAACTTTTTTTCATCAATCATCCAGCATCATAAACATTTTTTTACATCTGATAATATATTTTTGAAGACAAAAATTTTCTTGATTTTTATTTATGTTTAGTCAAAATTATAAAATACATATTGTATAATAAGACTAATAAAACCAAGTTTAATGTAATCTAACATTTTTAGCAGCTCATAATGTGATTTTATAGATAAAAGTACCTAGGGTGTTTTTAATTTTCTGATAGCGTCATTAAAAGACAAAAGTAATATAAAAATCATTTTGGAACTAACCTAACCTTACTTTACAATTTTTTTTTAATATTAACTAGTTTTATAATTAAAAAGTGCTCATTTTTTTAAATTAAGTTTGAACTAAAATTTTAAAAAGATTTTTTATGTACTCCAAGTAAATAAAATTGGCACAACCTTCCACAGTGGAATATATGAAAGTTTTCTAAAGCTGAATATTTCTGGTTTCCAGATGCATTTAATGATAACACTTTGTGGACGAAATCTGTTACATTTTCATATAAGTTTTTATCTTAAACCAATGTTGGAAACTTTTCATTTCAAAGTAATAGAATATTTCATTTATGTAAATGAACGTATTTTCTTTGCCAATAACTTGAATAAAACTGTTAGGATAGATTTGGACTCTTGAATATTATATTACAAATAAATAATATTTGTTATTCATACGATAGCGTTTGCTTACAAAAATAAGTATTCGTGTTTTTATATTCTTTAATATTTATTTTTTCACAAAAATTGTGTGTACAGTGTTTTTTGTGATCGATTTCAACTCATGTATTCATAAAAACGAAAAAATAATTGTTTTATTTACTAAGCAAAAACTAAGTATATACTAAGTAAAAAAAAAGAAAAGCAGCAGATTTTATTTGAAATATTGCGTTTATGGGTGTTATGTCGCGTTTTTCTTGAACTTTCCGACGATTCGGTCTCGGAATCGGAAACAACTAAAAGAACGAAAAAAAAAAGATATTTGTTGTAATTATAAATAGACACGGTGTCTGGTGTCTAAGCAATTTTTTTTTTGTTTTTGTATAAATCAATTACCTCGAAATTGTATTATTTTTACCGATACAACAAATGCGCATTTTATTTCACAGTGACAATTCCGGTTAAAGATAAAATTGAAGTATCAATTTCAATTGTTGAAGGTAGCAGCGCGTCCCGCGGGACCAACCCTGCCGACTAGTATTGACAGTCAACAGAGGAAGGTTTCCCACACTCTATAATAATGGGAAATATATAAACGTTAAGCTCGGAAGCCGTGGAATTGCCATCGTTATCGGACGAATCGAGATCTGCTCCGAATTAAGCTTTCGATTCAAAATTTTATCGTCCACCATAATGCATTGAAATCAAGAGAGAAATAACCAGTGAAATGCTGCATCAGATTTTTGAGACAGAATATTATCACTTTGTGAGGATCTTTTGTAAGTCATTCGAGTCAGTTCCCGAAAATTTTTATATTGAAAGAAAAAGTAAACAGCTTATTACAGCGAAGTTCTCTTCGCATCACTTTGCAACTTTAGTGCCGTAAATACAAGGACTTAAATTCACTGACGTAGAAGGAACTCCTTTTGGATCAGACGTTCCTTGACCCACACTCATTAATTAGGAATTCGTCTGTGTCATGGAGAATTAAGATCAATGTTCTCTATAAAGCGAGGTAAATTGAGGTTCTGAAAAATAAAATAACTAGATAGAGCATCAAACACTGATATACTACGATAAATGTATGATTGGTATTATAAAGGTTAGGTTCGTTCAGGAGAGGAAAATTAACATATGAAAAGATATCGTCTTAGCCTGGTAGCAAGTGTTGAAGGTTAATGTTATATCCACCACAAGGACTTGATGATAAATTGAGTTTTAAATATTGCGGCTACCTGCCGGTGGTCTTATCTTTAATGCTCAGGAGCTCTGAAATAGTTCACTGTGTTTAATGGGCAAAGTTGGAATTTCTGAAATAAACGGCATGTTTGTCCCCCACCCACATATAAAACATGGATATATATTTAACATATTTATATAAATACGTGTGTAGATAAAAAAATCTCTTAGTAAATAAATAAAACGTAGCAAATTAGTAAAGTACTCATACAATACTAAGACACAATTTTAGCTGCTATGATTATTATTATAGTATGGATTATTCATTTCAATTTGATAAATATCATAGAGTATGCAGAGATGCCAATAGGAATAGTGCTGTGGTCTGAGTAATGTGGGGAATCATCTAAGACTGAAATACATTTGGTTATCAGTCTGTTAACACAGCCGATATTGCGTTGAGTGTACCTGAAAATAATTTTATTAATATTTTACGACTGACCGATATTCTGGACGAAATATTATGCGATAAAATGTGAGAAACCTTTGCGGTTCGTTTGGCATTCGGATTTATATTTAAGTTGAACATTTTTACTTTATCGTATACCTTTTAGACTTGTCGAGTATTTACTTACAAGTTGAGGATACGAGAGAAACTCAAGGAGAAAAAAAATACATACTATGTATTTTATTTTCTGTGTGAATTTTGCGTAAAAACTACTTAAAAACAGGCGTAAAAATGTTGAAGTAAACTTGTTAAATAACAAATAAAATAATAAAAATTGTCTTTACCTACATAATGGTTTAAGATTTATTATTAAAGTTTGATGATTATTAAATGATTTGCTCCAGTATATCATTATACAGAAAAAACCCAATATTGACTTCTTATCCAGATTCAATTTTATTATGTTTTAACGTTTGGTTTTCAAATATTGATTATATTTTTTACATTCAAATAAAGTTCTAACGAACATTGATTACATAATGAATTAACGTAAATTTTATAAATATAATATTGTTTTATATTAATTTGATTATTTCGATTTAATAAGCTTTTTTGTGTTTTAATTATTAAAGAAAAAAATTCCCGAAGAGAATATTTTTTTAATATCGAAGCATCAATAAATGCCATGTAATTGCATTGCAATAAAATAAAATATTAAATATGTTGATGGATTTGCTATAAACTAACTCCAAATAAAAAAATCTTTACGGGTTTTTGGTAACTTTGAATTTAATTGAACCTTTCGGGGTAAGGATTTAATATTTGAAATGCGTAAAACTAATACTTTCCGTGGATTTTTCACGCTTGCTATTTTTCTTAAACCAATAATCGTAAGTTTTGAGTGTTTCAGGAATAATAATCACTGTGGCTTTTCGTGATCTGAAAATAAATACGCATTAAATGCTTTATTTTCCCAAAATGGAAACTCTTGAAGACGTGCTTGAGATATTAATAAGCTTTTACTTTCACGAAAGAAAAGAGAAAAATTCTACATAAATACGATTTTTTAAATAAAAACAGACGTATGGGATCACAGTAAAGTGGTTTCTATAGTTCTTTATTAATTATGTATTCAAAATTCACACCTGTGTTACAACCGTGGGATTTGGGCGAAATTTAGATTTTAAGATATAAGCATTTCGTAGTTAGCTTTAAGGTGTGTCGTGTTTTATTTCGCATATTCCTTATTATTTAATAAATAGGCGAAACATTTAATTTAAAACGAATAAAGGAGATGAGTCTGCGCAAGTACAAGGGATCAATTCTGGGTATGAATCGTGGAGCTTTCATTAAAACATGTAATTTTATCTCTGAACTAATTGAACCATTTTTAATTAACTACCATTTTAGGGCTGTTTTCCATTCAAAATGCTGCCTAGAATTTAAAATAAATATCTGGCTAAATATCCATAAAACCGTCAAAATTATTCATTGGTTTCTGAATTTCGGATGAGTAATTACAAAGTTAAATATTGGTCTACTGTTACCATAAAAATTTTACTATTTTATGAATATTAACACTTATTCTACAATTTTTAAATGTAGTTTTATTTTTAATATTTAAATTAACATTTTTTGTTTTATGTAAAAACCAATGGATCTTTAAAATTTTATTTGAACGATACTATAACAGTTTGATATTGAAAGTGGGAGCCTTATACATTTAATTTAAATTCATTATTTTTTTATATTTTTTCAGTTAGTGCGAGTGTAAAATTTTTCATTAACTCACACCACAAAGGTTGAGTAAATAGAAAGAAAAGTATTCAGTTGAAAGCTTTTAAAAAGTTGTCAATAAAAGAAGAGAAACTCAGCAACCATTGAGTTCAAATTTTTTTCTAGCCAAAAACAGTGACACGCAATTTAAAAATATAAATGACAAGTATTTTAAATTTATTTTCCAGCACTCGGGGGTCGCGACATGTCTTTGTAGAACTTTTAATGAAATTTCACACTTTGATGTCCCTCCCTCGAAAGGATGAGCACTTTGATAAAAATCAGTTTCATTTTCTTTAACATGCGATGTTCTATTTTGGCTGAAAAAAGTTTAATGTACTTTGTACTCAGACCTCTTAACTATCTACTGCATGATAAAGGGATTCATTACAAGACCGCGTGCTTAACTCATTAAGAGATAAAGTGTTGCCTTTATTTTATTTTTTAAGTGGTTATTTTATTTTAAATATATTTTAACTACATGAATTGATTCTTGATTCTGTTTTTTTTAACATGTGCTTTATGTGGGTATAAGAACATCAATCAGGTTGAGTTTTTGGAATCACTTGTTGTTTTCACAGATGGTAGTCTCCTGATTTATTTAAAATTTAAAGTCGACGCTTTGACTGTTATTCCATGGTGCCGACTGGCTGCGGCGCTCCCATGGATTGGATTCAAATATCGGCGGTTCCTGAAGCGTCATGTTTACTCGGACTTTTATTTGATGTAGCGTCGGGGGTCTGTACCCAAGACTTGGTGGCATATTGATTCTGTTGGAATTGATTCACGACTTTAAGTTTCCCAAATTGGGTGTTTAAAAATACTGCTTGAGATATACAAACAAATGTGAAAAAATGCCCAGTGGCTAAAAAAATATAATCCAAAGTAGTATAGTGGAGAATCTCTTTTCATTGTTATTGTTTTTAAATTATTTTGGTATTTAGTTTATAGATAATTAAATACTGATGGTTTTACTATCGCCAAGCTTAAAACACTTCATAAATTTGTTCTATCAATAAAAAAATATGTTCGTATACTTTAATAATGTCAAGTACACCATAAAACGTATATCTAGCAAAAACACATCAGTTTTACATTTACATACAGTGATTAAAAAAGTTACCGAGGTACGGTGGTCGAAAAGAAAAAATGCCAAGGAGTAGTATTTTAATTCTCATCTGAGTCACATTTTTGTTTTCGTTCCACGTGTAAATAAAAAATTATTTTAAATATAAAAAGTACAATTAAAGAATGACTGGTTTTAATGTTAATAATAAATGTGATTTTAAATTACTAATCAGTCTGGAGCTTCTCAACTAATATAAAGTCAATTTAACTAAGAGCTACGAGAAAAGTAAACGTGGCAGAAATTATAATGTTTTTCAAGGTACATTACAGTTATTTCGAGTAACCATTTTTTTAATCGTCTACAAAAACAGAGAATGAAGTAAAGTAACTTTAATTATCTTTTCTATTTTATTTTGGTGAAATCGTGGAATAATTTTGTCTGTGCTTGCTACAAAATTTGCTTTAATGATAAACTAAAAACCTTTTCATGGAGTAAATGAGCGACTGCTTATTGAAATTAATACAAATATCAAGCCGAGAAAAATACATTTACCATCAAAACAGTGTTTAATCCAAAAAACAAACTTAGTCTAGAACTAAGCGACCTTTAGTTTACCTGTTTCAATGGTGAATATTTAAGTGTATGTATATACACAAGTATATAATTTGTAAAAATATCCAAGAAGTATGGTCGAGGTATTATTTTTTGTAAAGTTATCAAAGGAGAATCAAATAATAAATTACTTTTGGAAATGATGGTGCATGAATTGATAAAAAATAAATAAAAAACGTACTTACTAATATGATTACGCACATTTTTTCACACATTGAAAATTATTTCAAAGAAACTCTCAGAAAAATATCATCGTGACTTGTGTAGGATTAGAACCTTCATCTCCAAAGCTTACATGGCTGGTGCACTAACCCTTGTGCTAACGAGCCACTCAATTAATCGAGAATTTTTAACAATCATAATCTACATACGAACCAATGTGCGTAGACCAATCTATATTGAGTGATTTGCAAGCACTGGACTTTAAAACCAAAGTAACAAGTGAAACGTTTTTAATCCATCTAGATATTATTTTAAAATCTATTAATTAAGCCGAGACGCGCAATGTGTGAAAAAAATGTGCCTAATCATATTAGTAATATAAATGGTAATTAAAACGCACTTGATTGACATTCAATCCGCAAAAAACGTACTTAATATCAAAAGTAAATTCCACATGTGATATTCTAAGTGGTGACGCAAGTAGATGCGATTCACATGTATCATCATTCACTCAATGTGTAATCCTAACCAAATGATCCAAAAGATCAATATTGGTGAGTACTTCGTAGACAAGAAATTCAATATTTTTGACAGAGAGTACTTGGTGGATTTCTATTTTAATATTTTTTTTGAGTAAAATACTTGATTATGTCTATTACGGATTAGTCAGTCAGATGCGTATTTATTACCCATTACGGGTTTATTATATTATTACTAATATGATTAGGCACATTAGTTCATATATAGAAGATGATTTCAAAGAAACTCTCAGAAAAATATCATCGTGATTCCACACAAATCACAATGATATTTTTCTGAGAGTTTCTTTAAGTCATCTTCTATATATGAACTAATGTGCCTAATCATATTAGTAATAATAAAATACTTGAGTGATTTTCCACATGTTCGTTTTTATTTGTGACCGGTTTCGCCAACTTTTCACGTTGGCATTATCAAACAGAGTGAGATTTTATATAATAATAAGCAATTGTTAGAGGGAGAGGTTGTTGGAAAGAGAGAGAGTGATTGGCATGTGGTAAGAGCTAATGTGATTTTAATGTATTGTACCTGACAAGTGGAGGATTCTATATAATTGCAAATTTTTGTGAACAAATGTTTTTATAATAATGGGGTAGCTTTGTGGTGTAGCAGTGATGCTGTGTTGGGGTTTGTACTGTAGTG
This sequence comes from Atopsyche davidsoni, assembly GCA_022113835.1. NCBI lineage: Eukaryota > Metazoa > Arthropoda > Insecta > Trichoptera > Hydrobiosidae > Atopsyche > Atopsyche davidsoni. The sequence goes on from JAILWY010000007.1 coordinate 10,825,989, forward strand.
TGTTTATATCTAGATAATATTACTTCGTAGACAGCAAGACAAGCATGTCACGTGAAATCAATTGCGTAGACCTTCCAGCCTGTTCCCTGTCGGTTTCCTCCCGAGTGTGGCCTCTTCAGGGGTGGCGTCACAAGGCGTGGTCAGCGACTGCGAGTCGCCAGTAATGGTGATTAGCAGGGGCGGCGGACGCCGACCCCCCGCGGGGCACTGGCTGAGGGGCTCACATAACAAGCATGGCAGATGCCACTCGCATTATGCATGACCAGAGCTAGGCAGCATGGTCATATGATATACACAGTGCCTCAAGAGTCGTGGGATCTCTCAAACCTCAAAACACCCACAATTTTTCAAAATTTAAAATCAAAAAAATATATATATATTCAATATTTTTGACAAGAGTACTTGGTGGAATTCCATTTTAATGTTTTAAATAAAATACTTTTGTGAATTTTAAGTTTAATATTTTTGAGTAAAATACTTGAGTGATTTTCCACATGCTCGTTTTTATTTGTGTTGATAATGCTTTGTTTGATAATGCCAACGTGAATGGTTGGCGAAACCAATCACAAATAAAAACGAACATGTGGAAATTCACCCAAGTATTTTACTCAAAAATATTAAAATGGAATTCCACCTAGTACTCTTTGTCAAAAATATTGAATTTCTTAATTGTAAGTTTACGAGAATACTCAATACTCAGTGAATACGAGATTTCAGTTTGATAAGACCAACGGGAAGATGGGCGAAACTGGTCACCAATAAAATAGAAGTACTTTATGAAGAATATATATTTTATAATTATGCAAATATTTTCAATACAACCAATGAGTCATTGAATCGAAAATATTTTCTGTATTTATTTATATTTACTTACAAAAAACAATCTTAGATTATACGTGCTGTTAATGTATAATTACTTTTATAAAGATTACATTGTAAAATACACAATAAATGATAAAAACAAACTAATGTAATAATTAAAAAATATTTTTTTACGACGAGAAAAAATTTGAATGTGTTTTCAGTTTCAATTCGAAACCAGTTCGATTTTTTCCAATTTTATTGAATTTACTTGTTTTATTTTTTAAATATTTACAGGTAGGCGTACACAGGAATCTCACCCCTTTGAGTTTCTGACACGTCCCTAATTGGATTAGTCTCAAGAATAAAACTTAAAATAAAGGAAGTCTTTTGATATTGATGGAGTCTGATGGACCTGAAAAAAAATTCTTAAAGCTTTTATATTTAAATTAATTTTTCTACGAAATGGGAAAATCCTAAAAGACATTTAAAATAATTTTAAAGAAAATTTTCTGCTCAAACATAAAGGGATTTTTCTCACTTTGATTTTTTTTTATTATGTTATTCTTTTTTGCGAGTTCGCCAAATTTTCATAACAAAATTATTTCCTATTTTTATACTTTTATTAATTTTATATATTTTTTAATTATTTTAATTTGTTTTTATTTTTTTTTCAAGTAAATCAAAGTTACATTAGAGTTAAAAGTTTTAAGTGAATTTCTTCTTTTAAAATTGTAAAGGCTACTCATGTACAACAGTTAAATTTTGACTATATTAGCGAAATACTTCCAAGCTAAAATATTTAAGAGAACCTCATTTCTTCGGAAGTAAATTGATACGAAATGATTAAAAATTTCTTAATAAAAATATTTTTTTTAATTGATGGGAATTGTTTGTTCTTTGTGTTTTTAATGCACATGTGATTGACAATAGTTCGGTTGCACTTGCATCAAATGATGTCATCAGCACTACGAATGCAGTCACTGTCTAATATGACAATGATAACCTTTGAACTCTTATAAACTGTTTACGTTGATAGTACATTATGCTAGGAGAGAGTTAATCTACAAAGGTTATGATTTCCCTACATAAACATAACGCATAAAAAACTTTAAAATAATTATAACAGAAGTGGTTTTTTTTTAAATTGAATCAAAATTTAAAATATGACAACCAAATCAACATATATATACTTAGTATCAAAATTAATATTATTTGTGTTTTGAATGTTACTTTAATAATAATGTAATTTAATAAATCGTCTTTGGGAGAGTTCATAGTCGCCAAAACTATTTAGATTCAATTATAGTCACTATGATCGAATTATGGTGTCACACCGTGATAGTCAATCAAACTTGTAGATCTTCGCATAAAATATAAAAGTAATTTATAGTCTTTCAAAATTATTTCTGATATAATTTCCAAATTGTGAAAACTGTGGTTATTTTTTATCACAGAATTGATTTAAATCTTGTACCATCGATACATATATATATATTTTAAATGAAATAATTTTTTTTTATAAGAATATCCAGTCTTTTTTTGACGATATACAGTATGACCTGAAATAAGTTAGTACAATACAATTTATAGATTTTCATAACATTTCAACGTAGATACTTAAAATATCGATATTTCTTCTTACACCTTCGTCTCTCCAGTGATTGCTCCCAAATCAACAAGTAGGAAAACAAACTGAATTCCGCTCGGATGGGGGCGCGGCCAAAAATACAAAACATCTCGTGTTGAAGGGCACTCGATTCAAACGCGAAACGATGAGAATAATCCTGTAATTTTTTATTTTTTTTATACAGGTGATATTCACACACATTTCGACACAATCTACTACACATGAAACGACAGAGTGCCATAAAATTTGTATTCAAATTTGACCGAGGATTTTGCTGTTTTGACTGATAATTATATATTTTTTTTATATGCGTATATATGTTGAGATATCAAATGTATTTTTAAAATAATTAATAGAGGTGGCGGTGTGCTTCGGTTCTATAGAGAGGTGGTGGGAATGTCGCATCTGAAGCCGGGCGCATACATTCGGGCGTCGGGGACTTCAGTACGTCGCGACGCCCCGAGGCAAGAGGACGTCCGTCTCGGAGATCTTCCAGTTCATCAGAAGGCTCAGTCCGTCTCGGAGATCTTTCAGCTCATCAGGAGGCTTAGTCCGTCCGGAGTTTCGAAGAGCCGTTAGAGCCGCTGATGAAACACTCAAAATTCATGAAAAGTAAAATGACGCTGTGAATTTTTGCGTTTTGGATTTAATTTTTTTTTATGTGATGACGTGACTGTAAAGTATAAAGGTTTTTTTTTTTATGGTGTTTTGTTTTTTTAAATCTTGTTGTGATTGTATCAGCAAAAAATTTTGGAGAAGATATTGAAAAGGTATGACTTTATCAAATGTGATAATTTGTTTATATGACAATTAAATGACCAAATAACTAATTTAATATGCTTTTTTTATGCAACCCCTCAATTATTTTACTGTGTTGCGTCATTTATGGAGGTTAGTAAAAAAATGTGCAGTCAAAATTATTACAAGTGATAATAAATAGAAGTAGCTATTTTAAGACTTCCTTAACAAAAAAATTGTTTTGTTTATATGTAAGAAATATGATTATATAAGTAAATGAGATAATGAATGAATGTATATATTTGAAATTAATACGTTTTCTAGAAATCTAAAATATTGTTTAAAACTTTTTTTTTAATGTAAAAATTTAACACACTTAAGTCAATTTACTGTTTTAGTATTTATTTATGGTCCAATCTGACCTTAATGTTATTATTGTGTGAATGAAATTATTTAGTAGTTATAGTGAATATTTTTTTATTGTTTGTATTTTTGCACTGCACTTCACTTATAGAATTAAACAATTTTCGACTGAATCAAATATATATTTATACTTTGCTGGACGTTTTTTGAAATTCTTTAATTCACGTCTTTATAGTATAGAATAGTATTCTGTAGTAAGAAGCACAGAGGAGCTCACTTAACAAAAATACTAATCGGCTGTTAGCTTTTTTGCTGAAATCCATTTCAGCAAAAAAAGCTACAAAGCATTACAGTCGCTTCGAGGCAATGAGGCGGGAAAAACGGACAGAGTCCAATTTCCCTTCGAAAATGTTTACGATTCGAGTTATCATTAAGCAGTGTATATCCGGAAAACTGCTCATAATTCTCTCTCAATGGTCCGGAAAAGTCGCTGCATTTGAAGATGTAATATAACGCGATAGCGGTTTCTCTAAAGATAGTCTATTAATGTAGCTCCGAGAAAAATAAATATTATCTATTGATTTGATAATTATACAAATTGCTTTTGTGACCTAAATTAAGGTTTAATAAAACGTGATTATTTTTTTTTGGATATTAACTCTTACAAATATAAAAATGATGAATTATTTTAAACTACGCAGATTTTTATATTTTTAAACGAAGTTGTTTTTTTAATATCATGAATAAGAATCAATTAATCACAATCTATCAGGCTTATGGTTGAAAATAAAAGATTTGCTGTAGACCATGAAAATTCTGACGCTTGTGTCAAATCGCATTTCTGCTGAAAATGTCTGGCTTTTTTGTGAGTATAAGTGTACTCTTAGCATTGTATAAACTGCTTAATGCGGTGTTATTAAATATACAAAACAAAAAAATATTTATTATTAAGCATAAACCATTATGTAATTTAACATTAATCGTATTCAGCCAATAAATTACTTAATTACTATGTTGTATTATAAGTGACATAAGCTTTATTGCCTGGAAAACCCCATCATTCAAAATTCCGAGCACATCACACTAAAGCCACTCGTTTATTTAATATTCAGATATTAATTTAGACTGCTGGAATATTTCATTAAGCTTTCAAATATGACATGGCTTAATATAGGCTACTGCTATTTTGCTTACAGCCTGTTTATACCGGAAATCGCGAATTCCAAGTGAGCGGAAATCGATACAGACGGCTGCATTACCGCGATTCATGTAACTAATGCTGAAGTGTAGACTGTAAAAGCAATAAATACTTACCATAGTTTCAAAAGCCATCTGTGCCTATTTGATGAAAACGATTTGAACATGAACATGATTTTGTTGTAATTTCATATAGATTAAGAACAAATCTAGAGACGAATCTCGCTGGACACAACCGAAATTACCTGTGGATGGTTTTTACTGCTTGCCTACTGCCCCATTCCTTTCATTTAATCGTTTAGAGCTGTCCTTAAATACACCTTGTTAGGTATATAAGCTTTCCAGCCGTTTGTTCGTTGTATTAAGAAAAAAATAAAAAAATAAAAAAAAATTTATGAATATATGAATAATATTGTTAAAATCATATATCAAATGAAATAAGGGTTATTATTTTTTTAGACGAATTAGTATAGTAAAAATTCTATAAAACACAATTTCATAAGTTAGTTTGCTACTGCAATCCAGATGTAAATAAATTGCTTTATAAAGCTTGATAAGAAAAAACGAAGGCTCTATATTATGTCCTTGTGGACAAAGTGCGAAATTTTTCAATAATCATACCTGACATTTTTAATTTACCAAGTATTGCATTTCAATGATATTTAGTAGTAATATTGCATGGAATAAATATATGTGTATGTTTATGTGATTAAGCACATTTTTTCATACATTGAAAACGATTAAAGAAAACTCTCAGAAAATATCATCGTGACTTGTGTGGGATTCGAACCCACATCCCCAAGCTTTCATGGCCGGTGCATTTATCGTTTTCAATGTATGAAAAAATGTGCTTAATCACATAAACATACTAATACCTGCATGGGTAAATAAAAACGCATTCTGATTGACATTAATCTAAATTAATATATTTGTATGTATATAAAAAATCGATTGCTATATCTATTCATCGCATTGTTAAAAAAATAATTTGCATTGAATTTACACTCAGTATTCTTAATTGGATTTAATTACATGAAAACGTATAAACGTTTGCATAGTGAAACAGTCGTGATTGATTTAGAACATAGGTGGCCAACCTTTTCAGCTGCCGGGCCAAATTAAGGAAATGAGATTTCCTACTGGGCCATAGAACAAAAATTCATTTAATATGTATATAACTTAATAACCGGAATTTGACACTATATACTAACACTTTTGTATGCGCTGTAGCAAATCATTGATATACATATCATTTTGAAGCTCTATTCATAAGCTGTCATAATCAGCCAACAGTGTTTGATTTGCTTGTGCGCATCATATTTTTTTTAATCGTGGAAAATTTTGAAATATGGCGAAAAAAACAGCATTTGCGGGAAGTTTTGCTGAGTCACTTTTTTGCTAAGAAAACTATGGCTGAAAGTCATCGTTTGCTCATGGGATTGTATGGCAAACATGTTCTTGCGAAAACACAGTGTTTTGAGAGGTTTCAACGCTTTAAAAGTGGCGATTTTGACATCAAAGACAAAAACGGCCTGGACAGCCGAAAAGGTTTAAAGATGGAGAATTGGAAGCATTACTTGATCAAGACTCGTGTCAAACAAGAAGAGCTTGCGGAATCATTGGGCCTGACTCAAGCGGCCATTTTCAAGCGCCTAAAAGCATCGGGATCCACCCTGAAGCATGGAAATTGGGTGCCATAAGAGTTGAACCCAAGAGACGTGGAAAGGCGATTTTGCATGTCAGATATGCTGCTTGACGTCATAAAAAGAAGTCGTTTTTGCAACGAATTATTACTGGCGACGAAAAATGGATTCATTAAGACAACTCAAAGAGCGAAAAATCGTATTTGAACTCCGTCCAACCAGCCAAATCGACACCGAAAAAGAATATTCACGCTGCCAAGATAATGCTCTGTATTTGGTGTTATCAGAAGGGAGTTGTGTATTATGAGCTTTTAAAACCGGGTGAAACCATTACTGTAGAGGTGTACCGAAAACAACTGATTCGTTAAAAGAAAACATTGAAGAAAAACGGCCTGAATGGAAGACCAGACACGAGACATCGATTTTCCAACATGGCAATGCTCGGCTGCATGTTGCTCAACCCGTTATAACTATTTGTAAAATAGAGGATGGGATATTCTGCCCCACCCGCCATATAGTCCAGACTTTGAGCCTTCTGACTACTTTTTGATTCAGTCGATGCAGAATACGCTTCACTTCAGTCCAGTCGTTCTTTGGATACAGTGCCATTAATTCTTCTGTTTTGTTAAATGGACATAAATATTGCCACTTGGGCGGTATCTGTTAGATCTGTGCTTTCATCCAATGCTAGAGAATAAAATATGAACTTGTAAGCTCGATTTTTTAAATGATCTTCAATATGTTTTCCAATGTCGTCCACACGCCTAGTAATCGTTTGTCGAGACGGGCTTATTTTTGAGAAGTCTGTTTTCTTTTCTGGGCACATAAATTCAACGGCACTCTCCAAACATTCCTTAACAATTTCACCATCTGAATATGGCTATTGCATAACTAGCTTTTACATAGCATTTTGAATTTTCAATCACTCTAGTAAATATCTGATGTTGTGCAAAAAGTTTTCTTTTTAATAAATTGACTTCGTCTTGTCGAATTGCCCTTCATATTTATCAAACCTATTTGCATGCTTAGCCTCGTAATGGCGTTTAATATTATACTCTATTAATGCTGAAACAGAATTAATGCATATCAAGCATATTGGGTTTGTTTTAAATTCCACGAAAAAATAGTTTGTACGCTATCTGTCTTGAAAACTTCTCTGTTCTTCGGCGAATCTTCTCTTATTTGGTCCAACGTGTTTACTATTTGACGCCATTCTGTCTAACTGAGTCTAACTAACCAAGCACACGCTTTGCAAGCTTGCCGCGGACTGGCTGTCGCATCACGCATTCACGCTCACGAGAATCCACGCGAAATCGACGTGCTCGCTTTTTAAAATCAGCTTAAATTTGTGATTGTTTGTTAACACAAAGAAATTGTCACGGTAGTTTAATCAATGTACTGAGATATATGATATGATATGAGCTACGCTCAATAGAATATTCTAATGGTGGATTTATGTACAATAAAAAAAAATGTTTGCATATGCTCCGCGGGCCAAAAATAAACTTTCGCGTGCCACGCGTGGCACGCGGGCCATGGGTTGGCCACCTATGATTTAGAATGTGTTCTGCCTGTACTAACAACTTAATTTAGATGAGAAAGTAAATTCAGAGTGAATTAAGTGTGTCTTCGACTAAACCTTATCAGATCCTACAATTTAGTATTGAAGATTAGTTTTCTATTCTGGTGCGCTGTTGGCCGATTTATTTAAAATAAATTAATATATGAGATACCTTTTGGGGAAAAACCAGGTTTTGCCAAAAAAATTATATGACTACTTATCGAAACGTATTAAAAATTAGGAATATATCTATTAATTTTCGTCTAATCTTCAGCTACTCAATAATTCGTTTACATTCACGTTATTCAATATTGAAAATATTCAACACGCACATTTTTTATCGAGAAATTAAAAGATTTCAAAATAAAACGAAAAGAGTCTGAGTGTCCAATTTAGGTGAAAACTTGTAAAAAGTATTGAATTGCTGGAAATATTAAATTTCTCGATTCATCGAAGAAGCTGATGATTTTATTTTTGGAAAAATAAGACATTTTAATGACATGGATTCTGAGAAAGCAGAAATCTTACAAAATATTGTTTTGTCTTAATATCTTTTGAAATGAGAGATTGTTAATATTGAAGTCAGTGTTCATTAAATCATCAATTTATGTAAATATATATATTTATACAATGGAAGCTTCATTCTTTTCTCTGGCAGTGAAACTCCTTCGATTTTAAAAATATGAGCTTCAAAACAGGAAATTCATTTCCTTTCAAAACGTTGAGCTTTCATAATGAAAGCTCAAATTTTAGGATATGGGGACTTATCTTAGAAGCTTAATTGAAGACTTATCTTTGATATAAAAGCTTCATATTTTTCTCTGGGAGTACAGCTTTTATTTGTGGGGATAGACTCAAAGTTATAGATAGGGCTTTCATTGAGGTACGATTTAATATGGAAGCTTGATATATTTCCCAGGGAGCTTATCTTAGAAGCTTTTGTAGGAGGTTGTTAGTTGAATGCTTGAATTTTTAGTTAAAAAAGAGCTTTTTATCAAAAAGTCCTTTTTTTTAGTTACATAGTATTTTTATATAATATATAAATAAAAGCAATAAAATTGGCACTCTTCTATTTGGTGCTCTTTTCAATTAAGTTACTGGGTCAATGACCTAAAAAAAAATTAAATAATCTTGTCGTTTTATATGAATTGACTACTAAAATACTGTATATGTATAATTAACCTGTAAAATGCGGAATCTAGGAAAATATCAATCAGAGATATATAATATGGAAATACGTAGACTTATGATACTGCAACTTACATAAAACAACAATTCCCTTAATGTAAAATACATTAATAAATGTAGAAAGAGTTTCAATCCTCAGAGGGATCGTTTACCTCAATTACAGCCAAAGCAAACAAAATGGTTTGCCTGGTCAAGTGAGATAATGTCTTTTGCTTCGAGGGGCTCGGACTTCCTCGTACAAACATCACGGAGTTGCAAAAGTTTGGACGTAAACAAGTCAGTGAGCTTAGTTGAAACATATGCGATATTCAACTTTATGCAAACATGTTCAAGTTCTTATTAAAAATAAATATAAGTTAAATAAAAAACCTAAAAGTATGGAGTTAAACAAATAGTTTTGACGTACTCAAATTGGAGCCTACGCCGTTTGTAACAACATTACAAAAACATACTTGTTAGGTTTTAATCTAGTTGCTTAGTATAAAAAAAGAATAGCATAACAGTAACCATTCAAACTGAATGGGCTTGAAAAAACTATGAAAGCCGCAGTAACCATTTTTGTAGATGTATTGTATTAAATGTGAAATACCTTAAAATATAACAGCAACAATTTTTGTAGTATAGATGAGCTTTTTATTTACATACAATCTGATTTCCATGACCTACTATATTAGAAGTTAGATTTTGCGTAATGAATAGAAGGTCTTAATATACAATACAAACAATATATTCCTGTAATTTACCTGGTTAATTAAATGTGACATTGTGTCCTTTTGGGATAGGGTTCATATTTCGGTCCCCTATCAAAGTTAACAATATTAGCTCTGACGTTAAATCGATGTAGGTATTACTATTATCTTATTATATATCAAATTATTTAAAACAGCCAATTTACCACTATATAGTTTGCATAAAACAGAGCTTTTGGTCTGTTTGGTTTATGATGGGTTTAGTCCAATTTTACCAATAGAAAGTAGGAAATAGGCTTCGTTCATTTTACGCTTCAAAAAATACACATTTCTCATAGTACATAATTCAATGAGACATTTAAAATATGACTAGTAGAAGCACTCCAATGTGTTGACTTATATAGTTTTTTTGTTACAAAATATATATGTAAAAAGCGCAGTGAGTGATTTTTTTTATTATTCATTTAATATATTTATATTTAACAAATTCATCTCGGGGAATACATATTGATGAAGTTCGTGTTTTCTATAACATTCTTCGTCTCTGTAATGCATTGTTATAGGTGTAGTACATCTATGGGAAAGCATAGTTACGATTACTGTGATGTTTTCAATTTTATATCAAAAACACAACCAGAAAACTAGGTCGGAAACTAACACACTAAAAATGTTTATGTTATTGTTGTACGTATGACATGATATTTATACAAAAAGAATGATATTACCTATTGAAGGCAAAAAGCTTTTAATCGGCTTTGTACTAAATGAATCTGTAATATCAGGTTTCTCTAGATATTATTAAATATGAGAATATAAGAAGTCACAAAAAGCCGATTTTTATATTCTTCCTTTTGTTAAGGATGGATCTTTACAAGTGCGTTCCTTAATATTGTTAAGTTGTATGAGTTCATATAAAGGAAAAAAAGATAGCGAAGCCTCTCATATAAATATTATGTCAAAGGAAAATGGAATTTTCTTATTACAAAAGGAATTTATTTTCCTGTAGGTAATAAATTATCGATGTTATTTGTGACGAAAAAAGACATAACTGGGATGATCTATAGTCTTCTCGATCTAAAGGTATCTGACGCATTCCTGTGATAAAAATGTTCAAAATGTTTTAAGCTGATTATTGAAAAAATTGAATTACTTTGCAAGGGCACAGTGAGTTGAATTTTTACTTTGATTTTTATCAATCAACACATTTTCTTGGGATCATCTTCTATATGGAGTTTAAGACCGGACACTTAAGATAACAACAATACGAGTAATAAAGGCTTATGATATGTGGGTTTTTAGGAAAATACTATGGGCTGAGTACGTCACAAATGGGAGAGCATAGAAGGCGCATAGATAGAAAATTTTGTCACATTTTATTAAATAATAAATATAGTCTACGCAGTAAAAGTATGGGGCGATTAATTCAATGATTTTTTGCGGTTCTGCTGAAGGGTCCATCATTCAACCCTTTATTCACACACTCTCTTCTCCTATTCTCAGCAGGCTCCTGCGCGCGACGCATTATTACTCCATATTATTTATGATGACGTCATATCCACTACAAGGGTAGGTGTACTAGGATCTCATTTTTTTATGTATTTAAATGGATTGTGATTATTTAACTTCTTCGTTTTTATTTTCTTGAATCGACTCAGACACAAAAAAAAACCCTCTTATTAAAAATAAGACCGAAAGTACATTTTAGACTTTTTTAACTCAAGCTATTATAAATTAAACAGAATTTTCATCATTCATCAATACTTAAAGTCAAATTTAAAATAACAGTTACTTCATATTTATGTTCAAAAAGTATCATATTTATGTATTTAACAAGTGGTTTTGATTAAAACTTTTTGACAACATCAGTTGTAGTTAGAATAAAATGAATATTGTCATTTAAAAATAAAAATTTAAAAACATATTGTAAATACAAAAAACTCAACGTGGATTAACATATTATTTAGTAAATATTGCTGGTCAAAGAATAAGTGGTTTCATAAATAATTAACTATTTTGACCGCTGATTTGCCATTGAACTGTCTATAATATTTAACACGAAAAACAGCCCAATTTCCAAGTAATATATTCTCGGATTATTTGAAGTTTGATTTATCAAAGCTATCAATATAAAATAAATGTATTTGTTCCAGCAAATGGCCGTTACTTTGAAGTATAGTTACATCTAAAACTCTGCAGAACTATTAAACTAAGCTTCCCTTTTTTGGTTGGATACGTAAACTTAGCGAGATTTGGAAAGTTGCGACAGGTCATCTCTTAAAGTTCCAAGTTTGTTTTAAAGAAATACTTAAGCTTAAGTGAAAATACTCTCAGTGATAACACAAGTATATTACTACCTAAAAGCTTTGAATATAATGAACTCTATAATACACATCATAAGAATTTTATATATTTATTAGTTAATATTTAAAAAAGGTAGTAATTTGATATTCAACCTAGGTAAATGAATGAAAAAACATAGCCTTCTTTTTAAAAGTGAAAATTTGAAGCCTTCTAATCAAGTACCTTAAACTCATCATCAACGAGGACTGCCACATAAAAAAATATATATTTTTAAAATTATTTACATACATTTTATAAGGGGTAAATATAAGCTATGCCAAATAGCAACAAAAGTCGAAAAAATACTATAAAGACGTAATTGACATGAGTGCTTTTGTCTCCGAGTCATGTTCTGACATTGTAATAGTTTAATATATATTTAAAATCGTTTAAAATAAATTCAAGCAATAGGGGATACAGTAACCAAATTCATAAATTAAAATCATAATTAGGATATAACTTATAAGGCTTATACACAAATTTTTAAACTACAAATGATTACCCTTTGTTCAAATAGTATGTATTCGCAATTAGGACTGGTTGGGTTTCCTTTTTCATAACTATTTGAATTTTAAATCCAATTGTAATTACAGAAAATATTTTCAATCCGTAAAACCGAACGGCCTCGGCCTTTGGGGTAGGCATCGGTGGAAATTAACCCCCGAATTGAATTGAATTACCCCAGCCAAATGACGAGAGAAGCCTGAAGCAGAATCGAATAACTCATAATAGAATGATTTCCTTTAATCACATTCACTACGGGATGGTTTTAACGGGTGAGTAAAAGGTATTTTTAAATTCAGGCAGCCTGCTGACTTTGATTATTTCATTTGAATATTCTGCCTTCTCGCGTGTAAAACATGATAATTGAATATTTTAATATAAACAAACCCAGAATATATTTAAATATAGATTAATCAATAAGAAAATCTATGAATACAAATCAATTCATGAAGCAGTTTACCAGTATGAAATAACAGTACAAAAATGATTTATACACGAACATCTTTTATTTTCTATTTTTACAATTTTCGATTGGAGTTTTAAGAATTCCTCGAATGCAGCCTAATGTTCAAGAAAATAGCAACTTAACTCCAACTTTTGAATCTGATGTAACACGTGGTAATAATATCATTTTTAGGTATCTAAAAAATAAAGGTTCAAAAATATCTCCCCATGTTTCAATATTGATCTTAAAAATATTCGTTGTAATACTTCAAGGTGGGTGGTGGATTTTTATGCGGAATTTTAAATCTTGGTGATTAGATAAGGGAGTTTTGAGTAACGAAATATCGACAAATTTCTTGGGAAAGTTGTCTCAACATATTTCGACAGTATATGAAAATCCTGCCACGGAGTTTTTAAATCAAAACAAAATTAAATATTAAGCATGAAATGGTTTTTCATTTTATATAAAAAGCTTAGTTTAGTACAATTAGTATTCATTGGTTTTTTTTTTTTTTTTTTTTTCATTTTACATTTTCAGTATTCATTGGTAGAGTTTCTTAAGTCTTCCCTTATGCTTGTTTATCAGATCTGGCTGTATAAAGCCCTGAAAAAAATCTTACACTAATCAAGGTAATACTAACACAAAATTATTAAATATTTATATTAACCCTTTGCGCTCGAGACCGTTTCCGCGCGGACTAATCAGCAACTCGAAGCGTTTCGTATCACTTTCGGTGAATTTTTTACCTCTAACTTAAAATGTTCACACACACAAATTGACACATAATTTTTTTAATTTTAATATTTAATGTATATTTACATCTTTACGAAGATAGGTTCGTAAACATAAAGTCTTTGTAATTTTGCTTTGTATGATATTTCATGTAACAATTGCCGAGATGCATGCCCGGCTTTTCGGGACAAGTATCACAAAAGTATGTCGTTTGATGTCTTTTGCCGGGTTTATTTTTTTGAGAACAGACTTTGTAATCCTTCCTAACTCCTGTTAGAATGTTATGCAGCCTTCCACTTAGGCGGATTTTCGGAATCGCAGGTTGAAGTGAAGCTCTAGCACGTGTCTGACGAAAATCTCCAGTCAATTGCCGAACTAAGGTTTTCATATACCGCAAGTGATTAAGCGGCTGTTCTCCTCTCAGCTGTTTAGTGAGATACACATTATCATAATATTATTATATATTATAAAGCAAACAAAATAATGGTACGATAAGTGAATGGAAAGGTTATTGATATTGTGAGGGAGAAAAAAATCTATTCTTCAGTGCAATATAAGTTTAAGCAAATAAGGACCCTCAAATGAATGATTACGATAAGAAGTACAAGCAAAAAATATATGGGTTGATTAGGTAGGTACACATCTAGTCATTTTGCCATGGCTGTCAAGATCGAACTGAGACCAAAAATGCAGTTCGCTTTATGGTGCCGCACTAATCTTGGATAAGAAATTCTAGCGTAGTTTGAAAGGGGGATAACATGATCTTTGTAAAATTATATGGGCAGTGCTTAGTAACGAACTTTAAAGAACAAGATCACATAAACATAAACAAGAAATCACCAGATAAAAAACCATAAATAGTTATCACCGCACATCGAATTTCCGCACCAAGCAAATTGGTGCGGAATCCGCACCTCTCGAGTTGCGGCATTACATCGTGTGGTGCGGAATCCGCACCTCTCGAGTGCAAAGGGTTAAGATAAAAATATTTGATTTTGAAATATATTCTGCAACTTACATCCACATATAACGTTAACTAGTTATTGAGGGTAATTATTTTCGTTTTAATTGCCAATTACATCCCGCAATCCACTAAATTTTCTCTGTAACCATCCAATCAATAAAACCATCAAATGAAATACTGATTCACGCCAATATGACCACAAATAAAAAAATAAAAAAAAGCATTGGTTTTAGCCGATAAAATCAAGTACTAGTATTCAGATCTTATCAAATATATTTTAAATGCTACAAAAATATTTTTTTTAAATTTAAATATTATTTGACGATTTATTCGTTTATTTAAAAAAATATTTTATTTTCTATAATACCCGAAGATAGTACTAGTACTAATATGATTAGACACATTATTTCACACATTGAAGATGATTAAAGAAACTCTCATCGTGATTTTAAAAAATATCATTTCTGAGAGTTTCTTTAATCATCTTCAATGTGTGAAATAATGTGCCTAATCATATTTGTAATAATATAAACACGTATAGGTAATAAATATGCACTTGATTGACGTTCAATCCACTAAATAAACATACATATACTAGTACTTGTGAAAGCTCAAAAAATATCGTGGCATAACACTCAAGAACGAAGCATTTCGAAATCAACGTTTTTTTTTGATTTTATAACAACTGTCTTGAAAAACCAATACATTATTTTTAAAGACAGCCTCAAGGAAGAATGTCTTTAGTGATCAATTCATTATTTTCTCATTGGGTTTCTTCCTAGCAATTGTACATTCTAAAAGTGTTTCGTTCATTAACGCTATTCAAGGCGCTCTCCGCCGGCGCCGAAGTTCTCTCGTCCTTTAGTATTTCTCCGAAAATTAGCATAAAGCAAACACAGGGTGGGTTTAAAAACATCACATATATTTTGCTGATATTTTTGGCTCGGCTTTTAGGAATAATGCTAGATAAGCCAAACGGGCGCTAAATTTTAAATTTAAAACAACAAATATTAATTACATTCCGGTAAATATACTATGAGTGTAAATATGTATGCATAAAAAATATTATTTGTATCTTTGATAAATAGGAGCTTTTTATTAATCATTTACGATTACTCGCTGATGACATGCAGGATTGCATGATCCAAACTAAAACATTTAGACTACTTTTCTCTGATAGAAATTTAAATCAAAAGGTCTACTACTCTCAATGTAAATAATAAAAATAATTATTGTACGTGTTTAATATATTCTATTAATCTGTTTTGTATTTGCTCTTGAAAACATCATTCTAAGCTGGAAAGACGTCTGTATGTATAAGAAAATAAATTGGAAAAAATAAAACAATAAATCTATAAATTGTTTTAAATATGAAAAAAGACGTTATTTGCATTAAATCCCAAGCTTACACAATTTAAACGAAAAGTCAATAAAACATTTAGCTCAGCAAAAAATTGGACTGCAAGAAGAAGTTAAAAATCATATATTCATATTTACTCTCATAAAAAAGAAGATAATTTTAATCAAGAAAATAAGCTAACGTACATTGTTTAGACACATCCTTTATGTATATTGAAAAAAGCTATATTATTACTTTTATATTTTAAGCTAGCATTAACTGTTGATAGAAAAAAATATAGGCTAGTTGATTTTTTATTTAGAGCATTGATTTTGGTTGTTTCTCAGTCATAGAATAAGTGCATAGGAATATTGTATCATTTACAAAGAAACATCGCTTATAGAACCAAAAACTCATATTTATTTAGAATTTTGTATGAAATCTAGAAAAATTGACTACTAAAATAAAAACTTTAACGACAAATGAATGGCATTGAAACATTAAAGATTTCACTCTACTAAACTCTAAACATTGCTTTCGTTACAAAGCTTCTTCAAAAATAATAAATAAAAAATCACTGAAAGTGACTAAGGTAAATAGATTTATATTGTTTTATATATTTTCATGTATTCGCCAAAAAAAAAAATTCCGCGGTGCAATTGTTTCGGTCGTTCTTTTGTTTCTGCCTTCGTAAGGTTTCAAGATTTAAATCTTGCTGACGTTCATAGCTTCGTCCCAAATTTACTACTGCCTGTAAAAAGCTTACAAGTTTTATGATGATCACAGCTTCTTCTCCTTGTTTGAAGCTATAAAGGAAGTGGAGGCTTTCGAGGAAAACAACGAAATAGAAAACACACAGGATCCAAGCAAACACTGCCTTGTCATCATTATCTCAGCAGCTATCAAATAATATTTATATATATATATATACAAGCTATACTTATATCTTGACACTCTATAAATTGTTTTTTTTATTATTCCATATTAATATTTGTATATAATTATAATATATAGCATAGAAAAGGCTTAGGAAATCTACTGATAAAAATAACGATCAATCTCTTTCACTCAATTATATCCCAAATCGAAGATCCTGTCTAGAACTGATAATCCCTGAAATCCGCAGGGAAAACACAAGTAATGTCATTAACCAATCCAGGGTTTACGGGTTGACGTTAGATCTCGTGGTCCAATAGGGTCTTGACTAGTTATGACCTATAACCTGTGATCAACCCTTTACGTCTAATCCGGTTTTACTTGGGATGAAACTGAATCCCGTTACGGCCGCAGTGAACCATCAATGCGATGAAATATTTATGGGAGATATAGAAGAATATATAGTTGTAAAAATCTGTCATTAACAATCAAGTGATATGAAATAAAACCATATATGTTTTATGTGTTAATAAAAGAAAACACTCGAAAATTCAATGATATATTTTCATTTAGTCTTAGACTTGTTAAATTTTATGTAAGGGTTTTTTGCTTGAAAAAAACACATCCACATCAAAATTAACACATCTATTTATTATTAATTATAGAGATATATATTTCGTTTGCTCTCTTTAATGATTAATCATTATTAGTTTTTTTATATTAAAATATAAACAACTACACATTGTTATAAATTATACAGATAAATAATTTGCTTGTTTCCTTATATGAAATATTATCACACCAAGTTATTTTTCTAAAATATCGATGCTATCGCCGTTGTTGGAAATGTTATTTATTGCTTGATGAAGATATTATCAACGGGAAAAATAAAGTAGGATAGTATATTTTTTATTTAAGAATATTAAATATTTTCCAGGGTTCATGATGCTGTGTATAGCTAAGATATTTTTTTTTTTTATATATTACCAAATTGGTGTTAATAATAAAGTGTGAAGTAATGTGTGCACATCTGAAAGCTTGCGTTTCCGCTTTCAGGAGTTCGATACTTGCGCGGGGACCACATCCAGACAACAAAAGCTTTTCCAAGTTCCTCTGAAAGGTCACGTCTCCTCGGCACCCTTGAAACCTCTCAATATTAATCATGGCGACACTTGCGATCAGACGGAAATATTGTGTTACATACGAGTCCAGCCATGTATGATTCTATTCTATAGGTTTTACTATACTTATCCTGTCCCCACAGAAGTTCGTAGAACTCATCACTCAGTATATTTACAGTGTATGTTTACACATTTAATAAATACACAGGTTGTTTTTTTTAATACAAAACATCGTGTAAAATACTATATAGCTTGTGTATATCTCATTCAGTTGTGCTAAAAACATCTACATACATAAAGTTTTATTTATCTTGTCCTCGTAGAAACTCCTGACTATGTCTATTTACATATTTAATTAGGACACAGGTTGTTTTAAAATAAAAATATACCATCTGAAATACTGAGTAAATATAAAACTTTGGGGGAAAACTTTTTTTTTCTCTGTGAACAGTAACAGAAGTGGGTTTAACATAGCAAAGGTAGAATCATGCATACTTGCTAGATAAATAGATTTTTTTTTTAACAAAATAATAAAAAATAGCTCATGAATAAATTAAAATAACACATAGTAAACACAATTAATAATATATTGTGTAATTAGTAGGAAAATCACCTGGTTTTCGTAGTGTGAATCTTACTAAGGTCCTCCACATTACTATTGTATCATTACTGGATATTTTTAAAAAGTAATCAATAAAGATTCTCTCGTACCTTTTTTATATTTTAGAAAATTTTCAGAAATATATAAGAAGTGAAGCTAGATTTACAGGTATGGCTACACACGTATGACTAGAATGATAGCTGTGATGTATTACCAGAAGGATAAGTGATACATAGTTACGTGAGACCGATTAATCTGTATTACTTGTACTTTTTCTAGACGCTCTGAGACGTAAACGATTTATATAAATAATGATAATACACAGAGGGTATTATGAATCATTTATCATTTGATCTAACGTAGATCTAAAGCTTAGGTCTTTACTTACACTTGAACTTATTTTTTTTAGTTTCATAAATGCTATTTTTACATAAAACTTGAATAACATTAAAATCAATTCGACCAAAGTATTCTTGCTTCTGATATTATTATTGAAACTAAAAAATTTACCTAACCCAATCAAAATCGTGCTAAGAAAAGAAAAACAGCATAAGTTAATTTAATATTTATTTTATTAATTGATAAAGAATAGAAAATATTTGACTTTTAATACTTTCAAAACAATAAGGGTACACATTAAACATGAAAGTTTTGTGTACATACTTGAATTTATTTTTCTTCATATTATGAAGCCGAAAAATTCATCTAACCTTTTCAAATCGTGCTGAGTAAAAACCAACAACATTAAGTAATTTTATATTTATTAATTAATCCATAAGAAGGGATTAAAATGTTTGTATTTTAATACTGTTAAACTAATTAGAATAAACAAAAAACATGGAAGTTTTGTATACTTTTTTGCATTGCCTATTTCCATAATCTCTTAAGGAAACTTCTAGTTAAGTTTGGCTTATTTCAAGTTTGCGCTCTTTTGACTGATGTTGTTACATTAAAAAGTTCTTGGGGTTTCAGTGTTTTAAGGACGTACTTAAAAGTGAGTTTCCGTGTAATTATCATGCTAAATAAATACACAAAGTTGTTGAATAAAATTCATAGATTTTGAGAGCATCAAGTTATCGTAATATTTTTTTGTAGAAAAGGAAAAAAAAGAGATGATATTTTTATTTTAAACTATTTAGTGATTCGTGAAACTTCACTCTGCTTAAATATGCTAACTTACTATGTTGGAAAAATTAGTCTAGCCATAAAATAAACATCACTAAATTTTATTTCATTTAAAATAAAGGAGTGTTTCAGTAATGAAAAATATAAATAAATATAACTAAATTTAATAAATATCCCCTTATTTGTAACAAAATTATGATGAAATATTATTGATGTGATTGGTGATAGTTTAAGTAAAAAATTATGTATTTAATGTTTTTCTTGCCAATCCAAATTACAACAAAAATATCATCTTAATAGTTATTTCTTATTGTTTGGTGAAATATATAATCGATGGTTCTGATACTTCGTGTATTTTTATTTTGTAAATTTTTACGGAGGCATTTATTTTAATTCTGTTTAATATTCGCACATTGTAAAAAAATCTCTCAAATACTGAATTTCTTTATATCAATATGGACAAAGGAACTTTGTAATGCAAATATCGACTGAGCCCAACTCTGGTGACGTCATGAGGCTCTCACGCGTATACGCGGCAAGCAGACCTAGAAGTCTAAAGCACCCTGTATAGTAATGTGAATGGAGTTCAATATGTTCGAGTCCACATTGTATGTGCACTTCAGTTACAGTGAAGAGTAGTCGAGAAATACCAGCAAGTTGCCATTATTTTTAAGTGCATCGAATACTCAGAGAACTATCATTGAGGGTTGTTCAAAATTACAACTGACTAAAAATGCCTCAGTAGATTTACTAACTAATATTAAACATAAATTAATTAACCCCACAACTTATTTAAATTGCTTTTTATTACAAAAATATTTGTTTCGAAAATCTTTTATGCGTATTTTATTAGTGAAATTGAACTTCTCTGGCTGCAACGTTTGGTGCTTACTTCGTGAGCGTGAGACTTTTTATATTAAATCAAACCCTTGTTTAAATTATAATAGAGTGTGACACAAAAAGAAAACAGCTGAACAGATCAGAAGCAATTACGAATCTACTGTTTAGGAAAACCAGAATCACGTTGCTTGAACTAAATTTGAAGCCGGGCTCGGTGGGTTAGGTTTTTTTGTTTTTTTCTGACTTAAAATAGAAAAAAATATTTAAATAAACTTTTTTTAATAAATTTTCAACCATCGGTTGTGTCCGTTTTTATTTTACGGTGACTTATGAAGAAGACCGTAAAATTTAATGAACTTCGTAAGACGGAGCTCAGTCCTTATTGCCAGGGAAGCGGTTTTTTCATGAGGCTAAGAGACATCATAAATAAATTATTTTAATTAATAATTCTCTTTATCAGATTCACCTGCTTTAATTAAATTTTAAATTGAGCATTACTTTTGAATTTTAAAACAATTATTTATCTTTATAAATATTCCACTGTTTTTTGTGGGCCGGAGAGTTTGTACTGAATAAATTAGTGCTGTTTGTATGTTTAGCCCTATATTGAAGTTAATACTTCAATTAAAAGTTTAATTGTTAATTTGTTATTTATTCTATAACATCAATTACAATTTATTTTGTATTATCTCTAATGTATACTTTATCGATTACATCAAAATATAATAAATAAAGCAGCTAAAATAAATTGATTTTAGTGTCCATTTTATTGGCTGGAAAACATACCCTTGTAAAGTTTTTAATGTAAAATTTGTGAAGTTGTATAATTAAACAAAGAATATTGGCAAACTGAAAAGTTAGTGAAGAATTTTGTTTAAATATAATGAGTATTGGAAGCAAAACTTCGTTGCTGTATTACAGTAAAACAATTTATATAAACCTCATGGATATCGACTCAACAGAGTTGTCAAGGTTTGCCACTTACTATATGGTATATAATAACACACATTGGATAAATATTAAATAACTTCGCGACTTGCGATTCCTTAAACCTTATTTTAATATATGATAAATAAAAAAAATTAAAATACCCCTATATTTTTACACAGAGGAATATATAAATAACAATATTTTCTAAAAGGGCGGTTTTAAAACTCTTTTCACGCACAACGCTATAAATGAACTCTTTTTTCTAAATAACGTATTTTCTATAAACTATTACCGCTAACCATTCATTTTATATAATTTATCTTTTATATGAAAGAAATTTTTATCTCAAAATATTTTCGTAAATATTGTTACATAAACGATTTATTTTTCTTGTGCATTGGAACATATTTTTATATAAAAAGATATTTAAATAAATTCAAAGAAATACAGAGGTGGGGTCTCGTTATTATAAAAGAAGACTTTTACAACTCCTTCAAAGGAAATATATGCAGCAGTTTCGTGTGCCTGTAAATTTTCATTTTGTGCCGGAAAGTTTACTGAGTGTAAATATACTGTTGATATAAGTTTGATTCAATGCTGGAATTGGAAATAAATTCATAATTTACCTGTTTTCGACTCAATAATTTTTACCTGTTATTTTTTTATTAAATATTATAAAACTGAAAGAATAAACCTAATCGAACCCAATGTATTTTCTAGTAAAACAAACCCGATGAGGATTTCCATTATTTTTCCTGTTTCAGTATGACAGTTTCCCAATGCATCACAGCCTTCATATGCTTCTACGTCCGGTCCAACGTTCCATTAGAAGCGATACGTTTTTGTCACAGGCACTATTCGTAGATATTGGACACTTAAGGGGGGGTCGCATTCACCCCTTCGAGGATCGACTGGGTTTATGATTCAAGCCTTACATGGTATGAGGTACATAATCCGATCCCATCTAGATAACGTCGACTTAACTTATTTAGTTATTTGATTTACGTGTGAATCTGAATTAGAAAAAATATAAACCAGTAGAGAATATATATAGATTTTATCATTTTGCAACTTATTATTTTAATTAATTTAAGTCCATCCCATAAAGACACGTTAAATTACTTAAAATTTAATACCTTCAGGCTAATTAATTTCTACTGTCTGAAAGCAACCCCGCCTGAAAAGCCCTTCAGCGTCCTCGTATGCCAGGGGGTCGGTTCTCAGACCACACACCCCGAACTACTTTACATGGACTTTGACATGGTCTTATAATGAGCTGTGACCACCCTAGAAGGTTACCAAGTGTGTACGTAGACCAACCACCGAGACAAAATGTACCCTTTTAGAAACACTACCCCTTTGCTCCAAGTGATTTTAAAAAACAGCATACACATCTTCGTAAATTGATTTTTATTTATTTTTGAACAGCAATAAAAATTAAAACAGGAACTGGTATATTTTTACATATTTCTTTGCTCGGTGGTATTTTTTTCTGAAAAGCACTTGTGTTTTATGAGACTTGAAAGGCCTTTTATTTAGAAATATAGTTTAACATTATATAAGGTGTTATTAACCGATGTAAATGAATTAACAGCAGAGTTCATTTATAAGGGTGCAATCAACCCCGTTTGAAGTCACAAGCTACATAATCAGATTTAAGTGCCAACATCTCGAGATGTGTCTATCATTACGGCGATGTCAGCGAGAGCTTTGCAAGCTAAGCTCTTTTAATTCAATTAAAGGCTTCTATCACATAATGTAACAAAGTCACTTTGAAACAGAATACGTACTAAATTATATCAGACATTAGATTGGTATTTGAAAACGATTTTTAATTATTTATTCAAAATCCCAGCACTTAACAAACAGTTAAAAATTACAGTAAACTAGATATCCAATCTAAATATGCATAAATATAAATATATAGCGATTTCTGCATATTTTATTTAAAATTAAAAGTAATAAAAAATTCTTCTTGAAGATCTGTCGGCTCTTTCATTAGCTCGGTATTATCAAAGAAGATTTTCACAAAATTAGCCTTTGATATTGCTGGGGCTGCAGTGAAGTGGCACGGACCGACTCGCGAATGCCTTCCTGGATAAGCTTCAGAATTTAGTGGGCGTTTGGGAATACAGGAACAAAGCCAGAGCGGAAATGGAAACAGACTACAAAACAGATAAACTTTGCTATTTGAAATTCATAGCGCGGCCGGAAATACAACACGCGTGTTTCTCTCGCATGAAAATCCATGCCAATGCGCTTACAGAGGCTAAGGGTATTTGTTACTTGTTTGTTCTGAGCATTATCGATAGTTTTGCTGAACATACATCATAACAAGTAATAGAATGTCACATATCACTTTAGTGGACAAATATGAATAGCCTGAGAACTAGAATATTATATCGGCGTTGTATTAAAACAATGACTCTCTCAGCCACTTGTCAATATTTCTAAGAAATTCATAATAATCAAAAGCATTATTGCAAAAAAAAGGGATGGCTGTTGATTTATATATATATTAAAGTATTACAAATTATTTAAATTATCCAAATTTTATTTTGGGTTTGTGCTACTTCTCTCCGGAGTTCAATAATCTCGATTACATATTAATTAATTATGCATAGATACTGTATACACCTGAAATAGTATCTTAGGTTTTCTGAATGGCTTAATTTCATAAATTACATGTCAGTTAATTTTTTTCTTAAACCGCAATAAATACGTGATTAATAATTTATAATAAAAACTTTTGTCAGTAGATTGAGTTGATATATTTAACGGCTATATAATACCTGCGATGGAGAGTATCATTTTATTCCGTATAAAACCGCAAAATCTACATTAAATAAATTACAATATGAGCAATTTTTTTCAACAGGTCATATCAATTTGTAAATGTATATTCAATAAATAAAAGAAAATATTCAAAAGACAATTGCGACTTTAATATAGAAATATAATAATATTAAAGATTTATTTTGTAGTAAATAATATATCGAAGGCTTTCGTGTGGAAAAAACAAAACTAATCTTGCATGTAAGCAATGTCTTTAAAAAAATACAGGTTATTTATTTACCGAGCCGGTGATATTTGCTAAGATATATCCTCTTACTGCGAAAGGTCCTGTAACACTCCAGTTGATTGATTTCTATATTA
Source organism: Atopsyche davidsoni (assembly GCA_022113835.1). NCBI lineage: Eukaryota > Metazoa > Arthropoda > Insecta > Trichoptera > Hydrobiosidae > Atopsyche > Atopsyche davidsoni. The sequence goes on from JAILWY010000007.1 coordinate 10,850,772, forward strand.
TGAATCACAAATATATGCTTTGGGACACCGATATCGAGTTACTTTGTTGGCACAGTGAAATATGAAGCACTTTGGTAGTCTATTTGCTTCGACAGATGACTCAGAAAAATGACAAGTGGTTGGATTACAGGGAGATTGGATTATATTTGATCTGCCATTCACAAATTGTTTTATTGAATTTAAATTTCCATGTCCTCTAGACTCTTCTATTTCATTACTTAGCCAAAACCATAAAAAAAGTACAAAAAAAGGGACAATAATGGTTAATTGCAAATCGGTTGCAAGTTGTTTCGCTGCGGTGTTTGATGAATAAAATAAAACATTATTTATACTTGTTTCAAAAAAATTGAAAACAATTTTTGTTCTTTATAAAATTTTAATAAAAATGATTCGTGGCATTTAATTTGTAATTTACAAGCTGTTTTAGTGAATTTTATTTCATGAATAAAGACTTGCTTCAAAATCATAGGTAAAATTTGATTTGAAATTGAGAAATGACTCTAGAGAAATGGCTTATGATTGAGAGATATGATTTTATTCAATTTGCCGTTTATAAAAAACATATTTAATTTTTTTTACAAAATTACTTACCTGATATATTTCAAAAACTAAATTTTCTTTATATTAGATAGTTGGTTTGATGTTTGGGTGAATGAATTATTCTTGTGTTTAGGATCGTTATACGCAAGTGTGTAACCGATTAATTTATAATAAAACGTAAATGGCGTTAAGGTGCGTCTACGCGTAATCGATATGCTAATATGGACACTTCGCACCTGCTGTGATAATTTCAGTCAAGACTACACACACCCACTTCTGATGTTCGTTACAATATCTCGTATCCCGCTCACGAGGAGGGAATTTGCATAAACAATAAGACAGATAGCGACGCTTAACTCTCGTGAGTGCCCTTATCTACAAACTTGGATATTTCCCTGAGAATTCGCTTGTATTGCATAATAAAGGGTACTTCAAGATACGCGGCGTCGTACGAACGGAGGCTGTGAACAAACCTTATTAATCATGAAGAAAATATATGTACATGGAAAAAAAACATGGACGTTTATTGCAGACATCAACAGATTCATAAAAAAAATTGTTTTTTTGAACGCACACCCATTAACTTCTTTATAGATAACTTTTCATGCTTTTATAGAAAAATTAACTAGCACCTGCTTGTTTATTTTTTAATTCTTTTCAGTCTCAGAAATTTTCTTTTTTTTTTAAGGTATGGTTCTGTTTGGGCAGTTGGGAAAAAAAAATTGTAAACTTTAGAGTTCTGAAAAATTCTGTAGCATCTAAAAATCTAGTTCCAAGAATCTTAAATATTACCCAAAATAATAGGGCCTTCCCACTCCCTGACACGACAAATAAATCTTCAGGCCGCACTATTTTATATCCCGACTTTATAAGCGCATCCTCAACCGAACATTTATCTTCATAAGCTTTGACATCATTTATGAATATAAACGCATTCAAATAACTACTGTTTTTAAAGAATATACATTTTTTATATTTGAGAAAACTTACTTCTTTTGTGCGCAATAGTAATAGAATACAACAATTCCGATTACTAATTAAATCACCTCAAGCATTTATATGTGTATCTTTCCTCAACGAAGGTTTTTGATCATCTCACCTATCACATCACATTATACATATTTAGGAATAAGAAGTATTGATTACTGTGAAATATCTATTAAATAGTTCAATCACAAACAGCTTCCTATCTGATTTCTTATAGAAATACACCAAAAATGTTTATATATTAGTCACTGTTTCATATGAAATAACGCATTTTGTTTCATTTATATTGATAAATATTATAAAAAGATCATTAAAAATAGGTAATTTATTATTCAATAATCTAATATAATTATTTGATTGATCATCCATTATATTTATAACAAATTGCCTTTCAATGACAGCATTGTGTTTGTAATGAAATGAATGGCTGTAGTTTCAATGCAAAATTTCTATTGAATTTACTGGCAATATGCTAGCTTTTGTGACTGAAAACAAATGTACCCTATTTCAATGAAACCTTTCAAATCAATAAATATCAGGTTGTATAAGAACCGTTTCATGATTGATAATTTACAATTTAATAAGTTTTTTTTTAAATAAATATATTTTTTATCCGTGATTTCATTTTGCCTAAACATCTTCGGCTGCTTGAAATCGAATAAAAATTTGGTATGTGATAGTTATAAGGAATATGATGCATACATATTTTTTGATAAAATTTCAGTGGACCTTTGTAACATTGTTAATTATTTAAGGTTGCGCTTGTTTATCACATTAAAACTCACTGACCGATAAAGAAAAATTCAAAAACATTTTTTTCAGTTTTCACAAAATTAATGTAATGAAATTTGAAAAATATATAAAGTATATGGTTCAGAAAAGAATATCGATCCGCCTTGGTCAGCTGCTCGTTTTATCTACCCTACACCCTTTTTGGCCCATCCGGACACCCTTAGGGCCAATAAGGCTTCTTGGGGAAAGTAGAGCTTCATTTCTTGAAGGATTTTTTTAACTATCGAGCTTTATGTGCTCTTTTATTTCTTCTTTTTTGCCTTTCTGAAGCTCGAACCACAGCAACTACTGAAATAAAGTCCACGAACAACAGTACTAAATGTTGCAATATAATGAATTAACATTTTCATTTCACTTTTTTTTCGATAAGTTTACGAAAAAAAAATATTCGATGTCTCATATAGAGATTTTGCTATCATCAATATAAACTATTCGATTCAATTAATTGATTTACTTAATTTGAGTAGGTTTTTCAATATTATGAAAAATGTATAATAAAATATTTATAATTATACTTCTACACGTTTTTACAAATGCTATGGGAATAAAAACTATTATGGAAATTTAATCATTTAAAGTATTCATGAAGTATCATAAGTGGCATATATTTTTATAAAACCTTAAATATTAAATGGTGTTAAACTAAACAACGGAAAATCGTCACTAAAATTTCGTGAAACAAACAATATTACCATGAATAATGAAAAACGATAAATCAATCAATTTTCCCCATATAAGGTTTTGTAAAATGACCATCCTCTTAATGATTACGGACAGTAAGTAATTACGTCATTTATAAATTTCAACTTGCACACGTATTAATATGTTTATTTAGATAAGTCATGATATTATCCAGAATTCCGATAAAGTAATTACAATTTATAATAAATATTATGGTAACCTTGTTTATGTGATATTTAACATATTTTCATTTTAAAACATAATTTTTTTTATTTATTTAATACGTTTACACAATTGAGAGAGAGATTTTCTATATCATTTTAATCACTTTGTGCAAAAATGGCTGAAATAAACTGTACTTGTTTAAAATAGTATAATTTTGATTTAATAATCGAGTTATGAAATGAAGTTACTATGTTGTTTTATTTTGAAGTTATATATCTCGAAGTGTTGATTTGTTAAATAACTTGCTGAAAGCAAGAACCTCTGAGGCCTCATTTGACAAGAACTTGCAAATTTAATAAAAGTTTCTGAACAAATAGAACGGCGTGAAACTATACTTGTCACCCTCAGCTAAAAGTTGGACAGAAAGTTACTCAGCTTCTGCTTTATAGAATAACATAGGCCCTCTTTCCACTATTTATGAGAATACAATAAACATTAACACCGATCGCAGGCTTTGGGGGATGTTGTTATAATCATAATTAAGATTTTGGGTCACAAGAAGGTAACAAAAATAAGTTCCCTAGTGGTTTACCACGTTTCTCTTTAATGTTTCGTCTTTGTTGCTAATAAACCATTGAAATAAACTTGAGATAGTATAAAGCAGAGGTGGCCACCAAGCGACCCGCCTTGAACATTTTTTTCGGCTCACGAGATTCATCACACTTTTACAAAATATATTTATTTTATAAAAAAAAATTAAAATTCCTGAAATTTGTGAAATTCCTAAGATTCCAGAAATTCCTAAAATTTTTTAAAATTCCTAAAATTCCAGTAATTTTTGAAATTCGAGAAATTCCTGAAATTTCTGAAATTCCTAAAATTCCTAAAATTCTAGAAATTCCATAAATTTAAAAAAAATTTAAATTCCTAAAATTTTTGAAATTTTTAGAAATCCAGACATTTCTAGAATTCCTGAAATTAATAGTTATATATGGACATTAATTAATTCATTACGTTTCAATTTATCACTCAAAAAAAATGTCTATAATTAAATTTAATTTTGGGATGTGGCTCGCGGAGTTATAATGCATTTCCAAAGTGGCTCGCAAAATCATTTGGATTGGCCACCCCTGCTCTAAAGCATAATATTTAAATATAAAGTCGTTATGGAGATATTTCAACAGTGGATTATTGCAGAAAAGTAATACGGTACCATTATTTTGTAGTGTAATTAATTGAACAAAATTTACAGTACAATTTATTCTTGCCACAACAGTCAAACTGATAAATTATTGGCGTGTCTTTTGTACTCGAGAAATTGTAACCTTTGACACATATTTTGTACACAAAATAGATAAAACAAGATAATAGCATTTATTTCTAAGAATATTACTGCTCAATATCTTCTGTAGACCCCAAATAATAGTTCAATCGAGATTAGGTTGATTAACAGTAATAACTTCTATCCAAAATACGGTCTTCAGAAATCTAGTCTCCCAGTGTATTCATTGTTGCTTTATCATTGTATTTGGACAAACTTATATCTATCAACTGAAGATAATTAATCTTTGTTCTGAAGTTAAGTTTTATTTAAAAATGAGATACTTTGAATTTTACTGTTTATTTGTATAGCAGATAACAATCATTCATTATTTATAGATGAGCATTATTACTTATATGCCAGACTAACAACGAAATTATAAGGCAATGAAAAAGTTTCACTTCAATTGCATCGTATTTTTTTTACCTACTAAATTAAATCACAGATTGAATATTTCTTCCAGAAGTAAAGTGATTTACTATAATATATCATTTAACTATTTTTTTTAAATAAAATATGTAAGTCCGCGTATAGAGGGGAAGAGAGGGTCGGAAATATATCATTTTTTTGCGGGGGTGATTGTTAAACTATACAGGGAGGGTGGGATTTGTTCACTGGGCGTGTTTGATGTGATTATTATGCCAGCCTTGAAAGAAGCATGTTTTCTATTATGCAATAATGGATTTTATTTTTACAGCGTTGGTAACCTCTCGCATAAAATAGTTTTAGAGTCGCTGTTTATGGTACGGATAAAATGGACGGACGGGCAGTAAAATTATATATCTAGGCGACAGTGGCTCCTGACATGTGGTCCGTGGTATCTTTATGGGAATCGATAAGTTATTTAAATTTTTTGTTTTGTATATCCGCCCAAATTTTTTTGGGAAAAACTATTTCAAGTTAGGGAGAATTTATCTTTCTTTAGAAATTTAAGACATGAACGAGGAATGTTACATATTATATAAGAAATATAATAACCTATATTTTAGTTACATTGTGGTCTTTAATTATTCATTCACTTGTATGGAATATAAATTTCAATATCAACCTATTTATTACAAAGAGGGTTAAATGATCCGTATTAATTTGTGCAACCTCCGTTTTGGGGTGTTTTTAACTACGGAAGACGTAATCTTTTATAACACTACGTTTATGGATTTCCGTAAATGTTAAACTACTTTCCATTACATTGTTTCTTCATCTTACTCAACCTTACAACGTTTCATTTAATTTATTTATTTAAAAATATTATTTAAGGTTCATAGTGATGTACCATTTAGTTCAATGTAATAAAGAAAAACATATTGGTACATTTATTAAAATAATACAAATACGTACAGTGAGTTTGTATATTTAAAAAAATCAAATAAATACTTTTTTTATTTCACCTGTAGATTTTATTGGTACCTGAAAATTGAAAGCAATGTCTGAAAAAAGCCAACACTTTTAAAAAATTGTGCATAATTTTTTTATGATAAATTTTACGTTGACACGGTGAATTGAGGCTAGTTAATTGTGCGCGATGAATCCATGACTTCCCTTAGGCTTAGGTCTGTGGGTTATGCCAAATTTGACTTTAATAACGAGAATCAAATATAATGGTTGCCAGAGGCGATAACATCCTTGGGTATATCCCATTTAATTGTATTTAATCATGAGTATTACTGATATAAGATTTTCCAAATACCTATTTACGACATAAACATACCTTATTATACAAATACACCTGTAAAGCCTTATAGGCAATAAAACCTATCATTTAGTATTTTATTAAAATATTTTTATACAGTCTTGGATAAGACAATATTATTTGTGTTTCTTCACGTTCCTATTTTCAGAGAATGTTGGTGATTATCGCACAGAAACATATTTATACTAACGCTAATTCAAAAAAGATGTTTTAAGGTTTTTGGGACCTTTGTTTTTTGAAATGGGGTGTTTTTATTCATGAAGATTTCCATGTTCCGGTATCGATACTGGGAATATGCTTCTTACCAAATCGTCGGAATTCTCAAAAAAAAAAACAAAAAACACAACAGAACACAGCTGTTTTAATATCACACATATTGATTTAAGGATAAACCATGAGATAAAACGGCGGTCCCGAGCTGCTATTTTGCGGCTATTTGAGTCCAAAGCGGAAATGGGGTATCTATCGGCGCATCCGGGCCGGATATCTGCGCCAGCTGGTCCCCCCTTACCTCCCTTTGACCATCCGGCCTGTACATCAATAATCTCCAGGACGAACTAAAAATTAACCCCAATGTGGGTTTATCGTATTGATCGAGGAATATGTTTTAACCCCTGTTAAACAAACAAAAAAAACTATTACTATTCATCAGTGATCTTGAAACTTTTTTTGAACAGATGAAACTTTGTTGTGGCAATACTTGTACCTTATAAATTCTGTATTCTGACAGTGAGTAAATTTTCCTATAATTTAGAAAAATTCTTGTTTAATTTCATTCAAAGTCCTGGTGAAAAATATTGAATTGTTTAAACCATTAATAATGAAAACTCGAAAAGTTCTAATAAGAGCATGACAGAAGTTTATTGTAACTAAATAGTAATAAAACTTAACTTTATATATATTTGTTATAAACACAAATAAATGCAGAAGAGAAGAAAAACGGTCAATATTTTAGCATAATTATTTTTGGGTAAAGAGCGATCCGTCAAATTGTGTAAATAAAAAAAAGCACTTGTAAATCAGATCGACATCTTAAACTGATGATTTTCCAGTGATACGATTTTTTTATCCTGAGTACTAAATAAGTCCGAACATACCCGGCAAATGAAATTACTTCTCATGATCCCAATCCACCGAATACAAGTCGAATGCTCGAGAACTAAATTGGAAACATGCGAGCTGGCGTGTTCGGCAAAACTCATCACAGATATTCGTATTTTTTTTATTCACACATTCGGGTGATGTTGCGAGAAGTAACCTAATATAACCGAATATTCTGGAAATTCTCAATAACACCGGGATGATGCAAAAGGGCGTTATGTCTTTGAATCATTATTTTTCTCAGAAGTTTATAGTGTATATATAATAATATATCGGCTTCAAAGGTGTGTGTCGTCAGTACGCGTCAAACCCGACAGCGTCGTTGACGGAAAAGGCCCAGTTTTACTGGCATATAAGAGTTTCCAGGCGCTGTCATAAGTCAAACTAAATATTACTAAGTGTTGCTACATGAATTTTTTTTTCTGTTTGTAAACCAAAGTCTGTCACGGGTGTTGTTTCTGTGTAAAAATTTCATTTTATAAATTAAAAACGTACAAATTTTTTTTTTTATCTCGTTTCAGGAGTCGTCAGGATGAGCTGGCGCAAGGGTTCCACGGCGAGTATAGAGACCAGCGGGGGTAGCAACGGCTCCAGGACCGGGCCAGGGGTCACCAAGGAGTACCCATTCGCTCTAGCCTTACGCATAAGGGTCGTGCAGGTATCGCCAACCTACTAAAAGCGTCAAATTTGTTTATACATCCATCCAAATCAGTACATTTTTGTAAATTTTAAATGTAAATAAAAAACAAATAAGTGTGTTGCCAAATATTTAAATTTCATATTTTAATATAAAATAAGTCCGCGGGTTTCATATTTAAGCAAATTCAAGAGGGAAATGTGACCATCTGTAATTCTGGAAATTCGGGAACCGGAAGCTTAATTGTAAAGGCAAAATGACGGAAGGTCACAGCTGTTTACGATGCCATCGTATAATATTACTCGTACCAAGTAAAGAGTAAACAAAATTCTTGAATTGGGTAGCTTTCGTGTGTACTTAGTATTATTTAATGTTTCACGAAATAGTTTTATAAATTTAATCAACATCATACACAGGGAAAGTTTTTTACATTTTTTCATACAAGAAAACTTGAATTTAGTTTTTTCGAACAGCTGTTTTACTAAAAACCAAAGTGTTGAAACATCGCTTGAACGATAGAAACATGTAAATTTGCTCTGACCTCAAAAACATATGACCAACCGGATAACAGATTTTTTGGATTCTTTCATAGACCGAGCACTGGTAACAGCATTTGCAACCCTTTAAGGGTCTGTTTACACGGCACGAGGTACTCAACTGAAAGATTAAATGCTGGAATAAATTGCTTGTTTTGCAGATCGTGTGTGGAATAGCAGCAGTCGTGATGGGCAGTGTAGCAGCAATAGAAGAAAGGGAGCAAGTCAACCTCAGCCTGGGGCTGCCAGCAGGGGCCGTCACCGTTCTAGCAGCAGGTACTGACACCTTTGCTATCTACTTTAATTGTTTCTTTCAAGGTAATAAGTAATTTTCAAAAAATATTAATTATAGTAATAATTATTTTTGGCTATCTCCAATTTTCACTGAAGCTAAAAAATCGAAGATACTCTAATTATTCACATAGATCTGTAGAGAGCGCGTTCCAACGTCTGATATATTTCTTGATTTTTTTCAAATTAATAAAATATTTTATACAAAATCACTAATTAAAGTATACGAAGGTATTCATTATGGCGTTTTGATTTTTGATTTAATTATTAATTCTCAGAAAATTTTATTTATACTTCAAAAAGACAGTACTAGAAAAACACATTGTTTTTTAAATACAGGTGAAAATAGCGATTTAAATAAATCTAGATTGGATAAATTAATATTATTTTGCAGGTGACCCATCAAACTTCACAACACTTAATCTAAGTTTATGCATGAGTTGACATAATTATTCTGTTGAACACAACTTAAAGAGTAAAATCCTAAACTTTCATCAAAATCAACTCTCAACGACTTATAAAATAAAATAAATTAAATATATTCATCAAAAATAATTATGGTATGGAGAATTTTTCTAATAACTGAAAATGTAAAACGATTACCTAAAACATATAATTTACATAGTGTTAAGTTAAATTTTCCGGACAGTCGTCCGTTTTTGTTGATTCATACAAGAATAAAATATATTAAAAATTCATATTTATCTTTTGAAATTTTCAAACCCAAATATGTAGTCGGTTTCAAAGGCAACTAAAATGGAAAAAAAAACTACGACGACTAATGATTTCATTATATTGTCAAATATTTTCTTAAATTATTCTTAAGTACTTTTCACTACAGTCACAGAATTGAATAAAAAATATATTTGGGATAAAATAATTATTTTATCGTCGGGTTGCAAAAATACGTTGGATACAGTTTTCTATAGATCGAATCAATAAAAGCAACTTATTTTCTAAAAATACTCACCATATATGTTTTTCTTTGCCTCTAAGATTGGATATATTGACAGCTGATGTTCGAAACAGCCTTCCTGGACTGGTTTTACCGGGAATTACTTTTAGAAAACGATATAAAACTAACAATAAAGTCACATTTTTTTCTTTTATTTATAGTGTCACTGTGATTTTGAACGACTTTATCTAACCTTATTTCTTAATAGAAATAAAGTAAAGCTTTGTTTTTCTAGAGTAATAGAATATACATAAGAAGTAACATAGATTATACCAGTCATCGTGAATATTATAAATTAAATATTCTTATTTCCTGTATTCAATCCTCACACTCCATTCGATCCTAATACAACTGTACTAGTAAAATTAAATCCACAGTGAAATCTGAATAGTGGTAGGGATTGAAACAAGTTTTTTTCAAAAAAAAATACAGGGATGTATTAAACATGACTCGTATATCATTCGAAACAGGACGCGATATGAAAGTATACAAACTGGAACAGTTCTGTCACATGACAATACTATTGCTTCTCAGAGCTATAGGCTGCTTATTTATTATATAGGAATTAAAATTAAATGCACGAAATTGCGCTTATTTTATAACTTAAAAATAAAGATGTTTCAGTTTCTGAAAGACAACCAAGCGGAAAAAATTGGCTTGCTTTGTGTTTGTTTCAAAATAATCTTTGAGATATAGTGTTAAAAAATTTCACCCTGCCTAGGTTGCCTGTATTGCATAGACGATAAACAGTCGGCATAAGGGTTGAAGTACATTGATTCTGAATGGTGCAGGATACGAAGGACCTCCATGCTTTATTTAGAATGACGCTGAGTGAGAATTTTCTTTGAGGAGGCCAAGACATGCCAAGGGTTGCAGAACTAAGGGTGGATTTAACTCAGTTTTGTTATTTATAATTCAACTTGGGTTTGTCGGTCTACTCTGAAATAACTGTCAAAATCAAACAACCTATATATGTTGTATCCAAAAGCATTTGGTAGTTTAGTCGGTCTAGCTAAATCTAACCAGCGATATACTCTTAGAAACATCGATTCCTGTTTCATATCTTCCAAATAAAAATATAGAATATTATTCACATGACGCTGTCAGATTTATGGTTTTCTTTTGGGTACTTGATTCATAGCTGGAAAACATATTACTTATTCGTATATTGATCGAGGTTTTTTATCTGAAAAAGTTTTCTTAAATACCATATCGCAACTTAGTATTAATATATTTATACACAACTAATATAATTGCTAGTACAGTATGGCACTATGAAATTTTAATAGTTTTATTAATGCTATAGATAAACATAAATTGAAAAGTAACTAAAAAGCTGCTTAAAAATTCCCTTACATCAACTGATTTTTTTTTATCCATTACTCTTTTGTATAATTTCATCATAATTTTTCGCAATAAAGACATCATCAAACCCATGTATATAAAACATAAAAATTGATAAAACCTTTATACGTCAGAAGTGTTTTCACGTGTAAGTGAAGACTTAAAAAACTTATTCTAAACTAACCAAAATATTTCTTCGCTTTTATTATACAATCAAAATAAAATCCGTCATAAATAAAATATGAAGAATAGGATGTGTAGAGCTGTCCTCGCGTGAATGCTATGGGAATACTAAAGCTTACAGATGAATCCATACAAACGCATTTCCGTTCAGAGAGCCAGAAAAAATCGCTCTTTCAGGAATTATCGGCTCGCAAAATCTGCCGCGTCCCAATAAACCTTCACTAACAGCCTCTGAAGGAACAAGGAAAAGCTTCTCGGAGCTTTCAGGCTTTCCTGCTGGGAATGAGACGATTCATATAAAAAGTCAAGCTGCAATATTAGCGATAAGTGATATATGTACTTGAAAAAGTTCTCAATACTGAAAAAGACATCTTATAACTTTTATGTGTAATATTTACAATTTATAGCATTGTTCTTACTTACGTTTGATATTTAAAGAATATAAAAGTTATCGATTGCATAATTTCCAATGACTGTCGATGTTGCGATTAAGTCCAGGCCATTAATTATTTTAAATTTTAAGAATTTGTAGAATTTCAAAGACTTCATCATGAATATCAAGTATTTCAAGAATTTCGAAAATTTCAGATATTTTAAGAATTTCAGGAGTTTGAAATATTTCAAACGTTTCAAATATTAGCCCAGCTATGTCTAGACTAGTCCAGGCTAATCCTGCCTAGGCCAGGCTAGTCCAGTTTAGACCTGGCTAGAAACGGGTAGTCCAGGCTAGTCAAGGCAAGATCATTCTAGTCCACCCAAGTCTAGGCTAGTCCAGCGTAGTCCGGGGCAGTCCAGACTAGTCTAGTTCATCAATAGCGGTTGTTGCGCTGTTGCCTTCGGGTCGCCTAGACACGGGCACGGGCATGATTGTGGTGTTTGGTGTTGCAGCGTGGAGCGTGCACAGGAGCGTGCACCGCAGCGCGGGGGGCAGGCGCGGGGGCGAGTGGTGCGCGCGCGTGCTCTGGGGCGCCGCGTGCTCCCTCAACTGCGCGCTGCTCGTGCTCGCCGTGCGCACCATCGCGCGCCGCCACACCCACGGAGAAGAGTACGGCCTCTCCCCATCTCCCCTCCTCCCACCTCCCCTCCTCCCACCTCCCCTCCTCCCCACCTCCCCTCCTCCCCACCACCCCTCTTCCCCTCCTCCTCTCCTCCCCTAAATATACGCGGTTTCTGCTTCGATGCCGTGAGGTCTCTCTCGAGAGGCGCGGGGAAGCCACTTATATAGGGTCCCGACGCCTCCGTGAATAACGTAAAAAATAAGGGGCACCTCCAGAAGAGGCATGACGAAAGATTTTCAAATCCTCTTCCATAATGGGGGTACACGTTTACTATTTACGAAAAAAACTTTATTTCGGTAAAAAAACTAGAGTTTAACGAAGTTTAAAGCCATTTTTATAATATTTTTTCAAAAGTGCGCGAAAACGCTCGCAGGTGTCATCGCGTCCGCTCTGACGTCACGCCTCCTATCAACTATCATTGTCAACTGGCGTGCCATTGTGTTTGCATTGAAGACCATAGACCAATTTGAATACCATAGAGTTGTTTACAGGGGTATGACGTCATGCGCTGTGACTGGTGTTTCAGTCAAAATGGCCGATTGCAGTATTTTAAGCTTTTAATTTGTTGAAAATCTTATTAATCTTAGATTTTTAAATAAAACTAAATCAGTTTTTTAAATCCTTTTAATATGTATTTTCCCTTAAAATAATTATTTCTTTGATTCTTTGATACTGTCGTCACGCCTATTATTCATAAGGTGTGATTGACACAATCCAGATGACTGTATGACACTCGGTCCGATGTAGGTACTAACCCCTACACTAGTAACGTCATCTCTTTAAAACCTAATTGTATACCTAATAGCTCGGTGCATGTGCACGAGCTATATGAACCACGGTTCCTGCGCGATGTCCGAGAATCCGAGGTAACTAGTGTGAAGAAGTATCCAAGTCGGCGTGTGTCTCTGTGCAGCTTCACCAGCAACACGTCGCTGGGCGTGGCCGGGGTGCAAGGGGTCCTGGCGGGCGGCACGCTGGCGGCGGCGGCGGCGGGCGCGCGTCTGCGCTGTGTGCACGGCCCCGCGCCCTCCGCGCCCCCCGCACACGGCGCGCGCTGCCCTCGCTCCACCTCGCACACCGCCGTCAGCATGGTACGACCCCACCCCTCATCCCCCACCCCCTGGGGATACTCTCCAGCTCTCCGCTGGGCACTCAATGCCCAGCTCCACAGAGAAAACCAACACCAAAACGATCCAAGAGGTTATCATCGACCTCGCACACTCCTTCCAAATCTCTACCCACTTAGTTCCAAACCCCTCAATCAACACACTCTTCGATTACAACCTCGAGGACTGCCTCTACAAAAAAAGGCCAAAAGTCACCCCCCCCCCCCCCACCACAAACCCCCACCGACACCCACACAACCCCAAACATAGCCCCACGGTGACACAAGTCACCCAGTGATTTTGAAGGCGTTGAAGTAAAACATCTTCCTGTTCCGCCAATAAAGCCAAATACAATAGAATCATAACGAATCAACAGCATATCACGAATAAACAAAAAAAATTGAGAGGGTGTCCGTTAAATCTTAAAGTCCGTTGTATAAAAATGGGTTTAAAATAAATCAAAAAAACTTTTTTTTGAAAATGCACTTGTCGTGAAGTAGTGACCTGTTTGATATCGACGCGCTTGCTTTCGGTAATCCTAATAAAAAGGATTCAAAGTCTGTTTGCACTTTTGAAGTTAGCTGATTTTTTTATAATTAACTCTCGAAAATTACGAAAAAAAATTATTTTTTTACATTTTCGCATAAAAACTTCTTTTTTTTTTACATTTGACCGGATTTTTTGTCCGTCATATCAGAAATCCATTAAACAGGGGTCCGTTATATCGAGGCTTTACTGTTTTTAAATTTACAATAGTTCTTAGGTGTAAGGTTATGGTATATGGTTATGGTGCGCGCAGGTTGTAGGGTTTGCAATGTGTGACTTAGGTAATAGCGTACATGAATTTCTTACATTATTGTGCTAGCCAAGGAAATAAGTGATAAAACCCTTTATTTGGATGAATTTATGTACATTACATAAATAACTACAAACTTGATAACAAAGATAGAGATTTTATTTTGAATATACCAATTTAAGTATACCTATTCGTAGGTTTTGGCAGCCGTTGTTATAAGTCGATTCGGTTTCTTGGATGCTGCGCTGCTTAAATTTTTCATTTCTCAAACGTGATATGAAATGAAAACCTCAAGCAGCACAACACCCAAGAAACTGAATCGACAGACTTTTTTTACCGTTGAGTGTTTGTGGTTTGTTTAGGTCCCGTTGACATCAACGTATGGCTGTCCTCCGTCCGTAGTCGATGTGAATGGCAAAGGCGATATCAACTCCGATAATGAAATGATGGAAATTAATTTAGTGGACAATGTTTCAAATATAAATGACATTGAACTGTCCAAGGAGTCCACGAGGAGCCCGGCGATCTGTCTACCCCCCAAGCGAGTCCCCAACAACAACTTCATTTACCTCAACAGGCAACCCCTGGAGAACGACCTGTCGTTGACCGACCCCAAAACTATAGAAATAAGTATAGATCCACCGAAAGTTGACGACAATGTTATCAATAATGACCGAGTCACCCCTGGGGCTGACGAGGATAAGGAAGGCGGCCAGGGAAGCGACAGTGAAACGTGCGAGAGACTGGATAAGAACCTGATATGAACTGGATAAGCTATCAAAATACGAACATACAAACTCACTGGATACAATCTGGAGATATCTAAAAAGAGGAAGAGAGTGCCAAATATAGATTTGAAATTAATCGACTTTTGGATATATAATATGCTATAGCGAAATCAATGTGGGAAATGATTTTTGAAAATAAATTGTGCACATTCACATAAATCTATATACACAAACACACACACAAATATATATATATATATTTAAATACCTTATAAAAATTATAGCATTTTTTGCAGACTGTTTTTTGCCAAAATATCGTATCGTATTAAAATGTGCTGAAGTAAATGTATCTTATTAAACAGAAAAAAATATCTGTTATTCATTTAATTCGGTTATGTTTTGTAATAACATGTAAAATATGTGTTAGAATCTACAAAATCGCTCAGTCAGAATTAAAAAAAATTTAGAAGAAAAAAAAATTGCCGATACCATTCAATGTTTGTGTTGTTTCCGTTCCTAAACCGGAAGATTCTAAAGTCGTCAAGTTGTTGTTTTGAGCGTTTGAGTAATTGATTAAAAAATAACCAAATGGCGTTTAAATTAAAATTTAATTTAATTGGCCACCTACTTTACTGAGCTGCTATCGTGAATGCGCTGGACCTGCACGTATTATTTCCCTGTAAAGATTTTATAAATGTATTTTTGCGCAATTGTATAATATATTCACGAAAAAATTACACAAATAAATTACTAAAAGGTAACCATCATATTCTATGTTTTAGTAAATTATTAATTAAGGTAAATTTTGTATGTTTTATATTATTTTATGAAAAATAAATTAAAACGTTTATATCTAACTATTATTTTGCATTTAACTCTTATAACTTGTAACTGAGTATACTCAGTATTTTAAAACTTGAAGTATCACTTTATTTCAAAGAATATATTTTTTTGTTCTAGATTCTCTGAAAATTAAATCCATTAAATCCATTAACGGAAAACATCCAAGCTTAGGTAATTTAAATAAAGTTAGCAATACCCATGGAAGATGGAAAAAGTTAAATAGGCGCTGTGAAACGATGAAAAAATATTAATAAGGTATTAGGGTCTGTGTTATTTTCTTTAAGTTTTCATTCATACAAAAAGTTCTAAAAAGAAATAATTATGTCTAATTAATATTTGAAAATGTTTTTAACACTCAAGGGATACTGTGAGTTTTATATCATTGTACGTATACCTAGGCTTGAAAATACTTCATGCTTTCTCTTTGATAACGCCCAAGTGCTGAAATAATAATTTTATTGGGCTTTGATTACAAATTCGCTACATTTATTGCAAAAGGCTGAGTTTCATAAGCATAGTGTGTAATTTATTTGACAAATTTTAAATTTAAATCTAAATAATTGTTAAAGAATTTTTTATCCGTGTTACATAATAATGAATGTTCAATTTAATTAGACTTTCAGAAAGTGGTCGTTAATCTTAAACATATTCAAATCGTTGAGACTTTACTCGGAATTAAATATTTCAAAACACAACATGGATATTAACGATATAACGACAACGGTGCCATGACATTGGAGCTCATGGTTCAAGTCACTGTGGACTAAGAAAAATATTTTTATTTTACTATAAAATTTTGCAATACCTTGTAAACCAGCGGTCAACTCATTCGCTATGGTGCTTATTTCCATTTTTGGCTTTTGTGATATTACGCATTTTTGGCAATTACTGGCCAATACTATTCATTTATATTGAATCATTTCACTTCTCTGAATGCTCTTGCCTTGCCTAACCTATATTCGTGACACCTTTTAGTAATTAATGATTCAATCTGCCACTTTCCCAGAGTTAAAGGCTCCCTGAGGAAATCATCTGGTGAAGCTAACCGTGGAATCTAATTAGTCCATTGAACTGAAAATTTATTAATTAATCAAAGGTACCTTCGTAATGATATGAGGGTGTGTGAACCATTCAAATATATCTTATATATATATATATATATATATATATATATATATATAAAATGATGTGTGTGTGGAGGCCAGGACCCAGGACATAGCTCTAAGGATGATGGGAGGGTATTCTTGTATACTGTGAACTCATTAAAACTAAAACTACAAACATCTTTTACAAAAAATATTTATTACATGAAAATAAACAAGACATCATTCAAATGTTCAATCTGTATATAATAACTAATAATTCTAGTGATACAAAGCAAACAAATTCATTAAAATAAGGCACACCATTGATATGTCATATAGGTTGGATAAGGTTGTAGTTTATAACTCTGATTTATTTAACAATCCTCTCAGCGAGGGATTTTTCTCAAAGGGTTTCTCTTTGAAAATCATGAGACAAAAATCCTTTGCTACAAGTGAGTACGAACCTGGCCATTAAACAGACAATCTGAATTTTACTCAAAACAAAGACTTTTACAAGTTTTACAACGAACACTTGCACAACATCACCATTCAAAATAAACTTATTAATGAGATTTGGAATATCAGCATCATCGCCCGCCATACTGCTGAACTTCTCTAGTAAGAATTGAAAGAGCTTGAATAGTAAGTCAGTATCGTGTACATGCAAAGCTCTGAGTATCTCTAAAGTATAATAGGACAAACTTTCAAACAGCTCGTTCAGTATCTTTGAAAATGACTGACGCAATGGCTCTGAAAACAAACTGAGCTGATCAGCAATAAACTTTTGCAAGTCTTCATCATACCCATCATGTCATTTTATTCAGATTTGTTTTGCGGGGCGCAAATCATTTCACAAATTTCAAATCTCTCGGTCAAAATACGCGTACGTTGTCGTTAGCTTGGGGTCAGGTAGTCCTTCGCAGAACGGAGGCCATGTCAAGTGTGCCAGCCAACACATGGTCGACATTCTTTCAAGGATGTAGGGGTCGCAGGTAGAAAGTCAGACGTGGAGGGTCGCTTGGTGATCTTCGAGAGCGTTCGACGTGCAAAAATGGGCATTCAATCGTCATCGGCGGAGTAGACGGGTCCTTCTGGGTTCAGCAGCGCAAGGGCGAGCAGTCACATCCCGGATGAACGCGTCTCTTTTAAATACCAAATAATTAGATATTATTTTGAACCTTTAATTTAATGTAGATTCTGTGGTGAAGGAATGCTGCTGAGCTAGGAGCTGAATTGTCGAAGCAGATAGATGAGTTTCAATTTATTTTATACGCTTATTTTTATGAACGCGACTATTATTATTTGGGTCCGGCGGGTGTGTTATAATATTGTGTGTTTCTAACTCCAGCTTTGTTATTCTTTAATGTTGTAGTGTTAAGTAAGGTTTAAGGTTAATTTTAATTTTATTGGGTTCATCCGCGGCGACTTAATCCAGGATAGATTTATATATTTAAAGTTATTATTATTTAATTTTAGGGTCTTATAATTAGCGTCTAAGTTAGATCGTATTGGGTATTTTTATATTTTATTTGAGTTTATGTTATTTTTAAATATTTAGGGTGTAATCTTCTTCCAGCAAATCTCTTTAGGTGGCATGATCCACATCCCTGTAAGGTCTTATCTCACTAGGCGTTGGGTAATATAAAAAAAAATCGGGAATTTATATTTTTATATGGGGTCAGAACGAGAAATCTTAAAACCTTTTATTAAATTATTTGTAAGTCGCATTATAAATGCGCTTAATCAACGCGGGTTGTGGTGAGGGAGAGATGCTTGCATCAACATATACAAATCCAAATATGTACTCATAGGCGGTATTTTACCAAGGGCGAACCCGCTGCAGTTCCAGAGTGACCTCATCGATAAAATTATCGGCGTCCCACAAAAAATCAAAAATATAATCATCTCGCGGTACCTACCCGTGACGCCACACACTACATTTGCGGAGGCTCGACCTTCTGCAACCTGCTAAGATTAATAAGTACTTAAATAGTACTTCAATGAGAAACTTGGCTGTATCAACAAAAATTTATATCAAACGTTCCTGTATTCTACGGATTTCGACCTCTATCTCTCGATCAGACCTGCTCGAATAGAAACATTACCATTTTCGTATTATAGCTCTCAGAGAAAATTAATGCTGTTATCTAAAATTTCATCAGTTCGCGAAATCAACAACAAAAAAATATTAACGTGCGGAGCGCCGGGGCTGACAGATGTTGATCTGATCTGTCTTGGAGTTGTTAAATTACAAATGATTTCAGGATCGATCATTTCATTCACTCAGGAGTGGAAAAGGAAATTCTGGTGATTTTCTTAGGAGATCAGTACACAAATAAAAAATATATTTGCACGGGTCTGATTTGATAGATTTACTCATATTAATTTAAATCCACAGCGTGCAGTTTGGAGTCATTTTAATTAGAAGTTTGCAGTTGTAACCCTCAAAGCATGGTATTAATTTCGTAAGGTAGGCCGTATTTCTCAATATAGTTTTTAAGTAGTTAAGAAATTAAAATTTATGACGTTCTCTTTTAATTTAGTAAATCACATTATATTTAAATTTGGGCTTAGGTATGGGGGTGGAATCACCACAAAGTTAATTCGAACCTGGCCATTGAACAGACAATCTGAATTTTACTCAAAACAAAGACCTTTACAAATTTTACAACGAACTTCTTAGGGTTTTATTGGTTCATATGTCTACAATTCAAGTAAACTCTCTTCGTAGCTCAAGAATCTTCACTTGCACAACATCACCATTCAAAATAAACTTTTTAATGACATTTGGAATATCAGCATCATCACCCGCCATACTGATGAACTTCTCTAGTAAGAATTGAAAGAGCTTGAATAGTAAGTCAGTATCGTGTACATGCAAAGCTCTGAGTCTCTCTAAAGTATAATAGGACAAACTTTCAAACAGCTCGTTCAGTATCTTTGAAAAAGACTGCCGCAATGGCTCTGAAAACAAACTGAGCTGATAACCAATAAACTCTTGCAAGTCTTCATCATACCCAACCACCGAAAATATATTTTCAAATCACCGACAGTAACTTAACTGAAAACCGAGATGATGGAGCCCACAGTCGGGATCACAGAGTCCCTGCCTAGATTGGTAATAATTATTAATTGGATTAATGATTTGAAATAACCTATTATAATTTCTTCAGGTTGGGTTTATTTTAACATTCATGCATGATTAGTTTCAACCAAAAGACTTGGTCATCATCAGATGAAGAACAAAACTGTTCTCAGTTGTGTTCTGAGAATTACAAGAGAATTATTTATTTGTTATTTAAAATGGAATGAAACCTAACATTCTTTGAACAATATAAAATATTACCTGATCGTGAGTTGCTCTATCAATCAATGAAGCAGTGGACATGGTCACTCCGAAGATTCCAGAGACAGCACTTGCCACTCCAGTTGTGATGGCTACACCGGCAGCTATCGGAGCAAAGAGAGATGCCCCAAGTACGCCTAGAGTCCATACAGCCACCACAATGCCAGCCACCTCACCCACGGAGCGCACCGTCGACATTATCGAGCAAGCCGGAGATATTTCTAGTTGCAGGCACACTTCGAGTTCTCCCTGAGAATTCAATTTTGAATATAGACTTCTCACATTGTTTCATAATATATGACAAAATAACTGTCTGTATGCTTACTTTTGTAGTTACATCTGTCCCTTGGTATCTGCCATTTTCTGGAGCAACTATCATGCCTTTAGGCATTTTATTATCTTTAAGATATTCTGTCCAGCTACGATAAATTCTTCCGATATCATCAACATATACGCAACAACCGGGTTTCCCATCTAACAATCACGAGAACAAAACAATAATTATTGTTGAGATGCTTACTGTGTATTATGTACAAAATTGTCTACATACAATACAAGCACCTAAAATTACACATCTATTCTAAATACTACAAAACCAACAATTTTTGGGACCTGCTTGAAAGCATTGATTTACAAAATTCTTAATTTTTAGGCTTAATCGATTTGTTTGAAGCATACAAGATTCCCACCAAACATCAAATTTTTAATATTTTTAGTCATATTAATATTTTTGGTGCTTTGGTATTGTTTTAAAAAATATATATTATATAAATAAAAATGTTATCACCTGAAGTGTTTTCTTTAATACATTTTTTGATTTTGAAAACAGGACGAGTGCAAATTTTATTAGACATCAGGTCATAGTAATGTTTATTTTTAGTTTTTCCGTAATTGTCATCAATAGGAACACAACACACATAAATCACTGACATGTACGTTGTTCTTTTGTCACCAGAAAATTTACCTAAAGTATAAACAGAATCATTAAGCATCACATTAACAAGTGAATGTTATATATACTCGTATATATATATTTATCTACTTACAAAATTCAGAGATTTTATCATATATTGGTAACACCTGGCGTCTTTGAACCTCACCGTAGCCTAAAGTTTCTGAGTCCGACCCGTCTCTGCTAGGCGGGCCAAAAATAGCATAGCAAATCTTAGCTTCGATTTGCTTTCTGTTATCAAATTTGTATCTAAAAATATAAACCTAATACCTGTATTTAATGAATGTTTATAAATAATCGATTTACACATGAAACGATGGGACAAATCCACAGGTGGGAAAAATATTCATGTTGTTTCACATGTGCATCGACTTAATGACCAAGCGTTTGCACATAAAACTCATATGAGTTAATTATATAACATTTATTATTTTTAGAATATTTTACATTGCTTTGGCTCGAGAGCATACTGGACTTATAAACTATAGCTGTTATGTATAAATATGGACTATGTGAGCATAGAAATGCAGATTTTCCAAAAGAGTAAAAAAGGGAATGGGTGATAAATCTCAACTCACTCATCCCAATCTCTATCTCCAAATGCTTCCAGGTAGCATTGTTGTATTTCTCTGGCTGAATCTGGCCTGCAATATTTAATACATTCAAGATTTTTGAGAGAAATTTTAATATCTTAAATCAAATATTTAAATATCCATTTTTAATAAAATACTTTTGTGATTTTCTCACGTGTTTCATTTAAATTGGTTACCGGTTTCGCCTACCTGTTATGTTGGCATTATCAAACAAAGTTTTGATAATGCTTACGCAACAGGTTGGCGAAACCGGTCACCAATAAAATGAAAGATTTGGAAAAATACAGTCAAAATATTCACATTTTAAAATTGTATAATAAAAACTTACATTTTATCTCTAAACTTTGCACTTGAATTGAGGTTAATCTAAACAATAAAACTTTTAATGTAATATTTGATAAAGGAAAAGAAAAAAAGGTATTTTGCGATCTTAATCTAATTTTAAAACTTTTTATTGGGTCTAATTTAGCGAATGACTCCCCGTGCACGGTAGACACTTTCTAGAAAGAAACAAGCAAATTCCTGTAGGTCCCGAGTACCCGGTGTTTATTGAATGTATATTTCATGATTCATCAAGCCCCACCAAACGTTTACACCATAAGCAAACAGAAAATAATCAAAAAGACTTACCAAGATTAAAAATATTTGAAATGAAATTATTATATGCTGCTGCTGACACACGCCGGCCTCGTAGCTGATCACAGATCAGTAAACAGATAAATATCAGTAATCGAGTACAGTGGAAAGGTTGGGTCGGTCGGGTGTTGCGTCGCGGCGTGTGTAGGCGGCTTTACCAACCAGAGACAATAAATGCTCGGCTGAGTGACAGTTGCTCGATTCGAGGTTATGATCGTTGTTAATTTTGTTTTGGTATCGAAAATATTCAATCTGCAAATCTGGATGACGAAAAAATTGCAATGATTGCTGCATCAGAACCTTTGGTACTTTTTTGTTTTTCATAAGATGTTAAATTAAAGATGACTCGCGATTTCGGTATGTTTTCTGTGTTGAATGGTAGGCTATGTTTGAAAGGTATGTTATGTGCCTCGTCTCGGAACGTCACTAGCTTGACATGTGACTCCCGCGGATGCACAATACTTGAAGGACTCTCGTTCAACGTTGATAAATGATAACAGCTTTCAATACTTTAATTATGTCGTTTATTTCACGGAGAGACAATGTCTAGTCTCGACCGTGGACAAGTCAGTTATGCTGCTCAGGCGAGCAAATATGGTTAGCTTTCTAATACACAGTTATAATTTTACAAAGGGTCGGTCAGCTATCATATAGATAAGGTACACACCGGACGCTGCCATAATAAAACTAAATGGCAGTGTTTACTTAGAAGATATAAAAAGGTAGCAATCTCGAGACATCCAGGGCTAGTTCTGAAATCAGCATCTAACAAGAATAACCATCT
This sequence comes from Atopsyche davidsoni, assembly GCA_022113835.1. Taxonomy (NCBI): domain Eukaryota; kingdom Metazoa; phylum Arthropoda; class Insecta; order Trichoptera; family Hydrobiosidae; genus Atopsyche; species Atopsyche davidsoni. The sequence continues at coordinate 10,873,922 of JAILWY010000007.1, forward strand.
TAGCGAGTCTTCCCTTGTTCACAAGTTGAAGAATGTCGCCATAACGGACCGAAGCGATCATGCCAGTTTTTTACGAAAACTTGCAGAGAGCGAACTGCAAAATGAATGGTGGTGTGTGCGACAAATATCACCTAACAAATCTAGGAAAGCTAACGACGGTGAGTTTGTTGAATAGAATAGTTTACACACACGAAACGTCTTAAAAAGTACTCGGGTTATTTTTTCGAGGCATAAGTGAGATTTCGTCTTCTGCCTTCTGGCTATCGCTTCATATTTTAAATTGATAGATTGTTATATTAATATATATAACTAAGACATTTTCGCATTAAAAACGTTTTTATTTTTTATACTTTTGATCGGATTTTTTGTCCGTCATATCAGAAATCCGTTAAACTGTAAATACTGAAAAAAAAGTTGCTGATACCATTCAATATTTGTGTTGTTTCCATTCCTAAACCGGAAGATTCTAAAGTCGCCAAGTTGTTGTTTTGAGCGTTTGAGTAATTGATTAATAAATAACCAAATGGCGTTTAAATTAAAATTTAATTTAATTGGCCACCTACTTTACTGAGCTGCTATCGTGAATGCGCTGGACCTGTACACATTATTTCCCTATGAAGATTTTGTAAATGTATTTTTGTGGCATTGTATATTTACGAAAAAATTACACAAAAATAAATGGCTAAAAAGTAACCATCAAGTTTTATGTTTTAGTAAAATATTAATTAAGGTAAATTTTGTAAGTTTTATATTATTTTATGAAAAATAAATTAAAACGTTTATATCTAACTATTATTTTGCATTTAACTCTTGTAACTTGTATACTCAGTATTTTAAAACTTGAAGTATCACTTTATTTCAAAGAATATATTTATTTGTTCTAGTTTCTCTGTGTTAAATCCATTAACGGAAAACATCCAAGCTTAGGTAATTTAAATAAAGTTAGCAATACCCAAGGAAGATGGAAAAAGTTAAATAGGCGCTGTGAAACGATGAAAAAATATTAATAAGGTATTAGGGTCTGTGTTATTTTCTTTAAGTTTTCATTCATACAAAAAGTTCTAAAAAGAAATAATTATGTCTAATATTTGAAAATTTTTTTAACACTCAAGGGATACTGTGAGTTTTATATCATTGTACGTATACCTAGGCTTGATAATACTTCATGCTTTCTCTTTGATAACGCCCAAGTGCTGAAATAATAATTTTATTGGGCTTTGATTACAAATTCGCTACATTTATTGCAAAAGGCTGAGTTTCATAAGCATATAGTGTGTAATTTATTTGACAAATTTTAAATTTAAATCTAAATAATTGTTAAAGAATTTTTTATCCGTGTTACATAATAATGAATGTTCAATTTAATTAGACTTTCAGAAAGTGGTCGTTAATCTTAAACATATTCAAATCGTTGAGACTTTACCCGGAATTAAATATTTCAAAACACAATATGGATATTATTTCCTAACTAGTAATGTAGCCCGTCACAAAATGACGAATTTGATGAACGATGCGTCTAAATTCTCGCGGTGAACGACATCTCGCGGCGAAGAAGTGAATTATATAATTAAAGTTTAGCTAAAGCATATTTTAAAGTTTATGAATGAAAATATTATCCTATCGTCTTGAAATTCGGCACATAGCTGCGGAAAAATTTACTTAACTTATGTGCAAAAAATCAGCGTTGTATCTTTTAAGATATTCTATACAGAACGGAAAAATGAAACATACATACAAACATACAAATAAACACACAATGGCTATTATTATAGTAGATTCTGTATAACGACAACGGTACCATGACATTGGAGCTCACGGTTCAAGTCACTGTGGACTAAGAAAAATACTTTTATTTTACTAAATTTTTTTGCAATACCTTGTAAACCAGCTGTCTACTCATTCGCTCACCAACAATGGTGCTTATTTCCATGTTTGGTTTTTGTGATATTACGCATTTTTGTCAATTACTGGCCAATACTATTCATTTATATTGAATCATTTCACTTCTCTGAATGCTCTCGCCTTGCCTAACCTATATTCGTGACACCTTTTAGTAATTAATAGCAATTGATGTCGCTCGTATACTTTAATGTTTCAATCTGCCACTTTCCCAGAGTTAAAGGCTCCCTGAGGAAATCTTCTGGTGAAGCTAACCGTGGAATCTAATTAGTCCATTGAACTGAAAATTTATTAATTAATCAAAGGTACCTTCGTAATGATATGAGGGTGTGTGAACCATTCAAATATATCTTTTATATATATATATATATATATATATAATGATGTGTGTGTGGAGGCCAGGACCCAGGACATAGCTCTAAGGATGATGGGAGGGTATTCTTGTATACTGTGAACTCATTAAAACTAAAACTACAAACATCTTTTACAAAAAATATTTATTACATGAAAATAAACAAGACATCATTCAAATGTTCAATCTGTATATAATAACTAATAATTCTAGTGATACAAAGCAAACAAATTCATTAAAATAAGGCACACCATTGATAAGTCATATAGGTTGGACGAGGTTGTAGTTTATAACTCTGATTTATTTAACAATCCTCTCAGCGAGGGATTTTTCTCAAAGGGTTTCTCTTTGAAAATCATGAGACAAAAATCCTTTGCTACAAGTGAGTACGAACCTGGCCATTAAACAGACAATCTGAATTTTACTCAAAACAAAGACCTTCACAAGTTTTACAACGAACTTCTCGGGGTTTTATTGGTTCATATTCTTTTTCTACAATTCTAGTAAACTCTCTTTGAAGCTCAAGAATCATCACTTGCACAACATCATCATTCAAAATAAACTTATTAATGACATTTGGAATATCAGCATCATCACCCGCCATACTCCTGAACTTCTCTAGTAAGAATTGAAAGAGCTTGAATAGTAAGTCAGTATCGTGTACATGCAAAGCTCTGAGTCTCTCTAAAGTATAATAGGACAAACTTTCAAACAGCTCGTTCAGTATCTTTGAAAAAGACTGCCGCAATGGCTCTGAAAACAAACTGAGCTGATAACCAATAAACTCTTGCAAGTCTTCATCATACCCAGCCAAGTTAGGAAAATATATTTTCATATCACTGACAGTAACTAAACTGAAAAACGAGATGTTGGAGCCCACAGTCGGGATCACAAAGTCCCTGCCTAGATTAGTTGGCACATTTTTAGCAGTCACATTTGATGGACCTATTTTTTGTAAGTATATAGACCTTTGTGTGACATCCATCTTACTAAACTCACTCGGTGATACCAGCTGATTGTTGTTCAGCAGAGCTTTGCCGTTCTTGAATGATATCTTCACACTCTCTTTGTTCAGCTGTTTGTTTACACGAAGAGCACCTTGAAAAAAGTCATTCCTATTGTTTATTGTTTTCAGGTTTCTCACAACTTCGGCATTTCCTTTTGTGATTCCATTTACGCGGCGAGTTTCGGCAACCATCTTGTCATAGATTTTCCTATGGAAGCAGTAATGAAGCTTAGAAAATATTCAGTAGGTTTTATTAGAAGTTAAATACAAAATAATGAGAACATGTAATTTATCACGCTTGTTCTATTTTCGATGAAATGAAATAATTTCATATGGTAAATAAGTAGAATCAGTTACATAATAATGTTGTATTTACCTGTGTCTATTACTACGAAGGGTACTTCTGTAGTCATTTATCGAAGAGGTCTGAGTCTCCTTAATTACCGTAGATGCCAGTTTTGTAGATATTAAAGAGTGCGAGAGGAACAACACAGATGAGACCAGCTGGAAAAGCTCAAGATTGCTCGGACCCTCTCCTGTTTTGCTCAACTGTGAAATTAATTTTATTTATAGGTTATTTTATTTATCAAATATATAAGCTAAGCTTAAAACTGCAAAAAAAATTAAGTATATCATGATTGAAGTATGAAATAACTTAAAACAGAATGGAGATGCGACAGAACATCGATAAGCAAGGAAAATGCATTTCTAATATTTTAAAAAACAAGGCGATCATAACAGAAATCATATGATAACCATAGTGCGTTGTAATGCCTTCACTAAGCAGTAAATGGGCTGACAATGTTATAAGATAGTTAAAATATACAAGAAATTTTCCAATAATTCTGAATGTTACACTTAATCATGAATGAAATAAGATAACATCGTAACTGTGAGCCACAAATTGTGTGAAAGGTTCTATGCTTATATCTAACTTTCACAATGGGCTTAAATTTGACTTGAACCCTACTCCATATTATTATACTAATGATTTTTTAAGTAAGTGAAATAAATAAAAAATGTGTTTTAATCAGAACTTAATGTGGGTAATTTAACAATTTCATATTCAGCTAAAGTAGTTTTTTCAATAATAATATTTTTAACAGTTGACTTGTTTGCATAGTGGGTAGATCGTTGACTCTCGATCGAAGGGTCCCCAGTTCTATTCCCGTCCTGTCGGGTAAATCACGAACTGACATAATTGGGATAACCCGTGTGTCTCCGTGTTGTATGTTTCGATGAGTAATGTGTATACTTACTCTTATAATAATACTTGCAAAACCGTTGATCACACCTGCACCACCTGCGACTCCTGTTAGAATAACAGCCATATTATGCACCGACCTCATTGTCTGAAAACAAATTTTAAAGAAAACGTTTAAAATGTTGCCATTATAGTAATCCTGAAATACTGTTTTCGGTTTGGTCAGATTTTTATCATACGCATGGATTTGAACAACCAAACCAAAAAACTTTTAGCATGCTCATAATGTATTTGCAAATAAGCATTTACTATATTTCTAAAGATTTTCCATGCTTAGAGATTGCAATATAATTACATCTGTTAACAATCAAGTTGCGATAAATATATATTAAAAACCAACCGTTCCAATAGCAGCACCTTCTGAAGCAGCTAAGGAAAGAATTTTGGTAGATCCTGCGGCAGCTATCCCTGTTGCTCCGGCTCCAATGTTTATCCAGCATCCTCGTGCCTCGGGATCGCTCAGTGCAATACTCTAATAATTATTTTCATTTTATTAAAAATAGTTATTACTTGCATGACCTTAGATTTGATTTTTATCTCTAGCAGGCGATTCATTAACAAGCAGAATTATTTATGAATGATTTGAAATAACTTTTTATAATTTCTTCACGTTGAGTTTATTTTAACATTTGTGCATGACTAGTTTCAACCAAAGGACTTGGTCATCATCAGAATTACAAGAGAATTATTTATTTGTTATTTAAAATGGAATGAAACCTAACATTCTTTGAATAATATTAAATGTTACCTGATCGTGAGTTGCTCTATCAATCAATGAAGCAGTGGACACGGTCACTCCGAAGATTCCAGTGACAGCACTTGCTACTCCAGTTGTGATAGCTACACCAGCAGCTATCGGAGCAAAGAGAGATACCCCAAGTACGCCTAGAGTCCCTACAGCCACCACAGTGCCTGCCACCTCACCCACGGAGCGCACCGTCGACATTATCGAGCAAGCCGGAGATAATTCTAGTTGTAGGCACACTTTGGGTTGTCCCTGAGAATTCAATTTTGAATATAGACTCCTCACATTGTTTCATAATATATTAAAACATTATTGTCTGTATACTTACTTTAGTAAATGTCCCCCGATATCTGCCTTTTTCAGGAGCAACTATCATGCCTTTAGGCATTTTATTATCTTCAAGATATTCTTTCCAGCTACGATAAATTCTGCCGATATCATCAACATATACGCAACAACCGGTTATCCCGTCTAACAATCATTAGAACAAAACAATAAGTATTGTTGAGATGCTTACTGTATATTATGTACAAAATTGTCTCATTCTCAAAAATTGCTCAAAGATCTGTATGTGTGAATCTTAATAAATATGCTTAGATACAAACACCTAAAATATCACATGTATTCTAAATACTACACAACCAACAATTTTTGGGACCTGCTTGAAAGCTTTGATTTACAAAATTCTTAATTTTTAGGTTTAATCGATTTGTTTGAAGCATACAAGATTCCCACCAAACATCAACTTTTTAATATTTTTAGTCATATTGATATTTTTGGTACTTTGGTATTGTTTTAAAAAATATATATTATATATAAATAATAATGTTTTCACCTGAAGTGTTTTCTTTTATACATTTTTTGATTTTGAAAACAGGACGAGTGCAAATTTTATCAGACTTAAGGTCATAGTAATATAAATGTTTATCTTCTCCGTATTTGTCATCAATAGGAACACAACACACATAAATCACTGACATGTACATTGTTCTTTTGTCACCAGAAAATTTGCCTAAAATATAAATTATATATATATATCACTAAGCATTACATTAACAAGTGAATGTTATATATTTGTATGTATATGTATGTATATATATATGTATCTACTTACAAAAATCACAAATTTTATCATATATTGGTAACACCTGGTCTCTTTGAACCTCATCATAGCCTAAAGTTTTTGAGTCTGACCCGTCCCTGCTAGGCGGGCCAAAAATAGCATAGCAAATCTTTGCTTCGATTAGCTTCCTGTTATCAAATTTGTATCTAAAAATATAAACCAAAAAGCTGTATTTAATAAATGTTTATAAATAATTGATTTACACATGAAACGATGAGAAAAATCCACAGGTGGGAAAAATATTCATGTTGTTTCACATGTGCATCGACTTTATAACAAAGTATTTGCACATAAAACTCATATGGGTTAATTATATAACATTTATTATTTATAGAATATTTTACATTGCTTTGGCTCGAGAGCATACTGGACTTATAAACTATAGCTGTTATGAATAAATATGGACTATGTGAGCATAAAAATACAGAAATTCCAAAAAGTAAAAAGGGGAATGGTTGATAATTCTCAACTCACATATCCCAATCTCTATCTCCAAACACTTCCAGGTAGCATTGTTGTATTTCTCTGGCTGAATCTGTCCTGCAATATTTAATACATTCAATATTTTTGAATATATAATATAAATATTTCAATATCCATTTTTAATAAAATACTTTTGTGATTTTCTCACGTGTTTCATTTTATTGGTGACCGGTTTCGCCTACCTGTTATGTTGGCATTATCAAACAAAGTTTTGATAATGCTTACGCAACAGGTTGGCGAAACCGGTCACCAACAAAATGAAAGATTTGGAAGAATAAAGTCAAAATATTCACTTTTTAAAATTGATTAATATAAACTTACATTTTATCTCTAAACTTTGTACTTGAATTGAGGTTAAGCTAAAAAATAAAAAAATTCAAATAATATTTGATAAAGGAAAAGAAAAAAGATATTTTGCGATCTGAATCTAATTTTAAAACTTTTTATTGGGTCTAATTTAGCGAATGACTTCACGTGCACGGTAGACACTTTCTAGAAAGATACAAGCAAATTCCTGTAGGTCCCGAGTACCCGGTGTTTATTTAATGTACATTTCATGATTCATCAAGCCACGCCAAACGTTTACACCATAAGTACACAGAAAATAATCAAAAAAGACTTACCAAGGTTAAAAATATCTTACATGAAATTATAAAAATGAAATGATTATATCCTGCTGCTAACACACGCCGGCCTCGTAACTGACTGAAGAGATAAATTATCAGTAATCGGGTACAGGAGAAAGGGTGGTAACTTATTTTGGGGAACTCCGTTTGTGGAGTTAGTAAAAAATGCACAGTAATTTTGGTAATATTATCAATTTGTAGCAGTTTCCTGATGATTTATTTAGATTTTACCAGGATAAAAAATATAAGCCGTTTTTCAAAAAATAAAAAAAAGCATTCAAAATAATAAAAAAAAAAACAGGAGCAGCATTTTATCAATAATAAATCAAATATGGTGTTAATAAATTAACAAATATGGTGTTTATAAATGTGGTAAATACAATACAATACAATAAATCAAAACTAGTGTTTTTTGATGGAACTAAGTTAATCACGCATAAAAATCACACCCATCACTCCAGAAGATGTATTATTTATATTTTCATCATATTAATTTGAAACTAAAAAATTAGGGAGTTTAAAAAAATAAAAAATTACTTTTTTTAAAATAATGATTAGTTTATAATTCCAAAGGAAATCGTTTTACCGTGAATTTTTTTTTTATAAAATGCTACTAAAATTTAAGAGTGGCAGCACTGTTTTGAGATACCTATCGCCTGTTGGTCTCTAAAGTTTTTACTCACGCGCAGCACAACTTGCTACCGAAAAAAAATCCAAGATTTTTTATTTTCAAAAATTATTCCTGCATTTGTGCTGATGAAACTATTGTTTTACTATCTATAAAAATATGAAATCAGCATTTAATTAATTAACCGGCTGATTGCAAGTCGGTCGGGTGTTGCGTCGCAGCGTGTGTAGGCGGCTTTACCAACCAGAGACAATAAATGCTCGGCTGAGTGACAGTTGCTCGATTCGAGGTTATGATTGTTGTTAATTTTGTTTTGGTATCGAAAATATTCAATCTGCAAATCTGGATGACGAAAAAATTGCAATGATTGCTGCATCAGAACCTTTGGTACTTTTTTGTTTTTCATAAGATGTTAAATTAAAGATGACTCGCGATTTCGGTATGTTTTCTGTGTTGAATGGTAGGCTATGTTTGAAAGGTATATCTAAATAATTTTCAGGAATTTATTCCACACGGACGCCGAGCAATCTCGAGACATCCAGGGCCAGTTCTGAAATCAGCATCTAACAAGAATAACCATCTTAGCGAGTCTTCCCTTCTTCACAAGTTGAAGAATGTCGCCATATCGGACAGAAGTGATCATGCCAGTTTTTTACGTAAACTTGCAGAGAGCGAACTACAAAATGAATGGTGGTGTGTGCGACAAATATCACCTAACAAATCTAGGAAAGCTAACGACGGTGAGTTTGTTAAATAGTTCAGTTATCGTGTGTACGAAATGTTTTCACACACGAAACGTCTTAAAAAGTATTCGAGTTTTTTTCGAGGCATAAGTGAGATTTAGTCTTCTGCCTTCTGGCTGTCGCTTCTTTTTTTAAATTGATGGATAGTTCTATTAATATTTATATCTAAGTCTGAATTCTGCTGTAAATTTTCAGGATATTTATCGAACTCCAAACATGCATCTAAACAAGAACCGGCAATGTATAATGATCACCCCAATACCCAACTTAAGAAAGAATTTAATATTTCCATCAAGACGGAGATGTCCAGCGCTTACAGGAAAACTTGCAACGATAGCAATCCTAGGAGTTCCTCACAGTTAGCTGGCAATTTAAGCAGTATCAACTCTTCAAAGAGTCACTCGCAATCACATCTGCTGTCTCCAGCGGAAGAGATATCGGAGACTCCTGATCCCAAAATTGAATGTTGTTATGAAGAGGAACTCTACGTTAAAGGAAAAACTGTAATTTGGTCTAAAGGTACTGCTTGAATCTGTTCATACCCTTTATAATTTGGCATTTCAAATATTTTGTGAAGTCATTATTACACCCAATGCATCTATATTGCTTTGAGTTAAAACTTTTAAAGATATCTGCTCTGAAAACGATTTTAATTAATGAACAAATATTTTCATGCAAACTTCTGATGAAGTATAATTTTTAATGAAATTGATTTTATAACATAAGGTGTATCTTTAACTTTTAAACCAATTGGCAGGTCTTGTATCAGTTCCTGAAACACGGCTCAGCGATCCGGAGTCAAGGGTGACAATATCCAGTTACACAACTGAAGGCCAAGTCAGACATGCTCTCTTCTGTAACTTCCACGCTTCAGTGAACGACAGACTCATGTTTGATGCCCTGAACGCTTTGAATGGAGAGTTTAAATCTGCCATCAAGATAAAAGATAATTTTGAAGATGTCTGCGATAATCCCATTCCCAGCGTTTGCATCATAGACACCACGAGTCTTCGGGCATTTACTGAAGATGGACAAGACTTCATCACGAGCCTACAATTTCAAGTGAAAAGTGTTTGGAGTACAAAGTATGGAATTTTGCTAGAAAAAGAAGCACTGCCACCTACCCGCCTGTCTTCCATGCGATTTGCGACACATGCGAGAACATACGATGCATCACATTCTAAATTGACTGGTAATCGACATAGTATGGGATCTACCCTACGAATGAATGCTAATGCATTTTCACCCGATCATCTTGGTGGACAATCCAGCATATTTGGAGAATCGGATGTGCAACTTCCCACTTGCTTTTCACTTTCTCATCCTCTCGACGAAATGGCTCCAGTGCTTTTGAAATCATCTCAATATGGCATTCAGTATTACAATGATGGAACAATGCAAATTGTATTTGTAAATGAGTCTCCCAGTATTTGCCTTATATATTGCAACAATACAGGGTTGCACAGTCTCTTCACTCTCAGAAAAGCTACAAGTGAAGAATGTCACTCTGTTTGCGGTGATTGGAATAAGACAAACAGCGTTCTAAGTCCTTCTGGAAATTTAAATTTAGCGTCTAGTTTGTCTACGTATAATCATACTTCTCAGAAAGCCCCCAGTGTCAGTGCTCACAGAAATACAGCCGCCAGTTGGTTGGGAGGCATTGGTAGTCCTTTTACTTCCCGACCACCTAGCTCCATCGGCTCCCCCAGCCATTCTCGCAACGACAGCCCCATGGCTGGAATGTTCAGCAGATTAGGACTGTCGCCTCATACCTCCCTAGGACAAGCGTCCAATAGCTCCATGCAGGCTACAAATGCTCTGCCTTCTCCGCCCTCGCAGCCCTTATACCCGGATCTCTGTTTTGATCACATATGGACAGAAAATCAAGGACTATTGAGGGACAAGTCGTGTGCATCGGCAGCTGTTAAAACCTTTTTGCATTGTGATCACATAGGACAGCATTACTTGTGTTATCTCATCTCAAATGGCTCGTCCAAACAGCTGCAAATTGCACGCCTTGAGCGTCCGCACTCGGTGATGAACGAAGATTCTAAAAAACGCTTAATTGTTGGAGTCGTCACGTCTATTCCTGCAAGGGACGCTGCAGTTTTACCATCTCTAAATATTATCTCTCTCATAGATTTATCCGGAAATGTTATACTCTATTCCGGATCCACAATGATAGGCAAAGTTCACATAGGTGGTGTACTATCCGGATTAATAACTTCGCCTTACAATCAGACACCAATCTTCGATTCACCCTTTCCTCGGAGGAGTAGCTTATTGCCCACGAGTCATTTGAGGGATGCACCTGTCTTGGATGACTCTGCTCTGCATCAGTTGTCACCAGTTCCTAAACACTATGGGGCCCATGGAAATTGCTCTTTAGAGTACAAGATCCAAGAAAATAATGGTAATCAGTATTTGCTTACTATATTAACTTAAAATTCAATAGATCTAAACTGAACTTGTATTATAGATTTCACCTGAACCTGTTGTTAATTTATTTAGGTTCTATTTTGCATTGCTCATGGGTTATTTATTTACAGGCCTCCAAGGTCTCCGGGATCCTGTAGGTAATCGCTTAACTCTAGAATATGACAAAGGAGTGTTGTACAGAATCACTTTACCCGATTTGGCTTCCAATTCTTTAATACTAAAATGTATAACTGCTTTAAAGCAAGTACTCCAAAAAGACATTGTTATGCAGGTAAGGTATAAATAATTTTTTTTAAAAGAAAAATAAATACATTGTATTACACATATAAAAAAATATTGTGATTTAAAAGTAATGCAGCCTTTCAAAACGTTATATTATTTTATTTATATATTCAATATATGATATTATATTTTTTAAGAAGATGTATGTAGGTATAAACGAAATATTAATTTGATATTTATGTTAAAAAAATACTTCACATATCTTGATTAATATAAAAAGATAAATAATTTCAGGTTATTTCCAAATGGTACGGAGTGAGGAATGCCCCTGGTACCCAGGACCTCTGCCCCAAGCTTGAGTGGTCAATGTTTGTTTCGTTGGTGCTGAGTTTACTCGGTTATGATGTATCCAAACTGGCCTTGACAAAACAACCAGATTCTGGCCCAACAGAAGTCGTCGCTAAAAAACAGAGGGCATCCAATGATGGCAGTCAAGAAGATTGGGAGTACCTCTTAAATTCAGAACATCACATTTCAATCGGAAGCTCCTTGGCGTCTATGCTGCACCTCACGAATCAGAAGGACGCAAAGCATATCTCAAATGTCCTTGAATATCACAAAATAAGCGGAATTTCTAAACTTCCCCACAGAAATCCGACACAAATGGATTCGACAGATAGTGAAAACGCCCAGTTTAATACAAACTCCTTGCTGTTCCCTTATATTCTGCCGATGCTCTATGCATTGCACCTAGTATACGAAGAACTCAAGATGAATATCCTTCTGATGGAAGATCTGGAACCTCTCGCACAATTTTTGCATCAGTTGAGTATGGACTTAAAGCTCGATGCTTACGTTTGTCATTATTGGAAGGATTACCCATCATTGTCTCTTTTGGACTCGACGAACCAATCGCAAATATCCGAAAACGACTTAAAGAAACTAAATCAACCATCGTACTTTAGTGTTGAGGCCCTGAGTATTTTTGGACACTTGTACCTTCTGATCAAAGGTGATGATACAAATTTGAGATATCCCTACTTGTTAAATGTGAATCCTGTTTGTCGAGACATTGTCGAGGTAAATATAAAACTTTTTAAATCAATATTTGATATATCCACTTAAACAATTATCATTAATATATAACTTCAAAATAATATATAGTTGGATATTAATAACAGTCAGATTAATAATTATTTTTATGATTCTTTACTCTAACAACAGATTTTTACAATAAATATTAATAATTGAATAATTAATTAGTTAAAAAACCACATTATAATTTGAAGCTGTTTAATTCTTACTGCCTCATTGCCACTTAATTTCCCCTTAAGGCTTAAACGCTACCCCTGAATTTCCAGCAGTTCCATAGGAGACTCACTAATTTGTATTATTCCATTATTTTGGTTTCTAGGTTATTGGATTGATAGCAAACGGCTGTCCAGGTGCTATCCAAACAATCCTGTCTTCCAGAGAGGTAGTCAATGCGAGTAGCACTCCTAGACCCAAAGATCAACTAGAAGATGTGAATCTCTCCAATATTGAGCAAGCAGCGGTGTTGATGTTATGCTTGAAAGGTAACGGACAGTTGAGTATTTTAGAAAATGAGGGGAATCACATTTGGTTATTTTATAACAACTAGTATGTAAAACGTTGGATTGCCTTGATCTGTCACTCTGAAGAAAATAAATACTTTGATTTATAGGTTACACTCTGCGTGATGTACAGAATTTGCCACCGGCTATTAACCTGCTCATCCTCAACACCATCTCTCACTGCAAGGCTAATCCTCCAGTAGACTGGCCGCACCGTGCGTACTCGCTCATCATGAGGGAGGACTTGGCGCTTAGGGCTCAGTTCTCCCAGAGCAAACCTGACGATGTGCAAGGTTCGTAGCAAGCGTAACTACACAATGTTTAAGATTTAAGATTAAAGCCATCAAAGAAATGCAATATTATCAGCAAGTTGAAAATTGATTATTTTGTTTATTGCAGAAACATCAAAAGACAATGCGTTCAGCCAGCACAAGTTCCCAGACCTCGACCATCTTCCACCTCCAGCCAAGTGCTCTGACAATGAGAAGAACACGGGTCTCGAGCACATCGACACCAATATACTGAGGCTGCGTTTCCCTAACGATCACAGGTACCAACTGATGTAATATACTTTCCTGTGATTTGCAGTAAGGTTTGAGTTGTGACCGAATTGTGTAGGATTTGGATTCGAATCTAGATGGTGAAATTATAAATTGTCTTCAAGTTCCAAAGGACGGAAAATACTTTCAGATAAAACTCTAATGGCTTACATAGCTTCTGCAAGTATAAATCTGAGGATCAATAAGGCATATTCACATTGGCGCCAAGTTTATATCTTAGCCGTTAGACTGCAGTTTGTGCAAGTTATTGACAGTAAATGCAAACAGTGCTGTTGAATTATTTTAAGCTTTAACTTTTTTAGAGTTGCTGAGCTATGCAACCTCCTTCAGTCTTCAATTCCGGTGACAATCGCATTAGTGCAGAGACCGGAAGTCTCGGATCATGACTTCATAGAGGAACAGGAGAGACATCTTCACGCACTGTGCACCAGGACCATGGCGCTTCCAGTTGGCAGGTCATTATTATTTTTTTAATAACTTTAACATTAACTAACTTTTATTAAAATTGTAGCATATTTCTAATTCATTAGTAGTTATCTTTTGTTGATTTATGATTAATATATTGTAGTTTATATGACTATGTTAATCATAAATAAAGAAACAGTAATTCACAAATTATGCTTTATTTCCTCGGCAGGGGTATGGTGACGCTGCGCTCTGCCCCATGTGTGGTGACGGAGCCGCTTTTCATCCCTAAGTTGTGCCCTACAGGCCGTGCGCCGCCGCGAAATGCCACTGTAGAGTTGTCGCACATGGAGGTCCCCGCCCACTACTCTGCATGGCCCCTCTTCCACAACGGGGTAGCTGCCGGCCTCAAGCTCGTGCCCATGGGTAGCGCCAACATCGAATCAGCTTGGGTTGTTTACAATAATAAGCCTAAGGTATGATTACAGAGAGTGAATTGCTATTATTAGGTCTTTTTCAATTATTTTATTTTACTCCACCAATGGTAGACAGTCAAGTTCAAATAATATGTTCGGCAAGTCTTAAATCACATTTCTTTGTAAGAGTGGAGGCTGCAAACAGAATGGTCCATGGAGATCTAAAGTTAGTTAAGATCCCACCCATGCCCCACCATGTCCTAAAAAACATTTTAAGTATTTCTTGTCATATCATGCATGACTCATTTATACTACATAGCGCATTATTAGTAATATATTTTTAGCTTCACATATGAAACGGCGAGAAAACTCCCACTCCTGTGCGTGAACTACATATATTGTAAACACAGTAAATGTTTATAGGTTTTAAATGTGGATGTATTAAATACTTAATAAGAATCATCAGTACTATCTGTACAATTTGTACATGAGATTTTATGTGTTATATTTGCATTCGCTTTTCAGGGCGGAGTAGATATGTCGACAGAACACGCAGGTTTCCTGATGGCTTTGGGCCTGAACGGCCACCTCAAGGACATGGCTTTTATGAACGTGTACGAGTATCTGGTCAAGTGCCATGAGATGACCAGTGTCGGCCTGCTGCTGGGCATTGCAGCTACATACAGAGGTAATGCATTACTTAAATTGCAACAAATATTTGCATCCAATTGATAGATGATTCGTAGATTACACTGAAAGACATAATCACAAATGTCAATATATTTTGAGTTTTTTATATTTAAGTTTCTGTTAAAAGAAGTTAGTGTCAGTAAAAAAAAGCATTTTTGTTTAATTAATTTTAATAACATCTAGGTACCATGGACGTAGCGACCACAAAGCTGATGGGTATCCATGTGGAGGCGTTGCTTCCACCTACCTCCATAGAACTTGACATTCCGCAAAATATTCAGGTAGCCGCCCTCTTGGGAGTCGGCCTACTATACCAGAAGACAGCCCACACCCACATCACACAAGTCCTGCTCAGTGAGATAGGTAAGTGTTTATCGATAACAATAAGAAACATTTTTAAATTATCACCATCTATGAATCCACATAGAGTAGTTTTTGAGAATTTGGCATGCTTGTGACAATGATGATGATCTTATTCTTGGTCCTTTAGCCTGTGGTGGGTCTCGTCCTCCAGAAAAATGTAACAGTGATCAGCACTCTCGATCTCCAGTTAATTTAAAAAAATAAAAAAAATGTATGTAAATGCAAATGTAACCCAGCTGTGAACGGGTGGTTTTAGGTCGCCCACCGGGGCCTGAGATGGAGAACTCAAGCGAGCGAGAGGGATACTCCCTGGCTGCTGGACTTGGCTTGGGCCTGGTGTGCCTTGGTGCGCACGCTAGCGCTCCTCAGCACCTGCCCGCCGCTCTCCGCCACTATATGCTGGGCGGCAACAAGCGTCCCCTCACAGGTACTTGTTTTGCTAGAATATCACCGCAAAGGTATAATAAAATTCGTTACAACCTTTGCAGTTTTTCAAACTATAAAACTTAATTTCAGGATCTCAGAAAGAAAAGTACAAGCTTCCCTCATTTCAAATTCGTGAGGGTGCGTCGGTAAATGTGGACGTTACGGCTCCTGGAGCCACCCTGGCTCTGGGAATGCTGTATTTGAAGAGCGGCAACATGGAAGTGGCCAACTGGCTGGCTCCTCCGCAGACACATTATCTTCTGGACTATGTTAGGCCTGATTTGCTGCTACTGCGAGTTATTGCCAGAGGTTAAATCACTTATTTTTAAAAATTATTTATCAATACAATCCATACCTTAGTCTGGTAAAATTCTTTATAAGGAGAATTTTATATTTCACTAATTGGATTTTTATTGTAATAATTGTTAAATTTATATTGCAGGTCTCATTCTGTGGGATTCTATCGAGCCGTATGAGGAGTGGGTTGAAGATTATGTGCCTGCCTCCATCAAACCTTATTGTTTCATAAAAACAGCTGAAGAAAATATTGATTATGAAGCCATGAGGTTAGGTTTTTTTTTTTTTTGTGGTGGCATTTGCACTCTGCACCCAGGATCTTGTTTGAGAACTTCACTGGGTTGCGGGAGCGTATCCTTTAATCTTTTGCCTCCTTGAAGGCACATATAAAAGAGAAAAAACATATATAAAACATGGACAAAAAAAACTCTGCTTCATGTCCTCCAAGGACTTTATTCTTATCTGCTGAAGGGTAGTTTCGCCTCCTCGCCATTCCTCCTGGTCTCGTCTTCTTGTGCTCCTGCCGCTAGGTAGCGGCAGGTCCAGAAGAAGACCCTGTTCTTCGTTGACCATGTCCTCTCAGGAGATGTGTGGATTGGAGAGACAATCCGCTCGTCTCACGCTGTCCGCTGCGTGGTGCCCTCCTTGGGCGGCGCACATTGGGGCTTTCCCTGGTCTTGGTGGTCTCGTGTCGTTGGGCGTCAGGGCCCAGCGATTGGCGTCGCTGGTGGGCTCCCTGTCGCGACTGTTTCCTCCTCCTCCTGGTCTTCGGTTCCTGCCGCTGGCGTGGCGGCGGGACCCGGAGATGCTGTTCCGTGTTGCCCGAGTGCTCGCGGAAGACGTGTGGATGGGCGAAATCCGGACGCCTAGCGCTGTCCGCTCCGTAGTGCTTTCCTTGGGCGGCGCACGTCGGGCCTTTCTCTGGTTGTAATGAGGTTAGGTTAGGTTAAGTTAAAGTACACGTAATGGAAATGTCAATACAGATGATTATGGACAAGTTAATACAAATGTAAATGCACTCGTACTTGGCATACACATACTTCTATCATGAATTTCAAGCCCTCTCCCCCCATACGATATATGAGATATTTTAGTTCAGGTTTACTGAATTAAAAAAAATTAGCATCCAATTCAAGAAAGGAGAGAGCAAATAGGAAATAATATTTATAGCGGAGGAAAAGCACCTAGAAGAAGAAGCCAATTATGATGGTGATTTTCTTTTCAGCCAAGTGTACTGCAACATAGTGGCCGGAGCATGTTTCTCCATCGGGCTGCGGTTCGCAGGGTCAGCCAACCAGGATGCCTGTGACACGATAATGATCTATGCCAATAAGTTTACGAGGTTCGGGTCCAAGTCCATAGGAGAGCTCGCCGGTAAAGGAACTGTAGACACCTGCCTTAACTTAGTACTGCTTAGCGCTGCAATGGTAAGCTTTTTAACCCTCAATATTAAAATAACAGTTTATAAAATTCTATAATAAGCATAGTTTATATCATAAAAAAGATGAAGATCTTAGTTGCATTGAAAATTAAACCCATATTTATAAACTGGTTAATTGAAAGGAGTGGAGTCCAGTCGTTCACAACCCTAAGAACGTACTTAAGAATCCTTATACACCACTATACATATATTATTTCCACTTGTCTATTCTTAAGGACAGTGTGTTGCTTATTAAATAAAATTGTTTTTTTTTTCCAATTTAGGTGATGTGTGGAACAGGAGATTTGCAAATAATGCGGCTATGTCGGCAACAGCACGCCCGTGCCGGACCAGCACCGGCCTCCCTGTCCTATGGCTCACAGCTGGCCGTGCACTCGGCTCTCGGGCTGCTTTTTTTGGGCGCTGGACGCTATACTCTGTCTACCTCGGCAGAGAGTATCGCCGCTCTTGTGTGCGCATTTTTCCCCAAATTTCCCATCCACACTACTGACAACAGGTGATTTAAATCATTAGTCTTAAAAATGAAGCTCGAATCCTAATTTTTTTAAGGCATAAATTAAAAACTAATTGTAAATAAAATTATCCCATGTTTATTGTGAATTTTTTAGATATCACTTGCAAGCGTTCAGACACTTGTACGTATTGGCAACAGAGCCCCGCTTAGTAATCCCTCGAGATATAACATCGGGGACTCTATGCTATGCCAACGTGCAGGTGGTGACCTTGGACCGGGGAGAGGTCATCAATATGAAGGCCCCGTGTCTGCTCCCCGAGCTGCACAAGCTGAAGGAAGTCAGGATCGAGGATAACAGATATTGGTCCATCGTTTTTAAAAGGGATAGAAATTGGGATCAACTTTTGTGAGTAATACAAAAAAATATTATAATCGAAGAAGTTCAGGAATGTACTGAATTATGTTTCAAATATAAAAAATTAGATTAAATCAAAGTTATTCATGTGAAAAATAAAATAAATGGTGTATAATAAAATGACTAATAATTGATTTATATCTCATATTTTTCAGGTCACTTCTTGAAAATTCTTCTTGTCTCGATATAAAGCAGCGTGCAGGCTGTCTCTCATATTTGGAAGATCCGCAAGGATTTCAAAGTTTACTAGCGCAAACCTTGACAACAGAAAAAACCAATATCTGGTCTGCCAAACCTGAAAATATATTTGCATTTTCAAATGACCAATCCATCTTAAACTTCACGAGACATTACCTCGTGGACCCATCGGTAAATCTGGTATCAAGTGATAAATCAGATGTTAAAATGGACAGCAATGAAAAGAGTTCACCAAAGATCTGCAGTAGCTGTTACTTCTTGAGTGTTAAAAAACTTATAAAAGAATCCAAGAGAGCGAGCACTTCTAGAGAGTGCAAAGCGAAGCGGAGAAGCCTGAGCTCCTCCGAGAAGACAAACGATAGCTATAGTAATAAAACTGAATGCGTCTGTGATAAAAACAGCAAGGAAGAAAGAGAATTTGTGCAGTTGCTGGCAATGGTGACTTATGAGTGTGTAATCGGAGATACTTTAGCAATTTTGCCCATTTGGATAACTTTATTAAAGGTTGCTATATTTTTTAAATTTTATCTATAATAGTTATATCTTTATATATGTATTCGACAACTTGAAAAGGGTTTCATATTCAGACCAGTAAAAAATAATTTTGTAATTTTTTTATTAAATAATAATTTTATTTTTATTTAATCTATTCTTAAAAAAAAGGTTTTTATTATAAGCATTTATTAATATTATTAGAAATTATCTTCCCGTTTCAAATCATTTATCCTTATAGTTTGCCTGATTTAAGTATCATAGAAATTTTCATTGCTGTATATTTTTGTTACAGATCATACGGAGCTTGGCGAAGACGCCGTGTGTCTATCATATCTGGCAATTGAAACTAATTTTTGCTCGAATAGGTAACCATAACAATAAACACATGCATAGCAGGACAGGTGAAGAAAAAGTTAAAAGTGAACCTCTAATATCTAACGAATTCGCTCTGTCACTAAAGCAAAGAGTGTCCTTAATATTGGATTCGTGGGAAAGAGATCTGGGAA
The DNA here is from genome assembly GCA_022113835.1 of Atopsyche davidsoni. Taxonomy (NCBI): domain Eukaryota; kingdom Metazoa; phylum Arthropoda; class Insecta; order Trichoptera; family Hydrobiosidae; genus Atopsyche; species Atopsyche davidsoni. The sequence goes on from JAILWY010000007.1 coordinate 10,893,713, forward strand.
GATCTTTAAAGCAATACATTCAAAAAGATTCACTACAAACATATACTGAAAATATTGATTGCAGAAAGCTGACATCTTACATAGCTTTTCATGATATTCCCCGAGGTATTTTGGCGAGTAATATTTCTTATTCTGAGTATAATTTGCTGGATTTCTTCATTGAGATGGAGAATTTGTCTCTGGAGCCGTCATCTATAGAGAAGATCATAAGAATAATGAATACTTAATACAGCGATACTAATTAAGTGTAAAAAGTGATTTTTAATAAATTTATTATTTCGTTATTTATATATCTTTTATTTATTATGACTATCTTCCCACAAATCTTATGAGAAAAAAACATGCCATTTTAAGAAATAACTCTGTTATGACAGCAATGAAGAGTATGTTGGAGCTTTAAAATCCGATTTCTTATTTATTTGTGATGAGCTCAGGACTGTGTCGAAATAATCACCAACCTACTCAGAGGAGAGGCACCATCAATCACGAAAAAGCTGATCAATATATGAATAAGTAATATGTTTTCCAGCTATGAATCAAACATCCAAAAGAAGATCACAAATCTGATGAAAGCGTCACGTGAATAATATTTTTTAGTCTGAAGATATGAAACACGAATCGATGTTTCTAAGAGTATATCGCTGGTTATATTTTGCCAGACCAACCAAACTACCAAATGCTTTTGGATACAACATATACAGGTTGTTTGATTTTGACAGTCATTTCAGAGTAGACTGATAAACTGAAATTGAATTATAAATAACAGAACTGAGTTAAATGCACCCTTGGTTCTACAACACTCGGAGGGTCTTGGCTTCCTCCAAGAAAATGTGCCAGTGGGCCTTGCTCGGCGTCTTCCTGCATAAAGCACGGCGGTCCTCAGAATCAATATAAATAAACCCTTATGTCGACTGTTTATAGTCTATGCGATGTAGGCAACCAAGGCAGGGTAAATATTTTTAACATTATATCTCAGAGATTATTTTGAAACAAACATTATTAAAGAAAGCAAGCGAGTTTCTTCCGTTGGGTTGTTTTTAAGTTATAAAATAACCACGATTGCGTGATTTTAATTCCTATAAAATAAATAAGCAGCCCATAGCTCTGGAAACCGATAGTATTGTCATGTGACAGAATTGTTTCTGTACGAGTAAAGATATACGAGTCATGTTTAATACATTCCTGTATTTTTTCGGGAAAAAAACTTGTTTCAGTCTGTCCTTTCTTATTTCTTGAAAAATCTTGACGATGGTAAAAAAGCGTAAAATCTTTTTCTTACAGCTGAATGGTGAGTTTATGAGGGGAGGCACCTGAAGAAGAAGAAGTGTGTTTTCGATTAACACGGTGTAAATCGAATCTTCAGTGTAAATCGGGGGATGGGTGATGGTGATGGGTGATGGGTGTGCGGGTCGGTACGGCAGGCGCCGCGCCCACAGGTGGTCGGCGGCTTGCTCGCGGGGCTAACAGATGTCCGCCCGGGCCGGCCCGCGCTGGCCTGCAGCCGCGCCGTCCGAGTGGAGAGAGAAGAGGAGTGGTGAGCTCGGCTCGGCTCTGCCCGAATTTCCATCGACACACTCTGCACGATTCGATTAATCCGCCCGCCGATCGAGCGAGTCGAATTCGTCCCGCGATCCCCGGCCGCTGTCATTGCCGCCGGGCCGCGTCTGCGAGGCGCCGTGTCGCGAGTGCTCGCCTCCGTGACGTTTGACAGCCCGACGTCTCCGGACTGACATTTCTCGCGATCGCGGAGTGAAGTGTTTGTTTACTGTTCCGAGGGACGCTCGAGGATCCGACGCAGCGGTGAGTCGATCGCTTTGTGGATTCTAACCTCGCTTTCGTGCGGGATCGCGGCGGTGAGAAGTGGTCCGAGTGATTTGTTTTAGTCGGGGTTGTTTGACCTCGTTTTTGCTATCTCACCCTTTCTATCTTGAATGAATGTCACAAATCCGCCGCGATGAACCCCCGGACACGACTCCGTGTTGCAAATTAAAACGGTTCAAATTGCCGTGCCCGTTCCGCACTTTCGATCGTTTACGCAATTTCACAGTTTAATTGACAGGAATGTGTCGGACAATGCGCACAAAATGTGCGGTAGAATATCTGCTAATGATAATCATTTATAATACGACGACTATTTTCTAGAAATGTTTAGATAACCGGTATTTTAACAGGTATCGACGATGCTAATCAAAACAACACACCTGGCACTGAAGATACGCATCTCCCGTGAGCGGTGATTTGTTTATAGTTTGTTTACGCCTAACACCAAAGTATATTAAATTTATTGAATATTTTGTTACTCTTCCTTATTACTATTGCATGTGTGTATACCAAAACGTACACCATTATTGAAACCTAATAATAAAACAACAACACAAACGAAGCCAAAATATTCAATGTCATACCGACGTATACATCACCACACCAATGGTACTACAATAATTTAATAAACTGAATTATATTACAACATTGCAGCCTGATAGACGAACAAGTAAGTGGCAACAATATTACAAATATGTGAGATTTATCACTATTATTTCATCAATAGAAAGTTCAACAGGAAGTAATAACCTGAATGGCATGCTCGAGGCCCGCGCCGAGTGGGACTTGACGCGCCGCAAGAAGGGAACAATAAATAAAAAATGGACTAAGCAGGCAATGTCGGGTATTTGTATCCGTGAATTATTGAAAATAAACCCGGCTTGCTTCATACCGGATAATGTCTCGTATCGCATTCGTATTTATAACACACCGAGTAGTTTTAATAGATCGACCATTACTTTTATCACCGATCAGGTAAACTAGAGTATGACAGGCGTTCAAAATGACACGCGATTTGTTTCAGTGCTATTCGTGAGTCCATAGCAAATGTGTTTATTCAATTGTAATTAATGAATAAAATAAAAAAATAAACTACGATTGTTTAATTTATTTTATGTTGATTTATTATAGTCTGCTTACAATACGGGGTGTGTTTGTCCCCTGACCCTGCGCGCAGGTTGTGGGGTTTACAACATGTGGCTTAGGTGGTAGCGTACACGGATTTTGTGTAGGGAAAAATATGTGTTAAACCCCCTTTATTGCATGGGTTGAAGAATAAGTTAGGGATATGCTTACAATACGGTGTGTGGCTATCCCCTGACCCTGCGCGCAGGTTGTGGGGCTTACAATATGTGGCTTATGTGGTAGCGTACATGGGTCGTTATTGCGTTTGTATAGGAAAAAATGTGTGTAAGAAACCCTTTATTGCATGAGTTGAAGAATAATTTGAATAAATAATTATACAATAGTTCTTAGTGGCTATCCCCAACATGTGGCTTAGGTGGTACCGTACATGCGTCGTTAAGTGTGTAGGGAAAAGTATTATTTATGAGTTAGGGAATAAATAATTAAAATACGAGTATATATAATGATATACAACAGGTAGTCTTAACGTTGAAGGGCAGGCTACTCGAGAGGCTTAAGTGTGTCAGATAAGTGTGGCATCTAGTCTGCACTGAGCGTCGCGTCGTGCACTAGCCGAGGCTCCAGATTCACACTACTGGACCAAATCCGTCAATAACGTCAGTAACTCTAAAATTTCTCAGCTGTTTTTTTTTTTTTAAATATTTCCAAGGTCATTTTTTAACAAGAAATAATTTTAATTTTAAGGAATGATCACTTTCTGGCTGACACAGCACCTTTGAGTAATTTGAAGATTACTAATTGTCAAAAATATTGAATTTCTAAAAAAAATTTCAAGCTCAAATTTTGGACTTGTCCGACAGTTTTTTTTGCGGTTACAACCATATAAAATGAATACTTTTAGTCAGATGTAATTTCTTTTAGCTTTATCGTTTTCGGGGACGCTAGATACTCATCACTCCTCCTGCGAGTCGCATCAACATCCGGCGGATCAGCTGTTCATACCGAATGGTTTAATTTGCTCGCATGTATGGGATTTCCTTGTAATTTAAATACATACAAAATTTAAATGTAAAAACACAAATATTGAACGTAGAAAAGGAAAAAAAATTAATGAGAAAGATACAACAAATTCATAAATAGATGAACGCTACTCGCGCTGCTGCTCTGCCAACAATAAAATCGTTTTTGTGGTGTACGGGAGGAAAGATAAGTATATAACGTTTCCTAAAGCTGCCACATGGAACATATAACATTAAATAAAAAAAATAGTTATCGCTGTAAATAGCTGTGGTGGTAAGATTTACCGATAAAAACACCGCAAAAGAGGACTCTTTTGGCTAATCACCATTCGCTTGTCAGTTGTGTCGCAGCCGGTGTAGACAGCTTTAGTTGCAGTTAGCGGTTATTTTGTACATTACTATGGACCCCTCTGGATGTCACGGTTCCTCACCTGCGCGAGGAGTGCAGGTCCGGCATGGCGCACCTGCCCGCGACAGGTGCAAACCACCTGAGAAAACTTGAACTGCAAATGTGAATAGCCAAACGGCTAGGAAGTTACGATCATTTAATTTTTTTTTGTTTAAATATGGAGTATTACAAATTAAATCAGTCAATCATATATATATGTAAATTGATTAAATCTTGGGGAATCATTAAAAAAAATATGTCAAAAATAAATAGCGATATATCAGTGTCGCGCCGCGCTTCAGCGGCAAGCCAGGCCCTTTTGCGAAACACAGAGTGTTTGTTTAATACTCAAGACTGCTATATTTATATATATCAAGAGCCTGATATGAGAGTTACACAATACTAAGCAAATAATGTAAGTGTGTTTGCCCACTCAAGATAAGATGAATACGGTGGGAGCCGGCGCTGTTAGGTGATGACAAATAAAGATAAACAGAGGGAAAGAGACAAGCGAAAATTTGGAAACATCGCCTCCTCTTTCTTTTTACTTTTCGAGATTCGGAGGTTTATCTAGTTTTGTCAGTCAACAGTCGACGAGGTGGTTGAATTTGTAATACTCCTTTAGGAAAATACTTTAAGCCAAATGGCTAAGGGATCACGAAGACAATCTTTCGCCTTTGCATATGAAAATATATTTACGGCTTATATGATACACGAGCATCGTCGAGTTTTTTCTCAGTGAGTATTTCTTCTCTCTGAACCCGTAAACAATTTACATTGCTGATAAAATTTATTCCTTCATCCCGATTCGAACCCGCGACCTCGTGGTCGGCAAGCAGGCGAGCCAGCCACCGAATTCGCTGGCATACATAGCGAAAAGTACTCGAATGATTGCAGGAAGGTTGGAATCACTTTGTACGCGAGCGATTATTGCCGACTCAATTGTAAACTCTCCGGCCATTTTAGTCGGCCAGTGTAACGATTTCCATAGCAATTCGTGTATTAAGTCACGACTCTGGGCGCGACCGCACCTGAGAGACACTAAAGTACCGAGACTAATGCGCCTCAATTATGATTTATTATTACTTGCAGATTACCGGCTGTTACCAAAGAGTTCAATCTATCTTGATTTTAAATTAACATCAGTATTGAAGTGATATTTAAAAAAATATTAATTGGTAATTTCACGTGTGCTTGTGTTCATCGTGTTCTAAGACATATATTATTATAACTCTTACCTTGAAACTGTACTAAAGAAAGACTTATTGAGAAGACAGTACAATACAACTACCACACACTTCCTTGTCGTGCACTTATTGCGTTGAAACATAACTCACTTATAATTGAAACGCTTCAAAAATAAATTTACTGAGATGACTCCGCTCACGCACCACTTACTCTGTAGCTGTTTTGAAACACAACTCAGTTCAATGCTTGCATAGTTTTTTTTGAAACGTTACTCAGTTTAAAGTTGAAACGCTCAAAAGTGGGGTTATTTTCAGAGCGTTCACATTTAACATAGTTTGAAACGTTCTACACAAATAAATTTGCAAGTAACGGTCTTAAATGAATAATCAACTCTTCGCGGAACTCCTACTGGGGTGCTCCACCCCCCCCCTCCCCCATGGGGCTCACAATGGCGCTAACCAACTACACGTTGAGCTTAATTTCTGCTTTAATTATGAAATATTTATTCAAGTTGTAATTCTGCGGAAGTAGAAGAAGTTTGCATTGTACGGGGGATGTTGTCGGTGAAGCGCCTCCCCTCTTCACGACCGCCCCGCGGGAACTTTGAAAGAACCGGGTTATGGTTTCTAGAAATTATTTTTTTTTTGTGTTTGAGCATTTTGCACAACTCGTGAAATATTAGTATGAACTGAATTCGTATTTTTGAGCTCGTAATTAATGCATCAAATTAATAATGGAAAGCTGTGTCGTATTACGCTGAGTCATTTTTTTATAACTTGGCCTACTTAGACCACGGCTTAGTGACGTCACAGTGCGTTTTTGAGCTCACGATTACACGATTTTTACAATTATAAAGGTAAAAACAAGGTATGACGAAACTGTGACGTCAAATGACAGTGGTTTACGTATACCCGGTTTAGATGTTTACTGTGTACATCTCTCTGAGATAAAGTTTTTTAATTAAAATTATTTTTGAGTAAAATGTTTCCACATGTTCTTTTTTATTTGTGACCGGTCTCGCCAACCTTTCACGTTGGCATTATCAAACAGAGACTCAAAAATATTAAAATGGAATTCCACCGAGTGCTCTCTGTCAAAAATATTGAATTTCTTAAAAATATTTGTGACTAAATACAATAACGTCGTCTTGAAACTTAACCTTATCTATGAAAACTACTTTTTTAAACACAAATAAAATTTTAAAAATATTACTTTAAACGAAAACAATACTTTAATAAACGCAAATTAATAAATAATATTCGGTTATTTTCGAAGCGAAAAAAGTGCTTACCATTTTCGGTTCTAAAATTCGCATTTATGGCAAAAAATAAATTTAAAAGCATTTAAATTCTAATTATATTGAAGTACCCAGTCTCACATTATTGCACCAATAATCATATCCTAGAGCTCAACCGAAGACGCTCTACTTATGAAGATAACATAAATATTTATTGGAACACCAATCGCTCGGCCATCTCATTACTATGCATTAATTTTTATTAAAATGTCATTAAAGCATTCTGGCCTAGTTGATATCTCCATAAAAGCAGTAACGGGCACTTCGAAGAAAAATCCAGAACTGCTTCATTCATCCGAGTAGCTGCTATTTTTAACCGGTACAAAAAAGCAGTGCTCTGTGTTAAAATTTTCGACGAGTTTTTTTTTGAAGTGCTCCTCGATTTTAGGCTACTTGTTTTTTGCGAAATATTTCTAGATATAACTTTTCAGTGCCTTGTTTCGGTTTTTATATGGATTGTCATATTTTGAAATTATTGATCGATTTTCGATGAATTATTTGCAATTATCGAAACATAGGTTTCAACGGTTCTGTTTGCGTTATAATCTAAGATGAAACATTCCACGATGTTGCTCCAATTTTGATAGTAAGATAATAAAAAAATCGTATAATTTATTAAATATACACAGAAAATATATTCTGAAATAATCTGCTTTATATGTTTATGGAAAGCAGGTTCGTTTTGTTGTCCTAATTAAGCAGCTCCTTTAACTGCTCTGGCTTGCACCCACCTCTACCGCTGGGCACAGGGTCTGGTCCCAGGTACGAACGGCGGACCTTAGACCTTCTCACGTCTTGTCCATCACCATTAGGCCTCCATTCAGTAGGTACCCCAGCAATAATAATTGCATGAATGGACCAGGATAAAGGACCGTGCCCAGGATGTGATGCTAGGACCTTCTATAAAAAAATATTGTATGGATTAAATGGGGAGATTATTGTAAAGGCAGACTGGAATCGATTCGTTTCACACAGCTAAACATTTTTTAATATTTATTTCAGATAATTATAATATTTAGTACACCTGTTTTTTTACGATAAAATACCCATTAGCGTAAATTTTTTTTGTGATATTTTTTGAGCAATATCGCAAAAAATTAAAAATGGCCTATGACAATTTACTGTTGCGATTTGTTACCACGAGTGTGGTGTAAACGTGTTATAAAATCAGGTCCTAACTCGTAATTAATGGAGAGTATTATTTTCTGCAATGCAAAAGGTTCTAAGCGTGTTTGATGTTATTGAGGTGGTAGCTAATTACTTCAGCGCAGAGCTGTGAGGCAATTAGAACAAATTTGTTTTTATTGTATGTCCAATGCAGCATATCTGTGTCGAAGTGATCACAATAATCAGGCCGGTACTAAGTTTATATAAATAAACTATATATATATTTTTCTAGCGTGGGGGGTTTAAACTCCTCATTCAGTCTGTCCGAAGGAGGATGTTTCTTGTACACGGAGTTCAAATAAAAACAATAAAATGAGACGTAGTGAATGAGTAAATGCGGCCCTGGTTTATAGCGAAGAAATATTAGACTATTTCTGGTGTGCAGTCGTGAGAAGCCGAAATGCTATCGTTATGTATACTGAATAGTGTTGGGCATAGTCGATCTTGCACAATCGAAATAATGATTCATTGAAATAAGTGGATGAGTAAACGAATGAATACATCGATAAGAAAACGAAAAAAACCTTGTTTAAATTTCTAAAGCTATTGGATATTAAGATTTAAAAAAAAAACAGATTTTTGGATTAAGCCGTTGAAAGTTGTCAAAAAGTTCGGGTCGTGTATTTTTTTTGAGTGTATTTTGAAAAATAAAACAATTCATTATCACAAGTCGGCTGTTCAGATTTACAAGTTGATATTTTTGCTATGAATAATTCGAAGTTAGCCGATCAGACCGATTAGTGCCTATCACTACACCAAGCCATTGTTGAAGAGTGACATAATGCGGCAGTTCTGGTACACCGGCTATGCGGAACTGTAACTCCGATCGGGTATATCGACTTCGGTGGAATAACTGGATAACATATTCAGCCACGTGAAACATGGAACTGCGTGTCTTGATTCAGGGCCAGGAGAAGGACCAACGCGGTTTCTAAAAGGCCTTTTATGACCATTGTTAACAAGCTGCCATACGTTTATTTTTACGGTCAATGCATTACCTGAAAAATTATATGAACAAAAAAATATTTCTTTCTAAATGCCAGAGACGTATCCCTCTAGGCTTAGCCTTACTTGCCTTTTATCGCTTCTGGCCGCTTGCTCATTAACCCTGTGAAGTGTACACGGAATATAGACATCGAAATAAATTATTATGAATCACGAACCCACAATTGAGTTAGATCCAAAATATTTAAATAATTAAAATATTTTTCAGTCTTCCAAATTAGTTCCAAACTTTATTTGTCTATCTGTGGATTACTTTCATGTTGGCTAATTTATATATTAAATTGTTACATTAACGTTAAGCGGAGTTGTTAATTTGCAGTGTTTTTAATAAGGGATGAAGCACTACTCTGTATATTTAATTTCCGCGACGTAATTTGCGTCGAAAGTCTAAAGGCTTTGCCGAATTCTGAGGCGTTTCAGGCACAATAGTAGTTCATACGTCGTACCTTCGAGCGTCTCGGCGCCTTCTAATCTCTCCGTCGAAGCCTTAAAACCTCGCTCAGGCTTCGCAAGCCCGAAAGACTCGTAAAGGCCCGGTCACACGTACCGGGTTAATAAAATTACCTATTGAGAATGCACCATTTTAAACCGATATTTTTTTTAATGCTACACAAGCATAAAAAAAGTAGAAACAATTTTTTGCATGATCGAAAAGAAATCAATTTTCTCATTCGCTTGATTATAGCATTTTTTTTTTGCTTTACCTAGATTCGAACCAAGCAAGCGTGCTTGCCACGAAGGCGTGAGCTGAATTTTTGGAGGGTATTAATTAACACTAGAAAAATTATCAACCCTGGTAATGCTTATTTTGACCAAGTAGATTTTTTTAAATGTGACAAAATGCTTTCAGAGTTATTAAAACATTAAAAAGAGGAGCTTTATCAAAATTTCTGTATCTTCGTTGCGTTTGTGTGAACCGGGCTTTATTCTAGAGCCCCGTTCAGGGCAGGGGCGGGTTTATTACGAGAGAACGTAGCCGTCCAGGATTAACGAACTGGGGAAGCGTCTTCTTCTTAATGTGGCAATCATAGGGTAGTTTTTTGTGATGGATGGCGCCCGAGAGGGGAGGGATTTTTAATTCGGACAACTTTCTCCGCTTCGCGTCCGCCACGCGCCAAATTAAATAATTTTCCACGCTAGTTTCAGTGAAATAGTATTCTGACTGTTATAATAAACGTCGTGTATGCATATCAACGCGCAAGTAAGTCTTTTGCAGCTTACCGTGCTATCGGTTGTAAATGCTGGCTTAGTTTAGCTAATGCTTTATATAATTTCAGCAGCGTGTGTAATGTTTAAAATTAAACGTCGCGTATGTCATATTTATGTATATACCGGCACAGGTAAATCCTTTGAGGCCGGTTGTGCTAGGTTAGGTTCTGTAATGTTTCGCATGCGGATATTAAAATTTAACCGTCGCGTATGCCATCTTCATGCATATGAACGCGCAGGTGAGCCTTTTGCAGCTGACCGTGTTATCGGTTGTACATGATGGGTTGCTATGGGGTGGGGTGGGATGGGGTGGCATGGGGTGGCGCGCACGCACTCCTCTCCCCGCAGATCATTTACATAAATCACCCCCACCGGCAAATACCGCGGCCAAACAAACGAAACGCTTTCTCACCTCTCGCGTTCCGCGGCGGCCGCACTGTGCCACGCCTGGCACAGGTCAGTGGACAAAATGTATTTTTTTTAATTTTAATTATTTTTATATACCCCGCTTTACGCGAGGGTTACATTTCGAAAAAAATCGCGTCAAGTTAAATTCGCGTATATCGGGGTTTACGATTAAACATACATACATAGTCAAAACTTAATACAAAAAAATACGAATCATTTGAATCAATCACTTTAATTCTAAGAACACTTTATGCAGTATTACATGCTATTTTTACTGAAATATACAACTATTGTCTTTTGGGTAGCGTTTCTTTTACGTTCTTGTAAAATACGTCCATAACACCCAACACTGTTTTTAATTGTTAAGAGAAGTTAATGACCACATTATGTTCATACACATTCCTTAAATAAGAAATTAATGATTTTTCCGCAATTAAAATCAAATTGGTAAATCTTCTTATGCATTGCTTTGTACTTTATTAAGTGAGTCAGAATTTTTCGTTATGTTGTAAATATCATAATAAGTTTTTTATTGTTGTTACTTTAGACTACATATTATGATTCAATCAAGTAATTTAAAAAATGTAAAACATTATTCATATGCCGATTGCGTTGCGTGTGTCTAACATATCTACTTTGTATCATCTTTATATTTATTTTTTTATTAATCCTTTTTTCACGGGTGTTACAACATTAAGTTTTTACAATATTTAAAAAAAAAAATAACCGCACAATGACGTCATTAAACTATGGTATTCGTAGAGATGGCTCAACAGTTTACCACATCAAGATTTTTTTAGAAAATATGAATAATTTTTAGTAACTTGGATTCAGTTTAAAAAAATAATCCGTTCTCGTATAAAAACGGTGTTTTTAAATGCGTCGTTTTTGGCCTGTAAAAAATCTGAGTCGGAACACCGTGCGGCGGCTGCTCAGAATGGTGCGAAATCCGAACGTTTCCGAATAAAAAAAACCTGCGTAATAAATCACCGCTGATGGAGAGCACGTCACTGAGAGGGGCGCGGGGCGTGGGGGCGTGAGGGCGTGAGGGCGTGAGGGCGTGGGGCGCGGGGCAGGCCGGGCACAGCAGTCGCCTTCCACGCGGCACACCACCAAACTGTGGTACGCGGCAGGCAGACCGCGGCCGTCCAAATGCAGCCCACAAAGCTAGTCGCTTTATGTTTGTCGCAACTTTGTTTTCGATGAGATTAAACGATTTGAACGAAACTGCGATTTTGGCGCAGAATCACACTAACCATGCCCCTATCAATCGTTTTGACAGACCACCTAAGAGACTACTCAAGAAACACTCGTGTTTCGCTCATTGACAAATTTTTTTTCTACCTTACTAGTAGGCGAACTCTTTAAATAATTCAATTTTATTTTTACTTGAAGTAAACAGCATTTATGGTAATAATTATGGCATGTACAGAATGCCTCACACCACCTGAACATGATGTGATTTTCTGTTTGTATAGTGAGTTCATGAAAAAATATTCACCCCCGCGTAATCTCCCTTATCTGGTGGTTATATCAATTTGAAAAGTTACCGCCATAAGTATGTCTTGATATAAATCGAGACGCATTTGTGCGTAAATACGATTTTCCTCGCATGCGTATTTTTATCCTTCCCATATGCTTTCTTATACTGCGTCGTTTTTCTTTGCATTCAAATCACTTCACGTTTTTTTATAAGTTTGGAAATCTGATGCGAGCACAGATATTCTTATTCAATATTATAAACATAAATATCCTATAGTAATAAACTTCACGCGCAGCTTAATTACATAATCATTTTGGGTATTCGAATCGCACGTGTAACGACGAGAATAATTATCAATGTTTATTTGAGACTCAGATACAGTACCAACACTAGTCGCCGGGAAGTACTCAAGAATATATATATATATATATATATATATATATGTATATATATATATATCGATCTTTTTGCTAGTCATGGGTCTGTCCACGTGCGTGACCCCTACCAGCTCGCAATCAGAGCGATGCGAAAATGAACCGCCGAGTCTGGCGCGCGCCTTGACCCCTGACCTCTGACGTCACGCTCAGCTGAGCCGCCAGGTAGATTATCTTTCATTAGCACCTGTTTATTTATAGCCGTCTAGCAAAGATCTTCTTTGGTTTCGACATTTTTTTTAAAATTCTGTATATAGTGAATCAATTAAATTACAGTTATACCCCGCTTTACGCCAGGGATACGTTCCGGAAAAAATCGCGTCAAGTGAATTCGCATATTTACGCGGATAATCACTTTAATTCTAAGAACACTTTATGCAGTATTACATGTTATTTTTACTGAAAAATATATCAATTGTCTTTTGGGTAGCGTTTCTTTTACGTTTTTGTAAAATACGGTCATAACACCCAACGCTGTTTTTAATTGTTAAGAGAAGTCAATGACTATATTATGTTCATACACATTCTTAAAAATAAGAAATTCGCGTAATGCGAGGCATTTTAGCGCGAAATTTGAAATTCGCTTTATAGTGAAACCGCGCATAACGGGGTCGCGCAAAGCGGGGTATTACTGTACACACATCTGGGAATCGAAAAGTGATCCATTCAACGGTCGAATGGTTGGCTGTTCGACCAAGGTCGTTCATGGCTGCTTGTCTCGCGCAGAGCCCTCGCCAGCTGAGCCGGATCTGCCCCTGGATCTACAATTCTAATGCCGGGCCTGGTGTCATCGCCAGGGCGCATTTACATAACACGCCTGGGATCTGTTCTTGAAGTCAGACAACGCTGTATGCTGCTCCTCATAGTTGATATCCTCGCGCGAGTGGCGGCATTAGTCGTTTTTGCATTACGTGATTATTTGTTACATCCGTGGTTTTGTTGAAGCTTTTTTAAAAATATTTATTACTAACGAAATTTATTTGTAAGTTAGGTTTTTTGGGTAGGCTGTTAGATTGTGAATATGAATACTATATATCTATATAAAAATACAGTAATACACGGCTTTACGCGACCCCGTTATGCGCGGTTTAACTATAACGCGAATTTCTTATTTTTAAAATGTGTATGAACACAATGTAGTCATTGACTTTTCTTACCAATTAAAAAAAGCGTTGGGTGTTATGGATGTATTTTACAAGAACGTAAAAGAAACGCTACCCAAAAGACAATAGATATATTTTTCAGTAAAAATAACACGTTATACTGCATATAGTGTTCTTAGAATTAAAGTAATTGATTCGTATTTTTTTTGTATTAAGTTTTGACAATGTATGTATGTTTAATCGTAAACCCCGATATACGCGAATTTAACTTAACGCGATTTTTTCCGGAATGTATCCCTCGCGTAAAGCGGGGTATTACTGTATACCAAATATATAAAAATGCAAAAGAGCTTGCTTACACTGTATCTGCAACATTTTTTGTTTATTATTTATTTATCGTGAAATACAGTAAAATAGTTCTTATATTCTAATAATACAAGAAACTAGTAATAATTATATAAAACATAAAATGCATGAAACTAATTCTAACAATCTAATACGAGACTCTTGTTCTATAAATTTGATTCAAGAAATAAATTAAACCAGTTGTTATAATATAATACAATTAATACTAGTTCTAGTAAAACAAGAAACACAGGAAATTAGTTTTAAAAATATCATAAAAACTAGTGACAATAATAACAAGAAATACAAAAAAAAGATCTTATATATAAAACTAGATTTATTAAAACAATAGAGTAAGTACTTTTGTGATTTCTCCACACATTAATTTTTTTGGTGGCCGGTTTCGCATTATCAAAAATTATCAACATTATCAAACAAATATTAAAATGAAATTCCACAAATAACACGAGAAGGAAGATCTTATAATCTAATACGAGAAATAGAATAAGTTATTATTAATAGTATAATGCAAGGAATACAAGATAGTAATTTTTAGTGATTTTCCACATTTTTGACAAGTTTTGCTATCTTCTATGTAGGCATTTTCAAACAGAGTGAGGTTTGAATATCCCAACATATAAAGTTGGCGAAACAACCAACAAAAAACATAATAAAAATCACTAAAATTATTTATTTCATTCATATAAAAAGTTACACTAAATACACAGTTCTTTCTGTCAAAAATACTGCAACTAGTTCTGATAATCCAGATATGCATACGAATATCAATACGACGTTTTCTCTTCGGTATGTCTAGAGACGGGGCCGTTATCTGGAAGATATGTCCCGTCGTCGGTGTCGTCGAACTCCTTATCTGGACTTGTGTTCTGTGACCGAATTAATGTCAGCCCAAGATGTGCCAGCGAGTGCCTCACTCCGAGATAGTGCCAAAATCGCAATACGTTAATTTCATTTGTTGATTCAGCACTAGTCATTATTAAAAATAAACATGTAGCCGTGCGGTCAGATTAGCGATTCGATTGTTCGCTGTGTATCTTTTTGTTCGATACGAATCTTCGAGTGAAACTGGCGCGAGTCTAATGACACCAGTTTGAGGTTCACGCGATCGAATCGGGGAGCTCCGCACAAGTTAAACACTCGAAAGTGGATCACACTGTATAATAAAATAGAATAGCTGTACGGATATGAAATGTGAGCGCCTTCGACTTTCAAAGACTTTTTCAAGATTCATCTTTCTTCGTAGTGTCCTAGCCGTACGACTATCCGTGTAATTTGAACTTGTCAGTATGTTCATGCAATATAAATGAAACCAATTTGTTTAAAATGTTGAGAATTTTTTAATCATATGTTTCTAACAATTTAAAATGAAATGTGAAAAAATGTAATAATCAATGAAGTGATTTTGAAAAACCTATTTTTACGTATGGCTTAAACATTAAAAAGCAATAACTCTAGAGATAGTTATATGTGAAGTGATAATAATATGTGGGTACATTATGGATAACGAGGGACTGGTTGAAATAAAAATGCTTCGTATTTTTTTTTTTTTACAAATAAGTTAAAACAAATATTTAGAGTCTGATGAAGCTCGTGTAAGTAGAAAGTTATTTTAAAGATATTAAGTAATTTCCTATCTATTTGGATAATAGACTGCACTCATCCCGTAAGAGCTCTTTCGCTATCGCTCTTAGTTATCGCCAAACTGAATTTGTATAAGATGAATGACCATTATAGCTTCCGGCGGTTGAAAATAAATTTAAAACAACAGTAATGTTAACGGCAAAACAATTCATAAAATATATTGTCCACCATACAAACATAAAAAAATATATAGTTTTAGGTTTTGATGTAGAAAAAGATTGTCTGGAACAATTAGAACAGGTCTTCAGTCTTTATCAAACAGAAGTACGATCTTAGGAGTAATCAAAAGACACACATGTGCTCTGGTCGCTTTCTTCATGCCGAGTGAGTCTGGAGCAGCGAGTGTTCATTGCTTATCATAAACATATAGAAAGAGCATCACAAACAAATACAAGGCAGCAGATGTCCCATTCAAAGCATAACTGCAATTCAGTTTATTTATTGAAACAAATAAAAGCATATTGCAAATTCAGCGCGGAAATTATTACGTGTTTATTTATTATGTAAAACAATTTATTGTATAACATTATAAACATGCTTGTATATAAAATATTAAAAACTTTCACATTCACGACTTCACCGGCAATTATCAGTGTTTTATATTTTTATTTAATCATTTGCCAGTTTCCGCAATATTCTCTATATTATTTACACGAAAATAAAATAAATAATTACAAATTAAGCGAGAATATCACTTGTTTATTTATGTTCAGTGGGTTGATTTATTGTAAGCAATTAATCGTGCAACCTTTTTAGATGTTTGTACATAAATTACGAAATTCTTTCACGACTTCGGAGGCAGTTATCAATTTTTGCGCAGAATCTGGCCAATAATTATTGAATGAACGACCGCGGCGTGTGACCTCTGACCCCGAAGAGATAATTCCACTCTAATTAATTCCGGATAGCGACACGCGATGTTTATTTTTGGTGATATTTAAGTATATCGAGAGAAATTAATATGAGCTATACACAAGGAAACTGTACGGGTAAAAAATGTGGGTTTCTTAAATCTATATATATAAAACACAAAATATATTTGTGTGTCCGTCATAGGCTTAGAAACCATCCAACCGATGTGCCCCAAATCGGTTTCATTTGAAAGGCAATAATACGAAGAATCTTTGTGATTATTAAAACAATGCATTAAATACATTCGGTCTATTAATTAAGTCAATTTCGATATTTTCCATACAAAAATTACCAACACCTGTAAAGTCACAATAGAAAGTTTTATCATAGTGAGTTTGTCTGTTTATATATGGGAAAAAAATATTAAACAAAAATATTCGTATTACAAGTTTCATCTATGGATAATTATGCATATCGCATTATGATAAGAGCCCAACAATCCAATCACATTTCAAAATGCAGTGAAGTGTTTCATCAATACATTGTTGACATGTACGCCAAAATTGAAAGCGAGCGGCTTCTGTACATTCGTTTTAACCAAAGAAATTGCGTATCGAAGATTATATTCATTCGCGCGATGCAATTGCAATATTGCATATGCATGAGTATGCTCAAGATGCTTTGACGTAGGCATACAGGCGATTAAAGAAAAAACGGAGATTACTGCACGGTCATATTCTAATTTGGCTGATAAAAAAAATTGTTCCAACTCATATCGATAGTGTTATTTATATCTGCTGAACTACCGAATCTACAAGAAGACGTTGTCTGCAAGAACATGATTCACGGCCCATGCGGAGCATTGAATATGAATGACGGAAAATGCACGAAAAGATATCCACCGATTTGATTAATGAAACTCAAACTGGTAAGGATGGATATCCGAAATACAGACGACAAAAGCCAGAAGATGGAGGATTCACCACCACCATTAAAGTAAGAAACGTTGATATTGATATTGACAAGTACATATGCAAATATGTTAACAGTGATGAAGCTGTCTGCTAAATTCTTGGTTTCAGTATTCACAAATGATATCCAACTGTTCAACATCTTGCTGTTCATTTAGAAAACGGTCAATGTGTTTATTTTACTGAAAAAAATTCCGAAGAACGAGCAGCACAGCCACAATAATTTTGCGAAAACATTGCTGTATAATGAAGTTCAAAATAGAGCCAACTATCCAATAGAGTTTTTTTACTATCGCCACGTAGTTAATCGAAGCCACAATCAAAATCAAAGCTGAAAAATCTTTGTTTACACACTTACTGAAAAAACTCAATATATTGTTTATCCGCTAGCATTAAGATAAAAAAGTTGATAAAAAACCAAATTTCCTTTTTTTCGAAGAAATAAAAAAAAAGTATTTATTTATTTAACGTAGTAGCACACGCTGGATATCCGCTAGTAGTTAATAATAAACATCTTGTTTCAGGTTTCACGCCACTTAAAAAGACATACGAGTTAGCCGTACAGTTTTTTCCTAATCTGCTTCTCGCTAGTCTGTCTTTCTTCGGGCAACTTTAGAATTTCGTACCCAGAAAGAAATCGTTTTCGTACCCCTAACGCCCCCATTGTACCGCCCACCCCTATTACCCGCACTATGTACTGAAAAAAGATTAATCTCCAGAGGAAATGTAAAAGGCTTCTGCCTGGAATAGGGGCTGGAGTGTAATTATCAATCACAAAAGAATTTCATATTTCTAACAGGAAACGCCTTTAACAGAAAAATATGAAATAAAGAAGTACAACGAGCGCGATGGGGGTCGAATGAGGAAAGCCTAGAGGCATGGGTTCAAAACCCACCTGCGTCACAAAAAATGTTGTTTCTATTTACATACAAGACAAAATTCCGTATGGGTAAATATCCATATATTAAAAATATCCATATATTAAAAATGGTTTATGGTTCAGTATTAAAAAAAAAAAATTGTCTTGAGATCGTCATCAAATTTGTACGTATATATGAAACCGTAGTCTTTTATATTAAATAATCCAAATATTATCTTATTCGTTTTGCGTTAAGTTAGACATTTTTATAAATTTTAAATGAAACCCTATCAACAGTTTTTTTTTATTTTTTGTCATATGCATTTTACGTAATATTTTTGTGTAACTTGTGTGTATAATTTTTAAACGCTTTTTTTGTTGTTTTTAAAAAAATGCTAAAAAAAAAACTTTCTTTTTAGTATAACTCTAACGTGTGCGTAATAAATCGCAATCAGCGAATTGTTTACTGATCGGTTCCTAGATTCGGAAAAAAACGAGGCTTTTTTTGGGTTTCGAAAATTGTTTGAATGTGTCGCGCGTGTTTTGTTTCATTTTGAACCCCCCCCTCCCCCCTCCCCCCCCCCTCCCCTCCCCTTGGCCGCAGATTTCCTCGGAGGCTCGCCGCATTCCTCACAGACCAGTCGCCCGACAGACGTAATGCTCCTCCATAAATATGGCCCGGGCCGCAGCTCGTGATTGCAAAGCTGCGGCCGCACATATTTTTGTGTTCCGCGAGCGGGAGACATCTGATATTAGATAATTAAACCGTCGCTTCTCTGGAAGCGACGGGAGAGGCAGCGTACGGGACGGGTGTATTGGAGGTGCATTGAAGTGATTTGAATTGAATTTTAAAGCGCACTACACACGTAGCAATACAGCCGATATATATTTGCTATTCAAGTGCACTTAGATATCCTATACATATAGTCAGTGTAGAACCAATTACTCTATAATAAAAATCACTATAACCACATTGCGTTGATTGTAAATTTAATTACAGTAATACCCCGTTATGCGCGGTTTCACTATAACGCGAATTTCAAATTTCGCGTTAAAATGCCTCGCATTACGCGAATTTCTTATTATGAAGGATGTGTATGAACATAATGTAGTCATTGACTTCTCTTAGCAATTAAAAACAGCGTTGGGTGTTATGAACGTATTTTACAAGAACGTAAAAGAAACGCTACCCAAAAGACAATAGATGTATTTTTCAGTAAAAATAACATGTAATACTGCATAAAGTGATTGATTCAAATGATTCGTATTTTTTTTGTATTAAACCTCGTAAACCTCGACATACGCGAATTTCACTTGACGTGATTTTTCCGGAACGTATCCCTCGCGTAAAGCGGGGTATTAATGTATAAGATTTATGTATACCGTCGCAAACAAATTTCACTTATAGATATCAATATTGATTTTAGTTTTCAGCTGATCGCGTTCGGTTTTCAGGATGGAAAAAGAAATGCTCGCTCCACGTGACGCTTCCATTCAAATCTCTAATAGCGCAATCAGGAGAGCCGCACAAAGTGCGGTTTGGTCCGCGGCGGCCGCCCATTACTCGGCGCGGTGCAGTTTACGGTCGGCCATACGTCAGGTCGCGGGCGGACGTCGCCCGCCCCGCCGCCGGAAGGGCGTAAGCGCCTCGCGGCCGCCACGCGACATTGGCCCTTCCGCCCGGGCGCGCAGGGCGGCGACTCGCCCGGAGACTCGCCTCCGACCGAATCGGGCGAACGGAACGAAGGAAAATCGCAAATATGAGAATGCGTATCTTTACATTTTATACAAAATTAACCGCATTCGACTTTAATATTACATATATATTTTTTTAAATTTTAATAAAATATATTCAATATTTTTTGACAGAAAATACTAGGTGGAATTTTATTATATTTTCAATAAAATATTTAAATGTAATGTGAGTTTAATGTTCTTGACTAATCGGGGAATCTCATTGAATTGAATTGAATGAACATAAACATTTTTTTTACTTGCTCAGTTATAATTTATAAACCCTCACTTCGTTTGGTAATGCCAACTTGGCAAAACCGGTCACCAATATAATAAAACATACGGAAAAATCACAATTTAAAAAAAAAAACTTATTATATACAAAATAAAAAATAATGCGCTGCTTTTCATTTAAAGCGGGTTGTTCAAGAGCGCGGCACAGAGTAACAAAGTTATTTTCAAATTTGGAAACCACTTTGAATTTGGAATTCGATAAACATCATCCGTTACAATTCGATATTCAAATTTGTGTTCCAGATACGAAATTATTTAAATTATTGTTGTAACAGCGCGCCCTCCGCCGGCAATTAGTTTATCCCGTGCTTTCGCATTGCGTATTCCCTGCAAACCTTTTATTTCTTTTTTATTATTATGAAAGCAGTACAATCCACCAGCGTTATTTAAAAAAAATCTATTTATACGATTTACGACGCCATTTAATGCGTACTTAGAGTTTTTATTCATTTTATTACAAATGATTTAGAAAAATTGATTTTATCTTTCATTCTGAACTATTGTATCATGTGTTCGTCTGCCACATTTAATAGTTATAATTTTGTTCACTTCATTTTATTAAGTGTTGTAAATGACGACAAGTTCCTAGAAAACCTTTCCCGCATCGTATGTGATATAAATATATCATAATTAGCCCTCCACAGAAATGTAACAACAAAAAATTATCTATCAATTATATTGGCATATTCCCGTATCATATGTGATGTATATTATATCAGTATGCTTAGGTACATTTTTTTCACACATTAAAACGATTATTGAAACTCTCAGAAAAATATCGTCGTGACTTGCGTGGGATTCGTCGAACTCACATCACCACGGCTTACATGGCCGGTGCATTACCAACTGTGCTAGCGAACCACTTCCATTTGGCGAGAGTTTTTAGCAATGATATTCTACATATGAACCAACGTACCCAGGCCAATTAATATTGAGTGACTTGCAATCACAGGACTTTTTAACTAAAGTACCCAAGTGAAGCATTGATCCAACCTGGATATTATTTTTAAAGTCTATTAATTTAGCCGATAAACGCACCGTTATATATATATATATTTGATTTTTGTGAAGACCGAAAAAAATGTACTTAATCATATTAATACAAATAAAACCTGTGTAGGTAAAATCGCACTGACTGTGAGACGGTCGTCACAAAAATCAAATATGTATATATATATTATATCTATCAAAATTGTACCATACAGTAATTTTTTAACAAAAAAATGATAATCTTATCCGTGTTATTTTGAAAACCCATCAGCTTTTTTTTAAAACATTGTCAAACGTTGGAAATATCGGCAGCAAGAAACCTGACCCGTGTCATATGTGGATGGAACTATCAGAGCTAGACGCCAGCGCGGGGCTGATCAGCCGTCCGTCTAGACCTGAAATCTCTTCCTGTCGGAGATATCTCCGGTTTCCCTCCCTGCTCCTCCCTGGACTTGGCTTAATAAACCGGAGGTATTGATTCGCCCTGACAGCGGAATAGACTGAGGCTATGTCCGAGATAAGGGAAGCTTTTCACCCACCAGTCGGATGAGCGAGAGGCTTTTTATTTGTGAGAGTATTGAATTTCAGGATCACAGACAGAATTGAGCATAATTTATTTTTTAAAGTATATGTACGTTGTGTAGTATTTTGGTAAATTATTTACGCATGTTTGATACGTTTTGTGGTTTAATATATTATTTTTTGTATTTTTCAAAGATACGTACATAAACATGTGTTTAAATAAAAAATACATGCCACATTTAAATTGAAGCGAACTCCGGGGATATACGAGTATATTCTTAGGTCAACATTTCAGAAATCACTTATATCGAGGGATGCATTTTTCATTTATTTATAAGTTTCCATACGTGCCTCTAAAGCCGGGGCGCTTCAAACCCTTCGATGCTCCCTTTGTTCGACACGGGGATGTTATACGACCAAATTCAGTCGATTTATCTTGCCAATATCTTGTATGTGACAGATGCATACGATTTCACCCAAAGTACACATCCTGAAGGGTGTATGTGTGTGTTTTTGATAAATATATATTCAACCCACCGCACCCCGTGGCGACCTCTTGAACCTTATTTCGGCAAAAAGGCTTTAGCCCGCATTTCGCTGATGTGGAAAAGTTGTATGAATAAGAAATATTAAAACGAATGGCGTATTTGGGAGTATAATATTGTCTTTTAACCTTCTTATAATGGTTTCGTAAATTCACTTTGTTATTCTAAATCGAAACTTGGATCAAGACCTCAAATTTATTAACATAATGATTATTATCATCATATTCCATTCTGAAGCTGCTATTGGTGAGCTCTTTTTTTTTTTTTTTGAAATCGCAAGCAATATAAGCTGATGAAGCGCTTGGAAGACGAAAGCGCTCTCTACAAAAAATAATCAGTCATCCTTTAGTCTTGTATCTCTTAGCTTGTTTTATTTGATTATATAGTATCACAAATAAAACCACTATGTTCTGAAAATTTATTCCAAGGAATATGGATGCTTTTTCAGTGCCATATTAGCTTTATAGGTAAAAAAAAGCAATAAATACGTAATTGTAACGAGTTGAGGTGAATTAAACAAAACTGTATACATTTTGATTGATTTTGAAATATAACACACCAAAAGTTTATCTTTTTAATATTAATTATTCTTCCTATATTTTGGTTTGTCAATTTTACTTTTATTCAAGGTTTCTCAAAACTCAATTGCTTTCAAATATAAAAATTCATGCAAAAATTCTTATCATCTTACTTACACTTGACACATATTTTTGTATGGAAACTAAAAGTAAACTTTGGAACCGTCCATACAAGCAGAAAAGTAAAAACCTTATTAAAGTGTCAATAAATATTTTCAACTTTCAAGTCTAGATCACAAAATTGTTGGAATTGGGAAAATACACGCTGAAAGTTGATTCGTATAGCTATCATAGGAAAATAACTGTGTGAACTGCACATGCTTGTTATATCCACATTTTATATAAAACTTATTATAAACGTATTTTATTAGTAAGTATCATACAGCCAACTATGTAGGTATAAAGTTTTTCATCAATCCATAGAGTTTAATCAATATTAATTGTTAGTCAAATTATCTTATTCAATCAAACTTCAAAAATACCCACTGTTTTCCACGCTGTAACAGCTTTTTTGCTGCTATCTCTGCACTCACTGCGTAATTCGCAAAAACCCAATTTAATGGCGTGCGGAAATCAAGATGGCGGCCGCCAGCAACCGCAAAACCATCGAACTCCCAGCCCGATCCGTATCTCGTGTGCGAATATTTACCGCGCCTTGTGAATATAAATTATGGGTTTTTCTTGCATTTTTTGCCGTCTCCGCCGAGTAACTTTCTTTGCACGTGATGTTATTTACAATAATTACCCGATTTATCAGTTATCCAACGCAACTATCACAAATCGCATGGCGTGTGCTTATTCACAATTCATTGCTCATATTGCCTACTCGATAAATCCGGATTTTCACTCCACATTTAAGCGTAGATAATCTCAATGTATTAACACCTAACGGAATGGTGATGGACACGCCTCCCGGCCAGTGTTGGCATCTATAAGATCGCGCCGGTTTTTATCTGTTTTGTAAAGTATATTACAGACGCTTTGCCTTTAAGATAATATCGAAATTATTTGATATCTCCCTTGCAAGGCGCCATAGAAGTACATTAGGTTTCGTCAGCACTTCTGCGTAAAAACTTAAAACGCGACTCGTGTAAAGGTTTTAAAAATTTACATTCCTGTCCTAGCCATAGATCGATGTGTGTTTTCATTGATAAAATAAATTATTTATATTACGTAACATTTTAATGCAGGCCTCAAGGCAGAATCAATAAAAAAAAAAAAACAACTTAATAAAAAATAATCGCCCAAAAATCTCTGCCAATAAAAAGCCGAATAAATTAATAATAAAATCTCCCTAATGCGTTGATCAAATATTGCTCTTTGCTACTTACTCATATACACGTCTCATTTGCGTTTTATTAAACCCCGTCTAGTTAAAAAAAATCGATGAAAGTATTAACTGATCAAATATTTACGTTTATTTATGCGACAGCCCAATAATTAAAATCAAACACGTCGCCAATTTTTTTTTTATCTCAATTTAGTCACCGCAGAGCGAGACGTCTGGATGTGTTTTTGCGTGCGTAAGTGAGAGATGAAGCGATGCTCTCGCCGCCGTCTCCGCTTGCTTTCAAATAATAAATAAATTGACGTTCAAATTTTGAACGCAGACTCTGCAAAGACTTGTTTATACTAAGCGTGAAAATAAATTTATTTTAAAATATATATTAAACATTCATTATTTACTTTCTTGAAGATTGTCACAATCATTTTCTTAAAAAAAGTGTTAACGAAAAAATATAAAAGCGTCAAAAATTACTTGTGAAAATGTAACTGTAACTGTATTTATCTCAAGAGTGGAAAACATGCTTTGACAATTTGAAAACAAGGTATCTATACTTCATTGCAAGAGTAGGAGACTACCGGATAATAAAACGTCGAGTATTCGGTTAGATTCGTGTACAGCATTTGCGTCAGTAAAATCACAGTAAACCTGGATATTTATTATTATTTAAAAAATAAAATAAATTAAATTTATATCGCATGGTCACTTAGTAAGCGTTAGAGCCATTGGTTCACGAATTCGTTATTTACTTAACTTTGTTTTATAAGCTGAGCTTATCATGTTCAATTTGCAAAAGTAAAAAAAATATTATCGTATTCTTCCAGCCATTCGGTTCACAATGTGTACTTTGTGAGATCAGTCTTAAATAAGGACTATTTCTAAATGATTAAAAATAAATTGTTCATAAAAAATAATTTGCATGTATAACTGAATAAATAATATATTATACAAAGCAAGTAATGTAATATTCCAGCGAATGCACAATGAGGCTGTATTTAAAAAATATATTTGAAAACAATCTGTGAAAAATGCGAGGTGGGTGTGAACGCGCCTTTACCCGCGCGTGCGCCGTGGGAGGCTTAACGACACTCCATTGTTTGTTTTTTGATGAAGGTTTGATTAATTGCTGAATAATTTACGATCGAAACAACGTTTGCTGAGTACCAGCGCCACCATCTCCGCTCCGAATTAATTCCTCCTCTGCTGACAGGTGGCCCAACATGATAATAAATAACCGGGGACTGATTATTATTCGCGACTCGCCTTATAAGGGGAGGATCATTGGCTGCTCGTTTAGAGTTGATTAGTTGTGGTATTATTTTTTTGTTGCGTTTGTTAATTGATACTAATTTGTTTTTTCGGCAGGGATGCTTGTGTGTTTTACAAAGATTATTTATATATTTTAAACTATTATGAATAACTTGGTTTTTCTGTGTTATTTTTTTCAAGGTTTTAAAGTCCTTAAATTATAAAATTAACACACAAAAACCCAGTTATTCAAATAACGTAAATAGTCATAACCCGCTGTAGATATTTAAACGCCGTGTTTAATTTTATGAGTATTTAATTTAAAACTATATTGATTGCAGGATTCTCAAAATAATATTGAAAATAAATTTTTGCAATTTTACTTTTATTTTAGAATAAATTTCTTGGGTTTGAAGCAGCATCATAATAATTCTATTATTACTTGTTATGTGGCTTACAACCTTAATTACATGTTATGTCCTCGAAAACTGTGAGCTGAGTAACTTTTGTCCTTTTTTTGTCGACCTTGACTAATTGAAAAAACCCTGTGTTCAATATGTTTTTAACATGGCGGGTGTGGCCTTTGACTTTCGATAAAATTGGGGTTTATATCATTCTCGCTCACAGATAAACGTAAAAAAAGCTCTTTTAAAGTAAAACACCAAACTTCTGTAAACTGCTCGGCATGTTGAAATATCTAGGGCGATAATGTTTTACGTTTTGGACAACCCTGATTCCGCTTAGACGCGTCTAATTGGATGGTAACATTTCAAAGATTAACACTACAATTAGCGTATCGATTATAAGTGAACCAGATTTACATTATTATGTAGGTGACCTTCATATCCATCGATAGTATGGTGATCATCAAATCACGTAATATTATTTCCAGAGCTCGGAAGTTGGTAGCAAATGCATTGCCGAGATCTCGTCAACATCAATATACCACAAACTGATTGTTATTAATAAAAAAAAGTACTACAAATAAATACAAATAGGAGGTTTTGGGCTCAAATCCGGGTCGTGGAATGTGCATTTATTCAATGTCTCCAAAGTAAAAGTGAAGTAAAATCATTTTTGGTAAGCTAAGACCACATGTCAAGATCAAGACTTATGCGCCTCTCTGAGGATAGTTTTGTCAGGTTAGGTTATGTATTGTTATCAGAATGTCCAAAGTTTGCTTTACGAATTGACTTGATGTAAAGGAGTAATAGATATTTATTTTTATGCATATTTTTGATCAGAAAAATGACTATGCTAAACCGGGGCAGAATGGTTGGATATATAATATGTAAACACCGTGGTTGAGGCTGTAGGCGAGCTGTAGAGTTTACACGGGGTAGGTGGTTGTTGGGTAACTTTTTGGATACAGGCCAATTCTCGTGTTGTGTTTCCTCGTTAGCCGCGGGGGTGGGTTCCCGTAAGGGTTGTTTCTCGTTACGTTCATCCCCTGGGCTCACCGACTTGCAAGAACGCTCATTTTGTGCTCGTACATTTTATAACGGTTCTCGCGCGTAATTTTTTGGATGTTAAAAGTATCAGCAGGTTTTATATTATCAGTACGTGCGAATCTCCCATGACATCATTTGATTATGAATATACAATAAGTTGCAACATTTACCGAGAGGTTTATACAGGAGATTAATCTAATGTAAAAAAATTAGATGGTATAAATTATTTTTAATAACATACATGACGCTTTCAAGATAAATTGAGTATTTTTTTGAGACAGCAAAAAATCTTAATACTTTACTTCAATCGATATTTTTTTCTATTTATACAAAGTATCGTCAATTTGCGCTTTTTTTTTAGACTTTTCGGCGGCAGTACTGTAGTCATCTTTATAAAAATCTTTATTTTATATAATGGAGCCAATAACGTAGACAAAACAATTTTTTTACATATCGATTTACTATTATTCAAGAAAACAATTTTTATTTTATTTTATTGTTCAATTAAAGCGCATAAATACACTAGAAAGTTAATCCAGATGAATATAGAAGTGTTTAAAAATATTATATGAAAAATATTTTTGTTCGAGTACTTTAAATTAGAAATTACTTTTATTCATAAAAACATAACACATCATCTTTTATTTTAATTTTAAATGTCTTCATCAAGGGAATGCTATTTTTCAATTAAAGTAATGTAGTTATTTGTTTAAAACTCTTACATTTTCGAACACATGATAAAAGGATTAATTTTTATTTAAAAAATAATTTCTGAAATGAAAACATAATTGTTAAGTAAATAAACAATTTTATAACATCAATTTATAGAATTTAAAGAAAATTATTACTTGTATTTAATATAATGAAGGCGTATTTTTGTTTTATACGAATTATTGAGTAAATTCTAACAATATTTCATAAAACTAATTTTTTTTCTGCTTTCTTACAGGTTTGCAAGATGGTGACATTCCTCTACATATTTTTTCAAAGCAAGGTTCGTATTATATTATTAGTCATGAGATCTTATTCAAAGTTTAAATGTAATTTGACTTTATTGACTATGAGACTCATAGTCATGGTCTAAAGCAGTTCTAGCCTAATCTCCTTTTAATGATGCCACAAGTTGCTAAAACTTTAATATTTTATTTTAAAGGAAAAAAATGACTATGATGTATTTTTATTACATTTTGATTACATTAGTTTAAAGAAAACTTTCTTTCTTTTGTAGGTATATATTAAACATTTTATATTCAATATACATTTGTTCAAAAGCATAAATACTCACATTTACTGCCATTCTTGAAAACGAGATCGTTAACATATATTTAATGTTTTAAATAACAAACTTTCCCAAATATTTTTAAATAATTCATAAATATAACGGTAGTTCAGGAAGTATGGTCTACATATTTAAAAATGGTAAGCACGATACATAATTTAATTTTTTACAATACTTGTTCTATATAATTGATGTATATATTTTCAATTCTTAACAATGCATGCATGTGGGATCTTCCCTTTAAATTTATTGAGTCGGATTATGCTATTGTATAATAATAAAAATATTAAAAAATTCTCAAGGTTGTTAGATTCTTACAGTAGTATATCGAGATATATTTTTTACTAAATTTGATATTAAAAATAATTTCAATACCGTACGTAGAGCTTTTGTCTGCCGGGACGTCTAATATTGTGCTTTAATTTGGGTTTCAGTGGTGCTTTAATTAAGTTCTCCGTCACAAAGGCTCTGTCGCTAAAGGCCGACCCACACGGCTGAAAAGAATCAGATAAGATATTAAACTGTCATAAAAATCTTACGTTAATCGTACCAAATTAAACTTATTATTTTTTTGTTGACTAATCATTTTAATATCGATTTTTGTATATATATATTACAAAAAATAATGTCGCACCATATAAAACACATAACAAGTAAGTAGCCAAAATAATTTATATTTGTGATTGTTTTCTACTTGTTACTCCTGAAAGGCAAAAGAGGTCATTATAAATATATATATATGTGTTTCTTGCCATTGGATTTGCAATTCATAGAATTACAAAATTTGACAGAAGATATTTTGTTGATATTCAATGCAATATTATATATTTATTTATTGAGTGTTGTTCCGCATTACTTGGATCTTAATGTTATTTTTACCGGGTAGTCGGGATATTTTCACATGATCTATTTATTAATTGTATATTTTAATTATTCGCTAAATTAGCACTTGAAGTGTGCCTCACGTTGCTGGCACATTGAATTATGATTTTTATTAATTTTGTCTTTGGTGTGATGCGGCCTTTGGGTTCTTTTGAATGCCGTGTGCTTCTCCTCGTCCATTTTGCGCTGTTCATTTCGATTCGATTTCGCAGCTCCGCGCAGCTTTACCGCCGCTGTTGCCAGTCGACCGGTTTGCTTTTTCAATTCCCATAAAAGGGAAATAACGGACGAGCGGAAGTCCCCGGCGGTGTGTTTGAACAACTTTTAATTTTAGAATTTCGAATGTCCGTTCCTTTTTCAAACCGTAACGTCCGTATTTTGATTGCCGCGCCAGCGCTCGCGGGGGCTCTCAAACTACAACCCCTAAGCGACCTTTCCACCGGATGTTGGGAAAATTAGTATAAAAAAATTAACATCTAAGATACTTATTTTTTTGTATGTTAATTTACAATATTTGTTAGGATTGCCTTAATATGGTATGCAGCTGTCCACTGGTGCTGCGCGCAGGTTTATGGGTTTACGTGATGTGGCTTAGGTGGTAGCGTACATGGGCTTCTCTATTGAGTTGGTGTAGTGAAAAATATGTCTAAAAAAATCCTTTTTTGCACTAAATAACACGGATAATGTGTTTTTTATTGTGTTATCTGTTAATACAAATGTTATGGCCCGCACACATTTAATATGTATAATTCTAACAGTAGAAGTCGCGTGAGAAAGTAGACTGATGCCACGGACCTCCCAACAGTAGATTACATTTCAAAGGACGAAAGCCGCCATTGTCTTGTATCCGGTGTTACACCCTGTTATACCTTTTAAGAAACACTGTCATATAGTTTTAATAATATTGTACAATTGTTTATGACTCTGTCCGCCCTATGTTTATATGTTATTGTAAAAGACCCGTCGTTGGAGGTCTTTTACCTGAGTATTGTCAGAGCTCAGAATATCACTCGCCTAGCGTCAGATCTCATCGGACCACGAACGGAGATGTAGTCTCCCTAGCTTGAAATTAAATAACCTAACACTGAAATTATTACAATATACGAAGTGAACAATAAAAATGTTATAACCATTCTCAACTGCTTCTAATTATTTCCCCGACACATAACACAAACAAATGCGTTGCTTGTTGAGGGACAAGGCATTTGATTGGTGAAGATCATTTTTTTATTAATGATAAGAGTTTATTATAGTTTTTGCATGACTAGTTTCGACCAACAGACTTGGTCAGTTTTGTTCTGCATCTGATGATGACCAAGTCTGTTGGTCGAAACTAGTCATGCAAAAACTATAATAAACTCAAAGTGAAGAAAAAATACAAAGTTACCCTTATCATTAATAAAAAATGCGTTGCTATTTTCAGTCAAAAAAAATTCCACTCATCTCAAATGATCGCGTGGCCGTGCCTATTCTCGAGCGGCGG
The DNA here is from genome assembly GCA_022113835.1 of Atopsyche davidsoni. Taxonomy (NCBI): domain Eukaryota; kingdom Metazoa; phylum Arthropoda; class Insecta; order Trichoptera; family Hydrobiosidae; genus Atopsyche; species Atopsyche davidsoni. The sequence continues at coordinate 10,924,301 of JAILWY010000007.1, forward strand.
GCATTTTAATGTGATAAAATGAAAAAACCGCCGCACATCACGTTTCATTTTCGCAAAGATTTTTTTCAATAACTTCACTGATACGAATTCGAAAGCGCGCGAGAAGAAGTAAAGTAAAAAAAAAAAAAAAAAACCCTCCCCCGAGCTCTCTCCCCTTATCATTCCGCATTCAAAAACTACACCGGAAAAAAAGAAAACTTATTCATGCCCCAAAACTAGCAACTTTATCAGCGCTAAAACTTGGCGGCGCTGAAAAAAAGAAAGAAAAAGCTCTCGCCTAATATACCGCTATAAATTACGCAGTGCGTTGAAAATCGTAGCGGAAACTATTAGACTCGGAGAGGAAAGCGATCGGAACTGCTCGACTTCTAGCGGCATCGCCGGCGCCCACTGTACTACGCCGAGTGTGCACGAACTATTCAAAACGGATATGTGATATCCACTCAGTATATTTTATTTATTATTTTCGGTATGCGTTCACACCGAAACGCATTGACGCCATGCTGTTGCATTGTTATTCAATATCACGATCAGAACAAATATGTGATATATACTCAATGTATTTTCTTTTCATACACATCGAAGCGCATTTGCAACTTGTTACAATAATATGTATTCAAAACAGGTCTGATATGATATAATACTTAAATACTTCGAATAACTGTACATCAAAAACGCCTTGGCATCTTGCTCTTACATTTTTATGATATATTATTTGTTATGTTATGTTATGCATGACTAAACTGTTTAGTCGTGCATCTGATGATGACCTGGTGTATAATAAGGTCGAAACTAGTTATGCAAAATAATTCTAATAATCTCACAGTGAAGATATAAATAAAAAGTTATTGTTTATCATTATAATAATGGATCTTCACCATTCAAATGCCTTGTCTCTCAACAAAATTTGTATTTGTATAAATAATATTACATGTCTCCAAAACACGTGCGTTATATCAACTCATTATAATTATTGAATATTTGCTTTATCGTTTGATCACAAACTGAATTTGAATTATTATTTTTGCCATGTGTGCAATATAGATATGCGATATAAACTCATTCAGTTTATTGCAGTCTCTTCATCGATAAAAGTCAAATCGCTATTCATAAACATCGAAACACATTGACATCCAATTGTTAATTGGCAAGGTTTGTCATAAATGCACGGTGGATACAAAACAGATATGTTATAATCTACTCATTAAATTTTTGACGTATTTTCTTTATCGTCTGGTCGCCAATTGAAATTGAAAAGTTAATGTTAATGACGTTACAAATAATTTTATGTTTGCTGTGGGTGAAAAATTTTATTGCTGAATTTCAGCACATAAAGTTTTTGTTTAAGGCATCTCTGGGGTGGTTTTTCTCTAAAGTTCTCTTTTTGAAATCTCAGCATCTCGGATTCCGGAAGCGGCGCTTAAAAAGTTTAAAAGGAGGGCTTTTCCGATTCCATAATTCACCGATTAACTATGCCTGGGGCGGTCCTGTAACTAACACCGTCCCCGAACACGCCGGGACCTGCCGCGGTGCTGCCTGCCTTACATTATTGTTCTTATCTTTCCTCTTTCGTTTGTTTTATATTTAAAGTACTTTTTTTTTACTTTTGTGCATTGGCCAATAATACACTCCACGGCCCGAGACGTCAATCCCACAGTATTGAAAAAAAAATTGGTTTAGTAAATGTTTCAGTTGACAGTGAATCAAGCATGTAGTCTAGTTTATGATTATTCTTAAATATTTAAGGTACCCAATTTTGTTTTCATATGTTCGATTTAAATATTAACATAAGTACATATATAGTTTCTATACTCAAAAATATAAGACAGATTTTTAAATAGCGTTCAAATCACTTATATCAACCCGAAAACGTCACATAGTCTTTCACACAGCTTTTACTACAGTAAAACAATGTCAATGATATAAGGAAGACCTAAAAATATCAGATAGACTTTTATACAGCTTTCACTTTATTTATATCAACCCAATACTTTTAGGTGAACTTTCACACAGATTTCACTTCACTTATATTGACCCAAAAATATCAAGTAGACTTTCACATAGCTTTTACTACAATGTCAATAATATCAGGTAGACTTTCACAGCGACTTCACTTCACCTAAAAATATCAGATAGACTTTTTTGCAGCTTTCACTTTAATTATATTGACTCAAAAATATCAAGTAGACTTTCACATAGCTTTTACTTCAATAATAGAATGTCAATAATATCAAGTAGACTTTCAATGAGATTCCACTTCACCTAATATCAGATAGACTATTAAACAGCTTTCACTTCACTTATTTTATATCAACCCAAAACTTCTAGAAGTTTCACATAGATTTTACTTCTCTTATATTAGTCCAAAAATACAAGGTAGATTAACACATTGCTTTCACTACGTTTATATCCACCCATAATATCAAGTAGACTTTCACATAGCTTTTACTTAATTTATATCTACACATAAATATATGATAAAATTTCGTATTGCTTTCTAACCATTTAAATTAACCCACGAGTACCTCAAAGACTTTACAAAGCAAAAAAAAACTGTTCTAGTCTCTAAATCTCTAAGCATTTCAATGGGTTTTATAAAATATTTAAAACAAATAATAATCTCATCTAGTTAAGTCTAAAGATTTATCCCACCGAATGCTGTAACTGTAAATATATATTTTTTGGGTTAGGTAAGGTACAGTGAGGTATTTTTCTCTCAAGACCAATGGTTCGCAGGCTTCTCGGCAAAGCATGCAGGCTGTGCATAAACATGTCGCCCCCAGCGCTCGCCTTCTCGCCGCTTATCTCACGCACGATAACAAAAAAACATCCCTTCATAATCTGCCCCTGCAGAAGTAACCAGGAAAAATCATACGCGGGCTTCACAGACGCAGTTTACGATATCCACTTAGACGCGTGTGTTCACTTCTGAGATTTCTCTGCGATGCGCGTCCGTGTGGTGACCAGCCGTCATAGATTTTCTCTCTCAGTTACTCTGTAGATCTTATGTGTTAAGATGAAAAAACTGCTCATTAACCCACGACAAATCGGAACGAAACAATGCCAATTTATAATATATCTAAAAATAAATACATTTCTCGCAATCATACAATTGTTTTATTACTGTCCCGTAAAAAAACTGATCAAGGTCATTCGCATTGTGTACGAAGTAAAAGTAGATCTAAGCGTTGTTTATTTACCTAGTAAAAAGCGTACTGTACGTATAATATATTAACCCTTTGCACCCGAGACTTTTTCTGCGCGGACTAATCAGCAACTCGAAGCGTGAATTTCTTACTTCTAACTTAAAATGATCACACACACAAATTAACACATAAAACTTTTATATTTAATGTATATTTACATCTTTAAAATAATGGTGTGATAAGTGAAGCTAATTAATATTGTGGGGTAAAAAATTCTATTCCTCAGTGCAATTTAAGTTTAAACAAATAAGAACCTTCAAATTAATAATTACGATAAGAAGTACAAGCAAAAAATATGTGGATTGATTAGGTACACATCTAGTCCTTTTGCCATAGCTGTCAAGGTCGAACTGAGATCGCAGTCCACGGTGCAGTCCTTAATGGTGCCACACTTATCTTAGATAGGAAATTCTTACGTAGTTTGAAAGGGAGATAACTAAATCTTTGTAATATATAGGCAGTGTTTAGGAACGAACTTTAAAGAATAAGATCACATAAACATAAACAAGATATCACCATAAATAGTTATCACCGCACATCGAATTTTCGCACCAAACAAAGTGGTGACCGAGACGCACCTCTCGAGTTGCGGCATTACATCGTGTGGTGACTGAGATTCACCTCTCGAGTGCAAAGAGTTAAAAGTCATGATATGAAGTCATCTATGTTGATTTAAAATTAATCGGTGTGTAAAATGAATCCGACGTTTTTTCAAGTGTGCCTCAAAGCCGTGGTTACCCCCGCTCTTCCTGAAGCTTCTCCAAAGGCTTTCACGCGTGATAAGTCCGCAATGGCTGATAAACCTTCGGCGAGATGAAAATTCAGACAAACCAACCCCCTGAAATTCAATCGGGCCTCCATACACTCGCAGGCTCGATGGCTCGCAGATCTCAACCGTGAGGCATTACATTATAAATATACCCAGAAAACCGCCCCCGCGTGTCTTCTCTTATGCTGCGGGGTCGGAATAAATTTTATTTTAAGTTAAAATTTTTGACGAAGTTTTTTTATTATTTAATATGAAGTGAAACGTCGTCGGCCGCGCTTTGCACCCAGAATAAAAATGGAGTTGGACGAAAATATGCTTATATATAACATTTGAATCACTAAAATACTAGTTATAATATTTGGTCTTCTTCTTAATATGGAAATATCTTTCCCTGGGCCAGTTGTGTTAGATCGGCTGTACTCCCGACTTCCTGTCATTGTTGCAAATTTCGCGAACATATAAAATTTCTTTTTTCAATGCCCCCTTTTACTTAAATAATCAGCTGCATTAGGGTTTATTTGAGAATCCTATACATATGGTCTTAATAAGATTGATACCTATCGTTTTTTTTTTACCCTCTTCAGGAGTTTTCTTTCTTTGCGCATTATGTCCAAAAGATTTGTAACTTGATCAACTCATGGTATTATATTCTTATAAACAACATTTCAAACGCCTTAATTTTTCGCTATAAGTGTCTAGGTCTCAACTCCATAAAAAAAGAACTGAGAGAACACAACTAAAATAGAAAATTAAAAAAATATATTATCTCTATTGTCATACCCACATATTTGTATAAATATAAAAATTGCGGCTTTTGAATAAAGATAAAGCAAAAAGTCTCTGAGGCTGTGGACAGAATAAGGCTTCTCCGCAATAATGTAATTCTTTGTTACGTGTTTGAGGAAGCCTCCCCCCCCCGCCCTGGGGTGAGATCAGATTCCGGCTAAATTCTCCACTGAATACCTTTTCCGACCGACCCCCAACCCTTCAGGTTTATCTCACTAAGCGAGCCTCAGGAATTATGTAGGGGCGCGTTAGTTCCGCGGCGGTGCTGCAGTCGTCGGCGAGGTAAAACCTCATTACACTGTACTTTGATAGTATTATTTAATTATATTATCTTTAGGGCTACCTTCGAAAATCATAAAGTCACGTTATTTTTAAAATTTATACAAATGATTGATTGTAAACCCATGAGAATTTATTGCTTTAATTCGTACAAAAGAGGTGATGTAAGTAATGTAAAATAAACATATAAAGTTATGACTATGTGTATATTGATTGCTTCATTGCTTCTTCTCTAGCGGCTTCTTCTCTTTAATGTAGTACAGAATTTTTTATTTTTTTTTTACATATTATATGGCCTCGCATGTCTCGTGATCAAAATTAAAATTTTTACAGATTTAACTCGCGTTAGCTTTACAGAAAGTTTCTCTAGTCGAATAGTCAAAATCCGCAGCTGTTATTCCTGAAGGGTTGGCCCGTCCGGCCTGCGGCCTATGCCGAGAGTTTGTTACGAACTCCCCAAGACTCCCCCTAATTAGGGACGGCCGTATTGAAAGAAAGGCTTGAAAACATCCCCACGTAGATGCGAGATTGTGCAAGCCGTTTGAATGTATTTTTTTTTTTCAATCTCATGGTAGATGTTTTTTTTTTTTTTTTTTGTTCATAGAGGTGTTCGAAGCCTTTCTACTGTTTGGTATATTTTTTTAAATATTTTGCTTGGATCTAAAGCTATGAAAGTATAATCATGGTTTTATGCGAATAATATGCCGATATTTTTTAATTAAAACTTAAGTATAAAATACACAATGAATCATCATTTTAAACAAAAAAAAAACCTTAATTGTATACAAATGCTTAAGCTTACTCACACATAAAGTCACGACTAAGAAATATAAATAAGAAAATATTTAATTTTTAAGAAAAATAATTAGCAATGAATACGTTTTTAATATTAAAAATATATTAGTTCAGTTAGTATTTTGTTCTTGGGTATCAAGTCGCTTTTCCATGTTCCCCAAAGAAAGCGCGGAATTGTACTGAGTGTTTATATTTATAACGACCGCTTAAACCTGCGAACACATTTATAATATTTTTTAAATAAATTAAATAAGTTTGTTTTCTTTTCTGGTTAACTACACAATATTGAATACCCCTCGTGAACTACCCCTTTTACTAAACCACGAGTACTTTAAAATAATCAATTACCCAAAAAAAAAATAAAAAGGTTTTCCCACACACCCCACAGAAGTTAGAAAATATCTTCGTAATTTTCGAGTCTGTAATAAATTCCGCATTCCATTACTTTCTATCTCCTTCTGTGTCTCAAACTATCTTATAATATATTTTTGGACTTCCAATTTGGCGTGCCGATTTCAAACCACGTAGCAAATTATTTCTGCCCTGCCGGTATCGGCTCACAGGCTCTATACCGCTTCGAGAGGCCCTGCTCTCTCCACGTGGAAACCGAGCGAGACGGATACTGTAAACTATAATTAGTTTCGCGAAGTTTACAATGAAAGGAATGCGGTTGGCTGCGGCAAACAGGGACAGCCTTACCGCCTCCTCTGCATTCAACAGGTAAATTCTATTACATTATTTTATAAAGTCGGACTTTTCTTTTCTATTTTCTTATTATCTTATTTGTTATAGACGGCGCCTTTACTATCTGATATCTTATGTGCTGTGCACTGCTTTTAAAACATCTAAAAAAAGATAACGCAGTTAATATACTGCAATACATTTTAAGTAATCGATCCACAAATTGAAATTAAAATTATCATAAAAACGGCAACACTTGTGGGATTTGCGAAAATAAGCTATTCGGGGCTTTTTCTCGTCGTCGTGAATTGATTACCCAAAGATATATTGAATGCACTATAAACCTGTTTGGTTGAAAAACAACCAGACAACAAGCAATATAGCAACTTAACCTGACTTTTTTTTGAATATCGATACTAGAAACATAATGTGGTAGTGCTATTAACTATATAAATTATTAGAGATATCTATTAAAAAGCGCTAGGGCGAAACTCGAAACTTCTATTAAACATTCATACTGCAATGAAAATACAGGTTTATTTTATAATTCCCCTCCGCATTACCCATCGTCAGTATTGCACCTGCCCCCGGCGGCCTGAAATTAATGTCATAGATTAAATTAATATCTATGATTGATTTGCCGACGCCTAGGGATGGGCGAAACCGATTTATTTTTAACACATAAAAAAATAATCCATCAGTGAAATGCATGCATCGAATCTCTATACGACTATCTAAAATCAAACACATCCAACTGTTGTTTTTTGACTCGATTTTTCTTAATTGAAATAAACTACTGAAAAACTGATAAATCTAGGATTTATCAGTTATGAAAATTTTAGTTCAATTGCTGTGCTACGCTAGTGCCAAACCGTGACAGTCAAGAGATGAGGGTTCGCATCCCGCATGTCTCGAATAAAAAATCGAGAGCACATGAATCGATTGTGAAAATAGCCGATCACCGCCGTTGGACCGCCGTTTGGGAGCGATTTGTTCGCGGGCGGGGCGCGTGGGCGGAGAGGGGCGAGTGCGTCCTTGCGGGCAACATTAATTACTCGATTAGCTCGGCCAACTCCCGTCCGCGTAACTGATTGCCCCTCACTTGACCGGCGTGAACTGTCCAAATTATCATGACGTGGCTTGTGCAACGTGGGCTGCTAGTTAAGAATGTCTCGTGTTGCGCTGCGGTGTGGCTTACTATGTTGTAACCTACACTCGTTGTGACACAACCGAAGAACGAGCGGGAACTCCAAATTCTATCACTAACTTTTTTTTTTAAAACTTACCCTTTGGTCGGTTGTGTAGCAGCATATGCAAGCTGCTCATTATCATACAACTAGAAATGTAGCCCGTCATAAAATTACGTATTCGATGAACGATGCAATAGTGTTTGAACATATGTTTGGCTGACAATTAGATGAATATTTGTTTTCAATTTTGTACATATATATTTTGAATAACTGGATATTAATTTCGAAAGCAAAGCCATTCTAGGAAATATCACATTTCGTGTCACAAACAACGAATCACTTTCACTGCACTGTTCTTTATTAGATGCAGTCTTTATCACGTTCAATTGTGCTATTATTTTTTAATTACGTTTGCTGTGCTAAGGCGGTGTTATTTTTATTTTTGAGGCATTTTAAGTTATTAATGATGTGATTTATAATTTCTAATGCAACTAAAAAATAAAATTGGTACTTGTGTCAAGCTGACATAAACTGGAAATTTCTTAGAAGCATCATATTTTGTTTATTTGTAAAAATTCTAAATTTGAAATTCTCGCTGTGAACAACAGAATCATATAATTCGTAGATAAAGCATATTTGATAGTTTCATTTAATTAGTTTATGAATGAAAATATTATCCTATCGTCTTGAAATTCGGCACATAACTGCGGAAAAACTTACTGAACTTACCTGCAAAAAATCAGCGTTGTATCTTTTAAGATATTCTATAGAGAACCAAAAAATGAAACATACACACACACACAATGGCTATTATTATAGTAGATGTTAGTTTGCAAAATTCGATACATATTCATCATCCTATCAAAATTTAAATCCGGCGCAGTTCGTATGAATTGCGCAAATATTTTTAATGCGTCCACACCGAGCCGCAAATCAGACGAGACGCGACTGCCCCGGGAGGATGTCGCATGAGTTATTCCATTTAACTTTCGTTTCGCCAGGGGCCTGGGGGGTGGTCAAACAAATGAAGCGGAGCAGACATACGCGGGGACAATATACGAAGGCACTATATCCGCAATACTTTCAGGGTGTCTTTTTCAGGTTACTTGAAAACCAAGAGGGTTTTTCTGAAGTCTCAAATGAATTCATTTCGAGCTATGCATCGGTTAAAATATTACAAAACTAACTTTAAATTTGAACTTTTGTTTAGCGAAGAGATGCAGACATTTGAGAAGAATGTGATTTTTCAGGTTCATTAAGAACTATCGAGATTTCTTAGATTTCACCCTAATTTATTTTTAATCATAGGTTTTTAATGCATAACCAATTAAACCAGCCTATCGTTGATATTTTTGTATTGATTAAACGTATTAAAAATTGTTATACGTTCATCAGTCAAGCTATTATCGAATAATCGAAAAAAAAATAGGAAGGCAGATAAACGATCGTAATAGATTTTACTTTTACATTTCATTGATTTTCAAAGCATGATGCATTACGCTGATAATGAAAAGAGAGTAAGCAGTATTTTTATTTTAGAAATCACCACGCCATGTTGGGTAGTTAAATTTGATTTAAATCGTTGATTCTTCCAACAATTAGCTGCATGGCTGAATGGTTACAACAACTGCAATTAGATTGATGTATTCTGTATTCAATCTATGTGAAGATATTTAATTTACACTCACAGTTGTTTAGACAACTATTTTATAAATACTGAGTCCGAATTATTTTCTCTTATTGTAAAACATGGTATCAAATAAATATACGTCAATATGATTATAGACAAAAAAAAATTCTTGTCGTTTCGTGTTCATAATATATTTTATAAGAGAAAAATCCAAGTTAAAAGAGGTATTGGAAGGAGAGCGTAGACGTGGATGTGAAATTTGCGCCAGTGGCTGAAAGTCGGGAGTACAGCTGACCTAATCCGTGATCGAAACGTCGGGATGCTCAAAATAATATCGTAGCACAATACTGCTGCTGAAACCTATGAACATAGTCACATTTTATATAAAAAACGGTACTACTGAATAAATTTATATACAATTGAAAAATTCTATTCAAGAAAATAAATTTCCCCAAAAAAACGCTCGATCCCTAAGCCTTATAACGGAATAGCAGAAAATTCAATTCGCTATAAATTTACTATGACAAAACACATGTTTGCTCATATGGAGAAACGGGCTCCGGGGTTGGCTCGCGGGGTAAGAAAAAACATTTTCCGATTGTCCCGCACGTCGCCGCGTGGATAACGGGCCGGAAGGCTTTTTAAATAGAGCCTCCCGGAATAAGAGCCCCCGGGGGCGGAGAAGGGAGGCCCCGAATTGTTCGCAAATCCCGCCGCGGTGTGTGATTGACGCGAGACAGGTAAGGGATGACGCGCGTCCCCGCTATGACAACCGATCGATTAGACTGTTTATTGCCACCGAATTTGCTCGCGACACGGTGCTTTATATTGGACGTAATATAAATTTGATACTGAACCCAAAAAAATACCCCATGAATTGAATATTTAAGTTTAAGGAGGTTTTTAGTCGAAAACGCATATTTTTAGACTAAAAAGAGCTTTCAAAAAAAAAAGTTAATTTTTATGTTCCAATCATATATTTTTTAAGAAGATCTCTTTTCCGAATAAATTTTGTGTCTCATGTGTTAACGTTTTATTTCTTATTTACTTACAGTAACACTTCTAAACATTCGCACTGTCCATTGTAGAATTTTTTTTCTGATCTATTATCGATTCGTGAATTATTTTACTTTGTTCGAAAATGTAATCAGTGGAAGTTTGGAAAACTTAAACTAATATATATATATATATATACCGTCACCGCATTTAATTGGCATGAGTACGTTGATTCATATATAGGATATGATTGTTAAAATTCTCGCTAAGTTACAGTGGCTCGTTAGCATAATCGGACAATGCACCGGCCATGTATGCTTGGGGATGTGGGTTCGAATCCCGCACAAGTCACAATGATATTTTTCTGAGAGTTTTAATTTTCAATGTGTGAAAAAATGTACTCAATCATATCAATATGATATATAATTTTACACATCACGTGAAACTCGCATGGCATCTCTAGGTTTCTCTTGAATAACGAGGGAGCAAAATGACTTGTATGGGAACTAGTCTCGCAGCGGTGCGGCCTAGTGACGTCATTATTCCAAGCGGGCCTAGCTGCCGGGATATAATTGATGACGGCCGCTGACAGAGGAGACGGTAGATCCCCGGGGAGCCCGGGCAGAGGGCGGGGGCCTCCTTTGTCTGATTGATATTACAAAAGAAGCTGCGCGAGGTACTCGCCTTTCGCTGGAGCCAAAGTAATCTTAATCTTTCCTATTGAATACTTTTAGAGGATTTTTTTGTTTACTTCATTTTCGAGATTTTCGTGCTGTGATAGACTAGACTAAACCAGGCGTCTGTAACTCAACTATACAGCAAATAAAGAATTGATAGTTAAGGAACTAATCGGTTTACGATCAGATTTACAAACAATTATCTATTTATTTCGGTCTGTTCCTTTGGCTTATTTTTTTATTAGATCACATGTATGTCTTTTGTTTGTAGAAAAATATTAAAATAAAATGAATGAATGAATGATAAGGTATGCTGAAAATAATAAAACAACTGTTTCATGATTTCTTGAATTTTTGAGGTTTTCAGGTATGGGCTTGGCTGAGCTCTCTGACACTGTAATCTTACAACCCCTCAGCGCAAAGAAAGCCTCTTCTTAAATTGTCGTCAGAAATGCGTTATGATTGAAGTGCTGCTATAGAGAAGGGGTGGTCTTATATGGGGTGATGGAGGGATGTTCTGATCGCATCTGATGCTGACTGCAAAGTGGTTGCATGAACCATAAGCTCGTTGTATTGAAAATTGTTTTTACACAATACACCTGAAGAATTTTTTAAATATTTTATAATGGATATATTACTATTTTTTTCTACATAATTTAACTGCGTATAAATAAAACGATGAAAACAGCCATTTCCCATTTTGCCTGCTTCTCGTAATAAAATCCGATTGTATTTTTCGTCATTTCATTTCAGAATCAATTACCAAAAAACATATTTAAAAATCCTATTATAACTAAACCTTTTTTAAACTTTACAAAAAGATAGTTACTAGTAGATATACACAATTACCTTAGTACGCTGATACGATAAAGTAATAAAAACACTTCACTGAACAATTTTATTTGAAAATATTTACCAACACACGCGTAAAAATATCAGGTATAAATAAAGTGATCGATTCATGTATTTTAATATCATTGTTATAAAAATTAAGAAACTAAATATTTATAACCTAAATTTAAATCCCTTTACACCCTTAACTGTGATGGTATTATAACAGCCTGACTTGCGTATATACCATAAAATGTAAACAAATTTATATATGATCCAAGTAATCGAGTATCAATGAAAGGGTTGAATGATTATATAGATACCTTTAATTATGCGCTTTTTTCCTACATAATAAGAATCGTATCAGTTATACGTTGACTAGAGTAGTTTTCTGAAAGTAATTGTGATTTTTCATGTATCGTATAGCATACACCGCTACCAAAAAACTAGCAAAGAAAACAAACTTTAATTTTATAATCGGCCGTTCCCACGCTTTCTCCAACTCCTCCCAAATAAATTCTTTCTTAGGTCCTTCTTTCATGATCGGCACCAGAACTCCCTTTTCTTTGATTGTGGTCAGCACCGATCCTTCAATGAGCTCGTACTTGGAGAAATCTTCTCCGGTGTCGATGAAGAGGTCCCTCTCCAAGAACAGCATACTGCGGCAGCTGTCGAAGTCCTCCAGTACGGAAAAGTCGTAGCGGCGACGCATCTCGTGAAAGATAATGCCATCGTTATGGCACACGAACACGTCTCCTTCAGGGTTGAATACGATGCTGTGCACCTCACTCACGTTGAATGATTCCAATATAAACCTGTCATTAATTAAATGTAGATTCGTAAAAAGGTGATTATATATTTTTTATACTTAATAGTCGACTGATAAAACTTCAAAAAAAATGTTCGTGATGCAAATGGGACTCGAGTCTACATACTCTGAATATAGTGACTTGAAAGCTCAATTCTTCAATACAATACCTATTCAGGTAATCGACTGACTAAAAAAAATATAAACACAGTCAGAGTTCTATTTAAAAACTCAATATTAATGCATACCTTCGTATGGTAGTCGAATTGCATGCATTCGTATCTTTTGTAACTGACTGATTTGAATCTAGAGTCAGAAACCAGTGTACCTTGCTACTAGATACATATATTGGTTTCAGACTTGGACTAGTTGGTAAGCTGGTGGTCTGTTTTTAATTGTGTAGCATCGTTTCTAAAAATGCCCACGGTAATACCAATTGCGAACGAAGTTACAACAGGGCGACAACTCGTATATTAAAGTTATACTTACTCAATCCTTGCAGGTTCCTCAAAGTTATCTTTGAAGCTTATCAGCCGGTCTTTAGTCATCCAGAAGTAGCATCCGTCGTGGTGAGATATGGCCAGGATTTCGCTTGTATGCACCGTGACGACTTGTTTCTGATAATAAACGAAGAAAAAGTTTCTCGGATCAAATGTGTCGGTAGAATTAAAACCTCCATCAGCTCAACACCCGAAAAACCGAACATACCTGATCATAGATGCACATTTTTCCGTCTTCGTCCAAAAAAATCATTTTCCTGTTATTTCTATCACAAGGCACAATAACGCTCTTCGTATTCATATGAAACTGAAACATAAACGTAATTAGTTGACTTCATTTCCAGTTTTTTTAAATAGTTTTGTAAGATTTCAGGCCCATTCGATTCATTAACAAAAAAATGACTTCGTATCCTTTTTTATACTATGGTTGCATAAGTTTTCTGGCTTACAGGTTGTATTACCACATAATAAAGCGGACTATGACGATATTTCATACATTTTGCATATTCAGTAATAAGCTATTTAAAACCATGTCGTATCGTTTAATCGGCGTACACGGATTTTTATAGATTAGTGCTACAGTACACACTAAAGCTCTTATATTATCTGAAATGGAGCTCTTATATTATCTGAGTGGAGTGAATAAAAAAAAAGACACTTGTCAAACATACACAAATAAATAAACTCATAGCTAGTGGTTATTTTAAAATTTAAATAATGGTCTTATTTAATTACCGAATTTTCTGCCACGTCTTTGATATTAATTGAGATAAAATCCAGTAATATGAATTTATTTTCACGATTACTATAATAAGGTAAAATTATCTTCAATTCTGGGATACCACCCCTCTTTTCTTCCAGTGCGGTAAAGCATGTATTTTTAAATTGGAAAATACTCCTGTATTTCCTTTCGCTGTCTTTATCTACTTGGGTGTCAACAAATATATTTGGGTAGGTCGCAAGAACAGTCTTCAGTCTTCCATCCTGGCCGATGCCCGTTATCCTGTAGTCGTCGATGAGGGCCAAGTTTCCTATGAACACGCTGGGGAGAAGGTGGACCTTCCGATATCTTTGCAAGCCGACTGTCGTACACGCGTCACCAATTCTCAAGATCAGAAATACAATTGCGGTCTGAAACAGTGACCGCCTCTCCATCTTAGCGATGCTTCTTAATTAAAACGAGATGCTTACACTAAACCGACTAAAAATGTATGTGATCGTAAATTTTGTGTAACAAAATAAATCAATTGACAATTGCATTTTTTGTTTTGGAATAAACAATACATTTGAATTTATACAAACTCGACCTATTAATTATTTAATATAAAAGATGAATTCACTGACCAATTGTTAAATCGATGGCTATCCCATTCAACTAAAAAAAAATTGACTCTGTAACCAGGTGAGAATTTTAATCGCAACACGCAAGTGTGTTACCGATGAACATACCCGAGATAATTATTTGAGTTTGAAACCGTTCTTGATTTAATAAGAGTATTAAAAAAAAACTTTATTTTTTTATAGTTAGTACTTTGTTAAAAAAATATATAATATTTTTGGTTATTTAAAAACTTGCATTTCTTTATAACTCTAGAAAATAATTCTACTTACTTTAATTGTAAAAGTATAATGCATTAAGATACTATAAAACCGTTCGTAAAAAGCTATTTTATCGTTAGAAAAAAATAATCAAATAAAAAAAAAGGATATTAATCACCGAGAGTATATTATTATTTCAGTCGGATAAATTTTTTATTATATATTTCAAATTATATTGAGCATCCCTCGCTGAGACGCATTTTCAGAAGCCTTTGTCTGTGCTGGTCCTTGCCATGATATAAGAAAAATACAACGCGACACACGCTATTATCCTCAGCTATAAATAAAAACCTCAATAACGTAAGTAAAATATCTCCTTAAACGGACATTTCTCACGACAATGTCTACATTCATCAGATCTTCCATGCCATAAAGTGCAGCCTCCCAAATCGTCTCATGGAAAAAAAAAACACACCCCATGACCAGCGATTCCAAAAGAAAGTCGGTTTGCATCCCTTATAAACCAATATTTTTAAAATTACATTTCAAGTATAAATAGTATAATATTATTGACGATTCGTACTGGCATTCTTGAGCAGTATTTTGAAACAAAAGTATTATATTGTAGTATGGTGAAAATATACTTGTACATTGCCACTATATTAGTGTGATCTATTTTTTTGAGTTTTAGTTATTTAAATTGTTTCTGCGTTACACCATTACTCATCTAGTAAAATTATTCATATGAAGTCACCGTGAATCTAGTCTATACACACCGTATTTTTGAAAACACAATTTTTTTGTAAAATATTAAAATGGAATTCCACCAAGTACTCTCTGTCAAAAATATTGAATTTCTTAAAATATAAATTGACAAATAATAAATTTTTATTTTATATGATTAGAATTAAACAAAGGTATTTTATTAATATACTTTATAAAATATTTTTCTCGCAGGTGTCAAAGGGTTGTTGCGTAACGCCGTTCGCCGAGCCAAGCTCTAGGGCTGATTTACAAAACCACCCTTAGGCCAGATGCGCTTCCCGCCGTATTTATGGCTGCAGCATACGTTTATTAAAGCCTATTCCGACCCCGTATATTGCGTGCTTTATAAGGGTAGGTTTCCCCGCTCGACCCTCGCCTTACTGTTCAAATGTTTGAACTCTATTTTTGGAACGTGTGTTTGATGTAAATGCTAACGAGCGCAACGACCATTCGATATCCCCGAGATTTGGCGATGATTTAGACAGCCTGTTGATGCATTACAACTGGTGAAACTGATATTTTTCTCAATATTAGGTAATCGATGACAATGATCGGCGAACTTAAGGATTTGCATCACGAGCAACAGCAAAAGATCAAGGGAGAAATCTCGCTTGAGAAGACGAAGAAATCTCTCATTTCCAATGAAATTAAGAAGTTGTATAAAATTTTGTGACAATGCAATGTCACATTTAAAAAAAAACCAAAAGCAAGTAGGATTAGATTGGTTTCTTATAAAAAGGATCATAAATTCGATTTCTTTTTATGAAAATTAAATAATAAAATATAAATTATTACTCTATCATATGTTAATGATTGCTATATATATTAATATTTTTTGGTATCGGAATGAATCACCTGAAAAAAAAGAAAATTTTAAGATACTTTCGATACTTTCTTATGTTGAAATTTGGTTCGATGTACGAGTGGTTCGTAAGACGAGCACGCCTCTGGAACAGAATATGCGTGCAATCTGAGGCTTGACTGTATTTGATTTTGGGTCAAGTTTGTATTTATTCATAGAAAACGGTTATTAGTAAAATTGAAAAGAATTACTCTCGCGTTTGTTGCGTGATACATAACGGGCGTTCTTGCAGAGGTTTCTCCACCCATGAAACCTATTAAAGGTTTTTATGTTATTGTCCGTTTAGTCCCGAAGTATGAGAGGACATCGGCTATATCTCCTTACAAATAAGCATGTTCATGTCACGAGGAGAAACAAAAGACATCTCGTTACCTAGGTCGAAGGTTGTCTACACATAGTCTTGAAATCATCTCCTCTCGATGACCTCGGGTTGATACCACAAACACTATACACTTCACCGACAAGATGATTTCAGCATCCCTTGTTTCATGTTAACTTAGAACATTACAATGTCAGCCAAATATATCGTTGCTATACTAAATATGAATTAATTATATAAAATATGAAGTGTCGTCTAATTTGATAATCAACTCATTTTATTTTCGACTTTAACCTGTTTTTATGTTAACCTAACATTGTTTTATTTATATTGTTTCAGGTAAGAACTCGCTTTATAAGAGTAATGACTGCTGACAGGTAACAAAAAAGCATACATTTGAAATTAAATCAACAAATTTAAATATTTTTATAATCATAGTATTATAATTCATTTCATTCTAAATAATAAATGCTACATTATCTTTAGGGTGTACAGGTTACGTATCTGTTAATTAAACCGTGTATAGCGTTATTTCATGTACAAAATATACTATTTAATAGATCCATAAAATCCAGTGGATTCACCCTTCGCCCCCTAAACTTATGCGCAATCTAGAGTTCACATCTCGCCAATTATGATTCCCGATAGATCATATCCCATAAGGGAGAAGCTTCCATCCCTTAATTAACTTCAAACACAGCCTGCCGGGGAGGTTGCGGGACTGCGATAAACATTTTCGGCCGATACCCCCGGCCGGGCCTCTGAGCGGACCCGAGGCCCGAAAACCTTTGTTCCGACCGGACCCTCGCCCTTTCAGGTTTGATTTTAGAGTAAATATCAAGAGATACGCCTTTTCAACAGGTTTTTATTGCAAAATAATTAGACGGTCTTTTGTTACGTTTTGAGACTTTCCACGTTTCGGTCTGTTTTATTTATTTTTAACGTGTTTATGTATCATTCCAAATAGCACCGTGCTGGGGGTTTGTCCACCAATTTTCATCGCCCCTGCGACAAACACTTTGAATGAATAATAAATACGATATAGCATATCTATTCTTGCGCATATTTCCGGGCTTAACGTTCGGCCATCCCTTACAAGGGCCTAATCCTTTACTCGTGTTCGGGACGTGCTTAAAATGGTTTTGTCTGGTCCTTTTTAGGCCTTTAAGGTCCCTGTAATTATTTATCAATTCAATACGGCCTTCTTAATAAACGCGATTGAAAATGCACAACAATGGAGATTTATTACCGGACGCGAATTTAAGACGTTGATTTATTCTTTTACTTTGTAATTGAGTGAACGTTCTTAAAAGAAATCTCGTTTACTTTTTTAAAGGTTTGCGCAAAAATTGAATTATATATTTTTGTCGTTTCTTTGGCTCTTGAAGAGGATCCCGTTCATGTTGCTTATTTGCTGGGATCGTATTCGAAGCTTCAGGCACAGAGTTGTAGGGTTTTCTGATCACTGTTTGGCGCCTCTCAATATAATATCACAGTAGTTGTTATATTTATTTATTATATGATTAGCATACTCAATGTAACAACAAAACCGTGAAAACAAGACTTGAAATTTACTTTTTTTCAGATTACTTCCTGAAATCGTGAATCTTTTTAACCAGTAAAACTTAATCCAGACGAGAATACGACATAACTGTGACGGGTTCTATTGGGTTTTTTGGCAATGGGGAGATCCGTATAGTCGGAAGGTTCCCACATGTCATTTTGCTACAGTACTGAAATATATCTTTCTGCTATTGAACCGATTTAAACCCAAAGAAATGGTAGAAAAAGAAATATAAATAAATGCGAGGCTTTATTTATAAATCGGAAACATATCACCATGAGTTGCAATAGGCTGCAGAATGCAATGGATGTTCCCTTTTCCAGATTCGCGGGCTAAGTCCCTCCCGAAACTGAAATCGGTTCCATTTTTTTGTGGAACCGAACAAATATGTCTCCGAGGGGGGCCACTAAATCCAAATATCCGGTTTTCTATGGAAATTTCAGTGTTCCAATATTTCCAAAAAAGACGACGTGCTCCTTCTTATTTAAACGTCAATTTCAGGGCTGCGGCAAATAAATTATAATAATATTTATTATAATTGTTGTTTTTTCTGTGTAAACCACGTATGTTGATTTGACGTATTTGTTCTTATCGTATGGGAAATTTGATTTTGTGCAGATAACTTTGGACCAAAACACCGGACATTTATCATTTTATTAATATTCTTTTTCAAATATAAAATATTACTTTGAGTAATTATTTTACATTTATCCAAAAAATATATATATGTATATATATATATATATATATAT
Source organism: Atopsyche davidsoni (assembly GCA_022113835.1). NCBI lineage: Eukaryota > Metazoa > Arthropoda > Insecta > Trichoptera > Hydrobiosidae > Atopsyche > Atopsyche davidsoni. Next base: position 10,943,250 of record JAILWY010000007.1, read on the forward strand.
ATATATATATATATATATATATATATATATATATATAAAGTACAATTAACAGAAAAAAACAAATAAATAATAATTTTTGAATGTGAACAATATTTATACTTATTTAACGCTCAAAAATGTTAGTAACCCGAAAGCAAACATTAGTAATTTTAAATGAAAAAATATAATTTAAAAAAAATATTTTTAAAAATCAATACTGATGAATGAAAAAAATCGTATTTATAAAACAAGTATGAAAATAACCCAATCATTGAATTTTTGTTAAAAGAAAAATAATAAAACAAATGAAACATTTCAGATTGTTTCTTTTTTTCTTAAATTAATCTGCATCCGATTTTATGCGTTATTTTTTATACTTAAAATAAACGATTTCGAGTTGCGACAGCCCTGTAAAAACGCACTCAAATATAATACCCAATATATCATATATAGGGTGTTCTACGAGCGTGGATTCTGTTCCCCTCGGAGAAAAGTTTCAGCAACACCCTGTGTCCGCACAAAGTGGCTGAAAGGCTGATGCGAGGTTGAATATGCATCGCATGCACTTATTGAGAATCGATGAAAATTCATATATTAGTTACAATACTTTTGAAGTCAAACTTGTTAAGTATTTTAAAACGGACTTCCTCTGACGCATTTTGTATGCCTCACAAACCAGACACTAGACCTGTATAAGATCTATGTAGATTTTGTAACCCGATATATGTATCTAGACCCTGTGTTCAAATCCGTAGGGAAAATAGGTTTTTCTTTAAAATATGTATGATTGTAAATCTATAAATTGTCTTTAGGATGAAAAATAAATTTAAAAAAGGTTTTGTGTGATGGAATGGCTAATCCCTATTATTAAAATATTATCCTATTTTCATGATCTTTATTTTGAATTTTTTGCACTAGTTTGTCGCTGATATATTTTAATTGTGAAAGAATTCTGCCGAGAAACTGCTTCTCTTTATGTGCGAGGAGCGGGCAGGTGGGGCAGATCATCGCAAGCGGCATTTACTCGGTGTGCGTCGGCAGTAAATCCCAATGAAGAGATCCTGCCGGGGTAGTCGCGCGGAAAAACGTCGCATCCCCCGCCGGCTGTCAAAAGTGTATTGTCACAATCTACATAATACTCGTAAAAACGCCATTTCCGCCGAGTCAAATGGCGCCGAAAGGCAAATTGCCGTTTTTGAATGAGAGGTGCATTTGAATTGCCGGAACTACCCCCGCCCCTCCGTAATTTGAAAAGACAACCTTCATAGAGAATTATATTTCATGGCGCTCGATCCACGGCCAAGTGCTGCTCTTTCATTCGCTGTAATCGGTTAACGCTACGTTAGATATATTTTCAGGACTTAACGAGTTTATTCAATTTTATTTTTGCGATTGTTCTGTTTTGTCTGTGTATTTTTGTTTCAAAACTAAAATATATATTTCTGTCTTATTGCTTTGGGATCACGACGGTTTCATATCGATGGTATAAGGGCTCCGTTCGTTAGGTTATAATATTACCATATAAGTTTTATAACTACTAACATTGCAAAAATCATTGCGCAAAAGATTATATACTAGTAATACAATGTACAGTAATATCCCGCTTTACGCGAGGGATACGTTCCGGAAAAAATCGCGTTAAGTGAAATTCGCGTATATCGGGGTTTACGATTAAACATACATACATAGTCAAAACTTAATACCAAAAAATACGAATCATTTGAATCAATCACTTTAATTCTAAGAACACTTTATGCAGTATTACGTGTTATTTTTACTGAAAAATACATCTATTGTCTTTTGGGTAGCGTTTCTTTTACGTTCTTGTAAAATACGTTCATAACACCCAATGCTGTTTTTAATTGTAAAGAGAAGTCAATGACTACATTATGTTCATACACATTCTTAAAATAAGAAATTCGCGTAATGCGAGGCATTTTAACGCGAAATTTTAAAATCGCGTTACAGTGAAACCGCACATAACGGGGTCGCGTCAAGCGGAGTATTACTGTACTCGTTAGTTTTGGTATTCCCAGTCCGTCTCTCGACGAGCGCAGATGATATTCTTTCGCAATGAATGCGCCGGATCTGCTTACCCTCCGCGGCTGATGTCAGATAGAGCACGTTGTCAATTTTGGGGCCCAGACGATGATGATGATGCGCGGAGCGGGGGTGGGGGCTCCGGGGCCTCGGGGTCCACTCTTCAGACGACTGGGGTAGTCTCGACTGATAACTGAGGGATTTATACTGTTTGCCCCAACGCCAAGCAGTTGTACTCAATCCCATCGGTTGCCTTTTTTAATACAGTCAACTTGCTTTATCTGATTGGCCAGGTATTTACTCGAACATCGATAAAAGAACCTAGGAGAATATGCTTAAAAAAGACAAAACAGAATATTTATTTGTGATAGTCTTATCTATACATAAAAATATATATTTTAAAACTTAGGGTGTCATTGCAACTATTTGACGTTAAAAAATGATGTTGTGTAACTTTATTTTGCCTATGCTTCAGATGAGTGGATATCTTTATAAAGAGTGGAATGATTCAGTCGGATCACGTGCTGTGATCAAATTTTCGAAATTTTACGTTACGTGATGACTTGCACTATTACAAAGTTATAAAAAAAGATTATTTATACTATTGTTTTGTTATAAATGTGAGGGCCAGTGGTGACCGCGCACCGCAGTTTAAAGTAAGTAGGGGATACCGTGGGGTTGAAAGTTCCGCCTGTCATTGTAGATAAGTGAGCAAGTCATACACATCCTGAAAGGTAAATATTTAAACTTGTTTTATTCTATTTATCTAGAGGGCTAAACGGCTTTCACCCTTATTTGAAAAGTTTAATTAAAAACAGCTTTTATCTTCATAAGATCATTTGTTACAGAATACATATGCTAAAATACCCGTGTGTTAAAAAGGATTTTTGAAAATTATTTGTTTTGTTTATCACATAATAGAGTTGCTAAATAACATAACATATTCCGCTTAATTGAAGGTAAATGGATGGAAAGTCTGTCTGGACAGTTCTTGGTGTCACATTCAATGTTTCCAGTCTGGAAGTTAGCAAATTATATACATAAGGTAGGGTTGTATTCGTTTTTCAGTGTATGAAACATGACAGATTTAATTAATTATATCAATTTTCTGCTAGCTTTTGTAATATAAAAATTTTGTGGGTTAATTAAAGTAAAAAATATATTAAATTAGAGCAAATAACTTTAAAATAAAAACACAATGTGTCTTAATGCAGCGACTATAATTAAATTTATATGTTTCACGTATAAAATTGTTTTAAGTATTCTTGATATATATAATATTTTTTCTACGGGTTCACTAATGATCCAGCTGGCATATGTCATGTGATTGTTTGAAAAAAGGTTTGGTTGGACGTCCTTGACATGACCTTTAACGAAGCCTAGACTGCAAGTCTTTCACATTCATTTATCTTGTGTTTTTATACCCAATGTTGAGAAATACAACTTTTATATTACTTTTAGATAAAACATGGCCTTGTTAATGGTTTGCCCACTTGCGTCCTTTTTCTTGAGTCTGCTGGGTCATTTTGAAAGAAATTAATAAAAGCAATTTCCATATGTGTTTACTTTGAATTTTTTTTGACTCCACCTACAAAACAATAATATAGAGATAAACTTAATGTATATTACATCCAGACATGCGGGTATTTGGTAGTGGCGAATTTATGCTAGTGCTTATCGTGATCGACTTTTCGATTCAAAGAAACTCGTATGTGGATAGGATTTTTTAAAATTATTTGTTTTATTTATCAGTTTATCGAGTTGCTAAATAACTTGATACGTTCCGCATAATTGAAGGCGAATGGATGAAAATACTGCCTTCGCAGTTCATGGTGTCACTTTTGTCACTGAATGTTGGCAGATTAATAAATATTTGTTTTTTAACTATCTATTTACAATGCTATAAAGAAAATAATATTTCTACTTGTTTAACGAGATAGAAAGACAATTCGAGAAAAAATGGTTTTTAATAATTTTTCATGAGTTTTTGTATGATGATACTACTGCAATAACATATAATCGCTTCTTCGGCTTGCATTTCTACTCTGTCTTCCATTTGCGGTGTATACAAAAAATAATAATTTTTATTTTTCAATCATGAAAAGAACAGTGTTTGTGAATAATAAAAATATCCTTTAGAAATACTCCGAGTCCCTGCAATTGAAGTTCTCTCGAGCCGGTTGGGCAAAAAACCAGTTGAAAGCCCTTGCAGCGACTTTCAAATGCTTCCAGACTGAGAAGGATCAACTTCCACTCTGCTCCGTCCTTTATACATTCATAATTCAGCCCGGAGCACTTTTTAATGCTGTTGAACGAGCGCCAAGTGCCATCTGTGGCGGTCGTCTGGAGTCCCGGGGGTCTGTCATGGTAATTAATTGTCCTCATAACTTGTTTTGAAATTCAAATACATTCAAATAATGATTTTCAATTAAGATTTCATGATCGATGTAGAAATTCAGCCATGCGATTCGGTATGTTTGTCGGTTTTGGCAGAAATTACAGTTTTCTCGTTCAACTTATCTGGGTTTGGATGTCGCTTGCTCATGGGTGAATATAAGTAAATGGGTCGCAGGCTGTAGATGTGACGGCTTGCCCTGTCTACCCCGTGTTAGATCGATACTCTCCGCCCCCGCCGGCACGCACCCGCGGCTACAATGAGAAAATCTGATAGTTCGTGAAGCCATTCATTATGTAACTGGGAGATTTTCACGAAAAGACGCATGCTAGCACGTAAATCTTCGTACAATCGCAGAAAATTCCATAGCCTCAGTATTAATTTTATAGTAAAATTGTACTAAAAGACAACCGCCCATAAAATTACAATGATTTTTTGATGCAGACTGCCACTCATATTGCGGTGGGTCTGAAGTCTGAATACGAATTCAAATAACTTTAGATAGTTAATTTTTCACAGATCAGATCTATATTTTTTATTTATATAAAAAACGTAGTATTTAGTAAAAAGTATGGGGTAATCAAATTCATAGGTATTTTTTTAAAATATTCATTTCACACAAGAAACGACAAGAAAAACGCTCCGGAAATAAACCCAGATATATTATCCTGGAAATGTGTATCAGTGCCAGAACTGTTTGTAGAGCGTTGCTCCATTTTTGGTTTCGTACAATTTTATTTTTAAACGAAACCAAATTTACCGACAGCGCATTTCGAATCCCAATTCAATTTCAGCGAATCAAAAAATATATTTCACGTCATATTCCGGAAACGTATGACGTCGTAAAAGTATACCGAGGCGAAAATAATTTGTACCCGTTTTCACCCGCCAAAGTAAAGTAGGCGCTCGCCGAGGGGATGAATGCCCCGAGAGCAATTGAGGACAAATAATATCGGCCGCCAGCGGGACCCGAACCCTGGACCTCCGGGAAAGGGTGGTTTATGAAAAGGGCGAAGCGAAGGGGTGGGCATGACGGAAGTCCCTCCTGGCTCGCCCTTTCACGCTTTCGACCAACCGCGATGCGTTTTTTTGAGGTGATCTTAAAAATATTCCATTCGAATCGAATAAAGCTCATTCAACTATTATATGCATTAACTTTTAACGTGTTTTTTTTTTTTTGTTGAATAGTATTGTAGTAAAGTATGGAACGGCGTCTGTGAATTTAATTATTTTGCTTATATAAATAATTTGAAATATATTGTTGTAATATATTTGATGAGTCAACGTCGTCCTAAGAACGTATCTGCGGTATTTCTAAAACATTTTGACTCACTTGAGATTAGACGCACCTCTCCAAAATCCAGTTTAGTATACCCCGTGAGCGATGTACACTTAATTTTATAAATTTACGCTAGTTTATATGCATTTAATAAATATTTAAAAAAATCATCTACTTGGAAAATAACAGTAAAAAATATTAAAAGGACTTGTTGCTTGTGCGATAGTATTTGTTAGCTATCAATAGCTTCGTATCTATTCGATTTTTCGAAGCGTATACAAAAATTACGCACGGTTGTCCAAATCTCAGTTTTGTATGGTTTGATTTATCTTGCCTTCCGGTACACAATTTGCGGCTGTTATATTTTGGGGTTTTTCTCCCCCCCCCCCCCCCGCGACGTGTATTTTATTTTCTTGCTTTTATGTGAATCGGGGGAGATTAAGTACCCCGCGAGGACGGCGAGCGACAGAAATTTCAGGAATTGAAAGATATGAGACTGAAATACTCGCCGCTTCCGCTCTCGTTTGATATGATTTCTGCGGACGTTTTAGATTGATTGCTCTCTTTACGAGCGAGATCATTAAATTCGGCGTGGAGCTATTCTAATACAGCTGTATTTTTTTCGTCTCTAAAAATATCTTACGCGTTTTGTGAAACGACGTAATATATAACAACCCTTTTTTAATTTTATTTTACAAACAGGAGAATTCTAAGTTCGGATATTCTACGAGAAATTCTTTCCTCTTTAATTTGACAATTTATAATATTGAAATGTATTTAACAAACGTCTTGCTTCCTCCGGATTCGAACTGGATATCACAGGCACCAAGCAAACGTGTTAGCAACTGAACAGACTAAAAAAAAGTACCGGGTTCGTTGAAAATCATCGCTGGCGTAAGGCAGGATATTAATAGTCTCGAAGTTTGCATTTGGATTCAACGTCAGACGAATCCAGATTTTATAGCCTGCAGAAAAACCCGATAGATTAAGAAACAGCCGCGCGAATGTCCCCGAAGACTCGAGGGTTGCTCACTTGGGGATGAAGGGTGAAGTACCCTCTTTGTATGCGTGACGTCACCCTCCATAATCTTGGAGGCATGCACTCGTGGCTGTGAATAATTAATTAGACTACAATCGGATTATATAAGCAGAAACTAGGACACTGGGACTCGACTTTATATATATATATATATATATATATATATATATATATATATATATATATAATTCACAACGGGCATAACAACTGAAGTAATTCAAACAAATCGTTAAACATAATGTACAACATGCGTATCTGCAACATTTTAAATGAATAACTTTGGTTGTCAATCTTCTTAAATTAAAGTTTTAGGGACAATCGTTGTTTTTCCATTACTCTTTGTTTTTGTTGCTGAAACGCGCCCCGTCTTAAATATTGAGAATCGTTTACACCGAATGACGACTCTCGGGGGTGTTTGTTTCAGGCTGTGCCTGAGAGGAAACTCCAGCCGACTTCATTTGCTTTCACTTCATTGTCAGTACTTCGCCACTTTTGCCCTCCGCTCCTCGAAGTTTGCCGATCACTCACACAATACTGAAAACACACAACCCTAGCTGGAGGCTTAGCCATTTCGTGTAATTTGATACTCACAACTTTCACTTATTATCAGATTATTGTACATATTTGTAAATATAAATATACATGTTTTTTTTAAATATTGATACTGACACAATAAATAACAATATCGTTTAATATTTTTAAAAAAATCGCGGCACCCTTCGACCACCAAGGCCTGCAGATCGCCTGAACGAATATAATAAACATTTTAAAGTAGCTTTGTTGTACATTTCCTCGCTTCGAGTCCCGGTCGGGGTATCGGAAATCGTCCGAGGCGGTAAAATTCCCGGCGTAAAGTTTATATCGCCGTTTTAGTGCCTCGTTATTTGCAGCGCTTCATGGTGCGCAATGCACGCGGCTGCCTCGCTTTAAGTTCATGCCTCGCTTTACGCTCATGCCTCGCTTTACGCTCATGCCCCGCTTAGCGTCCCGCTGCAGACGCTCTCGTGTCCCGTCGCGGGATTTGAGATCGTGCAATTAAACATGTTTCAACCATATTAATTACGAAATATTTTTGACAGAGACTACTTGGTGGAGTTCCATTTTAATATTTTTGAATAAAATACTTGAGTGATTTTCCACGTGTTCGTTTTTATTTGTGACCGGTTTCGTCAACCTTTCACGTTGGCATTATCAAACAGAGTGAGATTTTATATAATAATAAACAATTAGGTAAACAATTGTTATAGGGAGAGGTTGTTGGAAAGAGAGAGAGTGATTGTCAGGTGGTAAGAGCTAATGTGATTTTAATGTATTGTACCTGACAAATGGAGGATTCTATATAGTTGCAAATTTTTGTGAACAAATGTTTTTATATTAATGGGTAATTATCTAAAGTAGTGGCTTGAGGTGTAGCAGCAGTAATCCTGTGTTGGGGTTTGTCCTGTAGTGTGTTTATCTGTAAATAATAGGTTTTTTTTGCAATAAATGGTTTTTTAAAGATGTGCTTTAGCAATAGGTAATAATAGTGGAGACTTATTGAAAATAACCTTTTCATTAGCAGGTGCTCCAGTGTGTCAAATCTCTTGGCGATCGAGTTTTGTGCCTAGGCACAAAACTCTAATGCCAATGCTAATAAAACTAATGCCAACGTGAAAGGTTGGCGAAACCGGTCTCAAATAAAAACGAACACGTAGTATTTTATTCAAAAATATTATATTAATTACGATATTTTAAATTGGCATTCTTATCTATTCATTATATCTGATATTCCATCCACGCCAGGCTGTTGAGTTTTGTAATGTATATTCATATTTGTTGTCTGAAAAGTTATTACTATCGAATAGACTGTCCCTTAGGAATTAAATATACCAAATGATGTTTAACAATCATTGTTCATTTTTAAAAAAAAATTAATATATTTTTAAAACAGGGAAAAATTACCAAATTTTTATTCGAAAAAATATAAAAATACTTTATTGAATGTTCATTTCATTAAAAACTATGTACAAGTACAATTGTATTACATAAATTTTGCTATTTTCTAATATGACGTTATTTATTGACAAATACAATTATTTTTATTTAAAATTGTATCAATTGTTATTTATTTCCAATACAAGATATTATATGGATAATTTAGATAGATCATATCAAGGGGGGTGAAATCAATTTACTTACATTTCAATTAATACCTCATTAGTCTGGTTGATTATGCTATTTCTCGATGAATAATGAATACATTGTTTGCAATGAGGAGTATTGAGTATGTTATTGATTAGATTAAAATTATTTTCAATCATTATCCTTCTATCAATTAGTTTGATAACAAATAATTAAAAATAATAATATCCGGTTATTAAATTTATTGAATTGTTTGAATTTTCCTTGGCGTTTTATGTGGGAATTGATTTTCTTAGAACGTATTGTATGCCGAATTTGTGTACGGCACATCACTAGATGGTATATCTTCACAACCCTATAAATGTTTACAAGTTGCAGATATATTGTTTGAAAACATGGAAAAAATCGATCAGCGCGATAACAGTCTCTCTTATCCCCATTCCGGTACTTGGCGTTATTGAAAAAGTGAATCGTAAAACACGAAAACAGCAGAATTTGAGTAAAAAACGTTCTTCCGCTTTATGGCATAAATACAGGCGTGAGGCAACCAGGGGCGGGGGCCGTGTATTCTTAGAGTTAACCAGGAATCTGTTTAAGTTATCCACTTATAATCTAACGTAATAAATACGCTTTTAATTTATTTCAAAATAGTCGATTTACTTACGAAAAGAATCATGAAAACTACTAACACGTGTGCTTTATCAGTAAACACTGTTGCAGCGTGTTTTTAAGCAATACTGCACGGTTAGTTACGTTCTTGTAAAATCAACGCTCTGAAGTCAACGTGATCAGAATTTTAATAAGGATGCGTATTTTTAATACGAGGGTTTAAGAAAGCCTCGATTGTCCGCCCCTGTCCGGGAAGGCGTCCCGTACTTTGTAACGTCAGACGGCGTGAGTAGCTCTTTGTTTATTAGATACGAACCATAAATTATCGGATTCGATCATAAAATTACAGGATCCGGGAAGTCCCGCGTGCGTGGCCGAAATGTTAATCAATCGGAGTGAGGGAGACAGCGAGCATAAAACAAAATTATTTTTCATTTTACGCGAGCTTTTGTTTTATGGCTCCACGGCCTGAAGTTGTGTATTTTTAAATTGAATCGAGAATTTCTATTCATAAACAATATTCGCAGGGAGTGAATTCATAAGTTCGGTTTTACAGTTTTTTTTTTTGGTTTACGTGATGGAAATTTTAACCTGCCGCTCGAATATGGCTGCTCGCATTGCTACTTGTCAACTGTGATTACTGGCTTTTCATTCGAACGTATGTTTGAGGGAATTGTTCTAGATGAATGGCAGATCAAAAAGCTAATAATGCACAGTTGCTCAATTTATAATTTTCCTTGATAATATTATATTTAAAAAAAATGTTTTTTGACGTGACTAGAAGATGCTAATTCTGCAAATGATTAAATCGAGTGTCGACTGATGATTATCATACATAGTTTAAATGCCTCATGAGTTGATGTTTCTGACCAATCGGGGATTCCACACAGTAAAAATTCACGTATGTTTTTTTAGTTTGCTTTTATTATCAAATTCACTATTGATATATTTTTGCGTAAAACTCCAATGTTTATTGAGAAAAAAATCCTTAATTGCAATAATTATTTTTTTACAAATATTTTTTATTCATTAGTTTTAATTAAAACCACTTTAAAACTTGTTTATTTTTAAAATTTAATTAAGTGAACCGTTTAGTTAAGTATTAATTTTAGTTAATATTTGAAATTATTTCTCAAAAAAGTTGAACCGTTATACCGCATGGTAGCATAAAATAGTATACTTGCATGCATGCGTAACTTTTTTTTATTTACAAATTTTTCACGTTTTAATAAATAAGTGAGGACAATATTTTATAAATAAAATTAGTAAAAGCTTTTTAAATATAATTATTACATTGAAAAAAATATTTTTTTTACCTTAAAAAAAAAAAACTCCAAACACCCCTAACATCAACATTATTGACGCGTTTTCCCCGTTGCAGAGTATAAAGTCGCAATCTAAATTCCATATTTAAATCCGGGCGACATAAAACTATTCGCCCCTCCCCCATCCCCACCCCCATCCCCCATCCCCATCCCCATCCCCCATCCCCCGCGCTGCCTGCAGCACGGCGGCTGATATTTATTGGGCAGTAAACAGCGGCCGGACAATGATTTCGCAGAGTGCCCGGAAACCGTTCACGGGACCCGCAAAGACCTGCTCATGTTTATTAAATTCCTGGTCCGTCCCGCCCGCGGAGGCTTTCCGCACGCTGTGCGGCCGCAGCCAGTGGCGGGCCGTGATTTCATTATTTTTAAATTTAGTGTTTCTATTGTACGGGTTTTATTAGTAAAGCTTTAAAATCGTTTGTTAAAATTTTTAATAAAATGTATCACATTGGTGTAACATCCGACGTTTCACTTCTAGCACTTGTAGCGACACTGAAAGGTCGGTTCATCCAAAAACACATTGTTTTAGTATATGCGGTAAAGAAAAGTCACACGACATCTGTTATTGAACGATTCAGGACCTCAGAACGCAATAACAAGAGGGTGTGAGCTTTAAATCCACGTGTTTTTTTCTACTCGTTGTATTTGTGCACCCTTTGAAATTAAATAACAATTAGCAGTGTGCATAGTGTAAAATTCTTTCAACGCTTGCCCCCGTCGCCACTGGCCCTCCCCTCCGCAAAGATCCTTTTCCCCGGGGCAGGCTCGAGGCGGCACTTCCGCGGGAACTGGGCCGCTTTATTTACAAGACGGGGGCTACTTTAAAAAAGATTTTTTTATTTATTTGCCCGGAAAAGCGATTATGCCCCGTGGAACTAGCCACGGCTGCTCCACGTGTGGGACCGTTCAGTGGGTGGTTTTTCGCGCGACTGTATTAGCTCCCCTCGGATAAATTCATTTTGTAAAGAAAATCTTGTGCTCATACCGCAAAGTTCTAGAAACTATTTTCTGTACTAAACTCTTTTTAAAAAAAAAAATGTTGTATTGAATTCGATGAATCCCAGAAACTTTGTTAAATAGTCCGTGTAAGGGTCTTTCAAGTCCTTACGTAGGGTTGTCTTGTTTCTGGCTATCAAAGAACTAACAAAACGTAAGATCGTCAGTAATGTTATGACTCGTTTTAAGAACTCTCTGAAAGGTGTAATCTCAAGTAATTTTTTTATAAATATTAAAAGCATTCAGGTTATTAAAAATCTGCAAAATTGATTTTAAATCTTGAATTAAAAAAAGGATCGAAATTTTCATTTTCTCCATGACGGTAGCAGGAAGACGCTGGTAACCGCCCGCTGATGGGTGGGCTTTCCCACTTGTGGTGATATATTGTCTCCAGGGCAGCACATTAGAGGTTCCTGGACCTCCGCCCTTGTATCCCCGCCCCTGACACAGAGAAAACTTTTGTTTCAGGTGGCTCGGTTCAGATACAGAAGTTCCTCGAATACTTGGACTCTAAAAAAACTATTAATCTATGATTTACCTATTAGTGTATTAAAGAAGCTTAAAAATGTATAATTAACAATACTATTGATAAGTTTTACGCTATATCCCAATACGACTTTTCTTAGATTTCAGATATTTCAGGAACTTCAGCTCCATCAGCTTCGTCTAAAACTATGATAAACCTAAAAATATTTTTTCGAGATATTTTATTTAACAATGTTATTTATTTTGGAGATAATCAAGGCGAGACAATTTCAATGAAAATAACCCTTTGGTATTCCCGGGCTCTTTGTTTTACCAATATAATAAAATAGTCCTTTTTCGGGTTATTCATATTTAAACATCAATTTTAGGTTGTTTTAATCGTCTCTTCAGACAGTTGTTGTGTTAAGTTTGCTTATTTATTAGCCTGGAGAGCCTCTTAAAAGCAAGAAGTGGTTACAGATCGTAATCTATACGTTTCTTTTAATACCTATTTAATTTTTATCCCCCGTTTTTTTCAAATCACTCTCTGTATATGTTCAGTAATAAAATTGACAAGTCCCTCGAAGCCTTACAACAGAACACTTGACTCCTTTACCGTCATAAACAATACGCAATCGATTCACCCCTAGGCGGCCTCCGGTTCCGTCTCAGGTGATAGCGGAAGTAGGCTCTGACGAGTCCTCTGTGGACCACAGCCTTTCGAGTCGTCCCGCGGGAGTTCCTGAAGTTGCGGAAACTTCTGGCGAGCTGGATTTAGCATTCACGACTTATACAGAGAGATCAATAAGGGCTCATTTACATACGCTGTCGTGCTGAAATCACCGAGATCGAAATGTTAACTAGAGAATCTGATTAATGAGGAAATTATAAATTTAAGGTTTCATCAAGTATTTATTTAGATTTCATTAGTTCTACCGAAAGTTAAAAAAAAATATTTTTCAAAATAATCTCAGACAAAAAATAACGGTAGATGCTATTAAGAAAACGGTGGCCGTATTCCAATTCTGCAGTATCGCATTTTATTTGGTTGGATAAAAGTACCGATGTTTTAGAAATAATGGATATCAATAATCACATATTACTTCACTAAATTACAAATATAAGAGTTACCAGAATTTGAGTAAGGGGTTGATAATTACAAACCAGCTATTTCAAACTTTTCATTACACTCGTATGTCAATTCGCTGTACTCAAAATAATATTGTCGAAGCGTAAAAGCTTTTGTAATAAATTTTAATTCATTTAAATTAGCCCTTTAATGTTAGCGAATTAGTGATAATTGTATTTATTATAAAGTTTGACTATTTATGAAATAAGTAATATTTACACTATGCATGGTATTTCTAATAATTATTAATCAATTTATGTATCCTAATGTAGTATTGTGATTTGTTTTATTATTTAAGCAAAACTATTTATTGATGATAAATTTTTAACTATTGATGAATTTACCACGTGTGTTTGATGGGTTAACTTCTAACTGAGCCATTCCCATTTAAAGTATATTTTGAAAAAGGTTTTTTTAATGTTGTGTTGAAACATATACCGGATGAATTATGGTAATTTATATTTATTCCATAATAATTTTATTTTTAAAAAAATCGACAATTTTACAAATAAAATCGGCGTTTTTATCTTTAAAAATGTTTCTATTTAATTAGTAAAAGCATCTCTCGCCCATTGGCTTATCGCATCATATCTGAAAGGAAAGCGCTAATCTTTAATCTCTTTGAAAAAGTTTTTGTGAATCGTGAATCTGAAATTAATTGGCAGTCGGCGCCGACTTCGGGCGGAGATGGATCTGAGGAATAGAGGAGCAGGGGAAGAGACGGTGTCAGAGTCATTTCAGAACTTACTTCGTTCAAGTCTTGTCTGTTTTTTTTATCGTCACCAGAATCTGTGTAGCTGATGTGTCCACGACAATAGAGTATATATTTATAGTAAAGCCTTTTAAAATAAAAATTCTACGAATGGTGATTTAATCTAGATTCATGCAAGTAGTTTCGTTTTATGTTTATACCAAGCAGCAAAAATGCATCGATTAGTATATAAGTTGAATGATATTATAATCAATTTAAAGTATCTGTGAAAGCGACAAGTATTTTTGTATATATCAATAACTTCTGCAGCGTGTATCAGTTCTACTTACATCAATACTTCGTTCAGGACTGATCCGCGAGCACCGAAGTGTCCCAACTCCAAATGGCCCCCTGACGTAGTGTGATAAATGGATTTAGTTTTGGGACATTTCATTTTTTATTCCCGCCGAGACTTTCCCGCCTATTAAACTCGATTTAGTGTCTCCGGCAGGCAAATCACATGCTCCGGAGAGGGACGAGAGGAGCATCAATCAAGGCTTCTCAAAGTCCATCTTTTTGAATTACCTTGTGATTATTCAGACTTGTACAAATGCCGCGCTATGCATATACATTTGCTTAACCAGGTATATGCACCAGCTAACGTCATAGTTAGCTTAAAAAAAAAGTATTTTTGATATTTTTTTTATCCTATACAGTACAGCTAATGTGTGTAAATAAAAAAAACACATGCTTTTATACATGTACTGCGCTATGCCTGGATACTTGATAAACTGGGTTTATATGCGTGATGTTTCGTTCTTTACATTTTATGATATATTTTTTTACCTTCACGTGAGACACAAAATTTAATTTGTTTTAATAAATGAACACAAGTGTCTGTCCAAAAATGGGTATGTTATTTTAATCACCGTTTTAAAAATTAAAATGATATGGATAGGAAAAAAAAAAAACAATTAGCACCCTATTACAAACTTACTCAAATCATTTAGAACATTTGTTTTATTCATACCTTATAGATATATCACACTTAATACAAACCAAATTTTTTATTATATAATATTAAATAATAGCACAAAGCATCCTTATCAACAAAAAAAAAGTTATTGTGTTAAGAGAAATTTAAAAATATCTTTACAAGTAGATATATCACATTCAACATAGTATTCAATAATAATTGACAGCACAAAGCATTCTTAAAATAAAAGTGACAAATCCACTTGTCCGGTACCTGATTTATGCTTCCAATTAAAAAAAAATCTCTCCACCCTTTTAAAAGCTTGCTTCAAATTAATCATGCTGTTAATATTTGGAACATTAATTGCCTCGAGTTACGTCCTCACCGGTGGTTTGTGAGAGCGACGCTAATGCGGGGCGTCCCGGCGCCGTCCCCATTTCCATACTAATTAGATGGATCGTAAATTACTGACGCATTTGTCTATTCCGAGTCTGCTGTCTTCTTGCTTTGATTTATGGCCCAATTTTTTTTGCCACACTGTATACACGTTGATTCACAACTCCCAATATCAACCGAAAAGAAAACACTAAAAATTATTAATAAATAAAAAATATAATTAAATCACTTTAGATTTTTATTTACTGTGATATAAAAAGCTTATTCGCCTTTCGAACCCGAATCATGAAATGTTTAAATACACTTGATTATTATTTAATATTTCATTAATCTACATCTACTGTGTATACAATATGTTTATCGCTAACCTATCAACACAAGAAACGACGGTAGATTTTTAGATTTTTCATGACTATTTCGATAATTCGATTAAATTTCATAAAGTATGTAAGTGTATTATTAATTATAAATGATTTAATTTATGGGGATTCTCATATAAGATTTACGTATTTCCCCTAGTGTAATAGATGTTATGCTAATTTTGTAACAATATTATTACATCTCCTAACTATTACCTTTCCCGTTTATTATTTCCCTTTTCCTCGCGCCGCCCCTGCCCTCGGATAAACTTGACTCCGATCATTAAACAACAAATAAAAAGAAATCTGAAACGGCGCTGAGTTCCCTGCCGCCGAGTCTGGATTTCGACTTCATCTGATCCAGTGGCTCCCAAAATGCGCATTCATGTTTATTTTACAATTATTTTCTATTTCTTTGTCACGAACTACGCGTAAAATCGTAACCAACGTAATCGTAATTTTTTAAATTTACTTTAAATCTCTGAAATAAAAATAACCAAAAATGCAAATCATTGTGTTCTATTTATTAATAATATTATTTCACTGTTTATTGATATGTTATTTGGCTTGGAGCTTACGAGTATTTTTTCGCAGTCTCTCGCCTGCTTTACACAGTTATTAAAAGGTGTATATATTTGTAATCTTCTAGCGATTTTTCTGATTTTTTTTTTACTTTTTAAGGTAACGCAATTGTTGCTAAATATAATTTAGGCTTTGCTAAGCTGGCTAGGGCATAACGGCAGAGTAACGGCCCGTTATACGGCCCGCCGTTGAGCCGTCCGCTCTGCTCTGAACCGAACCGGGGGTGAAGCCGCGCCTTCACATATTCAGCTGAACCGGTTCGGCGTAATCCCTTACTGTAATAGAATTTATCTAATTGCCCCTGTAATCTTAAACGGGCGGATTATTGCGTATTTAATATGAAATACGTTATATTCAAATATAAGACCAGTATATTCGACAGGACACTTATGATTATTAATTTTAACAGTATCCAATGTTAATATAGCTTAAAGTCTCAAAACTAAGGAAATATGAATGTAAGGGCTTTTAACAGAAGATGGCGATGTGTGCGAAAATCTTAGGTTATTTTTGTCAAAAATATAACAAAAATCTGCATTAAAACCTAGTACTATCGTTTAACATGAATTAAATTTATTATTTTTACCTTCATCAATTACTAACATGAAATATTTATAAAACTTGCATTTTAACAATGTCGATAATAATAATAATCAATTAACATTTACCTGTTTTTGAAGCTGAGACCCATAGTCGTTATCCTAACACACAATGAAATTAATATGTCACGTAGTTTAAAATTATATTTTTGTCCTTTATTGTTTCGAATAAAACAAGCTTTAAGCAAACACTTTTATACCATATTAACATAGTTTTCGGCGATAAGGTTGAAGAAAGTCTTTATTTTATTCAATGCTTTGAATAGCAAACCTTATAAATATACGGTTCGCTCTATAAAAAGTATAGATATGAAGGAAACAATATTTTCTTCTTCAAGAGATGTGTATTTTTTTGTGTATCGTAAATTCATCGCCGCATCACCATTCTTATGTGATCTTGAAATACTTCATAGGCGGAGGCGCCTGCAGACCAGTACTTGGCTAGTCATGGTAATTTATGTATTGAAGATTCCCATGCCCGGGGTGGTCTTCTATTCCTCACCTCATACCTACTGCGAGTCTTGGGAGACTAGGAATTGCAGTATTTCCACTCGACTTGGTCCTCCGCACTCCATCACAGCCCTAGGACGGCTTCTATGTTCCGTTGATTAGCCGCCAATTTCTTGGCGTTTTCGCATGTATACAGCGTGGTATAAAACTCATATTTTTTAAATGGGTTTTGGCGGTCTTGCTTGTTGTGTAATGCTGTGACGGGTTGGTCTTGTAACTCGGTACATCATATACCTGAAGATGCCCCCAGTACCAGGAGCGACCCGTCCGAAGTGTTGCGCACCTAAGTAGATGTTTTATGTTTAGTTCTCTTTTTAACTATAATTTTTAAATCAAAGTTTTCTCAAAAATGTTTTAAAATGTTTATATATAAATTAGTTTTCAGTTCAGAGCCGCTCTGTAGATATGGGCGAGACACCGGATTATCCGCGCAGTATGTATCCGCGCCGGGACCGGTAAGGACTGTTATTGCTTGACGTTGCATAATGCAGTTGGCCTCTGCATCCGAATCCCGCAGTAACGACTTGTTGCAATTTAATATCGGAGTCTTGTCGGAATTTGGGATTCTAAACTATGACGTCAGAGCGGCGTGTTTTTAAAACTTTCACGACGGCTATAAATTGAATTGCTTCTGCCTTGGCCTTTGGTAAACATTATATTAGCTACCGTGTCTTTCTTCGCCGGTGTCTTTTTATCTGCCGTCATTTCAATGGCAGGTAAATGAAACGAATAATTTTATATGATATATAGCTCGAAATGATAGTTTATCTACTTGTTGAATATACCTGGAAATAAATAATTTGTCTTATAAATTTATATAGTATTAAATGTTGCATAGCGGTTTTCGGTTATTATTAATTTTTTTTATTATTTCAACATGTCATGATAGCTTTAAATATATGCTGCTTTAACTAAATTGATTACCATGCTGTCAGATAAGATAACCAGTTATATTATATATAATTCAATCGCTTAATTGAGTTAAATTTAAAAGTTTTCTTTAATTTTTCTCTCAAAAGACAGTCTTTATCACTAGGCAATAGTTTATTTCATGGGGTTAGTTGTGTCAGCGAGTTACGTCTGTTCTTATACAATATTGATGTTAATTTGCTTAATTCTTAAAGCGCTCGTACTAAATTGGTTTGAATACTTCATTTGAATAATGTCTAGACGGAGGAATCAGTTATCCTTAAACTATTCTATCGGTAATGCCACCCTGCGGCTTCTGCCTACTCACCCCCAGGACGACGCCACCCCTGCCGTTCAGCAAACTTTCTACGGTGTCGCCACTTCTCACCCCTGAATATTGAAATATTATGTAGTTCCCTCCTGAACATTAAAAACTAAAATTAATATTTTCACGAAACAGTTCACGCTAATACTGTAAAGTTTGATTTTCAATTTATTGCTCGGCCGATTTTAAGTTTCTGCGCGTACTTAAACCTGATTTGAATATTTTTTTTATTTTTACGTGAATTATTAAATAAAATTTTTTACGTCGCTCGGATGTTTCGAAAAAATCGATTAAACCGAAATACTTATTATTCTGCGGCGTTAGGTGATACCTGCGATGATTTATTTAATGAATTCAATATTAATCGCTTTTATATTAATACCAAATAATATTTAATTTTCAATGATTTTCGGGCACATATAAAAAGTTTTTCCATATGATTGTATCACTGAATTCATGATATGATTGAAATCAAAATAATGCATTTTAACATTTTAAACCTTAACTGTATGATTTTTTATTTTTCCTGTTTTTCATGAATTATGTGTTGATTTAAGAAAAAATAATGAAAAATTATTTTTCATATGTTTTATAAGAAAAACCTGAGTAAAAAAGAAACTAAAAATATTCATATCTCATAAAAAAAAACGAAATTATTTTAATTCATTATGAAAATAACTTACTTTGAAATTTAAAATATATTTTTGAAGTAGAAAATGATCTCCAATAATGTGTTCCAATAGCTTATACTTAAATCACGTTTTCATAATGTTATCTTCTAATACGGTTTGTGTCTATTCTAAAGCTGTTGGTGGTAAAAAGTTGATTTATATTAGTTTGACAGGTCCAACATAACGGTCACAAAACGAAACGGTTGATCCTATAAGTTTTTTATGGGGTTTAAAAAAAAGGTTTAATGGTTTGTTACCGATCTGTCATTATATGCAGTTAAGGGTAATATGAATTTGTTGAAAAACATTTACACCTATGAAATAAGCAAGCCACTACTGTACCCAGATTCAAATCCTACTCATGTCGCGTAAAAATAATATTTTTAAAACACAAATGAAATACTGACAAATATAAATACGATGTAATAGAAAATAATATACATTTAATTGATCGTTTAAAGAAGAAATGTAAAAGTTTGTTATAATCCGTGTTGGGGCCCGGGAAGCGCGTGTATTCCTTTAATATATAGTCACGTCATTCTCTCTCACCGAACTGTCTCTCCCGCTTTACAGCCGAAAGCTCTCCGCTGTCTCGCGCCGTTAAAACGACGCTAAAATATCGCCATAAATGAAGGGGCCGTTAAACGGGCGCCGTTACGTTTTTGCCCGCCTATACGGGCGTTATCGCATTTATGATGGTCGATAAAGCTCCGCGCCTTGATCGATCAATTAATCCAGATTTCATGGCCGTCATTATAAGGAGAGAAGCTTTTATTGCGACAGTAAACTTTGACGGTATCGTCTCGAGACAGTTACAATAGTACATATAGTTGCAATCTGTAATACGTGTATTTGTTAATTATTGTCAAAAGCTCTCAAGCTGTCCAAGTACGCAATAAAGCTAATAGATATTTGTTTTAATTATACGGAAAAGTGATGGCAGATACTGTGACAATAAAATCAGTGGTTTCATTTTGTTATGCATATTTTTATTTTATTTCTTGTTAAATGTTCAAGAGCTATTCAAGTACGCAATAAAACTTATTGCAATTAGTTAATAAAAACTTTAATACTGTGAATGCAAACTGTTAGCAATACAGTTTTGAAAGAAGAAAATCTTTTATTGCGACAATAAACGTAGACGATATTATCTCTAGACTGTGTCAAGAGTACCGATTGTTGTTTTCTGTCTATTATCTTTATGGTAAAAACCATAATACTGTGAAATTTTGTAATAACTTTTAGTAATACGTTTAAGCTATACAAATGCATATTCGATTTAGTCTTGGCAGGGCGTCGTTTTTACTGCAACAGTAAATGTGAAAGGTATTGCCTCGAGAAAGTAACAATAATACTGATATTTGCACTATCATACATTTTTTGGTTTAAAGTAAATTTTATGAACTCTTTGCTATTAATTTTTTTATGTTTGATTACATAAATGATTAGTATTTATTTACTTTATCAATTATTCACTTATAATACATAGTATGATTCGCGGCACTACGTCATTAAACCATACTTGACGTATACCTACCGAAATAAATGCTTTTGAATGGTGCAGGTATGCATTAATACTATTAAAGACTCAACACGTTCTTTTCCACAAAACACCCGTGGATTACGCACTGGTTTAAATCTCTACGCAAACGCGCAGAATTAATTTTTCATAACCTTAGCGTCAGCGAGGCTTTCTTTTCCCCGGATGTGCATCGCGCACCCCTCCACACCCCCGGCCAGTCAAATTCAATTTATTCGCCACTTTAAAAGATCCGTAACTGGGCCGCGGGCGTCCGTTATTTATCGCAGACTTAGCCCATTTTCCGGATTTTATCTTTCCGCAATTTAAATCAAACCAGACTAAGCCTGAACGTTTCTGAGGCACTCTATCTTCGCGCAGTATCTCCCTATCTATTTTGTACTCTCCCCGAGAACTGCGTGCATGAACGTGCATAATTTTGCATGCAAACACCCTGTAGAGATCATTTTTGATTTTTGATTGAAATTGAATGCAATTCATCTTGCCTTGGGGACTTAACTTAACCGTGCACAGTAAAAATAAGCTTTAAAAAAAATGAACATCCGTCAAATGCATATATGCGTGCAAGGTCTTGTAATTGTAAGTAATTGCCGCTGAGTTCGGGTTTGTGCGTATACAAAGAAATCAAAGGAAACCCTCAGCTATGAAGTTCTATTTTTTGACGGTATTTTGGTACACCTGAAACTTAAGAAAAATTACAATTTTTACAGAACTGAATCCAAAATATGTCTTGATTTCCACCCGTTTACTGTTGGCAAGCAATCGTGCCAACAACTCAAGCATGAAGAGATTTTAAATATAACAATGTTTGTATGTACAGAGATGGATGCGATGTCGCTTTTTAAGCTGGAAATTATTTTGTATATCTTGTGTGAATTTTCGGGATTGTACAATGAGAAGGTACGCACGGTTTTCAGGTGGAAAAAGAAGACAAAGGCCTTCTCGCAGAGGACGAGTCTTCGTCTTGAGACTCAAGATACACCACTTTGTGTGGGCTTTCACAGGTGCAGCCTTTGTGAGCGGCAAAGGGGGGTATTCAAATAAACGAGAGGGTTTCATATTTCAGGAGGAATCCTTCAGAACCTTCTGGAAGCCTCGCCTGTACCGGATCGTCTGGTGTTTGATCAGAGAATATCATACAACATTGTTTGCGAGCAAATAAAAGACCCTGCGACGATTTAAACGAAGAAATTTCAAATTTATTCGCTTGAATAATTGAAGTCGCTTTATTATTTCCCTTTTTGTAGAAAATAATAAACACAGTCTTTGTATCGTTCTTTGAAAGAGTAAATTTAATAAATAAGACATGACAATAAATAGATTGCTTCGTTGGATTATTGGTTGTTTACAGAGATTCGTTGTCGGTTTTTTGTAATATTTTTATAGTATATATTCAAGCTTATTTATTTTATAAGTTGTGTAACCACTTTTGTGATTAATCTTTGAATCTAAAAACGCAGTTTTAATTTTGTTCTCATTTTGTTTTCCTCATTTCGTTACGTTCCTGCACTAATTGTTATCAAGTGGCGTGACTAACAAAGTACACGCGACGTCTTAATCCCAAAACTAGGTAAGCAAGCAAAAACTGTTCACCATAGTTTTGGCAACAGACCCTGAAATGTAGCCTTACGGGGGTGAATGCGTTTAATTGTATTGACTCACAAACAAACCCGAGCCTGTAAAGCCACTGTTTTATTTAGTTTTCTTCTAGTTTCCCCGGGAAACTTATGCCCCTACCGCCTCTAAGAAACCCCAGGGCAGAGTCGTTAAGGGTTGATATTGTATTTATTATGAACTGCAACTTTCTCTTGGAGAGAAAAGGATTTAAATTGTTGTTTTCATAATATGACTGCGGTCGTTCATACTTTAAAATATGATTTGGATGTAAAAGAACCACTTTTGCATTAAACAGAAAGAAATAAAAAAATATTTTTTTTATATTATAACAAAAAAAACCATTCTGTATTTGCACTTAAAAAATTATCAACGATTTTATATCTATTTGCATATTTTATTTAAATACTATAAAACATAAGTATTGAAAAAAAGTATTTTTTGTTAAAAATCTTCTAAGAATAGGGATATTCATGGACTACAAATTTTGATTATCTAATTTGATCTAATAATTAAGATGTCTCCAGTACATGGATTTCGCTAAAAAAAATAAATTATGTATGTGCTTTATTTAACTCTTTTTTCATCACGAAAACCCTTTTTCTATACATGTTACTGTATACTTGATATCATTTATTGTCAAATACACGTGCCGCCCATGAGGATTCACGTGTAGAGTTAATCCAGTTCAGAAGTTTAATTAGTCGCTACTAAAAAGTGTTGGGCCTTACGCTTGTGCGTTTCACCAGCCCCTTCCACACGAGGCACCCCTGCGTTGAGGTCTGTTGATTGTCAACAGCCTTCTCTTAAATGAAGTCAACGGTTGACAAGCTTGTTTTTAGACCGTTGAAATAAGCTTTTTCAGTTTATTCTAGATTCAAAAAAATCCTCTAGATTCATAAATGAAAAAAAAATCTTTTTTAAATATTCGTTCATAAATCATTCTAGATTACTTTATTTTACCTGTAAATTTTCAACCTTATCGTAAAGTTTCCATCTGTGCTCAAAGCGAATAAAAAAATGACCATAAAACGTTTATAAAATTCACACTACATACGTGTTTGGGTCTACACAAACCGCCTCCTGAAACTACCCATGAGGTCCAGTGATAAAAAAGCCTCCCTTCCCTTCATTTGAATGGCATCAAGTTTTCATCGCCAGTGGCGGCGCCACGGGCTGCCTGCCGCCGACACTCATGTTTATTGAGGGAATTATGGCCATCGCATATTCATGGGGAAATCTCGGCAAACGGGACGCCACTGAAAAGGGACTGGACTACCTTTTACAGCCTTTGTTTTTTTTTTTTTTTTTGTATTTATTCAAACGCTTGTATACAGGCATTGCCGTATTATATTGTCTTTTGTGGTAAATAATATGAAATTAAAAAGCTTAAATTGTAGGATCATGTTAAACGTGTAGATTATTTCAGTATTAATTATAAATCACAACAGGTTTTTATTTTTGTTTTTATTTGGTCGCATTATGTTATGCTTATTGGACCAAAGTTTTACCTGAAAAAAATATTTTTCATAAATGTTAATTGATGTTTCTGAATAATATTAAATATTTTGCTAGCAAACATTTTCATTAACACTATCTTCTAGAATCCTCTAGTAATTTGAAGCCAGTATCGAGAAAGTATAGCAGCCGCGTGTGGCTTCATTAATAGTTTTATGCACTCACCGCAGAGGGTCCACCTCGTGTTGTTCTGCATAGCCAATGAAAGACTGCTCCTGAAGGGGTCGTAAAGCAGCCACAAGCGCCTGCACCCGCCGAGCGGCGCGGACTTCCGGTTTGATTATTAATTCAGCCCCGTCTTATGACGCCACTGACGCTTGAGGGCGCCATAAATTTACAGGAGTTTTCAGCTGAGAAAAACAGTCTCTCACATATGAATCTCATGATCTTAAAGATTGATATATTGAATCTGAGTATATTCTTGTTATGTGCATTGAATACTGTCTTTTTATTGCTATTCCTCAGTTAATCTAAAACACATTGTAACCCATTTGGGTACACAGAGAGAGACGACGAAAGCAGATTTTTTAAAACATATTTTTGTTTAAATAAAAATGGCATTAAACTGAAATACTTCCTGTTTTTTAAAGCATTACTATATTACAAAATAGTCCTTATTTAAACAAGCAATGCAAAATGGTACAATGTAGACATTATGCATCAATACTTTTAGAAGTTGTAGATGAAACGCAAAGGGATCTTTTTTAATAAATTTTTAAATATAGATAGCAATCATAATTTAACGCTTTTATAACCCAAAAAAGTCTATTTTATTGCTTACCGCACTATTTCATTTAAGAGCACACATAAATGATTTATTACATTAGTAATTTAATCTTTAAAAAAAGTTTTCAAAAAGCAGTCTAAGCGAAAGATAAATCTGTAAGTAATTCGATTTCATAAGTTCTCACAGAAATGATACTGTTTTCTAAATTGGCTCGACTGTACCGACTTGTAAAGACGGATTCCGAAATCGCTTTTCTATTTTTAAGTATTTATAGATGTTTTTTTTACGCCTGTCCCTCTGTAAAGCAGCGCTTACACAGTTGTTTTTTATCCCCCGTAATTCTCCGTGGATGTAAACTTTATTACTTTTTCAAAAATAGCCTCCATTGTTTTTGCCAACGCCAGCATGGCGGCGCCGCGGGTGCGCTTTTTGCCAACTGTGCTCTTTCAGGCCTGGAAAAATTAAATTAATACACTTACCTTGTATACATTTCTTATTGCTCCAGTTTCACCACTACTTTACTTGCTTGAAAAAATATATATAATTTTATACGGCACGATGATTTGATTTGTAACCCTCCACACAACATCTAATACAAATACACAAATGACTAGGAGTAATTTTCGTTTGTGAGTGCTTTCGCCTTTGATGAGCTTCTTCGGACTTGTTACTTGTTGTGTAACAATGTTTATGCGATAAATATATTGTTTTTATTAATATTAAAAAAATACATATAATATAATAGAAATATACCAACGCCATGTTAAAAGTATCAAATTTCGCTGTAGAAAAGGCAATGTTTTCATATAAGTTTTTTCTTACCTTTTCAGAGCCAAATGCTACGTTTTATGAAGTAAGCTCTGGAGTTTTTTTTTTCTTTTTATATTTTTACGTAAGTCTTAGAATAGGCTTTAAAATGCCTCTGAAGGCAGACTATCTTCCGTCGCAGTTGCGCAGATATGCGGACTCTCTCCCGCACCGGGAATAAATAACTTGTAATTTTATCTTATTAAATAGAAAACTGACAAAACTATTCCAGATAAATTTATTTCATGTTAAGACGCTTAAGTAGCTGTGTTGTGTTTTGTTTTTTTCTATTTCTGTATTTCATGACGTAATATATCTTCATTTTGTTTTAGGAATCTTTGGCGAGAAAATGAGACTGAAATGTAAGTATATTTTTATTCTATCCTTTCTTGTTTTTTTGTAAATAATAGAGGCCTTACTTATTTCATTACTGATACCCTTTTAATCATCAATATAATAAAAAATCGAAAAATAAATATTTTTAATTTCTTTGTTTTAACAAATTAGACATAGAAAAAATTCTAATCTATCAAACAGCAGAACTTTAAGGTAACTACTATAGACAAAGCGTTACCAGGAGTATATCACAGATTTTATTGGAATATGTGAGTTAATAAATATATATTATGAGTTAAACAAAATTCGACATTGCTACACAGAAAGAATAAATGATGACAAATACCTGTTCTCATCGCTGACAGTTTAGTTTATGAAAATAATATACTCATTAGGTATTCTTTTGAAGTGTTGTGCGTCCTTATATTAGGTGCGCTACCAAGAGCTGATGTATCAGAAACTTCTTAGATTTAATAAGCTTTCAAAATTAAAGCTCAACATTAAAAAAAAAAAGTTTCCGACCTAAAAAGCTCATATTTCGATATCAAACAACTGAAGAGCAAATTCTAAAAAGCAAGTTTTGTCTATAAAATGAAAGCTCAACTTTCTCTCAACTCAATGAAAGTGAAAATGAAATCCTATACATCTATAACTATAAGTATATCCCCATAGTTTAAAGCTTCAATCCCAGGGAGAAACTTGAAGCCTCCAGACCAAAAGCTCTTCCTTTGAAACAGAGCTTAACGATTTAAAGCTCTATTTTGAATTTATAAAAAACTATATTTGATTTTTGACGAGATGAATTTCAATCAATGAGTCTGAGTGAAATGAAATGAAACTTTGATAAAATCACTAACAATGTGAGTCAAAATCTTCTTTGTTGTGCTAATTAAATTTCAATCAATAATATTTGACTTTAAGTTATTTATAATATTATGGGAAATGTAACAATCCATTGTGACATTTCCCATAGATATCGCTAGCATCAGACATGACAAATTCAATCAACATCAGGTTTTGTTTTTTTTATTTTGTATAATTTAAAAAAATCAACTTGTTTGTTGGGTTATTCTACTGCAATGCGACCACAGTGTGATATATTTATTCGATCCAGTTATCAGCGACAGGTTTCAGAACTGAGTTAGTGATGGGCATCATAGACTTACTTCGATAATCCACTCTTTTCTTTTAATTCAATAAATAATCGATTTATTATCAATTAATCGAATAATTCAAGACCGTACAACAAAGAAATTCCGTTATTCAAGTACCTGAGTAAAACTTTTGTCGGCTTAGTTTTTTTTTTTTTTTTTACAGAAAGTTTCTACATAAATCAACCGAAATATTTAGACTCGAGTGTTATTGCAAAAGTTTGGCACATTAAAAATTCGATTATTCGAATTCGATTTTGACAGCTTGTTTTTTTATTCCAGAAAAATAGATCTAACATAACAACGCAAATATGAAATTAGTTAAACGATTCGTGTGTTGAAAAAAAAAAAATTTTTTCTCCTCGATTGCAAATAGGAGATCACTTTCGCCATTCAATGTCATTATTAGACTTGTTAAGAGGAGTCATTTAATAGTAAATATATGGTTACAAATTAAAAGATAAGTAATAACATGAAAAAACCCATAATTTAAATGCTTAAAAATCTAAGTTATATGTTAACATATTTCCATGTCATAAGTTCGCTAATATGAATTACTATAATAGTAATTAGTAAAAGCGAATTTAATTCCGTTTTGAAGAGGTAAAGTGCCATAATGTTGTTTTCTCCACCAGTAAACACATTTTACCCTACACAGAATAATATTTAACAAAAGTGATTTATGAACTTTTAATCGGCGTGCCTATGCTGTCTAAAGTCTGATGAAGGTTTGAAAGGCGAAAACAATCACGAGCAAAAATCTCTTTGAAATCATATCAGTTGACACGGGGACCCACTACACACTACACTATATACCCTAAAAAAACCATGAAAAAACATATGTTCACCAACCTCCTCTGAGGAGAGGCACTTGAAGAAGTATCGTTGATAAAAGCATTTTGTTAAGACTATAAGTCTGAACAAGTAAAATATAAAAGTATTAAACTATCATTGTATATCTTATGATATTGTTGGTTTATTAATTATGCGTTTAATCGAATTGATCGATAATTAGTCAGGGCATGGTCGATTGTGCCCATCGTTAGTCAGCTGCAAGTCGCGAGCGTGGCGTATGGCAGAACAGGACAGACTACATCCTGTTTGACTGGCACGCAGGAATGTTCGATAACACCTTGTAAAGTCTCGCACAGGAGTTACTGGTTTCTATTCACGCCTCGACGACTTAATTTCCTGTATTCTGTACTCATTACAAAGACTTAAACCTTTTTAATTAATAAATAATAACAATTTTGATGTTGATAAACTTTGCCAAACGCAAAATAAGTGTCATTTAATCATTATAGTTAGATAAAATAATTTTAGATAATACATGATTCTTTTTAATGGAGTTTTTAGTCCTTTCTGTTGTATTAAATAATTAACAGAAGAAATAGAATCAAAAGCGCACACATATGTCAGTACACGCTTAAGTCGCGCTGCGATAATAATTCACAGCCGGAATTATAGTTTAAACCAGGGGTGGCCAACCCAAATGATATTTTAAATTTTTTTATAATTCCTGAAATTCCAGAAATATTTGAAATTTATCAAAAATTTTTGAAATTTTTGGAATTTCAGAAATTATTGAAATTCCTGAAATTCTTGAAATTCTTGAAATTCCTAAAATTCCAGATATATTTGAAATTTTTCAAATTTTTGAAGTTTCTTAAATTCCAGAAAAATTCAAAATTTTTGTAATTCCTTAAATTCCAGAAAAATTAAAAAATTTTGTAATTCCTTAAATTCCAGAAAAATTTAATATTTTTAAAATTCTTGAAATTTAGAAATTTTTGAAATTTTTGGAATTTCAGAAATTTTAAGAATTCCTGAAATTATTGAAATTTTTGGAATTTTTAGAATTTTTGGAATTTTTGAAATTACTGAAATTCATGAAATTCATGGTGGCTAACTCACGGGCCGCGGTTGGCTACTCCTGGTTCAAACAAAACCCTGCCCGGCGCACTTAAAATACGCTTAGCCGCTGGCCGGCCCGGCGGGTAATCCCCGAGCGGGCCGCGGGCCGGAGACTCGCAAGCTGGGAAAAAAGACATCCCTGCCAGCTAGCGCTACTTACCTCCGCGCCCAGCCCCGCGGATGGCTTCCGTTAAACCTCTACTTACAGCGGAATCGTTCCAAGGTCTTAAAGTTCCACCAATAAAAGACTTTACCGACCTATTCATTATTTGAAATCATACTTTGTACCAAATCTTACTAACAAGAACACTGCTTGCCAATATTATCTCACTACTTCATAGGTTATGGATCAGTTCCTTCGAAAAAATATGTACGAATTTGCAATTCACAAATATTCCACGAGCACTTCACTAATACTTGGAACACTGCAGGGGTGCGGAGCGCGTTCCTAGTTTAATAAAACTGAAAAACGAGCACCCTCAGGGCAGATTACATGAAGCCTCCGACCGTGTAACATCCACCCTGTATCGTCCTCTCGGGCGTGTTTGCAAGTAATATATTACAGTTCTGAAAGTATAAGTTTCTTTGTCACTATCGAAATCTCCACTTTCCATCCGCAATAACTTTTTGATACGATGACCGTTGATAAATTATTTTATAAATTAACAAGCACTTTTTTACCATTTAATATATATTTTTAAATAGCCGGGTTTTTGATAAAATTTATTTAGATAATTATTCTTATGATGTCTTGTTTTAAAATCTATTATAGTAAATTGAGTATCAGGAAAAAGCATTATTTGTTTATTCCGCTTGTAAAAACAATATGAACTTTCCAATTTATTCACTCTATTTTTTTCGGCACCCATCATTTGGGTCTCAGTTTAATTTCGTACAATTATTCCTGAAAATGAAATTCTTCCTCGCAGTATCAAACTCTACTTTGCATTAGTGTATTTGACAATGTTCAAAAATATAAAAACCTGTTATTTGGTTATTAAATAAATAAAATTATCAGCATTTTTAGGAAACCATTTCTCAAGTTGAAAATCAAGTATTATTTGCTACTACTTTTAATTACACACTCATCGCGTTTTTATACGACATCCGCCAGATAAGTCTCAGTTTAATTCTGTACGATTTTTTCTGTAAATGAAATCCTTCCTCGCAGTATTAAGCCCCCAACTTTGCGGGGCCGAGGGGGCACTTTGCCGGCATTAAACCCGTAAGCCCGCCTGGAATCTGGACCTCGGGAGCTCCGCGTGTGATGTGCGCCGATAAGTGACGAGATTTTTAAAATTTTAAATTAAATTTGTGATCATTTTTTTTAAAATAGCATACTTAAGCTTGCAGAAGCTTAAGTATGCAGGATCCAGCGTCGCTTTTTACATATTTTTATTTTTTTAAGTATATATTTGTGTATATACCTAATTTCTTATACATTGTTTATAAATACGGTTTAAATTGTTTAAATTAAAATTAATAAGTTATTCCTAAGAGTAAATGCTTTCCAGATCATTTTATTGCGAAAAAACTTGTAAATAATCCGCATTTGCATCTAACTTTCTCTCGAATTTTCTATCAATAGTAAAATTATAAACCTTGCTATTGAACAATATTTTGGTTCGTATTTTTTGTAATTTTCCATTTAAATTACAGTAATACCCCGTTTTACGCGAGGGATACGTTCCGGAAAAAATCGCGCTAAGTGAAATTCGCGTATATCGGGGTTTACGATTAATCATATGTACATACATAGTCAAAACATAATACACAAACATACGAATCATTTGAATCAATCACTTTAATTCTAAGAACACTTTAGTATTACATGTTATTTTTACTGAAAAATACATATATTGTCTTTTGGGTAGCGTTTCTTTTACGCTCTTGTAAAATACGTTCATAACACCCAACGCTGTTTTTTATTGTAAAGAGAAATCTATAACTACATTATGTTCATACACATTCTTAAAATAAGAAATTCGCATAGTGCGAGGCATTTTAACGCGAAATTTAAAATTCGCTTTATAGTGAAACCGCGCATAACGGGGTCGCGTAAAGCGGGGTATTACTGTACTCGTTAGTTTTGGTATTCCCAGTCCGTCTCTCGATGATATTCTTTCGCAATGAATGCGCCGGATCTGCTTACCCTCCGCGGCTGATGTCCAATGACCATTCTGTCATTTATATATTAAAACAAATAAAAGAAGCAGTCGTCCTTTGAATTGCATGATGCATATAAAATAAACTGAAACGCAATTTTCAGTTCAGTCAGCATTTTTTTTACAGTCGATAGGGCAAGTTTGTCTCGGGGGTTGGCTCGGTGGATATTGGTCGCGGCTTTGTTTCTTATTGCCGCTGGCCGACCTGCTCCGGGGACGACGCGAACAATGTTGCATGAGAAGTTGCAATGCTCGTGATTCGAATATTTTCGATGCATTTCAAAACAGATGCAATTTGCAATAAATTCTGGAAACTTCTGATATCCGAGAGGCGCCGGCCCCTCCCCTCGACGAAAACGGGGCGGAGAGGTTTTATCGGATAATCTTTTGTTTATAGCTTTAAGAGAGTTTTCTTTTTTAAATCAAACTTGCTGTATAGTTTTATTATTTTTGTTACCAACCACCGATGACTTGTTACTAATACAATAACACTCACAGATAATCGTTTAATTAGAACATTATTAAAAATATATTCACGGTATTTTAGCTACTTTCGATAAATTACACTTTATTGTGTTAAGCCAATCAAAATTAGGGGTTTTTTTTTATTTAGATAAGTAAAAAAAAAAAAACATAATTATTGTTTTTGGTAGTGTCATACTGTAGTGTTTTGTTGCTTTTGGTCTTTTTTATGTGAAATCATTTTTTTAAGTATTTAACTTAATAAGTTTGTACAATCGCATAGATTTTCTGGACTTGGATGCTTCCCACGTGTAGAGAAATATTTCAGCTATGAAAGAAATAGGCTAGGCTCTCGCCCGCGTATTAAGATAAAAATATAAATTTTTATTGCCGTTTTAGTTTTGGACATCGTCTGTTATTGTTATTATTCGTATTTTACAGCCATAAAAGAATAGAGTTACGACAGTCGTTTACGATTTAGAAGCCTTTCGATTTGCCGCCTTTGTGTGGTGGGTCATGGCTGTTGTCTGACCGCCTACCGAGGTTCTTGGCACAGGCTGGCTGCCTCCGTGGGCGACGTGTGGGACTCTAGTTATCCCAGAAATGTCCCGGGCCGTGTTTCCTATGGAGGACATTTGTACTCACTAAACAATTCACTCACCGGCCTATGGACAGTTGCGAAATTTGTTTTACAGTGTATTGAGCGCTTTGGGTACCTTTGAGGCACAAACGTAAATATCTACTGTAGAAGAAAATTATAAATGCGGTATTCTTGTTTATCATGCTGTATTTTTATTAAAATATCTGATGTCTGGGTTGTAGTTCGTTAGAAATTTTCAGTATCTTAAATTTCCTAATATTACCTAAACACCTAACCTAACCTATTTTTTATACTATAGGTTTTTTAAAAGATTTTTAGTCTTGGTTCGTCGGAAACTTTCAGGGATTTCAAAAAAGCAAATAAATGAGCCGACGGACAAATTTTCAAAATTTTTTTTTTTTTAATTATGGCTGCCGATAATTTTTTTTAATTATGCATGAATCTGAAACGAATGAAAATAAATTAGGCTCAGTTGGATTTTTAAGTTTCCTCCTAAGAAATAGGCTTATTTGATATACTTGGGGCACCTTAAATTTGACCTTTTTACGTTAATAGCTTTAAATTTATCAAAGAACAAGAAAGTTGGGCGTTCCTCGTTTACTTTAATAACATAATTATATGGTAGTTTTTAAATATAAAATTATTTAATCACGCAACAGCAATTTATAATAAAAACAACACTCACGTATTATTACTTTGCAAAGTACCTTTCTATAATATTTCATACCAATATGGTGTATTTATCACATTTTGAATAAAATCACGCAATAGTTTTTTTATTGTCATAATATTATTTTTTTAAATATGACATTATTAACAATTTTATTTATTTATTTCGAAATTATATACAAAATATGAAGAATTAACTTTGAACTAAGCGAAAAAAATTGATTTTAATTTTTTAGACTAAAAATAGGCGAATTGTTATAAAGGCAATCATAATACTTCAATACTTTTTTTGTTGTTGTATATATTGTTGTTTTTATAGTTGTAACCAATAAAATATTATTTATTTTCGACAGTGGTATGGGTGGTTGTTAATTTAGCGACAAATAGGCACAGATCGGGAATTCCCAGGGAAAATTTAAACCTCTTCCACCTCGGAGCGTCTAATTGAGAATTTCATGGTGGTCGGTCCAATACCGCCTTGTAATGCGATTCGGTTCTTAATATTACTCTTAACGGTATATTTATTTTGAATACACTCAAATTAATCAAAATATCATTAAAAAATAAATTATTTTAAATAAACTTCCTCGTTATTTACCGTAACGAATTGTGAGAATGAAGCCGTTTCTATATTTATAGTTTATTATTGGGGGTTTGTAAATACAACCGCTTTGTTATATAGTAAATATTAAAAATCGAAGCGATCTATATAAAGAATTGTGATTTTAATATTATTTAAATATATTTATTTACATATATAAAAATTTACACGTCTTCTTCAAGTGCCTCAACCCATGGCATTTAAGATATGTTAGTCCTAAATAAAAAAGCACAATATTATATGTATTAGCATTCATTAATGTTGGTGTTGTGAAGTACTTCCCAATGTTTATTTCTGCATGTTTCTGGTAACAAATAGTATTTGACCCACGTTGCGAGAATTGTTATACCTTGAAAATGGCTTCAGTGCCGTACCCAAAACGTTGGAGCATTGATTAAAATTTGACGCGTTTTCATAGCCTAGAAAAAATCCCATTCAAAACGACGACTAAAACTTGTATAATTTTTATTTCGTATTTAGCTCTTACACGGTTTTATTTTGTCATTGCGTATCACTCTTTTTAAAAGTACTGTTAATTTGAAAATTGTCCAAGCGTTGGTCGCTGGAGCGTTTGGTTACAAAATCGCTGCAACGCATCAGATTGGAGCCAACGAATTGACGTTGATGATGATGAGCTACTTCCAGCATTTGATT
This sequence comes from Atopsyche davidsoni, assembly GCA_022113835.1. Classification (NCBI taxonomy): domain Eukaryota; kingdom Metazoa; phylum Arthropoda; class Insecta; order Trichoptera; family Hydrobiosidae; genus Atopsyche; species Atopsyche davidsoni. The sequence goes on from JAILWY010000007.1 coordinate 10,977,407, forward strand.
GGCGCTGACTGGCCTGTCACTCGCCTCCGAGGATGCACTGCCGGCGCGCCAGCTGCAATGATCGCAGTCCATCATTCGCGTCATGACGAGGGGAACCGACCGGAACTATTGATACAGCTCGGCTCCAACTGCCGGCCTGACGGGAGGTCAATCGGCTCGTTCAGACGCTCACTGTGGCGTGCGATGCTCTAGATCAGTGCTTCTCAAAGTGGTCCCTACGGACCCCAGGAGGTCCCTGGGATCATTCAGGGGGTTCTTAGAAAATTAAAATCGATTTGGGGGTCCCTGAACAACGTTAGGGGGTCCACGCAAGGTTTAATATAAAATAAAAAAATTGCGACACATTTTTATTAATATGGAAGTTAAAATAAATAACAATGAATACATTATTAGCGATTTTTACGTCCTAAGTAAAATATAAATAAAGACAAATGCATAAAATACAAGTAATAACAGGCATCGCGGTGGGTCAGGCAGGTTTATAGAGTCGATACTTGCACCAACAAGTCTATAATATGAATTTATGTAGTTTTTCACCCAGGGTCCGTAGGCAAGTTTTGACTATGAAAGGGGGTCCGTGGGCCAAAATAATTTGAGGGCCACTGCTCTAGATAATGTTTACAATTTTACAATATTTTCTTCAGAGTCAAAGACCTGTTACAATATAAACCACCTGCTCGTGCAACTGAATCTATCACCGTTAGCGATTTGATAAATTTCTTTTAGATTCAGTATTAACTGAAGCTTTGCATCATTGGAGAATATGATAATTATTTCTCCGAACTATAAGTTTATATTGTTGTAAATTTAGTTCAGACAATAAGTTTCATAATTACATACAGAATCCAAAGAACGCCCTGACTAGGACTGGATTACCTAGTAGAATTTAATTTTGTTTCATATGCTACAATAGTGTGGAGTATAAATTTTAGGTTAAGCTACGTGTACCAGATTGGGTTCAGGTTTTGAACTTATATTTATGACGCCTGTATATTTGAATATTTGCTTCACGTTTTTCAAAATTCATTCACAGAGTCTGAACATTGTCAACAATTAGACTGGATTATTTACTATAATAACTCAGTATTTTATGAAAATAACAAAATATTTTAAGAATTAATTTTTAGTAGTAGGCGTGTACCAGATTAGGTTAAGGTTTTGGACTTCGACTCAACAGCAATCCTAGCACCATCTATGGATCGATATGAAAACGCATGCACTGTGGCCTGATCTTAATAAACCATATTTTAAATTTTTACTTAATTGATGCAGTAATTTCATATTGTCAAAAATATTTTTAACTGCAAACCAAAAAACGTGGAATTTAAGAGAGAAACTAATCTCTGCAACTGTAATTTTATTTATGATGAATTATCGTTTTTTGAACAGGGACATTTGAAATGTGTTTATAATATTATTTTGATTAAAAATAGTAAATATTGTAGGCAAAGCCGGGGCCGTTTCAGGTCCGTCGCCCTCGCCGGGGGTGCTAGATACATCAAGAAGAATTCACTGATATGTTCCATAAAATAATTTACGATTCCCGTCAGTGGGGCGCGCGGCTGAGGCGAGGCGAGGCCCATTTATCACGGACGCGAACCCTTTTCCCTTCGGCCATTTTGTAAACGCACCCGCCGCCATTTCGCCGGCGCGTTGCCTACACACACACACAGATACGCCACATCGCAAAAGTATACGTATACATTTGGTTTGCTTGAGGTTTTCACTCCTTCGACGTTTCTTCCATCATCAGGGACTTTGTTCATGTGTCATTCCTGCTGCTTTGATCTGAGTACACCACTCAAAAGTGCACCGGAAGCGTGTATCAGTACCACGCGGTCTTTGATCGTAGGCCGTCGTTTCTGCTGATATTTCCATAGAAATAAACTTACCTACGAATACGACTATGAATATTGATTTGTGAATAAATCCTCTCCATTTTTTTACACGAGTGTAATTGCATAAGAGATTATTACGCACGATGCCCAGGAAACGGTTTTCTACGAACAGATTTATCATCTTCTTATTGAAGTTAATGAAAGCCGAATCTCCTTGCACGTACTCTGTGCCGCCTTCTCGCGCGGGTGTTGCCACGCGGGGAGGGCCTTCCCCCCGCCGGGCTAAGCCGGGACGTATCTGACACTAAACGTTGTTATTAGATATATTTAGGCCGAGTTTACCGCCCTTTTACTGGCAACACTGAGCCACATTCGTTCTTTTTATTTCGCGCCATGACCGCGCGGTGTATCGCCCGCGTTATTGATTCCGGGATTTTTGTGGATCGTTCGTGTTCGTTCGCGTCGCCGGGATTTTTCGCCCGATGCCGATCTTTATTGGCGTCGGGGGCAAATCTGTGTTTATTGCCAGTATGAAAAGAAAGTGTCCACTATTTTGGGTCCCTTTGACTTCGGAATGTGCGGGAAAATATGCCGAGAATATGGGCCACGAAGATGACGCGCATACAAGTTGTTGTGCCTTAGAGTCATATTCTATTGAAAAGAGTTACATCAGCTTTTTTATACTCAAAATTGAAACAGCAAATATAAGTATGTTTGTAAATTTTCACAGCCAATTTTATTTGATGAATTGATTTCTTAAGCTGCTTGAAGTTTCAGTCATCGTGCTGAAACGTACTGTCAGTATTTATATCTCGAAATCATTCCTAATGAAGAAAACCTCATGCATGTTTGATCTTTATGGTGGTAAGAAATTTTTTATGATACTACTTATTTTATTATAATTTGAATATTAAAAGTTAAACTGAAACAATAAGCTACGATATGAATTAGATACGTTTATGATATTATAAATCATTTAAAAAAAAAGTATATAAATAAACTTGTAAGTGATCAAATATTTCTTGATGAGACTTGTCTACGGAATAAATACAAAAATAAAATGTTTTTGACAGAAAGTACTTATTGGAATTTTTATCTAGGAATAAAAATTATTTTAGTGATTTTTTCCACGGTTTTGTATCTACTTTGTGACTAGTTTCGCCGATTTATCTCGATGGCATTTCAAGCAAAGTCGTTTAAAAATCTTTGATTGCCTTTTTATTTAAATTTATATTTCATGTAAATTGCATGGCGATTACGTTGTCCCACGTCACTCTGAACTAATATTGAGTGGATTCGCTCCTATGACGTATATCGTTTTTGTCTCTTTAATTTAGCATCATTCCTTTTCGTCGCTTCTTCAGTGGTTTCGTGCCTCCTTCAGACAGTGCGCAGGCGCTCGCACACGTTTGGGTCTGCCGGTTCTCAATCACACGCCACATCAAACGAGCTGAAGAGAGATCCAGCATCCAACCCTCGGGGGAGCGTCCGACCGTCGTGCGAGTGTTTTTCGTTATTTACCCCGTTTATGATAATAAGCAAGGGGTCCGCCTAGCCCCCGTGTCAGTCGCTTTGAAGAGTTACTTCGGGGTTAATTTAGCTGAAAATTAAGTGGATACACACTCGCGCGGAGGGCGGAGGAACTCCCCCTCCCCACGGCCCCGAGTACACCCCCTGAAGTTTCAGGATACGGCATTGTTTTGTTTTAAAAAGATAGCCTCGTATTCGGAATTTTACGCCGCAACTGAATGTTAAAATTTGTATTTTACTTTAGAGATACTTTCATAATTTGACATATTCAAAGTTACGTTCAGAATTTACAAAACGACAGACTGGCGATGGTAAAAATATCGCCTACTGCAACTGATTTTTCAGGGAAGAATCCAGGGTACAATAGACATTAGAAGTCGAGAGTACGCCAAAATTAATAAAACTGGCCCAGGATAAATACATGTTAATGAGATGGCATGAAGAAATGCAGTTTAAGAAGAAGATACCCGGATTTGATTTCACGACTGCGATAGCTACCGGACAAGCCGGTTGATATATGATAAAGATTAAACATAAAACCGAAGATTCAAGTTCACGAAAGATTTGCGAGGTAAGTAACTCCGAGAGGGACTCGGAAAGTTCTCGGGGAGTGGGGCGGGGCCCTTCATAAGTTTTGTCATATATCACGTCTCAGATTGCAGCCCGGCGTGGATGAAGAGCGGAGATTAATGTACACAACTGCACGGAGTGCTTGGCTGCGAATCTATTTACTCAAGCGGTTTTATAACTTCGAAATTGTTTGGGACAAGCCCAAGTAGCAATCATGTTAATTAAAACTGTACAATGTACTTATGTGCTAAGTACATGGCTTACATAAAATGCTCAAGGTCATCGATACATAGCATGACACATAGCTCTCGATATTGCTGCCATTTCTGACCTGATGTTTTGTTTCAATACCGTTAGGTTCATCGGATTATTCTCATAAACCCTACTTTTAAGGTATCCCCATACGAAATAGTCAAGAGGGCTAAGGTCGAGGCTTCTGGGAGGCCAGTTGATGTTACCTCTACGTGAAATGACCTTATTAGGGAATAATTCGTTAACAGCTTCAATCGATTGATTGGATGTATGGCAAGTGGCCCCGTCTTGTTGAAACCACGTTCTTGAGTTGAAACCTTGAAACTCCTGTAACTCTGGGCACAAAAATTTTCGCAGAAAATCGCAATAACGCTCACTATTCACCCGATACTCTTTTTGACACCGTATTTTGTATATATACATTAAAATGCTAATATTCTAAAAGTTTCTTGAACCTTTTTTTCTTCTCCGAGTGCCTCTTCTCAGAGAAGGTTGTTGACCGTCTTATTAAATATTTATTTATCCTGGGCTGGTCTTACGTGAATATTAGAATCCAAATAATTACGTAAAGTCTTTCATATCTAAAGGAATGACTAATGCAGGTTTTTAAGCCTGCATTATTTGCATTTTTTCGAGTGATAACCCTACTCATGTGCACCGTGGACAAGCTGAACTGGCAGGGTTGAAATTTAAATGAAAATTTAAGGACACAGGGTGTGTTTGTATTTTTCGTCCCCCTGGTCCGTGCAAGCGTGTACCTCGAAAGAGCATCTCCGCATATTAACATATAAAAGGATTCTGTTTGCGTTAAGTTTGTCAAACGCAATAATATGCTAAAAGGTTAGACGTGTTCGTACTTTTCACACGAATCGGGGTACTTTTAAACTTTTTGTCTTCAACTTTGTAAAATTAATATTTACACGGTTTCGTTTATTTATTTTTTTCACATACAGAATTTCTGATGAGACCTTTTGAATATTTTTATTTATTTAAGTTTTTTTGATTAACACAATCCGATAAATTGTTATTTAGTCTCATTAGTTTCACCACGGTTTAAAATTAAATTTATAAAGTATGTTAAAATATAAAAAAATCCCGTTATTCCGTATGTAAACATTTTGCTTAAAAATTTATTTAAACGATAGACTTGTATCGGCAAAAAAATACTTATTTTTAAAAAAATATATTTAAGTATAAGCATTGGTTAGAGATTGCGCTTTCACGATTTTGCAATTGCATTAGCACTGCCTGTGCATACGGACGATGCATTCAAATTTAAGGGCGCTCTAAATATCTCAAGCCGCTATCTGAAATTTAAAGCAGAGCCTTGACACTCCATCCCATTTCCTGTAAACACTTACAAATAATTTCACACTCAAGTTTGAGGGCGCGAGTCCTAATGCCCACCCCGTCGCCCCCGCGCGAGGGGTGCGTCTGCTCTGAAACACACTGAAACACTTAGCGAAGCCTCCCCGGTGCCAGGTATCTCAACCTGCACAGCCTTCATCGCTGCTCTCAATTTGGGGATGATAGTGACGAGCTGCTGAACAACATATGTAATATTTCTGAAGGGAGTAAAAATATAACGAAGTGCATTTTTCTTTGGTGTATTTATGAACAAAATGTTTTCAGGAAAGAATTATTTCACGCATCGTTTCACAATCACGTATATTTTAGAACTTTTTCTTGTTTTTTTTTTTTTTTTAAATACTTTGGTATTAATTGCTACTTGTTTCTTTTAAAATAATGACACACACTGGCTGGAGCAGCAGGAATTATTTGCTTACCCAAGTATAGAGGTTTAAAGGTATACCAAGGAAATAAAAAGTAGCAGCCGTACCATACACTAAAAATTTCACTTTTTTTCTGTTTTTTTTTTATGAAGTTCTGCAAAATTATTCTAAAATAAACTAATAGGTCCTCCTCCTGAAACTCTCGTTCGCACTACTTTAGTCATTCATACGTGTACCTGGGCTTCAGAACGTCGCCATCCCTATCTCTCCCCGAGTCCGGGGGTGCTCGTGATTGTTATCCTTTGGAATGAAATGTGGGGCAAACACAATCCCTTACATTTCGTCTGTTGGAAAGCTATTTGTTAATTACCGGCGGTTCCCGGAATCTCCCGAGTTTGTTGACTTGCGAAAATTAAACGTGTCCCACTCGGAGGTGTACTGGCACATACAATATGCTTTATTGTGCGCCTAGAGTAATTGTATTTGTTGAAAACAACGATATTGTTGAAGTAAATGCCTTCGTAAGATGTGTATAGAATTTCGACGCTCATTTTGTGATTGTTCACATTGAAATATAGCTACCAAATACGTTGTATCTTCACATCTAGTGTATTTGAGTATAGCTCATTTATAGTAGTTTACATCCGAAATATATGCAAGAAAAGTCATATATATATATATATATATATATATATATATATATATATATATATATATATACCAGGTGTACTCCTAATTAATTTCCGGTTTTTTTCGATAGATGGTGTTCTGTATTTTGCTTTGCTGTTGGTAGCACTTATATGTCATTTTGTTAAGTAGTTATCGAGTGTCTAAACGGCGTTGACGTTTTCCTAAAAAATTCTTTTAGAAAGTTTTTATTGCGTGTCAAAGATGTCTGCATTCGTACCGAATTTTGAACATATGCGCCATGCATTGGTTTTCATGGAAAAAAGTGTCCGAGAGCCACCGTGCGCTTGTGGAAGTTTATGGCAATCATGCTTTAACACTTCGAACATGTGAAACGTGGTTTCGACAATTCAGAAATGGAGATTTCGACCTGAACGACGTCGCATGCTCCGGAAAGCGAAAATCGTTTGATGACGTCGAATTGCAAGCGTATTGGATGAAGACGATACGCAAACGCAACGACAGCTTGCAGAAGCGCTGGGAGTTCAACAGCAAGCAATCTCCAAACGTCTGCGAGCCATGGGGAAAATTCAGAAGTGCGGAAAGGGGGTGTCGCATGAACTGACCGAGAGACAAATGGAAAATCAAAAAGTGACATGTGAAATGCTGCTTCAACGATACAAAAGAAAGTCTTTTCTGCATCGTATTGTTCCTGGCGATGAAAAATGGATTTTTTTAGAGAACCCTAACAAAAAATCGTGGGTGAGTCCAGGTGAAGCATCGACATCGACGGCACGGCCAAATCGTTTCAGTCGGAAGGCCATGCTGTGTGTGTGGTGGGACCACACCGGTGTTATCTACTTTGAACTGCTGAAACCTGGTGAAACTGCGAACGCCGTTCGCTACGAACAACAAATCAAAGATTTGAGCCGAGCAATTGCGGAAAACCGACCAGAATATAAAGAAAGACAGAAGCAGGTGATTTTGCTCCATGACAATGCACCATCGCATAAGTCGAAACACGTTCGCGACACGCTGGAACAACTCCAGTGGGAAATGTTTGATCATGCGGCTTACTCACCAGACTTGGCCCCATCGGACTACTACCTCTTTGCTTCGCTGGGCCACGCACTTTCTGAGCAGCGCTTCGATTCTTATGAAAATTTTCGAAATTGGCTCACCGAGTGGTTCACCACCAAAGACAGTCAATTCTATTGGCGTGGTATCCACAAATTACCGGAAAAGTGGAAAAAATATATAGAAAACGATGGAAAATATTTTGAATAAAATATCTTTAACACTTCTCTTGCAATATTGTGTTTTATTTACAAAAAAACCGGAAATTAATTACAAGTACACCTGGTATATATATATATTATATATATGTGCATGTAAGATATTTGGAATAGATGAAAATCGACAGACAACGACCACGTAGCTTCCTCACACCGCACTCACATTTTCCGGCTTGGAGCATGCACATAATCAGGGAGTAACTTCTCACCCCACGGGCGTTCTTCCCTTAAATTGACGAACTACCCCATCATCAGCACCTTACGAGGTGCGGCAGTCGATACGAGGCCTCCACGCGGCATAGAAACGACCACTTCACGGCCGCTTTTCTACGCCCGGAACACCCTCCGAGTCAACGCCTTTTTTGTGTTATGGGCCTTGCCGCTAGGGTTGTAAGAAAACCGTTTTCAGGAGCGCTTTTCTCTCTGGAATAACAAATATCTTAAAAGTTCCTTTATGTTGAACATTCCACACATGAGACTACGAGATAAGTCTCCGTTTTTACTTAACAATTTTGATTTTTTTTATTTTTACCAACGGTTCGTCCCTATATTGTTGACAATGAGTACTTGGTGATTTTTCCACACGTTAATTTTAATGGTGACCGGTTTCGCCAACCATTAACGTTAGCATTATCAAACTGAGACATTTAATTCTATAAATTGGAAAAAAAAATAAATGTTATCAAATATTTAATCATGGTAAATACGTCGTTTATACACATTTATGGGAGATTTAAATTTTTACTTAGCTTCTGGGCTACTGGGGGTTGACTTATTTGAAAGGTGTCTCATTAAATTTATACACAGTTTTAAGTGAAGGCAGCCAATCCCAAACAATCTTATAATACAAAATAAATAAATGGAACCGTTCTGCAATAATGGTATTAGAGCTAGTAATCTTTGTAAACTTAAAGTGTATCAAACTTGTTACGTTACCGGTGTTTGACTCGTTGTGTACAGTAATAATAATATAAACATTTTCAGATACATTATGATATAAGTATTATGATTTATTGCACATATGTTATCAAGGACTTTATTTTTAATTTTGTATCGCAATTTTTATTTATTTATTGAATTGTGAATTCTCAGCATCCCTGAGAGTAACCACCTCGCGTAGCTACCCCTTCACCCCTGATTTATCTCCTTCCCTCACCGAAATCAGAGCGCAAGAATCTCCGGGAATATATGTGTATTTTTCCCTCGCAAGTCGTGTACAGATGTAAATGTTCGGCTGAACTAGCTGTAAGTAGAGTTACTGCCTCGCTATTGAAAAGGTAAGCCGGAGTTAAATAGCTGCCGTGAGGGCTCGGGGGTAAGTGTCGCGCCCCGCCGGGACCAACCCCTGTTTTTATTTCGTGTTTTGTTACTTTATTGTCGACAATGCAGCTTATTGCCGTGTTCGGCAATTTTGCAGCTCTATTTGCGATTTGGACTTCTGTGAATTGAACCGCACGAGAATATGACTTTTTTACTATCCACACTAGCCTGGTTTAATTTTTAATACTCTATATTTAACAATTTATAAGATTTTTTGTTCTGACGTTTCGATGGCATTGTATGAACCTGAATATGAAAAACTAATATGTCTGACGTCCGGAACACAACTTTGAGTCTTTTCCGAATCAACCTTTCTTTAGGAAATAATATGTGATCTAAAGTATATGATTCAATGTAGTTTTTAATACACCGTTAACGAGCGCACTTCTCATGGAACCAGTAATCTCACACTCAATGTTCGAGCCCCCAACTACTTCTCATGTTCTTGCTTTTGTCGTATTTCAAGCGTTATGGGGTATAGTAATTGCGTCACTACACCCAGCAGTAGTTACAGCAAATCATAATGATATTGACAAATGATATGGCGAAAAAATCCCGGAGGGTTGTCACCCGAGTCGCCACCCCTCCATCAGTCACTTCGCTCCAGGCTGTCGGTCCGACACAACTCTCGCATTATTGCAACCAACGGAACGTCCTGAACGCAATTCGGGGAGATTGTACCATATCACGAGATAGGGTACTTCAAAACGCGATTCTATTCATACAATGCCCAAAGAACTATTCGTGATTACTCTGCGTCCAAACGCAGAGTATTGGTATGAAGAAAGCAATTATCTTAGTCGTTAAAGTTTTTGCCTTCTGAATATTATATATTAAATAACTGGCTGAAGTGTTTTTAAAACATTAACGTAATCGATTCACTCATGAAGCGATGAGAAAAATTCTTAAAAATATTTTTAATGCCACCCGTGGGGTTCGAAACCACACTTTATGCTGTCGTGTCTCAAACAAAAATATCACTTTCATAATCACATGAACAATTAATACAATAGTTACGTTTATTTTAAGCGGAGAAAAACCCAATAGAATGATGACTAAGCAGAAGTGTCTTTCAGTTTATATTTGATAATATCAATAAATATGTTAGTTTCAATAACAAAGAAAACTTGTTGTAACAAACAATCTATTATCTTCTCTTATCGCGTGGAATCCTCTAAAGAACCTTTGAAATCCCCCAAATGTGCAGCAATTGCGTCTCCCGCCCCCGCTGCAAACATCTGCAACCGACGGGGGCAGAGGGGAAGGGATGATGATAATCTGTGAAAGTCTGCAGGATTACGAGGCTCCGTCTTCAGGCTGTTGTCGTCCCGAGAATCTGCGCTTCCCTCGGCCCGCCTTCTTTCTTCCGTAAGTGTAAAATCCACTTCAGCATCGCGATAGCGCCTTTTGCTGATTTTTGAAACTGCTTTTAGACATTTTCACGTGGAATATTTTATTTAGCATTGTGTAACTTTGCAGGTAGTTTTTAAAATTTTTAAATAACTTTAAAAATTTCTTATTATTTAAAATTATCACTTTAAAGTTTATTATTTACATATAATCAATGCCAAAAAAAATAAATTATTTTCATATATTTTTTAATCACGACGTAGACTTTGAATTATTGTGGAGGGATGTGTTTTGGATTTACCTTGTATAGTTCAGGGCTCCTGGTATTGTTTCTGCAACCTGTTGTAGGAGAAATATCAGATATTAAAGGCAGAGTTTTGTAAAGGATGGATTATATAACAATGCTATGGGCAAAACCAATATGCAGTCCTTTCATTCAAATATAAAACTGCGGTGTAGAATGACCTGGGAACTGCACTTTTCTCCTTAAAAAAAAAACCAACGATAGACATAGAGATATGTTCAGCGAGACAGTCACCAACCTCATCTAAGGAGAGTCACCTGAAGGATTTCAGTTAAAAAAACAAGTTTTTCTCTGTTTTTTAATAAACGCCATTTAAGTTTTAAAATTGTATAATCATGGATTGATAAATACCTTCTGTGATGTTTTTTTTTGTAGAGGTCTCATAAGTGACTAATTCTCATGAGTCACTAATTCGGCCGTACTTCCGAATTCTGCATCCACGCAAGTTACCTTTTTCCTCTATCTGTAGGATGCTTTATTTATTGTTTCCAAAAAATTTTACTACTGTACAAAATCTCTTATATTAAATGTATACATTCGCTACAATACATATCACGACAAACAGCTGTTCAATACACAAAGGGGGCGTGTAGAAACAGAATGAGGAGAAATAAACCAATAAAAATCAGATGTTTGTACACACGAGCATCAATGATTAAACCGAGGGTTTCGTCGCTTACTTTTTGGTTCGCGTCTCGGCTAAAGTGCTAAAAAAAAACCCTCCAATAAATATCCGTGACCGTCAGCGCCACCCCGGGGCGGCGGCCGGGGAGCGAACTAAACCGCAAGGTATTCATCATGCGAGCTTTTATTCTCTCTGTGCAAGCTTTGTGAATGGAGAATCGCCTGCGCTTTGTGGTTTAGATTTATTCGAATGGGAATTTATATTTTTATCCACTGAATTATCAAGCGATTACTGATGATCGGTTGTGTAGTATTCTTCTTCGGGTGCCTCTCAATGTGGGTTGGCGATCATTTCACTGAATGTATTTATATTAAGCCAGTGTTTTTTTTTATTTTTTTTTTACGATGAATAGTTTATCTACACCGCAGTTTTGAATAGTACTACAGATTAATTTGACATACAAAGCAGATATCACGTCAATCACAATTTATAATAAAAGAGACGCTATTGGCTGATTGCAAATCGGTTGTGATGCTGCGTGCGTTTAGGGCTTAAATATAAGAAATTTAATATTTTTGACAGAGAGTACTTGGTGGAATTTCATTTTAATATTTTTTTGAATAAAATACTTGAGTGATTTTCCACATGTTCGTTTTTTTATTTGTGACCGTTTGATAATGCCAACGTGAAAGGTTGGCGAAATCGGTCACAAATAAAAAAACGAACACGTGGAAAATCGCTTAAATATAAGTTTGCGTATTCTTTATCATTACTACATAAGCACTTTAATTTGTATGTTTATATATATTTTGAAGCAATCAATGCTTTATTACTTGAATTAAAAAATCAAACCACGAAAATTTTTATATTGTATATATATTATTGCAGTAGTGTACATATTGTATTGTACTTAATTGACAGTGAATCTAACATATAAAACGCCATCAATATATGAAGTGTTAAATTGATTTAAAACATTTTACCCTTCATTATCGAAGTGTCTCACCACTCGATTCGTTCGAGATCACCTATTTAGGTTTGTTGATTTATAGATTGGATATTGCGTTGTTTTTAACTTGTCTCCGGCTGTTCCCGCTCCGATGTGTGCCGCAGGTGTGACGTCACGCGACCCGCGCCACCTGTGCAGCTGCCAGGCGGGGAGGTCGGGGGGTGGCGGCGCGTGGGGATCCCGACAGGGTGCTACTTACTTCAGGTCGAGTGTTCATGATGTGTCGCCTCCCGCCATCTTGTAAAGCAGGTGTTCTTATCGAGCGTGTACATAACCTGAATGCCGAGACACGTGTTCAGCGTATGATATATTCGCGTCAAACACGTTTGGGTTCCGTTGCGTATTTTAAAATTTTTAATCAAACTGGCTTGTCGCCTTTTTCTCTTGTAGAGAAGTGTAGTTTTAACATTTCCGAGAACGTACGCCCTGTGTATTTTTTTATATCTCTCGTATATCGTAAAATATTAAATTACTGCAATTTATATTTTAATTTCTAATTTACTGTTAGCAGCAGCTGAGCTAACCGCTAGACAGACTTGTTATGTGGGGCAAGTGGAGTCCCATTGAATTCTCGCCTAGTACTTGTGCTACTATTTTCTATATTTAAGGGGCGCTTTTCCCTGGAGTTTTCACAGTATGTTGTCCAAATCGCTCCGAATTTTCCGCCACGCCATATCCATTTATTTCCCTCCTTATCTCGAGCGCAACAATCTGGCAACACTTAATGCCCAATCAAACGAACAATCCAGCAACAAAGGCAGCGGACGATTTTCATTTAGATCGCACCGCAGATAGGCGAACGAACCACCCATAGACAAAAACCTTCACCGGTGCTGCAAGTTCCGATTTAAAGATATTACCAAATACAGATATGTTCCGTCCTTACTACTCCAGTTTATGTACAAATATATTATTTTAAATTATAAGTTAGTAATAAAATACCAATATACATAAGCTCAAAATATTATTTTCATTTGAATTCGCTGATATAACTTTTTCGAAAGACATGTGAAACGATGAAAAATCTACGCTGGTGGGATTTGAATCCACATTTTTAAGGCTATCTCGATTCGGCACTCAACCAGTTGAGCCAGGCTTAAGCTTTCCAGTGGCTTCTTCAAATCTATCATGTATAGATTCTGAAGTCGTTCGTACTGTTGAAAAGAGTCTAAAGAATCCCTTGAAAGCGAATTCCCAACAACAAAAAAAACAATGATGATCGTAATCATTTACTCAATATTACAAAAATGCGTGCATTAGAAATCAATATTTTAAAACTCTTGTACAACAAATATTTTATTCTGGCCAATTTAACTCTTGTTGTCTTTTTTGAAACAACTTTTTTTTTATCTGTTACTCTTCTATTTATTTATAAGAAAATTGTGACTATCGAAACAAATTTTGCATTTTTATGTGCTCTCATTAGTTTCTTTGAATTATTGTCGTTTTGGTTCAAGTAGGTAAGTTGCAAGGCTATCGACTGCATTTTTACTCTAAGCTTCGATTTATCGTCGGCATTGTTTTGTCTATTGGCAACACTAGTCGTTGCGCCGCCTCGGGGGCCATCTTGTTTTTTTTACGTTTTCCCGCTCCAGCTGCCAACATGGCGGACGTTGTTTGTGGTGTTTTATCGCCTGCGACTGCAGACATGTCCGTTTTTGTAATTAAAAAACCCACAAAAAGCTCTCGGGCCTTTGTCTTCTTTTCGTATACAAAGCTTTTTTGATTCCTAACCTTTGAGGGCTGCTCGTTTGTCATATCTCGGTAACCAACATTAGCTGTTTGACTTTTGGTATATACTATGTAAATATATAAAATCATAATTACGCTTAAAGCGTAAAGTGTTTTAAGAGCCATGTTAATAAGTTTCAGAGTTTTAAAAGTATATCTTGTTTTTTTTAAATCAAAATAAAGGTTCATTTGTCTAATTATACCTTAAACACTTGCTGATGGAATTGTGTGCTAATATTAAATATTTTCAATCATTGTGCTATTTGCAAGGAGCCAGATCCGCTGAACGGGTTGTTTCAGGAGCGGGTCTTCGCCCAGGCGGGTGCATTATCAGAATCGCGTGTGCGGGTGATATATTGGGAAAGTTTCCACCCCGCGTGTATTATTACACATATATTTATATATCGGGGGCGCCGCGGTCAACTCTCGGAGACGCCATGTTTTATGACGTCATGATTTATGCGACTTCTTTTGTTTCGTTCTTATAAAAACTCGCGAAAAGTGGTTTGGTGCTCTCTGGATATATATTTTTGGTATGTCGGGATATTCTAGAGGTATTTACTGTCATAATCAATACTGAAATGTATATAATTATAAATATATATAAACATTTTACTGTTCCTAAGAAAAGAGCGTACGTCTTAGAAATATGATATATAACCGCTTTTTCTAAATGAATGTGAATGATTTTAAAAATTCATTAAATTTATCATTTGCTTATTATAAGTAATTTATAAAGAAGCCTCACTGTGCCTGAAGATGCCAACCTAACATATCACCGAAGCTAGTGGCGTTGAAAAATCAACAACACTAAAATTATCATAATTTGTAAATAAATATAAAAGGTTACAGAGATTTGATAATAAACTGGAAATAAGATTTGAAAAGTTCGTATACTGAAGTCATACAAATAAAAATCAATTCATCTTTCCTGAAAGTAAAAAGACAACCACGAAGTTCGGAGCACTTTCTAAGTCCGTCTGAAAAGTTTTATTAAATTTTAATCTCAGTCTGGCAAAAGAAAACGCGGCCGGGTAGACTTAAGTATCATTTCTTGTTGGTTCAGGAAAATATTATCTCACACAAATATACTTAAAAGTATGTATATTATCTTCAATAATTTTTGGAAAATTAAATAAAACGTATTATATCCGTGCAATCAATATACGTGAATAAATAGTTGATTAAGACTTTACGTTTAGTTTTATAGTAAATTCACAATGACAATATTTAAAACTATCGTCTGATAAAGCGATGTCATAAATATTAATAAAAAGTCTTGTTTCTTAACTGAAACTCAATGATTTACTTTTGATATAAATCAGTAAAGACATGAAAGTACTGTGGCTAATCTTATCAGACTTTTCGCTTTTAGGAGTTCGATATAAAGAATTATTTATAACTGTCACATTAAACTCCAAAATCAATTCATTTTTTTACATTTATTAACAAAAGGTTGGAACTGCATTATGTACTTACAATATATAGTGCACTCCGAGGCTGTATTCATACGCCCCCAGCCTTCCGTTAATAAAGCCTCCCCCGAGTGAAGAGTGCACCCCTTCAGACGTGTTATTAAGTTAAAATTGATTCTCGTCCCCGAGGGTCTCGCGTATGATCTCCGAGGCGAGCAACAGCGCTCGTGTTATGGGATCCCTGCCACTTAATATTTCATCGCTGTAATGATATTCCAGCTTCAAGCAGAACTTCAGGTAAATTATACAAATTAGATTTTTTTTTATTGTTTCTAAACAGAGCACGGGAATTAAAAAAATATATTTTAGTACGTATAATGTAACTATGAGCTTAAGGAATAATTAAAAAAAATATATATATATATATATATATATATGCATTGTATGCAGTTTGTATTAAAAGGTGTTGTTTCTATCAGCTACAGTAGGCTTTATTTAGTATTTCGAAAAATATGACCCAAATAGGTTATTTTACGTTTACATACCATCGTGGGAGGTTGTCTTCATTTGCTTACGTATTCTAAATATTTTAAGTAATCTATAAAACCACGTTTTTTTAATATCAATGCATCAACTCCACAAAGAAGAACTATGACGACATAATATTTATATCTATTTATGGATTGGTCAATCAGATGCGTATTTACTACCCATTACGGGTTTATTATATTATTACTAATATGATTAGGCACATTAGTTCATATATAGAAGATGATTTCAAAGAAACTCTCAGAAAAATATCATCGTGATTTGTGTGGGATTTGAACCCACATCTCCTGGTTTACATGACCGGTGTACTAACCCTTGTACTAACGAATCACTTCCGTTTATCGAGAATTTTTAACAATCATACTCTACATATGAATCAATGTGCCCAGGCCAACCAATATTTAGTGATTTGCAAGCACTGGACTTTTTGATCAAAGTAACAAGTGAAGCGATTTTAGTCCCATCTTGACATTATTTTTAAAATTATTGATTTAGCCAAGACGCGCACCGTCATATTTATATCTATTTATGGATTGGTCAATCAGATGATTGATAAACGATAAAGATAAACGGAAGTGATTCATTAGTACACCGGTCATGTGAACCAGGAGATGTGGGTTCAAATCCCACACAAATCACAATGATATTTTTCTGAGAGTTTCTTTGAAATCATCTTCTATATTTGAACTAATGTGCCTAATCATATTAGTAATGACATAATATTTGGTGAATCTTCAGCGAGTTTTCAATGTTATATCTCTGGGGCATAATACTTTCCTTAAGTTGTTCATTGTTCTTACTTCTGTCTCAATATAATACTAGACGTAATATGATGCACTTTTTCACCGGTGCCGGTTGCATTCATTAAGACTGCGAGCCCTCAACAGCCCCCGAGTAAGCGACTGCTGTCCGGCGAGTGCTCGCCGAGGGTAACAGTTGCGGCGGGGGTTGCTGCCTTTATTAGCAGCCTGTCGTCGCCGGGGGTTGTGACGGAGCGAAAGTCTATTAAACTACTTCACCAACAAATATTGCTTTTCTTCGGCCGCCGCGCCGGGGAACTTATGCGGCCGGTCGAAAAATAACGCGGAAACAATAACACCCCGGCTGCAGCGCGCCCGAAGACGACCTGCCAGGAATATGCGAGAGAATCTAATTTTAATATTTTTGAATAAAATACTTGAGTGATTTTCCACATTTTCGTTTTTATTAGTGACCGGTCTCTGAGAAAACTCTGTTTGATAATGCCAACGTGAAAGGTTGGCGAAACCGGTCACTAATAAAAACGAAAATGTGGAAAATCACTCGAGTATTTTATTCAAAAATATTAAAATGGAATTCCACAAAGTACTCTCTATCAAAAATATTGAATTTCTTAATCTAATTTTAGTCAAGAAAAACTTATAAATTTGTTCCTATAATATTTTTGTAACGTGCCCAAATATCGATTGCATTTAAAATCATATTTGAATAAATTTATTTTTACAAATATTTATTTGGTGTTATTCCATTTTAATACTTTTTTTGATAAAATACTTGTTCGTTTTTTAGATTTTAGAAATAAATCGCATGAAAGATAACACACCGGAGCACTGAACAATGAACAGGTTATTTTCAATAAGTCTCCACTATTATTCCCTATTGCTAAATCACATCTTTAAAAAACCATTTACTGCGCAAAAACCTATTATTTACAGATAAACACACTACAGAACAAACCCCATCACAGGATAACTGCTGCTACACCTCAAGCCACTACTTTAGATAATTACCCCGTTAATATAAAAACATTTGTTCACAAAAATTTGCAATTATATAGAATCCTCTACATGTCAGGTACATTAAAATCACATTACCCCTTACCATCTTACAATCACTATCTCTCTTTTCAACAAGCTCTCCTTCTAACTATTGTTTACCTAATTGCTTATTATTATATAAAATCTCACTCTGTTTGATAATGCCAACGTGAAAGGTTGGCGAAACCGATCACAAATAAAAAACGAATATGTGGAAAATCATTCGAGTATTTTATTCATAAAAATATTAAATTGGTTAGGGTAAATCCTGTAATTATTTCGTTTAGACTGTTGAAAAAAAAATGTAGGTGCAGCTTTAAGAGCCGTCCCGCTCCGGGGGTGAGCTCTGTCGCAAAAGAAGTAAAACCGTCGCCTCGGTCTGGCGGGGTTTTTAATTAGTCCTCGGCTGCATCAGGCCACGCCCTCCCCCGCCGCAGCGACGCTTCTTAATTATCGGACGCACGGCGACTGAGTGCCCCAAGCTCAAGCTCGATACACAACGTAATCCATGTTGAAGTATATTGCATATTGTATAACGAAATGTAATTCTACAATATGCATATTATCACCCGTAAATAATTATCTCTTACAATAACTGTAACCGCGACTGAGTGCCCGAAGCTCAAATTCGATACACAACGTAATCCATGTTGAAGATGATTGCATATTGTATAACGAAATGTAATTTTACAATATGCATATTATCACCCATAAATAATTATCTCTTACAATAACTGTAACCGCGTCTGAGTGCCCGAAGCTCAAAATTGGATGTACAACGTAATCTATGTTAAAGTAGATTGCATATTGTACGATGCACTTAACGAAATTTAATTCTACAATATGCATATTATCACCCAAAAATAATTATCTCTTACAATAACTGTAACCGCGACTGAGTGCCCGAAGCTCAAAATTGGTAGTTCAACGTAATCTATGTTGAAGTAGATTGCATTATTGTAGAACGCATTTCGTTATTCGCTTCCGCATTTTATCACTCAAAAATAATAATCTCTTACAATAAATGTAACCGCGACTGAGTGCTCGAAGCTCAAATTCGATATACAACATAACCTACGTTGATGTATATTATCATACATATTTTATTTTAGAATGGATTTCGTTCTTCACATGCGTATTTTATCACCCACAATAAAATGTAACCGTGACTGAGTGCTCGAGGCTCAAACTCAAAACACAACGTTATCTATGTTTGCATATTGTAGAAACCGTATTCATTACAGTATTGTTACTAAGAGTTTGAAATTAAAACGCAATAAACAACTTAATTATGTATCGCTGATGTTGATTTAATATTGTGGGTTGCACTTTTTTTGTCGCCATAATATTGATCATTCGACATACAACGACTGAGTGCTTGAAA
This sequence comes from Atopsyche davidsoni, assembly GCA_022113835.1. Classification (NCBI taxonomy): domain Eukaryota; kingdom Metazoa; phylum Arthropoda; class Insecta; order Trichoptera; family Hydrobiosidae; genus Atopsyche; species Atopsyche davidsoni. The sequence goes on from JAILWY010000007.1 coordinate 10,996,735, forward strand.
CACAAACTCGTTTATTATTATATGCTGATGTTGACTTATCAGTTCTGGATGCATTTTATTGTGCGTTCCCGTTGCGTTCAAAAAAAAAATAACCACTGTTTTACGACTGACTGAAACAGAAAATGAACTTGCTACCGAATTATTTGACTTATTTGTGTTGTTTTTAATATAAATTATTAATCACTCGATTTCTAACGGCCTATAAGGAAAATTGGGCATTCAAGTAAACACGTTAGCATTTTCAGGTGATTACTGAAAAAAAAATGTATTTTATATCAAAGCTAACTATATAATGAAAATTACTATATCGAGCACATATAAAGTTATTTGGTGAAAAGTATTTCATATCGTCATAAATTTATACGTTGCTTTATGGCTGATGGTATTGGAAGACACGATCGCTTCGCCATATAATTTCAAGTTATTTTCTTTTTTAAGTACGACCTGGTTATATTGGAAATTACTCTTTGCGCTGCGAGTGACTGGCCGTGTGGATTTTAATTTCAACTCGATGCTTTTGTTCGTCATATTGAATCGTAAAGTTTTATAGCCAAGGACTTTATTCCTTCGGTTTTATTGAATTTTAAAATTTATTGATTTATAATGTTTTGAAACTATTTTAACGGTTGTTGTTAAATTTTGCATTACGCTGCAATTTTTACTTTAAACCTGAATGTAAAAAAGGTAGCTTATCAGATTTTTTGGCTGTGAAGTGTCGCATATATGTTAATATTTAAAAATATTTTTTTCAATATGATGAAGATTTTTCTATTTTATTTTTTATTCATAAAAATAATAATCAAAATAATTTAACATTTTTTAAAATTTTCATATGTCAAATTTATCCATCTTAAATAAATATCGTGTATGAAGAGGAATCGAGTATAGTGGATAATATATTGAAGAAAACTTTAAATTGCATTTTAAGTTTAGGGGGCTATGTAAAATTTAATGGTTGCCATCAGCGACTAGATCGTTTAAAAAACAGTTTAAATTTTATTAATTGCGTCTACTTTCGCTACGCTCCCATGCCGAAAATCCAAAAGTTTCGTGGCAATATGTTTTTAAATATCTGTATCATTAATTTTTATAAAAAAGATTTTTTTATTTAAAAAGATATGACTTATACGATTTTTTTTAAAATTAAATTACTGCTCATTTAAACTCATGCTGTTAAAAGTTCTTTGAGGTATAAATTTTAACCAGACGGTTTGACGAAGTCTTTACAAAGAGTTCCTTTTCTTTTAACTTTTTTTTAGATCTCTAACTTCCTATTAATGCTTATTTCATATCATAAGACATGCTACAGCTGGCGAAGTCATCGTTTTGTATACGCTCTGAGTATTCAACTGTGAACATACTGACAGAGAGCACGAGGAAACGATATTTTTAGGCCAGAAATATAACGTGCCTTGAAATAATATTCTTCTCTATTTCCGACAAATTAGTACCAAATGACATATTCGACCACCCAGATTCTCTAAGACTATAAAATTGAGATTTTCTAGTTTAAAAAGACAATCATTTGCAATATCGCTCTGAACAATTACTCAGCCGGCATAAAGCCATAAGTTCGACTGCATATCTGTCTGTCTGGGTTGAGTAATGGTTTACGATACTAAACGGTTACGCACTCGTTCAGATTATTTGATCCCAGGTGTCTACTGTTCGTGGAGTAAAAAAAGCGTTAAGCTAAGCGTCTCAGTGCGATACATGTGTATTTATAAATATATCAAAGCAGCAAAAAGAGACGCGCGTCCCGTCTCGCGTACCAAACGCATGTAAACTTCTCCCAAACGTACCGCGCGACATGCTGAAGGGAGCTATTTGTCAAACCTTCAGGACTGAAATGGAACACGACTGCTATATTAATATCAACTTTACAGACAATGGTCTCGACGATAGACTTGTTTAATTTGTAATATTACATACACATTTAAACATTAAATATAAACAGCCGAATGGCTATTACATGATGACAATTTTTGTTTTGATACATTTTTGACTTTGGTTCCGAAGAACCCCTAAAAAACAGATAAAATCACATAAATAAAATATCGTAATAATGTCCTTTGGCTATACATATTTGTTGAGTTAAAAAAATAATTTCTGGCTATAACTATATCTTCAATAATTAAAAGACTAAGTGTCGTATGCAATGGCACTGAAAAATTTCCTTTCGAGTTTTTTTTTCCAGAACAATAATGTACCTGATAGTCTTTGAGTTTGTGATATAGAAACACAACGGAACATAAATATTTTCAATATTACTTGAAAACTGGTTTCAAAATGGTTACTGGTACATTGGACATATAGTATTTTTTTGTGTTAATTTTCCACTAATGCGTTCGTCTATCACAAAATTTCATTTTAAATAAATATTTATGCAAGACTAACATGGGATTAACTCGTGTGTAAATTTGAGCTGTGACGCCTAGGATGCGATGAATATTGAATACGTCCATATTCAAAGCAAGGTTACACAGCAACAGGGAGCGGCGCGTCTCTCGACCCGGTGTTTCGTGCTGTTAAGGGCCTGGATTACCTTTATTGGCCTGTTTATTTTTATATACGGAGCATAACGTCCCATTAAGCTTCAAGTGCCTCTTTTTTCTTTCCGAATATACTTTATATCAGCCCTCGGTGTGTCTCCTCTCAGACAATACCGCGCGTTTCATTGAACTGTTTTAGTAAAGTTGTTTGGAACTTGCAAAAACAATATGAACACATTAAATGTCTTGTATTTCAGTTGTTGACAGAGTTGCTTTCTGTTCACTAGTTCAGAATTTAAAACCGGGTATATTAATTAAAAGTCTAAAGTCTCCTAATTAAAAAAAAAACTCATCTTAGGAAAAAAATATGATTCCCTCAGATTGTGTGAAGACTAAATATATATATATATATTTTTTTTTTTTTCAGTTTGTTACGTAGGCTTATTTATTTATTTTGTGTTTTACCGCTATACAGTTGATAACACACCTAAAAAAAAAGGAAGATAAAAACAACGCGTGTAATCGCATCGTAAATTTCAAAAGTTGAAAGTATAAAGTGGCGATTGTGCCGCTTCCTGTTCCGCGGTGCTCGGGAACAGTCCCAATCCAGAACTTCCGCTTTCAGACGAGCCCTCCTGAAGCCGGAGTCTCAGAACTGTAATAATAGACCCAGGAGGTGAGTGCTGCTGATTTACCGCTCCTCGTGCTAGCTGAGTGCGGCCTGAAGAATCCGTTTTATTGGATACTCTTAATATTTTAGCAGATAACTTTCAAATCTCCCTAGCAGCAAAAAATAGTTTCAGCATTTGAGCAATACACTTTGTGCATTTGAATGCATTTTTTGCATGCATCAGATCTATCACTACAGCGCACAGTAAATCAAATGATAGTCTATTTATAATTATATTTATTATGCGGTACAATCTTTGGTAAACGCGTATGATACGATACTCGGTTTGCAAATCCTCATATAAACATTAAATGTAAACGAAAAGAGTTACAACGCCCTATAAATATTTTCTAAGCCTTTTAAGAAATATGTAATGCTTATTTTATCCCTTGCTATGTGTAAATTATTTAAACAACTACACGTCTATAAATACACTACTTGATAAGATAAATTTTATTTACGAATCAACAAGAAATTTTTTAACGCAGACGATCGTTAGATTTTTTTTGGAATTTTGAGATAGTGGTTTGCGTCTTCCGACGTTTCAGTACCGGGATCATCTCTAAGTATTTCCGGTGGGAGATACAAACCACTACGCAGATTATAGCTAATAAATCCCAAGACCATTTTATAACAACGGCAGCTGAAACCTATCAACATATTTTCCTAAGGCATGTTGCCCACGATGGTGTTTTATATTATTCCTTTTCAGCTTTAAACTTGTAAAGTGTAAAGTTAAAAAGACTCCTTGTATTTGTATTTAGATGCTTTCGCAGTAGAAGAAGAGCTTTATTCAAAAGCGAAATACCAGATGTGTAGCTCGGGACAGTTTTTGTTGTAGATAATTTTCTATAATAGTTCGGTAATGGCGACGGTACCTGACAGTTTACGCAGCTTTTTTATCGCCACACCCGTGAGCTGGGACCGTCCTAGCGGAAAAAACCTGCGAAGGAAACAATAAAGAAAAATAAGAGAATTCCAAGCCGCGATAGAGGAACCATTTCAGGGCGTGTGATAAATTAGGAGAAGGGAATTTATAAAAGCTCTGGAGAGGACAGCGCGGCCACGAGTCCGGGCGGCGGTGAAGCCGTACAAACTTTTATTGTAATATTTTCATAGATAAAATTTCAACGAGAATCTTTTCAGTATGATCTCAAAGGGCCCCATGCATTATTTCAGGATTTCTCAATCATCTAAGGTTAATTTATTTATATGGAAACAAAAGTTTACGGTTGATTGTCATTATAGGCACACTACGTAATTTCAATATAATAGTTTAGTACGCTAAAACAGCACAATTTATAATACTGACACTGACTACTGAAACTTTTCAGCGTGATTTTTTAGGGTCCGTTGTTTTTTCAGAATTTCGTACCCATCCAAGATTACAAAATATATATGTATGACTATCAATAATAATAGTTTATATTTTATTCTTTCATTCCAATAAAATGTTTCTTCGAAGTGCACTTTGTGACTTCGCGGGCACCCCGGAGTCCGCGACCCACCGTTTGCACAGCCACAGATGAAGCACCATAAATATTAATCCCGTTTCTACCACCCAACATTTGACATAACATTGAAAACATCTGCGCCGCCACTGTCCAATTTAATCTTATATATTTTTTTATTTTCGTGTTACCAAATAGTGTTATTTTGATATAACTAAGATTGATCGATATTTAAGAGCCCTAATGTCTTCATTGCTGGAATTAAAATTTCGTATTTTGGCAGCAAAAAGCAATTATTTTTTTAATGCTAACATTATTTTATGAAAATTTATACTTTATATCTTGTTTGCTTACCAGTTGAGACAAGAGTATATTCGGAATATTTGTGTTAGTTTATCATGTTAGCTTCAAGTTTTAAATAACCCAAAAATTATGTCAGCACTTTTTATTTATTTTTTACTTAAAATATTTATATTTCAGATTATCAGATGTTTATCTCCTAACTGGTTCAATACAATTGACTGGGGGAGGTTAAAGATAAAGCAAAATAAATATTAAATTCGATAAGGGATTATGTTTTAATATGTTTTTTTTAATATTTCCGTGAATACCAGATGCACTTCCTTTTTTTAAGGAAAGCAAATAAATTAGTATATTAAAAGGTTACATTGCGTCTATGATTTAGTTTCCAACCCTTCAGCGGTCGGAGACGAGGGTGCGAAATTTCCACTTATTCCCTCGCCTCCAATCGTCCGGCCGAGGTTCCGCCCTGTCGTAAAACCGGAGAGAACCCATGACAAATTTATATCGGCCCCAATCCGTCCGGATATTTTTATACCGGCATTCCGGTTTATTGGCCGGCGACTCTGGCTGTAAAGTGACGGACGAATGTGCGGCCGGCGATGCATTAGGGGTTGACAAGTGTCAATTTAAAGATGGCCGCGGAGGGTGGAGGATTCTGGCTTCAGACGCCCGTCGCTCCGGTTCTGCGGCGTCAGATTTCCGATGATGGAAGTGTGTCTCGAGTGTCGCTCGTGTCAATCGTGCTACTTGCGTTCTGTCTTATGTGACTGTCGATAATACTGTCGTCTCTCTTCATTATTTTATGCTTTATTAAATCTCGTGTTTCTGTCTATCTTCCTATATTTTAATATAAATTTTTGCGTTGTAACACAAAACAAGGAAAATTCCCCTGTTTTAATTATACAAATACAGGGTGTCCAAAAAGAGTATCGGGTGAATGTGAATAGTGAGCGTTATTGTGTTATGCTGCGAAAATTTTTGGGCCCAGAGTTGCAGGAGTTTCAAGGTTTCAACTCAAGAACGTGCTTCCAACAAGAGCGGGGCCACTTGCCATACATCCAACCAATCAATTGAAGCTGTTAACGAATTATTCCATTTCACGTAGAGGTGCACATCAACTGGCCTCCCAAAAGCCCCGACCTTAGCCCTCTTGACTATTTCGTATGGCGATACCTTAAAAGTACGGTTTATAATAATAATGAAGTAATTGAAACAAAACATCAGGTCAGAAATGGCAGCAATATCGAGGGCTATGTGTCAGCGTGTTATCAGCAATCTTTGTTCCAGATTAGAAGAGTGCCAGCAGCGCGTAACGGTCACCATTTGGATAACATCATCTTTTCGAAACAATTTTTCATTTTGTATTCTTATAATCAACAGTAAAAACTTGATTATTAGTAGTTTTATTGAACTAACAAATACCCGATACTCTCTTTGGACACCCTGTATAACAAAATTATTTTAACTCATAGTAAATATTTATTTTTATTTTCAATTATTAGAATAAAACTGATTGGCATTTTTATTTTCAAATTACCCTCAATGCACTCCCAAATACTACTGTTAATGTACACGCTACCTTTTTCATAATTTAATTTTGAATACACCAATAGAAAAATTATTTAAAAAAAAATGTGTTTTATGTATCGTTACACTCCCTCGCATTTGAGCATTTGATGTTCATAACATATTCTTAATTTTTTGATACTTTAGGTTGTTGCCAAAATGTCGGTTTTAGATCTGTACAGGTGCGATCCCATCTTTTGTTTGAAAAATATGTGAATTTTCTTGTCTTGTTTCATGCAAAATTCGATTACCTAAATATTTTTGCAACCACAATATTTCGGTATTGGTATTAGGTACCGAACATTCGGATAAAAATATTTGATGTATCAGATATAAAATAAATAAACCCAAGAAACGGTATGCATACTAGAGATACAGCCGTATTATCTCTTTTCCGCGTTTACCTGCTTCCTCTTTCAATCTATTACAGAGTAGGACTCAGTAATAGATTGATTCATACTAATCCACATAGCTATGTGTGGTGGTATTAAAAAAAAACTTTTAGGCATTAAAATGTCACCTTGACTTATTTTTAAAATTAAGCAGTGGTGTTTTAGCATACCAGTATCTACCGAATTGCTTAAACACTTTCAAGAAGTATCACAACAATGCTCCTGACCACAGGCCGCTCGCAAATCCCGGACACGTCGCCCCCCTTGCCCGCCCCCATGTCGTAAACTTTGAGCACCGAACATTCACGAGCCTCTCCGGACCTGCACGAAGTGTCGCCGCGTAACCGAGAGTCGCCTTTATTATTTTATGGTACGAATTGGCTTTAGTATCTATCCAGTTGCCAGTTGTCACTCCTTATTCGAAGTTATCACATGTGACTTGCGAGGTTTGCTAACTTATTTACTAAGATGAATTTATTTTTTTTATTTTTATAAATTTCAGATTCTTTGAATGATATCAAATATTTGAATTAAGACTGAAGAGAAATAATCTAATGGCAGTTCTAGAATACACATCTGAGCTCGCGTACGTTTAATTTAAGACATTCCCATATACATATGTCGATTTTTTTATTAAACGTCAATCAGATGCGTATTTATTACCCATTACGGGTTTATTATATTATTACTAATATGATTAGGCACATTAGTTCATACATAGAAGATGATTTAAAGAAACTCTCACAACGAAACGTTTAATAAAAAAATCGACATATGTATATGATGGTGCGCGTCTTGGTTAAATTAATAGATTTTAAAAATAATATCCAGATGGGACTAAAATCGCTTCACTTGTTACTTTGATCAAAAAGTATGATTGTTAAAAATTTTCGATAAACGGAAGTGATTCGTTAGTTCAAGGGTTAGTACACCGGCCATGTAAGCCAGGGGATGTGGGTTCAAATCCCACACAAATCACGATGATATTTTTCTGAGAGTTTCTTTAAATCATCTTCTATATATGAACTAATGTGCCTAATCATATTAGTAATACATTCCCATATATCATAGCATCACCACAGTTTCTCGTGTGTGAATCGATAACGTCAAACACATTTTATTTAATTATTATTATTGTATTTTTTAACCGGTTGCATTAGTTTGCACCGAATCATGCTCTAAACATAAATACACAAAGCGCAAAGAATAGTGATTCAAAAAGTTTTCATTTCATAATAAATTTGTTTTTATTCTTATGTTCAACTTTACATTAACTTAACAGCTGTTAGCAAGATGTTTGCAAAGAGGTGTCGAGTACCTCGTTGTTTTTCATTGCCGCCCCTGCTCGTACAGGCTGCAATATTTTCCCATCAAAAACAACCGCCCTGAAGAAGGGCGGGACGGGGGTCTGCAGGCGCTGAAAGACGACCGACGTAAATGCTCTTCTTGCAGACCGGAAGCCGAAACTGAAACATCCGCAGGGCCTTGCACTGGAGGAGGAGGGTGTACTCTATGGAGGCAGTATATATATTTTTGCAAATAAACCTGGCATATTGATTTTTACTTATTTTAATAGAATGATACCTATCTGAATATCTGGACATGGATATCTCCCACTAAAATAAAATCGTTGTTTTATAATGAAAACCCATAAATTTTTAAACTAACTTTAATACCAAATGAGCAAATCTTCCACAGAATGTACAAAAAAGAACAGAACTCCCAACGATTATAAAAAAGCGTTAGATATGCTATTTTGGCAATATTTTCATAAATAACAAATATAGGATTGTCCGTGGAAAAAATCCGTGAAAAAGTAGCGTTAGAATAAAAAAGTTAATGTGGATGCAAAATTTGCGACAGTGACCGGAGGTCGGAAGTACAGCCGAACTAATATGACTAGCCCATGATAAAGTGAGATCTGTGAGATCACCAACCTCCTTTGAGAAGAGACACCTGAAGAAAAAGGACGGTATTACCGAGTATACAAACTGGAGGAGCCTGTGAGCCACCAAGTCAGTTTAAAACTCCCTTAAAACCTTGCGCATCTTAGAACCCTCTCCTTGTATTACAATGCAGCACAGTGATTTATAAAATCGCTTTGATTTCCAGCAAGTCACCCCGCGCCCAATATCCGCAGTACCTGCTTATGACTCCGCTCTCATTTATCACATCATGTTTGGCGGGGGATGTTTGCGAGGCACCCCTCTCCCGCTCCAGCTGAGCCTTTGCCGAATATAATACACCCACGGCACGGCCTTTTGCCTTTAGTTGTTGTGCTCAGAACAGCTTTTGAAGTATCGTGATTTCGACTCTGAAAAAAATGTTGAGATTTTTTTGTATACAGCAGGGCAAATGCTGGAGACGTATAAAACCGCACACTGTTCCAATTATCTGCAATGCTTTGTACCGTTTGTTTTTCTTATTTTACTGCTGGTATTCATTGACTCTTAAAGAGTAATGTGATATATTTAATCTTCGTTTAAGTGTTGTGAGGTTGAGTGGTTTTTTAACAATTTTGAAACAACTTCGTATTAATCATTCAATATATTTCATGAAATAATTTTATTCAATATGAATTTTTTTAAAAAGTAAAAGCGCGAATCTTTTAGCCATTTGGTTATTTATTATTGTTTAAATAAGGAGTATTATAAATTAGTTCAGTTTTGTCGATAAAATTTTCTAACCTTAGAAGCAGGCATTGGTTTTTCGGGAGGGAAGTGCTGAGAAATATTAAAATAAATACGTAATACTAAGATGCTCAACTTTTTAGACGAAGAAATAAATAAATATTATATTTATGTACAAAAAAAGTACTTTATAAACGATATAATTTTAAGAAAAATTAAAAGTTTCACAATATTTCGTCTTCTCTATTATCTTATAATTTGTATATTTTTTTGTAAATAGCACTTTCAGAGTAGAATACTTTTTTTATTATTAATACATCGACCAGGCACATTCTTCAACCCCTTGAGCGCCCAAAAAGGGTGCTTAATATTGGCGGTCGGCATCTGTAGGTGGGTCACGTAAACATATAAATTTGATTTGGGGGTATGTAGAAAAGTTCGGCCGATACGGATCATAGAGTGAGGGGAGTGCATTGACCATCCCCTGCCGAGCCTACCCCATACCACATGTGCCAAAACCTACATAAACTTTTTAATGAGAGCTTTTAAATTTTTTGAAGATTTTGTGATGATAACCTGCTATATTTTAAAACAAATCACTTGTTTTCTAATAAATATTTCATAGAGCCACGTTAAACGCTCAGAAGAGTATACAATGTTTAGGTAATCGATTGAGCGGGGATTTGGAAATAATTTTTTTTAATATAAAGGAAAAAAAATGTGAGTCAGAACTTCTTAGTTAAGGATTACGACAACCGCAGGTATTAGATCGGAATGCATTGAGTGTAAGCCTTAGAGAACTCCTTTTTAATTGGAAGATATCGATTCCCCACGTGATTTAATAAAACAAGAGACATCGGTTTACCAATAGATATTACTATTGGCAACGTAGCTTTAAAATAAATTAACTATATAACCAAATATATATGTTTTTTGTTAATGTAAACTTAATTACTCTACACATTTAACTAACTTTTCAATTTAAAAATTTATATTGTCTTCGACCAAACTGAAATAAACTCATACACAATTACGTCACTTTAGGGGTGATAAGTCGGGGATCTAACTGGGGATATCTTGATCAAAAACTCACAACCTAATTAACAACCTTACTTATAATTATGATTTTTTACTTGCTTAGTATTTTGATTAATTTCTTTGAACCCTGAATAAGTATTTTTCTTTGAAAAGCCATTCACCGCCCATCAGGCCATCACATCTGCGAACCTAAGCTTATTCTCAACTCGCAGATTATAAATGTTAACACGATGATCACAGAAATTAGGGTCCTCTAAGTTGCAAGTTTGTAACCTTCCCTCGGCCCGCGGGGGCGCAGGCTACCCTTAAACTTATAATTATAATGGATGACTCCCTCACGGACAATATGGCCGCGGTCGCCATTTTGTTTCGGCGCTTCTGAAGGGTTGCGGCGTTGGACAGCATTACAATTGCCACGTCCTGTACATGCGCACACACTTTAGTACAAACAATGTTGCGTCCGTACGCATATTACTGACATATCTTAATTATTTCAAACTACCGCAAAGACTTAAACTTAAAATTTAAATTAATTAAAGGCCGTCTGGATTAAATTTTAGAAAGTTTACAAGTTATTTGTTTTTTTATTGCTTTAAAAGAGCTCTCTAGTCTTGATTTATTATAAAAATATGGCATTTTATTACTTTTCTCACATAAACAACACGTTTATTGCATATGTACCAAATTATAATGATAATCATAATATTTAAGAATAAATATATTTTTTTAAAGTTTGAATACAACTGATATTTGATAGTATGTAAATACTTTTATATACTATCAAAGCTGTAAGCTTTAAGCCTATGTCGCTAATTTGTGTAGTACGGTAGTACACGGGACGACCCGCGACCCCACCGATCAGATTGGCGCAACCGCCACAGAGAGCTTGATCAGCGTAGGCGTAACTCTCATCACAGAAGTTTGATGATCATTTAATTGAGCATATATTTATCCTGTGTATATTTGGCTGTACTCCCGATTTCCAATTATTGGTAGAAATTCAACATTCACATTAGCATGTCAAAATAGTATACCTTAGGCTTTTTGCCATCGGTGCAAGACTTGCATTTGTGACTTGGTCAAAACATGGTATTTTAAGTAAATATACATTAATAAATGTTCAGCTAGCAAAAACACGCCCCATAATTACTCATTCATCGCTTGTCATTCAGCTGCGATATTTGGACGCCGAAATGATTCGAACGCCGCCGGAATAAAATTATCGGTTCGCCACAATGCGTCGCATTAAAAACAGTTTTGCCCGAACCGGAGCGCGACCGCGTCATTCTGGTATTGGAAAATTAATCGAACCGATAGCGCTGCTAGGCTTTTAATGGAAAACCATGATTAAACTACGGCTGCCCTTCTATCATTAGTATGGTAATTCAAGCTATATTTAAAATGCTATAAAAGTCCATACATATTGTCGCTAGACTGGAGAAACGACCGCTCTATAAATCAGCAGCAGCAAAAAATATAACTTTCAAAATATATGATTGTATTTGAGAACTCAAGCTGAAACTGCTCGGTAGAGCTTGAATGCTTGCATACTTTCCTTTTTTTAATTAAAGAAAATAATGCCTAAACTTTACGGTTTACTACCTTGCGATTCTCATGATGCACATTAACAAAAAGGCTTAATTATATGCCTCATCCCCTCGGCGGGTAGTGCACCCTCAACAGGTCCTGCGGTGCAGCCAGTAAACTTGGCTCTTATCTCACCCGCCCCCGAGCCCTCACTGAGGTTTCCCTTAGGGATGCAGATTGCGCTGCCGTGGGGTCCTTATGCCTACCCATCGCGATCACGTAGTCCTGAGCACATACAGCTCTCCGCAGAATGTTACAGGTCTGGCATGTATACGAACCTTGCTTTGCGTTGATGCAGCGTTCGCGATGCGGGTGACCTTGGGTTTTTCTTAACACGAAGAGAATTTTGATCTGTCTTCAATTGATAGGCGCTTTCGCCTTTCAAAGGTTTTACTAAATACAAAAAAAAAAAAATTTAATCTCTTAGCAATTTGATTGCAGAATGATTGCCTATTGATTTCTATGGAGTAAACATCTAATAAATAAATTTTATTTGCAAGTAACATAATTTTTGGTGTGTAGCTCAAACAGTTCTAAATAATTAAATTAATTTAAGTGAAGTCTTCAGAACTTCAAGTCTAAAAGCTGCAAATGAATTAAAAAAAAAAATACTTGTTCAGCGTCGCGTTTCCGTTTTCATGACGGCTATTAGCAGCCTCCAGACTTCCGGCCTGTCGTGGCGGCCGTCACGCCAGGGCGATGCCGAGAAACGAATCTTCATTCTGCCTTTGGCTCAAACTTGTTTTTTACAGCGACTGAAAATATACTCTGTATTTTTATATCAGACGCTCACGAATGGTTGGCTCAGTGGTAAGACCGTGGACCGAGAAGTTCTCCAGTTCGAACCCCGTCCTGACACAGGTGAATCACGAAGTGATGTAATTGGACTCGTTTCTGTATTAGATGGTCGAAGACGAATTTTAGTGACAATGTGTCGATATTTCAAATTATTCAAATTTTCATATTTTATACATCATCTTTGTGCATATTGTATGTATTTTGACTTAAAAATATAATTAAGAGGGCTACTTTTTCAAAAATTCCGTTTTCATTCACCAACCCGGACACCAGAGGTCTCTAGCGTAGCTTTCAATTGGAAACTGAATGACAGTTCTAGTTGGACTAAGTTTTGTTATTTATGGTCAATTATCAAAGAAGAATTTTTTTTTTTTAATATTTAATAAATTTATATTGTTGATTTTTCTTTTCAAATATTCAAAAAGGAATAAATATTTATAAACATTTTAAAATAATTATTGTCATATTTAACTTATTGAAATTATGCTATAAAGCCACATTTCCATGGGATTTTTTTGTAAACTTTGCGTGAATTCAGTAAAATTGCAATAAATAGACCACTACTTTACCTTTTTACAAAAAAAATTCCAAACAAGAAATATAAATATTCACACTGAAGTCAAAATCCGTTGTTGGAGGTTCCATATTTGAGTTTTTTGATCATTTTCTCGTACCTTTTGCGAAAAATCGAATGCACCAACCAAAAAAATTTAAATGCAAAAAGTTAGATAAATCCCTTCTTCCAAACGGAAGCTTTTTTTTATTTCTAATAAATACTCAATACTCTAAAAAAATCAGTTTTCAACATACAAAAATAAAGTGACATAATACATATATAAATATATATATATATATAATATATATATGTATATATACACGCATATATATATATACATATATATATATACTTATATGTATGTATGTATATATATATATATATATATATTTATTTAGACATATGTATGTAAATTATAATAAAAAGGCCCAAATATATATAATGAAAACACACATCTCACCAAAAACATTTATTTATTATTAATTGAACAAATATATGACACTGGACAGAAATCTGAACATTATACAGGTTATTTCTTTTCTTCTTCATCCAGTGCCTCTCTTCATTGGAGGCTTAGTAATGTGCAATTGTCCTTGTACTTGAAAATACCATTCGTGGTGGACGTTTATAGTAATATTCTGTTTTTTTATCTATTTTCCAAAATTTTAATTTTTTGTTGAGAATTGCTTCTTCAACACTTGTTCCCGATATTGATAGTGGATATTTTACTTCCACAATTTTATCACCACTAATTCCATCAGGTGTTGACGATCTATCAAAGGGACACAATTCTAAAAAAAGAAGGAATTTACTAACTGACAAGATGATTATTCACGACAGTTTTCTTATTTTTCCTCCAATCGATTGATTTACAAGACACTAGTAATATATAAAATAAATTTACTCGTTTCGCTTTTGGATTCTTAGTATGTATATGAAAGCGAGTATTTTCTTGGCATTTTGAATTTTGTCACAAACTGTCCGTCGCCACTGTACATGCAATTATGAATTTTTAGGTTAGACTTCGTTATGATCTCACGACCAATGACTGTTAGACCAGGCATCCTCAACCTCCAGCCCGAAACACGTATTCCAAAGTGAAATATGCAAGAAATGTATATAGAAATCGACTTACTGATTCTCACCTTGATAACGTATTGAGAGTAGTGTGTAGCAATTATAAACCCGATTTTTCTAAAATAAAAAAGTTTTATCTCAATATCACACTAAATTTGAAATAGGCGTTTGGATATATTTAGGTTTTAAAGATTAAGATTTAATACATGGGAAATAAGTGTAAAACCAAGTCCCCACTAACTAATTGCCTGAAAAAAGCCATTACTCAAAAATATTGCATGTGTGACTTGTAAGAAAAAAAATGTTGAGTATCACTGGGTCGGGTATTACGGTCGCAAATTGCTCCTGTGTCGAAATTGTCATTTGTACAAAGTAGCTATGTTGCCAAATTGACATCTTAGAGAGAGACATGCTTTCAATGCAATGTTGCCAATACTAACAACGACAAACGAGCACAGTAGCCTAAGCTGTCATCTGCTCCGTTCTCTATGGATCAAGCATGGCTGACCACGTCACAAATATTCTAAGTAGATTTTTAAATAAAATACATTTTTGTATTTTACTCGCAAAATACGCACAAATTTAATACAATTAATGTTTAAAAAGTGACATGATGAGCTTAAATATCTTTTTTAATAGATGTCAAGCCTTGTACAGCGATAAATCAACCAATAACGATTTTTAAATACCGAGAAACGAATTGGCGTCATGCTCGCTTGGAGGCTATCTCCGTTCTGACCGAATAATAAAGGACCGTTTTACCTGGAGAAATCGTGTCATTTGATTTATTTAATTCTTAGTTTATTATTCTATTGATAGAGTTGATTTTCTTACAGAGTATTAAAAAAATATTAAATTATATTTATCTATTTTTTATTATTTAATTAACGTCCATTTTCAGGGTAAAATAAAATCTTGAAGATGTTGAAAAATTGGATAAAATGACGACTTTTTAAAACCAAAGTTTGATAAAGATTTTTTTTTTTTTAATTTTTAAATTAATAAGGCGCACATGGTTTATATTTAATCTTTTAATTCCAATTGAAAAAAAGACTTTTAAATGTGTAGGATTCTTGGAAAATATGCCGGACGAATCTCAAATTCCTACACTTCAATCGGAAAAGCACATATTTATCATAATTAAAGTAAATTTATAAGAAATAAAAATATATTGTGTTCGGAAGAAGGGATGTATCAAACTTTTTGCATTTAAATATTTTTGATTGGTGCAGTCAATTTTTCGCAAAATCGACCAGAAAATGATCAAAAAAACTCGAATATTCAACATGGCCCTTAATGCATATAATACTTATGTTTATATTTCACAATAATTTGGAAACTATCATAAATCCTGGTTGTAAAGTACTATATGTCTGATTTTCAGTCGTGTTACGTAATTTAATGTACTTGTAATTATTTCAATTCACACTCAGGTTATTCACGGAGCTCCATATATAAAAAGTAGATACGCTTTTCTATATATACAAGATTATTTAATAATTGAATTTTTTTTTGGTTCAGGTGTAGAGGGCTACGTCGAAAGATCAGGATCTAATCCAACCTGTATCCGAAAAATAAGGTTTTTTTTTTTTCGTAGTTTTACACGTGAATCATTTATTCAACCTTTTGAGTTTTAAAATTTTACTTGTCAACGTAATGAAACGTTTTCTAAAAACTATTTTTTTCCCATAGATTTCATGATATAAATTTTTCAGCGTAATAAACGGTAATTCACAACTATTGACATACTTTTTAACTTGTCGCGAATAAATTTGTGGCCACTTCAATAGAATAAAAATGACAAATTTTTGAGAATAATCCTTGATAAAGACGTGATTCGCGCTCATGCCTCGATACGTTAACACGACGACATCGTGATATATATTGATATTCTGCGGCGACTAGCGGTGTGTGTTGAGATCAATTTTTGTGTCCTAGGGTAATCATGAATTTTGGGATATATGTTACAAGTTTGGAACCGCCTGTATAGTATATTGCACTGGAGTCGCTGTGCATTTTTCCGCTTCAAAATTAGCTGCTATTACTAATTCAAAAGCGAGAAACGCGGTCTCTTGCATTCGCTGCGCTCGCCCGGTCGAGTCGCAAGAGTGCACGCGACATTTGCATTTGTGTTTTGTCCACCTGTGCATGACACCGGAGTGCAGGGCCATGTGGTAGACTTTCTCTTAAATCTTCAAAACCTTTGAAATGCTACCCCCTAAACGCCTTAGCCACCTTTCAAGGCAGAACAATCATCACGCCTTCAATTATTTTTTGTTTCATTAGACCATAGTTTCCCAAACTATTTTTTCCCGTCGACCCCTTGTCGAGTTTTCCTGTTTTTCGTAGACCCCTGCCTTGCTAATATTGAATTTTTACAAATTCAAACATATTTTTGACATCTGATATACATAGAACAACTCACTTTTTTAGGGTTTTAGTGTACAGTGGATTTAAAAAAAAAATACATGTAAACTTAATTATACCTTAATAAATTAAAAACACACAAAATGCAAATAAAGTAACATTAACTTAAAAAAAGTGAATACTTTTAATAGGAGGGATAGGTTCGATGCTTTAATAGAAAATTTTCAATATTTGGCTTGAAATAAGTCAGATTTAACCTTAAATCTCCTCGCCCAGTGATTTCCAATATATTTTATTTTTTTGTAAGAAGATTGACGACCGCACTGAAACTCTTTTCCATGTGGTATGAAGATGGAAAAGCTATCAAATACCTTCTTGCGATAGTCCATAATGCAGGATAAACAGCATTATTATGTAAGTACATAGGTATAATCTGTTTTAGGTGCATTATGACATTTACGGAATGCCTAAATTTTCGTAGAACCCCATTTACAGTTCGTGGACCCCCAATTTGATTTTTCGCTGTCAACGCCCCTTCGCAGGGCGGAATCGACCCCTGGGGGTCGATATTGACCACTTTGTGAACCAGTGCATTGGACGATGAATAATATCGGAAATACACAGGGCAATATATAAATACGGTGGCACCTGATGCGGCCCTGCCCTGGCAGGTGCATCTGCCGACTGCGCTCTGCTGCAACTGCGGGAATTAGCTTCGGCTGTAATAATACGAGCGCAGGTAGTTTGTGCTAAATCAACAGATTTAATTTACGGTTTTGATACAATGTTATTTCTAAATTATTACGCTACTTTACCCTAGTTTACATTTGTAGGGTTGTTAAAGCTTCGTTGTTAAATTATTATAGGTGTTCTCCGACCGTAAAGTTCAAAATACGATTTTAGGTTTTTTCAGCAATTTATTATAGAATATGAAGTAAACTCCATGATCAGAAATAATAACTGATTGGTTTTGTTATTATTATTTGTACACTATATTTATATTTATATGTACAATGGCTGTATCCTGTTAAAATGTACAGTCGTGTTTTTTAAAAATCATTTATTTTAACTGTGAGAAATCTGACATAATTTTAAACTTATTATTCTTTTTAAAAACTACTTTTTTATTTATGTGCAAATTATTCATTATTTATTTTTGTTTCAGGTCTTAATAAATTGCTCTGTTGTCTTCTATATCACTACTTGTAAGTATTGAATAATTTTGATTTTTTAAAGGCTTTCTTATGTTTTAAAATTCTATAAATTATAAACTCGTTTTATTACTTTGTATAATAAATAAACATCATATTTGATAAACTCCACTCGTGTGCAATATTAATTAGGCAAAACTAGTTGAAATATAAATCAAAATTCAAATTTACACAAGGTTTCAAGGAAATATTACTAGAAAATAAATGAAATATTGACTGAATAAGAATATATTTATATAGTAATTATATTTTTGATAAAAACACCTTGCGCGGACGAATAAATATGAAATTATTTATTTATTCTCCATTTTGGTTTTTGTATTAAGAAAATTTCTAGAATACACTGTAGATGGCAACACCGAAAAGCCAGCTAGCTCTTCAAGCGATGCAATTTTTCTGTGTTGCCCTCCGTTGCAGCATTAAATGCGTAAAATATGACGTCATCCATCATGCAGAGTTACATTACTTCTGTGTTTACCCAAACACCTGTGATAAAGCGACGTTTTTATATGAAAACCATTGCAGCGCCGCCATTTATCCAGGTAATCCGATGCACAAGGGATTTATTATTCTAAACGTCCTGAGATAAACAATTTTCTGCTTCGGATATTCATATTTATTTATATTCTTTTAACGAAGACGAGTTTCTGGTTTCTTCATAATATTTTGGTGTATTTAATTTTTAATTACAGTATTTTTATTGTTGTCAAAGTTCCTTTGTCATTTTCAGTTTTCGTTTTCAAAACACACACGAAGAAACTTTCCATTCGTTAGTTATTTCCATTCATTACGTCTGTTATTTTTACTAATTTTGTTATATATACTATTAATGCATTGTATTTTGAAAAATCTTGCTCTGTTTATTATATATTACAATCTGAAAGAGAAGTGCCCCACTTTCGCCATTTTGTCTGCCAGCGATACCATTACGAGTCTATATATATATATTTATACCGTTTTCTTTTTTTTTAATTTCTGCATACATTGGTTTGAAAAAATACATTTAAGTATTTAGAATGCCTGCTGACGAGGTGTCTTGCGTTCGTCATTTTGTATGCAAGGACCACAAGTCCAATACTAAGTTATCCATTTTTATGATTATAATTACTATTCCGTTGATGTCCTCCTGTCGTTATACAATTTGTAAATTGCTGGCTTTACAAAATTACATACATCCAAGCATTCAAAGATGGTGTGTCTTGCATTCGCCATTATTTGTTCCGCGTCCCATTATGGGATTGAGATTGGTATACATACATTGTTATTTTAATAATTTTAATAAGTTTTAACGTTGAATTGCTATTGCTGGATTCCTTTTATAGCATCTACACATCTCGGCCGGATTCGCCATTTTGCGGGCAAGCACCAATATCACAAGTCCAATACTAATTCATCCTTTTTCATGATTATTATTACACTAGAAATGTAGCCCGTCATAAAATGACGTATTCAATGAACGATGCAATAGTGTTTGAACATATGTTTGGCTGACAATTAGATGAACATTTTGTACACATATATTTTGAATAACCGGATATTAATTTTGAAAACAAAGCCATTCTAGGAAATATCACATTTCATGTCACAAACAACAAATAACTTTCACTGCACTATTATTTATTAGATGCAGTCTTAATCACTTTCAATTGTGCTATTCTTTTTTAATTACGTTGCTGTGCTTAGACGGTGTTATTTTTTTAGGAGGCATTTTAAGTTATTAATGATGTGATTTATAATTTCTAACGCAACTAAAAAATAAAATTGGTACTTGTGTCAAGCTGACATAAACTGGAAATTTCTTAGAAGCATCATATTTTGTTTTTTTGTAAAAATTCTAAATTTGAAATTCTCGCTGTGAACAACAGAATCATAAAATTCGTACATAAAGCATATTTGATAGTTTTATTTAATTAGTTTATGAATGAAAATATTATCCTATCGTCTTGAAATTCGGCACATAGCTGCGGAAAAATTTACTAAACTTACGTGCAAAAAATCAGCGTTGTATCTTTTAAGATGTTCTATAGAGAACCGAAAAATGAAACATACACACACACACACACACACACACACAATGGCTATTATTATAGTAGATATTTGCATTCGCGATTATTTGTAACAACGCCGCTGTTCCGCGTCCCATTCTGGGATTTCGTTAATTTAGCGATTGGTATACATACATTGTTATTTTAATAAATTTAATAAGTTTTCACGTTCTCTGAATGTTCCTTTTACAGCATCTACACATCTCGGCCGGATGTGTCTCGCGTTCGCCATTTTGCGTGCGAGCGCCGCCGTTCCGCATCCCATTCTGGACGGCTTAATTCCCGTCCCTTTGACGACGATGAATACGCCTTTAGTGCGGGTTTCGAGCGCGCCAGATAGTTTTATTTGCAGCACTCTGGGACACGTCCATTCCGTATTATTCCGCACGCCTGATTTACTACATGTTAAAAGCCGGAGCCGTTATGACGTATGCCTTTAACTACACGTCAGAGTTATACTTCCGCTTTGTAATAAATTATGCGTTAAACCATATCAAAGCTGGTTTTAGTGTTGTATGTTGTACGCCGACTATAAAATAATGAATTTAATATATTCCAGGATTTAACAACAGTCAAGACATTTAATAGCGCTCCATTGCGCCGACAATGGTAGTTTTACGAGTAAATTAAAAGTTCTGTTAGCCGATATGGTTTATTTGAATCACACGAGAGAATAATTCGAAAACACCAAATATTTTCAAGAAATGAAAATCTCCAAGCAAAACAAGCTGTTTCTTTCGTGTTGTATTATTTCTAAAATTAAATTCATAATTAACATAAACAAAGTGCGGAAACTCACAGCAGCAACCCTTAACAACAGAGCGTGAGACACCCAAAGAAAATATTCTTCACAAACAAATATCAGCGGCGCTCCCACTGGAGGCTTGTTCCATTAGTTTTAAGGGTTGCCACTCGAGTGAATTTGGCCTTAAATCTATTTAAGCCCCGGTCTGTCCAATTTCCGGCGAGAAACAATTGTACATCCGAGAAAATGGCGCCGGGGACGTCCATTATGGGAGACGTCACTGGCAACTACCCCCCTCGTGCAGTCTTTGTTTCGCCCCGTTTCTTCTTCGTTAGGTGCAACGATTTAAATGAACTTGATGTTTTGTTTTTTCTTTTGATTTTCAGCTTCATGGGCTCTCCTCTCTTGGCTAGGAAAATCTTTCAAATAATTTATTCATATTAAAATTTTACTTAAATAGTATAATTGTATACTATCAATCCTACTAAATTAATCTTATTTCTCTTTTTGTATAAAGCGTGAAAGTACAATTTAATTTTTCTTCTATATTTACAAGTAACACAAACGCACTTAAAAATTTGAAAAAACCGTTTTGTCAGGCTGTTAATAAATTTATTTATTTAGTCTGGCTGAAAGTTGGAATGTATCGCCAATACAAGTTATATGTACCATCTGAACGACTTTCGTATATTAGGTTAACTTTTTTTCAACGCCCAATTGTCATGGATTTATTTATTGAGCTATGTTATAAGTTATTTTAACAGTATCAATACCGCATAGATCATATATAATATATGTATAAAGTAATAAAATTGCCATGGTAATGCATCGCCAACACTAGCAACCTGTCTAGTCTGAGCGGATTCTAATAGAGTACCGCCTGCTCTTCCGCGTTCTGAATACCTGCGTTATACCCAAACATTTATTGAATTGGTTACAAATAATCTTATGTATGCTGGAAAAGTTATCAGCCGTGCATATAGTACGAAGTCTAGATAATCCTTGGCAGTACACGCAGGCCGACAGTGGTAATGCATCGCCAACACTAGCAACCTGTCTAGTCTGAGCGGATTCTAATAGAGTACCGCCTGCTCTTCCGCGTTCTGAATACCTGCGTTATACCCAAACATTTATTGAATTGGTTACAAATAATCTTATGTATGCTGGAAAAGTTATCAGCCGTGCATATAGTACGAAGTCTAGATAATCCTTGGCAGTACACGCAGGCCGACAGTGGTAATGCATCGCCAACACTAGCAACCTGTCTAGTTTGAGCGGATTCTAATAGAGTACCGCCTGCTCTTCCGCGTTCTGAATACCTGCGTTATACCCAAACATTTATTGAATTGGTTACAAATAATCTTATGTATGCTGGAAAAGTTATCAGCCGTGCATATAGTACGAAGTCTAGATAATCCTTGGCAGTACACGCAGGCCGACAGTGGTAATGCATCGCCAACACTAGCAACCTGTCTAGTTTGAGCGGATTCTAATTGAGTACCGCCTGCTCTTCCGCGTTCTGAATACCTGCGTTATACCCAAACATTTATTGAATTGGTTACAAATAATCTTATGTATGCTGGATAAGTTATCAGCCGTGCTTATAGTACGAAGTCTAGATAATCCTTGGCAGTACACGTAGGCCGACAGTGTTATGCATCGCCAACACTAAGCCTCCCGTCCTGCCGAGAGGTCTCAAGACCCCAGGCCGTCCGCTCTCCTGCGCCCCGAACACCTCCTCGCCGCGTTACGCACAAACTTTCAGCCATTGTGACTGGATTATTTTTGAAGATACGAAAAGAAACTCATATGAAAAAGATTAACTGCTCATCGCTAAGCCGCACCACTGTCTAACTGGATATACGACGTTAGTAGGTTTTCCCCCTGTTTGTTCAGAAAACGCATTAAAGTTTTTCTTTTGGAGGCTACTTGGGTTGAATTGTAGTCTTACATATCTACTATAATATTAACAACGATATGTTAAGTCTTTTTATTTTTATTTATTTTATTAAAATAATTTTAAAAAATTGATTAAATTATATGCATTGTTAAGGCTTCGCACAAGTAAATTTCTGAGTTACCTCCGGATTACAAATGAAGCCAACCCTTGACACACATGAATAATCAGGATGTTTAGATATTTTAAGGACATAATTGATTCTTTGAAATCTTTTAACAACATCTTTTTACAAATCAATTTGATTTATTATCTGAAGCATTACCTTTGTTACATATGTTTTGCATAAGATGCTGCACATGACTACTAATAAATTAATATTTTTATAGTATTCTATCTCGATTACTTTCAGAAAAATGTTGAATCGTGAATTGTGCAATTGAAATTTATATAAAGTGATATATAATAGTAATTCCGTTGTAATTCGTGCAGAAGTCCAGAAACTACTGAGTTTACTTTGCAACCCGTAAACGATTTCGTATATAGAATTGCTAATTTGTGTCTTATATGTCGTTTTTTTGGATCGCAATTGTTCTAGTTAAAAAAATACATGTATAATATTTCCAATAGCGAAAGATATCAGATATTTGTTATATACTCTTTGTTTTTTTTTAAATATACAATCTTCCTTTGTCGAGTTTTGAAAAATCATGTATAGCGAAAACACTGTAAAGATCTTATTATGAATCAAGTAAAAAAAAATCTCAATTTTTCTTTTAATATCTCGTTTGCTTCCGTTCACTGATAAAACGCGATGCTAACCAAACACGACGTAATTTTTCATCTAGTTATGCTCGCAAAAAAACATGAAATCCTAGGGAAAATATCGTTTGTCTGAAAATCCTGAAAAATCCCCGCGGAGTTGGAAGAAATTGCCGGATTATAAGAAAGAGAGAGAGAACGTACACGAAGCGCCGGCAGCTCATGAGGGAGCGAGGGACTTATTACACGCTGCAAGCGGCGACTCGCAACTCCGGACTTATTCTTTATGGAGTAGTCTTGAAGATCCCAGTAGTGTTGCGGTCCTTTGCAGTACATTGATACATTTTTTTGTTTTAGTCTGTTCCGAGTAATATAAAATAGTCACTATAGGTTTTGTAGCCCTATCACATTTGATACATATTTTGCTCCTTTCTTGCTTTGCTTTATCACAAGAAAAATCTCAAAAGCTAACTGGAAAGGAGAGATCCCAGTTTTGCGGTTCTTTGTAGTACATTCATATATATTTATATATATATGAATGCTGCGTTTCCATCACTTTTTCGAGCATCTTCAGCATTTCTGAATGTTTGCCTTGATCTCGTTAATGGTCCGAGGCTTGCTGGCGTACACTTTGTTTTTTTTTTTCCAATAGGGCACATTTTGCTTTGGCCAATAAAGGCGGCCATTTGATTGATTTTGTATTCAAAAACTTGTTCAAATAAATTGTAAAGGGCCAAATTAAATAAAAATACTTCATTTATAGAAATCGGTTGCTTTTTTAAAATGTTATTTATTATTCACACACCGACATAAAATATGGCGCACCCTGTGCTACACACCTATATATATTATATCGTATAAAATTGTCACCAAAGGTTTGTAGCCATACCATTTTTAAAGCATATTTTGTTTCTTTCTCCAAAACACAGGCAAACTTTAAAGGAATATTTTTTTATGATATAGTTTCTTAGATCCCAGTCGTATCGCGGATCCTTGTAGTATATTGATCTGCCTAAATATGAATTAAATCTAAAAAATATTTTTATTCGATTCATATTAAATTGACAAAATATTTTTTGTACAAATGGGAATAATATATTTTCATTGTATTAAAGGTAAGATCAGGTCACGGAGCGAGAAGAAATCATTAAATATTGTGACACAATATAACAGCGCAACATTTCACTAAAATAATCAATAAGTAAAAAAAAGCTAGTTATCAAGGTTTGACTGATGCCTTATTTGATATACTTTTATTTTTATAAAACTTTTTTTATTTAAAGACTTTTAAATTTTGATAAATTGTAAAAAAAACTATCATTACAATACAGAAAACCTTTAGTAGTTTACCTTTGAAAAAAAAAAATGGGCAGAAATCTCAAAAAACATTTTTCAAGCGTCTTCGGTCTCGGGGTAGTTTTTCCCCCTGTCCTTCCGGTGGCACCCCTAATGGCCGCCGCTCAGTGAAGGCTCCACCGCCGATTTACTGCCTCCAGCCAGTCTCTACCCTTGGCCAGATGGCGAGAAAAAACCCGCTGGGGGTGGGAAACACCCGAGTACCTGTATAATTTCCGACTGTAAAATCACTTAGTAACTCATACTGGCTTTTTATTTATTTTCAAGACTTCGTATTATTTTTTAGAGTGGAGGCTTTTATTTAAAGTTTCTTTTTTTAACTACTTATTACACTTTATTGATCTGGAATCGGTGAAATTATTCTGTAATGTTTATAGTCTTTATATTTCAATAACGTTATCGCTTTTTGAAATTATAATTAACTTATTAGTTAATTATAATTAAACTATAATTTACCACCGCTTTTTGTTTTATAACATGAATATATCATTTTATTTTTATATAAAGTGCTAAAATCATGAATCTATATTTTACAATGATGCGACTTAATTACTGCATCTGCATTAATCTTGGAATTGGATTGTATCTACTTCGTATATTGTTATTTGATGGTTTTATTTATTACATAAAAAAAACGTTAAAGCGCCTAAATATAACAAATATTTAAAAGTAAATGTGGATTTTCAAGAATCATTTCTAACATATTTTTATAATTTTAATTCACACAATTTTATTGTTGAATATTTTAAAACAAGGAGTTTTTTTATTTATTTTTTCAAATGCTTTCAATTTAAATGTTATTAGTAAAATCACATTTATTCAATATCACATTATACATAACAAGCAAATATTAGACTTGCTCGCATATATTTATGATCAATTTAAATATAAGTTTTAGCAATATTTCAGTAAGGCTATATATCCATAGTTTAATTTCGTGAAATAATCACTCAGGCCTCCCTTCCCCCTCCCCCCTGTAAAAATCCTGCTAATTTGTCGTCAGGGGGTGTTTTTTTCATTAGGCGGGGCGCGCAGATCTCGTATCTCGTTTGTCAAAAGCGTCCCCGAAAACCTGCGCCCCTTCAGGACCTGCTTTACGACCTTAATTTTGCTATTCACCTTCATGTTTGAGGTATCTGCAAAATTAACTAATCGAAATTAACCAATTGTAGATTTAGAAATAAATTATATTAAATGATGATTTGGTTGGGCATACCTTTATTTTTGAAAACACTTTTTTGGTGATAATAAGTATGATATATATATAAGTATGATAATAAATATATACATTATGTTCATACACATTCCTTAAATAAGAAATTCGCGTAATGCGAGGCATTTTAACGCGAAATTTGAAATTCGCGTTATAGTGAAACGGGGTCGCGTAAAGTGGGGTATTACTGTATTAGTTAAAAGTTATTGATCATTTCTATGATGAGAATTTTTTACAACTTTGTATCAGGCGAACGTTTGTCTTAATAATGCTGCATATATTATCTATAATTTAAATATTAAAAAATAATAACATTTTGTCTATAGATATTAATGATGTGAGCGACGAATCGACATTCCCTTGACTTTCGTTAATAAGCGCAGCTGAAATCACGAGCGTTTATTTACCTGCTGATACAGCGCAACAGGAAGCCTCGGACGTGGTCAACGGTCAGCCAGGAAACAAATACGCTTGAAACCGATCAAGATGAATTACGAACGGTTAATTTGTATTCGTGCTAATTTCCAGATCTCCCATTGACGATCGTGCCTCGCGTTCCGTTCCAGGAACTCCCATTCGGCCTTTTTTAATTTATTGTTTTTAATTGTCACCGCCGGGCCTGGCGGGGGGAGTCGCAGTTTTTCGCGTCCTCCAGGTTTTAATTTATTCACTCCCGGGAATTCGCTTTATAGTTGCGAATGACGTAACACCTCTCGCTCCCCTTTACCTGCTGATTAATTTATAGCAGTTTTCTTTTGAGATATTTACGGCCGTTGAGTTTATTTCGATCTTGGAGCAGTATTCGAGCTGCCCGTGCGCATTGAACTCCCGACAGTCAAACTCTCTCGAAAAACAAAAAGTCAAAAGATCGAATTCATAAATTGTTTGTGAGCGCTTTCGCTTTTCAAATGCGCCTTTAGATTAATTGAGAAAAGACAGTTAGGATTTATATTTTGGTAACGCTTATTTTTATAACTCAAAATGTACTTATTTTTTGTAAAAAAATATATTTTTGGAGATCACGACATATTAGTAAATAATTTTATATCTTTTTATGTAAAATATGTTTGATGTGTGTGTGAATTATATTTTTAAAATATCACAGATGATAACCGAACAAAGTTTAAAAAAACTTGAGTCAGTAAGTTTCTCTTTGTAAATATGGTGAAAAAACCGTAATAGAGATATCTCTTTTTTTTACTCTTTAAAAAAGCAGTTTGATGAAAGTTGCTTGTAATACATTCAGCACGACCCCCGGACGCGCTCGCCGCCACCCTTCCCAAAGCCTTAAAGCCGCCAAATCCGCCGCACCTGAAGACTGCCCTGAAAATTGTTTTAGCGCCCCAGCCAGAGGTTTTCAGTTTCGACGATTTCAGCGATCATTAGAGTAAATGTTTTTTCAAGGTATTATTTATTGTTTTTTTTACAAAAGTGTACTTTCATACGACATATCTTAAAGCAGTTGCGAACTTGTGTATACAATCAGACTTTCTTTGCTTTCAATAAAATATTTTTTCCTTTAGTTTTTTTGTACTTTATATTGGCAGTATGCATAAATTTTTAAGGATTTTTTTCGTGAAATTGGAACTTTATTATAAAAAATTGGTAAAATATATTCTATTCAAAGTATTGTCCATCGCTAGCCACTACTTTTTCCCATCTTTCGGGCAAATTAGGGTTTCCATTCCAAAAGAACTGTTCTTCTTTTGAAGCCAAGAAAGAATCAAGCCAATTTTTGATACCCTGTTCAGAAGTGAAGTGTATTCCAGAAAGGGCATTCCGCAACGATCGAAACAAGTGGTAGTCGGAAGGGGCAAGGTCTGGACTATAAGGCGGGTGAGGCAGAACTTCCCATCCACTGTTTTCCAAATATGTTTTTTATTATAATTATAATTTATAATTTAACAGCATTGTTTTTATTGATCCATCCTTCAGTCCTGATATATCTGGACAAGTAAGTAAGGGTTCTGAACCTCAGGGCGGTTTCTTATTGATAGCCGGACTCACGGGTTTATATGGAAGAACCTGCGTGCATACGCAGGCTTCTACGTTTCTCTAGTCAATATAATTATGTAAAGTATTTTCCGTGCGCCCTTCACGTCTCTAATTATCCCATCTGTTACTGGAATAACGTCCATTCATGCGTTAAGTGCATAAAGAATCAAATTTATGTCTTTTGAATGTATTTTATTGTAATGGACAGAATGCCCGCGGTCCCCACACAGCGTTGCGTGCCCGCGGGCCGTTCCGCTTCCGGTTAGGCTTCTTGGTTTCCGGCAGACGGAAGGCGACGCTCGGATTCGGGCCCCGATCGATATTATTAATTATTTATTTTTATGAGTGTATAAAACTATTTTATTCCCTTGTATTCAACATTATTCTTGAGTGTTATGAGTTATGCAGCGAATGTTGTAGTGGTTCCTTGGTATTTTTAATTAATTTTATTATGGTGTCATAAAATTAATATATTTTCTTGTATTCGACAGTATTTTTTTTATTGTTATAAGTATTATTGTCTATGTAAAGCTTTGCAGTGAATGCTGTGGTGATTTTTTTGGTTTTTAAACATATATTGTTATCAATATGATTTCATCCCTTATTGGTTTTATTTTAATGGTTAAATGTAATTAAGTAGTTTAGTATTGTAATGTAGTTATTTCTAGGGATTGAATTCTTAAGAGACTCCTTGCTTTTAGAATAAATTAATAAATTAATTAAATATTTTATTTCCCTAAACTTGTTATTAGTTTTCGAGAGGTATAAGTTAAATTTCATATTGATAAACTTAAAAAAATATTATTTGGTTATATTTGATATTGGTTTTGGAGTATTGTGCGTATAATCGAACATTTCACGGTATAAATAATTATTTGTTATTACGATTACGTAAAATTAATTAATTTAACTGTAATATACATTGGTTTTATTACTTATGTGATTCATTTTGCATTTAAATTCAGTTCTATGCGGTGATTGTTTAGTTGAATGCACTATCACGATAACTGCATTTCGACTGCTGATAGGCCAATTTTAACCGCATGAGTTTATTTGATATAATCCGGCCTGTGGATTAAGTTTCATGTGATAATGCTATCATTACTCTGTGAATTGATGTATTAAATATTTAAGCATTCTTTCGGTTAATTTATATAGTATATAAAAAAATATTGCTCTAGAAATTTTTTGTCGTCCGTAATTATTGTTTCAATTTAAATCAGCATTGAAAAGCTGATTCTAAAAAGAAAACTTTCTCATGGATATTGATAAAACTCAAGGCTAAATTTACTCGATAGTAATACGTAACAATATAATTATTGAAAAAGTACAACACATAACAACATAAAAAAAATTATTTACACTATAAAACATTTTTTTTTCTTGAATATGCTTTTTGCTCTTTCTACACTGTTTTTCAAACCACAAGTTGTTCTTTTTGACACATTATTTTCTATATTTATAACAGCATATAAAGAAGTATATACTTGTAGTATTAAGAAAGCTCTATCTTATTTACTAAATTATGCCTCCCTAATACCCATATCAGTTCGATATCGAAGCTATCGGCTTTGCCTACTCGGTCGGTACACTGCCCCATACAAATCACTTCCAAATTATCCCCAGGAACAGTTTTATACGCCATGATTTAATGGCACAGATACCGCGACGGTGTAGCCACGCTATCATTGCACGTGGCTTCACGTGAGTCGCCAGGAGGTGCGCGAGCATGAGACACAGGCTCTGTACAAGCCAGAGAGTATTTTATAATAGTGCTTATTTTTTATTGTTTCATGTTTACCTGTCATGCCTGCGTCACTATTCGAAATAATATATCTTTAAAGAAACGTTTCAGCCGCCGGGAGATGCGCGAGCATCAGGCACAGGTTTTGAACAAACACTCGCTTAATAATATTCTTTATTGATTAATATATTTGCGATAGCATTTGTATGAAGAAATCTCTGTCAAAATTGTTTTAAACGACATTCAAATTTATATACGCTAAAGAAAGGATTCAACGCTGCTAGACACTGCATGTTTCTCTAATGTATTGTCGCCCACCAGAGTTCTCAACTTCTCCTCCATGACTCTTAAAACCGCAGCTTGATCGCCTACGGATTTTTAAGCCATGACCGTGAATACACATAACTCATGCACTAATCAAAAAGTAATACGAAAACCTTAAATCTGCTAAAAATATCGTCATTTTACTTTTGGGCTTAGCACTACTTGCTGGAGATCTGCGGCCCACCAGGCATTGAGATATTTTCGCTGGGTCGCAGAAATTTATCTCGTGTGACAGATGGTGAGCAAGCGTGATCCGGCGCGTGATGCGGCGTGATGCGGCGTGATTGGCCCGCAGGTGTCGGCTCCCCCATAGGCCCGGGCCAGTGCCGTACGTTAAGACACGTTACGATCATTGCCCACTTTTTTGTCACTTTAATCCCCGTGATTGACCACGGCTGCGTGCACGCGGATAATATTATTTAACGCCGAACATAATTTTCGGAAATAAAAATGTCCGGTAACTACCCCCGCGGGCCGCCACTGGGTTTTAATAAAATTACTCCTATGGCTGTATTTCATTTTAGATTATATTTATTGTGAAAATATAAAATCTTATTTACGTGTTAATGCTTTTCCTTATTGTGAAATATTTTCTTGCCGTAAGGTTGCCTGTGCTTGCATACCCCGTGTTGTTGTTCCTATTAAAATATTTTCTTGACAATCTTTGAATAATAAATTATTTTTGTTAAAATTTTACAATTAATATGTGTGTATAATTATTTTTTTAAATACTACTCTTTGCTAAAGCCGTGCGTTATCTGACCATCTGACGGACTGACTTTATAAATTTTTGTTTTTCGCTTCAAGTATTTAGTAAACGAATATAATATTGTGCTTGCATAAATCCATGTGATACAATGCATTTTTATGTAAATGCATTTTTTTATTTATTGCAATGTATAAAATAATTGCTTGATTTTTTAAATTATTGTTATAGCCGGTTCACAAGACTAATCTGAGTTAAAAAAATCGTATATCTTGTAAATTGCTTGGTTTTATTTACATTTAAAAAAAACATTGAATAATAAGTTTTTAATAACATTTTCACACTTACGATTTACACATAAAACGACAGTAAAATAAAATTATATATATGTATGCTTATTTCATGAAACCAAGTATAAAGTTTATAAATATTCTATAAATAACTTTCCACCGCGCATAGTGAGTTTTAACAACGTTATCTACGAGTATAGTAAGCAAATCCGATTTACACCATAATTGTAAAGGCCGTCGTAAACGGTTCGCGTGGCTAACTAAACCGACGCCGAGAATTAGTTGCTCCTCCGTGTACGGTTCAATTATTATTTTTTATTTTTTACGCGGCGCTATCACCGTAACGTAACGACTGGAGATCGTTAAAAATAATGCTGTGTTAAATTTCGGTTATCTGAAAAAATTGTGACTGAAAAAAAAAAAAAGGCCATCTGAAAAACTCGCGCCCCTGTGAAACGCGAGGGGTATGCGAGTACCACACGCGTCCGGGGGTTGAAAAGAAAAAAAAAACCTAGTATTTACGACTTGAAAATTTATTTCGAGTTTTATCATTAACTCCTTATTTCGTGTTGAACTTTCTTTTACGTGGTTGTTTAATTAAAAAGTTTTTTTTTTTAATTTTTGATTTATTTTGCTTGATACATTCGTATACGTAGAATTCAATTTTGACACGTCAAATTTCTTATCGTATATTAAAAAACAAATACAAAAAAAATGTATACGTTCATTTTGACCATGACAAATGGATGAGAGATTATTTTTTAATAAAATATCATTTTTATAATTAATATTAAATATAGTTTTGTAAGTGTTTTTGAAGATTTGTCAAGCGATAGTTAGCGGCGAAGGATCGTAACTATTGGATCATGTCAGGTAGATTCAATTTTTTTTTCATTAACTGAAACCGGTTCCGGAAGTCAGAGTGAAAAAAATAGAGAGAGAGGGGAGTGACGTTGCACTTTATGTCCTTTGTTTATGATCTCGCTCTTTACTACGGGCCGGGGTGGCAATCCTTACGTGAGCCTCCCTCCGGGTCCTCCCCTAACTGCAGTCGACGCGCAAATGAAATTGTGATGAGAGGCGGCCGTGATGATTGTGTCACTATAATCCGGCATTTGAATATATTGCATTCCTCGTTTAAATGCGTGGATTCTCTTTTGTTTCGCCCCTTAGCGGGGCGTCGTTTGGCTTCATTTGTTTTTTTTTTTGCACTGCATTTTTTTTTTTGAATGACTTGAGTATAAAGATTTGTTACTTTATTTTATTAATGATTTTTTTCACTGTAATCATAATTTGTTGTCTTTCGCGATTCTTCTAAATTAAATTTTTAAATATAAACAGCTAGACCGTTCAAATAAAAAGTGTATTGAGGTACGTTACAGCTTTATCAACTACTCACTAGACCACTAAAAATGGCACTTAACTTTGCCTTTTAATTTAAAAGAGAATCTTTGAAATTAACGATGTGAATACCACCTGAAAATAAATACAAGTAACCAACATAATAAAAAAACGTATAATCATAATGTGATATATGGTTTTAAACTATGAATATATTGTTTATTTTATTTGATAAAAAAAATATTCGTTTTAACTTTATCATCCGTGTTACTTCTTGTATAATTTGGGAAAATTCTTATCTTAACCATTCTGCTTAAATATTTATTATTTAAATATATTTCAAATAACATTAAGTTACGTCGATCCAAAAACAGAAACGAAAATTCCTTTCTTATAAATTATACTTTCATGTTTATGGAACATCGGGACTATTATGGGAACTGTATTAATATTCCTACATTCTCATACTGTTAAAATAACTTAGCAGGATTTTTATGTAAGTTTACTTGTTTTTTTTTTAATTTCTCAAATAAAGTTGAGGATTTTTTCCGTCGTTTGGGGTATGATTGAATTTATGAACATCTTGTATATTACTGAGTTTGAATAATATTTGAATTGTTTAATTTAATTAAAATTAAATAAAAATCTTTTTACCATTTCATTTTATTTATAATTTTAATTAGGATCTTAAATTGTACGTGACATAACACTTAGAAACATTATAAGCGTACAATCTTATTTTTCATGAATGGCTTCTTAACAATTAAATTAAAAACCCTGTCTATGCCTTTAGCAGGCGTATACTTTAGTCTGTCGTATTTTAAATTTAAATTGTATGCCTTCATCTCTAGCAATTTGATAAATGCAATTTTAAGGCCTTCCTAAAATAATTCCTTTGGAACTAAACCTAAACGAATAGACTCCAGAACATAGCATTTGTCGCACGGCCAGGTCGCATTATTCCAATCCCGTCCATTCGCAGACTGACTTCTTGTACCGTCAGATTTTTCAAATTAAATTTCGTCCCCTTCCGCCTCGGCTTAAAAGGCTTTTAATTTTTTCCAGGGGACAGAGAAATGTTTATTTATCACCTGGCGAGTAATCACGCCCCCCCCCCCACGGCCCTACCTGGCGCTTTAAACTTTTCTTTTTTTCAGGCTTCAGGTCCAGATTACTGGACTAGATTATGTTGGAATAGGTTTAATGTAATTGAATTTTTCTAGGTATTTGCTTCTTTTTTCTTTCCTTCGCATCTTATCTTCTGACAAAGTAAATCCTGTAAATAAATACTGAGTCGAGTTGCAGCTCCACCGTGGGTTTAGCAGGGGCGTGCATTCTGGATTTTTTAATGTATATATTATATATATATATAAATATATAATTTCCGCTAGTGTCCAACACCCAATATTTTTTTGGTCACGTCAGAAAAATAAACATGTCTCGCCTAAACAGCTGATCCTTTCAATATTACACTTGATAGATACGTGATTGAGTAGGTATGTTCTGATTAGTAGATAATAACACGATTTCCTAGTTTACCTGGTGTCTAGCGTTGAGTGTTGAAACTATACTCATGAACCTTAATTTTCGTGTGCTGAAGTGTTCTATGGAGTTTGGAATATACTGTTATTTTTCTAATATGAATGTTAATAATTTCTTTGATTATAACTTCAATTCATTGTTTTTGGATTTTAACGCATTCTAATTCAATTTCTTATTACAAACACACTACATTCTACCAATTTCATTAATTTCTATTATTAGTGACATTAATGACTGCCGCCACTGTATGGTCCTTCGGTCAAGTCGGGCCGTCTCATGACTGGCGGCCTTTAGTCTCTAATTAACCTGGCGGTGCAGGGTGGTGCTGGGGAGTAAATTATCTCATTATGGAGGCACAGGGTAGGTCGCAGCACACCGGGGTGGAGTTATGAACCCTTCAGGGCGCAAGCACTTGCTGCACGGAAGACGCTCTCAAACGTACACTACAAAGGATAATTGACTGGTGGTATGCTAAATATAATTGAATGTTCACTGAATGAACATCATTTAGACATTTTAGCATATAGTACGATAATAATCATCATGTTTCTCAATAACTTCTTGTCATTTATGTCTTCATTGAATTATTAATTTAGTAAGGTTTTATTTATCCACGTGCGGTAGACGTGTGGACTCAAGACGTAAAGTATAAACAAAACCGTAAGTGATGAAGTAGATATGTAATCAGAGGCTGTGTCATACTTAGTTCATTTCCGACATGTACATTGTTATATACAAGGAAATCACAGCATGACTTTTTAAAAATATTTTTGCTTACCTACATTTAATTCTTTAACAGAAAGTTCTTTGTGGGATTTATAAAACAGAATTTTTCCAGTGACTTTATTAGAGAGAGAGGCAACGATTTTCAGGGGCAATTTCAATATTCAATATTGACAATTTGGGAACTCTATAAAATTACTATTCTAAACGATTCTAAACTGCAATTGAATTTATATTATTAATAATAGCTAGCAGTGTTGCAGCATTTTGTAGTCTCTGTTTCATTTTAATCGTTGAAAATACATTTGCATTGTTTAGAATCGTTGAAATAGCAATTGCATTGAATCCTCGATTATTCGGGTTCATCAAACTCACTGAGCATTTTAATTAACCTTGAAAATTTATCATTTGCTAATTGTGATTCACGAAATCTCACTTACAAAAAGGACCATTATAGAAAGTTGACTAAACTAGTCACCAAAAACACTGTTATTCCCATTTTCAAAGTATGGTATATCAAATGTTTTTATTTGGCTTTCTATTTGATTTCACTTATAATTTACTCCGCTGTCAGTGAGGAAACTCCCCTGCATCCACTTAATAAACATGTCGTGGTTCGACGGGTATTGAGTTAACGTATCTCAGTGTTTCAGGCGGTATTTATGGCTTCGATAGCTCCAAGCAGCCTATGGGAAATGCGTGTCGCCAGCGAGACCACCGCAGTGATACAAGCGTCGCTTCTATGCGGGGGTTGCGCATTAACGAAATAAGAAAATTTCAGAACTTAATTATTATTTGTATATACCAGAGATCCCCAATGATTTTTCACTCCGTAAACCAAGTGTTGGTTTTTTTCTTCTCTGTTTTTCGAAGACCTTGCCCGTCTTCTTGCATATCTTGCAGCACACCGATAAAGCCAGTATTTTGAGGAGAGTCAGTTCCTGCACTCCAGTGATGGAATACACAATACAAGAGAAATGTGATCTAATTTGTGTTATTAGAAAGTATTATGTAGTTTATATGTGTTAGGAATGTTGTGACATTTACGGATCGCCTTAGGCCAACATTTTAATGATATCCACTTACGTGTATCTTCATTTACAACTAATGCACCCTTGATTTTTTTTTCGATGTATTATGGTTTGTATATAAATACAAAAGTCAATTTTTCGTTTTGAGTGATATATAAATATTATTCAGAGCTTATTTAACTTGGAGTAGGCGCGAACCAACGTTTTACGAATGACCATATTTAAATATTTTTACCTATAGTAAATAGTTGTGGCTCATTTAAATAGAAGGGCTGCGATAGCTGTGGAGGTTTGTGTTCGAGCTCTACCAGTGGGTTCGTGGGAATTTCGATAAATTTTAAATGTTTTTATATTCATACACACATTTTTGTATACCAAATAGATGATTTAAGCAGTTGTAAATTTTAATGCAGTGTTCGTGGGTTATATAATATAATACAATATAAGGTTCGAAAATATCATAAGGCATTATGACATGAACACTAACGTGCATATATCATTAGTTCTCATTTCCGTTATTCAGGTCGCTCTAGATTCAGAAAGTCAAATGTTCTAACATCCCCATTAAACGACTGCAGCTCACCTGAATATTAAACCCCTCGCCTACGTGGGGGTGGTGTAGACGAGCATGATTGTTCATAACAACACCCCGTCAGGTGCGATAAGCTGCCTGCAAGATGGTGTCAGGGAAACGTTGCAAGTCTCATGTTGATTAATTTATTTTAACTTACGCAATATTTTTACTCTAAAAGCAAATGTTGCTCGTTGAAGGCAGGAGATATGTTTTTCGAAAAAAACCTTTTAAAATACTGTATCCGCTACAGACTAATTTAATTTATATGTCTTCCTATTCTAGTACCAAATACGTATAGCCCACGTCTAGAATTTAACGATCGTATTTGTTTATGCGCACTTTCGCTTTTTATATGAAGAGCAATCGAGCATTCAACTATTGCTACACTTGTTGTTTTACTTTCGAAGCACCAAGTATAACTGGACATAAAATAAATAACGAGACTGTTTTCGTCAGATTTAATAAAGCGTCACAACACTGCGCCGAGTGGATTACAACAAGACATGCTGAATTATCAAACTGCATGCCTCGCGCGTTGCTTGCTTTGCTGTGCTAAATCACGATCACTCGACACCGCACCGAGACATCCAAAAAGACATCCTTCTGACATCACAGACATTAGACATGCTACCGGATTATCAGACGTATGACTCTATAAACATCGCTTATTAAAATTTTCTTCTTTAGTATTCCAACTCCAGAATATTAAAATCCGGTTGAATTATTCCTTTTTTTTCTGGGATATAAACTGCCTCTCAAGACTGTAAAACCCTGAAAAAAAATCATCTCTATGCAGATTTTTATAAACTCTAAATAATATTTTTCAAATTTGAAATTGCTTGCCTTATTTTTGCTTTCAATTCACTTTAAAAACGAAAATGTCTTTTTTTTATATATCAGATAAAAATAATTTTTCGCAAAAAAATATTTCGAGTAATGTTTTTATTTTTATATGGTGTCATTGTTTTTTTTTGTGTTATAAGCTGCTCGTTTTCCCTCCTCAGAAGTTTCGGTCCCCGTGCTGGAACCATCTTTTCGTTTTTGTCCTTTCCTGCTGGTTTCCTGTGTTTAAGCACACCTCTCCGAGATGCACCATACTGGTTCATGGGAGCGAGCACACTTTCTATAGTTTATTTTAGAAAACAATTAGGTTTATATATTTTCCATAATGTAAGAATCACCCTGTGTAGTATCTAGATATGCAAATTACTGTACTGGTGCTAGTTTACAAGCACTGCAAGCTACACACCTCAAGCATCTGTCGCACCTAGTGTAGTATAATTACCAAGTCATGTTGTCTTGTCTCCGTTCGGATGGGAGCTACCTGTCTCCAGATTGCATCAGATGTGATGAGCTCCAGCCATCCGATTCTGGAGAATCTGTCTCCTTGCATGATGTCGACGGATTACTATCAAGACACTAATCAATGCAGCACCATGCCTTGGGTGACAGTTCAATGCTTTTGATGCAGTTATATACTCATTTTCAAGGAGTACTCAATATTTATTATTAATATATTTTTGTTGAATATTTCCAAAGGTTTTGGTTACCTTTGCTTAAAAAATTAAAAAAAAAAAAAGTAATCGAATTGGCGTTGTATTTAGTTTTGATTCTGTAAGATTACTTGGAATTTTAATACATTTTTTATTTAGAACTTAATATAATTTTCTATTCACCTGCTGTCTGCCTGTCGTCTTTCTATTGAAAGTGCTATTTTTTCGTGTGTATTATTTTATACTTGAAACGTGTATTAAATTCAATTGAGTTAGTCTTCAATAGACAGACACACAATACCTCTCAGACGAATGCTAAAAAGTAAGGCAGCAGACAGCTAACCGATCAATATGTCAATTTAAAGCATAAGCTTAAGGATCAGACTTTTATATAAAATTGTTATTGAGTTCTCGTTTTATTCTATATATACATTAAGCTGTTTTTAGGTGTTGTGGTGCATTTTCATTTGATGATTCCGACACTTTGGTCCCAGTCTGGGGCTATATTCAGAGATTTTTCAAATCGAAACACAGTACAACACACAAAAAAACAGTACTCGTATCGAATGTGATTATTATAATTTTTTTCTTTATACTAAATCATGATTTACACAGTGTATGTAAATACATCGCTGTGTGTATTTACATGCACTGAATATTTACACACAAAATACTTCGAACAGTCTAGACTGGAATTTTTATAAAAAAGTTCCCATACCAAATATTACATACGAAAAAACTCAATTTACAGGAGTTTCCAGAAACTGCAAACAAATCAAACGTATGTTTGTGTTTTCAATTCCAACCCCTTCCCCTTCACGCGTTATTACTTCGTCACTTGTCACCAAAGATGGCTTCCGGGAAAACCAAGATGGAATTGCAAATGTCGGTCGCCCTAATTCTCCCTGATTGATTGACATTTGAACATTTGGCTTTTCCGCTCTTTGCACACGAAATATGTACACATTGCTTTTTGTTTGATAAATTTCCTCTGTGTTTGCCAATAATTAATATATCTAAGAATATCATCAGGTAAGGTTAAAAATAAACACAATACTGTTTTGCTAATATTGAATGCAAGCAAACTTTCTCATGAATCTACAATTAATCAAATGACTATATTAATTGTGTTTTATTTCTTAATTTAAATATAATCGAAATATGTAAAGATTTTATTTACTGAATAATAATTGATCACACGTTTAATGTTATGGATATTTATATTTCATAAAATATGCTTGAGTGTAAATAAATAATTGTGAAATAAACAATTCTTCGGTTTTTCTAAGAATTTATTAGGAACTTAGTGGAAATGCAACAATACTTAAATTTATTTTTTTAACCGAAATAATATCGTCTATACTTGTTTCTTAATCCAATTTGTATAATTTTTCTTTTTTTATTCAAATAGTATCAAGCAAAATATAAATCAATAAATAGTAAGTATATACTGTTTTTTTTTCTTTAGATTGTTTTTGTTTGCTTTTATTTATTAAGATTTCTCAGTGTTACATATTGTTAAACATGACCTGGAATATTCCGCTGTAAATGAAATAACGTTCATATTGTTTATTTCTAAAATGGCAGTACTTCGTTCAGGGGATATGTTCCAATTAATTCGCACATGATTCATTAGCAGCATCCGTGACGCTGAGTGCAGTCTCGCTGAATTTAATTAAATCAAAATAATCCTGCGCACCTGCGCGTTATTGCAGCACATCACAGTCGCAGTCATCAACCTTTATGAAACACTGCCAGGGGGTGTGCAACTCTCTAGCCAACATATGAAAATGTTAACAAAGCCCTGTTCTTGTCACTGGAAAACCAACGCAATAAATTAAATGCGAATAGGCAAATTGCTCACATATTACAATAATCTTTGCTTGTGCTCATCTTTCCTTTCAGGAACTACTTTTTGTAAATGTTCACACATATAGTAAACACAATAATGATTTATTACTCAATTATTCTAATGTACAAATTAAACCATTCTGTCGTGCTGTAAGGCTGTTTTGGATCAGACCAAACTGAAACGGGCGTAAATCCAACAAAAACAATTTGGAACTCACAAGTCGGGACGAGTATCGAACTAGGGACCTCTCGATCAAGAATTAACGGTCTAATTACTAAACCACCAAGCCAATCATATTAAAGTTTAGATAAAACTATTCACAACTTTCTATAAGAGTTGTTTTTATCACAATCCATAGTTGAATTGTCATTTGATTTATAGTTTAACTTTGAATTTGTATGTAGAAATCCTTTTTTACAATTAAAAGTAAAAACTTTGAATAAATATATTTTGCGCACCTGTTGTTTGCGAAATTGTGTACCTAACACCTGCATCCGCTGACATAAGCTTTCATCAACCCTTATGGAGCTCGACGCAGACTGTAACTACCCCTAACGTAACGTACATTGTGTTCACTGTACTTGTATACATAGAGTGAGGTCAAGTGTATACTTTAATCATTTCGTCATGTATTTGGTAAAACATATCCATCACAATTTTGACTTAGCAGCACATAACCAGGAGGAACTATACAGCATACCGTAACTAAGTAATCTTCGAGCAGAAATCCAACAAGGATCCTTGTGGTTAATAAGCCTATGGGTTTGACTACCATGTAAATATGTGAAATATTTTTGAACAAAACTTTTCTTACATTAAAATAAAATAAAATCATAATTTTTTTTCAGCATTTTAATCCAAAACTTTGCGCATGATAGCAAATCAGGGCTGACTACCACGCATTACAGTAAATGGCTTTGATAAATAGATTTTTTTCATAAATCGATTGAATTTTCATGAAGATTCATTTACGGTTATTTTTTACTACCATGTAAAGAAAGCATGTCATGGGGAAGTTTATACTTTGTTTTATTTTACGTTTCAGCTATTTTAGTTACGCCACCCTTGAAAAAAGCTTATCAAGGTAACGGATCTTGATCGTTTATGATTTCCAAAGAAAGTAATTGGGACACATCACATCAACTATGAACTCTAAACCCAAACGTCAAAATCTTTAAAATATATTGCAGCACAACGAATGGTATAAATCAGTGGCTCTCAAACTCTTTTGGCCCACGGACCCCCTTTCATAGTCAAAACTTGCCTTCGGACCCTGGGTGAAAAACTACATAAATTCATATTATAGACTTGTTGGTGCAAGTATCGACTCTATTAACCTACCTGACTCACCGCGATGCCTGTTATTACTTGTATTTTATGCACCTGTGCTTATTTATATTTTACTTAGGACGTAAAAATCGCTAATAATGTATTCATTGTTATTTATTTTAACTTCCATATTAATAAAAATGTGTCACATTTTTCTTATTTTATATTAAACCTTGCGCGGACCCCCTGACGTTGTTCAGGGATCCCCAAATCGATTTTAACTTACTAAGGACCCCTGAATGATCCCAGGGACCCCCTGTACAAATGGAGTTTATCTAAAAATATTTAAATGCTTCGTTAGTTTTCTAATAAAAATTGCAGTTAAATATTTACCGCTGGCACCCATGCCGTCGACCTCTTGGTCCACATTTCGGCCAGCCCTGTCTTTCAGGAACGAGTTTAGGGGTTGTAACAAAAGAAGTGGCGGCGGGTGCTTTGGTATGCCGGCCGCGAAATTGTTTCGAAAAATAATATTCATACCCCCGAGGATCGCGATGTATTTTATCAGAGAGCGATTCGAAACTCGAGATACGGTTTTCTAGTTATCCGAAAATAACCTTCTTTACGCGATTTCTTTGCAATCTCATTGTATTATCCGGCGGATATTTTTTATAACTTTTTTTCTAAGTTACGGTTTATTCGCTTACTTGAATAGTAAACAGTCCCGAATTTATTTATATTCTATATGTTTTTTACATAATTTTTTTTATATTTGTATCTAATGTATATTCATACGTTTTGACTGTTCACAGCGATATAGATATATTGCACGAAATCGCACATTTTTTTGTGACTTTTTTAAGTTACCATATTCCCTTACACATACAAGTTCATACATTTGAAATATTGTTAAATACCAAGTTTACATTCTATGCTCGTTTAATTCATTGAAATCAATATTTATTTTTGATATGTCCAATACATAACTTTTTTAGAAGGGAAAGAAAATTATCTACTACCTTATGAAAATTTTCTAAATATATCGATCAGTTCGATACAACATTTAAAAGACAAAACAAACTATGAAAATTGTCTTTGTTAAATTGAATGTCCATTTTCTCGATTACTTTATACTTATAGGCTGTCATATCCAGTTAGTACGCTGTAGAACAATGGTGAATCTTAATGGGTTCTTTGTCTTGATGATGTCGTTAAAATGTTACATGTATGAAATTCACAGGGATATTTGAAATAATAAACCAAATGGAATGAGTATTTATCTTAGGTGTCGCAGTAGACAAGGTGCCGACTCTGTAAAACCTGCATTTAAAAGAAGGAAGCTCGACAAAGAAAACAAACCAACAATTAGTAAGCATTAACAAGTTGTTTGTATTGGACTTCAGGGGATGATTGTAATTTGGCATCCACAAAAGAATTTCCCCGGTCCCCCGGCACTTCCAGGGGAGAGTTATTTGAATGCGGTGTAAATTATAAAATAATGAAGCCTATTCTCGTCACCTGAATTTTTTTCGTTTTTTCCCTTTTTAGGATTTTTTGTCGTGTATATTTTTCATTTTAATTTTCTACATCAGTGGCTTTTCAAATTATTGTAAATCTACCAGCTTTTATTTCTTCTGTCTACATCTACATGATTTACAGAAAAGAATTTGATTTGCATACTTAAACCAAATGTGAATGATCTATTGACGACCTAGTGAAGAATTAAATTTACCTGTTTTCATATATTAATTCTTTTATTTAATTCTTCAACATATCAAGTTGAAAGTTTTAATTCAATAGTTTTTTATCTTACCTTTTTTTTAATTGTATTTGTTATGAAATTAATACTATTATACTGTTTACTCTGAAATACAAGCTCAAATATGATTTACTAGATACCTATCATAACTAATAAATCGAATATGTTTTTTAATAGATAGTTTTAAAGGAAATTAATTGTCTTTACAAAAATTATTAAATCTTTCATTTACTTTTGAATTGCATAAATTTTTTACTATTTCAATAAAATTATTCTTTTTGTCTATTAAAAGTAGGACATTTTTTTTTCTTTCTTTCCAAATTAAGGATTCACGTTTATCCCCTATTTTTACAAAGTATCAATCCTGCTGCGCTTTCCACCCTCCAAAGCACCCCAGATGCCTACGCTGATAAGTTTAATCTCTCGACATAACTCAAGTCCTAGCTGGGTAGAATTCTAGCCCATATCCTGAAAATTGGAACCCTCTGGTCCTGAAAAACGCATGAAACTACCCCTGAAACCCTACGAATTAATGAGCACCCTTTCGGACCGTTTTTAATGCCAGGGGATGGCTTTCCAGTCGCCCGACATTTTTTTCAAACCCTACTATACTACTTAAGCTTAGTGCAGGGGAGGCCAATCCGAATGATCTTGCGGGCCACTTTGGAAATGCAAACTCCGCGGCCACATATAAAATTATATATCCCCATATTAGTTAAGATACACTATAGATATTTTTTTGGACTTTGAAATATTCAAATTGAAATATTATGAGTTATTATTTTTGTTCTTACTATTATTC
The DNA here is from genome assembly GCA_022113835.1 of Atopsyche davidsoni. NCBI lineage: Eukaryota > Metazoa > Arthropoda > Insecta > Trichoptera > Hydrobiosidae > Atopsyche > Atopsyche davidsoni. Next base: position 11,040,336 of record JAILWY010000007.1, read on the forward strand.
TTTCATGTAATCATAGATAATATCTAAACATAATTTCGGCAGTTAATTTTTGAGTATATGGATGCACAAATAATGCATTTTTCTTTATTTCACTGGTTTTCGCTACTATGGCCATTATAAAATAAATATATTTTATATAAGTGTGATGAATCTCGCGGGCCGCGAGATGGCCACCTCTGGCTTAGTGGTTGCTGAATAGATTGTTTGTAGGTAATTTTGTGTCGACTGCTTCTAGTGGGACTGCCTGGTTTTGTTTCCAATTATATACTTTACCTTGATTCTAACACCTTTATGTTACTGCAAATTTTGCTCAGCACACGATTTTTTACTATAATTTTGTGAGCTTTTTTATATCATGTCTGACAAATTCTCGAAAAAAATGCATTTGAATATATGTGGCCATAGTTTACGGATATTGTTACATCTAGAATATATGCTTGTAAAATAGTAGTTTCGTGTAAAATGTGTGTTCAAAATATCAAAGAGACTCGTTTATTTTGATTCGTACAAAATATTGAAAAATTTTGGCAGACCTAAGCGTGGGCATTTTATAAATATCTCTCTAAGAGTTTAGAGCTTAGTTTTCAACGCATACTTAGGGGCGGCAGTCGTCGGTTCATCACCTCACGCAGATCAGACTTAAAATCACTCAGCACACAAACTGCATGAAAAATAATATAAATCCAGAGCTTTTCAGTCGCTGTAATTACGGGGACGCCCGGGACGCCCGCGGCGCCGGCGCCGACAGGAAATGACATTAGCCCGCAACGCCGGCGCTTTAACTGTATCCGGTCGCGCCGTGGACGGTTTTGATTTTTTTTTATTGCTTCCGGGCATATTCTGATCGATACGGCTGCGCTGAGTTGTCAACATATTTTTTTCATCTGACCCATTTATTTTTTTGTTGTGTTTTTATTGGCCGCTTGCCTGTACGATTCTGGGCTTAAAGACAGACCTTTAATTTTAGATGACATGGTTAAAATGTAAAAATAATGACGTTCTCTCCGTATTCTTTTTTTATGTATATATTAACTCAAACTGTTTGTAATAAATTTTCTTCAAAATAAATACCTAACTTGTTAAATAATTTCTTTAATATTTTATTTTGCCACCGCTTTCACTTCTTAGTTGTATTTTTGAATTTTGTCCGTTTACTACTTCAGAGCTTGAAGAAGCTCTTTACAGACAAACTCACAAAAATGACTACTAGTTTCTAGTCAATTCGATGTAATTTTTTTAATATTTTTAAATGCACAAAATAAATACCCCTCAAGAAAAATCATTTTTTAAGTATTATAATGCATAGATTTTTCAAATAATAGAGTCTTTATAAAGGTACAAAGTCACGGTTGCCGCCAGATATAATTTAATTATAACATCAAAGAATTTACCTTTAAATCTGGTCCGTATACAATTTAATCTTTTTTTATATTGATCAACATAGAAACACGTAATTGAAACAAACTTTACAACTTATTAACACATTTATATTTTTATAATGAACTCTCGATTGTGAGGTCACCGTAAAGCCTTTTCGACAATTTTATTTTTTATCATACTTGATAAATGTGACTTGCTGGTGAAATTTGTTCAATTCATGAAATGGTTAACATCCGGTTTAGACGTATTATTGCATTTAATTTTTTTTTCAAACTTCAAAGTCTTTTGTCCTTCATTCACATATATTATTTTAATACTCCTTTCACCCTTCGGCCTCTGTTGCTCATCAGGACCGCCTGTCTTTCCAGACACAAATCCAACAGCTTCTGCAGTCCCTACATGGCCGCTCATTATCCGCATGCTCGATGCTTGGCGCAACAACCGATTTAAATATACAGAAACTGAGGTCTTCAATTATTTCAACTATGAAATAAAATAAAATATATATATGTATATAAGATGAACAAGGATTACCTAACGTGTCGCACCGATTGTAATTTGTGTACATAAATTTTGTATAGACTCTGTGTCGTAATTATCTATCTGGTTTATTATAATTGCAGGTCTTCTTCATCAAGTGCCTCCCCTCAGAGGAGGTCGACGACCTTTTCACTGAGTATAATACTCATGCTGAGCCAGTGTCCATGGTTTTTTAAGAGGAATATATAGTATAATTGCAGATAGCTTATCGTAAAGTCTACTGAATTTAAATTTTTATTTATTACGGTTATTATCAAATTGATTTCAGTTGATTGAACACAATGGAGAATAATTAGATTTGTAAAAACATTTTTCATGGGTATTGTTTGTAATAACTTAAGTATAGAGTTTACTATTGATTTTGGGTTTCGTTTCCTAGATTTGGTGTATTAAGATGTTCAATGCCTAATTGTCCATGAAAAATGCATTAAAGGAGCAAATTTACGTGGATGCGGAATTAACGCCAGTGGCTGTAAGTCGGAACTACAGTTGAACTAGTAAGACTGGTCTAGGATAAATATGTATTCAGTGAGATGGTATAAGGAAGGCATGGGTGGCCAAACCAAGCAGCTTTTTACTCGAATGAAGCATATTAAATCTCATATGAGAACACGAATTACCGATGAGCATTTGGAAAACTGTTTGCGTGTAGCAACAACATCAATCGCTATCAACATTGATGCACTTTTTTCTGACAAAAAAAATCAGACTCACTAAAATATATTATATTGTGTTTACTTTTTCCAATCTAATAAAAATGCAAACTGCCCGTTAGGAAATCTCATTTCCTCAATCTGGCCCGGCTGCTGAAAAAGGTTGGCTACCCATGGTCTAAGGCAGTGCTTCTTAAAGTGGTCCATACGGGCCCCAGGGGGTCCCCGGGATCATTCAGAGGGTCCGCGCGAGGTTTAATATAAAATAAAAAATTTGTGACACATTTTTGTTAATATGGAAGTTAAAATAAATTACAATGAATACATTATTAGCGATTTTTACGTCCTAAGTAAAATATAATTATACACAGGTGCATAAAATACAAGTAATAATGAGTCAGGTAGGTCAATACAGGAACGCAATAGAGTCGATACTTGCACGAACTAGTCTATAATATGAATTCATGTAGTTTTTCACCCAGGGGCCGTGGGCCAAAAGAGTTTGAGAGCCACTGGTCTAAGGGGATAAACTCGAAGAAGAAATCTATTTGTGTGTTATTTAAATACTAGAAATGTAGCCCGTCACATAATGACGAATTCGATGAACGAAGCAATAGTGTTTGAACATATGTTTGGCTGAATACTCGAATATCTGGGTACTCGAATTTTAAGAAGACGCTGCTCATGTTTTCCTTTCGATTCATTGCTTGACATTTGTGTCATATTTCGTGTCACAAACAACGCATCACTTTCACTGCACTTTTCTTTATTTGATGCAGTCTTTATCTCGTTCAATTGTGCAATTCTTTTCGAATTACGTTTGCTGTGCGTAGACGGTGTTATTTTTTTAGGAGGCATTTTGAGTTATTAATGATGTGATTAACAATTTCTAATGCAATTTCGATGAAAAAATAAAGATGGTACTTGTGTCAAACTGACATAAACTGGAAATTTCTAAGAAGCATCAAAATTTGTTTTTTTTTGTAAAAGTTCTAAATTTTAAATTCTCGCGGTGAACAACAGAATCATACAATTCGTACATATTGAGACTCGCTAAAGCATATTTTTTAGTTTTATTAAATTAATTTATGAATGAAAATATTATCCCATCGTCTTGAAATTCGGCACATAACTGCGGAAAAACTTACGTGCAAAAAATCAGCGTTGTATCTTTTAAGATATTCTATAGAGAACCAAAAAATGAAACATACACACACACACACACAATGGATTTTATTATAGTAGATTAATAGTTTTTTTTTTTATGATTAATTGTATTATTTCTTCATTCAGTGTTCACAACGCAATCGAATCAAATATTGTCTTTGCATGTTGAAGTCGTGGGCGCTTCTTCTTGCCGTGCAGCTGTCAGTCCTCGTGACTCACGCGGCGCTGTCTCGTGTGTTCCAGCAGCTGAGATGGTCGTGGCAGTGTGGTCCTCGCGCCGGACGGACGCGCAGCCGGCCGGTCGCGCCCCCCCCCGCCCCGGCCCCCGCCCCCGCCCCCGCCCCCGCCCCCTGCCGCCGCGACAAATTTGAATTACGAACTCACCGTTCCGCGTGTGAAAATAAACGCTCGCAGTTCGAATCGCGCGAGCGCGACGTTTGAAGTCCGATTTTTGGAAGTGTTTTTTTTTTTTGTACCAAGTGCTATAGTGTTCATGAAGTTTTTAATGCTCAAGCTTTTGTATGTATATCGTGAATATCAAAATTGCCTTAACTCGTCATTTTATAATTGGTAAGTAATTTTTTTTTTTTTATTATAAACTTTACTATTTAATTTATCCAATTTGGAAACAAACAATAGTAAAAAATAATGCATACATGCACATATAAGTATTCAATATTTTGCTTCCATTTTAGCATAGTAATACCCCGCTTTACGCGACCCCGTTACGCGCGGTTTCATTATAACGCGTTAAAATGCCTCGCATTACGCGAATTTCTTATTTTATGAATGTGTATGAACACAATGTAGTCATTGACATCTCTTTACAATTAAAAACAGCGTTGGGTGTTATGAACGTATTTTACAAGAACGTACGCTACCCAAAAGACAATAGATGTATTTTTCAGTAAAAATAACATGTAATACTGTATAAAGTGATTGATTCAAATGATTCGTATTTTTTGTATTAAGTTTTGACTATGTATGTATGTTTAATCGTAAATCCCGATATATGCGAATTTCACTTGACGCGATTTTTTTCGGAACGTATCCCTCGCGTAAAACGGGGTATTACTGTTTTATATTTTAAGTAAAATACGTTTATTCGTTTCACGTTGGTATTATCAAACTGATACCAAACTCAATTTGATAATCACAAAAGTATTTTACTTAAAATATTAATGCATATATGTAAAATATTAGCTATTTTTATAATAAATTTTACATTATAAATGTTATACTATTTAGGTTTATTGTAAGATTTGAGCAATATTATATTATGCGAATATTTATGAGTAACAGTTTTTTTTTAATATTATAATTTTATCAACGTTTCATTTGTCTTATTGACATAAAATTTAAAATCCCTCTTAAAATACATAACGTTTTTATTTTCTGACACATCTTTTACTATAAAAAACGAATTTATGCGAGATTAGATTATCAAATAGAGTATGCAATATATTTCACGTTTTACATGTTTTTTTTTTTTAATACTTTTCATTTCTATTTATTACACACTTTTTTTTACCACTTGTGGTTTTTAATAATACTAACGATCCACTCCCAACTCCGTCTTCTCTTCCAATAATTAAAATCGACATTAATACGGTCCCCGTAATGGAGGCAGATGAAAGCAAATGGCGATGAGATTTATGTCTTCCATAAACATGTCCGCGGGCCGGGCCGCTCTCGGCTCCTCACTTAATAGGTTAATCTCTAATAATTAAGTTTATTTCGGCCACGCACTGGGTATACGAGTAATTGCCTCAGAAAGTTGCCATGTGGTGCTGATTATACACGGCTGTCGAGTCAAAGGAAGAGTACATGTCATAAAACTATAATATGAATGATGCACTATAATCTATATTTATAAAATACAAGAAATGTTTCTATGTCCGTCATAGGCTTTGAAACCATTCAAACGATGTGCCCTCAACTTCAACCGCTTTCATTTGAAAGGCAATAAAACGAAGAATCTTTGAGACTATTAAAACAATACATTAAATACACTCGGTCAATTATTTAAGTCAATTTCGACATTTTCCATACAAAAATTTTCAAAATCTGTAAAGTCGACATTGTTCCTCGCAAAAAAATTGAAAAAAATATTGTGAAGATCGCGCATAAAACAAAATCACTATCTGTCATTCACAACAGAGAGTTTTATCATTGTGAGTTTGTCTGTTTATATACGGGAAAAAAAATATTAAACAAAAATATTCGTATTATATGGTTTATTATGCATATCGCATTATGATAAAAGCCCAACAATCCAATCACCTTTTAAAATGCCGTGAAGTGTTTCATCTGTACATTGTTGACATGTACGCCAAAATTGAAAGCGAGCGGCTTCTGTACATTCGTTTGAACCAAAAAAAATTGCGTGTCAAAGATGATGGAAATGAAATGATGGAAACATACTTCCTGCTTCGTATACTGGAAGCCCAAGACATATGCATGAGTATTAGTATGCAGGCGATCGAATGGCAAAAAACGGACTTTACCGCACGCTCATATTCTAATTAGGCTGAAAGTAAAAATTGTTCCAACTCAAATCGATAGTTTTATATCTGCCGAACTACCGAATCTACAAGAAGATCTGATACTTTCTGACATTGTCTGCAAGAACATGATTCACTGCACATGCGGAGCATTGAATATGAATGACGGAAAATGCACGAAAAGATATCCACCCGATTTGATTAATGAAACTCAAACTGGTAAGGGTGGATATCCGAAATACAGACGACAAAAGCCAGAGGATGGAGGATTCACCACCACTATTAAAGTAAGAAACGTTGATATTGGCATTGATATTAAAATTGACAAGTACATATGCAAATATGTTAACAGTGATGAAGCTGTTTGCTGAATTCTTGGTTTCAGTTTTCACAAATGATATCCAACTGTTCAACATCTTGCTGTTTATTTAAAAAACGGTCAACGTGCTTATTTTACCGAATAAAAATGCCGAAGAACAAGCAGCACAACCACAATAATTTTGCGAAAGCATTGCTGTATAATGGTGTTCAAAATAGAGTCAACTATCCAAAAGAGTTTTTAACTCTTTGGGACCATCTGGAATGCCACCACACATCTTTACTTTAAAAGTTGGTTCACTATAGATGCTCATTCGCAACTTAGATCCACCTAAATTGTGCAACGGATCAAGAAACAATCGCCACGTAGTTAATGAAAAAATTTCGTATACACACCTACCGAAAAAACTCAATATATTGTTTATCCGCTAGCATTAAGATAAAAAAGTTAATAAAAAACAAAATTTCCTTTTTTTCGAAGAAATAAAAAAAATGTATTTATTTATTTAGCTAGAGTATAAATAATATTTGATTTGATTTCGATTCTCGGGTGTTGAGTTTCTCAAAGTTTTACTCATAACAAAATGCGAAAAAGCTGTACTTTTAAAATTGATAAAACATCATTGTATTTTCTTTGTTTCAGGTGACCAATAAAAAGGTGTTTTTATGAAATTAATACGGTGATCTAAATCAGTGCTATATGGTATATTTAATCGTGCTTTTAAACAAATTATAATAATAATAAAATTTTAATATATATTTTAAATGAGGATTCGTTACTAGTTTTGTTACAAGTGGGACATGCTTAGCAAGTATATATATATGTGTTGTTTTAGTGTATAAATTAGGTTCCTGAAACTATGAATATCAGGATTGTTTCAGTGAGAACAGACCTTTCAGTGTATTCAGCGCGTGTGTTCGAATGAATGCCAAGATTTGAAGATAGAGTCCCGCCGGCCGGAAGTGAGTTGGTCCGGGAGATGCCAGAAGGCGCGGCGTCGTGACGCCCCGGCAAGATGGCGGACGAGCGCGCCAAGCGGCTGTCGCAGATATTCGACCCGCTGTCTCGGCTCACGGAGCTGGCGGCCAGCGGCCAGTCTGCCTCCACGCCGTCCAGCCCCATGCTGCTGCCGCGCCGCCCCCGGGACGGAGCCCCCGTCCCACCCCCCAGGTGAGCCAATTGACCTATCACCGCCCTCAACACACTATGAAACTCTTCAGGTTAAATTCAAACGTAAAGCTCGCTTCTCAAAAAAAATTCATTTTCTCATACAGGATTTCTATGATTCCAGACATTAACCCTTTTAAATAGTACAGAGTGTCCAAAGTGAGTATCGGGTATTTGTTAGTTCAGTAAAACAAAAACTACTAGTAATCACGTATTTTCTTTATTGTTGATTATAAGAATACAAAATGGAAAATTATGTCGAAAAGATGATGATGATGAACAGATAATTTTACTAATCGATAAAGCAGCACAGCGTATATTTTCTTATCAAGCATTCGATGTATTCAGCGATATATAGTGTGATTCGAAGGGAGACTGATTGAAAGCTCTACTTTTTCAGTTACAAAACTGATAACGTTACCCACAAAAACAGGGTGTCCAAAGAAAGCATCGGGTATTTGTTAGTTCAGTAAAACAATAACTACTAGTAATCAAGTATTTTCTTTATTGTCGATTATAAGAATACAAAATGGAAAATTATTTCGAAAAGATGATGTTATTGATATGGTGACCGTTACGCGCTGCTGGCACTCTTCTAATCTGGAACGAAGATTGCTGATAACACGCTGACACATAGCCTTCGATATTGCTGCCATTTCTGACCTGATATTTTGTTTCGATTTCTTTAGGTTCGTCGGATTATTCTCATAAACCCTACTTCAAGGTATCCCCATACGAAATAGTCAAGAGGGCTAAGGTCGAGGCTTCTGGGAGGCCAGTTGATGTTACCTCTACGTGAAATGGAATAATTCGTCAACAGCTTCAATTGATTGATTGGATGTATGGCAAGTGGCCTCGTCTTGTTGGAACCACGTTCTTGAGTTGAAACTATGAAACTCCTGCAACTCTGGGCCCAAAAATTTTCGCAGTATATCGCAATAACGGTCGCTAAAACAAATACCCGATACTCTTTTTGGACACGCTGTACAACTTTTATTTTGTAGAAGAATAATTTCATTTTTTTCACCTTAATACGGAGTATATAGCAAAAACAAGCAGCATTTCTCGAACCAATACTTTTATCCAACTTGAATTTGTTTTCTGTTATTTAATATTGTTATAAGTGTATCCATTTCGGGCGGGATTATTTTGTCATTCTATTATTGCGGAACCTTTTTCCTACTTAACAACCCCATAACAATACAAAGAGGTTAATAAAATGGTTATTAAATATGCTTTACCTCCCTATACGGTCCCTTTTGTGCCAATCTTGACGTTTTCATCCCTCGCAGGTACACGCCACATCCTCTTAGTTTCCTTTTCGCTTTTTTTATTTATTATTTGTCCACTCCGAAAAAAATACCCCGGCCTGTACCGGCGAGTTATACGCCATCCGATAATATAGATTGAATATTTGATCGATCTTTGATAGAACCGAACATTGGCCAAGAATGGGGCTTATATATATTCTGCTCGATGACGAAACCGCTGATTAATATTTTTTTGTTTAGTAAACTTGCTTATAAAAGGTTATTTTTATAACGTTGCTAATTAAACGTAGACTTCCAAGTTTTAATCTGGCCCAAATAGTTTTCTTAGTTTTACTTAAAAAATAATTAAAACAAACCTGTGTATACGCGCTGTAACATAACCGTACAGTGATTTGCAAATAAAGCCTTCTTTCGCCTTCAAAGTTCACTGGCTAATCGCCGTTTAGTAATCGGTTGTATTGCAGCGAGGATAGGCAGCTTGATTCTTAAATATTTCTTTCTTCACTAGGCCTTCACCAGCAGTGTTGGCTGCCAGCAACGGCTCTGGAAGCCCTGAGGGCCCCAACTGGCAGGAGCGTTGCCTTGCCCTGCAGCTGGAGCTGCACCGATCAAGAGCGCAGTCTACGCGAGTAAGGGACATGCTGCGAGACAAGGTAAGTCCTGAATACTCCACGAAAACACCACATTATGGCAAGTCTCACGGTCTCTATCCGCCCGAGAGGTCTAAGTGACGTACGAGAAATATACAATCCTTTTCGCGAGTTCTTTTGTAAACTCCACATGCTCAAAGCGTATATACGTAATATTAAAGCAGACGCATTATCTTGTATAATATGTTATGTAAGTATAGTATAGTAAGTTTTCAGTATATCGCATACATAATAGGATTTCGCTGAAAAACGTTGTTTGGTGGAGAGGCTTTCAGAAGCCTCCGGTTGTGCCGCGGAAGGTTTCGCCATTGGTCTTCTATTATGATTTTGTCGCCTCTTTTTTTAATAATTTGTATAGACTCACGCGATGTTAATACTTTCTGACCTCAGATGAGTAATGATGGATTCTCCTGCGGGTATATAGTTGAACTGGGGACGTCTTGATAAATAGTGTATAAAACCAGTGATCCAAGTGGGCAAACAATTTCTAAGGTTAAGTTATAATGCATAAAAATGATGTTACTGACTATGACTTCCCGAAAATACTGTAATAGTAGTGAATCTTGATTTAAAGGTTTCGATCACAAACTGATGTTTTTGGTCTCAAACCTTTTTCAATTTAGTCCAATACGTTTTTTATTAACGTTTAGTGCGTCGGTATATTTTTTTAAAATATAAATAAATTCAATTTCAACTTTCTTTGTTTAAATACTGTGTGTTTTTTTTGGTAGCGCCACAGTGAAGGTTTAAACTATGAATAATATTAATTTAATTGCCCGTCTGTCACTGTCCATATTTTGTTCGTACCACACCAATCAATCAATCAATCAATGTAGTTTTAAACAAAAATAATTTAAATTTAAACAATAAAAAAAGTACAACCAAAACCGCCGTGACCGTTGAAATATAACAGGACTATTTTTATCGCAATTTCCGTCAAATTTCCCGGCAAACAAAGTAGGAAGTTAGGAATTTTATCGCCAAAGTTCTCAGCTTAGGCGTTTTAAGGCTACACAACAGGAGTTTGCTACTCCGCTCTGCAGCGACACACCTGGCCGTGGAGCCACACCCGCCCCCCGAAAACCACCCCCGATTACTTTGTATTAAAATTTTACTCCTTTTCATGGTTACTGATACTCCGCACTTAGTTATGGCGGTGCCTACCCCCGGCCATGATCTTCGCGCATTGTTCCTCAGGATATATAAAATTTTAAACAATGTCTACCCGAACCAGGTTGATTGGCTATAGAAAATTTGGTACTTGTCTTTTATCCGACCACCAAAAAACATTGTCCTATTGTTTTGCTTTTTTTGTTGGCAACAGTGTCTATTGGCGAGAAAACACGTATTGTTTATTTATTTAATTTAAAGTATTAACCTAACCTAACCTAACCTAACCGTCAAAGATAACCGTTTTTTCATTGTTTGTAAAATATATGATACAAAATTGAAAAAAAACTTTCATTTCTATGACGAGACTCGCTGTTGCCAACAAAAGAAGCAAAAAATAGACACTGTTGCCAATAAAAAAAAGCAAAATAATAGGACAATGTTTTTTGGTGGTCGGATAAAAGACAAGTACCGAAAATTTTAATACAAACTCTATATACTAAAAAAGTTAATGAAAATTGATGGAGTTTAATTATAAACAAATGAATGCCTCAAAAATACATTTATGTATTCAAACAGGTATTGTGATTTATGTCTTCCGACGTTTCAGATCCGGTACCAAAACCACATTCAGGGAATTGTTCCTTGAAGGTGTTGTTTGCTAATGGATCTGTGATATCTCATTTAAATAAATATTTTTATATTTGTTTTAACAGTAATCAAGAGCAACTTCATGTAGGTAATTGTGATTTTAATTCTTTATTTATTAAATAAATTTTTATTTTTAAATTTTACCTACTTATTTAACTCCATTAACCAAAATCACTTCAGTGACTTGTCGAAAACAAAACCAATGCAGTTTGCGACTGCCATCATTCATTAGCCCTTCGCTACCCTCAGCTCTGTTTCCAACCCCCGCGGAGCCTGAAACTTCGTCGACACGTACAATTACAAAAACATCCCCTAGGAGAGGCGGCTGCAAGTAATGCCTCGGATCCCGCTCGCCAAGTTACCAGCACTTCGGGAAGTGACTCAAATATTTGTTTGATTTAATGTTATGTTCACATTTCACATTGTTAATATGCAAGGCGGGTGGGGCTGAATTTTCATCTAGGCATTTCATACCATTATTCTGAAACGATTTTTTTAAATTATTGCTTTACTAGGGAATATACTTTATTTTTTAAGATTTTCTCACGTTTTCTTTATTATAAAAAAAATAGTCTTTATTATTCGATGCTTTTGGTTTTAAGGTGTTGAGCTGTTTGAAGTTTTTGTCCTCCGACGTTTCAGTCTCTCTGGCATGTAATTTTCGGCTGCTTATATGAGATGTTTACTCAAATACAGGTGAGTAGCAAAAAACAGCCAATAACCAAAATATTTTGAGATAGTCACAGCTCGAGAACTGAATCGTCAAAGGACAGAGAGCTTCAAGAACCTCAGCACACATGAACCAAAATCATCAAATTAAATATATTTTTAATAATTAGTTATTAGGTACTAATATTTTTACACCCTCCTTTGATTCTGTTTTGTGTTTAACATAAAAAAACTTACTTCCGGTACTTGCTACATTTTTAAATCTAGCTGAAATATAATATTCTCTCTGAGGATTAACTTAACTGAGCAAGTGATTCTTGCTAGCTGTAATAGAATTATGCTCAACGTTCGTATCCTAAAGCTCTCTGGGGATTTCCGATGCACTGCGGATCTCAAAACCAACTTGTAAAAAAAAAAAATACGTTTTGAATTTTTAATAAATGTATATTGTGTAATCACAGTTCTGTGTGCAGCAACTGTAAAAAATATTTACTGTTGCGTTATATTTAATTTTTACTTTTTTTATAATGCATTATTTCTTACCCTGTGGAATAAGGTCGTATTGTAATACAATACTAAAATATGTCAAAACCTCAGTTTTTTTCTGGTTCGTTCTTCCCAAACGGTATTATTTTTTCCTGGCGTTGTGGTATAAGTTTTAATTGTGATGCAATCCAAAAATATGTCATGCTTCCCCCTTTTTTCGGTTAGTGCATCTTGATCGCGGACCACCCTATCTGAGAGTGCATTATTTTTCCTGGCACTGTGGAATTTGCATACAAATGGAAAACGGTAAGTGCCGAAATGTCCGCAAGGAAGCGAGCGTAACGGCTCGCCGGGCGTTCCAGATTCCCTCTTCTTGTATCTGATATCGCTTTTAAGTTAGCTTTACTATGAGAAAAGTTTGTTTTTATTCAAGGGGATAAAAGTTCAAATAAAACCAGCAGTTTTGGCTCGATATGTATTTCAAATAATAAAAAAAATCCTTGAGGAAAAGGGATTTTTTTTTCAGTCGTTTAATATGTGAATCCCCTTTTTTAATGCTGTGTAAAGTATACATCTGTTAAATTATTTTTCATTTTTTTCAAATTATTTTGGGTCCACGTCTGAAACGATTCAATGATTCTTATATTATTTATTTGAAAATTTAAGAAATCATAAGTAATCCAATGGTCTTGTTGCCTTGTAATTTTTTTATTAATTCAAAATATTTTATGTTATCGATTCCTTCATATAATAAAAGAAAACCATCTTAATTTATATTTGAATATTTTATCATCTTTGAATTTGAAAGAGATATTTAATCTTTATATACAAGTGTGTGACCAATGTACTTGGGCTAGATAAATACTTAATTATTTCCAATATCGATATAATAGATAATACCTAAAATATAAGTTTATTTATTTTATTACAATTTTTCTGTTAAAATAAAAAAACAAATTTGGAGAAATAAATCAACAATTTCGGAAAAACCTTTATTAATACAGAAATTCAGACCAACAGCCCGCAAAGTATGCATCAGCTGCAAATACCTTCGCTTGTCCACCTCGGGTGGTTGCCGCCACCCCCGTGGAGCCCCGAGGCTTGGGGGTCGCAATTTGTGCAATTGAAATTGAGATTATTGGCGTGCCTTGAATGCGGAATGCAGGCTGCACTTCCAGCCTCCGCCTCGGATCTCTCTCCTGGCTGCACCATTGTGCATTCCCCGTATTGGTGACTTTTCTTCGTTAGGCGGTTTACTGTATATTCGGATATTGGTGTAGTATCGCATGAAAAATTTGTAATAGGTATTTTAATATTGATTTGCTGTTTCTAAGTAAGGTATGCTCAAAATACACTATTATTTATGTGATTAAGCATATTTTTTCACACATTGAAAACGATTAAAGAAAACTCTCAGAAAATATCATCGTGACTTGTGAGGGATCCCTCACAAGTCACGATGATATTTTCTGAGAGTTTTCTTTAATCGTTTTCAATGTGTGAAAAAATATGCTTAATCACATAAACATACTAATACCTGCATGGGTAAATAAATACGCATCTGATTAACATTAATCCAATTTAATATAAAACACTATTATTTAAATACAAAGCTTCAAATTGTTTTTAGTATATTCTTATTTAATATAATATATTGTTTATGTTGGCGTTGTGTTCAGTCGATTCGATCAAGCTCGATTGTAGTGATTATTGTAATGGTAATTTCATTGCATGTTTGGAGTCTGTACTGAAAATAGACTTAACTATTCAGAAAGAACTACAATTTACGAAGTTTTCGGACTTCCAGGTTACGGGAGGACGAGCACTCGGAAACTGAACTTTTCAAAAACTCCTGAGCCAGCGAATAGCCTGCAGTATCGACAAAAGAAAAAACGAAATTACTTTTCCAATTCCTGAAATGCAATAAAATAAACCTCACTTCCAAAACCTCTGTTATATATTTTAATAATTAAAAAAAAAAAAATAATAATAATAAAAATGCTGTATTTAGCAATCGACATAGTATATAGAGGATTGGCAGTTCGTATAAAAATTATATTCTTGTTTAGCAGTTGCCGTGAAGTGTAGAATTAAATAATCAGACTGCAATAGCCAAAAGGTGTGAATTAGAGCCTCAAATTCGTACTAATTACAAATAACAAAGAACTCAAAATACTGCATTTGTTATGTCTGTACGTTTAATTAAACAAGAGTGTAACAACGACAAAAGAAATTTAAAAATATATATAAAATAAGTTTTTACTGATAACTCTGTGCGTTGGTCAGTGTTGTTGTGCAGTAAAGGCGGCACTAAAAAACTTAGTACGTACTTACATCTTCAGTCATAACTATACCGCAGGGTTGTTCCACCTGCGCCTGAAATAAGTGTTCCCATTCTTCAGATCTGCGAGCACCTGCTCGGGAGGAACCGGAAACTCAGGTGAGAGACGCGGGGTGCAAGCTCCACCCTGCACAATGCACTTCCGTATGGGGAAATTATTAGCTCGCGTAAATGCACCCCAGCTGCGTTTTCAGCACCTTCAGGTTGCAATAAAGTTACAGGGTATTTCATACTTGCACGTTCTTTATAATAAATTTTATATGAAATAAACATCACAGTAACATTTTTCTATCTTTTTAAAAAGAAAATCTGAATTTCTAGTGTCATACTATAATAATGCTGTTTTTTCTATCATTTTATTAAATCAAAGAAAAAACGTGGATAATTCACGGTTTTTTAAAAATTATTTTGATGTTAGTTATAAAATAATATCTATAGTGTCATGAGGCAGGTATAGTTTTAATAATTTATGGATAAATATAATTTAAAAAATGGATATTGATCAATGAGTGATAGATAAAGATAAGATGTCTCGGTTTGGTATTTTATCTGCATTCAGGCATAGCGTTTAGGTTTTGAGAATTTTTTTAATTTAAGCCTAATGAAAGTTGTGTTGGAACTATGTCGTATGATTTGTTTTTTTTTAATTTAGTATTTTGCTATATATTATACTCAGACTTTAATTTTATTATTCAAAAAATATAAGGGGTTCTCTGTTTTCACATTTTCTGTTTATTTCAGCGTAACATTTTAATTCCAAGAGCTTATCGATTAACAAATGCCTTCAATCCCAAATTTAATTCATCCCAAACAAAGCATTTAAAAAGGGTTCCAATTCCAAAATTTAAACACAGAACAACAACGCGAACACCCTTTATTTATTCATCCCTCTGAACGTTGCCACCCCTTCCCTATTAACTCTGCACTATCTCCGGCTTTAACTTTGTTTCCGAAGACAAAGAAGGAACGAGCGCTCCAAGGCGTAAAGGAACCTTCGGCGACTTGGTCCTGCGGTTAAAAAAGCCTTTGTTTGGGAGTGAGTTGTATCGAAGGAATCAAAGCCTTAAGGTCAGCACGTTGTAATTGGGGTCAGAAGTTTCAGCTCAAGGTCACAAAATCTCAATTTGGACGCTCATGGACAAATCGTTGATATAATTACTATTCAAATTTATTCTTAGTTGAATGACAAAAAATATCCTAACCCTACTTGTGTTCAAATATGAAGGAAAGTATTATTATGTTTCAATAAACGTTTTCTCAGAATATATATTAAATTTTAATTCATCGCATAACTTCTCAGCGAGATTTAAGCATTGTCAGTGTAAATTTTTTAGTGTTTGTATTAAAACGAAACATCCAGCTAAATTCTCTGTATATTTGAAAACAGATCTCATTTCTCAGCGGAAGGTTTTATGATATACGCAACAAAGGATCACATTGTTTCGGTTAATTCTAAAAGCTCCGTTACCTGAGCTTGATCCTTAAATTATTTGGTTTCGAAACATTGCGTCGCCAGCTTAGAGCTTTTTATCCACAGGTATACAATTTTAACGCAAATATTCCAACATCTATTTACTGGTACATGTAAAATAGGCATTGTTCTGGGAAACAACTGTTGATTTAGAAAAAAATCTGTTTACTTGAAACGAATTGGTTAAGAAACGACGCTAGCGTGTAGGCTTTACTTAAGTTCTACTTAATATTTCCCGTAAATTTTGTAATATCTATGTTTTGATATATAATATATAATAGAAGTAGATATTTCCGGAAAATTGTTTGTGATTTTATGAAAAACCCGAATAACGTAAAGCTTGAATTTCAAACAATTTACTCAAAAACGTATTTATAAAAATGCTTTTTGTAGTACACTTCTTTGTGAATCCAGTTATTGCACGTGATAAACATGTTTATCAAGTAATGAAAATAATTTTTACGTTCCTAAAATACCGTTCCTAAAATATCTTATTAAAAATTTTAAAAATATATATCTGAAAGTAAACACACTTTTGTCAGATATTATGAAGAAATGGTTATTATTTTTTTATTGTATCAGCTCTTAATTTATTGTCAATAATCAGTTTGTTTTGCCCGTCGTTACACGTTTTGGAATTTAATTTCTAATGCTTTGAATGTTTGCGTATGCATTGCCATTATTGTTAGCCTGATCCAATGCTTTTTGCTCATTAGCCTTTTTTTCGTTTTTGGAGGGTGAATATTACAAAAAAATACATTCACAAACACGCTTCATTAAATATTCTTATTTCAATCTAACCAACAGTTTATTCCTGGTAAAGTAATACTTAATTTCATATCGAAGCCATGTTTGTTTTACGTTATGTTTTAATACGTCGTATAGTGCAGAAATATATTAAGTTGTTGATGTTTAATTATTTTTGTGTAGGTGGCCGGAGATAAAAAAATCGGTACACTCTGACAAAAACCCACTTTTATACAATTAAGTAAATATTTATAATCCTCTCCAATAAACATGGGGTTTTTAATCTAATCTAAATTTACATCTTTAGGTTTGAAACTTTTATGCAGAAAATCAAGTTATAATCTACGTGTTTAAGGTTTATTATGTTATGCTTCATATGTAACTATTTTTCATCCTTTGCTTTTTATGTTTATAAGTCCTAAGGGTTATCCTTGTTATGCTGTATTTTATCAAATGTTTTATTTAATAATCATTAAGTATACGTTTCCCTGTACTTTTTTCTTGTTAAATGCACATTTGGATCATGAATAATGTACGTGCAAACTTGAATTATAACCAAGAGCTTAAATTATTGTATTCATAATAGCGCACTTCAGGGAGCTGGGATATTCAAATCTGAGATTTGTATTTTGGTATTTATGAGTTGGTCGGTCTCTGTATACACCCTGCATTACCTTTCAAGCTTTTTCAACCAATTGCATATTTATAATTGCATTGCAGCTTACGAATTTGAATTTTATTAATAACATTATTGATTAATTATTGTAAAATACATAAAACACGTTACTTAAGTTATAACTTCAACATAAAAGAGAATCGACTGTGTGTGTTTTTTTTTTATAGGTATTTAGTTTTTTCGAGTAGCGAAAACATGAATACATATAAAAAGTTATAATTTTATATCCATTCAGTTATGTTTACATTTATTTTCTGCACGCTAAGAGTTTCTAATATAATTGAAACGAAGCACGGGGCTTATTAGCGTTTGCGGCAGGTTTACGTTTTGTACTTTTTTACCGTGACATTTTCTCTGCCACATCTTTACCATATTCAAGTCGCAACCTTTATTCCCTGTCTGGAGCGATTTATCCCCCAGCCCCTAGCGGAGGAGCCTCCCTGAACCGAAGGGAAAAAAACGCATGAAGTCGGCCATTTTGTTTCTGTTTTGTGCGTAAACAGATTGATTAGCACACATCGTTGGCGCTGAAAATAAACATCACTCTCTTGCTCTAAGGGATGATAACTGTACCATCGCCTGAGCAGAGAGGGGTTGATTTAGTTTTTGCATGTTTAATACACTAGATATACAATGTACTTAAGCGCTTTTTTATATAATAATAAACTTAAGAAATAGCTTAGGGTGAAATGAGTTGGGTACATATCTGATTTTTTATTATTATTATAAGTCTGTTTAAAATATTAACTTATATACTTTATATGGTAAATTACCTAATACTTGAATGATGTCATAGTTCGCATATTATTTAATTAGTTCACACCTTTATTTACTTATAATTATTTTTAGTGCGGGTTTATACTACAGCTGTATTTAAAGATATCAACAAAACAAATACAACCTTTGAAAAATCGTATACATATATCGTAACAATTGTTATCACAAATTATATGAAAATTATCTTTTTTTTATATAAAGTATTTTTAATAGTCTTACTTTGAGTGAGTGCGAATTAGGGGCAAGTTTAGTTTTTACGCATTTTTTACTTGGGCGTAGCGAAGGCTTCAAAGTGAACTCTGTATGAATAAGGCTTTCATCCCTCGTCAAAGGGCGGTTTTTCGCTCGCAGATCAGATTTGTTTTTTGTATCGAGTGATTCGCGCCATTTCCCTTTGACTTGCCAGTGTTTTTGGATAAAAAAGTATACGTTCGATCTGCTAAGCCGGATCTCAAATGGAGAGTAAATCGGGTGAAAGGATTCGCCTTCAGTCGGTAAATGGAATAAAAAATAATATTATGTTGCCAGCTTTGCCACTTGATTTTTTCTTTGTTTTTCTTGAAATGGAAATTCTTTGAAGTGTTGAAAAATACAAATTGATCTGCCCTGTGCAGAATGAGTTCCACGAAAATCTGGACGTATAAGAGAAAAGAAAAACATTGTATTTATAAATCATTTTTTTTATAAATGTTTATGTAATTTTTATTATTAAAAATTATTTATCGTATTATATCCATATCTTAAAAAGAAAGATTTTTATACACAGAGAAATCTGCCATTGAAATACTCGGTTTTTTTTTCTTTTTTGATGTCTCAGTACTAAAAGCGTCATCAGAAACTTCAAATTCATTTGAAAACACCCAAGAACTGTGTATTTATTTATAATAACATAGGACGTTTAAACCTGTAAATTCGCAGCTTTAGACTAGTATTTGTTAGTTGAATATTGGTTTTTTTTTTCTTTTCGTTGACATGACAAACATTTTAAGCGTGCCTATAAATAATGGTTTTTCGCAATAAATTTCAGCTTTTCACGTTTAATAGCGCGTCACAATACCATCAGGGACCTAAAGCATTCTCAACTACCCTTACAAAGTAGTTGCTATAAGTCGCCTCTTCTCGCTTTACAAATACCCCACTTAACTTCACTACCCCGTCCCTCCCCGAAGTAAAATGCTGCATTTGACAAGTGTCGGGTGGGAGTACACACCGGGGTAAGTGAAGTGGGTGTAATTTAGTGTTGACTTTACTAAAAAAGAGAACTACCTGATGCGTCTAAAGTACATATTTACGTTCACATTACCTGCCTGTGTGGGATATGGAAATCTCCACGATACAGAAGCTTGATTCTATCTCGATTTCAGTCACTTTATACTATTCGATTATTTCCTTGTTATTTTTCAAATATTTTAAACAAAAAAAACATCTTTAGATTAAAAACTAAGCCGACGTTCATAACATATCAACGCTTTTTACTGAAAAATAAATTAAAATTAAATTTGTGAAACCACAAGTTTTCCAGTTTATTTAGAAATTTATATTAAAGAACTAAGAAGCGACAAACCACTTCTTGTACTTTAAAAGATTGTTTCTTTTTAATGGAAAGCTTTTTAAAACTTTTTCTTATTTAAGTATATTATAAATCAACATACACAGTAATACACTTTTTTCGATATCCTGGTTCAAACGGAAACAAGTCGTTTGCAAAATCGAGTATGAGAGAATTTATGAATGGTTTTATGGGCGAACAAAACGCCTACTTGAATGTTTGTAAAAAAAATTACGACGTATATTGTAGACGTGATTGTGTGCATTTAATATAAAAATCAAAATAAATGTTTTTTTTCGGTCAGCTTTTACATTATGAGTGAATTTTCTGTGAAAAACACGTTACGAAATTTAAAAAGTTTTTAGTACTGAAAGTCCGGTAAATCTTCATCACTTTTAAAGTTCACCTACTTTACATTTACGTGTCGCCTAGAAAGGATTGGCTGCGCTCAAGTTTAAGTATTTATCTAGCGGAAGTTTAAAAGCTCGCATTTGTCGCGAGCTTTTTCTTTGTGTCCTCTTTAACCTGTTATCTACTTGATGAGTTTTACAATGTCCTTAATCACCATCAATAATACGCCGGAGCTAAGTCAAATCTTACCAAAACTTTTCTCAGTACACTTACTTTTTGTTCGATAATTTAACTTGCATTGTTTGGAAGTTTATAGCGTGAATTCTTCATCTTTACGTGGACCACAATAGGTGCTGTTTTAAAATTAAATTATAAAAATTAAGAACTTTGCATTTTTTTTATTTGACCGTCCAAATTTTTAAGATTTTTTTTGTTTAATGGAGACAAGCTTCGGAGACTTTTTAAATTTATAAATAGATACTCAAGATGACACATTTTAAGAACTTTATAAACTCGTCCATTTTTTTCCACTCAGTTAATATCTTATGATACATATATTTTATAGATGTTTATTCGAAATCCAGGAGGTATGACTTTGTCTCCCTTCTGTATCGAAAACAAAATTGTGAGTTTCATCTTGCTTTTTGTGTGTAAATTGAACAACGATAAACTAACTATAAAGTAATAGAAAAATTTCATGTTTTATTACGTTGAGTTTCAATTTACGGTTAAGGGCTCGTCGTATCATCTGAATTGATTACTTTTGTATTACACCAAGTCAATCAAGTAAAAGCTTCAGTGAAATATTATTTACACAAAATTTCACCGCCTCGCAGCGTAGAATGTCATATTTTTCACTCAGGAACAAACAATTTCGCCCAGAAGCGCGCAGCACACGTGCCCATTACCTACAAAAATGTATTCGCTTACGATCCGCCATTTGTCAAGCCCCGCCGGGAAGGAGGGCGATTGGCGCACCGCTTGGTGTTGCCATTGATCATGCATCAAATTTCCCTTCCGGACGAGAGCATTATTTTCCACGGAGAAGTGCTCCGCTGTGCTAGTAGAAAGCGCACAGCTTTATGGGTCGCTTATTTTTTAGCAATTTTATTAATGAAGCAGTAAAACAGCCAGCGAGAAATAAAGCGGTGTAATGAATCCAACTGAAAAAACTCAGTTTTTTTTTTTGCTATACAACAGATAATTTTACTAATCGATAAAGCAGCACAGCGTATATTTTCTTCTCAAGAATTCGATGTATTCAGCGATATATAGTGTGATTCGAAGAGAGACTGATTGAAAGCTTTACTTTTTCAGTTACAAAACTGATAACGTTACCCACGAATACAGGGTGTCCAAAGAAAGTATCGGGTATTTGTTAGTTCAGTAAAACAAAAACTACTTGTAATCAAATATTTTTTTTTTACTGTTGATTATAAGAATACAAATGGAAAATAGTTTCGAAAAGATGATGTTATCCAAATGGTGACCACACTCTTCTAATCTGGAACGAAGATTGCTGATAACACGCTGACACATAGCCCTCGTTATTGCTGCCATTTCTGACCTGATGTTTTGTTTCAATTCCGTTAGGTTCGTCGGATTATTCTCATAAACCCTACTTTTAAGGTATCCCCATGCGAAATAGTCAAGAGGGTTAAGGTCGGGGCTTCTGGGAGGCCAGTTGATGTTACCTCTACGTGAAATGACCTTAGGGAATAATTCTTTAACAGCTTCAATTGATTGATTGGATGTATGGCAAGTGGTTTGGAACCACGTTCTTGAGTTAAAACCTTGAAACTCCTGCAACTGTGGCCCAAAAATTTTTGCAACATATCGCAATACCCGTCACTATTCACATTCACCCGGTACTCTTTTTGGACATCCTGTAATAAAATATGCAGTTTGAAAACAGACGTACAATTTTCTAAAAGGCTTTTTTCCTGTCTTTTTTAAACATCGACGCATCCAGCAATGAAGAATGCGACTTGGAAAAAGACAATTCTTCAGGTCCAATCGAAAAGTTAACTTTTTTTCAGTTACACAACTGATAACATTACCTACGAATTGTGCACTTTCACAAATATTTGACTTTTAAAGAAATAGAAAATGCAGTTTAAAGACTGACGTACAATTTTCTAAAAGGCTTTTTTTCCTGTCTTTTTCAAACATCGACGCATCCAGCAATGAAGAATGCGACTTGGAAAAAGACAATTCTTCTGGTCCAATTGAAGAGTTAATTTTTTTTTCAGTTACACAACTGATAGCATTACCTACGAATTATACACTTTCACAAATATTTGACTTTTCAAGTAATAGAAAATGCAGTTTAAAGACAGACATACAATTTTATAAAAGGCTTTTTTTCTGTCTTTTTTAAACATCGACGCATCCAGCAATGAAGAATGCGACTTGGAAAAAGACAATTCTTCAGGTCCAATCGAAGAGTTAACTTTTTTCAGTTACACAACTGAAAACATTACCCACGAATTATGCACTTTCACAAATATTTGACTTTACAAGTAATAGAAAATGCAGTTTAAAGACAGACATACAATTTTCTTAAAGGCTTTTTTTCCTGTCTTTTTTAAACATCGACGCATCCAGCAATGAAGAATGCGACTTGGAAAAAGACAATTCTTCAGGTCCAATCGAAGAGTTCACTTTTTTTCAGTTACACAACTGCTAATTAAGCGGACTGTAATGGAGCCGTAAAGGACGCCTGGCCGCGCCCGCCTCGGGATCCCTCGGTGATAGTTGGGCAGCTCGGCTGGTAATTATGATGTTGCAGGCCTGAAGAGCTGGAAATGCCCACGGTGATTATTTTTAATGTCCGTCGCGTGGCGCAGGCTTGTTATTAATATTCGTTTTTTTTTTTTATTTTATTTATTTCCGTCCTCCGGGACTGACGTATTATTTATCGCGCATTGAAACACACGTGAAGTTAAAACAAGAATATTCTGTTTGCGCTGTTTCAGAGGTCTTCTTTTAATTGATGGTCGTTTTGTTATATTAATGAAGGGTTGTTTTTTTTTTGTATTTGTTTATCAAAACGTCAAAAAAATATTCACATTTTTCAGATTAATATATGCTTCAATTTTTTATCGTTGAATATTTCTATCTCGTAATTCACATTTTTGCATCGAGATTTTTTTGCGAATTGGAGAAAATCAATAAGAACTTTATTTTTTTAATATAAATAAATATATTTAGTTACAAAGGAAAAGTAGTCCTTACTGAAGCAATTTTTTTCTGTGATTTATGTTAACACAACGACATTTATACCTGAGACGAAGTTATAAGCGAAGCTGGAAGGAGTTATTATTGCATCAACTTTTCTTGCGGTCTTGTACTCTAACAAAGTAGAGTATTTTAAAGTTATTTTTTTAGCTTGAATATATCATACTCGGAAAAGAAGATTGAATTCGTAAATACTTTCTTAAAATCTTCTGTTTAAAAATTTTCATGTGTTTTTTTATTTTTCTTATACGACTCTAACAAATGATTTTGAAATATATATTGAAATCAATAAAAACATATAAAAACTAAATCTGCAAAAAACGTAAAATAAACATACTGCTGTTATTCATATTTAAATATTTTCAATATTATCAAATCAGAACAATTAGGTACAATTTGAATTATTTTCATGTTTATTTTAAAACTTTAAATGCGCAATAAAAAAATGAAGAATAATTCAAATTTAAAATTATAAAATAAAGTTTTTTTTTTGCTTTATTTTTCAAAGGCACATTATGTGCCATCCCCTACCGACAGTAAAAAAAGGATAATGATTCATATATTATTCAGTCTATCGGAGATTTAGTAGGGAAGTTGAAGCCTTTTTATATTTGCAAACTCCGGATATTACTCATATTTCTGGCATTTTTAACAGAATATTCCGCCTCGAAAAATTCGACGCGACGTGATAGCCAGCTTACTTGTCCTGTTTTTAATCCACTCTCACAGCAGCACAGCCCGCAAAACAAATCAGACGTTGCCCCTCGGACAGGGGTTGTGAACGTGTTGACGGGGTGGTTCTGCTACATCCACGCCCCTTTCCCCTGACTATTATGGGAAATAAATAAAAATAACCACAGTGTTAGATTAAACGAAATATTAAACTATTTAAATATGTGATACACTGACATCAAGAAAATTATATTTTTTAGTGTAATATACCACGATCAATATATGAATATGTTTCGTGTATTACTGTAATAGTTTATATGCAACCAGCGGACATAACGAATTGTTTTTCTCGGAACACCCTGTATGTTAACGTCATAGGGGTGTCCTCCACCAGATGATTATGATGTCAGAAGGTTACGCACTGCGAAATTTTTAAATTTTAATCCACCCTCACCGCCAATCGCTTCAGATTACGCCCTCAAATAATACACGAGTAGGTAGCGCTAAAAAATTAATCTCTGCTACGTTTAATGAATAATAAATTACACTTTCGCTTATCATCTCACTCACCCCTGGGATAACACACTCTGAGCTGTGAAACTCCAATTTATGAATATTACTAACACGCCTATTTTTAACCATCGGTTATATAATTTTTATAAATTACGAAAACCATAAAAATAAACTAGTCAATGTAGAGATAGTTTAAAGCTAATAAAAAGGGGCTTGTGTTTGAAAATTAATTAAATTTATTTTTAATGAAATATCTTCTACAGAATAATCAAAATGCTTTGTGACATAAATTTCGTTATAAAATTTTAGCTCCATAAGTCGGAATAAAAATAAATATACGGCGCCATAAACAAATTTAATATCTTTTATTATTTGAAAACGCGGGACTCCGCGTTTCGTTTTGTCTTTTTCTATTATTTCTGGCGCTTATAATCCACAGCGGACGGCGGGAATCCTTTCATTCATACGTTCAAATTTTAAAACAAATGCCCGCCGACACAATGGCGGCCGGACCGCGCACTGGGACAATGGCGGAAAGGCCTGCTTACACGCGCAGAGCCGTGCGAATGAACGGAGCCTAAACGCTGCGATGGAACCTTTCCTTTTCTCTGCTCGTTTGGACCTTTATTTATGCTTCCATTAACATACCTGTATTTTTTTTGAAGATAGGAAACCCGTTGTAAATATTTTACTGCGTTTATTCGGGTTTTTGCTTATATATTTTGAATTTTTATTCATTTTATTATATTACTAGAAATGTAGCCCGTCATAAAATGACGTATTCGATGAACGATGCAATAGTGTTTGAACATATGTTTGGCTGACAATTAGATGATTATTTGATTTCTTTTTGTACACATATATTTTGAATAACCGGATATTAATTTCGAAAGCAAAGCCGTTATAGGAAATATCACATTTCGTGTCACATACAACGAATCACTTTCACTGAACTGTTCTTTATTAGATGCAGTCTTTATCACGTTCAATTGTGCTATTCTTTTTTAATTACGTTTGCTGTGCTTAGACGGTGTTATTTTTTTAGGAGGCATTTTAAGTTATTAATGATGTGATTAATAATTTCTAAGGCAACTAAAAAATAAAATTGGTACTTGTGTCAAGCTGACATAAACTGGAAATTTCTTAGAAGCATCATATTTTGTTTTTTTTTTAATAATTCTAAATTTGAAATTCTCGCTGTGAACAACAGAATCATATAATTCGTACATAAAGCATATTTGATAGTTTTATTTAATTACTTTATGAATATTTATTATTTTATTTTCAATATGTATACTGACTAAAAACATTTTTCAGGTACAACTAAAAAGCTTACCTTTATGCAGTAATACTGACCAATCAGTAAAGCATAAATTTCGTTTACAGCTGCTAAATCTTTAAAAAAAACTACATCCTCGGCCGAAAATTTTATTTTGTATACAAATATTTTCTCATCAATGCAATAATTATATAATTTTAGTGCACTGCGGTTTATTTATTTCTTAGTTATGCCTAGCTGTGCATTGTAAATATCCATGATCGATCGTGGTAACTTATTAATCGATCTTGGCATAATTAATAATCAATGGCATTCTGTCGATTGTACAGTCTTATAGATCCATGTACTCTATAACTTTTAACTTATGAACCTTTTATGAACTTTTCAAGTGTTTTCACTCACCCTAGAAACAGTGGTCTAAAGCGCACTACACACGCAGCAACTCAACTGACTTTTTGCGATTTTGCTTACAAACGGCCGATGGGTCGGTTGTCAATTGTAGTATGTGTGAAGTCACTTTAAAATTTAATTCTAGAAGAACATTATTACAGTCTTACTAGGCATATCCTTTTTTTTAAGTTAGTTCAAAAATGTGTGGGCAAACAGCGCAATCGCCTTTTGTTGCGTGGGAATATCAAGGCCCGGCCGCAGGATTAATTCCTTCATGAATAGCGAGGCGGCCGGGCGGGGTAATGGAATAATTGAAGTTCCCGATGAGCTGCCGGGGGCTGCCGGGCGGACGGGCCTGTTGCCGCCCTGAAGAATTCAGCAGGGCCCTGATTTCAGGCTTCATATTTTATCGCGTAATCTGGCTCGGTCCTGACCGACCTCACGCCCTTGTGCCGCCACTAGTTGAATAGAGCCTCACATTTTTGAATTTCTTTCAGTCCCCTCTTAAAAAGCGATCAGCGGCAGAAGGAAATATATTAATTAAAATATAATCACACAAAAATATATTGTATTTTGTTTTTTTTGTTATTCTTAAATAATCAGGTAGTTTACTCACTTAATTCTTTGTGTTAATTTGACTGAATTTTTCAGGTTTTTTGAAGCTCAAAGCTCGATATCCGAAATTTTTCTAACGATATTTTTATTTTTAATTTTTACCATATTTGAACATCAGTTTCAATCAACTTGGCTGTCAATTAGCTGTTCAATTTACTTCACCTAGTCCGATTGTCCTAACGGGTTGTCCAAACAACCCTCATTAACGGGACAATAAATGTTCAATCTGATTAAACTCCCGGCAATCGAAATTACCACCGTGTCCGAGGAACACCCCACAGTGACTAGAGCCTCATAAAAACAACTCTATTTGCATCCCCTCGAAGGTTCGTCTCTGTACTCTCCGCTTAATTAAATTCAAATTAAGTCTTAAACGAAACGCTGAAATACTGTACCACGCTCTAACAAGATTAAGCACCACTGCTTTTAATAATAAAGACAGTTTTTTAAAGTAATTATTTTTTATTCAAGGTATAAAACATCATGTCTTTATGACCTCGAAGACGCAGTCTAGTATCCTCTTTATCTTTTATGTTTATCCTTGATCTGTTTACTCGGTACCGTGTGGTCTGCTGAACATCCTCCAACGAAGCCTTCAGGCTCCGACGCTTATAATGGCTCTCGGGAACTTGAATATTACACTCGTGGAAGTAACCTTAAAACCCGCAGCCGTGCTTTGGTTTCATGCAGTGTCGCAGTATTCATCTACAGAGCTTTTGTTTTACCTCTGAGATAATATATTTGAATTGTGTTAATTTCCACATAACTTGGGTAATGGTATAACTTTGAATTATAATTTTAAATAACAATATCTAATACAATAAAAGTTATCTTTGTAGTGAAGCATTCTATGTATAGTGTCAAAACTTCTTAGTATAACGTAAGGTTAAAGTTGTTTGTTTGATATCTTTTTACAAAATATTTCATTATTAAACGCATTCCATGGAAACAATCTACACATTAAGACCAATTGTTAAATTGTCATGATAAATAATGTATTTAAGCTACACCGATTTAGAAAAATAATTATTTTTCAAATATTTTTATATTGAGTTATTATTATATTTTTTTGTATGCTGTAAACACATCATTTCAAATCAAAAATTTCGTAAATTAATGCTGTGAGACTTTAAATGTTTCATTTCATTATTCAGTTTAAAGTCTTCATAAATCAATTAAAACATGCGATAGTAACAATTATTTTTAATAACTACCCTTCTTATTTCACCCCAATAAGGCTGCCGTTTCCAAGTCGATAACGATTACCCTCCAGTCCCCGGAGGTCACCGCGACCGCCGGTGCCCTGGCAGGTGCGGGGTGCGAGGTGCGGGGTGCAACCCCCAGGCAGGTGCGGGGTGCGGGTTGCAACCCCTGGCAGGTGCGGGGTGCGGGGCAGCCCGGCCGGGGTGGTGCTGGCCCAGACAATGTCGGCCCCGCTCATTTACATTCACTGTCACAGTCCCCGCACTTGGAGCGCGGCTCTAAATTAAAACTCACCGAGAGTAGTCAAACTCCCATCATACTTAGCGTTAAAGTAAATTACATCAGGCTATAAATAGAGTCTCTGCAATACTTGGGAAAATAGCCCCGTTAAGGGCGGGCACACACAAGAATACTGTTCAGTACCTTTCTTAACTTTATCAATTAAAAAACCATTATCAAGCGTTTGGAATGTCTATTTTTAGATTTATAACAGCCACTTAAGATAAAACTTTAAAACGATGAATTTCAAAAATCATAATTTTAATTAACCTCTATCAATACAAAAACGTTGCAGTTTTACGTATAAAATAGTTTAATCTTCATGTCAAGTTACCCAAAAATGTCCTGAAATATCTGAAAATACTCGTAGTCCCAACACAGGGACTGAAACCTCGGAGTGAAGCCGAAATCTTGAAGCAGCTCAACACCCAATAATTCAAATCAACTAATTTATGAATGTAATTCAATAAAAGAAGACCTTGAAAAATAAAGTATACCCAAATATATATATATATAATACTTCAATCTGTACTTTTTTGTCTGTCTTGTAAGCGGAGATTTGCCGTCCCATACAGGTATTAATTAAAAAAATATATAACTTTTGTAATTTTATTGTTTTATCCAATTATGGTAATTATTTGTTATTTTATGGTAGTAATTAAACGAAAAAGGCTTTGTTTATAGGTGCGTGGTAGCAAGTTTGCTGCGAGCTTCCACATTTTACGATGCTTATAAATTAACTTTAAGGACAACTGCTACTATCGACATAGTTTTACTTACAAAATAGGGGACGTTAACCGAAAGCACTCGAGTTTTACTGCCCAGTGAGATCGCTGCGCGGCTTTGGGGTAAACAATGACATATAATGTACATCCCCCTAAAATTTTGATTAAACTAACAGAGTATTTTACTGTATATCACGTGGTTTTTTTTTTTTTTACCTCGTCGTTCAGTGGTGACTTCTGTGAATTCCATCTTAGGTGTTGGGACAGTAATTTAATAAGATGTAGACTATTACGAGTCAATATGGTCCCGTGAACTTAAACATATTATACACCCCACCCGCTAAGAACCGCAAATGTAACCCTTCCTCAGCAATGACGCTACTAAGGAGCTGTACATTTGCATCCCTCATTATTTCATCCCTTATAAATCTTGTTCCGGGAGCGGTTATCCCTGTCATAATTCGATTATCCCGCTAGCACAGAGCTGGACTTCCCTAAAACCACCTGCATAAATAAGGCTTTAGCGATCTAACCGAATAGTCTCTTCCTCTTGTACACTTAACACTATCTTGGTTCATTTAAATCTACTAAATGCACGAAACGATCAAAGAAAATTCACTTTTTATTTTATTTATTTTTTAATAAAGTAAAGCGACTATTATTTAAAATTTTGTACAAAGTATTTTATCACATTTTTTAAATTTTTAAATTTAATTTTATATATTTATAGTCAATTTTTTAAAGTGAAACTAGTTTAACAAAACATTAAATACATCTGACCATGCTTTAGATGACTGTTAGATTTTTAAAAAAATTCTTGAACTCATGTGTTATTAAAATTCAATAATTATGCCATGTTAACTATTTTAGATTATTACAAAAATTACACAATAAATTATTAATACTTTTAATAAGTCGTTTATAATCTTAAATATTTCTAAAACTGACTAATGCAATTGCATTCTGGTTTCTTAAAAGTTGTTTTTCTTGAAGCGGTTAGTTGGTGTCACTTCTCTTGGCCTCGCGATTCCTGATGGCTTAGACTTCACCCCCTGGCTTTAGGGGCGGCATCTGTCTTCGTTACGTAGGCACAATATAATATACAGGCCAGGGTGGGTCGGCAGAGCGTTATGGACACGAAGACTCGCCAGCTAATGCGGCCGCGGGGAGTTTTTATTAAGATTTCTTTATCTCGCTCATAAGAGTTATAGCCACGATTCACCTCTTGCATCCTGTCATACACTCGCCGTAAACCTAGGTTTACCCTGTATTCAAAAATGTATCTAGTAGTTTACTATACTCTATCATAAATTAAACGCATATTTTCATGAAACTATATTAAAAAAATAATTTTTAGAAATACAAATATATTGAGGTGTGCTAACGTAATTATCATATAGAGCTCAATCTTAAGTTTAATAATTTCGAAAACATAGTTTTTTTTAAATATTTTATATATTTTTAGAGTATCGTTGAAAAAATATATTTTTACTTATTAACCCTTTGCACTCGAGACCGTTTCCGCGCGGACTAATCAGCAACTCGAAGCGTTTCGTAGCTCTAACTTAAAATGGTCACAAACACAAATCAACACATAAAACTTTTATATTTTGATATTTATGTATATCAACATCTTTACGAAGATAATTTCGTAAACATAAGTCTTTGTAATTTTGCTTTGTACGATATTTCATGTAACAATTGCCGAGATGCATGCCCGGCTTTTCGGGACAAGAATCACAATAGTATGTCGTTTGATGTCTTTTGCTGGGTTTATTAAGTGAATGGAAAGCTAATTAATATTGTGGGGAAAAAAAAGTCTATTCCTCAGTGCAATATAAGTTTAAACAAATAAGGACCTTCAAATTGATGATTACGATAAGAAGTACAAGCATAAAATATATGGGTTGATTAGGTACACATCTAGTCCTTTTGCCACGGCTGAGACCGCAGTCTACTGTGCAGTCCTTAATGGTGCTGCACTTATCTTAGATAATAAATTTTTACGTAGTTTGAAAAAATTATATAGGCAGTGTTTAGGAACGAACTTTAAAGAACAAGATCACATAAACATAAACAAGATATCACCATAAGTAGTTATCACCGCATTTCCGCACCAAACAAAGTGGTGACCGAGACGCACCTCTCGAGTGCAACGGGTTAATTAAATTTTCCACCTTTTCTCAAGAACCTAATACAACCGCGTGGAAAAGAAATATCATTGCCTGTACTGCCCGAGGTTCCCGGCTCCTCTCCCGGGTGCGTCCCTCCCGCCGCGACATGATGGCAAAACGTTTGAATTTATCTGATGATTTCCCTCAGGATTCTGTGTAGTTCAGATCGCGTGCCCTTTTTTCTCGTACAATTTATTCTACAATAATTTATTTTTTTACCTGTGATACTTCAGCTTACTTTCTGGATAGCGTTTTTTTTTTTTTTTTAATAAACTGATTTGTAATTTACTCAACGCTGTATTGAAAGAGTTATCCCGAAGACTTGTATAATTTTATATTCTTAATAGTACAAAAAAATATTTAAAACTTTATTTTGTGGATTGAACGTCAATCAAGTGCGTGCGTTTTAATTACCTTTTCAGGGTTATATTACTTACGGTACTTGTTTTTTATCCGACCACCAAAAAACTTATACCTAACCATTTTTTTTAACGGGACTCATCGTCATATGATATATTCTTATCTCTGCGAGTACATGTACATTAAAAAAATTTGGTGGTGGGATAAAAAACAAGTACCTTACTTGCTAATATGATTAGGCACACTTTTTCACACATTGAAAATGATTTCAAAGAAACTCTCAGAAAAATATAATCGTGACTTGTGTAGGATTTGAACCTACATCCCCAAGCTTACATGGCTGGTGCACTAACCCTTGTGCTAACGAGCCACTCAACTAATCGAGAATTTTGACCTGGGCACATTTGTTCGTATGTAGATTATGATTGCTAAAATTTCTCAATTATATAGTGAAATTTTGTGAATAGTTTCAATATCGCTGCTCATTAAGAATTCTATCAAAAATCAAGGTGATGACATAGCATAGAATTGCAGCATGGAGCGAAAATTTCATAACCATGAATTTATATATAAATTAAACGAGCTGAAGAAATCTTAGCATAGAGTTTCTCAGCAAGTCTTTAAATTATAACCTTGTTAGGTAAATTTATTTTCTTAATCAAGTCTTCGTAAGGTTGCCCGCTATATGCGAGTATTTCCTAATTATATAACCTCTTTGCCTGAAATCTTATTAAACAATAAAATACTGTGATGGTACTGTGACGTCAATAAACCTAAGTTCAAGTGGTTCTTGTTAATCAAAGTACATTGCATACCATGGTTAGAGAAAATCATGTTAACAAGCTGTTAAAATAAATTCTAACTGAAAACAAACTAGTGAAGTAAAAACTAGTTTAAAAGGTTGATTTACGTAGACTTCGTGATAAGTTACAAATTTTACTACGAGTTAAATATTTTTTAAACGATAAAGTTGTACATCTGAATACATAAAGTTACACTAATAATATAATCCACAAAGTGGTTTCCATCAATAATATCTTTTGAATTTCATTTTAACCTGAAATATAGTAATTCAGCTATTATTTTCCGCTTCGTTTACTCCTCAATATTCAATACTCCCCGACAGGCTCCGCTGAAGGCACCTCCCCTCTAATTCCAGATTGTAAGTATACGACCCCCCCAGGTTTTTTCAGCCGGCAATGTCGGATTCTTCAGTCTCATCTTAATAATTGTCGTCGAAGGCGCAATAAAGCGGATGGAAGTTTCACCTGCAGCCGACACACGCCGCGCCCGCCTCGGCGGGATATAATGGGTTTTACGATTATTGCGATTGTTTTGAATATAAATCCGAGAGGTCCCGCTCTTCCGCCGATGCTATCAGTTTTTTCCCCGTTTTTAATAGGTCTTTGGTGATCGATTTTTTCATTTTTTATTGAATATAAGTTTATGTAGGTTACAGTGCAATGGAAATGTACACACCGTAAAGGCGACAATAAAGGTATTTTTCATTTGCTTTTATTTACTGTCATAACTGGAGTAACACGAAAATAACCAAAAATATATTATAAGATGTAATACATTTAAAATGGCAAAAAATCTAGTAGATAAGTTGGTATACTCTCCCTTAGTTATTTTTTCAGTGCTCTTTACAATTGGAATTCTAGTTTTTCTTTGAAAGTGCAGAGCTGAGGAACGCAGAGCCTTCTCGGAAGAGAGTAAAGTTTTCCTCGGCTACATTCCGATGCCCTAATAAAACAGTTTAATGTACTCCCCTGTACGTAAGGGTGAGTTTCAGGAACACAATGTGCGCAGCTCGCTTTGATGCCTCATTAGTACTCTCCACTTGTTATATCAATATACAGGCGACACGAAAGTTACTTTTAACCGTATTTATATATTAAAATTTACAACCAAGTCTTTTTGAAACTTATATGGCTCTTTCGACAAATTTTCACGTAAAAATTGTGATGAAAATTTATGTATAAACAACAACGCAGTTCACGGGTTTTTTTGAGAAAACCTTCATCGCTTGAAAGGCAAAATACTCATAATATTTAATTTATTATAAAAATTTGTTATAATCATTTTTTTTTATAATCGCCAAATGGCTAGGACATCACACTAGGACACAATTTTCGTTTTTTGTTGGTTTATTTAGATTGACGAAGGCCAAAGCAAATCAAATGCAAAATAATGTTATATACAGCGAAAGCGCCTAAAATAAATAAATAATGAGTATTGGCTAGCCAGTATGTTTCGCGATTTCCGCTTCACCCATGCAAGCCGGTTCAGCGTAAACACCATGAGCAGCAATGGCTAAAGACGCTGGTCTCTCTGCCATCATGGTCTCCGGGACCGCGGCCCCGCTGTCTCCGGGACCCTCGTAAATCCGGGGTCCCGCATTCCCTGTAACGTGCGTTACATGCAAATTACGCAGCCCCTGTGGCTCGCGTCTCACTTCCCCTGCTACCCCATAAGATGCGCCATGAGCAGTGCCACTAACTCGCACTCCCGGTACTAAACTATACCGAGTCACGGGTTGACCTTCTGCACTGTGAAAATATTATCGAAACATCAACTTATCCACACCATCAGCCCGTTCCACAGTAATCTAATTTACACGTCTCCAAAATTATTAAGTGCTCAGTACAGTGTAATTATTTTAAAGCACTTGTGGCTGTGGTTGTGGGTCAGTAGAACTATAACTCGCGCTAGATTTCATGTACTATACTTCTGTCTAATAACGTATCAAATACATCTCAGTATTTTATACCTCGTATAACATTTTATTGCATGTTAATTGTTTTGAGTATGATATTAACGATACACTGTTTTTCTAAGCCCACTTAAGTAATAGAATAGTGAATTCTTTTACAGGTTTTTATATTATTTCAACTCTCGAAAACATTCATTAAATGATTTTGCTTGTCTGAAGTATATAATTCTATTTACACTCAAATAACTTTATGGACTCAACAACATACCTGTATCTTGTTACATTATAAACGTATAATGTGTTAATATTGCAAACAATAACAACTTGATGAAAATGCATTTTTTTAATAAATTAAAATAAACTGTTAATTTTATCATATCACTTGTTCATATTTCTGCTTTGTGTACCTCCGAGATCATTTGCATAAACGAGATCATAAATATTTTGTCCTGTAAACGAGTTCAGGAATCTTTACTGAAACTTTGCAAGTGGATTGCGAATCGGTTAAACTAATTTTGGTATAAAGATTAGTTTGTATGAATAATAGTTTAATAACAAAGTTTCTTTATTAGCACCACCTCGGTGCAGCCTCAGCTCGTTTGTGTAAAGGAGGTCACTAAAATTGTGCTCCGTAATGTAAGCGGTAGATTAGGCCGGCCTGAAGTTTCCACGGCTCTGTTTAAAGCTTGAATTCAACATGATTTATATGAGCGAATAACCTATTACTCTAATACATAATAGAGCTTTCGTATTATTCAGGATTTGCAGATAAAATCCCTTTTTCATAAAAACTAATATTTTTTCAAACATTATCTTTGAATAAAAATTTATATATTCGTCATAATTTTAGGATTTATACGTGAATTATGCGACAGTGAATTTATTATTATATTTAATCTGATGTTGTAATTTTCACTTTACATAAACGGTTTAAATTTAATTTAGTTATATTAAACAAACTGCAGCAGCTTTAACTTTACTTAAGAAAATCTATGATCGGTGAATTCAACGAAATTGGTTGGAAATTGGTGGAAGTTTCTTTGAATAAGTCAAGAATACAACCAAAAAAAGTTAAGAGCAACAGGTTTTAAAACCATTCGAAGCAACTGCAGCTACGTCTACCTCGTTATGTCTATTGCATTTATCTTGTTGTGAGATTATAAATTTGTATTTTTTTACTGAACTTTAAAATATCTTTTACTTAGAGAGACATTGGAATTAATGATTGATATGCATTATTGCATTCTGTCTTTTGTATATCTCTCGCGTACCCTCCGAGAATCCTGGTATATTTTTTATGTCCTAAAACATTATTGTAACGCGATTGAATGACACGTGTGGTTTAATTTACTGATTTTATAATAGTTTCATGTCGTAAATTATTATATCAGTTTTACTAATTATTCTTGTTTCTCTTTGTTTCACGTAAGAGCTGAAAAAACGCAAGTCATATATTTCAAATCTTTTTTAAGACGAATCTCCTTCTTGTGCTTTATATTTTTGGGAAATATAGCAAGTCATGCATAATATCTGATTTCAATATTGATTCCCGAAATACAAGCAAAAGGGTAAGTATATTTTGAGTTTATTATTTAATTACAGGCCCCAAATTTCAGTCCCAAAAAGTGCCCTCTAAAATCCATTAGGGAAAAAACCTCTCTGGGCTGGAGTGGGCTTGAGTAATTAATTATTTTATTTTTTAGGCTATAAAATGAATGGTAACAAAAAAAAGTGAAACAGAAATCGTTCGGCGACTCCTCCGGTGTCAACCCTTGTACTGTTATAGGTCAGTTCAAAGTCAAAAGTGATATTTAAACTAAAAGTTGAAAATACGTACTTTAATTCTACGCTGTCTTAATATTCTAGCTCCGTGTTATATCTTGTATATGGATTAGAAGATTAGAATACTGTCTTGTATAATGGCCGTTACTCTTAAGACATATTTCTAGATATATAACATTTTACGTTAATTATTTTTAATACAAAAGTATACACAACATCTCTTGAGTCATACTTTGATCTAATAAGCAATAACTGAGTATTAATATTCTACGCTACGGTATATATTTTTTTAATCTGTTTAATTTCCATTTTTTTTTAATTATTTACATATTCAAAAATATTAAATTATTCAAATTCATTAGTATTTTAGACGAAGAATAAAAAACCCCATATCAAATATGTTTTTTTTACCTATAAAATTTTTAAAAGCTATTTAAACATTCAATTTTTTTATTAATTTTAAATAAACTTGGCCCTGTGCATTTCATAAAAAAGCAAATCTTTTAAATATTTGCCTTATCGATATTTTCCAATATATTTAATCTGATGGCCAACTCATCATATCATAGAGAAAATTCAATTTTCATTGAGAAAAAGCATAGATGATATATCAAAAATACACGTAAATGTTTTTGGAGTTCCTTAGGTGCTATGCTACCTAGTGGTTTGTGTCTTCCAACGTTTCGGTTTCGGTACTGGGACTGAAGCGTCGAAACACACAAATCACTCAATGACTCCCAAGATTATATTATAGCAACAGCTGCGAAAATCTACGCATACGATGAATATTTATCTTATTTAATTATGTATTAATTAGCTATGTTTTTTGTGAATGCAAGGATATCTTTGTAGATTAATCCATTATATAAATACACCATAATGCCTTCATTATGTTTGATACAAAGCACATTGTCTGCGCATACAAAGGCGGCCTCCTCTCTATTTAAATCAATTCTCTTTCAATCGTAATAAAGCAGGGCGGATAGGATCCCAGGCATTCCTCGGCAATTAAATATGTTCTGATAACCTTCTGCCGCCCCAGAGACGATAAATTCAATACCTCCCTGTAGCGGATTAGGTAGAGGTGAAATTTGTAGACAGCGGTCGAACAATATCT
This sequence comes from Atopsyche davidsoni, assembly GCA_022113835.1. Taxonomy (NCBI): domain Eukaryota; kingdom Metazoa; phylum Arthropoda; class Insecta; order Trichoptera; family Hydrobiosidae; genus Atopsyche; species Atopsyche davidsoni. The sequence goes on from JAILWY010000007.1 coordinate 11,077,880, forward strand.
TAGAAACAATTAGATCACAGTGATTAGGTACATCGCTAGCGAGCTAAATACTATACCTAAACTTCAATTTTTTTATTTATTGTATATTGATTCGTATACATATCAAAATACTAATTGGCCCAAGTCCCGTCCTAATAAAATTAATTACAATATCAATTCATTCGATGTATATTTCTTAATAACAGATTGTCAGGTACTACAACAATTACATAGCATGTCTCTTGAGGGTTTCTTTGGACCGTCTTATACGTTTCGGAAAGCGAAATATTTGAATGTTTCATTAGTATATTACTATCGTAAGCTTATAAATAATGCAGATGTTCTGAAATTTTATTTATTTTTTTAATGGGGATTGATGCATTTTGCTCTCATTGTAATTTTATTATTTTCAGCTAACTCGTATATCCACGACATACTGCTTTTGAGACAAAAATTAATAGACAAAAGGCTAGGTGACTTCGATAATTTTTGTCTAAGATAACCTTTGCGTTTCGTCTTCTCTTAACCCTTGTTAAGAGAAGACTTTTAATATTATATTTTAATAAATTATCAAAAACAGCAAATCCGCTTAAAATAAAAATTCCTGCTAGTCATTTGATTGTTCATATCCCCCCCCCCCCCCCGTTTGTTTATATGTTTACAAACTTGTAGTCTTGTAAATCTGTTAGGTTAATGACTAATTAATTAATCAAGATTAAAGGTCTTGTCGTTATTAAAAAAGTAGTTCTTTATTGTAAACTGGATATATATATTTTTTTTATGTTGTGAGTTTAAGGCTTCAAAGCTACCCGCATCATTCCAAACGCATCCGCACCGGCCATCCCGAGAATTCAGAAAGCCATTTTGCAGCCCCCTCCGCCGCTACCCTATTCCTGAGCGGTTGTTCGCCATATTTAATCGCCGGCATATGCCCACGCATTAATGAGGCTCTACTGCTAGGGGATGATTTCAGCAAGCAGGTTTTAATACGAATATATTAGCGGTTTAAAGCCTGCCTACTTTTTATTACCACTTCATTTTATTACCAGGGATATTTTCTGAAAGATATGCACCCTTAGGTATTCGAGGTATTTTATATTACTTACGAAGTCAATATTAATCGAAACTGCCTTTTTAATTTTCTTTAGTCATTTAGTATATTAAAAATACCTTAAATGTTTATTTAATATTTATAAAATCCTTGTTTTCAGAGTCTCTTGATAATAGTCTAATCCCCGCTCAGTTACAGCGACACTGCAGCACAATTGTTTGTACCGTGAGCAATAGGGAAGGTGTGGGCTCATCTTTTTCACTTATTTAAAGTAATACATGGAGCACATCGAGGTGGTCCTTAACGGGTCCTGTTTGCTCATTAAACCCCAGTTGGTGATAGTCTACACACGAAGGTTAAATAAAAAAAATTAGAGGTGGGTTATATACTGACGACCCATGACCTAGACAAAGGGAGGTGAGTGTTCTATCTTTTTCTCGTGTGAGATGCATGCTTTGTTGGAAAATATGATATACGACCTGCGGTGTGATGTTGAATATCAACGTATATTGCTAACATACATTTACAAATAAAAAAAGCTATGAGAAATAGTAAAATCGGTTCACGTAAAAAGTACACGACAGATCATATATTATTGTAATTTATCATTTTGACGCGGTATTATTATGTTTTATGCTAAACTCCGCTTGCGTGGATATATTTTGTATTTATTATCGCTGAAAAACGAACAACAACTTTATTTTATTCGGTGCGAATATTTTTACGGTGCGTAAAAATATCCACAAAATGTTTTAAACTGCCTATTTTATTATACAGACTTTGAAATATAATCGATAATATTTTTTAGGCTGCCAAAAATCTTACCAAAGCATTACAATCTTTCGCAGAACCCGTTGCTGCAATATTTTATCACATTTCTCTGACTCTGCAATCTCTTTGAAGCAGTCTGAACCGCCTGCCGGGGAGGAGACGGACAGATATCGCAAAGTCTTCAGACGACTCACCACAAGTCTTCTGAAGGAATTGGATATCCTGCACCTTTGTCGTATGTTACTATGGATATGCAATTCCCAACCATTGTTGGATGGTAAATGTCAGTGTAACACGTACGTACAAGAACCCTGAATTCTATGTGCGGGGTGGTTGATAATAACGCTGCATGTTTTTTTGGTAGAAACACCAGTTTTTTAAATGATTTACCAAACCTTACAATATTTTTCTTTGTGTGTATCCAACTGGTTTTTGTTTGCATATATGCTTGGTTGGTATTATGAGACGGAGTCGAACAATTCTACCATGATGCCGTTCAGGCATGCTAGCAAAACTAGAACTTCAAACAAAACGAAGTTGGAATTCACAATTATTTTTTTAACTTAACTTCTAAAGCGGTTCCATTGTTAATTTATCTACAATATTTACCAGTGGAGCAATTATTTTTAAATATCTCTCTTTTTAGGGAAAAATAAATTACAGTGCAAAAACCAGTATATTTATTTACATCAATGCTGCTTGCTCCGTATGTCCATAAACGTTTTATTTATACCTTTACTTATTAATATCTGCTTTATATAAAGCTATGTAAAGCCTAGCGTGTTTTGTGTATCGTAATAGAAATGTCAGCATGACAAATATGTGGATATTGTGACCGCTTAAATAATGTACGAGCGCTTTTTGGTTTAATTTGAACTTCTCACCATCTTTTAAGAAACATATACTTTATATGTGTAAAATAAAATCCAAAAGAAGTAACATCTATAAAATATTATTTTTTTAATTCAGGCCGCAATCTTTTTGATTTACCCTAAAATGTCTACCCAATGTGTATTTGTAGAACGTGAGAGACCAGGGATCGAGCACCAGCTGGTCCCAACTAATGCAATCAAATATGTCTGAGAGCTTTTTTATCAATCACCCCTGAAATATTTCAGAGGACGTGAATATTATAATTCAATTTGGCTTTTTTGCTGGCGCGTATTAATCGGCGCTCACGTGAAGAGTTGAAATGGTTTATGGTTTTTTTTTTATTTATCGAAATGTGAAATATTGGAAAACGTATTGGCAATGTTTTATCTGCCGAAGTTTCAGTCGGTGAATGACAATTTTTTTAGCAGTAAGCATTTATTTGTTATCTAAATATTTTTAGTGATAATTGTGTGTGTGTATATACTCATACACTCGTTGTATTGCTCATCGGTGGTTGAATGAATTTCCACGCCAGGCCGCTGCAGCCAAGAGATGTGGTTTCCAGCCCTTATGTATCGAAAAAAACTCTTAGATTTTACTCATCGTTGTCACAAAAAAAGATTATGTATATATTTTATAGAAGGGTAATACATGAAATTTTTAAAAAGAAAGAAAAACCGTACGTGTAATTTTATAATATTAGACAAGCAAATTTGTTGACATACAAATATAATTTGGGTTCTGCTTGGCGGTTTTAATTAAATGCGTAATATTTAAGGTATTTCAACTTTCTGAAGCGACGGCTACATCTACATACTTCAGCGCATGGGGGATGTTCAGAATCCCTGCTTGTCGGGTACAGACGCTCAGCTTCCCCCCTGGAGTCAAACACAGGACCATCCGTGCGCTTGCATACAAATGTTCTACGCCACGTGCAGTTTTGGGAGATGGTTTAAGACTTAGTCACTTATACCTCGGCATGCTATTAGAGCACATACGTCTACTTCTTATAGCAATAAACTATTGAATAATCCTGCTACTAAACGAGAATATGAATCGTTCTATGAATCATCTGTTGGTAGATTGATATTTGTATCGCGCGAGCACTCTTTGACTTTTAGAAAGTCTAAATATCCGTATCATATTTGGAACCACCCTGTATATACTTGATTGAACAAACTAGATCGTAATCAATATCATATCACTGCGTGCGTTTCACGGAATCTCAGCGATGAGTGATGTTTAATCCGATTATATCAGCTTAATGCACGTGTCCACGGATGGGCAGCTGTACCAGGTCTCTGATACGGCCAAGTAGACGCTACCCACGTGCACCAAACACTGACACGTGGAATGATCACACAGACGTTACAGGTAATAAGTATTATGATTGGATTTACATAATCGAATAAATCAAATACATAATTCAGTCACTTGTAATGCTTTATTTAAATTTAACAATGTAATTAAAAATGATAAGAACTTTATTTGGCTTTAAACCCAATCAAATGAATTGTTACGAATTACGTAAATTATAAGTCAGTCTTTTTTTTTTTTGTTCTATAAGATTGGTACGAGGCAGTAAAGCGAGTTTGAGCGTAAGTATTTCGCATACGCAATGAACAAAAGTGCAAGTAAGAATATCTCGATACATCAGGGGGAGAGGGGCCGTAAATATTTTATAGGCAACACTCCATATAGCTCGATAAGGGTAGTTGATGAAGTCTCTAATCTGATTTCATCCCCGTACCTGGCCAGGGCTGAGAGTGATTGCTCTAGTTAGGGTGGTAAGAACACTTGTGGGAACAACACGGGGAGGGGAGAAACGTGAAATATTTAAAGTGTTTCGGTTCGGCTTTGGGTAGCGACTGGAGGAATGTATCGAGGGTTCGGGGTGGTTTTTGGGAGTATTGTGTGCGATGTGTTTCAAATTGACTTTTAGGGTGCGCTCTCAGTAAGCGGCTCGTATTGCGAAAATTTCAAACGGACAAAGTATGCAAATAATACGTTTGTGTGTAATATTATTCATTTTAAACGTTTACAAATACTCAAAGGCAAAATAAATTTATTTGTAATAAGCCATATTCATAAAAGTAACATAATCACTTTATTTCAGATTGTGTAGTCAGAAGTTTAAAAATGCCCTTGAAAAGCAAAAGGAGTCACAAACAAGAAATATTGCAATGTCCTAGCAATTTGACTATACATATTTGTTTGAGAGCAAAGAATTTCCAGTTAAGGGTCTTAGTCCCATAATCGAGTTTTTTTTATCATTTTCTAGTCCGTTTTGCGAAAAATCAACTGCAGCAATCAAAAAAATTTTAATGCAAGAAGTTAGATACATCTCTTTTCTATTTCTTATAAATTTACTTTTAATATGATAAATATGGGTTTTTCCGATTGAAGTGTAGACATTTGGAGATTCGTCATGTCCCTGTTCCAAGAGTTCTAAACATTTTAAAGTCTTTTTTTCAATTAGAATTAAAAGATTAAATATAAACCCAGTGCGATTTATTATTTAAAAAATTTAAAAAATAAAATCTTTAACAAACTTTGGTTTTGAAAAGTCGTCTTTTTATCCAATTTTTCAACATCTTCAAGATTTTATTTTACCCTGAAAATGGACGTTAATTAAATATTAAAAAATAGATTAATATAATTTATACTTTTCTCAATACTCTGTAAAAAAATCAACTTTTGACATAGAAAAATAAAGTGACAATTAAATTAATTAAATGACACGATTTCGCCAAAGGTAAAACGGTATTCTTTTGTGGCAGACGGGGGATGGACACTATGACACGATGGGGTATGTTAGGATAACTACCATTCGGGCTAGCAAATATTCCAATGATATTACTTCTAAATGACTAAATCTACTAATCATAAAATCAAAAAGTGAAATGTATATTTTTTTGATAAAAAAAATGAAAATGATTCCAAAATTTAATAGATTCTCGTCGTTTCACGTATGCACTCTTGAAACTAAAATTCTATCGTTGATGCTGGGGTGGACTCTGAGAAATGAGTGCAGTTAAGAGGGAGCGACTGCGTGCGCCCCGGGGCAGGTGTTGGTTCCCGATCACCGCTGCAACGTCATCCGTCATGGCGGCTCAGGCTGCAGCCGCTGGGGCGCCGTGAGGGATGACCGGGACAGTCAGGGGCTGTCGGGGGAGGATCCCCGATGCATCTGTCCCGAGATAAAGGGTGAGGCGTTGCTCCTGCGAGATTGTAAGCTTAAACTGAAATATGCAACAGAAATATTTTCGCGAAAGCAATATACATACAAGATTTTTTTAAATATAGAAATAGACATATGTACATGGTGTCCAAAGAGAGTATCGGGTATTTTTTAGTTCGATGAAACAAAAATTATTAGTAATCAAGTATTAAGAATACAAAATGGAAAATTATTTTAAAAAGATGATGTTATCCAAATGATGACCGTTACGCGCTGCAGGCACTCTTCTAATCTGGAACGAAGATTGCTGATAACACGCTGACACATAGCCCTCGATATTGCTGCCATTTCTGACCTGATGTTTTGTTTCAATTCCGTTAGATTCGTCGGATTATTCTCATAAACCCTACTTTTAAAGTATCCCCATACGAAATAGTCAAGAGGGCTAAGGTCGGGGCTTCTGGGAGGCCAGTTGATGTTACCTTTACGCGAAATGACCTTATTAGGGAATAATTCGTTAACAGCTTCATTCGATTGATTGGATGTATGGCAAGTCTTGTTGAAACCACGTTCTTGAGTTGAAACCTTGAAACTCCTGCAACTCAACACATTTACATTCACCCGATACTCTTTTTGGACACCCTGTACAATATGATAATCAAAAATAATCGTATACTTAAATCACATGGCTCATATTTTATAGTATCAGAATCCTGAGCTGTTTCTCAGATATACTTGTTTATTTTGAATATTTTACGTTATCTCTTAAATGAATTTAATTATAGATTGTATATATATTAATATACATGTGTGTGTGCATGTTCACGTGCATGTAAAATAAGCAATAAAAGAGTGAGTCCTTGTAGATCACCTGCGTTGCGGTGGGACGGCTTGCGAGCCGCAGCCGCTATCATTCACAGACGCGCGATCGTTCTTCGTTACGCCGCGCATTCTTCTGACAAATAGCCCGCAATTTTGAAATTACACCTCGGCTTAAGGGCGGGCGCCCCCCGTAACGTATCACCTGTCCCGCCCGTGTATCGGAGACAATTCTCACGCACTTAGCGATATAACTTACCCCCTCGGTATCTAGTAACCGTAGATCTGCACTGACTCGCCAAGGGGGACGTACGTCCTGTGAAAATACCAATCGTTATTTTTTTTTTTAAGTGACGATGTGTAACCAACCAAAAATAAGTTATTCAATGATTATGGATAAATCCATCTTAACCTCTTCAGGCCCAGTGCTCATTGTAATGTACATAAAGTTCAGACTTTCTTTTAAAACCCATTTTTGTACTTATTTAAACTGGGAGCTTTTAATCATAGTAATGCGTTTCATATTAATTAATATAGTTTTGCAAGTGTCGCCATAATCGTTTTTAATTTAGTTTCTGTTAATTTATGAGTAATATTCATTTATAAATGTATAAAGTATGAAAGGGATTTTATTCACTCGGGTCCTATTGTACATGACAATGTGCAAGCTGTATTTTCCACAAATAAAGTTTGAAAAAAAAATTAAATTAAATAGTCAGGTCTGAAGAGGTTAAAACAAAAATAAGCTATTCAATGATTATTGACAAATACCTCATTGAATGTTTTTTTAAAAATATTATTTATGTTATATTGACTCAGTAATTTGCGACCATAAACACCCAATAATAAAATAGCAACAGATTATTATTTTCTTAGATGTTTTTCTACAAACTATTTTGTGTTGTATTAGAACATATCTAGGATTATTCTGTCCTTCAGGAGCTTGAAATGAGCAGTCACCCTCGCAGTAACAACCCCCTCCCTCACTAGTGCCTGCACGTGGCAAGCCATCTTTGCTAATACAGAGATTGATTCAATAGACGACAAACCTTTTTGATTGATTCAATTCAATTTACAACTAGATAAATCCACAGGTGGAATAAGAGTGCAATCTTTTGAATACACCGTTGCATTCAAATTAGTACTTTAATTAGTTATTTCTATGCAATATGAACATATTTCTATTAGCATAGTTTCATTAACTATATTAGTACACATTGCTTCGAATGTAAAAATAATATATATTTAACAAAGTAAATATAAAAATAGATGTCTTAACATCTTTATATGACTATTGAATAACATCTATTTATATTTATATGTTATCTTATATATAGTTAATACTTCGCAATCCATAGTCATTTTTCATTTCACGTGTTTCATTGTGTCGTATGAATTTATTGTTCCAATAAAAAATACAGAATTCGAATAAAATTTCATTAATGATGATTGTTGGTGTATCGGGCCACATTACTCCCCGGTTCCAGCATACCAATTTTCAGCCGTAAATAAAAGGGTTCATAAAATTATTTTGTAAAATTTTATTATGAAACGCTTTCCGGTCGTAATTCGCGAGCACGCCCACCCCCGCCCCCGCCCGCACACAATATCAATAATCAATAACATTATTGAAATTCGTTATAAATTCTGTTAAGTTATTTACGAGTTTATTGAGGTCGGCCTCCGCGTGCGTCCTACCCCTCGATTTTGAATACAGGATGGATTGAAAGGATCCACTGTTTTGTTCAAAGCAAATGTTTACTATCGGTTAGATTATTAATAAAAATATAAATAATACACGTTTATTATTTTAATATATTTTTAATCCAATACACGCTCATACAAACCCGTCCACAAAGCCTTACATATAGTTCATCCTTTCACAATAAATCTTACATCCAATCACGTTGCAGAATATCGTTTTTTTTTTTATTTAAAGTGGTTTATTATTTCAAATATATTAAAAGATTTGTATTATTTTATAAATTATAACAATTAATTGATTAATTGTTGCTGAGGTCGTTCTACGGATCCCTGTGTTTATAGGTAATGATTTGTTTGTGTTGCCATGAACGTGAAATATCGTTTTTAATTTCGGCGGCAGAATTTATTCCCGAAGTTGATTTAGGTGGAGCCGCGAAGCCTCCATCACCGGGCATTAATATGACAAGTACTACAAATGGGCCGACGAATGCGCATTTCCGATGAACGCGTGCTCCGAGCGCGACCGGTGGAGCCCCCCGCCATGCATTTGGTTTGATTCACGTGTTCGTTCAAATAGAATACTGGCAAAATAACAATATCACTGAACGTATAAAGCACAATGATAATAATTTGCTTTCTGGTTATTGATGTATTTTTTTTTTAATTTTTATAACTATAGAAACTAGCATTTGTCAGAGAGACAAACAAAGATATAAGTAATAAAATTACTTAGAAATACCAACGTTCTTATAATTACTCATAAATTACTTGTCATTACTCGTGTTCCTATACTTAAAGATGAGCAGGTTTTTTAAAGTTAAAAAAAGTAAATTTTGTGATTTTAGAAAAAATAAATCACCATAAAAGTGTTATCAATTTGAATTATTATCCTGCTTATAAAATTTTACTTCAAGACGGAACAAATTGATTCACTCGGTTCATCCCTCCCACCGGGTTTTCAGGCAGGTTTTTTCACAATATTTCATGCCAGGACGTTGAGTGACGTCTCCCTTTGTCTGTTTATTCCATGATTTCCCCACCGGCCACACATCCCCGAGTTATTCTGTTCGACTGTCGAATCGTAACGAGGATAAACGCGAGCGCATTACGCTCGAGTATTATCAATATTTGTCGGCTGTAAACCCCAATAATTATAATATGTGTGCCCGTTTCATAAAATGCATTTCAAATATTGACGAGTCGTGCGCAAACAGAAGATCGGCTATCCCGTTCATTTCGGAATGTTTTTATGTTTATTTTTTCAGGCACGACTTAATGCTGTAAACAAACAAATTTTTATGAGGAAAAAAATGCAGAATTTTAAAAATTATAATATTTTATGAATAACCTACAAATCAATGTTATTGATATTGGGAATCGATTCCATTTTTTATGATTATTGTATTATAAAATTCTACCGCAAAACAAAGGGCAGCATGAAAGCAGATTGAGGTATTTAAAACCAAAATTGGCTCCATTCGTCTTACTACTTCACTGGAATTAATCCTGTTGGATAAACGAGTATAATAGATAATCAGTTAAAATAATTGATCATACAGGGATAACAAATATGAGGATAATTCATGCTTCAGCCTCTTGCTAACGTTACAGTTGCATCTTTATCAAATAAATATTTAATATGAATATATTTAAACAAAGATCTCGAGTCGCCAAGTGATCTAGGACAGTGAATAATCGACGAGACAATGCGGTTAGTCAAATTTGCTTAGGAAAATCTGAAACCTTTGCTAAAAGTACCCGCCCATTGTTGGATACTTTAATCTCTCTGCCTTCTATTAAGGGCTAGCTTTTCACAATCATACTGAAATATAATTGGATTAAAACGGTGGATTTTAATCTGATAAACCGCTTTGTTGAATTAATTTCATTGTATTTTAGACATTTCATAATAAAACTTAAGTAAAAAGTATTTTTTTAAATAAATTACGAATAGAAAACAATTATATACTTAATGGTGTGTAAAAAAATAATTCAGAAAAAAAAATTGTACAAAGTGAAAGGTATTAAAATATTTTTAACCCAAATAAGATTTTGTATTTCGTTATTTACTTTCATTCCAGAAATATAAGCAGAATACAGACAAATTAAACTTGTTGATTTCTTTCTGGGTGTATGATTGTTTTGGCTTAATGCTTCACATATAAATATAAATTTATAGCCTGTAGATATTTTATAAGGGAATTTGCTATGGGCGATCGGTGTTAGTTATAGAATGAATAATATCACAATATATTTAATAAGTTCATATAATATATATCGATGTTCAGAATTCTGGCTGCACTGGGATGAAGATCGCGTGGTTTTGTATTTGCTAGGTTTCTGGCTGTCAAAATGCTTGCAAAGTTGTTCTGGGAGAGAAGCCGATCGGACTTATGATTTAGTAAGCTTGACGTCGGCATTGGTAACTTCGCGATGCTCGTGAATGTATGAATTATTAAATGTGAGTGCTTTTCAATGAATGCAGGTCTAACGTCAACATTGTTTATATCATTAGATAAAAAGCAACAATACATAACAAATATGCTGTTTCCTTACCGGAAACACAAAGCCCCATTTTATATCTAGCGATATCCCCTGAAACCACCCCCTTGGTCTGATTATTAGCATATGTATCTCCCATGATATATTGCTAAGTTTCTCCTTTGATATATGACTCCGGTCTGCCCTCCCCTGGAACCGCGCCCCTGCGCCCTGATCCTCCTCGCCCGTATCTATCGAGTGTCAATTCCCACAGGAAGCGAGGTTACCACTACGGACTTGCACTTATGTCTTGTCGGCCGAAATCGTATCCAGGATTTGCTAGACCTTTGTTCTATGCACCGTGAAAATTCACATTCATCGAATTCTTCCAGAAAATAATCTATACGTAATCGATGGGTTGAAAAACTTGACAGTGACTTCCACAGTGTACATACTTTTAACATCTGAACAAAATCTACATATGTATATATTTTTTTATACAAAAGAAGTCGCAACGTTTTGAAGCATAACTCATCTCATAAAACCACACTAAAATATGTTATTTCGTCTCTGTCCAAGATGTCTATGTCGAAGAAAGAAATTTATTAAAAATAGTGTTGAAACTGCAACAAAATGTTTTGGTAGTGATATATATTGTACGACGGAGGCGACAGCGCAAGCATCGTGCCTTTAACTGAAAATAAACCAAAGCATAAAAGAGATGCAAGGTGGGACAGACGGTCAACAATTCATTCTCTAATGTACCCGCCGCGGCGTTTGTCCTTTATTTATAGGGAGTTTATACAAAACTATGAAAGTCTCAGTGCTCATGGTGAATACAAAGTCTGGATCCAAGCAATGTGCACGGGATGCTCACCGTCCGCATTTAATATATCGCAATTCATGGAAACAACTACATAAAACCAAAGCGATGATGAGCATTGTCGAACAAGCTTAATCAATCAGTTTAATTTGCTTATAATCGGAAATTCTTAGATTTTTCAAAAATCAGTTTTATGGTAAATGCATTCATTTTCTTGAATGATTGAAAAATTCAATAAAGTCAAGTAAAGCCTACATTTTTAAGGTCTTTTTCGTACTGGATGGTTTTTAATATATAATCAATATATGAAAAAACTAATGAAGATTTTTAATTAAGCATACTTTGTTTAATATGTCCAACGTGTAATAGTAATGTTATGTGGTTACTGTCGAGAAATTCTTCTCTTGAATAATTTTAGATTCTTATTTAATGGGTTAGGAAATGTATTGATGGAATGTAAATACCAGGTTAAGACCCATGTCTCGAATTTCTGGGCCTGATAATTGTCATTTCGAATACAAAATAATACGTATATACTGTACAAGAAAAGTGAATATAATAAATTTGTTTTTCAGCATAATTAGTTCCAATTTAATTTTTTAGAAGTCAATTAAAAAAAACATTTTGTTTTAAATATTATAAAATCAATCAATAACATTTTTTATGTTTGTAATTGTAACATGAAAATCGCTAGAAATTTGTTCATTAATATTGTAATTTTTATTCAATTAAGTTGTTATATTCTTTATAACATAAATAATGTTATAATGTATGGGACTTCGGACATCTTTTTTTTATAACTAAAATCCGATATCTCTCCTCTTAAGTGCAGTTCATATATGAAGTTTATTACTAATGGAATCTAAGAAGGCTTTGTATACGCCGTACGTGTGGAGCGTTTATTGAATGTTTATGTTAATTCTTATTAAAGTACCCATAAAGTAAAACAAGAATTGGAAATTAAAATTGTTGTGGTGCGAATGGTTTTATAAAATTTAAAGACATCAGTTTTTATAGCCGCTCGTTATAGAATATTTTACAGTACATCTCTGTTGTACTTTTCTCGGCGCTTTTGAATGAATCGTGGGTGCTGACAAAATGTGTTAACATTTGATTTATTTTAATTCAATTATTTTGTTTAGTAAAATTTCCAATATCAATACTGTTTGTCATGCCATGCCATAGACTACATATTTCCTGTTGTACATACCACCGCTTTCTAGTTACTCCAAAAACTCTGCTTCTTAATACACATACAAAAAAAAATAGTTTTATTTAGCCGAAATTTGATAAATAAAAAACTAGGATCAGAATATCACAATCAAAATATTGTGTTTTAAAGTACTATTTTAAAATGTGTTAAATAACTGATATATGCAGTTTTTAACTTATCTTTGAATAATATTTTTGAATAAAATACTTGAGTGATTTTTCACATTTTCGTTTTTATTTGTGACCGGTTTCGCCAACCTTTCACGTTGGCATTATCAAACAGGCATTATTGACTCTGTTTGATAATGCCAACGTGAAAGGTTGGCGAAACCGGTCACCAATAAAAACGAAAATGTGGAAAATCACTCAAGTATTTTATTCAAAAATATTAAAATGGAATTCCACCAAGTACTCTCCTTCAAAAATATTGAATTTCTTATCATTAAATATGTTTGAATCGTTATATATTTTAGAAGAAGTGAGTAACCTCATATTCATCAATTACTGAGAACTTTATTATTGCACGCCACCTAACACCCCTTAATCGGCCATACCCCTTCTTGTTATCACACAATACCCATTGTCTCAGGGCTGGTGGTGACTCACGTAGGGGTTGTTCTGCCCCAATGGTGGACCATGGCGACGCCGTGGCGCCGGCCGTGGCGTCGCCCCATAATGTCAATTGCCATGCTGCGCAGGAAATTTCCCAAAGCTATTTCGGCGATGTGCGAATTGACCTTCTCGAGTTTTCCGCTTATTTAGATCCCTGTAATAGACTGGAACCTTGGGAGCTAGATTACATAAGTGAATCAAGAAAATAATACATTTTCGTCATTAAGGGGAAAAATATTTCCGAAAATTTTGGTATGTGAGCACTTTGCTTCTTCAGACTTAAGATGCCATTGAAAGGCAAACATTCTTACAAATAAAATGTTCGTAATATTTGAGCTTATTATATTATGGTTATTATATTCCCTCCGATATAAATTATTAAAAAAATATATCTCAAAACATGTCTTGTCATCATCTTAACGTGTTTATGGTAATTGCAATGAGATAAATCATTGAAGGTTGTTTGTTTATAGTTGGTCTGTTTTTTTTTTTTTTCAGTAAATCGACAATAATGTATTCTTAGTGATTTTCCACATTTTTATTTTTATTTATACGACAGGATTCGCTAACTTCCTGTTGTCACTTTCAAGCATAAAAAAAGCATTTTGTAAAATGCCACCATAGGATGCTGGAGAAACTACCTCGCATAAAACAAAATTATAAATGTTAGAAATCGTCTAAAATATTTCATTTTAAATATCATAGTAATATTCCAGCAAGTACTTTCTATCAAATATTGAATATAATTAAGATATATATATCCTTATTGGTTTATTCGTTTAAATAGCCATGCATATAATGCTGATGTCTGCACCTATGACTCGAGTGCATGAGTACAAAGCTCGCCTAAGGACGTGTCTCACAGTTTAAAGTTTAATCAAGTACATTCCTTCCTTTATGTCTCAAGCGATTCTCTGAGCTCGACGATTGAAATTAATCTTTCAATTGAGCTTTTATTAACTTTGAGAAACGTTTTGCCCTGATCAAACTATAGTGCAAATAGCACAACGACACATACCAATCAGTTTTGTCTGAACAGCTTCAATTCTATCAACTCTTCAATCAAAAATCAATATTGTTTTATAAATGATTTATATATTTGATTCCCAGTTGAAAAAAGTTTTTTAGAAACTTGATAGAATACGAAGTTGTATTAAAACTTTTCACAAACTGTTTGCCAGTCAAAAAATAGGGGTTGATAATAATATACAGCATTAATGCAGTCTCTATACGCAACGAAGCGCTGCATGCCCTAAAATTATTTTGACATTTTTTTATAGCATGCTTATAGGAAAAAAATCATGCAATAACAATGTGTGATAAATTATATTATCTCAGTAGTCTTTTTATTCAGACCGTATATCTATACGTTATAATTAAAATCCAATTAAAGATTTTTTTTATTTTTTTAGGAAAACATGATTTTATTTTTAGATAAAATTTGATAAAAATTGAAAATAAAATATTTTTCCTGGTGAATGTAAAATATTTTCTTTTATATTATTTTCCAAACCACAAAGAATAATAAAACTGCTGTGTTTAAATTATTAAATAAATAAATTTAAAAAAAAAAAAAACGTTTGAACGTTTTGTTGCTTATTATGCGAATTTAAGAAACAGAAAAGCTCGTAAGGAGAAATAATTTCATTATTTTTATGCTGCAATATTGCAGCTTTAAACACCGGAGTAAAAAATATTTAGGCTTCATTATAATTACAAACGGGCCTGCGTTAAAGCGAGAACCGCGCGGTAAACACATTTTTAAGTGAAAAATTTCAGGAACATTTTCAGGTCGAAAAAAAAAAAACTCCTCGCCATAGTAATAATGAGGAGGGATGTTCGGCGGACTGTCCGCGGCCGGGGGGTGTTTTACCTACGGAAATTTATTTCACCCCTAGTTGAAAATTAACGACGCCAAAGTTGGTAATTGTGTGTAAGTCGGGCAATAAAGAAGTTGGTAAGCCTGCGGAGTGACAGCAGAGCCTTCTTAAGAGGCTGCTGTTATTATTTTAGGGCTTGAGCTGCCCCTTGCACATTATGAAAATGTGCTCATATATTTTTTTTTACTAGAAACCTTCCCCACAACCGAATGATCTATGTTTCATTAAGTTTTATAGAAAGCAATATTTTCAGTGGAAGACTATGACGATATTCATATATTATGAGTTTTGAAACTATATTTGAGATTATTTATGACGACAAGACATTTTCGCAAATCACAATTCATGGTTGATTGAAAAAAAAAATGTATTCAAAAAAAACTTTTATAACAGTTTAGCTAAAACAATATTTTCCTGAGAATTGACGTATTGGCTCAAACAAGCCAGTAAGCGCTAAATCGTGACGGATTTATTTTTACCCCAAAAATACCCGACGTCCCGGCCAGCTTTTGGTTGGAAAATTTCACGAAAGCTTTCATCGCGTCCTCTCTAATCACAAGCCTGCGGGCTTTCAAAGGTCTGCGGACGGGGTTCGAGCCCCGGGACGGAAAATTCTCCGGTCGAACGCAACCGAGCGGGAAAATATGTGAACCAAATTCCTAAGTCTAAAATTGCTCCGGGTAACGCAAGTGTACGTGGAATTTAGAATTTCTTACTAAAAAAAAAAAGCTCCAGGTCCGGCGCTGGTTACAGCGCTTTAACGTTATTTTAAGGGTTGCTTTCAACGGTATAATTGTGTTTGTAACGTGTGTTATTGATTGTTGGTGATTAATTTGTAAATGCTATCGCAAGGCAACCGCCACGGTTGATTTTATTATTTATTGCAGAAAATTGTTACTTTACTATTATAGCCTTGTATTGCTGTTGGTTGTGTATTAAAAGAGAATTTAATTCCATCAAGTTTATGGGAATCGTTGATAAAAGTTACATGAACCTTTTGTACATATTATATTACAACTCGACTAAATAACGAATTTCTAACGCGGAAAGGTTGTTTTATTCGGGAAACTATTATTTTATATATCTTGAACCTGCATGTTCGTACAATGTCTGCAAGTGAAAGCAATTATTTAATCAAGCTTGAACCTTTTGTGAGGAGTTCGTGTGGTGCATAAAAGCAAAACACAAAAACTTGAATAATAGATTAAATTGTTCAGAATATGAATGAGGTTTTACAAGAAATGTAAATCCCTGGAAACGGAGATGTTTTTACATTGGAGTTTTCTTCCAAAGGGTTTCTCCGCGGCTTCTTTTATTGTAAATGTAAACTATGCAAGAGATCCTGAGTGAATGGAGAATATTTAAATTGTGCGCTTTGTTGAAATGTGCAAAGGGTTTCGTGATTTATTAAAGCATGAATTCGTTTGTCGTTTGATTCAATTGCGTTGGCAGTATCGGGGCTTGTTCCGCGGTGACGTGCAATGTGCATGCTCAGTACAGTGAATTTATGAAACTCAGTTTATTCGGCTCTGTTTTATGTACATATTTGATAAATTTATATGATTGAATTATTTTAAAATATCTGCAAAAATTCAAACAATTTTGTGCTCGTTTTTTAATATTAACACGTGCCTTATTGTGTACAGATTTATATCAAAACATCTATGTATTTAATATTTATATTTAGTCTTTTTTTAGTAAGCAATTTATACTAATGAATGTTCTTTTAAAATTGCGTTTAGTGCATATTAAATAAAATAAACTCACTGAGTGTCCTTAAGGTTGTTATTAAGTTATCAATAACACGAACATTTGATGATGAGTTGTTTTGGTTTCATTGAGTGTTAGGCTGCTTGAAGTTTTACACTCTTCAGAGGTACGGACAGGGATTTAAAAAAAAAAACCTTTATATGGCGCCAGGACATAGACCAACAAGTCGAAGGATTCAAAATATCCATTAAAATGTCTGCCAAAACCTATAAACAATTATATAGGATGTGCAATGCTTTATTGCTCGTGCAATCTGCACGCTTCAAGTGCTCGCAATGCTCCCTTGCAGACTACGAGGTGGTTTGTGTAACGATTCATAAAATAATAACATCCAAAGTTTCCAGGTGAGGCAGAGACGCCTCCCTCCGGCTCGCAGGATGCGAAGGCAATTATCAAAATTATTAAAGCGCTGTAAAACACTGTTTTTACAACTGCGGCAATAGCAGAAGTTGCGCAGGTTGGCAGGCGGCCGGGGGCGGGGGCGGCGCGCGGGGGCTAATTAACGTGGCCATTTGCAATTCAAAAACTTCAAGTTCGGGCCCTGGCGACTGCAACAACTCCGGAACTCCCATCAAATATGCATTCAACAGATGCACAATGCGCCGCCGCGGCTTGCGTCCAGGGCTGCAGGCGGGGTGTGGGGGCAGAGCGCGAGACGGATTGCCTGATGATGCATTAATCAATATGCGAAACTTTCCGACAGCTATAAGGCCTACCTACGATAGGCTGATAAATTTTGTAACATTCTATGTTTTAACTTGTGCCTCTCAGAGGAGGTTGGCGACCGTTTCACTGAGCTCATGGACACTGACTCATGCTGAGTCACTGCGTTACTGCTGTCCAATAGCATGATTATATAATCCTTTCCTTACAAAGGTCTGGCGTTTAGATCTGATACTCCATCCGCAGCAAGCTACAGAAATAATAGCAGGAGCCCCCCCTCCCCCCCCCCCCCCCCCTCCACCTCGACAAGGTACTTTCTGAGCACATCCCTCCACAATCATTCAAAATCCACTACTCTTTTACCGATCCTTTACACACGCTCAGGGTACAGAATGGCAGACATGCGCAAGAAACAAAATGGGGAGAACGGGGAGGTTTATATTTTAACAACAAGTATAAATATCCAAATGCCTATAAGGCCTACCAACGATAGGCTGATATATTTTGTATCATTCTATGTTTTAACTTGTGCCTCTCAGAGGAGGTTGGCGACCATTTCACTGAGCTCATGGACACTGACTCATGCTGAGTCAGTGTCCATGGTTTTCTAAGGGAAATATAGTGTAGTGGGTCCCCGGGTCCTTTTACACCTCAGTTTAATAGTATATTACTGCTGCCCAATAGCATGATTATATAATCCTTTCCTTACAAAGCTTTGGCGTTTAGATCTGATACTCTTTCCGCAGCAAGCTACAGAAACAATAGCAGGAGTCCACCCATCTCGACAGGGTACTTTCAGAGCACATCCCTCCACAATCATTCAAAATCCACTACTCTATTACCGATCTTTTACACACGCTCAGGGTACAGAATGGCAACCATGCACAAGCATCAAAATGGGGAGAACGGGGAGGTTTATGTTGTAACAACAAATATAAATATCCAAATGAATATAAGGTTGTGATGATTTTCGTCTGTATAGTGATTAAATTTATACTGAAATTTTGTTTTCTGACATTTTTTATGAGGTTGAAACTAGAATATATTGCACTTGGAAAGTCCTCACCACGGTGTAGGTAGCACCAATGGGATGCACCACCAATGGAATGTTTATCATTTCACATGATTAACGTCCTGCTGGGCGCTGCACTATTGTGTTTGTTCGCCTCGCGAAATTATAATCTGAACAGACTATAAATTACCGGCTTGGAGTGTATTGAATTTGTGAATGAATTTACGAAGGTACGAATAATACTGGTGCTTAAACAAAGACCTATTCGAGACTCTAGTTTAATGTCTTATTTTTTATGGTTTTTTTTATCTACATTTATGGTTTATTTAAGTATGTATATATAGTGATATTTTGTCTCGAATGTACCAGAAAACTATGCTTGACTTAAAATAATTTTTTTTTAATATTTCAACACATACAAAATCGGATTGACAGTTAAAATTTTGAAATTGAAATAGTTTGATTATTAAATTTTTATATATTCTGAGTTCTTACGTATTTTCTTAAATATACAATAGTATTTTTGTTCGTATCAAAACTATTTATTTCATTATTATTACATGTTATTATTTGGAGTAAAAATAAACTTCATTAGATATCTGCAAGTTGTTTTCAGGTTTTCAAAAACAACCCTTAAAAGAGACCTTTCAATTTATAATAAAATAGATTTTTTTGAACATAAATATTTCATCCCAAGCTGTATTTACTAGTATATTTATGAATCAAACGCAGAAGTTCTTTAGCGTGCGCTTATTATTTTTTTTTTAAGTATGCGAAACAAAAGCTTCCAGGTAGAGAAAAGAAAAAGCAAGAACTCAACCAGGAACAAAATATTCTGAAGTTTGTTCTCTTCAATTCCATACAAAACAAAGCAAAAGAAATCTTTTAACTCCACAATGGAGAGATTCCTCCGGGGCTGCAGTTTCATAAGGGAATGCGGAAATTCTGAATTTCACAAATATTTCAGGATCTCTGGCGTTTACCGGCGCCTCTGCGCTGCAGCTGAAGACTGTCGAGGGTGGAGGCTTTATTGCTTAGATAGGATCCTTTTAATATAATTAGCTAGTGAGATGCAATTTAATATTTTTGAACCTTATTGTCAAAGACTGCTTGAATAAGATATGTATGTAATTGAACACACTTAATATGACAGGTTAATTGCTTTATTTAACTGTCATATTTTTTGTCAAAACAACGGTTTGCAGTACCTTGAAATAAAAGTAAGAAATTCAGTTATTCATTTGGAAAAAAAAGACGATGAAGAATTATGATATTCTCATTAAAAAATCTGGATAATTTTTTTTTTTTATTTTGTATTATGTTTTTATTATTACGAAGCGTTTATTCGCTTTTTTATAAACAAAATTCTTCTTAGTCTAGAATGAGTTTTTTGAGTAATAAATAACACCTATAAAAATACTTTCCTCAATCGTAAATGCAGCTATATCTTCCTGGCTATTGAAATTTCCACGAAAAAATCGTATCGTAACTCACCGGGCTGGCGTAAGACCCTCCCCCGCGCACATTCTGGTCACCTTTGTTGATAAAGTGGCACTTTATTTATGTCCCTTCCTAAGGGATGAAAGCACATCAGATAGTGGCGGCTGTCCCGCGTTATGTTTTTATATTATGGACATTTCTACCCTTACATTTCCAGTTTCAACCCCTGCGACGATGGAGACCCGGAAATATTATGGCCTGCTGGTATTCATAGCCTCGCTCATTGCAGATTTGAGAGAAAAAACTGTTTATTTCCAGTAGAAATATTCAGTATTCATATTCATTCTAATGGATTTAAGTTGTTTTCTGTTACTAAACGTTTTATTTGATACCTAAACTTGGTTTATTTAATAATGTTACGAATTCATGTGCTCCTTAAATGTAGTATTATCAGAGACTCCCTGAAGTGAAGACTATGTTAAGAATCACCATGATGAACTCACCCTTTTTTTTACCTCTCATATAATTTCAGGCGTCGTGTTAGTGCTGCTGAAAAGTCTTATCGTCAATTCAAGACCAAGCTGAAATCTAAAAAAAATGTAGTTTCTACAGTGGACGATTTTTTCTCAGCGCTAAACGAAAGCAGAGCGGAGTTAAATGGGCTGAAAAGATAAAGCAAACAGGCTGGGGTAGCAGGGTGCTTATGCAGTAAGTCACAGATAAAAGCTTGTTCGTCTATGACGTATCCGCCCTTACCCTGTTACCGCAAATTCGCTCCAAATGTCCTGAATCTTCGGAACGATTCGTCGTAATATCTCATTGTATGTGTAGTTCTGAAGTAAACGATCACCGATGCTGGCTTTGCAAAACGTCGAGCTCTCCTTAATGTGTAAAAAGTTACAGTATTATATGATACGTATTTATATTCACTGAGTCTCTAGACTAAACGAGGTTTTAGGTTATAAAAATTATTGAATTTATATGAGTTACTATATGAATATGTATTATATTCACAGATTCTCTTAACTCACAGTAGTTTAGTGGGTGATATATGTAGTTGCGCACCAATAATGAGGTTAAAAATGCGAATTTTGGTTTAAATAACTTTAGCATTAATAATGGATATGCCAATCAGTTTAGTATGATTGGGTCGTTTTATATATTATATAAGGTCTTACTATAATCGAATGCTTATGTTTATAGCTCCATCGCAGTATTGTTAATGTTTGAAGTATATACCGATTATTCTATATTTATATAGGCTGTCCAAAAATAGTATCGGGTTATTGCAATCGGGACCGTTATTGCAATATGTTGCGAAAATTTTTGGGCCTAGAGTTGCAGGAGTTTCAAGGTTTCAACTCAAGAACGTGGTTCCAACAAGACGAGGCCACTTGCCATACATCCAATCAATCAATTGAAGCTGTTAACGAATTATTCCATTTCACGTAGAGGTAACATCAACTGGCCTCCCAGAAGCCCCGACCTTAGCCCTCTTGACTATTTCGTATGGGGATACCTCAAAAATAGGGTTTTTGAGAATAATCTGACGAACCTTACGGAATTGAAACAAAACATCAGCTCAGAAATGGCAGCAATATCGAGGGCTATGTATCAGCGTGTTATCGGCAATCTTCGTTCCGATTAGAAGAGTGCCTGCAGCGCGTAACGGTCACCATTTGGATAACATCATCTTTTCGAAATTATTTTCCATTTTGTATTCTTATAATCAACAATAAAAAATATATTTTGATTACTAGTAGTTTTTGTTTTACTGAACTACCAAATACCCGATACTCTCTTTGGACACACCGTATGATATATTTTAATATTTCTTAACTATCCTTTCATATTATCACCGGGTCTAATTAATTCCAAATGACAATGCAGTGTATTATTTAGTCCATATAAAGTTGACATATATTGGCTATTGAACGCTGGGCTCTTATCACCCAATAGGATGTACGACATCTTCACGTGGGGGAGGGGGCGGGGGTAATAAAATATCACACAGGGTTGATAAAAACAATGAAACCGCTCGTGTGAAGCTCCCGGCGATGACGTCATAAAGACAACGGCCATTACGCATGACGTCACGTTTGCACGAGAGGAGGCAGAGGGGAGGGCACATCAAATATAAATTTCAAGAATCAAAATGGGGCAATAAATAATGCGAGATGAGAATAACAAATATCTAAGTGGTGCGTCGCTAGCAAAATCTGAATTTATTATTTTAACTAGTATGCGAATTCATACCGCTACCGTTTCACATATTGAAATTATTATTACTTTTTATATTTTATATCTTGACTAATATTTTAATTAATATTTTCTAGGTTTATTGAATATACAGTAATACCCCGCTTTACGCGACCCTGTTATGCGCGGTTTCACTATAACGCGAATTTAAAATTTCGCGTTAAAAGGCCACGCACTATGCGAATTTCCTATTTTAAGAATTTGTATAAACATAATGTAGTCATTGACTTCTCTTAACAATCAAAAACAGCGTTGGGTGTTATGAACGTATTTTACAAGAGCAAACGCTACCCAAAAGACAATAGATGTATTTTTCAGTAAAAATAACATATAATACTGCATAAAGTGTTCTTTGAATTAAAGTGATTGATTGAAATGATTCGTATTTTTTTGTATTAAGTTTTGACTACGTATTTAATCGTAAAACCCCGATATACGCGAATTTCACTTAACGCGATTTTTTCCGGAACGTATCCCTCGCGTAAAGCGGGTTATTTATTACTGTTTTATAGATGTATTTAACATTGATAAAGTTCAAAACATGAACTGTTCGTTTTATTATAATTACATTGTGTTAGCACAATCCGTTTTTTTGTTAAAATTTTTCCCCTTTCATTGCTACGCCAGTACAACGAGTGTAATAAGCAAAAAATAAAATGAAACATCGCAGACAAAGCCAGATGAAGTGAAACTTAACCAGGGTTCGAATCCCAGGAGGCCTCCATCAGGTAAGCCCCGACTCCACTTCTACCACCTTGCAACACCAAAGCAAACCGTACCAAATTCACAGTTCATCGACATGTCAAACCCTAACCTTTAATATAAATATAATTTTTAATTAACCGTACTTGATGCATCAACCCTTATAGCGGTGATTATTTCGTACGATTCCGCTTTTAATTGTAAACCCAAATGTTTGCTCTGCAAAAATATCACTAAACACTACTTTAAAGTAGTCTACTTTGTTTATAAATATAATTTATTACAAAGAACTCGTTTAAAGATTTTGAATCTTTCTTAAATGAGAGTTGAAAAATAAACAGGTGTCCAAACGATTGTTAGTATAATATTTGTTTGGTTAAGATCCATAATTGATAATGAAATAATATAACTTTTTAAATACTTCACATGACTTTTATTTTCAATTTTTTAGCTAAAAATTAAACTGATGTGAAGTATTTGAAAAGTTATATAATAGTAGCTCGTATACGTTTATATTTTTAAAATTTTCTTGTCTTAGACTGCATATTGTAATACGATTGATATCAGCTGGTAATTCGCGGACACATAGATATAATTTTTTTTTCAAAATACATCAAAGGAATGTATCCTCAATGTTTAGGGTTTTTCTGGTGTCCAGATTTAATTTAAAATATCTTTGGTTAGGGTGATTTTTTAGATTATACTCGCGACGTTTCAACTGTGATAAGAGGGGTCATCTTCAACATTGACTCCGACATCAGGGTCGGAACATGCGACGACGACCAGGGCTCGTCAGGGTTCGTCGCTGTTCTCGCCGCCGCCCCTGGCCACTTAGAGCTGCCGAATGAATATTTGATTAAATATTTGGCCGTCAGTCCATAACGAGCCGCTGCGCCGTATGTTTGCGTTACGCCAGTGCCGTAGTCAGATTAAAGTTTAACGTCGCAACGTTAAGGCCCGCGCGCCTCGGGCCTGCGCCATGCGAAACGTTATAAAAATATTTTTACGTTACGACCGGCTGAAATATATTTTTTGATATAAACAACAGATTTGAACTCGTGTTTTGGTATTTTCATAATATTAGATAAGGCGCCAAAAATATTTTTTATAGCGGCCATGATATATTTTTTTTTTGTCTCTGAATTGATCATGTGTAGGACAATTTTATGCTTAAAATACTGTTCTCGTTTCTCAGTGTTTATTAAAAAAAAAATCCTCCTTTTTACCTATACGGTATTTAATTTAATTTATTATATTTTTAGATAATCGAACGGTGAAAAAAGTTCTTGCGGTTTTTTATAAAGATTATTAAAAGGTTATTATTTCTTTTGGTTTTATTATTAACCTTAGAAATTAAATCATGCACTAGTTTAAGTTAGTATTAAATTATTAGGAACTGCCTTTTTTGTCCACACTTTAAATTGTTAGAAATTTGGAATATAAGTATCATATAAATATAATTATATGTATTAAAACAATAAACATAAATATTTATTTATTTCAATAGATTAAAAAAATTATATTTAACTTAATGTTAATGTCTATCTATACGGTTAAAAAGCATAAAAAAAATTATACAGCAATTCGATTATTTTTTTAAATTATTGTTTCAATATCGGCGCACAGGTCCCTTCATATTTTTACGATCTCATGAATTTGTTAAGATGAAGAAGAATGCATCTGGCACTACAGCCCCGCGGGCGTTCGAGGCCCTTTATGTCCTTCTTACTCCAAACAATCTCCTTAGAAGCCTCGGCGCTCTAAAGCTGTTAGGGTAATTTTATTGTTTTTTTGTTGAAAATGATAAATTTACGACCCCGTCTGTGGAAGGTGGTAAATTCGGAATAGGGCGTTTGTGAGGAAAAGTGTGAAATTTAAATGACAATGCGTCGTATATCTGCTCTCCTGAGTGGCACTAAAGTACGACAAATATTACGGAGAAGGAATTTTAAATCATATGAGTAAATATTTTCAAGACTGTTACGTTTCTTACTTGTAACTTAAAGCTCTCGAAAAATAGCCAGAATAAAAATTATCACGGAATCGACTGCTTAAAATTACAAAATGACATCTTCAAAAGCTGTACATTCAAAATAATATATTTTTGAATCTCATGACCAATAATCGAGAGTTGAATCTCTAGGAAACCAATAAATAATCTATTGAACTTAAAAATATAACACTTTGTACGTTTTATTGCGTCTTTAAAAGTTTCAGTTGTTCAATACTAGCCTATTACACTTTTTATCACGATTTCAAAATTTTATTGAATTGATTACAACCAGGTATGTCATAATCGAGAAACAAGGATGTAATTCACTAGACAACTAAACGGTGCGTCGTATTGCTTGTATATAGTTTCATGGAAAGTATAGTCTTCGCACAAGACAATGAAGAACAATACACAAAAGCGAGAAGTTCCCAGACATGGTGGAAGGCTGTCACGGGCCGGGGGTGCTACGTCCGCTGTATTCAGGATAAGTCACTTCAAACGGCTCCGATTGTCCGAGGAGTGTACCAGGAAGCGCCGGCTGCTCCAGCAGACTGGTAAAACATACAAAAGCTTCGTTACAATCACACTTCGAAGTAGAGCTTTTCATATAATGAATACTCGAGTACGCTCATCGTTGAAAACTCACGTGAATCGTGACCACTTTCAACTTTCACAAAGCTAAATTTGCTTTAGATATAATTTGTAAATTTATGATATACTTAAATATGTATTTTAATAATATAACCAATCTACCCACTATCATGTGTTTTATTTGTAAAACTATATATATATATATATATATATATATATATATATATATATATATATATATATATATATATATATATATATATATTTCTGAGCTCTTTCACATTTCAAGGGGTTTTTCAGTTATACTTAATTAGTATAATATAGTCTATCTGAATCGGTTCAAAATCGGTTTCAAATATGATATAAATACAGTATTTCAGAATTAACAAAATATTTTCTCAAGCCTGTCAATATTTTTTTTATCATTCATATGATATGCAAAATCGTTGATCACTAAACAACGATCATTTTGTGTCTATCTCTCAAACATATACTACTGTCCCAATTTGAATTTGATATTAAAATATTTTTTTTTCTTTGTTACAGGTGAGTGCTTTTTTTGTCTGACTGTAGGTGATTTAACAAGGTAATTAAAAAAATATTATATTAATAAATGCTTATACTTACAAGTGTTATAACTCTTTATATAAAGACGTGAATAAATGTTTTTGCAAGGTTTCAACGTTTTGGTCCCGGTACTGGGGACATATTCAGAAAATTCCTTTTAAATGCCCCCAGTGCTGGAACTCAAAACCCAATAAATACGGCATAATACTAAAGTGCTAAGAACGATAATGAGAACGTCTACGAAAATAAGTAAAACACACCAGACGTGGTCAGCCTCGAGATACTAAAAAAAATACATATACAACATATAAATACAGCCAAAGCGTTTTTTCAGACTTTTAACATAATAATGGAGTCTATAAAAGCCTTACAAACAAAAAGTTATCGTTATCTCCCAGCCATTTACATTTTCACATTTGTCTGTTGTCACGGGCCAGAATAACATAATACAAAACTAAATGTTCTGAAATCAAGACATGCCCACTGAATAGATTTATTAACACCGTATATAGTTAGTTTTAGAGTACAATTTATTACTGAAGGCATTGCACGCACTGCTCACTACACATTACGCTTCCTAAATGCCGAAGTTGGCTACCAGTTGATCGGGCGCGGTAATCAGCGCTGCACCCCTTGGGGGGCGGGGGTGGGTTTGGGGGTGGGCTGGTGCACCCCCGGGGGTGCGTTAGGCCTTACACGCATCTGACGTGCTCCACCGCGCACAAGACGCACCACCCTCTCGACAGGGAGGCTAATCCGTATTGACAGTGCACCCACATCCGGGCTAGACATGCAAATACACAACTCCGTTAAACACGCATGATATTAATAAGAAACATCAACAATCAATTATATAAAGATTATCTTTGAGGCATCTTGTATTCATAGAAATTATGCATATAATTTCAAAGTGACGAGCACAATTTTCATACCTGTTTTTACCTAGCAAAAATTGTTATACTCTAATATCATATATCCTGAAAATTCACAAATAAGTAGCTGAATACACTTTTGTTTACTCTATAAGCGAAAGATATTTTATTTTTGAAAATTACGAAATGAGATTAATAAGCATCTATTGTAAAGCACTTCTAAACGGTTGCGAATGTATCCATGATAACAAGTTAAAATCTTCAAATGGCATATATATATATTTTATTATTCCGTTAATAGTCTACTCATTACTAGTACAGTAATACCCCGCTCTACGCGACCCCGTTATGCGCGGTTTCACTATAACGCGAATTTCAAATTTCGCCTTAAAATGCCTCGTATTACGCGATTTTTTTTATTTTAAGAATGTGTATGAACATAATGTAGTCATTGACTTCTCTTAACAATTAAAAACAGCGGTAAACGTATTTTACAAGAACGCAAAAGAAACGCTACCCAAAAGAAAATAGATGCATTTTTCAGTAAAAATAACACGCAATACTGCATAAAGTGTTTTTAGAATTAAAGTGATTGATTCAAATGATTCGTATTTTTTTTGTATTAAGTTTTAACTGTGTATGCATGTTTAATCGTAAACCTCGATATACGCGAATTTCACTTAACGCGATTTTTTCCGGAACGTATCCCTCGCGTAAAGCGGGCTTTTACTGAAATACGTAAAAAGTAGACTCCTAGTTATTTGTATGTGTTGCTTTAAAATAGGTTATTACTGATTAAAGCAGTTTGTTAATTCCACGCAGTTGAATATTCCCAGTTCCACTGGCGGCACTCACGCGTGGGGGCGGTTCCGTAAATAAGCCCCGTTGCGCCCCACCAGACTTACTGAAGTACCGAGTGCGAGCTCTTCAGGAGTGTGCCAGCCCAGGCTCTCGATAATTACGCGGGGGTCGCTCGTGTAACCGCGCCGGTTACTACCCCCTGGAGGCGAGACCAACCCACCAAGACACCAAACCAAGGCTAAGACTGCCACACCAAACGAGACATGTTAAACTTTCTACAAATCATTTGCTTACAATATTTATTTGGATGACGTATTCAATGAACGATGCAATAGTGTTTGAACATATGTTTGGCTGACAATTAGATGAATATTTGATTTCATTTTGTACACATATATTTTGAATAACCGGATATAAATTTCGAAAGCAAAGCCATTCTAGGAAATATCACATTTCGTGTCACAAACAACGAATCACTTTCACTGCACTGTTCTTTATTAGATGCAGTCTTTATCACGTTCAATTGTGCTATTATTTTTTAATTACGTTTGCTGTGCTTAGACGGTGTTATTTTTTTTAGGAGGCATTTTAAGTTATTAATTATTAATTCATAATTTATAATGCAACTAAAAAATAAAATTGGTACTTGTGTCAAGCTGACATAAACTGAAAATTTCTAAGAAGCATCAAAATTTGTTTTTTTGTAAAAGTTCTAAATTTGAAATTCTCGTGTTGAACAATAAAATCCTATAATTCGTACATATTGAAACTCGCTAGAGCATATTTTATAGTTCAATTAAATTAGTTTATGAATAAAAATATTATCCCATCGTCTTGAAATTCGGCACATAGCTGTGGAAAAATTTACTAAACTTACGTGCAAAAAAATCAGCGTTGTATCTTTTGAGATATTCTATAGAGAAGCAAAAAATGAAACATACACACACACAATGGCTATTATTATAGTAGATTCAGTATCACATGTTAAATGATAATAAAAGACCTTCCATAACGTCTTCAAAGACTTTCCACCGATTCATTTATATAAGGCAAAACAAAAAAAAAAATATATATATATATATATAAAAATAATAAGCGAGTACATAACAAAACAATATCGACTAATTACAATTAATAACAAAATCAATCATAACTTCGATATAAAGTTTGTGCGGACTCTCGGGTGGGATTCTTTCAGGAGCCCTTCAGGGCGGTTTCAGGGGTCCCTCTTGGGGGTAACTTTGAATGGGCCGCGGCGGTGCCTCTTCAAACTTCAGCTCGGAGGTTGTATGATAAAAAAATAAGGGCGGAGAGCCGACTCCAGTCTCGGCGCCGGGAAAGTTTACTTTCAAGATGCTGGCTTATAATATAAACGCAATCGGCACGCTAAATAAATTCAAGCTCACCTGTTATAAAAAATTTATTCAAGTACGACCATTCGCATTGAATGAACTTTATAGCTAGCTATTTATGTTTGTTGTTTACATATATATTAAGTTTTTTTATTAGAGATCGTTCTTCCGATCGGTCAAACACGATACATTAAAAAAAAAATCTTATGACTTGCGAAGGCCGTATATAGATCGATTGAGCACTTGATGGTGCATTTCAAAGGCACAGTCGCCACACTACATCTACACAGAGCTGTTCAAACATCCGCCTCCGCGGCGCCCATCCAACTCGCTGAAACCGTGACGTCAGACGCGGCGGGCGCCCACTCTCCCCCAGAGGTCAGAGCCCCGACCCACTCCTCCCCCAGCTGTCAAATAATAAAAAAAAACCCAAGAATATACTTGAATAGATAAACGAATTTATCACGCAGCAGTTTGCGACAATTTGTCATAGATTTAGAATATTATTGTACCGGCGTTGCCTGAGCACTGAGTACTAGCACTGAGGTCGTCTTCAGTGATTTTTTGAAATCTAAATATTATGTTGCCCCCAATTATACTGTTCCGTGTTGTTTCCAGTTTTTTTCCGTCTCGTGTGTAATTGAAAAATATATCTGAAAAATAAAACTGCCCACGCACTCTCGCCCCGCCGCTCGGCAGATAAGTCCGAATCGCTTTCAGCCCCGCTAAAGGAGACGTATCTCTCCGCTCGCCCCCCCGGCTATAAAAAAACAACGGGCATTATCTTAATAGAAACGTTTGATTTCGCTCCTCGGGCAATCTCTTTAAAACGGACGCAGCCTCCCCCGGGCCGGACCCGCTCGTCTCAATCAAACTGCTCCGGGCAGCTCCAAACTGTTTGGCCTTGGCAAAATTCAGCGAAGCGTATACATCGCTCGCGATTCTACGACAGCTTGGCTTTATCTAAAATTCTCAATATTCAAACATATAAATATGATTAGTAAAGTGGTTAGGAGATTGAGTGTTTCTCAGAGTGATTTCTTGGCTTATTATATTTGTTTTGTTTGCTAGAAATAGACTCAAGGTAGTCACGTATAACGGTGCGAAAAAAATTTCGCTCCACGTGCTTTATAATGCGGTATTTTTTTTTTGTTCATTCAATATTCTATACTTGGATGTCTTTTTCTCGTACATTATAAATATGTGTCATCTTATAAATTGTTAGCAATAATCACTTATTTAATTATATATATTTACAATAAAAAATCTTAGTTAATTGAATTTGGACTCGATATCCACTATTACACTCAAAATTTAAATTACCAATTTTTACTGAATTTATGATAACAGAATTGTCGTAAAATCTTTACAAATAACACGTTTTTTTTATTCCTCGGTAAAAAACATTCTATATTTTGATAAATTGTACCAATTAATTTTTTATACTTGATTTTCTATCACGTAAATATTGAACATACAAAAATTCCATGTTTTCATACATGTAAGTAAAATGGAGTATTAGAAATGAAATTTCTCGTAGATAACAGAGGAGTCTTATTTAATATTTTAAAATAAAATAAAATTTACGCCATTCAATTTATTTTCAGTAATGTGGGTGGAACCTCCTCCGGTCAGTTGTGCGGAGTTTCCATAGAAGGACTCCGTCATAAATTATGTTAAAGGATTTTATTGTTGGACCCCTTCGTGGGTTTTTTGAGCGGACAGTCCTTAGTGGATCGATCGAAAGGGATTTAGTTTCACTGTTGGGTTTCAGTCTCTTTTGTACGCGATTTGAAATTTCGACAAAGTGCTACTAATGTTCTCAATAAATTCTTATTTTACAGCCATACTTCTAAATTGTGTGTATAATTCACTTATCAAACACACTTAATTTCTTGAAGAATGTCTTTTTTTAAAGTGTAATTTTAATCACTTCGTTCTCAGGTTTTCTGATTTCTTCAAATAATCCATCGACTATTTATTGATAATAAAACAATTTTCATTGTGAAACAAAAATACTTTTATTTGCATTTCATTTTATATGATAAAGCAACAAAGACGTATTTAAATTTCAGAGATATTTTTCATGAGAAGCATTTCGCTGTTCATAATGCATCATATTCGCAACTCACTTTCCGTTACATAAATAAATTGCATTTTTCAGCAGAACACATTCATACTTCCCCGTCAACATTTTTCATAATCTTTATTGAATTTCTCCGGCGTCACTTTCGTAGCATTCCGGAAATCTGAAACATTAATCGCACCGGAAGCGAGGCGCTGTTTACTCTGACTGTGTTTACAGTAAAACTACGCTTCCGGCGAAACTATATTTACTATGGAAACCTTAGAAGGCTACGCGGGAGTTTGAAATATTCCTCGCCGAGTCGAGTTTCATGTTACGAGATATTAAATATTTCGTCCCGAGACGGTTCGACGACTCTTCCGTTTATTTCTCAACTCCTTTTTTGCGATTCTCGATCGACTCGGAACTACATTGCTTGCGCATATATTGTGCTTTGTGATTCATTGTAAATAATAAAACAGATTTTCTGAGCCTTTTTTACACTGACTAACTGTGATTTTAAGCGTTCATAACTTTTTCTTTTTTACTCTTGCGTAAATTCTTTTCGTTTAAAACACAAAGATAACACTTTGGAATTATTAACTGATTTTGTGAGAATTATGAACCGATCTGTGTTTCTATTCTCATTCGATCCATAAATCTGTCGGGTACATTTATGTATTATATGATTAGTTTTAAATAAAAAGATTTCGTATTGCGGGTATCAACATTATTTTTGCTGAATGATTTTGAACTGACAATATTTTTCAATCGACTATACATACAAACAATCCATACAGTCATTTTGTAATCTGGTTCAATTATAAGAATAACATCTCAAAACTATTTAATTACTTTTAATTTATGTAAAACATTGCCGTTATTTTTTATCAAACTACTTGAAGCTTTATTGTTTTATTAAATAACATCGTTTTGGGATTATTGGCTGTTAATTTTTTTGGTGTATAATTTTTTTAATGTGTGATTTTTTTCTCGACCATTATCCTCCTTCCACGTAATTTTTCATTAAAAACGATTTTTTAACGTTTATTTAAAAGTTTTGTTTCCATAGCATTTAATATTTGTGGTGCACTTTACGTATAGTATTAGGTACGCCATCCTTCGAAGGGAGGAAACTGAGATGAGGCAGACGTTAATATCGCAGAAGCGTCTCGCACAGACTCTCCTGAACTTGTACCGAGTTCTCAGCACGTATGTCGCCGTCGGAAACTTTTCAACAATCTAGCTGACGCATAATTTTTACTTTTAAATGTAAATTCATATGGCATTTTGCAACCTTCGCAATTCAGCAGTCACAATGCAACCTTCACACCTTTTATAAAACGTACTTCAAATACTTCGTTGAATGAAGGTTATCTAATCATTTATTGTAGTCTACTGCGACCTCAAAATAAACATATAACAATGCTCTTTGAAAATATTATTTTTAAATATACAATGTTATATATTTTTTGTTATCATCATTATCATCAAACTAGGTTTTCCAGCCCTGCTGGGTTCTGATTTCCTGCCTCTTCTTCGGTATACCTAGCTTACGGCACGCCAATGCGGAGAATGCTTTCTGTCAATACAGGGCTACATAATTACGACCGGTGGATTGCGAACGATAAAGTTTGCCGTAAGTCGTATGACGTCATGGCTGACTTGCTTGGTCGAACTTTGGCGTGTGACACCGGCGAGGGTTGTCTCCGCCCAGCCTGACTTCAGCCGTACAGAATCACCCCCTCGCAAGAGAACCACCCTCTCGCGTAAACCGCTTCACTGCCTGCGACGTCTTATTTGTTAAAACTTATTTTAATGTGTGCTGTTTTGAGATTTATGTTTATTATTTTAACGCTGCTTATAAATTATTACATAGTTATTATATTGCGCTTAAGAAATAAAAGTTCATTTAAAAAAAACGATATTTCATTTCGAAAGCTCATATTCTAATAAGAAAGTCTTCAAAATATGAGATTTTAAAAAGAAAGCTCAGTTTTCAGAAAAAAAGAGCTTTCAGTTAAAAAATTCAAATTCTGAAAATTGAAAGCTCTACTTTCACTCAACTCAATGGAAACCTTATTAATGTATTCTGTCGACTACCACTCGGAGTTATACCTTTTTAATGAAGTAGGAACTGCTTTAATATAAATTTTGTCGTAGAAATCACAAGTTAACTACTTATCCTTAAAACTTCTGCAATAGATACGCCGGTTCTCATATTTTCTATGATTTTAAACATTTGTGTCGTCTACACACATGAATACGTAATTCAAAGCTTTTTTAAAAAAATTACTTCAGTTTATTGTAACACAATACTTCAATAGTAAGAACACAGGCACCCACACGTTTAAATGTTCCCCAGAATCTTAATAAATAATCCTATTAAACTCTCCCAGGTAACAGAGGCTGCTGTGCCGTCACGTCCATTACCCGCAGTAATCTCCAGCGCTAAGATCCGCCCAGCTCTCAGAATGAGTTTTCAACTTCTCTTGTACCCGACTACCCCCATAAAGAGTACACATCTGCCTACTGAGTATACAAATGGAGAACATAATAGCTAATTAATACTCGATAATTTCAGCAACTTAATCATTTAAATTTATTGTGGTAATGTATAATTATTTTGCACTAGTCTTTATTGATGATTAAACATCTCGCTTATTTAAAATTATGACATAGGCTACATATTTTAACCTAAGGATGAAATATTTTCGTCTTTATAAATAACTAAAAATACTATTTCGACCACACAGTATTTTTTACCCTATTTTTCATTTATTTATAAATTGTTCAATTTATTAATAAATAACAAAAGTTTGAGGGACTTTGTAACAATAACAATTAATTTGAGTGTAGTACTACTCACAAAACATTTTTTTTGGGTACCATGGAGTGAATCGGCAATCAAGCGGCTTTCAGCTTGAGACCGTCAATTCTGTTAATATTGTCAAGGAATATGAAATTTCCTATTGATTCAACACACTAAAATATTTAAATAGTTTGCTCCCTCAGTTTGCAGTCTAACAATGTTTCTTAGTCGTTTCAAAAAATGCATACAAATACCCAATTTCCTTTTTAAAACTTTTGAAACGGGAATCAATTACAAATCCCGTTGCCCAGGTGCTCCCAAATCGCGGGCCGGGGCCGCAGCTGCACTTTGGGCCGTCCCATTAAAAGGACATTTCACGGACCGGGACCGGCCCTGTCGATGAACACGGTCCTCGGTTTGTCTCCCCTGCAAGTTAAAATTTTATTACTTCTAAAAAAGGACGGGAGTGGATTTAGTACGGCACATATGGCACGAGCTCATATAGTACAAGCTCGGGTGTACCCCATATACGTATGAGAGCATCATCTATCAGTAATTATCAATTTATTCAGATAATCAAATGATTTGATCATTACATAATTAAAATCAAAATAGTTCTGACATATTTGATTCGAAAATTGTTTGAAAAAATTAATTGAACATCTTAAATCTATAGAATATTCAACAATATCAGTAAATAGTGTTCACCCTTGCTTCGAGTGCTTCTAGTGCTTTTCAAGAAAACACTAGGTTTTTGAAGATGTATTAAAGAACTGTTAATATTAAGTTCAATTTAAGCACGTATTTAATAGCAAAAGTAGAATTGGTTTAGTTTTGTTATTAGTACGTCACAAATCACCTCTCGAACCGGAAATTCCCGACTCATTACGTAGATGACCGAATATCTCACTATCGACACTCCGGGGGTGACAGTGATTGGCCGACCCCTAATATGTATGTTAATTTGGACGCCGGCCACCATGGCCGTCGCCTGTCGCCATCTTGTAATTAAAGCCACCCGATTGGACCGTCCGAAAAAAAACACCGCCGCTGTCTGTGCGGTGCATTTTTAAATCGAACCGACGGAACTTTCCGTATTAACTACACAAAATATTCAGTATTGATTTCGATTTTTTAAAATCAGATAAGAAGTTTATTTGAGTTATCTTTTAAGTATACGATTTGATCTGATCTCTGATTTGCTGATTTTGATTGCTTTAAGTAGAGTGACAAATTTAAGGCCATACCAGGTGATAGTCGAAATAAATACATAGTAACAATTGAAAGAATGTTCATTACAAATTAAAACTAAACGTGAAAACTTGCATATAAACTTGAATCTAAAGACCCCTGATCCATAAGACCCCACTGACCAAAGACCTCACCCAATCTGCTAATGAGCCTGTAAATTTCTTTACGTCCATGCACATACTTTTTCTTTCTGTTTTAATTTCACCCTTCCCTCTTACATGTCTCTGACTCATTCATTATTTATAACTTAAGAATTCTCACAAACTCATGTTTAATTTATGAAATCGTTTATCGTTTGTTAGCTTACCTAAATAAATGAATATCAATTTGGGACTTATCTTCTTTTTGAAGTTTAAGGGCTGATTTCCTTCGGCGCGGAAAGTATCGCATATAAAAACATCTGGGCTTTGAGGACTTTGCAAACTGGTATCTATATATTTTATTTGCCTGAAATATGGCATATTTTAAAGATCATCTCGTGTTGTTTGTTTTTTTCATTCTTTTCATTGTATTAAATAAATAAATATTAACAAAAACGGAAAAGCTTTTTTGAGTGTTATTTTTATTTTGAGGTTTTTTAATTATACATTTCATCTACAAACCAATTCATGGTAACTGCAACAAGAGCTGTTTTAAAAAGACGGGTGAAGTCTAGTGAGCTTTCAACTCTCAAGACACATTAAAAAAATCATTTTACAAAAATTTAATATTATGCTTGTATAGAGATAAATATATGTGGTATAAAAAATATAAACTCAAGGATCAACAGTAGATTAAAAATATATATATATATATTTATTGCGAACACAGGCGATGAGTGATCGCACATTTTCTGATTATCTCTGTTTAGCCTTTTATTCATTTTGACAACCCCTTTATTCTGTATACACTGTTTACCTATAACATGTTTAGAACATTATAAACGTTAACAAGTACACAGGCAATAAATTCGGACGAATAGAGTATTCCACGATTGTTTGAGTACAGTTTGTGTATATTTCATCAAAGATATAAATATTAATAAAGTGAAAATTATTTTAGGGCCATCTTATATCGACTAAACAGGCTGAATTTCTTGAAAAATTCTAAACCACCTGCCCTTCATTGTTAAGTTCTCCCTAATAGAATACTTCCCTGCTTATGAATATTAATCTAAAATCAATTTCTTTCAATAAACTCTGCAGGTAAAGCTACCAGTTCTTTTATATATAAAACAGCCCCCCACTGAGCATAAACTTAATGAAATAAATTTTATAAACTTTTTATATTTAGGTTATAATTTATAAAATATGTTTGCCCTAAAATTTTACTACGCAAGTTTACACAACTTTATGGAGGCTTTTTCTTTAAAACTTTTATTCAAGTATTTTGTATTTATAAAAATATGTTTTTTAACTATGTTTATTCATGCCAAACGAAAATTTTATGAAAGAGTGTTTAAATTCAAGTTAATTGCGGCATAAGAATTGTTGGTTTAAAATGTTTTTACTGATTTTGTTGATTTTAGATTTATGCATTAAAAATTATTCTATTTCAATTGTTAAATCAACACTCTTATATAAATACGGCAAAGATAAATAAAAAAAAAATAATACCAGGCTTTGCTCCAGTCATGCTTTTCAAATTCTTAAATTAACGTCTAAATGCTGTTATAATTGTTTGTCTTATCGTATAGTAGTTAAGACAGTTAATATATTATATAAATAATAATAACAATTTTTTACGAAATTTTACGGAACAGAACTCTTCGATGTTAAATAATAAAAATATTTAAAATTAAATCTATACTAGCTTGTTACTATTAGCCAGTATGATCTTCTGCCAACGCGATAGTCCATACACAGTACAAAATTTACGAATTAGCTTAGAGATTCCTTTAAGGGATGAAGTCTCATAACTCAAGGCGTAGTCAGATAACCGGTTAGTTTTCCCTCGGTTAAAAGCGAAGCCTTTCCAGTTAATAAAGCCGATAGTGTCGTTTTCATTTTCCAGCGATGCCGTAAATCCTCCCCCGGCGGGCTCCCCGCCTCTCGCTCGTGACATTCAGTTTCTCAGAAGAACCTTTTGCTATTAATTACCTCACTACAGGACTGCTTTGTTTTAATCTAACTAGATGAAATTACTTTCTACCAGTGGCTTGCACTTATGATCAAATTCAGCACTGGCCATGCAATTTCATTCAGTGTATTCACAGATGCACACGTGTGGTCTTGGATTTTTTTATCGATTCTTATTTATTAAATATGTCGTCATAAATGAATAAATATAGTATACCATAATTTATTAATACATCGTTATCATATGTCCTTTGAATACATTTTTTTTTTAATTACAAAATAATCATGTGTTGTAATATATCAATCTTGGGATTTCTCAAGTGTTATGCTTTGTAGTGGTTTGTGTCTTTCGACAACTGAGATTCGACAACGGCTGTCAAAGCTTACAAATAATATTTTTGTTTCTAAACTCTAAAATAAAATAGTAATCAATTAGTTATTTATCTGAAAAATTTCAGGTACTTTCTGTATGTACACGTCCGCCCCTGCGCTCGGACGTCAACTTCACAGCATTTTGTTCGAAATTGCATTAGCCGGCAACAAATTAGTAAATTAGCAACCCGGATGGAGTTCAAAACTCGCCTGGCCTCGCCTGGACTCGAACGGAAATTAAACCCATAAGCCATCTACTTATGCAAATCAGATTAAACCGTACAAGCTATAGCAGCCGGGGGATTTGGTATGTATTTTAATCGAATATAAAACTGCATGTATTTGAATGAAGATTTATTTTTGTGATGTTCATAGTAAAGAGAAGAACATATTAATCACAATATAATAGGCATATGTCAGGGCGCACATTTATCACTGTAACTCTTTTGTGATTATATAAATTAATTTTTAAACAATACATACTCATAGTATTTTGGTTGAGTAGTTTGTATATTTAAAAAAAAATCTTAGTCATTAAATTATTATCTACGTCATGACAATACAACCGCAAAAATGTGCCCTTTAAGCTAACTTAACCATTTTTACTTGTTCAGACTGTGTTCAGCATATTCATTGATATCACGAAAAACACTTTTTCCCACTCATTATTGCTAAGGAACTTTCAGTTCTAAATAAAATGCTCATTAGATCGTTTATGAATGATTTATTTGTTTTGGCATAGTTGTATCTTCAGTTCTTGCCACTTAATCCATTAGATTCAATTCCCTACGTCTACGTTATTAATCTCGGTGCGTCCATGGCCAATCACTTATATCGATTCATTTGGCTCTCGTCAGGAAAAAACCCGCTCATCATGGCCTGGGGGCGCAGGCTGGCCGGGTGCTCCTCCCTTCAATATCCTGAACGGACGAAGGGCGCTTGAGTGGCCTTCTAGAGGGCGGGTACAGCCTTCGTCTGTCGAAGGGGAGAACTAATCGGGTCGCTAGCCAACTGATTCATATTTAAAAACAGTATATATGTGTTTGATGTTAAAGCTTTATCAAACCTGAAGGAATTAAAAAACCTGTAGATAAATCGTTTCTCTAATAACTAAGTCATTTATTTCCATTGCGTTTAAACATACCTTTTTAATTATATGGATATTTACACCCCGCGTCAATTTAAAAATCTATTATTTATTGGGTGGAGTTTTCTTCATAGTCACTGAAGAATAATTCAGTCAATTGGCCGGTTTTCTCATTATAAGGGAATTTTATATTTAAATAAATTTTATTTTTACTTGTAGATTTTGT
Organism: Atopsyche davidsoni; assembly: GCA_022113835.1. NCBI lineage: Eukaryota > Metazoa > Arthropoda > Insecta > Trichoptera > Hydrobiosidae > Atopsyche > Atopsyche davidsoni. The sequence continues at coordinate 11,117,158 of JAILWY010000007.1, forward strand.
TTGAGTTTGAAACTTATTTCAACTCGTCTTTAAGTTTGAGCAAGCAGTGTTCTCCTAAAAAAATTGTTTGACTTAAAACTGCCTTATATAAATTAAATAAAGTTCTTAAAAAATATGTCTTTAGAGTGACAAATGAATGACAAAAAGGCATTGGGCGATTAATAAAGCATAGAATACACAGGTTTGTGTATCAAATAATTTGTAACTATATGAGTTCATTCAAAAATACCCCCAACCTGTTGCCAAGCGATTGACTAAAAGTTACCAAGCCTTAAAATACACTGATTTCAAATATATATTATCATCCAACTAAAAACGACATAAAAAAATCAAGTTAGATTCTTACTAAGTATATGAGCTCATTAAAAAATACCCCCAACCTGTTGAAGGCGATACGTCGTCAAGCGGACGGCCGAAGGGCACTTGGCGAAATTCTAATGCGCCGTAAAGACAACCCTTCAAAAAAACGACGCGCGTAAAGCACTCCGGAGCGCCGAATTAATCGTTAAACTCTCTAATAATCTACTGGCGGGCATTTAAATTTATCAAAACATCGAGTTCCGTTGGACCGCCGTTAAGATCCCCCCGCGGATACCCGCGCCCCCTGCAACCCACAACCCCCGGCCCGATAGGCCTCTGCCAGCCCCGCCGAGCGCCAGGGGCTGTCAACCTGCTTCCTAGGAGCTTTTCACTAAATCGCTCCGAACAGTTTTTTTTTTTTGTTATTATATATTTACTAGAAATGTAGCCCGTCATAAAATGACATATTCGATGAACGATGCAGTAGTGTTTGAACATATGTTTGGCTGACAATTAGATGAATATTTTGTACACATATTTTTTTAATAACCGGATATTAATTTTGAAAGCAAAGCCATTCTAGGAAATATCACATTTCGTTTCACAAACATCGAATCACTTTCACTGCACTGTTATTTATTAGATGCAGTCTTTATTACGTTCAATTGTGCTATTCTTTTTTAATTACGTTTGCTGTGCTTAGACGGTGTTATTTTTTTAGGAGGCATTTTAAGTTATTAATGATGTGATAAATAATTTCTAACGCAACTAAAAAATATAATTGGTACCTGTGTCAAGCTGACATAAACTGTAAATTTCTTAGAAGCATCATATTTTGTTTTTTTGTAAAAATTCTAAATTTGAAATTCTCGCTGTGAACAACAGAATCATATAATTCGTACATACAGCATATTTGATAGTTTTATTTAATTAGTTTATGAATGAAAATATTATTCTATCGTCTTGAAATTCGGCACATAACTGCGGAAAATCTCACTGAACTTGCGTGCAAAAAATCAGCGTTGTATCTTTTAAGATATTCTATAGAGAACCCAAAAATGAAACATACACACATACACAATGGCTATTATCATAGTAGATATTATGATATACTACTACAATGTCTTCATAGACCTGGATTAAAAAATAATTCATCTCACATACTTATTCTTATGTTAAAATTTTTTACTAGTACAATTTAATCCATGAAAGATATCACAAATATTATTTAATTTATTTCGAAAGTGTGTAACATAAATTTTATCATAAATCCATACACCCGCGAAAATCTGAAAATTACAACGGAAAGGTTGCGCGTCCCACCCCACACCCGTGCCGTGTAAGCGGTTATTTTTACGCCAGCCCCGTGATTTTTTTCCTTATTTCTTGTAATGACTCGGCAACATAATGAATAATAAAGGAGATAAGAAAATGATAGACCGCTCGGCTTCCCTTAAACGCTACCCTCTGATGCAAATGCCCGAAAAACTTAATAAAACCACCGCCCTCGCAGCGCAGCGCAGGGATAAACCGTGTGCCTCCCGAAAAATGTTTTCAGAAAAGCTTCTTTTAAATGATTCCCTTACCGTAATGAATATTCCTTATATTTTTTATCTTCATTGTGTGAAATTTTAATATGACTATTAATTTTTTTATGATTTTGAAGAACCTTACTTTGGTTTTTTACGTAAGTCTGTATTACATTCTTCACAAAAGTATCAAATACAGTAGACCACTTTCTATGTGAAAAAATAAAAAAAATAACACCTAGAATCAAAAATAACTGCTTCCAGCCTAAAGAACCAATATCCTACAGTTTATGACACAAATTAAGTGTAGACTGTTAATCTGGCTTTAACAAAAAAATGATAGTTCGTATAAAAATACGCATAAAAGTTATTCCATTATCATACAGGATATACGTCGAATATGCAACAGTTTTTCTTATCGTTTTCACTTAAAGTTCTTTAATTTTTATTATCTTAACGTTGTGAAACAAAAGAAAAAGTATTTCAATTTTTGAAAGAAACATTTATCTTATACTTATATTAGTTCGAGGTTTTATTTTAAACCATCGGGAATCGAACAAAAATACATTTTGCATCAGTCAAAAGTTGAAGTATCAATGCACAACCCAAGCGAAGTTTTTTTTATTTTAAAAAACCTTTATAATTTAATCTATTGATAATGGTGATCGAGGGAAAAAAAACACCAAAATGATTCTCCCCCATATAATAAAAGCTTCTCTTATCGCAATTACCACCGAAGAGCAATAATTCAACGAATAAATGCAGTGCATGAAATAACGCCGTAACGACACCTGTAAATCGCGGCGTCGCGATACGTGGCGGCGGAAACCGCAGCAAAGCGGAAGTCGTAGAGGCGCAGAAACCCGCCGCCCGTGCACTTCCGGCCTGCTGCGACGTCAGTAACGTCATAATCGTTTGCACTTAAATATATATTAAGAAATTCAATATTTTTGACAGAGAGTACTTGGTGGAATTCCATTTTAATATTTTTGAATAAAATACTTGAGGGATTTTCTACATGTTCGTTTTTATTTATAACCGGTTACGTTAACCTTTCGCTTTGGCATTATCAAACACATTAAATATTTTTACTCCAGTTTTAAACTGGAGATCGGAAGTGTGGCAGGACTGGTGAGACTGGCCCAAGATAGAGACAAGTTCAAAGAAATGGTCATCAACCTCCTGTAAGGAGAGGCAACGAAAGAAGAAAATGAAAATAAAAATTTGCAGATTGTTGCGGCCGTTGTTTTTGGAAATGGTTCGTTCTCGGGTGTAATGGCAATATATGCTACCACCTTGATTGATTTTGGAGATGTTTTCATGATAAACGCGACATGACATACTAATACGTAAACGTATACAGCTGGTTGATAACTAAAATATTTTTTATCTCAAATATTAACTCATATACTTTTTTATAGTTTAAATATCTATTTTTTTTGTCTATTTTTTAAATATTGTGCCGATTTTTATACTAACGTTGTTGTTACAAGATACAAATATTAAAAGATTTTATGATGTATACAGAGTGAATTTTAAAAGACTTGTTATAATCAATATCAATGTATTGTGTAAGAGTTCAGAGTGGTTTAGTTGATATTAGTTGTAAGTTTGGTTTTTCTTGTGTAGAAAGTAGAAATCCCCTACAGTAGAAACCAAAAGGTATTTATTAACTGCTGTCTTTTGCAGCTGATGTGATTTTTCCGGAAAAGGAGACGTTTATAATAACGCAAGGTCCATTTAATAAAGAACACCATCCAAGCAACAAAAGACTTCTCACACACAAGATATCGTAATAAACTACTGTTCGACTCAAACAAAGGGAGATAAATAGTTCCGAACGTCCCCCGGGCTAAACGGTCGCGACAACAAAAGAAACCTCATCACAGAAATCTAATAAAAGAATCGGCGGAGTTACACTTGCACGCATGTGTACCCACATACTAATATTGTTATTAATGGTATCTCACGACAGGCTTGTCTAATTATTAATACTCCTGTTGATTTTAAGTTGCATACCTTAAAAAGTGAATGCGCTCACTTAACCCTTAACTGCATGATTTTTTATTTTTCCGTGAAAAAAATTGAAGAGTTAGGGAACTATGTGTTAAATTAAGGAAAAATAAAGCAACAACATTTTTGTATATTTTTCATTAAAAAAAACTAAATAATTTAAATTAATGATGAATATAACTGACTTTGAAATTTAAAATATATTTTTGAAGTAGAAAAAAAGATCTGCAATAATGTGTTCCAATAGTTTATACTCAAATCACGTTTTCGCTCATTTGCCAAAAGATGGCAAATATCATCTTCTAATACGGTTTGCGTCTATTCTAGAGCTGTTAGTGGTAAAAAGTTGGTTTAAATTAGTTAGACAGGTCCAACATAACGGTCACATAACGAAACGGTTGATCCTATACGTTTTTATAGGGTTAAAAAAAATGTTTGTTACTGATCTGTCATTATATGCAGTTAAGGATCTACTCGTAGGTCCCATAATTGAGTTTTTTTTTTATCATTTTCTGGCCCGTTTTGCGAAAAATCGACTGCACCGATCAAAAAAAATTAAATGCAAAAAGCTAGATACTTTTTGCATTTCTTCTTCTTCCGAACAGAATATTTTTTTATTTCTTATAAATTTACTATTAATATGGTAAATATGTATTTTTCCGATTGAAGTGTAGGAATTTGGAGATTCGTCATGTCTCTTTTCCAAGGGTCCTAAACATTAAAAGTTTTTTTTTCAATTAGAATTAAAAGATTAAATATAAACCCTGTGCGATATATTATTTTAAAAATTAAAAAAAAAAAAATTCTTTAACTAACTTTGGTTTTGAAAAGTCGTTATTTTATCAAATTTTACCCTGAAAATGGACGTTAATTAAATAATAAAAAATAGATGAATATAATTTATAGTTTTCTCAATACTCTGTAAAAAAACCAACTTTAGACATAGAAAAATAAAGTGACAATTAAATTAATTAAATGACACGATTTCGCCAGGTAAAACGGTCCTTTTTTTGTGACAGACGGGGGATGGACACCAAGCAAGGTTAGGTAGCAAGACCCTTAAGGGCAATGCCTTTATACTCGTAGTACTTCCTATCGAAAACAAAACAAGCTCATTAGCAACACCAATACGAATACAGCCGTGACTCAACAAGTATTCCGAATCATTTCTCAGCACTCAAAAACAAAACGCCAAACAATACCAAACAACCCCCGGCGTCTTCCGCCCCCTGCAGCCACCCTGTCCATCCCCCGGTACGTGCTGCGCAGCCTTTCTCGCCATCTGCTCCGAGGACACTTTGTGTGTGTAATGGGATTAGCTGCACCGACCTGATCAGCGGGCTCTCTGCTGCTTCACACCTCCTGCCCGGGAGACAAGGAGTTGCGGCGCTAATTGGTTTACCTCTTGTCTTGCTCGACGCCTTGCTGTAGAGATAAATATTGGAAAACTGATTAAACATTGTATGCTTTTTTAATATGACAGTTCGTTCAGTAGCGTAAAATAAAAAGACATTAAAAAAAATCCACTGTGTCTTCTCGAGGCAGCCATGGCGTGTAACATTGAATAAAAATATAGAGTATGGCATAATTACATATTAAAATGTTCAAAATATCCTTCAAATTGTGAAATAGGTTTTACTATAAAACATTAAGTTGTATGTTGTTTTGTTATTTTCTTCGTGTATCAATATGATAAGTAGAATAAATATTTACTTTTAATATTTTTACGTTATATCATGTTTCACTTGAAAGTAAACACAAAAAAGGAAATGGTTATTTTGCTACAAATATAAAATGTGCTGAGTTGGCATTAAGCAATAAAAAACATGATGTTTAAATATTACATATAAACGTGATTTAATGATGTTTTTTTTATATCATATATACTCAATAACTACTACTTCTATAACTAAGAAACTGCTAGTGAAGAATGGATTGATTATTAAATAATTAGTGTTTCTTAATATTAAAAATTATGTTTTTATTCAATTTAATTATTTACTTATATAGACAATTCAATTATCGTATAAATGCAATACATAATAGTAGTCTATGTATTGCATTTTTAACGTTCATTTATAAAGATGAACCGTTTACGTGTTTAATCAAATTATAAAGCACATTAAAAAAACTTGTATGTAATCCGATTAAATTACACTGAATTAATAAAAATTACATTAATTCCATCCAAATTTATACTAATTACACGCTGGGTGTATTAAATTAATAGATTCTGGTCGCCAACCGCGCGCAATTCATAACCTCCCTTGTATCGCGCCCCTCCTCCCCTCCGAGATCACCCCCGGGTGTGTTTTTTTCATTCTTTCGAATAATGTTTCTTTTCCATTAGCCGAGCCATTATATTCCTTCTTCCGTCGTTTTAATACGGGCGTTTCCCGGGGCCCAATAAAACTAAGCCGCCCCTGCCCTCCCCCCGTACGGAAATTTTAATTCTACCGAAATTGACGAAAAATGCAACCCGACGTCAGCCTGCACGGGAAGGACGAAGGCGGATTTTATAGTAATTTATTTAATATTTTGGGCGCCGCGTTTCCGGAATGGCCTGCAGTTAAAATAATGCGTTGCATTCAATCGCTTTTGAATGAGTTTTGTTTTAAATTTATGCATTGCCTATTAAATCAATTGTAAGTGGAATTATTTTGTATTTAAAATTAAATTGAATTTGATTTTTTTATGCAGAAACCTATGGTGTTCAATTTATAGTAAATAAATAGCAATTGCGAATTTTTAAGTGAATTTAAAATAACCAGTCCAATTAGTTTGGGAAAAATTATTTCAAACAAGGTTTGAAATGACTTATTTTTCACGCGTTTTGCTTAAACTGACTGAGAAAATGATTTTTTCAAAATAGATTTATAATATTTATCGACACATTGAGCATAAGAAAGTGTATGGTAAAGCTTTTTATTTTGCACCTCTTCAAATATATATAATGTTAAATATACGTAATAGTTTTATAAATTACAAAAGACGTTACTTTGAAATGTGTGATGAAGAGACTAGCAAGATTTAGCTGTAATTTATGGAGAGAATAAATAGATGATAAGTGAACATAATCAATCATTTATCGTTCTCTTGGACATTAAAACTTAAAAGGTAGTTTTTGGATATGAATTTGTCTGTCGAACTTTTGTGGATCACGGTGACATTGTTAATCGTGAATTAACACAAAATACGACATTTACTTTTGTGTTGGTTAATTCACAATGCCTCTGTAAATATATGAGCTAAGCTAATTAGAAGTACTGCTTCTTATCAGCAACCCCAAGATATTAGCAAAGTATTTTCTTCGGCAAGGGTAGCCAGAGCCCCGCTATCGCCATCCCCGTCTGATTACACACGGCCTCTCGCTTCATTAATCACCCTTCATCTGAATGTCGATGGTTCCAAAAGTGCGACCGGCGGAGCTGCCGGGGGTGATAAGGTTTTTGTTTTCACGGGGTGGGGCGTGAAATGGACGGACATCGAGGATATCCGGTCATGCGTTAACAGATACCGTCCCTGCAGAGTGATTGAAGTGTTCTGGTGAGGATTATCTGTCTATTGAGTACTTAAGCCTTAAACTGTATTTTCATTGATATTTTATACCTTACAAAATGATCTTGAATATTAAACTTTCCAGAATAATTAATCATACTATAGAAATTTTTGAAGTCTTTTTTTATAAACCGTATACATACATTTTTGCGTGTGCACGTATAAATACGTATCAAATAGCTCATTTCGGATGTAAATATAAATCATATTGGTTTTTTCTACAAACATCAATCTTGGGTGTGTTTTTTTTAATCAATAATATCAAATTTATAAAATCTACTATAATAATATCCATTGTGTGTGTGTATATTTCATTTTTTGGTTTTCTATACAATATCTTAAAAGATACAACGCTGATTTTTTGCATGTAAGTTTAGTAAATTTTTCCGCAGCTATGTGCCGAATTTCAAGACGATAGGATAATATTTTTATTCATAAACTAATTTAATAAAACTATAAAATATGCTTTAGCGAGTTTCAATATGTAGGAATTAATGGATTTTATTGTTCAACGCGAGAATTTCAAATTTAGCACTTTTAAAAAAAAACAAATTTTGATGCTTCTTAGAAATTTTCAGTTTATGTCAGCTTGACACAAGTACCAATTTTATTTTTTTATCGAAATTGCGTTAGAAATTATTAATCACATCATTAATAAATCAAAATGCCTCCGAAAACGTCATTCTGTGACGGGCAACATTTCTAGTTAGTAAATAAAACACATTCACATCCTCTGAACCATCAAAAACAAAGTACTTAAAAAATAACTTCACTGTTTTCAAATCAACCATCATTCAATCGTGTTTATGTCAAAGGTTCAACAACTGCAGGGATAGAGTAAAAATTAGCGAAGGCTGCTAATATTTCCAACCCCCGGCCGTATTCCTGATGAATAGGGCGTGGGTCGATCAAGCGCTGGGGGGCGGGGCGGTAATGTGCGGGGGTGGCGGCTGAACACTCATTAGGACGCCGCCGTAGAAAAACTCCGGCCCTGCGTATCTCCTGATAGATTTCAAAATGAAAGAGCTCCGGGCTATCGTCATTCATCGAAGCGGGGATTATGTATCACCCACACATAATCCCCGCTGAAATCTCCTCTTTGCATGCACCGCAGAGCGGTGGGCGCGAACGAATAGTTTCAACAATGGATTTGTAATATTTTTTCAAATAATCTGATATCAATTTATCGAAAACCTAAAACTCAATTTTTTTTCTGAATTTGTTGTAAAACGAGACCCACAATGAAATAATTCATTTATTGATTACTGAAAGGTCATAACGTGATAATTTTAATTATGGTTCTTACTTAAAGCACACTTTAAGCGGGTAACCAAATTGACTAAACTGATGTGCGAAGCGGTCGAAATTCGCGTAAAATTGCACGTGTGAAATCTAGTCTATACAGTCTTTGATATGCATGTAGTCAAATAAATCGTTTCCTATAAAAAGTTGAACCACTTCATACACACTTTGCGGATTACTTGGCATTACAACAACACCACTTTGTAACTAAAAATTGTTCAATAATTGGAGGATTATCATTCTCTGACCACTCCACTTCTTCATTGTCACTTTGTTCACAATCACTGGACAGTATTGGTAGAAGTAACGTTGACGAGTCCTAAACAAATATTACGAGCTGTAAACCTGAAGAGTAAAATGACCTTCTGCCGCTTTTAGAGTAAACACATTCAAAAAGGTATTAATACGCGCCCCGCTTTTAGACAGCAGTCCTCTAAACGGGTACTAGTACCCGCCCCGCCTTTAGTGTGTTAAAAAAATTTCCTCGGTGTAATGTAAAAATGAGTATAGTTTCATAATCAAAAGTATAAGGGTATATCAAAATGCAAGGTGTCTGGAGAATACGCCATGTCTTAAAATTAACTTAACGACATATGTCTAAAAGCATTTAAAATATTGTTAGAACATTAAAATGTATTTTATTTCACATTTCAAGTAAATTAAAATTACAATAATGCCATTGGGCAGCAGCAAAACGCAGACTTTTCCTTCCAATATAAAACTGCTGTGTATAAGAACACGGGGACCCGATACACTATTTTCCTCTTAAAAAACTGGCTGAGCATGAGTATATGCTCAGTGAAATGGTCGCCAACCTCCTCTGAGGTGAGGCACATGATGAAGAATGAAAAATATACAACATTTTTTTCAATCGTGTCTAGCTTTCCCAGAATATTCGCATCCTGAATAACAGGCGCTTTCACGTTTCCGGGCAAAGTAATTAAAAGTATTTCAAAAGCTTTACAACCCTAAACATTATAAAAGTGCAAGCCGTGACCGGCGCGGCCTGCGCTGCCTGAAGATATCGGCCGGAGTTATGTCGGTACATAATTGCCGACTGGACAATGTTGTAGATTGCACATTGTGCCATGCGGGGCTCGCCACCCCCCGGCGCACCCCCGGGGGTGTCTGGACACCAGCCAGGGACCACACTTGTGAAAGTGAAGTACAGTAGTACCGGAAAAAATCGCGTTAAGTGAAATTCGCGTATATCGGGGTTTACAATTTAAAGAAACTCTCAGAAAAATATCATCGTGATTTGTGTGGGATTTGAACCCACATCCCCTGGCTTAAGGGTAGGATTCGTTTGTACAGGGGTTAGTACCATGGCCATGTAAGCCAGGGGATGTGGGTTCAAATCCCACACAAATCTCGATGGTATTTTTCTGAGAGTTTCTTTAAATCATCTTCTATGTATGAACTAATGTGCCTAATCATATTAGTAATAATATAATAAACCCGTAATGGGTAATAAATACGCATCTGATTGACCAATCCATAAATAGATATACATACATAGTCAAAACTTAATACAAAAATACGAATCATTTGAATCAATCACTTTAATTCTGCGAACACTTTATGCAGTATTACATGTTATTTTTACTGAAAAATCTACTGTCTTTTGGGTGCGTTTCTTTTACATTCTTGTAAAATACGTTCATAACACCCAAGAAGAAGTCACCCGAGAAGTCAATGACTACATTATGTTCATACACATTCTTAAAATAAGAAATTCGCGTAATGCGAGGCATTTTAACGCGAAATTTGAATTTCGCGTTATAGTGAAACCGCGCATAACGGGGTCGCGTAAAGCGGGGTATTACTGTACAACAATATTAATATTTTTATATATACGCTTGTTAAATGTATGTGTATCCTTCCGCACTTGTGACCAACGTGTCAAGAATATTTTTATTTTTTTTATAAATATGCCTGAATACATGTAAATATGTTGATATAAGTGTGTTTTATTACGGTTTAGATATTAATCAGAGCTTTCGTTGTGAATTCAACGTATTTTTTAGCAACACTTTATTAGCAATCAAAAGCATTGGCTTGAAAAAAACTGAAGCAACAATAAATAGTAATTGATAATGATAAACCAACGTTTCTTGATGTTATAAATTCGTCCAAATTTAAAGCTTAATCAATAATTTTTACTTATAATAAAGAAATATCAATAGAAAGCAATGTTTTATAAATAAAACTCTTTATACTGTAGTTCTTCACGAAGCAGCACCAATGGAGCACACGAAAATATATTTAACTTTACATTTTAACATGATCTTAAACTCACTCGTAAATTCTACATAATAAATTGGCGGTTTTATTATGTAATTTACGTGGTTATTTATTTCCAGTGAACAAAACTGCTTGCTTTGACTCGGGATCCACCGCACGCCACTGGCGGATACTCTCCTCTGCACTCGCAATCGTCTAGTTTAATCTGTTGGTACAGCAGAGTATATTGGGACACGATATTGGCACTTAAGGATAATATGCATACAGAGCAGATTGCTATCCGGGATCTTCATCGAAATTACATGTCTACCGCTAGTTGCTCGGTATTGCATCAACTGATCGTTTATATCATATCAGGAATTTTATTTCACTTAACCTATAAAATAATAATAATTCATGTATCATTATTATAAAAATCAAAATAATTTATATTTAATTCCAAACATATATTAAAGATCGAACTTAGATTTATATTTATAATTGAGGAATTAAGATTTTTAATTGTATGTGCCAAACCAAAGTATTTTAGAGATTTTTCATATTATAAATTTAATCAAAAATATACTTCGCACACTCTTGGTATGAAATTCGATAAAACCAAGAACAAAATATACCCAGTTATGAAAATATTTAAAAGTACACTGTTTATTATGTCGTTAATTTGAGTATTTAAGCGTCAATACCGTTAGATTGGAAAACACATGATTTGTCATTTTAGGTTAATGAATGATTTTGTATTTTTTTCCAATTTCTTATCGTTTTGGTTGATTTAATAAAAACGTTAAAATCAATTTAAAACAATAGATCGGGAGAACTTAGTTGCCATGGAAATATATCGTGAGGCCTATTATAGATCGGTGATTAGAGATGAATAGAGGCTTGCAATCGAAAAAATAATTTTAGATGTACACTTTTAATACTCACACAACTTCCACTCGTCTGCTCTTTACGAAATAAATTGTAGACAGTATTGTCATGAAAATAATAAAATTTTATATTTTTACGGAAACGTAGAAATATCAATGAGATTTTAAAACGCGAATATTCATAGCTGCGAGATTTCAAGCGCAAAACTTGCAACGCGGGCAGATTGCTTTGCGATAAAAACATTTTAAAATCTCCATAATTCCGAAATAAACTATATTTTAAAACGGATCAACCGCTTCCTGAGACTGCATCGAACGTAAAATGCGCATCTATATGCGATTCGCGTTCGAATCGCAATCCAGGCGATATTCTGAAGTGCATCTCCAGTGGCGTCTCCATCGGAAGAGGACTGCTTGCCACATTACCACTGCAGCTCTCAACACGCGGCTCCTTGGAATTGTATAAAATGCAGTGGCGTCCGGTGAAAGCCAGCTGTCTAAAAAGAGCTGGCTAATAAGCTTATTTTACTCTGATTTCTGACAGCTGCTAATTTCACAACGCAATGATATGTATCGAAAAATTATAGGATTTGACTACTGATGAGAAAATCAAATTTAACGATTAGGTGGCTGCAGAGAATGTCGATTCACTTAAACGCACTTGTGCTTATTCGTATTAAGTGATACTTCTGCGCTTACTATTCAAATCATCCGAGCCGAGGTTTCTGCTATTTGTAAAATGAATATAAAAATCACATTGTAGAAAACCAATTCTCGAAGTGCATCAGAACGAATAAGCCACTGGACTTTGCACTCAACCGCAATCTGAAAGATATGTCACATCTACACTTTTCACAATCTGAAAATGCTCTCTTATGTTTGTGCCACTCTACAAATCGAGAAGCCTGCAAATGGTCATACGCCGGTCAGTGCTACAGCGCCGTGGAGTCGGGGGTTGAAAGAAATGATTGGCCGGGAAGGAGTCATCCCCCGCGGCACGCTCCATCGGAGAGATTGAAATGGACAATGCCGGTCCGCCGCTAATGGACCAATTGTTGCAGAGTGCCCTCCCCGGGGACCGGACAAAGGGACGATTTGAAGAATGCACTTTTGATGAAAATGAAAGGCATTGTTGTGTTTTGCACGTGATCACTTTGTAAAATAACGAATTGATGTTATTTGTTTATTAGTAAAGAGAATTTCATATCGTTAAAGTACATCAATGTAGAATCGTATTAAATTGATTGATGTACTGAAATTCAGTTTAGTAATAAAATCACGAGGAGTTTACAAGTAACACGCGGACAAATGAACGCATGTAAATTCAGAACAGTTTGTGTACAATGCGCAATCATCCCTTGCGTAAATCTAATTTCCCGATATATCTCCCGTCCTATCGATCCCCTCGGGGGCGGCCCGCACTCCAGATGACCGGAAGGACGTCAGATTTCACCGGATTCGGGGAGTTTTTTTTCGCCCCGTATCCGGCCGGACATCGGTCCGAGTCATAAAGTTTAAGTAGACATTTCAATCCTCGCTTCGCCTGCTGCAACGCCGCGCCGCCCCGCGCCAGATGCGTCCCTGGAATACTAAACAGGCTCATATAATTGAATCTCCATGGACATAAAATTATTTTATTATAATAGTTACAAACCAACACGTGACTGGCTAAACGAATATGCGATCACTGGCATTTTAAATAAACATGTATGATTAGCCATATGGCTTGGAGATTACTTTCAGTGTTTTTACATTCAAGGTTTCACCAAACTCCTGTATGGGCAAATCTTTGATAGCAAAAAGCTCTCACAAAGAAATATATTTGCTATTTTTTAGTTGTTTAGCCGTTAATATTTGTTTTGTCTAACTCAGAGGCTCCCAAACTTTTTGACCCGTCGACCCCTTGTCGAGTTTTCCTGTTTTTCGTAACCTTGCTAATATTGAATTTTTACACTTGTCCGTTATATCCGAAATCCGTTATATCGAGGTTAAACGGTATACCTTTATAAATAAATACACACAAAATGCAAATATAGTAACATTCACTAAAAAATCAATACTTTTAATGGAAGAGATGAGTCTGATGCTTTGATAGAAAATTTTCAATATTTGGCTTGAAAAAAGTCAGATTTAACCTTAAATCTCCTTGCCCTGTGATTTCCAATATATTTAATTTTTTGTAAAAAGATTGACAACCGCACTGAGACCCCTTTTCCATGTGGTATGAAGATGGAAAAGCTATCAAAAACCTTCTTGCGATAGTCCATAATGCAGGATAAATAGCAGGTATGTCTCTCTGAAGCCAAAATTGCTGATATCCCTTTCTAAACTGCACTTTCAGTTCTTCATTTGTGCTTATTTCGATCAGTTCTTCTTGTAGTATGACTTCCGACTCTTCAATATCACCGTATGGATTGATAACCCACTGTGGTATTTTGGTGATGACCTGCTTAAGTGGAATCCACTCTCGTAGACCCCCATTTACAGTTCATGGACCCCCAATTAAATTTTTCGCTGTCATCGACCCCTTGCAGGGCGGAATCGATGGTCAATATCGCCTGGGGGTCGATATTGACCACTTTGGGAACCTATGGTCTAACCACTTTTTTTTAAGACAGCTTATCATATACTAAAATTATTGTGATATGTTTATTAAAAAAACTATATAAATATTCCAGAAGTTTTGCATACATTATTATTTTTAACTGTCAATAAATTAATGAATAATATTTTTGAATAAAATACTTGAGTGATTTTCCACATTTTTATTTTTATTAGTGACCGGTTTTGCCAACCTTTCACGTTGGCATTATCAAACAGAGTATGACATTACTCTGTTTGATAATGCCAACGTGAAAGGTTGGCGAAACCGGTCACTAATAAAAATAAAAATGTGGAAAATTACTCAAGTATTTTATTCAAAAATATTAAAATGGTATCCCACCAAGTACTCTCTGTCAAAAATATTGAATTTCTTAATAAATTAATGTGTATTTTTTTTGATTGATTGAATTAAAACTTTGAATATTCTTTTGGATTTTATAAGCTAGAGCGTTCGGGTTATTTGGGGGGTGACCACACGTCTGAGTGACTGGGGATGATATCACGGCGCATTACACGTCGGCGCATCTCCCGTCAGCCTGGCCCGCCCGCCATGGTCTGGGGCGCGCTGCAATTACAGTTTTTTACCTCCCTGGCCTCCACTTCCCCGACCCACAGCCAACCCCGAGAGAAACTTCCCCGAAGTATGCACAGCTTTCTCCACGAGACTGGCAGTAAACCTTTTTCAAAAGATTCTAGCTTTTCACCAAAACCATGAGCATCCTTGCGTCATCGAAGCTTTTTGAGCCTGAAAGATATGAACAGCCCTGAAAACCACTTGTAAACACAAACATATTTTTATTTTACAAAGAACAATTTCAAACAAATTGCTTACTAGAATAACATTATTAATACCATTGACCATTGAGTCATCTGTGATTAATGGTTAACTTATACATAGTCGGACATTGTTTTACGTGAAAACTTATTCGTTAACAAAAATCTTTTTAATTAATATATTCCGTTTCGCTCACCATCGGTCGACCTCCCCGGCCGGCGCGTATCCCATTTTATGATAATTTTTCCAGAGAGAGTGCTTCTCGAGACCCATTGAGTGCAGTTTATGAGCCAATTCGACTCTCTTAAACTGCACCCACTTTTTATTTTATTTTTAAGCTGACGTCCTCGTACTGGCGCTTCTCTGCAGGCACGAACGGATTCTATCAGCTTGAACACTCAAGGCTGTTTACCTTTACTGAATTAAAGGGGAACTGTTGCAAATAATAAAAATTTATTTTCTATTGCTATATTTTATTTTAAAATCTAAAAACAGACTTTCCTTAAATGTATTGTTTCTGTAGCTTGCTGCAGAAGGAGTATCAGATCTAATCGCCACATCTTTGTAAGTAAATGATTTTATAGGGTGTCCAAAAAGAGTATCGGGTGAAAGTGAATAGTGACCGTTATTGCGATATGGTGCGAAAATGTTTGGGCCCAGAGTTGCAGGAGTTTCGAGGTTTCATCTCAAGAACGTGGCCACTTGCCATACATCCAATCAATCAATTGAAGCTGTTAACGAATTATTCCATTTCACGTAGAGGTAATATCAACTGGCCTCCCAGCAGCCCCGACCTTAGCCCTCTTGACTATTTTGTATGGGGATACCTTAAAAGTAGGGTTTATGAGAATAATCCGACGAACCTAACGGAACAGCAGACTTTTCCTTCTAATATAAAACTGCGGTGTAGAAGGATTCGAGGATCTACTACACTTTTTTCCTTCGCTCACCTTCTTTGAGAAGAGGCACCCGATGAATGGCAGTTGAAGAGCAGAAGTTTAAAAGTGAGCAGAGGTCTTTCAAGGGAAGCAGTGGCTCGCCATCCCTTACAACTAACATAGATAAAACATTTTCGAAAGGTGATCTAAGGCCAATTTTGCATAGTACCAATAAACCTCAAGCAGCATGAACATATGTACATGATTGACAGTGCGTCGTTAGACCCGGGGCACGCTAAGCCGCTCGCGTCCCCGGCCAGGACAAGATGCAGGGCCGCCGGGTAATCCCCGCGCCTCCCTGCAGCACAATGAGTAATGCTATCTACCCGGCTTACCCGCGACTGACAAGCGAGCTTCTTAATCCTGCGCGGGATAATTGCTCCAGCGTAGCGCGAGGCCACGCAGCTGCGAGCAGACTCATCGACAAACACAACCATTGCACTTTTCGCATAGCAACAAACTCACACTCTTAGGTTTACAATACGACGTTCTTGGGTGTTGTGTTCTTATTCAAAATTCCGACGTTTCAGGGCGACAATCGAAACTTTACTGATCCAGGCCGCAGTCAGTATACGAGTATCCGCCGAAGGTATATAAAATATATTTACAACTTGAATCTTTGCGCACAACTATTATAAAACAAATTACTACGCTTTATTACACTGTAAAACCTGAGCTTAATCTCTATTGTCCTAAAAAAACATAGTTATTTTAAAAATTGATATGCATCACACAGTTTTATGCGAACCCGCGGCTTAACGGGTAACTTGGGAAATGAACGTATTCTTTTACAGCTTTTTTTACAGCTGGTCTATCAGCGATCCGGCGGCGGCGCGTGGAGGCTTTTATTTTTGAAAAATTATACAAGATGGCGGTCGGTTTGTAATTGCATTTTTAAATGCGGGCGCGGACATTGCGAGCCGATACTCCAGCCAGCTCCATCCCCAGCGGGGACTTACGTGAAGTTGCATATGAATTCTGAATTACCTTTTCATTGCTTACGGGGGGTCGTTACTCTTGCGGGGTCATATACACTGGATGTAACTCAGTTTGAATGAAACGTTTAATACGTGAGGTAATGTATTTCACAGCCGTGAATATTCTACTGCTCATTGGTCCTTTTTAATAACACACACACTCACGCACAAACACACACACAAATATATATGTATATATCAGTTATCCTAAACTGATATTTTAGGCTCATATATGTTTCAGTTTGGCTGAAAATATTTGTTTATGAGCGCTTTGGTTCTTCGGGGCATTTTTCAGGCATCAGACAGGCCCAAAATCAAAATTGGTCTTCTAGCCATTTGATTATGCATATTTTTATTTTAATCGTGTTGTTGATTCATGAATAATATTTTTAAAAAAATATTTTTGTCACTTAAAAACTATCAGGGATACAACTTTTTTTGTGATTTCCCATTATACAAAATTTTCCGTAAAGTGCTGATGTACAGAACTGGGCAAAGTTTGCTTTTAATTGTAAAGAATACTTGCTTACTTGCCTCTAATTTTGCTGCCTTTTGCTTTTACATAGTGTAGTTAATGACTCTACGTTGGGTTTATCTGAATTGTATGGATAGTATTCAGTCGTAAAATTATTATAACTACAATGAAAAAATAAAGTTCATATGAGTCTTTTTTTAACAGAACGCATATGAGTTGGGGTACACAGAGTAAAATTTTTAACCAGCCTCTAACAAATGCAACATTCCCCCGGCATAATCCACCCCCTGGTAACCCCGCCCGCTCGCTTATCACCGGGCCCGGCCTGATTAAGGCTGCCCATCCATCCTCGTCAGAGCGGCTGAGGCAAGGCCGCAGGATTACTGAAAAATGCACCGCCCCCGCCCCCCGCCTCCTACAGCCTTAATGCTGAGAAATTTAAATACGCTTTGATTTATCTGCTGAACAAGATGGTAACCGAAATGAACTGCTTTAAAAACACTAAAATATAATAATTATTTCGTCAAGTAGATCTATGTTTTGTATTATTATATGTTTGCGTGACTTTGTGGTTGACTCTATATTTTTTTATAAGTCAATTATTACTGAAACGACAAGAGAAATTTCAGAACAGTTTTTTTTATAAACAATATATCTGATATAAAAGATATGATGCAAAGATAAAATAAGAGCGAATTATGCGTGTTTTTCGTCGGTACTATCTGACAACACACTAAGATTACTGAGAGTTTATTCATAATTGCCTTTTCGTGACGTCATCGAGTTGTAGGCAGTGAATAAAGCCTACTTAGCAAGTAATATTTTTTTAAACTATTTCTTATTTGGCTATGAAGTTAAATGAAGAAAAAAAACATTATTAATATTTTTAAAAAAAATTACTCTGTAATTTACAGTAAGATTGCAGTAACGGTTCGCTGTTTCAAGTACAAGCCTATTACTCCACGTGCAGTTTTCAGACCTAATCAATCCCCGTCAAAGCCTCCGCGGATCCGCGCCGGGGCCTCCGATCAGATATCCGCCGGAAGTGCGGAGAGCCTCGGGGGCGGGATGAGAGCTTTGGGTTGTTTACTGTTTTAGCAGGCACTGAGCGCATCCCTTGGCTTTCTTTCAATTATTCAGTCGCTGCAATTTGTAATGAACTTTCACAATTTGAAGATAGACTTCTTTAAGTTTAGAAACCATAGAATCGTTTCACCAATTTTTATGTTACCTGGTTTTATATTAAATATTTAATATCCACAAAATATAATTTAAAAGATTCAATAAGTCATACGTGTTGTGGGAGTTTTTTTTAACTTTTTCAACACAGTTTTCAAATTTAAGCCAATGGATACAAAAAATAATTTACTCAAATCATTTAACATGATAACGAAACCAACTTGCTTTAAATTAATTGAGACATCAAAAATAATTATTGTTTATTGTACACATTATTAGTAATGTGATCAATAAGTCTCATTTGACTGAATAATACATGTTAGGTCATTAAAAATATTAAGGGATTTAACTGTTAAATCGTTCAAAACAGCTGTGTGATTTAGTTATTAGTAAGATTAATTGCCGTTCATACACGTTAAATGTTTTTAATTTAGTAATAATTTTTTTTTAAATTAAATTAATGACGAAATTATTTTCAATACAGACTGACGTACTTTTTTTGAACCAAATCGCTTGCAGTTGCCTATTCTTTTCACCCTGTGCGCTCTAAAGGTTTCTCATCCAGACTTCACTCCCGCTCGTGGGATAAACATTAAAAACCACCCTTATCTTTTTCTACTTTGTACAAATCTTATTCAGGTCCATATGAACGGGGTCACACGGGGGGGGCCACCCATCGATTGCAGGCCGTGCTTTGCATTAACTCGTCGCAGGGGGCACCGAGGGCCTCTTATCTTTACAAATGAGCCCGGTGATAAATCTGTAGATAACGACAAAGTGTGTCAGCTGATGAGTCTGTGCCTGCCAAACCCTCAGCGCTACTGCTCTGAAGCGAGCAATTGACATCTCTCCTTGAATGCAGAATCGCATGCAAAGCCCATGTATTCGTAAGCGAAATTCTTCCAAACTTATAAACTGATAATCCAAGCAAGATGAAAATTTATCAAATTACAATCAAATTTAATTTTAATGGCATGTTACATTTATTGGTAGTGTGCATTAATTTTAAGGATTTTTTTCGTGGAATTGAAGCTTTATTATAAAAAATTGGTACAATATATTCTATTCAAAGTGTTGTCCATGGCTAGCCAATACTTTTTCCTATCTTTCGGACAAATTATGGATTCCATCCCAAAAGAACTGTTCGTCTTTTGAAGCCAAGAAAGAATCATGCCAATTTTTGATACCCTGTTCAGAAGTGAAGCGTTTTCCAGAAAGGGCATTCCGCATCGAAACAAGTGGTAGTCGGAAGGGGCAAGGTCTGGGCTATAAGCCGGGTGAGACAGAACTTCCCATCCACTGTTTTCCAAATATGTTTTAACCGGTTTTGCAACATGTGGCCGAATATTGTCATGATTTTCTTTCGACGTCTCTCGGCTTCAATTCATGTGGCACCCAATTTCCTTGCTTTTGAATCATTCCCAATGCTTTAAAGCGTCTCGAATTGATGCTCGATCAACTCCAATGATTTTGCGAGTTCTGCGTTTGACACGAGTCTTTATCGAGCAATGCCTCTAATTCTTCATCTTCGAATTTTTTTGGTTGGCCTGGACGTCCTTTGTCATCCACATCGAAATCACCACTTTTAAAGCGTCGAAACCAGTACTCACACGTTTGTTGCGATAGAGCATGTTCACCATAAACTTCACACAGCAATCGATGACTTTCAGCTGCTTTTTTCTTCCAATTGAAACAGAAAAGTAAAGCTTCCCGCAAATTGCGTTTTGTTGGCAAACAAGGGGTCATGTTGAAAGCTCAAAAAAAAAGTTGTATACACATATACTGACATATACTGAAAAATAAAGCGCAATAATGACGCTTCTCGGTGAAGTTTTAAAATATAGCCTGATGCGATTCAATACTAGTAACGCTCTCTCTTCCTTCAAATCCTTAAAATTAATTCACACTACTAATAGTAAATTTATATTTAAAAAATTGAATGAAAGTATAACATAAACACAGATTTATTTTAACAATATAATATTATAAGAAACTCCTGCACACTGTGCACGTATGTAATATAATAAAACTCCGTAAAAATAGGGCACGATAATCCATAATCTATCATAAATCACCGCCCCTCTGTGCATTATATTGTTATTATAAATCTTTTTCACAGTAAAAAAGGAAACACAATATGAAATTCTCCATACTTCAATATTGTTAGCCCTTAATGAGGGGTGTTCCTAGAGAACTTTGTACTGCCGGAGCTTTCACACACTTCCTGCTACTGGCATAACGACGAGGTAACGGCGTAAGAAATAACGCCGCTAGAATAACGTTGCTCTATTAAAGAGTATAAAACTGAAGTTGGGATGAGCTTTGAAGGCTTAGTTAGATAGTTGCTTTCTGATTTCAAGGAAGTTTGTGTTGAGTTGAAGTTTTGTTCGAAATATAAGAAGAAAAAATAAACACATACCTACGAAAAATATGTAATTATTTTATTTTTACTCCACGAGCAAGAGATACTCAAGTCAAGATATTTCAGATGAAAAAACCATTAACCGCCCAGTGGTTAAGTGATATTCTTGCTTATATGCATGGAACCCTGTTTTAAATCCGCGTGGAGTAGCAATAAAAATAAATTTGCTTTAGTGCTAGAGCCATTTTTCATATTTTTAAGATTAAATAACCTCAGTACAAATGTTGTGAATATTTTTTATTACAAATATAACACAAATAATATTAATAATATATATCAGTGTTGATTTTTAGTTTTCTTCGATATTAACTGTGATCATATATAATGAGGTTATCAATGCTACAATAAAAAATCAATACCCATATAATACAGTGCCTTTGCGAATGCCTGTTTCTAAATACCCTTATTTTTCCCTCGCAGGCTGCAATCATCCCCAATGAATGGAGGTTCTCGAGTATCCAGGTCACTGAGCTTGCAACCCCTTTCTTTCGTGCTCCACCCACCGCCTTCGCCTCCCCCTTGGCCACTAGGAAATTGTCGGAGTGCCTCTTCGTCTCTGTCGGATGTTGGTGTTCGTCGTTTATGAATTATGATTATTTTGCTGCAAACTGTAGTAATGCTTTTTCCGTCGAAATTTAATAACATATTTTTTAATTTTATTTCTCGAATATTAGAAACAATTCAGATCATTAGAAAAAATAAACTTGCACAGCATTCTTAGCTCATAGTTTTGGCAACAGACTTATCAACCCTTTCGAAATTTACCTGGGGAGAATCACATCTGCAACTACAAGTTTATTGATCATCCGGCCAGAACACCACCCCCGCCGCACTGGCCGGTTGATTGGCTATACCTGGTGCTGTATCAACATCCGGGGGTTGGGGCTCGAGTCCCGGCGAGAGGGATGTTTGCAGCGCACAAACATCCCAGCCTAACCTGCCTTACCGCACACAAACGGGAACAATGAACACACGAATCTGTGTGGATCGCACATGTAGCTGCATGTGTGTGAATTAGCGGTTGCCAAAATGAAACGCCAATGAAATAAAATAACTTTGTGCCTTATAAATCGAAATTTTTCCAAAAATCTGTCGTTCAAATAAACTAGTTAACCATACGTACGTTCAGTCAATGCTTAGTTTAATGAATTAATTCATCGTACAGTAATACCCCGCTCTATGCGACCCCGTTATGCGCGGTTTCACTATAACGTGAATTTCAAATTTCGCATTAAAATGCCTCGCATTACGCGAATTTCTTATTAAAGAATGTGTATGAACATAATGTAGTCATTGACTTCTCTTAACAATTAAAAGCAGCGCTGGGTGTTATGAACTATTTTACAAGAACGTAAAAGAAACGCTACCCAAAAGACAATCAATTTATTTTTCAGTAAAAATAACATGTAATACTGCATAAAGTGTTCTTAGAATTAAAATGATTGATTCAAATGATCCGTATTTTTTTGTATAAAGTTTTGACTGTGTATGTATGTTTAATCGTAAACCCCGATATACGCGAATTTCACTTAACGCGATTTTTTCCGGCACGTATCCCTCGCGTAAAGCGGGGTATAACTGTATTTATAATTAGGACTTATTTTTATTTAAAAACAAGCAATTAAAGAATTTCAAATTAAAATAACAGCTTTGATTTTAAACGTAATTTACCAAGTACGTCAATTAGATTATATCCATTTTACAGTTTCGAACTGATATTGCGTTTATCGAAGGACCCTCTTTGTCACGTTCATCATCTCATGGTTAAAAACATTTTTCCTACTAGCAAATACTTACAAATTAATAAATATATTATTAGTATATTTGCCATGCACATCATACGGATTATACCAATTACGTGATTTTGAGCTGCTGCTGTGAGGAATGAAGAAGTCTCTTTGTCACGTCCATCAGTCGATAGTTCCAAGTATCGTCCATCGTCTCGCGTCGCTACACCGTCTGCTTTGGGATAGTTTGTAAGTTGCAAGAAGTTAGTTTAATTTGATTGTGCGGAATGCAGCGTTGTTTATGCACCGGGATTAAATGCAGTTTAGTTGGGGATTGTTGCTCTATGCTGTTACAGCGATTCAGATGTTTGTTGCTCCTCCGGAAAGTTTAAACCAACTCTGGCATATCTTAACGTTACCATCTTGTACCAAGAATTAATCTATTTTTCAAACTACACCACATTTAATTATAGTGAATAAATATTGAGTTTCTGCTTCTGTAAGCTACCTACAAATGTTATAGCCCCCTACGGTATAATTAAACATACAGTTTTAATATGCAATACTTAATTGAACTTTAACTTCACTCTTAACAATCTTCTTCGGAATACTGTGGGCAATAGTTTTCTTGTAGTTTACTCAACCGTCTGTTACTCCAGACTGTTTCATTTGTCTTTAGTGACTGAGTTAACTGAAACGTCCCGAGACTTACGACTCTCAGATCTGTATCAAGCGCTTATCTGAAGGCTTCATTACCATGCACTCCCTGAAGCCATCCGGGGGCTGGTTCAGCAATCACGGTTTCAGAAACGAAAAATAAGCTGTTTTATATATTTTTTAATAATTTAATATTTTGTGTTTTTTTATTTAGTAAAAAAATAATTACCAGGATTTTTTTCAACGTTGATTGTTGATTGTTATGATATTTTTACAGTACGCAAGTCTTTAAACCAAAGAATTTATTTGAAAGGTTATGTACATATCATCAACAAACATACTTAAACCTTCATTCCAATGTCAGTTCATCGTTTTTTTATTATTTCAAAAACACGCTTCTTATAAGTAAGATCGTAAATGATTCTTATATCTCATTGTCAAAATAAGTTAATTATATATTGAAATATAATGATCTTTAAAAATTCGGATTTTCGTTCTCAAACGCTATCCATGTAAGTCCATCAAACACAATCAAACCTCAACAACCAAAAAACTACCCTCGCTACCATTAACAAGAGTTTTACTCAAAACACAGCCTTGCCGGGGGGTGCTAAAGGCTCTGACCACAGCCCATTAGGGCAGTTCCGTGCACCCCTATTTATTAAGAGAGGCTTAGGACTATATTAAGGGATGGTACGAATGATCCTCCCGAATTAGGAACAGCCAACTAAGAACTTTGCAAAGCCTGCGGGATTAGGGGTGAGTAAGAGGCTGTATCTGGACCTCTTTTATTACACGAGGGGATGATTCCCGTGCCTTTGATGACTTGCTTGATAACGTGATGTATTCCAAACTCTTTTCAATAATATTCGAATATATTTCATCTTTATATTCTCAATTTCTTAAAAAAAAAAACCATCAGGATATGAAAATAGTTTTTGAAAAATGAGACGTATTTTGTTTTTTTTTTTTTTATTATTTTATTTTTATAAAATAAACTATTTTTTCTTGTATAGTTGTGTGCTTAAAATATCGACGGATGAGTTATGAATATTTTGCTTTTTGTATTTATTAAAAAAATTGTTTTTTTTTTTTCAGGTAAATCATAAAATCTGCTTCTAATCTACACAGAGAGTCTGTTCATGCATACTTCTAGTAACAATGTAAGTATATATATATATTTTATAATATTAATAATAAAACACGGTTAATAATAGATTTCAAATTAATCAAAATTCAAACTACCGTCGTCGTGATAAAAACTGTGCTATGCAAAGGCTTTTTTCAATTCAAACCCATATTTTTTAAATATGATATTTTTACTTGTGCATTTGCTTTAACCTCCTCAGACTTCGTAGGTCTATAAAATCATTTGTAGACATTGTTATAATATCTATAGTAACTAAATATTATGTACGAGTATCATAGTTTTTGGCAAATGTTGTAGACGAACCTTATCTACAGCCCTATTTACATATTCAAACCACTTTAAACATTTTAATGTCGTTGAACTCAACTATGTGATTTTCCATTATCTTTTCTCGTACGTTTCATAATTTAATAAACTCAACTCTGTGTGAAGATCGTATTAGTGTTTAAATACGAATTGTTCATTGTCAATGTTTCTGACGATTTTGGTAGACCAACTTATCGAAATATAGTCCTTGGTCATTGTACTTGGTAAAACCAATTAACTATGCATTAATTTTCTTCAATAATGTATTCCTATTTGAACTCAATAATTTTGTTAATCTCATTTTGTGATATGCATAAAAAACTGGTTTAATTTTGTAAGTAATCCACGATGGGCTGTTTTTAATTTTTATATTTAAACAGAAAATGGCTTGGGAATAACGATTTTATTTTTTTGTCAACACTTGTGGCTTTTGGAGGCATTTCAGTTCGAGACATTTATTTGTTTTTAATTCATTGTTTAACTCGTCAAGGTTAATTATAAAGCTGTAATAATGGTTTAAATATCAAAGTTATCAACCTGTTGCAAAGACTAACATTCATGAAAAGAATATTGCGTCAGATTTGTTTTTTTTAACCTTAGAGAAACGTGATCCAGCTTTTATTAATACGTATAGGCAAGGGTTTACCTTATTATCTGATGAACTCGTCTATCATCATACAAGGTGATAAATAAACAATTGAGTTATTCAAAACGAATATGATTTATGTACACAATTATTATAATTACTTTCTAATATATTTACGCAGTGACACCACATTCGCGAGCTTAAAACACTTTGGTGATTATACGCGATCCATTCTCATTAGGGGAGGGCTTCGCGATCCTCAGTGTTGTCATCCCCGCGCAGGAGCTCGCTCCGGACACAGTACACGTGTTTAATTACAAAAATGGGGCGGCGAGGGGGACGAGTGTCGCCTGTGATGGGCTCCGGGATAACGCCACTCAGCCGGACAAAACATTTGAATTAAAACCCGAAACAAAAACACTCCCACAAATTATGCCTCGCGCTCACCCCTCCCCCGATCCCACTCTTAAAAGGACACTGCTTTGCAAAGATAACAATGTGAACAGCCGAACGGCTAAGAGATTACGATATTTTTAATTTTAACCGCTTTTCACGCTAGTCTGATGAAGCGGATATTTTCATGTACTATGTTGAACCAATCCTTTCATAAATGTGTTCGTGCGTTTGGGCAGTCGTTGTCGGTTCTTATGTGCGTATTTTTGTTCTTTTGTGTTTCAACGTTTCGGTCCCGCTACTGGACCGATCTTCAAAGATTAATATCAATCGGTAAAATATTTTTTTAATATATAAAAGCCACTGACCGGCGCAGTGAAAATGTTGCGTGGTGCCTCGAAACGTATGGTTTTAATTTTAAATACACAAATATTTTTGACTCACATTTAATGTGCTTTTCCCAATTACAATAATGCATCATTATGAATAACACCGACCCGTTTAACTACCTCCACCGTGTACGATAATTAAAACATTAATCCCACAAACAATAACAGTTAATCCGGCAGCGCTGCGCTGGGCAGCGTCTCACTGCGCTCGCAGTGCAGGGCGCAGTGCATTATGCAATGTTAATTTTATAAGCGATAACTCACCCCCGGGGGTGCTAGGGGTCTAGGGGGTGGCGGGCGCTGCGATAAATCCTGCCGGCCCTGCTTTATGGATCGGAAATAACAAATTTGTGACGACCCGGGCGGGTGACCTGCCCGGTCCGCCCCTTGTCCTCCTACCTGTGTCCGGTGGTTTAAGAATGACGTAATGTCCTGAACTTGTGCAGGGATGTTATCAATCGCAGGTATTTTATTATACAGGGAGTTTTAAAATTAAACAGATAACTATCAACTGAAAATATCTCAAATTAAGGTGAGGTTATAAGCACAGCATAACTGTTTGTATATCATGCGTATATCGTCACGTAGACATTTCATTGTCACTAAAAATGCTGTCCATTATTGATTTTACTACTACCGTGCTGTTTATTCAAATGTGCACGTTTTTAGTAGCTTTTTGGTGCTGGATTACCGCCAGATTAACCGGAAACGGCGAAGCTGCAAATGGCGGATGGTGGCAGCCATTTTAATTTGTCGTTACGTCATTTTTATGGCTTCCGGTTTAATGGATTAGTAAAAAATATCGCTCTGAGCTGCAAATGCAGCGGGCTCATTCAGTGCATCCCAAAATGACTAGCAATGAACTTTACTGCAGTGCATTTATGCTGGTTTTTTATGTGTGTAAGCGAATTATATATAGTCAGCAAAAAAATATTTAATAATGTTAATTTTATGAGCTAATGCTTAAATTGTATAAATAATAATATATTGAAAGACCTGAAACTGATAAATAAAATATTATTTGTAAACGTCATATTATTAGTTAATAACGTTATGTGATGTTAATTCCTCCATGGTTGTTGGGTAAGCACGAATCTCTCGCGGTGGTCATCCGTCCGCCTACCCGGGTCAGGGGTCATTTATCTACCCCCTCCCCTAGCACCTGCGTTCTCCCTTATAATTACAACAGTTACCAGTCTGCAATACTACCTGCAACGCCGACTCGTGTATCTAATGCAGGGATGCAAATACTTGTTAATAACATGGGGTGCATTGGTTCACGGTGGCTTATAGAAGATCACCGAACAAAATATGAAAGATCATGTGCTATCCGATTAACCGGTTTGTTATAAAATATCAATAAATTATAAATGAATGGTAGGTTTTGACAGATGATTTTGGACCTTGTATGTTGAGCTGATAGGACGAAAACGTTGGAAGACAGTAATCATCGAATATATTATAAATTTCTAAAATATTTTTTTCGCTTGTAATATAAATGCTTTAAACCAGTGCTTCTCAAAGTGGTCCCTACTGACCCCAAGAGGTCCCTGGGATCATTCAGGGAGTCCTTAGAAAATTAAAATCGATTTGGGGGTCCCTGAACAACGTCAGGGGGTCCGCGCAAGTTTAAAATAAAATAAAAAAATTGTGAGACATTTTTATTTATATGGAAGTTAAAATAAATAACAATGAATACATTATTAGCGAGTTTTACGTCATAAGTAAAATATAAATATAGACAGGTGCATAAAATACAAGTAATAACAGGCATCGCGGTGAGTCAGGTAGGTTAATAGAGTCGACACTTGCACCAACTAGTCTATAATATGAATTTATGTAGTTTTTCTCCCAGGATCCGTAGGCAAGTTTTGACTATGAAAAGGGGTCCATGGGCCAAAAGATTTTGAGACCCACTGCTTTAAACAATCAAATATGTGTGCGATTTTCTTAAGATTATTAATCTTCATCGATTTCTCAACTGCGTTATGCGTTGAACTGCACTGTGGCACAACTGCGTGCAGGTGGTAGAGCCTCCCTCCCCGCCCCGCCCCTAGGCCCGGTAGCCGCGGAGGCTCCGGGGGTGCTCATTGTTTCAGTGGCTCGGCCCACCGCCGCTGGCAGAGTGCCTAATTTACCGCTGGAGTGTACTTTATCGCGCGCATCTAAATAATCCCCTAAACGCGGCGTGTGTTATCATATAAAATAGCGCGCGGCGGTCCGGGGGTGCCGGGGTGGGCGCGGCTTGGCCGGGTGCCTGATCGTGTCTGCGACCCCTGGAATCTTAACTTACCCCTGCTATGAACAGAACTAATTTTATTTTTTTTAACTGTAAATAAATCTTGGGTGTCTTTTTCTGTTTTTTTTATTTTTATTCCGACTCTACTCGAGCACTCTTCACGCTGAGCAGAGTTTTTAATTTTTACCTCACCACCTGTACTTTCGAACATCCGGATCCATTTTCTAATGGTGCATTGCGTGTACGATACTCCGCACGATACAAACGTTGAGCAGTCACTATTGAATCACCGTTACGGAAAAGCGCGATGCGTCCCCTGGTACTGCTCCATAGCGACTAAAACTCCACGATTCCCTCCCCGCGCCTCTCAGCCGCTCCGAATCAACTTCAACGTTAAAACAAATACCTGACACTCTTTTTGGATACTCTTATTATGAATTTCGGGACAAACGTAACTTATGGTTTGGTACAACCGCGAACATTTTAAATTAATGTAATTTTATAAACTTTGTTACTTTTATAAAGTAGGTGCTTTTAGATATGTTTTATTCAGGCTATTATATTGTTTCTGACAATTTGTTTGAAATTTTAGTCAAATAACAAAAACTTTTTAAGGTACTACGCACAACGCCTTCCATAAGGTTCGTATTTGGAAAAAGAAGTGAAAAAAACTCTCTTTGTATAAGTGTAAAATTGTCGTATGCTTGTAATTCATAAAATGATATCAATGGAGAATTTCTGATTAATACAGGATTTGTTTTGAATTATTTGTATTGACGATTATGTTTGATTGATTTATGTTGACTACTTCTGTGAATCATTCAACATTCAGGTGTGAATAAAATACCTGTGATAATTCACAGAATTCTCCATGATTGACACCTGTCTCTCGCAAACACTTTAAGTGATGTACAGTACAACTTTTATTGTATATTCAACTTTCGCTTATATTTTATGTCCAGGTGACATGAGTGCTCTGATTATCTGAATATGGGGTCTATAAAATACACTAAGCTATTCGAATAAGAGGCACAGGTGAATTTTGAGGGAAGCTTGCTAGTCATTTGTAACGATCAAGGCGACTCATTTCGGTTTGTTATTTTTTTTGCATATATATTGTTGTATTCTTTGATATAAAGTTTTTTTCACAATGAAATAAATTTATATATCAATAACATTATGAAGATATCTTTTCCGTCGAACAAAAACCGTGGTTATTCATGGCGCAGCGTCTGTGTCGCGTCGTCAATTTTAATGTGCTGTCGATGTCGTATCGAATAGGAGGTACTCTGTGTTTCGCGAGTGTCGGAGGATATGGTGGTCGTGGCGAGAATATTACAATCGTAATGAGATAGCCACACCAGCATGTGTGGAGGACGACTGTGTAAAGAGGTTGTTATAGGATTGGGCCGTTTTTATTTCAATACGTTTATTGAAATTGTATTTATCAAAAATTATAACTCAAATAATTTTGTTATCTCAATTTTCTTTTTTTATTACCTTCATTCTATAACCTTGCTGTATGTTTTATCTCAACTGATAGAATATTTGAATGGTAAATAAATATTTTATTTAATATCTGAAGTCGAAAGTAAACACTCAGTACTTTCTTTCTTTTGCTTTTTTTATAAACTGAGTTCTTGAAATAAAAATACGTTTTTTTGATTAAGTAAATAAAAGAGGAAAGTAGCTTTTAATGTTGTATTAAATTTCCTAGAATTTACGTTATGAACATTTTATTAAAAAAGGGAGAAAATATACTATTTGATCTTTATTTTTAGCACTCAAGGTTTTTGATAATATACGGCAGTAATATTTTACCCGTATTTGAACCCAAAACCTTCTTGTCAATTTATGTTGTTTTCTCGAGACAATTTGAATCTTCATTTCAAATGTATCTCTATTTTATCATTATTTGCCTTTTGTCAAATGTAAAGCTGGCTATATACGCTGCAACACAATTTACAACCATCCATGACTTGATTTCCGACTCAGCTCCGTACTGACAAAAAAGGTGTATTTTTACCTGCAAGCCTTTGTCATTTTTTTGCGAAATCGAAATTTCATTTTTCTTTTGATTTTTAAACTAATCTTATACCTTAGTTTTATATGTATTCTTTTAATTCCAATTTAAAAAAAGAACACCTAAATGCTTAGAGTTCTAGATCCGTCAGTCATAATAATTTCCAAATGCCTAAACTTCAATCGGGAAAACACATATTTATCACATTAAAAGTAAACTTATTAAAAATAAAAAATAATTATCTGTAGAAAAAGGAATGCATCTAATTTTTTTTCTATTGGTGTCGTAGATTTTTCGCAAAATATTTTCTAAAATTATCAAAAAACTCGAAAATGGACCCATCAATGGAATTTCAAATAGCACCTAACTCCATCAAAATTGATTGATTTAGGTGCTGTTTAAAAAATAGAGACGGATAAGTAAAAATAAATAAATATATAATTATCGTTGCATAGTAGATGTACATCCATAGATGACAATTCTTCCGTGATATCAATGGAATGAATGAAGTCTGTGTAGGTGAAATGTTTTTATGGGAGTTGATTTTCGTATGCGCGCGGCGCCGCGCTCGTGTGCAGTTTAAGCTGTCCTGTTACATCTATAAATACCGCACGTACCGCCAATATAATATCTTGTTGCATTATCCTGTGCAATATTGCTGCAACTCTAACTGCACCTGACCCCGTCACATCTGGCAGCCTTCCAAAGGAGACGCGATTCATATTAATACTAAACAAGCTAGATTTTGAAAGGCCAGGACGTGATAGCAAACTCAAGCCGGCTACACACGCAGCGACGCAACTTGCAACCGGTTTACAATTAGCCAGTACCGTTCCTCTATTATTAGTGTTTTTTATGATTTAGCCTATGTATAATAAATAACGCAAAATATTGTAGATGGTTACCATTCGGTTTTAAGTTGTTTCGCAGCGTGTGTAGAGGACTTATCTTGATATATTTTTTTTATTGAAAATATGATTGAGATATCGTAATTGTTTATTTTAATTTACAAATAAAAATACGTTTTTTCTATTTAAATAACCCAACATTATATTTGGATTAATTGCGTGAAAAAACAGCGTGTCTGTGTTACTTCTGCGGGACGCGCTGTAGCAGAGGGACTTAAAGTTATTCATACGATGTATTTATTATTCACGAAAAGCGTGCTTTAATACCATACATATCGCTGGTAACTTGCACACTGTGACATTGTTGATGCTGTAGGTGGGCACGTGCTTTTACAGCGATGCTTTTTTTATACTTATTATCCGCGAAAAGCGTGCTTTCAGACAAATATTTTAAAGTGATATTTTTATTTTAACGGCGCCATTCCTTTAAGCTTTCCGCGTCAAATAAACACGAACTCGCTGGCAGCGATACGAGACATGTTTCAAATAATCCTGACGTTTGAACATAGCCATAAAGTTTATTTATTCCTTGGCATG
Source organism: Atopsyche davidsoni (assembly GCA_022113835.1). Taxonomy (NCBI): domain Eukaryota; kingdom Metazoa; phylum Arthropoda; class Insecta; order Trichoptera; family Hydrobiosidae; genus Atopsyche; species Atopsyche davidsoni. The sequence continues at coordinate 11,149,255 of JAILWY010000007.1, forward strand.
ATCTCAAACGTCCTGTCAGAAGTACGTAAAGGCATTATTCCCAGCTTCATGATCATATAATTTAATATTTAATGCTTTCAATGTTTTTTCGGGTTCATTTCATATTCACCCTCTCCGAGACTTATTTCTGTTTCTTTTCGGGGTTGAACGCACCCCCGAGTACGACCATCCGTTATTCCTGGGCATTGATTTATTTCTTGTGGGGTAGTTATTGACACAGCCTATTTGTATTGATTTAAAGTTTATTATTCAAATCAATCTTTCGTTATTTAATTATTTAAGTGATTGGTTGTGGTTAAATTATATGCTTTCATATTAACGAGTCGTATATTATGAAGACATTAAGGTAATGTGTATGAATATATATATATATATATTTTAAGAATGTCGATGGTTCGAAGCAATATCAATCTCTTTGGACGAATATTTTTCTATAAACCTTTTTTTTTTAATTAAAATGATTTTTTGTTGCTACACTTATGCTAATAATTTTATTTAAAATAATGCAAAAATTACGAGTTTATGACAAAAAAATACAACGAGCAACATTTAAATACATGTCCTTTTTTTAATAATTTGCATGTGTAAGGGTAAATCTGTATAATGATTTGTGCAAACATGAAATTTGTCCTGGTTTGAAAAGAAATAGTCTACTTATACATAATGATATAAATCATTGTGGCATCGTAGTTATTAGTCTATTAAGATTTATTGTTTAAATGCGAAGTATCACAAATCAGCTAGTGGTGTGTGAATGCTTGGCGAAACCGGTCACCAATAAAAATTAAAATCACTCAAGTATTAAAGTATTGAAATGGAATTCCACCAAGTATTCTCCGTCAAAAATATTGACTGCTAAAGTAGTCGTAAGTAATGTTGGAGTACTCGTATTAGTACGGCACGCATGTGTCTTGTCACTGGGTGTATGTCGTCACGGCATGCGAGGTGCTCCTCCAGCAGCAGCGGCTCTCTTCTGGTCTCCGGCCTTCAGTTCCTCGCCTCCCGCAGACCACGCGGTGCGTCTGACTCGGGGCTCCAGCGCGGAGTGCTCGCCTCCTGTCACATCTGGCGAAACCCGCGGTGGAATCCTACAAGTCGACACATACAGATGATGTACGCATGTGTTTAAACTGTTTTAAAATAATTAAAAGTGTATCTTGTAGTGTGTGTTTTTTAGAAATTTAAATTAGTTATCAGTGTAAGTATTTGCATACTTGAAACAGTGACAAAGATAAGCGGTAGAAAATTATATTGATGATAGTTTCAGTATTATACGTTCGGTTCGTTTGCTTACATTATTTATTTAATTTCAATAGAATTTTAGAGCATAACTTATATTAATGTACCATATCTTATATACGTTCTAAATGAAATTTTACACCTAAGCTCTGTTTATATATGAATTCCAAATTGATGTTATTAGGCCTGTTTTTGTTTATCCGAAGACGATTCTTATTGGCGTTAAATACAACTTGTTGAAGGAAAATCTTGAAATTTAACGTAGTTAGATTTAAAAAAATATTGAAATACGCTCTTTTTTATTATTTGATTAAGGTCTATGGTACAGTTTATGTCGTCAGGTTTAGTAAGCGATTATTAGTATTCAACTTGAAATGCACTGTGCGCCAACGGTGTCTCAATATGAGCAGGCGAGGAGACAGCGAATTCTGTGCCTCCATCCTGCAGCACTCGCACATGACATCACCTGGAATGTCATCATCATCATCATCATCATCAGGTACGCCCGCAGGCTGATGGCGAGCGGATGTGGGCAGGTAGGCGGGTCGCCGGAGCCGCGCCGGCCCTCTAAGGGGCTCACACACTGCCGCGAGGCCGCGGACGTGCGAAAGATACCATTGCCTTAATGAACCACGTGGCATATCACCTGATTAAGACAATGTTGCCTGTTATGGTGTTAACATGTCGCGATTACTCTAAAGCCATCTTTGAATATTAACACTTAACAGACCGGCGACACATTAATGAGTTTCAAATCGACTGTCAGTAATTTCTATTAATCTAGTTTTGAGAAATAACCAACTCTCCAAGAAAAAGCACAGCTTATGCGTAACGCGGAGTAACATTATTATGCCATTTCAATATGATGTCGAGGTGAATTTGAAACATCCTATATACATAATTTTATCATACTTTTAACGTTGTGATAATTATCAAGACATAAATACCACACCGTTCTGGCCGGGGGTGGGTTAGGTTAGGTTTTATAGACCCCAGGGTGCGATTTCCACACCCCCGAGCGCCGTTCGAATAAAATATGAATTATTGATGTCAACGTTATGTCCGTTACGACTCCGCATTACGCACCTGAGGATAACACCGCTTTTGTTAAAAACCGTGTATTTGTTTTCGAAATAGTTCTGACATAACCTGTATGACAATTAAAAAAATAATTATTAAAATAATTCAGATTATCTACGTTCTTGGGTATTATTGTACTGCACGTGTTTTTAGCCTTCCGGTGTAATATTTGATACCTATCAAGAACGTCAAAATCATTTTTTGTGCAAATAAACTTTGTTTTGGTTAGCATCCACTAGAGACCCGTTGCCGATGCGAAAAGACAAAAGCTTTCATTGATTACCGCTTTAACCCCTTCGCAGTATACGAAACTCTTACGTTAAAATCCATCGCGTTACCTGTAAAAGTACACGCATTATCCGGCCAGGTCCGTCGTTAGGGGCTGGTCCAGTCTAGACCGACCGTCGTTATCAGAATCGCGCCGTTACTCTTCCCGGCCGTTAGCGTCCGCGGGGGTAGGCCACCTCGGGGATGATCTCCTAATCGCGCCCTAGTACACTTGCCGCCACCCACACTCTCGCAACCCTTAAAGATCTGATTTAGGACACCTTTAACGGCACCTTCTTGTTTAGAATTACTTCATGACAGACTGATTTGATTTACAATGCTCTCCATATTTCAACATCTAATGCGAATAGTCAAATCAGATTACCAACGAAGCAAAAAGAAAAATTATTCATGTCACTATATAGTATAAGAAAATTACTTGAGCAGGAACGTACAACTATGTAGGTTTTTATATTTATCTAACCCAGTTTCAAAAACTGTTTTTCCATTATATAATTAAAGCCAAACTCTAATCAATCACAATCAAAATCAATCATTTAAGAAGTGTTTTTTTTAATTTAAATCCGAGTTTAAAAATCTAAAACCTACATAATACCCGTCCGTGCCGTCCCTTATAGCTAATCCACCCCTTCGTCCAGTCATAAATACAATTAGGCTAAACCTTAGCCGAGTCGCTGATAATCCGCCTACACGGTCAGAAGTGTACCATCCCCGTACAGAGTGACGCCGGGGGTGGTTCGAGTGAAGCCTGTGCTAGTTTTATGGGTCGGCGCTGAAAGTAGATTCAAAATTTGCTGACAAGCCCTAATTTGATAAATAATTTTTTTTATGATTATTAAAATATTTTTTTTATAATATACTTTTATAATTTCTCATTCTTGTTTATTGTGTATGCATTACTCGTATCAAGTTAATGACTCAAAAAAAAATTTTTTTTTCTTCGTTTCGTGTATGTATTGACGATCTTAAAACGTTTTGTTAAATTATTGTTAATATTTTGGTATCATTCATTTTTATAAAAAAAATATTTTTATGTAAAAGCTCAATGCTTCTTGAAGTTCAATTTTTCTATCTGCCACACTTAATGCGTATTTTTAGGTGTATACGTATATTTTTTATGATTATAATTGAATTGAATCTATTAAAATATATTGTATATATAATTTGTTTTGAAAAAACCTTTTCACGTGTACACCGTTGAAAAACTTTTTTTGCGACTTTATTTTGTTCATCTATGTGTGAATCGATTACTTATTATGACTTCAGGGATATTTTACTTTGTTTATTTTACTCACATACAAACATGACATTATATAATATTTATTTTGAAGTATTATTTTGTATATAATACCCGAAAAGAACTTTCGAGATAATCATTTATATTTTTCAATAATGAGCACACTTTAAAAAAAATGTACCTCCTAATAAATTTCAAAGTAATTGATTTACATCCTACACTTTATTTTTTAAATAGGTCAACAGTTTATTTAGCTCTTGGTTTTTCAAGCATATCCTGTGCGTTGTCTGTAACTAAGGGTTTGTCTGTACCGACGCCTCCGTTAGTTTCAGGGGTTGGTCGGTGGGAACGCGCCCTCCGTGTTTACGTAATGCCATGGGGTGAGAGATCGCCACTTTGCGAGGTTTTAATATTCTATTATGCGGGATTTTGATTATACCTTGCGGATTAATAAATAAAATTTATGTATTTCGCATTAATATTTGAATAGACTTAAATATATTTTTTATAAATATTTATTGAAACAAACATATTTTTTTATCAACTGACACGTAATTTCCATGTATCATTTTACTTTACACATAAATATTCTGGTGAATCAGGCAACCTTTATATATTTCATGCTCAAAATAATATTTTTTTAAATGAAATCCGATATGTTTAATTTTTATTATAGAGGCTATTTTCCTTTCCGCAATAAATTTCTAGATTTTTACCAAATCCGCTTTCAGCCTCGTCTTATTATTATCAAAGAGTTTCACTTGTGGCATAAACAAAAATTACATTGGAATCAAACAATTTTTTTCATTTTTTATTGTATAAAATAAAAATCGATTAATATTTAATAAAAACGTTTTGTTAATTACAAAGATACTTTAAACTAACACCGAATCAAGTAATTTAATCATAAATTCATAAAATATCGTACAACCATAGTTGATTAAGACAGTGTGTAATAAACGTTATATCATTAATTACAGCATATATTATCTTTCTCATTATCCTGTCCGCCAAAACCCATTCATCAAGTCACGAGCCGTCTCACCCAGCAAATATGAATTAGGTATATCAGCCATTTAGTTCGTCTCCAGGCGCAGACGTATCCTGAAGGCTTCCATTGTTCTGGAGTAATCTCCTCAGACGGGCCTCGAGCCGAGGTCCTTGAGGAACAGGAGCCTCCGCGTGCACGAACGGCGCTTTGAAATCTCCTCTTGAAGTCCATTATTAGTTAGGAGTTTGATAAGCCTGGGTATGATCAGTTCAGTGTTTGTAAAGTACTTGTGGCCAGACAGTAAACGCACAACTCTCTCAACGCGATAGACTGAACCTTTTTTCGGTATGTGTAGTCCTTATAGCTTAACAGAGAACTTGGTATGATTCTCAACGCATTTCAACTATTTTTGCTAAACATAAAAAGTGCCTATAGCTAGTCAAAGAACGTTATATAATTCTCAACTCATTTCACCTTTTTATATTCCGAAACATATACAAAGCGATGTTGACTAAATGTTATAAAATTCTTTCAACGCTTAATTGACTGAAACTTTTTTTGATGTACTATATATAAAGTATTTATAGCTACATATGGCAGTACAGTTCTTATTGCATTAAATGTTCGATAAACTGACCCATTTTTCGATATGTTGTTAGCTTTTCATCTCATTTCAATTTTTAATAAACCTAAACATTTTTCGATTTATAAGTAGTGAGTATGATTAGACAGTAAAAATCCTCACCGCATTTCAACCGTTTATAGACATTCCTTTTTTCGGTATCAAAATTTCAATTAGATCCTTTCCAACATAGCTGCTTAATTCCATTCTGCATGCTGAATTTATTTTAATTAATCCTAAAGCCCCCGTGACGATCACTTCAGAAACCGCATTCATCTCGCGCGATTAATAAACATTCCCTAAAAATTAGGCCGCGTGGCGCAACCTCGAGGCGAGTCGGCGTGCCGCGTGCAGTCCATGCTTTGCCAGCCACAAAAATTAAATTAAACATTTCCTCTCGCGCCATAAAAACACATCGCGGCAACACATGGCGCACTCTTTGAATTTGAAATTCATGCTAATTAATGTTTGGACACGAGTGCCTGCGCGGAGCGAAATTGCCGCTGCAATTGAAAAAAAAAACACTGCCGGTCTGTTGAATGTAGAATCATGCATCATTTACAGCTTGAATTAAAAGCTATGATATAAATATATTTACTATTAAATGGCGTGATTTTTTGTCGCTTTAGAACGTTACTCGAGATGCTACACCCGAGAGAAACGTTATCAACAGTTATTTATCTTTTGTACCTCGACGCGCGCTCGTTTCGAAATTTATATGAACACAATATAACACCTTAAAACAAAATATTTACGAAATATTCCCAAAAAGGATTTTGTTCGTTGACATCTCAGTTTAGAAATGCAGTAATGGCGTCTTCTCCGTGGCAGCCATCGGTTGAAACAGCAGGCCACTATCTCGCACCGTTTCCGCCCCCACCCCCCTTGCCTGCCGCCACTCGACTTCCGGAAATTGTCTGCCGCCGCGAATGCGTCCGGCGGACATGACGTCACGCGGTATCGTTGCAGCTCGAAATGACTTGATATGGGTCACTATGTTTATATTTGTAGCCCCATTCTGTAGGTGTCGAATTTTCGACTGGATATTGCACAATCAATATATACAAACTAGAAATGTAGCCCGTCACATAATGACGGATTCGATGAACGAAGCAATAGTGTTTGAACATATGTTTGGCTGAATACTCGAATATCTGGGTACTCGAATTTTAAGAAGACGCTGCTCATGTTTTCCTTTCGATTCATTGCTTGACATTTGTGTCATATTTCGTGTCACAAACAACGCATCACTTTCACTGCACTTTTCTTTATTTGATGCAGTCTTTATCACGTTCAATTGTGCAATTATTTTTGAATTACGTTTGCTGTGCGTAGACGGTGTTATTCTTTTAGGAGGCATTTTGAGTTATTAATGATGTGATTAATAATTTCTAATGCAATTTCGATGAAAAAATAAAGATGGTACTTGTGTCAAACTGACATAAACTGGAAATTTCTAAGAAGCATCAAAATTTGTTTTTTTTTGTAAAAGTTCTAAATTTGAAATTCTCGTGTTGAACAATAAAATCCTATAATTCGTACATATTGAAACTCGCTAGAGCATATTTTATAGTTTAATTAAATTAGTTTATGAATAAAAATATTATCCCATCGTTTTGAAATTCAGCACATAGCTGCGGAAAAATTTACTAAACTTACGTGCAAAAAATCAGCGTTGTATCTTTTAAGATATTCTATAGAGAAGCAAAAAATGAAACATACACACACACACACAATGGCTATTATTATAGTAGATAATAAATTTTTAGTGATCTTATAATTTACTTTAACAATCAATTAATTTAAAAAAATAATAATTAGTACTTAAATTGTTTATATTTATGTGTTTTTAACACTTCTTTTGATCAAACTCATGAACATTTTTAAAAGTATATCTATCAATTTATTAATTTTTGTATTTCTTCTATAACATTAATTTTTTTCGTTTTTATTTAATTTCAAAGCATACATTAAAATTAATATTATTCCAAATGATCGTGTAGTCATACTTCATGCAATATAAAGAAACCGCGACACCTTAACAGCTAGAGCTACAGTGTTGAGGGTGGCTAATTTGAAATTCAGATGTAAAATATCGCCTCCGGACATTCGCTCCGTCTCTGGGTCGAACTCTGAACGCAAATATTTCAACATTGAAACACGCGTGCATCGCCGAAGTCTCCCGAAGCGCGATCGGGCATCTTCGGCTCGCGAGCCTCGCGCTCACACTCACTCCCGCCGAGTCTGGCGCGGAGACCCACGCGTCTTGTACCGCTGTCGAGATGTCTTCAAAACGCATTATGTTTTAAGCATACTTCATTTTTATTCTTCTTCTTCGAGTGTCTCTCTTCAGAGGAGATTGGTGACCATTTCATTAAAACGCATAATTTCCCGGGGCACTCTTACTATTTTGGCTGTGATTTCTATAGTCACTTGCGTAAATTCCGCATCCACGTGAGTTTCCTCCTTTTAATGCCCCTTTTCCCTTCAATTTTTTTATTTGACAATTAGTTGTTGTAGGCTGTATTTATTAATAACAAATGCTCGAAAATAGGAGGCCTTACGCTTTTTAACCATCGTCAGGAGTTCTGTTTTATTGTAGCATAATTCGTGAATATTTGTATGAATGTACAAAATGTTTTCATCTTTACATATAAAACAATGGAAAAATTCCTTAGTTTTTTTTTTAACTGAAAAAATGACTTAAACATATTATATACACAATTACTCTGTATATGGTTAAATTCCTACCTAATATGGCTACAAACCTATTATTTTTATTGGTTGGCTAACAGATATTATTTCATAATCATTTTTACATACACTTATGAAAGAATTAAAATATAGTTTACTTACTACCATTCATGTTCATAATCAAATCGTTTTATATATTGGAGTGTTTCTCTTTATCGTATTTATAGTTAAAAAACAATACGTCAACACAAAATACTACTTTGAATATTGGTTGAAAAGTTGGTAAATACTGTTGTAACAGAAACCTCCTTCTCTATCCGGCGCGCATTCAAATCTATGATAAGTTCCAATTGACATTCCAATGCGTTTCTTAATTTGAATTTTTGAACGGCCATCTGTGGAACGCCGCCATTGTGAGACCTCTGCTTTTGTTTTTGTGTAATTCCGATGCAAATTAAGGGAAATATTTACATTCACTGTCCAAAAGAAATAAATGAGCACTTAGACGTATTGTATACAGTGGCGGGTATTGGGAAACGTTAATAGACCGACTGTACCGATAAACCTTCAAAATTTATTTACACTAGCTATTTTGTTAATTCACTTTCTCTCAAAAAGCCTTTTAAATGAAAAAGGATACACAGGAAAACATTTAGATTTTTGTCGCAATATGAATACATCATCAAATCACTATTACTCTCAAAATTTATTGAATCCCTTCAAGCCATCGGTTTTATTGAAATTATTGTTACATACTTATTTCTGTCTTTATTTTAATAATTTATAAAAAAATCTTGATTACCGAAAAGTGGCGGGAGGAATTATTTCCGACAAACAACGTAAATTAACATTCACTCCACTAGAAAAAGGGGCATTTCCGGGCCGCGTATCTGCGCGCCGGCCATTTTGTTTTACTTTGCCGCGCGAAATGGCGGCCGCTGCGGGACTTTTGTAAGCAGAGTTTTCAAAACTGCCGGTCGCGGTGTCAATCAATCGCGAATGTCAATCACCGTGAACGACGGGCCGCGCGCCAAAGGATGGATTATTATTGCACGTAAATGATTTTCATTGCGTTTTGATGCCCAGTTTTTTTTTTTGTCATTTACAGTGTTTTTTGCCAGCCGAACCATCTGGTAAAAAATAATATTGCGTAGCACTACATATGTGCATCAATACGGCAATATAAATACAAATTTTATTAAATATACGTGTGCTTAGTTACACTAGTTTAAGGCTCACTTATCGCTATAGGAAAAGCATCGCGAACTCTTCTTAATATTCTTAGTAAATCATAATTAAATGTTTTATAAAACTACCTTTAATTATGTCTATTTCATATCAATTATTTTTTTCGTAATTCGGCTTGAATGACAATGAAAGAATTACTTAGGAAAATACGTATTATCGAGTTCAGAAAATTAAATTATTTCTAATCCCTAAAAAAACTTATATTTTATAATTTTATTAGGTTATCTATCAAATAGGACTTCTAACCACTAAGCTAACAGCCGAGTAACACAATAATTTGTAAAAAAAAATCGTATAACCGACGTTGTTATTCTTTACTTTTATTGGGTAACACAATTTGGCTCACGCTGTGATCTGTTTCATCTATATGTAAATAAATTTAAATAAAAATTCAGTTTGTAGCTGTCAAAGGAGAAAAACTCGTAAAACTGTGTTTTTGTCAAAATAAATACAAAAATAGACAACAAAAAAAATACCTACTCTTATTTTACCTTACCAAGTACGAAGTAAGTATTTATTTATTTTTATTTAGCAACACGATTTGGTGCGCACTACATTCTGTTTCACCTCCATGTAAATACATTTAAATAAATATTCACTTTGTTGCGGTCAAAGGGGCTTTGAAAAACACCGGCAGAACTGTGTTCTTTGTCAACAAAATAAACAAAAAAAAAACGCGAAACAAAACAAGGGCAAGAGGAAAAATCCAGGGACGTAGATGTTTAAAAACAAAGCTGCGAGCGCTTTGCGGATAATTCCGCGGCGCGCTTTTCAGGATCGTTCGCTATCGGATCGCCCTGAAATACGGCATAGACTATTAAAATGCTCCCGGCTTCGTTCGTTTTGCAACTCTTTGTTTATGACTTATTGATTTTTACAACTAATGATGGCCTGTGAGCCAAAAGTTAAAACGCAGCGTAACTTTTTTCTGCCGTTTTATTTATTTTTTAGCAATCCGGAATGCATCGCTGATCTGATTTGTTGTTTGAGTTCCTGTTCACTCCACGAATATTAGGTTTAAAATTTATTTCAAAAGTTTTATTTTATATCTGTGTCTGCTATAAAAAGCGTGATTTAAAAGTCGATTTAAAACTCAATTTATTGATGTATTTATTATTTAGCTTTTATTTAAGATCGGACCCTTTCAGATATGTCGTTATGACTATAAAAGCAATGTACGAATGGTTTTTGTTTTCATTAATTAAAATATTAAATTTTTTTAAGTAATACAACTTATCCGGATTTTTTTACGATATCAAAGACGGTTTTTTTAAATTTTACTATACCACTGTTTTTTTGAAGAAATGTAACTATTTTTAATTTGTGCTAAATCAATCAAAAAATTTATGAATTTGGCATTAAATTACATGCAAAAAAATCTGTGTCATTTTTCTTACCATAAGTGTTTTCACTAAAAATCTTCTACGTATTTTTATAGTTATATGTGAATTCATCATGATAAATACTAGATTATATATTTAAATTCTTAGAAACTCACGATCGTCTACAAAAGCAGTATAAATATTTTTTTTGTAATAATTAAACATAAACTAAAAAAATAAAAAGCTATTTCAAAGAATGATCGTAATCAATTTACCCAGAACGACCTACAACTATATTACGATAGTAATCAAAAATTAAAATCAAGGAAATTGTGCACGGGAATAAGTTTTATTGAGACTTCAAACACACGAATTCTTCATACAGTTTCAGCACTTAACGTAGGGGCGATACTTTGAATTAGTAATACGAATCGCTACTTGTGAAAATTCACTCCAGAGCCGCATTGTTGGCAGCAACGGCATGCGATGCCGCTAGTAGCAAGAACATTGTTACCACCACCACCGTTCGCTCTGATATGACGGTTGCACTTACAGCACACACAGAAGGTTTTATTTTTATTTTTGATGCAAAACTCGAATACTAGAATCTCTCCTGAAGGCCACATGTTTGACAGCAGAGGGTGGATTTTAAACTCCAGTGCGCCAGCAATAAAAAAATACAGTAGCAGTAGGGTTAAATATTTGGTAACGGCTGTCGGTGGTTGCACTTGTAGCAACGACCGTACAATGATAAAGATGACAATCGCCTGAATAAATTATGTTATTTTGTTTTCATCTGAGAAATAGGTGGACATATTTCTAATATTACGCGGATTTATAAAAAATACCAACACTCCGCTGCCAACATTGTGGCACCGGGACTAAAATTCAGAAGTAGTGTTACGTACCACAAATTCAAAACACGCAATCGGGGTGAAATTCGAGGAAACCTGCCGACATTAGTAATCACCTTACACAAGGACGTATAACATTGCCGACAAATCGGAGAAAAACAGCAAAATTACGTTTGTATTCATGAACTTTTTTTTTCACAGCTCATGAATGTATTATTAAAACCAAGCGTCAAATATAAAATACTTTAATCCTTATAAATATGGTGTGATAAACTGTAAATCCTCATTTAATTCATGCGCAAAAGCCGAGAATATTTTTAGTATTACTAGCCGTTTATTTTTAAAATATTCTGTAAATATATTTATTTTTCTTCTATACATACAGTCCTAAACATCTAGATTCCCCCAGTATGCTCACAGTATGAAACTTGTTGTTTTTTTGTGTTTTATATTAGCCTACTTCCTATCACGTGTATTCCATCATTTGACTTACCACGCCACGCTAATGCCGCGGAGCCTTTCTTCCGCCCCTAGTCGCCCCGAGAACCACTGGAGATTACGATCCCCTATAATTTACATAGTTTTCATTAACAAGCTATTATTGTGATTTAGGCTTACATGATGTTTGTTAATTTTTCGCTGTTTTAAAATACATTTACGGGCTCAACAATAAAGAAATTATTTCCACCAGCTGCCATTGCTCCGTTGGCTTTGCACGAGATCCTATTTTACGTAAATATAAAAGCTTTATTCGTATTATATTTCTTTATATTTAAATACTTTTTTTTTTACACTCGTGGCGGTATAAATTAATTTGTTTACACGTTGTTTCTATTTGTTCTATAAAATTATATATCTTTGCGCTAGAATAGGTGTTTATTTTTAATTTAGTAATATATCATTTATCCGTTTGTTTGCTTGAAATTAACTCCGGCTGATTGCTTTTCCTACACCACTTTGCGATAATTTAATTGAAAGCAACTTTGTTATTGTTTATTCGTTTCAAATGTCAAAATAGCTCAATGGGAATCCCCGTCCTTTGAATTCTAATGGATGACGTAATGTTTTATTTTAATTAATTAAAACTTTTCGATTGAATTTTATTCTTATCACAATCACGACATAATCTTTTCTGACTTGCCGATTTCAATCGTCAAAAAATCACGGATTTATGTAACATTTTTTTAGGGATATAATAAGTCATTTATCATGAAAACTATGTATTAAGATAATTGTACATTTTAACGTCATTGTGAACATAAGATTTGTGTAATAGGTCCTTGATTTTTTCTTTAAACCTTTTTTTTAAAGGTTTTTAATTAAAAACGTTAACCGTTGATTTTAATAACAATGTATAAATATTTATTTATAATTAATTACGAAGGTCGCTTCTCGTACATCATTTAAATTTTATAAGGTTTGTTTTGGCTCGGCTCCACGGCAAGTGGCCACAATATCCCGCGCGGTTCGGGAATAATAATTTTTAAATTCTTTAAAGAGCGGGGATGAAATTACTTTGATGTTGGCAGTAATTAACGAAATCAATTAGCCCGGAAAACATTCACCCCCGCCTGAAACCAGGGCGCCGGAAGCCTCCCCGGATCTCCTCGGCAGCCTCTATCACGCTAATGATTGCTTTCTAATTACGTTTACTTTTTAAACTGATTTTCATACGCACTTGGTTTATATTGTAATGATTATTTAGTTGTTTCGCTTGTTTTTCTTAGATTTTAGTAAAATAATAATGCTTTCATTGTTTCGGTTTTAGTATGAAATTGTTTGCATATTTAATATGCTATATTAATTAATTGAAAGAATTCCATTGTTATGTTGTTAAACAACAAGTTTAATATATAATGTAATACTTGAACGTATTTTATTTATATTATCAATGTATTGTTTTAATGTTGTCTTTTATTTGTTTGTGTTACTGGTTTATTGTAGTATTTAATTATGTACATATTTCAAAATTTAATATGATTTGCAATTTACATATGAAAATTGGTTATTTTAAATGCCTCTTGAATGTGACATGCTATTTATTATAATTTATATATATTTATTATAAGCCATCTTTATCACAAGATAAACCGTTGCTCCAAGAGATGTTTTCCATTTTTCAAGTAAAATATTAAAACCGACAGTAAATGTTTTTTTATTCATAATAAACATTGCATCAGCATTTTAAAGATATTCTAAGAAAAAGTATATATAAATCAGAGAAAGATGAGGTGAAGTATAAGGTCTCCCGATCGCTGGCCAAGTCTTACCGGTGATGCTTTGCCAAAAACTATATTCCTCTAATAAATATGATATATTTTATAGCTAAGCAATAGTAAGTGCATTAAAAGAATTGCATAATGTAATTTATATTAATTCTAAACCTCTTGTTATAATAACGATCAATTTTCTACGAGTAATTAAATAAAGATAGCTGTAGCTTGTACGTTACATTTTTATTGAATCAAATGTAAAACCTTATTTGTTGATTACGTACCGCAGATTTAAATTTGTTAATTTTATTTTTAAAAAATGAAGTTGTACATGTCGCAACATTTTAATGTTTATTTAAAACAATCAATATAGATATAAAACTTAAAGAATATTGATAACTGGCTATATTTAGGCTACGCTATTGTAAAACGCAAGTTTGATCAGTAAGTATTCCACTTACTTGATATAAAGTATTTTTTTATTAAATAACCGTAAATGTTATATTTAAATTTTTAATTACCAGTCTAATTTAAGTTGAAAAAAATTGGATGGCAAAATATTTTTAAATCTCAAAAATAAAATTTTAATTCAAAAGAAGCGCCAGAATAATTAATTAGACAAGTTTCGCTTTTTCTCGTTGTAATTATTCATTAAATTTGTGTTTTAATTTTTTTTTGTTGTTGTATTTACGCATTGTATATCGTAATAGGTTTCTTGCTTTGTATGAACTAGCGGTTTGTATTTATATATAAAAAATATGGTTAGCCTTATAAATTCGTATGACAATTGAACATACGCAAAAAAAATATCAATTTATTTTAAAAAAATAAACTTTATTATGTCCCATAAAATAACTTGTAATGATGTGTTTATTTATTTTGCATTATTCTACTTTGTAAAAAACGAATTTCTTTAAACTATTCGATATTGAAAAAACCACATTTCAAAAGGATGGGAAAAAAATCGTAATTTAAATTTGAAAAACAAGATATTTGTGTGTGATTATGAAACCTGAAACTACGAAATAATTTTTTACAAGAGTAATTGGGATTCAAATCCATATCTGCAGAGTATCGAAGTCTGTTGCTGCATTCAAAACGACATAAAACTTAATCCCTGTATCTTATGTTCTAGGTTCGCACTTAGGTCAACAAATCTTAAACAACGATTAATCGGTCGTGATATTAAAAAATCACATTTTGTTTACATTCGTCATTGTACATATCAACGAGCTCTTATGCATATTTATTTCATCTCATATTTCTATTGCCTACTCCCAGAGTCACTGTCTTTATTCGTCGTATTTTCAATACTGCCTTTCTGAAATCGAGAGGCTGAAATATTTTCGAATCCTTAGAAATCTGACAAAGGAATTCCTTATAAATACTCGTGCGATCGCGGTGCCTTATTGAATTTATATTTATTGAAAACTTGCGCTGAAATCCATCCGCCGCTCACTAAAATACCGAAGAAAATTAATTACACGACTGAAAATATCTTGTGGATTCGTAAGAATTGACAATAAATCATAATTAATATAACATTACAAGCGAACAAACCGAAGAAATATTTCAATCCCTAATTTATTTCAAGTCTGTTTTAAAAGAAAAAAAAAATATATATATATATATAAGTCTATATATAATTTAAAATACCAATAATGTGCGATGTATTTTGATTTATTTTTACGTTTCTATTTCAAAGCTCGATATTTCATTATATAAGGTTGAGATTTTATTGTATCAAACACTACGTGTAGTCTTCACTCCCTCGGGTTTGATGTTCTAGATATCCAAGGGTAGCTTTTTATTCCCGAAACCTACTGAAAGCTAAAAATAGGACTAACAAAATTTTGCCAAACATGAAACGAGAAGATACTCGAAAACCAAATCCTACACATAGACCTTTACTTAATATTAAATTGTATTAATTGAACTTATATATACATTGGATTCATATTTAAAAAAATACTTCAAATTTTTTTTTCATCGTTGTTTTTATTTATTATGATTATATAGACGAAGGAAAGACTTTTCGTATATTCTGTAAGCATAATTCATTTTTTTTTATTGTTGTTTTTGATGTGAATATTTTCAAATAAAACTTCGTCAATACTTTCGCATTTTCAAATCAAATTTATTGCAACTAAGGGGTTTCTATCATATGAAATAACGCCCCGGACCGAGTGGGTAGTTAAGTGCGCACTTTAGAGATGCGCTGAATATTTCATCATAAACAAGGGAAGCGGCCATCGCCGAGCGCGCCGCCCCAAAAAGGTCACTCTCATCTCTTCTTCTTTTTATTACGTACCGATAAATAACCCTCAACTCAAAACAATTTTATGTATTTTGTAATTCATATTTCATTATAATTAAACCTCAGGAACGTCACGATTCGTTTCATTGATTCTCATCTAGGCGGTATTTATTTTTAAAAAAACCGGTTTTTCTAGACATGATTTTTTAAATCTATATCTTCATCGTGTGCCTCTTAGAGTAGGTTGGCGACCATTTACTGGGCATATACTCATGCTGAGGGAGTATTCATGGCTTTCTAAGGGAAAAATAGTGTAGTGCATCCTTCGACACTGAAAATCTGCGTATTGCTGCTGCTCAATAGCATTATTATAAATCCTTTCCTTTCAAAGTTCTGGTGTTTAGATCTGATACTCCTTCTGCAGCATGCTATAGATACAATATCACCTCAACAAGAGAGCTGAAGAGCACGAGGCTATTTTCATGCTTTTCAGCTTTCATGTATTTTCAGCGCATCAACCAACAGAGACGTTGTCTCCGTAGATAGTAAGGGACGAATGTCAGAGACGAATAGATGGGAGGAGAGGCAGACTGGGGAATACCGAAAAGTGCGCCCCTCACGAATTAATGAATTGTGTATAAGATATATTGTATAATATATATTTTTAAAAAAAACTTGCTGTCGGCACCCGGAAGTAGTAGTTCAGCGCTGCCCAAAGCTTTAAGTAAAAAAAAAAAACAAAAAAAGGTACTTCCAGAGCACATTCTGAGTATAGTACTGATCCTTAACATGCTCAGGGTATAGAATGGCAACATAATGAGGAGGGCGGGGAGATTTTAAAATTTAAAATAAATTTTAATAATAGCATGCTACTGTGGAGGTACTTGTGACGTGAATGTCACGTTCACGCCCAACACACCGGCAGACTTGCAGAACATCGGTAAATCAGCAGCATTTAAAATATATATATTCACATCATAAGCGGGGGTTGAATTGCCACCCAAACAAACCAGAAGCGGGTCACACCCGTTGTGATTCGCGGCCCTCCTCCCCCCCTTGCCCTCCGCCCCCGCGCCCGCCCCGCTCGCGCCCCGCGCCTCTTGCCAGTCTGGTCCGAGCGCCGCGACGCCCAGACGTCCCGCAGTCCGCGCTACGAGCCACGAGCTCCGAGACTACGCGATCCCGGCCGCTACGCCGCTACGAGCATTACCAGTGCTGTGATTATCTCTGCTCTTGTGCGGTCATTTTTGAAATAGAATTTATATTTTTCAGTTTAAATTAAATTTAACCGTGCCCATAACGACGATTATTTTTCTTTGCATATCTGTATTGTTTTTCGTGTTATTTATTCAATGAAATATTATTTTATTTTTCCTCGAAATACACACAATAATATGGTAGATTTATTCTTGTGCTGTCATTTTTGGATTAAAATTTATATTTTTCAGTTTAAATTAAATCTAACAGTGTCCATAACCATGATTATTTTTCTTTGCATATCCGTATTGTTTTTCGTGTTATTTATTCAATGAAATATTATTTTATTTTTCCTCGATTAGAACACCTAAATACACACAATAATATGGTAGATTTATTCTTGTGCCGTCATTTTTGGATTAAAATTTCTATTTTTCAGTTTAAATTAAATTTAACCGTGCCCATAACGATGATTATTTTTCTTTGCATATCTGTATTGTTTTTCGTGTTATTTATTCAATGAAATATTATTTTATTTTTCCTCGATTAGAACACCTAAATACACACAATAATATGTGTAGATTTATTCTTGTGCTGTCATTTTTGGATTAGAATTTATATTTTTCAGTTTAAATTAAATTTAACCGTGCCCATAATGATGATTATTTTTCTTTGCATATCTGTATTGTTTTTCGTGTTATTTATTCAATGAAATATTATTTTATTTTTCCTCGATTAGAACACTTAAATACACACAATAATATGGTAGATTTATTCTTGTGCTGTCATTTTTGGATTAAAATTTATATTTTTCAGTTTAAATTAAATCTAACTGTGTCCATAACCATGATTATTTTTCTTTGCATATCCGTATTGTTTTTCATGTTATTTATTCAATAAAATATTATTTTATTTTTCGTCGATTAGAACACCTAAATACACGCAATAATATGGTAGATTTATTCTTGTGCGGTCACTTTTGGATTAGAATTTATATTTTTCAGTTTAAATTAAATTTAACTGTGCCCACAACCATAATTATATTTCTTTGCATATCCGTATTGTTTTTCATGTTATTTATTCTATGAAATATTATTATATTTTTCCTCGCTTAGAACACCCAAATACACGCAATAATAGATTTATTCTTAAACTTTTTTCGCAGCCCGATTGCTATTACTAGTACTATGATAATCTCTGTTCTTGTGCGGTATTTTTCAGTTTATTCAAACGCAACGTTAAATTCAATTTAACTGTTCCCTGTATGATTATTTTTTTGCATATATTCGTATGTCGTATCGTTTTTCATGTTATTTATTCAATGAAATATTATTTGATTCTACCTCGATAAGACTTTTTATATATTTATTCACATACTACGTCGTCATGCGCACCTAAATTCATGCAATATTAGATTTATTTATAAACTTTTTTTTGCAGCCCGGTTGCTATTACTAGTGATAATCTCTGTTCTTGTGCGGTAATTTTTGTGTTTTTCAGTTTAAATTAAATTTAACTGTGCCCTTAACATCTTTATCATGAATAAATCATATGTAGCCGTATGATTATTTTTTGCATAAATTCTGATATATAATTTAATTCTACCTAGAACATTTAAATACACGCAATAATAGATTTATTTTGAAACTTTTTTTCGCAGCCTGAGTGCTATTTACTAGTGCTGTGATAATCTCTGTTCTTGTGCGGTAATTTTTGGATTAGAATTTGTATTTTTCAGTTTATTCAAACACAACATTAAATAACATTTAACTATGCCCATAACGATGATTATTTCTTTGCATAGATTCATTTGCCGTATGTTATTTATTCAATTAAATTTAATACTTTTTTAATATTAATTTATATTCTACATTTACACGAAGTAATAGATTTATTTCTTAATGCAATATTTTAATTGAATACATATAAATTCAACATATTCTATTTGTTTTACAAAAACAGAATATAAATGAGATATAATTTACATTGAAATATATCACTGGCTTGAATGTACACCAAAGTTTGCGCATTTATGTTTCTCGTTTGAATTCAATACAAGTTAATAAAACAAGGATTTCGCTAATAACCTACAATCTTCTTCGTTTTTTTGTGTAACTTTGTCAAAATTTTAAATTGATTTTATTTTCGTTGTTATTTTCTTAACCAGCGGATTTTCTCTGTGGATTTTCGTTCGTTGTTGGTAACTTTATTTATTTTTTACGTTTTTGTACGTGACAAGTTAATCTGACGTTATTTTCTCATTACTCGGTATATTTCAATTTAAAAGTGATTTTTTTTTGATACGCATTGTGTTTTCTGCTTTGTGCTTTTGGGTGAGTATGTTTTCGCGGAACTGTTTTGTTGCTTTGAAGTGAATTAAAGTTAAGCTGTCAGATTTTGTGATCTCGTTAAAAAAAATTTACATACCGAATAATTATACTCGGAAAAAAAGTAGTTTAATAATTTATAAATATATGGAATTAAGATAAACGCAATTTTATTAAATTTTATAAAATATCTAATAAACTTAGTGTTCTTTCAGATATTTTATTTTAGAGTCACTTTCATTATAATCACTTTGTGTATTATATATGTAAAATTAAAATTTTTAAATATTTTTAATAAATTTATCAAAAATTTATTTGTGTTTATAAACAATAAATAAATGGGTTTATTAAACGAATCTACGCTATTGTTATAAATCATGGTTGTTGTATAAATGATGGAAGCTCTATGTCTCAAATATAACAATATATTTATAAAAATATGTCTGTTTTCGAAATCCAAAAAGACATAAGAATAATAATATTGCACGAATTTGATAATTTGTAAACAATTTTTATATTTTGAAACTCCATTCCTCATTTTTAATAAATAAACCTAAATGGGTTTGAGTTGTTTTTAAATTTTAATTACACTTAATATTTTTTCATATACGCTGACATAGTATATTATTGGCAGTTATTTAATTTTTAAGATACACATTTTTCACACACGCATACATACTTATTGCATTCACATAATGTTTCTCGAATCAACACGAAACGCGAAATCCACACGCGTCGTTAATTAACTGAAATATAACAATGCTATTTTTTCACAATTTGGCACATCGTTTCTAGTTGGTTTAACAAAATGGCAGAATGGCCTGTTTATTGATAATATCGCCCATCGCACGATTACATTTGTAGCAATTTCTGTCAAAAAAATCCTCCCCTCATCAACCCTTACAAATCAGATTACACCCTCAACTGTCGGTCATCATCCCCGCGGCAATCTGCAGGTGCCCTCCTCGCACACGTGTGGCTTCTCACAATTATCACGCTTTATTTCTGACATTCGGTAAAACTACTTCTCTTTATTAATAATTTTGTTTAATAAGATATTTGTCAAGTTCATTAACGTGCCTGTGTGGTGGTTTCAATAAAAAAAAATCATTATATACTATACCATCTTGCATTTAAAAAATACTGTATTCTCTTTACTCGAGAACAAGAGTTGTTTTTAAAAATCGGTAATCCAAGTATACTAGGTTTTTTTTAGAATTTAAATAAATTGCCATAGCATGAGTCTATTTTAAGATTACGGGTCCGAATCTGTCTAGAATAAATTTTAATACACTTTGTAGGTTGACTCTATAATGATATTTCAACTACTGATTTATTCTTTTGATCTCAAGATACTAGTGATATTATCGTTTTGATGCTTGCTCTCAAGATGCTATTCTTTTGGTATTTTAGATACTATCATTGTTTAATACTCTCAAGTCGCAAGTATAATATTTCATGCGAACTTAACGAAGCTTTTATAATAATAACAACAAGCAGTGAAAGCAGCAAATTGTAAAGCCAAGCTTTTCATTATCTGGGCGGGTGGTACACCGGGGGTTGGTTTTCCGTTTTTTCAGGTCCCAGCCGCGTGCCTCCGAAGAAGAATTATTCCTGGCCGTGTTCTCCGCCCTCCCAGGCACTGACACGGCGGATATGATTTATGTCCGTGGCAATATTTTAATGCCTCTTGAATTTAAGGCTTTTTGTTTTTCCCTTATCGTCTTTTTTTATCTTGAGAATTGTGCTGCATACATTTCCCGGCGACCGAAGTTTTCTCCTCCCACCCCGCTGCGATAAATAACTCAAGTTTTATTTTGCCACGGAGCAGTCATCGGTCCGTTCGGGTTGCGGCGCTCGATCATTTGTCATGCCAATAAAAAAAACCGTTTAGCTAGAAGATTACATACATATTTATTTTTTCTCCATATATTGATTTAAAAAATCAAGTTTACTTTGGTGTGATCATTTGTATTTTCCAGTCGTTACATATCGTTATCGTCACTCGTTCATGTTCAATTATTTTTTAAAAAATCTCATTTTATTTCATTTATAAAATTTCACGTTATATGTTTGTTTATATGTATTTCGAGAACGTCACATCAACCCTTCTTCAGGTTTGATTCTTAATACATTTCGGTGTTATTCAATTACAAAAATTGTGAAGTTCACTCAAGATCAAATCTGTTTATTGAATTTCACGTCTGCGGTATTGGATCACCGTCCATTCTCCAGAGTTTTCAAAGAACAGATTATCTTCTTTTCTGCACATCTCTTATCTTCTTTTCTGAGACACGAGGGGCTGCCAAACACACGCGGGGGCTATATTGATATTCATGATAACTGCTGTGTACGCATCAACTTTATAAAAGACGTTTAAAGAATATAAAATTCTTCAAAGTTGCTTGCATACACGCGAATTGTAGTAGTAAAATAATATATTCTTCATATATAATTATACGTTTGCAGTTTCAACCAAGAAAAGATTATTTTATTTTATTAGAGGAATTTTAGTTTGCATCTTATCTACGTTAAAATAACTTTAAATATTTTTGTTTGTCCTTAAAAGACAATGGATTCAAAACTTTGAAAAAGTAGCAAGTATTCTTAGTTATTTACAAACAATTTATATAACTGCGCAATATGCTTTGATTTTAGCTAAAAAAAATTGTTTTATTTATTGAATTAAAAAGCAGCAGCGTCGCAACTTCTAATTTAGCAGCTTTTTATTAATCTTCTTTGTTTTGCACTAAAACTCTTTGATGCATTCTGCATACATTTAAACTTTCCAGGAGCAAGGAAAGCCTTCCATCTCGCGGGCTTTGCATTATCTGGGAAATTCTCCGTGGAAGCCTTGAGCACTTAAAAACGTATAACAGTTACCGTTACCGAAGGTAATCGAACCTCAGGCCGCCAGTTCCGAGGAGAGGGGCCCCATGAGCCTCCACTTAAGCAGCAGCTCCGCTAATGATGGACTATTAAGTGCTTCGGAACCGGCGCCATGAGCTGATCATCTGAAATCCATCCGCATCTTTAATCCAGTCTATCCTATTTAATATAGCTTCCTTAATGCATATCTTAAAAGCGTGGATTTAATTTATCTCGGCCGGGCTGGTTTCTCTCTCTCCGCTCTCTCATTTTCCTAATTAATTCGGTATTAAGCGATAATTCCCGGCTAACGTAAGCTCGAATTTGATTAAAAATTGAAGGAATTAGAGCAAATCCTTATATCTTCTAAGCTGGAGTAAGAATTAGCTTTATTTATTGAAGCTTCCTGAAATATTACAATGCATTTTAAGTACGAGAATAAATATACGAAGTCCTGTTATTATATTTCAGTAAAATATTTTTTATAAACCTAAATAACAGCATTACTTCCTAAAATTTTATAATAATTTACCATCTTTGATATATCTTCTGAGCAAGAATTTTGTATAGCTTTGCAATATTTTAAATATTAATAATTTTAAAATACTTTGACGGTACTTGATTAATGTTGGATGGATTCGCTTTAAAAACACAATTCAAAGTAAAAAGATAAGATTTCATAGATTTTATTTGTATAATATTTTAAAAAATATTCGTCTTTCAGTAAATTCGCTGTATTTGCAGATTTTGCTTTATCTTAAGCGACATATCTCTGAAAAGTCATAAAAGAGTATGTGAGCTTTATGCTTTTCTTCACAATGCATTTGTCCCGCAAGAATGTCGCAAAAGCTTTTGCTATGAAAGCTCATTCATAGACTTACATAAAGCAAGCTTAACGATATTCTTATTATCTGTTATCTATTCTTCTTGTTCGGTGTGACGCATTATCTTATATTTATTCCTATCGATAAAGCAAAATGGAACGGTTCACTATTTTACAACAAGCGCTTATGGGGGATGCTTCAAAAAATTTCTGCCTAATATTTTTTTTAATATTATGATATTTAAAAAAAACTGTATAGTTGCCTTTAAGTGCTGCTTAAGTGGCTAATTTTATTTACAGCTATTTATAAAAAATATATAAATGGCGAATTTCTTTCGTCGTTTTTAATAAAGAAAATATCATTCCGCAGAATGGTTTTACATAATTTATTGTTAAAAATGCTATATTTTAGTTCTTTTTTACGCTAGTGCCAAAGATAAATTTTCAATTATGATTGTTTAATTTTTTTAAAAACCCGTATCAGTTACCTAACAAGTCAGTTAAAAAGGCTATATAAATCCACAGAGATTCAAAGCCACGCTTTATAGTTATAAATCGAATCTCAAAACTCATTGATATCATTTCGTATTTAAATCGATTGCCCAAAATACATTTGAAAAAAAAAATTGTTAAAAAAACTATTTTATTTTTACGCAAGGCTCCGAAATTTTCGATCCCCTCCGGTATAACATGTTGTGATACCAGCCACCTTACAAATAAATACAAAAAGCGATAAGAACAAACTTCCACGAGCGCTATCAATCTTCCCGTTTTTTGCACACTCTCCTTTTGGCAATTCTCGTCGCCTTTTTGTAGGGAGGAAAAAAAAAAAACCCCAGAGAAATTTCCAAGTGAGATTCAATAATATTTTCACTCGCAGAGTCTCGTCTTGGAGTGAGGGAAGTAAGGAGTTACTCTATTTCTTTGTACAATGAGTGCCATCTCTAAGTGTGATTGAAGATCGCGAACCGATAACAGACATTATTCATATTTGATTGTACTTTTTTTGGATTCAATTTATAAATTGATATACACATAAACATCGAAAGATTCGAACCCACAGCTCTACGGCTTTCGAAGACAAGTAGGCTTAACTAGCATCAACATCTTGCCCGATAGTCGTTGAGTTGTTCTGGTGTTGTTATTAAAGTTTTCGAGGATTCTTTTTATAAGGTTCGCTTAGTGCATCCGGTATCCAATGCGAATAACTAATTAAGCTAGCATGTGTTAACTTTAATATTTTTCTCGTCGTTTTATTTATGTTAAATGTTATCTTCTTCTTCTTCTGATGTCTCTCCTCGTAGAAGGTCGTTGACCTTTTTCTCGAACATATCCTTATCCTGGGCCCGTCTCACCAATTCAACTGTACTTGCAATCTCCAGCCACTGGCGCAAATTCATTCTTCCAGTGCTCCTTTTTCCTTCGATTTTTCTTTGGACAATCAGCTGGAGGATGTTACGATAAAATGTGGCCAAAATAGGAGACCTTTCGCTTCTATGCCAACGTCAACAGTTCCCTTTATTTGCGCATTCTATGCAAGATTCTCATTTGTGATGCGTTCAACCCTTGGTATCTTAAGGATTCTCCTATACAGCCACATTTCGTCCGTCTCTGAGTATCCAAGCTTCGACTCCATAAAGCGGAACTGGAACGACAAAACATTTGGTGAATCTCCAGCGAGATTTCAAGGCTATATCTCCTGAGCATAGTTATTCTCCTCATACTTAAGTAGCGAGTGTAGACTTGAATCTGACATGTGCTTCATGTATGTTGAATATTACAACCTTTAAACAGTCCGTAATCCATCGGCACGCTCCGTTTCTTCTCCGCGGTGCATATAAATCTCATCGGACGCCTCACTTTGTTCTGGCGCGGCCAGCACCATCGTCCCAAATGAGTTTTTCTCGGCTGCATCCTCCGCGGGGGGCCGACCACTCCATGAACAAATAATAAAACTTCGAAAGCGAATTTAGTGCAAAGGATTCAATTTTACAATGGAGCCCCCAGCTCGCCATATCATAAGGCCGATTCAAACTTTTTATATTGGCAAAGTTTCCAAGTGCAGCTTCGTCTCTCTTACCAGGTGTACTCCTAATTAATTTCCGGTTTTTTTCGATAGATGGTGTTCTGTATTTTGCTTTGCTGTTGGTAGCACTTATATGTCATTTTGTTAAGTAGTTATCGAGTGTCTAAACGGCGTTGACGTTTTCCTAAAAAATTATTTTAGAAGGTTTTTATTGCGTGTCAAAGATGTCTGCATTCGTACCGAATTTTGAACATATGCGCCATGCATTGCTTTTCATGGAAAAAAGTGTCCGAGAGCCACCGTGCGCTTGTGGAAGTTTATGGCAATCATGCTTTAACACTTCGAACATGTGAAACGTGGTTTCGACAATTCAGAAATGGAGATTTCGACCTGAACGACGTCGCATGCTCCGGAAAGCGAAAATCGTTTGATGACGTCGAATTGCAAGCGTATTGGATGAAGACGATACGCAAACGCAACGACAGCTTGCAGAAGCGCTGGGAGTTCAACAGCAAGCAATCTCCAAACGTCTGCGAGCCATGGGAAAAATTCAGAAGTGCGGAAAGGGGGTGTCGCATGAACTGACCGAGAGACAAATGGAAAATCGAAAAGTGACATGTGAAATGCTGCTTCAACGATACAAAAGAAAGTCTTTTCTGCATCGTATTGTTCCTGGCGATGAAAAATGGATTTTTTTAGAGAACCCTAACCGCAAAAAATCGTGGGTGAGTCCAGGTGAAGCATCGACATCGACGGCACGGCCAAATCGTTTCAGTCGGAAGGCCATGCTGTGTGTGTGGTGGGACCACACCGGTGTTATCTACTTTGAACTGCTGAAACCTGGTGAAACTGCGAACGCCGTTTGCTACGAACAACAAATCAAAGATTTGAGCCGAGCAATTGCGGAAAACCGACCAGAATATAAAGAAAGACAGAAGCAGGTGATTTTGCTCCATGACAATGCACCATCGCATAAGTCGAAACACGTTCGCGACACGCTGGAACAACTCCAGTGGGAAATGCTTGATCATGCGGCTTACTCACCAGACCTGGCTCCATCGGACTACTACCTCTTTGCTTCGCTGGGCCACGCACTTTCTGAGCAGCGCTTCGATTCTTATGAAAATTTTCGAAATTGGCTCACCGAGTGGTTCACCACCAAAGACAGTCAATTCTATTGGCGTGGTATCCACAAATTACCGGAAAAGTGGAAAAAATATATAGAAAACGATGGAAAATATTTTGAATAAAATATCTTTAACACTTCTCTTGCAATATTGTGTTTTATTTACAAAAAAACCGGAAATTAATTACAAGTACACCTGGTATACTAACTTAAACTTGTGATAATTTCACATTTACTTGTGGTTTTAAATATTGACACATCATTTTAAAACTGCGTTACAAAATATATAAATGCAACATTAAATGTTTTTTGTCGTAAATAAGGTCGTTGTTATTAAAAAATAATGCGTTCCTTTGAGTTATGTCGCATTTCCGAAATTTAAAATCCCTGAAGATATCTTACACTACATTATTATTGTTAATAAACCCATAATCATAATCAATATTTTTGACAGAGAATACTTGGTGGAATTCCGTTTTAATATTTTAAATATAACGAAACCGGTCACCTATAAATATTAACATGTGAAAAAATCACTCAAGTATTTTATTATATTTAAAATAAACCAATAATCTTTTTGAATAAAATACTTGAGTGATTTTTCACATTTTTGTTTTTATTAGTGACCGGTTTCGCCAACCTTTCACGTTGGCATTATCAAACATATCATAAACATATCAAAAATATTAAAATGGAATTCTACCAAGTACTCTCTGTCAAAAATATTGAATTTCTAAACCAATAATTAATATCAAGTAACCTGCGGTCTATACCATAATAAAGCATTTCATAACATTAAATTATTTAAATATACAAATTTTTAATCAAATGTTTTTTGTAATAATTTTCAAATACAATACACTCTTAATGATATTTTTCGTATTTCATATTTTATGTATTGGGTTATTTGTCATTTTAATTTAGTGAGCAAAAATGCTTGCCTTGATTTTGAACTTACCCCGTGCTACTTATTTTTAATCACCTCTAATTATCTATCGATAAATTTGACTTGGCCAGTTCACAAGTAAGAGTTGAACTTTTGGCTTACTTTTGTGTATTAACATAGGCATGTATCTCTTATATAATATGCTGCGGCTGTATATCTGCGCAGCGTAAAATATGTATTTTATTATTTATCGCAACGAAACACGAAGCGTTTACCGTTCATTGTCTGAAACAGCCTGGCAATGGTGAAACTTTATACGTGACTTGTATCACACCTGTACGAAACATCAGGTAGGCATATCGATCCTACTTGTAATGGTTTACCAAATGAAGTTCAGAGATTAAAAAAACTTAAAATGCCATTTAAAACCGATTGAATTTGTGTAGTATTTAAATAGCTTCTTTAAAATATAATCATTATAAATCTACACGAATTTCGTCCCGTATATTTTTATGCTCTTTTTTACATGGTTACTTGGAAAAATAAAATAAAACTTCAGCCGTATAGGTCACTTGTTTTATTTAAATGAATTGATCACTGTGTTTAATTTACTACCCTTGTATTTTACGTATTTTTGCTTAACACACATTCGTGTGTCTGGCACACTTACTATATAACTTTTTTACCATTGATATATCTGTATAGGATCACTGCAAGAACTCAATATTTATACTTTAATTACTTGTCTTGTCTTGTACGTCTTTTTACACATCAGGAATATTTATAGCTGTGTAATGACTCTTTGTCTGCCAAAGATATATAATATCACTGCGAGTACAAAACATTTGAAGCATTACCTTTAGTATTTTTTTTAAAATGCTCTCCCCGTATTTTACTTCTTTTTACGTAACACGCATTCGTGTGCCTGGCATAATTGTAGCAACATGACACTTTTTGCTCTTCGCTTATTATGCCTGCTCAGTATCAAGGCAAGCAGACTGCGGGACTATTCTTGGTAGAGTACCTTCTGAAAAGTAACGCCGCCCTGTTTGTGTCGCCCTGGCGAGAATATTTTCGTCGCGGCCATAACTCACCCATTGAGCCGGAAGGGCGCCTTGTTAGGCGCTGTATGCAAAATGGCGACTAAATAGCGCCGAAGCACACGATATTCGCATATATCTCTTCTGCTTATTTCGAACCTCGAAACAAGCGTGTTTTCATCATGCTTTCAGGTTACATTTAAAATCAAATGAAGAGTAGGGGCCAGTTTAAAAGAATTTTGACTCATTTTTAAATTATAGATGTTTATGGAATGATGTTGCTGACGATTTCATTGTACATATCCTTATCCTGAGCCAGTCTCACCGATTCGACTTCACTTCCTATCTCCAACCACTGGCGCAAATTCCGTATCCACGTAAACATTCTCGGAGAATGTTATATTTATTGTTACGAACAATGTGGCCAAAATAGGAGACTCAAGCGTGTTCTTTCTTTGTGCATTCTGTGCAAGACCATTTCATTTGTGACGCAGTCAACCCGTGGTATTTTAAGGATTCTCCTGTACAGCCACATTTTTTCCGCCTCAATTCTTCGCATAGTAGCTGTCTTGAGTGTCCAAGCTTTGACTTCACAAAAGAGAACTGAAACGACATAACATTTTGGTTAACGTTTTGTTTTTGAAAAAAAAATCAGCAACTGTTAATTTTAGAACGTTTGGTTCTTTTCGAGTCGCCCTTTCGCCATTGGAGTCGCCCTCGTCGCCCTGGCGGGCACTAAATGTCCTTCACTACAGATAAAGCACGGGACTCGTTAGCGCCTACACCTGCAAATGTTAACGAGAAGCGCTCCTCAAGAGGCGGCTTCCTGGGGAGTGCTTTTTCCTGCCCCCGCCGGTCGCTCGCATCCGTCCCGCCGCGTATTTATTACAACTATTCCCGCGATAAAAATACCCTTAAAGTTTGAGGCTGAGTTAAGACCCCGTTGACATTTTACTGTGTGTAGATGCTCTGGTCTTTATTGCAGGCTTCAAATTTTATTTCACCGCTAAGAAACCGTTTAATCTCGCTATCACTGTAAATTCCCGATAAAATGTAAACGAATGGTAGATTTTGTATCTTTGCTTTAGCGTTTTTATTTTTTTTTTTCTTTCATGACACAATCAAGCTAAAATAATTTGAGAACAAAAGAAGAGAGGTAGCGTTCAGAAGCAATAGAGGCTGTGTCCAGTTTGATACGTTTTTTGGCATTTACTATGTTGTTTTAAGTAAATCAAATAGAAGGCAATTTGCTTACTTTTGAACCAGAAGACACTTCAAAAACAAACAAACAAAAACTAGACACATAATTGCTTTCAAAAGATTATCTTGTAAAACGTAGACAATATCTTCTAACTATGTAAACTTACATAGTAAATTTAAACAACAGAAATTTTTAAATATTTTATAATTCAGTTTTCATAAAATAGCGTTGATGTTGTTCCAATGCGTCAAAATATTTATTAAATAGTCATATTCATATTACATCCGTGAAAAGTTACCTACAAACAACAAATATGAATATCCGATTGGCTTAGATATAACGGTTTCTTTTTTTTTGAGTACGTTTTCCTTTCAATAGTCTGTAATAGCCCTTGATCAGCAAAAACTCTGATATACTGAAATGTTCGCAACCCTTAATCAATCGATTATCCATAGCGTTTAATGGGCTAATGGGTTATCTCGTATTCATGTTTTTTTTAAATTAAAAATGAAACTATTCTGCCGTGAATTCACTTTAAACATTCTGTTTCTTTTTTTAGAACTTAGTATATCTTTTCGATTGCATGAAACTGCAAAGTACCTCATGGCCTGCAATCGCACTGAAGAGGTCATTATCAAGCCATTAGCACTCTTTTCCAGCAGACTCGTTGCGCTGATTTTTCTAGAAACAGCCAAATCACCGCTCCCTCTGTACGGTGTGTACAAATAATACTTAGTAATACCTGAAAACCTCCCCTCGTCCCCGTTTCCACTCATAGTGAGGTGTACTAAACTCAACACTGCAAGGATTATGTTATCATTTGTGAATTGTCAGATTTGAGGCGTTTTACCTGCTACTTAGGTGTGCGTGCCTAAATCAGTACAAGTTTGTTTGATGGAAGTATAGGGTGTCCAAAGAGAGTATCGGGTATTTGTTAGTTCAGTAAAACAAAAACTACTAGTAATCAATTTTTTTTTATTGTTGATTGTATGAATGAAAAATGGAAAATTATTTCGAAAAGATGATGTTATCCAAATGGTGACTTCTAATCTGGAACGAAGATTGCTGATAACACGCTGACACATAGCCCTCGATATTGCTGCCATTTCTGACCTGATGTTTTGTTTCATATCCGTTAGGTTGGTCGGATTATTCTCATAAACCCTACTTTTAAGGTATCCCCATACAAAATAGTCAAGAGGGCTAAGGTCGGGGCTGCTGGGAGGCCAATTGATGTTACCTCTACGTGAAATGACCTTATTAGGGAATAATTCGTTAACAGCTTCAATCGATTGATTGAATGTATGGCAAGTGGAACCACGTTCTTGAGTTGAAACCTTGAAACTCCTGCAACTGCAACAGCATATCACAATAACGGTCACTATTCACATTCCCCCGATACTCTTTTTGGGCACCTGTATATTAGTTATCTACGCGTTTATCATAGTATCTTATGCAATAATAAATAATAAAAAACACACTGTATACTTTTAAGCAGTCGAATCCGGCAGTTTGGTGTCCATGGCTAGCACAGTGCAAACATCTCGGGGGTAGTCGTGGGCCTGTTTGCCCGACTTCTGTTTTTGTGTCGCCTTGTAATGCCCGCCTGCGAGTGTGTCGGCCGTGTTTGGAGAAGGTATTTGCGCCGGTAATTGGGTAAGAGGACGGAACGTGTTGTCTCGGGATGATTATTTCTAGAAATAGAAACAGCCGTGACTTCACGATACTTATCTCAGAGCTTAGGGCCCTCCCTTCTGGCGTTGTAACGGCGCCAGTGTAATGCAGTTATATTACAGTGTAAAGCTGTTCCACGTAGACTTTGCTTTATTGACGCCGCAGTCACGTCTTTTCTTTGTCATTTAATATTATATATTTTGCAATCTTATGTTTTTTTATAAATATATTTAAACAGACGATGCTATGAAGGTGTGATGGCGATGTTTCGGTCCCCGTGTAACTGTACTTGCTGTTCACAGTAGTGAAAAGTAACTTAACGCTACTAATTAATAATATGAAACTTGGTAAATATTTTATCTATTTTTACCGTCTTTTCATTTCAAAATTTGTAAAATATATTAAATTCAAAATTAATTCATACGTATACGCTATATTCCGATCGTTACTGTGTAATTGTATTTATACAACGGAATATAAGTAATTAAGTGTGACTCTGTCTTATATCAAAGTATTAATATCGAGCAAATGTCACTTTCAATTCCGTCCATTGTCTTCAGCCACGCGCTTCCCCCGGCTACTTGCGCAGTTACTTTGAAACAATGTTACTTTGTAACTCGGAGCAGTTCGCTCTGAGGCATGCCATCATTAGGCTGTCAGTAATCATTAAAATTCACTCTCAATCGACAACTTGCAGCAGCTTCGAAAGCTCAAGCCGTTCGGGAGCTTTTCTTTAAAGAACTTTTTGAATACACCTTAGGGCGTACCTATACAACAACCCTTCTATTTTATAAGCCCTTGTAATAAATAAAAATAATTATATAAAAATCAAATTATTTTATTGTAATTATCTTATATATTTGATAAATCAGTATTTGACAGAGCTTTTTTTTGTCCTATTCATTATATTATTTCCTGCGCAAGAAGTAGCAAAAAGTTTACTTTTTGTTAGCGCTCTTGTTAAGTTCTTTTTAATGACATCGTTTCTACTTATGGAGTCTCTCACAGGAGGTCAAATGTCACAGGCTTTGATTTAGTCGTGACATTTCCGTTGTTTTATATCATTTAATTTCATACGGAATTGTTATTATTATTTTTTTGCAATCGCAATACCTTAATTCGTGATTTTCAAACAATCACACTTCTACTATTGTTAAACTATTTTAGTTTCTACGATGACATTGGTTAGTATTTTGCGCAGAAAATATAAACCTTCATAAAACAGAGTTTAGAAATTCATCTTAAGACAATGCGGTTTTTACAGACTTTGCACCCCCTGAGACTATTTTTTTGGTATGCATTTTTTGCAAACGTTTTTAACTAAAAAATATTTGGGATATATTACAAAAATTTATTTTATGTTTTTCCTTAATACGTCGTCCGAAATTTAGCTTTTTTCTAAAGTTTCATAAAGGAAAATAATTTACACATTTAACATCTTTAAATTTATATTTAGCAGAAAAAAATGTTTTGAGTTCTATTCCAACTTTTTTTTTAACGCTACTAGTTTTGTCAATATTATTTCTTGGAATCTTCAGGAAGATGCTAATTTCGTATGTTGACAAAACTAGTAACGTCAATTTTTTTAAATATAATTTAATGAAATTTCAGAAAATGATAATTATGGAAATATTTTTTTAACTTTTAATTAAATTTTTGTTTGTGTTTTAATGAAGACGAATCTTATTCCTTGCATATTTTGAAATTGTCCATAATAATATTCGGTTAAAATCAATGAACCTATCAATCAATCAATTACAAATAAATTATGGTTGGCTCAGTAGTTATACCATGTATTCTAGATGTTACCAGTTCGACTCCCGTCCGTGGATGAATATTGAAATTTTTTATTTTGGTTTCGTCGAAGATGGTTTATTTTGACATTTCTCCAAAAAAATTATACATTCCAGTTTTTGTCTAGTATTTCTATTATCGTATGTGTGATTTACTTTGATGGTTTCTAAATCCGCGTTGTATGTATAAACTGTGTCATAGATTTTTTTTTTAGTTTTTAAAATTATTGAAATTCTCACTAAAGCACGTACGGACGAATAATCAAACATGATTTACGACCCGAAGACTCGCACGCCATGTTTATCCATCCACCAGCTGCGATTAGAAGTAAAGCTCTGTGTAAACCAGGTACTGGTTTTACTCACGTAATATTTCAACAGCCTTCCTTGCGTATGAGCCAAGGCAATTACCGTTATTTTTAATATAATAGAAATCTTTATTTACATTGTTATTCATACTGAAACTTGTCGAATCTATATAAATAACCCTCGCTGAAACCGAAACATTTAAGAAACAGTTTGATTTATATTAATGTTAAAAATATTACCAGAATGCTTTTTCCATGCAATTGTTTCAAAACAATATAATTAACAGATTTCATTTGTCTTGTAGCATATAATAAAAAACGAAGCTTTATACAAAGCAAATTATCTTTATTTACTTCATTACGTTTTAGCTATCCGGCCAACGTAAAACATGTAACGTATTCCTAACTAAATTTATTTCGTTCTTGGATTTTGTGCTGCGTCACAACGTCTACAAACAAAAATATACTTAATTACTAATAACAGCGACTGCCAAAACCCTTGAACGTATTTTTACGAACTAGACGTTTTATGGTGATTAGATTTTAAAACAACCATTTTTGTAGATTATTTACTGTATCGTTAGAAATCTACATCTACCTTAAGAAACGCTGTGCAATTTAATTATTTTATTTTACTTTTCGTTTTGTTATTTGGATACGAAGAACTACATGCTATTTTTTTATTAAAAAATCACTTGCATATTTCTTCTAATAAATATACATACATCTTAATTTTAATTTAAAATAATATATTTAAATATTTTAAACCTTTTGCATTTCTCGGGGGATCAAAGCTGTATATATTTAATAAATATTCATAATATAGTTGCGAATCCCAAAATTTCCGCAAACGTTCAAAATTAAGGCCTGAAAACGAATTTGGGTCAAAACTACCCCTTCCTCGAGTTTATGCGAATATGTTCCGGATGCGAAAAGGTTAAACAGGCGAGTGACCTTATCTCAATTAAACATTTTATTTCTATTAAATATCTCGTTTCTTCCCATAAATTACTGGCCTTTATCCCGGGCCGCGGAGTGTGCCTGAACAAAAGGGTCCATTGTTAGGCGTGGAGTATAAATTCCGCCATGTTTATATTATGTACGCCCGGCTTGGCAGAAACGCATCAGATCGGGTGTACATTAAAGGGAATAATTGGAAGGTGGCTGGAAATAATGGCTCGTATCAGATGGCCTGTGATTAAGACTCATTAAATTACGTACCAATATGCGAATTCTATGTGACGAAATACTTAATGTATCAGACCTCCTCTCAGGTTAACCGGATTTCCGTTACTTCACGTGCATCGATAGTCTTATCAGAAACTCCTTTTTGATTGTCTTATTAGGTGCTTTATACCAAAATATTTTTTTCAGGAACTCATTGTCTTGTAAACTGGATTGATACAAAATTTTATCAAAACTGCTCTTATCTATCTTGAAAAGCATGTCTTACGTCTCTCAACCTTATTTAGACTTTTTATCACATGAACTTAAAATATTGATTTGTTTAATATTTAATAATAATTATTAGTAAGTTCTTAGAGTTTATACCTTATAAATATGCAAGGGATATTAAAATAAGCGCGTAACCCATTTAGACGCTTTTGTATTACACCCTGTATACTCGTACGTACACAACATCTATCTCTTGTTTCCCCATTTAGCGGAATGACGGGAAATCCCATTGGTATTCAGTACCCTGTATCGATTAGTTAAGAATTGTGCTCCAAACATTTCGCTTTAAATAAACAACGTTTCTTGTACAACTAAGTTATAAAATAAGGAATTATACGAGAGTTTCATACACAAACACACACATATATAAGGTACTATATATGTAAAAATATTTTTAAAAAAACAATTTTAATTCAATAATTATTCAATGATACTCTCGAGTTTTCCAAACGATTACTCTTATTGCATTTTCAAACAAGATAAAAGCATTCACGAATTGATTATAATCTAGGACGGTCTTGGGTCTTCAAAATATATGTCCCGTTCGAAAGCTCAAATTCTTAAAATTGAAAGCTCTACTTTCTCTCAACTCAATGAAAGTGTCTATCTGCTACTATAAATCTATCCCCATAGTAAAAAAACTTCACTCTCACGAAGAAATATGAAGCTTCCAGATCAGAAGCTCTTCCTTAAAAATATCTGATATTTGGTTTTCCTTGGGTGAATGAATTTCAATCAACGAGTCATTGAATATTATCATTGTTATATTTAATTGATGTCAATACATATATATATTTTTTAAATTTATGTGTTTAATGTCAAATGATATAGAGCAATGAGATTGAATCTCATCTTTGTTGTGCTAATAAAATTTAAAAAATTAACAAGTGAATTAAAGATATATATAATATATCATATTTATTTGATTATTTTCGTCTCAAGTGCGTGAATTGTGTACAATCTCAAATATTCTTAATTTTTTTGAAAAAATGCCAATGTTTTATCACTAATGATCAATTATATCAATGGTTTTGTCATTATTTTGTTTCGTATTTCCCTGCGCCGTATTTTCGCAAACACTCGAACGAATAAAACCAAACCGCAGGGATATCTTTAAAGAATACTTCACTGATGATGAAATCAATGAATCGGCATATTATTTTTATTCCACCCTCTTGAATTTGTGTTAAATAAACGTCTGAATGAATTTATAAAATATATTATCTTTACCGCTCAAATAAGATTCGTTATATTCTCAGAATAAAGACACGGTATTTATTTTATTTTTGATCAACCTTTTTTTCTCCTATAAATTTTTCATCAATTTATAAAAAAATAAAATATTTGAACGCTCAATACATGGCCATTTAAAAGAGATTACACTTGAAAATAACCATTTTATCATCGTAATTAATATTTTATATTTACATACATATCAAATTATTAATGTCTACTAAGTTTGTAAACTCCACTGGACTATTATTTATAAATACCTTTAATTTTGACTTCAATTGGCAAGTAAAACTAAGATTTACGTCACCAGGTTGCCCATTTTTAAAACCGTATCATGTAAATGATTTATTTATCTTTGATTGTTTTCTTTAACTAATAAGGACGGATCTATTTTTTAATATTAAAATATTTCTTGTAATTAATGTAAGTTATTTACAAGTAACTTCTATCATATTTTACATATTTTTTATATGATATTTTCTATTGTTTCTTCTTCAAATATCTGCATTATTTACAATAATTTATCCAAGCTGGACGAGGAAAAATTTAAATGGACTTATATGAATATTTAATTTAAATATTTAGTAATGCTTCATGCTTAAACAAAAAAATACCCCAACCACTTTCGTCTTTTAAAGGCTTCTTCAGACATCTTGAGACCTTAAAGGAAAAAAACGCTCACAAACAAAAAATATCCTATCATCATAGCCTTTGTAAATGTTTATTCATGTGATTTTTTGGTCAAATGTGTATTACACGAACCATGTAACTTTATAATACACTTCTTTTGACTGTACAATATCTAGTATTTACAGGGTTAGGCACGGGGGTGGGGATAACCTTGGTGGATAAAGTATGGGGGTATCTGCTCGTCAGGAGGTTTTTGTAATGGCAACATCCAAATTACACATTGAAAAAATAAAATTTAAGTTTCGTTGAAAAATGAGTGTGTAACTGTTATTTAAAATCATCCATACCTCCCTGCCTTACCCTGTACATGCAGAATTTGCTGCATTTGCGTCATTTACAGTTAGTACTTATGTTTTAAAATAACAGTCGATGGCATGCGATGCCTCGCTCAGCGCTCTGCCCTGCGACACGAATCAATATTATTTCATGCATTGCATTATCACTGGGACGACCGCGTGCGGCAGACCGCAGGCGGTGGCGGTCGCGTCGGCGTCCAATTAATCTTCCCGACTCGGGACGGGCGCATCCCTTATCAAAATATTTCAATAACGGGGTTGTTAGATTTATAATTCATTATCTGATAATGAGTAGTGCTCCGCGCTCGATATTAATTAATTGAAAATGGCATTTTCTTATTATTATTTGATAATAGTTTTGGTGTCGTACTATTCATCAAGTGCTTTTCCTCAGAGGAGTTTGGCGACTATTTCACTGAGCATATACTCATGCTAAGCCAGTGTTCATGGTTTTCTAAGGGGAAAATAGTGTAGTGGGTCATTTTAAACCGCAGTTTTATATTCAAAGGAAAAGTCTGCGTATTGCTGCTGGCCAATGGCATTATTATATATTCCTTTCCTTAGAAAGCTCTGGCGCTTAGATCTGATACACCTTCTGCAGCAGGCAACTGAAACAATAGCAGGAGCCCCCCCATCTCGGCAAGGTACTTCCAAAGTACATCCCTCAAGTGCACTACTCCACGCACAAGCAACAGAATGGAGAGGCTTTTGATTAATACCAACTTATTTTTAAATATCATTTTGATAACAATGTTTCATTATTCCTTAGACGTGTGTGGTAAAAAATAATTCGCAACACTTTGAATACATCTCAATTTTTTATTTATTTTTTTAATAAAATTTGGAGCGACCGGAGCTCGCGCCGAACAAAATGGCCCCATCAAATTTTACCCACTCGCCAGAGCGGCCATGACGTCAGCTTTATTTCAATTTAATCACCGCTCAAATCTTGTGTACACACCCCCCGCAGAAGTTTTTCCGCCCGCCCCGCCCCGCGCCTCGCTTCACGCCCCGCCTCGCGCCCCGCCTCGCGCCCCGCCTCGCGCCCCGCCTCGCGCCCCGCCTCGCGCCCCGCCTCGCGCCCCGCTCCGCCCCGCCGGCGCGTCTCGCCCCGCTCGGGCTGCAGATCACGTCCGCGCTGACCCAGTTTTTGTTTCGCGCGGTTCTTTTTCGAATATCCCGCCTTTTTGTCTCCCCGGCGTCTGGTTGGCGTTCTTTTGTTTTTTTTTTAAATTTTTTTTTGTTTCTGTGTTCCAAGATGTCGGCGCGCCTCCCAAACGACTGCGCGATTCTGACGTGAACACCACAGCTTACTTAAGCCCTCCGCACACGCAGCGACACAACTTGGCGTATCTTTATTTAGGGTATTTTTTATAGTTTTCCTCAAGTAAACATCGCAAAGTAGAAAACGCTATTGATTAGTTAAAAGTCTTGTCGCTGCCTTTCGGCTAATTATTCAGTGTTCTCTAACATGTTATCCGTGCAATGTTATTTGAACACTATTGTTATACGATATCCAATTGTCGCTTATCAAAACCTCGTTTCTTGACTGTGTTTATTTTTATTCAGATAAAATACAAGTCATAAAACAGCGCCAGGTTCTTATACCCAGAAGGTTTTGGTGAGAATACCACCTTCGTTCAAAAAAACAAGCAATAATTTACCGTCCCAAAAAAATCAGTCTTTTTTATACATCAGCAAAAGTATACACAGAGAGCCTTAGTTAAAGATTGTTTTACTCGATCTTACCATATTGGAAATTCGCAACAAAAAATGTTTCTATGCATTTATTGTTTTCCGTAAATAACCCATTAAGGCCACCACACACGCTGCGATACAACTAAAAATCTTGTAGCAATTAGCCCATTGCATTTTTTTTGTTACCCAATTAAAGTGATGCTAATGGCTAATTTCAAATTAGTTGCATGTTATGTAGCTGCGTGTGTAGCCGGCTATAAACGCACTACATTAGCTGTGCAAAAACGTACCGCCATTTTGGATATTTTTTAAGTTTTGCTTATATAGGAGGCAATGCCAGACAACGTTTTATTGTTGGTTGGTTCATAGCGTGTGTAGCCAGCTTTAGGT
Source organism: Atopsyche davidsoni (assembly GCA_022113835.1). Taxonomy (NCBI): domain Eukaryota; kingdom Metazoa; phylum Arthropoda; class Insecta; order Trichoptera; family Hydrobiosidae; genus Atopsyche; species Atopsyche davidsoni. The sequence goes on from JAILWY010000007.1 coordinate 11,188,331, forward strand.
TTTTTCTTATGATCTAAAACAAACCTTTATGTTTTTAATGGCTTTTCGCGTTTTCTATCGTTAATATTCGTATTCAGAGACCGGCCATAAATCTAACGCCCGCTTTATATATGCATTTAGTAATAAAAACTGTTTTACAGCGACTAAATAAACTGCGCATTAACCCTTCTGAAATAAGGATTTTTATTGCCATGATAAATTCTGCGCCGCTCATGTTCGGTGGATTCTCACGCTTGTGGCTTTCGCATAAAACGCTGAAAAATATCGCCATGAAAATGAATGATTTCAGCTACGGGCGAGTTTTTTGTAATAGTTTTATTTACAGAGTGACTTCAAACTGGTTGCAGATCTATCATCGCAGGTATATTCGTAGGCTATAGTAGCCATTGTTGAGGTTGACTTGCTTGATGTTCCGATATCTTCAAACAGCTCTATTATCAACAAACAAAGCGTCATGTCATTTCTATTTAAATATTGCGCAAAAAATGATTTTTTTAATTTCCAAAAAGTGCCGTCTAGTAAAATAAGTAGTGCGCTTATGTATAATAAATATATTTTAGTGAAACATTTAAATTGTGTAACACATTTAGAATCACTCTCTATGTACGTAGATGCTAACTATTGTGAAATGTGGAGAAAAACCTGAAATTCGCGATGCTGTCTAGACAATAAAGTATTAACTTTTACAGTCCTTAAAAAAGTACTCGAAAATCCAATGTTAACATTTTTCATCCTAAACGGCTGTTTTAGCCAAAAACGTATCATTAAAATATTTCATTCATCTTATACCTTTTTTTTTACATATACTTATATTGTTCTCTAAATCTATTTTCAACGTTTTAAATTTTTTTTTTTTATTATTTTCAATCTATATACATTAAATTTCTCGTTAAACTCAACTTTTATTTAAAAACATATAAGTAATGACTTTGAAGGTAGTTAGTTTGTGTGATAAAATTTACATAACTTGAAAATAATCAAGAACGGATATCTTCACAATGACAAAGTTTATTATAGAAAATATTTATTTTACGTACGTTTTCTTGTCATATTTATAAATAATACATGAATTCTATCGTTGGGATATTGCTTTTTTTTATTACTGAATTATTTGACAGTGTAAAAAAATACCACTCTTTAATTTTTTATTTTTTATTATCAATCAATTAATGGATTACTATAAATGCTCAAGTGCGTTATTACCTTTCATTACTCAAATCCAAATATCAAATCTGTGCCTTCATCCAGTGAGAAGTCTCGACTGAAACAAATTTAAAACTCTACCGGTGAGAGACTCTAACTTCAAATTGAATAAGAAACGATATAACCCAGTTACCTACAAAACATGGCGGGCACACTGGGGCTTGGGTTGGATGGGGGACTATATAAAGTTTATTATTAAAATTTCATTACCTATTATTATTATTTCGGATTCTCAGATCTCATAAATAATAATTTGGGGGGGGAGAGTGGGGTGCGGGTGGCAGTGGTCTATGTCAAATTCATCTGTGATTGTGATAAAATATATAAGTGTGTAGTAGTTGCAAAAACGAAAAATATTTTTGCAGTATATCTTTAGATACGCGTTTTATACGTAAAACGATGACAAAATGCCTTCAAGTGTTTTTCAAATCCGACACTTTCTTCAAACTTAATTTTTAACAAAGTATGCCCTTTGAATATCAATTAGTCCTCCGATTATTATTTTTGTATATTTCTTGCAGTGAAGAGTAAAAAAATATGGTTTTTCGGAGTAAACTAAATAATTTGATTCACTGATTTTTATTGAATATTTGAAAGTACTTCTGTGTACTTTTTATTTTGGTATTAAAGATATTTAAGAAAGAAAAGGATTTTTTAGTGTTGTCCCTACTTTTTATATTTCCTCGTAATTATTCCGCTACATAAAGATGGACACGTTTATTTTAAATATTAAACTCGACCATCAGTTTTAAATCACCGACATTAAAAATTGCTGACACAATTGTGTTTTTTTTCCATTCCGAGTCAGTTTTTCGAATCAGAACGTTGTTGCTTTCTGCCCATAATAAAAGTTAGCCCGAATTGACCGATAAAACTCCAACCCGAAACGTCCATCGAAATAAATAAAATCTCGCACGACCTCCGCAGTCCACACCCCACGGCATCGCATACATCAGAACGGAAAGGGGGGGCCTTCATCGGCGAGATATTTAAAGGCTTTTTACCATTCACCCTTCCGCTTTACGGGCGGAGTTCGACTGACTTACAACCAAAGAATATGTATGCTTCGAAATTCACTGCTCGCAATGTCTGGTGGCCAAGCCTTTCATTAGCCCTTCTATTACTGTATAAATTAAGCTAGAATTAATCGAAAAATCAAATGGTCGGAGGTGACTTTAAATTAACAATGACTCAAATGAATTTTGCCGCCTCCATTTACCTCATTAATTTTCTCACGTTTCGCTTCCGGTACATAGATCACTTTTTATAAATATAATCGTAGTAGAAATGAAAGATTTCTTCAAAATTATGCAATCATGACATTTAAAAATATATGTAAGGTATACTTTTTAGAAACAAGCCTTCACGTGAAACGTAGTAAAAATTCTCAAACCCTTTTTTCTCGGCATAAGTGTAAGTTTTTCGTCGTTGCCAGTGTATCTCTTAATTTAAGTCGTTTTTTGTTCTCAATTATCCTGGATTGGTAAAATATCGGATTTGGATCGGAAAATCATTGATTTTAAATTTGAATTTTTTGATAAAATAAGTAGTGTGTATTTAAAATAATAAAAAAATGTTAAATTAAATAATCGCTAACGGGATTAGAACTGACCCCGTTTTCAGAAATATTTTTCATTTGTAGTGCATTATTGTATCAATCTGTCAATTTCTCCATATTACGGTCGGTAAATTTCGGATGATTGACATTGTTTTCTGGGGTTCGGGGGAGGGAGGGGGTGGGCAGGGGTGCTCATATCGGTTTTTTATATGAACGACCGCAATATCATTGGGGGGACGGCAGAGTTTTTTTTTTTTTTACGATTCTGACCGTTAAATGCGTTTGCCCTATTCCCCCGTGCTCCCCGACGGCATTAATCCTGGGAAAGCGCCGTCGCCAGCCGACTCCGCCGCAACCTCCTGAAACACTACCCCAGAAACACGGCAGGCAGCGTTCAGGCCTCATCCGGTCAAAAGTGTCATTCTAGAATCAGCTTTATAAGTTTAAAATTTATATTCATTAGTAAAGCTGCTTTTGAGATGAAATTTCGACGTTTGGTTCCGGTACTAAAACCATTTTCAAGGGTTTCTATAATAATGCCAAATCGTTGAGAATTCATCAAAAATTCAACGTAATACCAATGCGATACCGAATTTTTAAGAAATCGTCCAATGTTTTACCAATCGGTTTTAATTGACTGTTGGTTTTTAAATGTGTTAAGCCTTTGTCCTCGGTCCTAGAGTTTTCAATGTGTTTGTTTACATTTTATGCGTATTAAGTAAGATGCATTAAGAACGGATGGACTCAATTTCAGAAAGCTCTCTGCTAGTTGTAAATACTCTATCCGAGGGAGTGCAAAGTTCTTTTAATTATGTAACATAAAACACACTAAAGGCGGTATAACCTGAAGTACAGTGGGTGAAGGTATTTTGTTAATCAGAGAGCTTTTATGATTTACTACCCACGGAGCTTTTACAGCTCTCACTAACTTTCTTAATGAAAATAATAAATCAACTTGCATGGTTAAGTTACCACATGCCCGCAACTGAATCTCGCTTGACATCCGAGAAAAAATAGTCATATATAGTGCGTTAGTAAGGCATCAGAAAATTGTGTAATAAAAATGATAAATATTCCGTGAAAAAACGTATTATTAAATAAAAATATGAAAAGTAGACTATGCAATAGCAAAATGACGTTATTTAACCGAATATTTTTTGTTGAATTGAAATTACAAGGTATATTATTTATTTAAAGAAATTATTAAAATTACAATATATATATTAGGTCGTTAAAATTATTTTACTGGGTGTCGTCCACAAGATGGCGGGCTGCCCTAAAGTAGGTTTCCATATCAATATTCGGTTCGCTCCGCCATTTTTAATAACGCCCGGTAATCAAAAAAATTACGACCTGAAATATAAGATTTTTTATGGGTTTTAATTAAAAATGGGAATTCTTTTGTATTATGCATGGGAATTATTTTTTACGACATCCTTAATAATATTGATATAAAAAGGAATGGGAAGTGAACGGTGAAGGACAAAACTCACCTTTTAGGCAAACTAAGGTATAGTTAATGGATAACCCGAAGAGTTGTATTATTGAGATCCTTTGTTTTCTTGTACTGTATTTAAGTAACAGATTGAATTAATCGACTAAGAAAATCTTTTGAAATAATCTTGACACAAGTTTGGTCTCAAGTGTATCTGTTAATCGACTACTTAATTTTTTTATACAATTAACATTAAAACGAGAAAATTATCTCTTGAAACCAATAAATCAAATATTCTTATCCCTAATTAGATTCTTTGTTATGCATTTTTTTTTCGATCTCCGTTTCGATTAATAAAAATAGCCAAATGACAAGAAGATAATTTTGAAATCTACGGTTTTTTTTTCTTCATTAATTACTTATATTCCATTTTAATCACTCTTAGGTGTTAATTTTTTAAAATGTACCGCAATATACTGTGGCCCACGTCCGGGGAGTGACCGCCCCCGAACAGTGCAGTGTCAGTGCAGTGCCCGTGCAGTGTCCGTGGAGTGCCAGTGCTGCCGATCGCGGCAGGTCCCCCCCGGGACGGAGTAAGGTTTTCTGTTTAATGCTGCTGTCCACACCATCTTCTATGACCAACAACAATAATAACGGGAATTCCGACATCGACATGGAGTCGTTGGAGGAAATGCTGCGAAAGGTTTGTAACCCTTTTTTTACCATCCTAAAAACCCTTGTTAATAGTGTAACTTTCTATCTACACCATTTTTATGTATGTATGTAGTGTTATCAGTGGAATTGTTGCGAAATGTTAAAAACCTTTTATCTTTATCCTCATAAACATCAATGGTCATAGTAACCATTTCTATGACCAAGTAAATATAATGACTTCTCCTTTTTAATGACCAACAACTATAATAATTGGAATTCTGTCATCGATATAGAGTCGTTAGAAGAACTGTTGCAACAGGTTTGAAACCTTAGCTTTTATGTTCAAAACCTTCGATGCAATAGTTTACATAAATGATTGATAATAATTATGCACTTAAGATAGGCATAAACTATGAATTAAATAATATTGTTTTTTTTTATCTAATAGTATCAGTTTTTTCGGTGTTTTTAATACAAATATTAATTCAGTAGTGTATATTGTTTTAAATTTACTTTGTTTTTACAGTTTAGCATAGTTGATAAGGTGCCGCTCAGAAGTTTGTTATTGCACAAAGTTTTGAATACATACTTAAATTAAGTTTTAATATTTTTAATTTATATTCTAATTAAATTTTTCTCTATTATTTACAGGTAAATTGATTTTTCACAACATCTTTTGCGTCTGCCTTGAAAATCACTTTGAAAATGTTCACGATGTGGGTAAGTTTTATTATTTATAATAAAAATGTTTATTAAGGATGTTTTAACTTTCTCAATTAATAATCATATATTAAAATTTTTATAAAATGTTGCGGTGTATCTCAAATTACGGTTTATCAAAAACATATTTTGACATTTTTGCGACAACTTTAATAATGTTTTTGAAACTGTATATATTAAGTCAGCCATTATTGTTAACAAATTAATTTGAAAATTCTTTAAAAAGAGTCCACTCTTTAACAAAATAACCAAAGGATTTTGTGATAATTTTTCATTTTTATTGATTCCGCTCAGTTCTTGTATTTGTATATTTATAAATTATACTTCATTTTTTCCGTTTTAATTAAAATACCCCTATCAATTCTATAACTTCTATGACTGCGTGTTTTGTTGCACTTTATTACCCTAGGGGTATCATAAACAATAAAGCATCATTAGTTATAAAATACAATCAAACTGCATTTTAAATTCAAATGCATGCAAATGCAATAAATACAAACAGCATAAACTCATACATTGCATATTTATCTCCACCGCTATACATCACGTTACTGTGATTGTTTAAATAGTACACGGGGATACTTACACACGATGTTTTATTTTCACAACCGAGAGATGTTAAACTGGGAGACTTAAAAAACCTTGTTTTGAGAATTATAGTACGAAAAAATATATATTCGGTGTAATATAAACTCCCTCGTTATTAAGTGGTATTTAAGTTTTTGGTTTTCGTAAAGCAAATTCAATCTCAGATTCAGAAAGAGAATAGATAACATAAATCTGCTCTTATTAGTTTAATGAATTTAATAAACCTTTATAACACTTTAAATATTTGAAGATCTAGTTTTTTTATAATATAAAACGTGATCAAAGTACTGCACATTTTTATTGACTACGTAAAAATAAAGAGTACGTTTTGTTTAATTAATATACTTAGGTATTTGTATTTTTTTTTGTTTTATTTTGACTCCGATTCTAGCATTATTTAATATATTTTTCAACATAACAATGTCCGCTAAATTTACATTCAATTTATCTATTATTTTTTGACAAATATCCACTCCTTATTTTTTCATGAAGTTGCAGCGATTCCCAGAAAAGTACAGTGTGTCCAAAAAGAGCATCGGGTATTTGTTAGTTCCGTAAAACAAAAACTACTTGTAATCATCAATTTTTTTTATTGTTGATTATAAGAATACAAAATGGAAATTTTTTTCGAAAAGATGATGTTATCCAAATGGTGACCGTTACGCGCTGCTGGCACTCTTCTAATCTGGAACGAAAGTTGAAAGTTGTTTAATCGCCGCAGCATTTCGTACTCTAAAATTCAAGCGATTTGCGTATTCTTTATCCTTCAATTCTTGCACCAATTGAATTTTATACGCTTTTAAAATCGAATGCAAAGACGATTTTTTAATGTTCAACGCTTGGCTTCGCTTTCGGATGGATAAAGATACACTTTTTGGACATCCTGTATAACGAATTTAAACTTACATTTTTGCACAGAACTCTATATTAATGACTATACAAGACACGCACAAAAGTACGTGCATTTATTTTTATTTCTACAGCAGATTGTGCAACTCTGGGAAATGGCAACGGTTCATACAAAAGTAAACAGAAAACCTTCATATGAATAACTGCAATAGAATTTAAACCATCATCCCTGCACGGGGCACGCGAGCGTCATTACTCAGGGGTTGTATCAGGTTTTCTTTTTATTTTTTGAAGCGTGGAGAATGCAGCCATCCGAGGCGGCACCAATAAAAGCAGCCTGAGTTATGTAAACGCGGGCCGGCGCGAAGTCGTGTGTGCCGGGGGTGGAAAAAAACTCTGCCCGGATTTCATTTCCTTCCGGATGATTTTGTATTAACGAGCTGAAGCTATCGCCGTGGCCATCGCCTCAGGGTCGCCTTCATTAAGCTACGCCCTGAAAATGCATTGAGATTTTATTATCAGACCGTTAAAGCTTTCGCTCCAGGGAAATTTAGAGAAAATGAAATTTCATCATAAATTTTATGCAAAATAAATTTTATCGATTCATACATAAGAGAACAAAATAGTCTAAAACACACCTGGGATATATGCACGCTCTACGTCTCTCGTATGCTTTGCTTAGTACCTACATAACCAATGGAATATATTATATATTATAACTATCCTTATCAAAGTAAGCTTTGAGATATTTTTTAAGCAATAAACTATGGATTCATTTTATTTTTTTTAAATGCACCTTGTTTGGAAATTACTTTAAAATGTGAATATACTGTATTTTTAACACCTTTTTATGTGATTGGTACGCAATCAAATTAATTTCCTAAAACTTTTATCTTGAAAAAAAATTTATGAGTACGTTCACATTTAATGTGACATTTGAACTTAACACAGTCAAAAGTATTTTTTTTTATTTGAAATTTTAAATATATATATATATATATGTTACCAGAGCTACATATTTAACAATCTGAAAGTAATTTACACCCAAAATGAGCGCTTTCGTGGTAGCTTTTTAATGGAAAAAGCGTAGAGCTAAAATATTTGTAATATCATAGGCTCTCAGATTTTATACATAACGTTCTCGCTTAAAAACCTTCCACTGCTATCCCACTTATCGATTCGAAACCCATAATAAACTACAGCCAATAATTATACCGTCGTTAATCACAATAAAGGAGCTTTTCACCTCACGTTACAGGGTCGTATCAATATTATATTTCAGCGGGGGTATTCTGGCACCCCTGGCCCTCGCATGCACCCCTTCCCGCCCCCACAACAGCTGGAACACGACATTCTGTGATTACCTCCAGCCGTGTGTGCGCCGGACCGGTGTTGCCATCTTTTGTTCCCAGTCATCGCCGTTGGCTTTCAGACATGTTATTTTGCAACATGGTTTAATGTCGTGTATATGATGCTTTCTATGCCTAATAGATCAACATGGAACCCAGCCATGTCGTGTCAATTATAGTTTCTGAGAACTGAAAGCACGTTTGCTTTAGGGAACTGTCGGTGTTTAAATGAAACAACATGCATAATATAAATGCAGTAAATCAGTTTATTTGTTTAAAATTAACTAAGCCTATTAGACGATTCTAGTTACAACGTGTAAAAAACCTTTGTGAGTGTTTATTTCTCTGGCTTCACTTCGAAATCAGTGGTCATTACTTTTACTCCTAAACAAGAGGTTCTTGATTCGATCTCCATCCTTGTAGTTGAATTCCAAACTGATGTCTTTAGACTCACGCCTGTTTCAATTCGATAAAAATGCCCACAAACTTATAAATTGTTTAAATTAAATATTTAAGTGATTTTAATTTTTATTGGTGACCTGTTTCACTAATTACTTTCTCAAATATATAAAAGCGCATTTGATTTGTATAGAATCAGAAATTTAATATTTTTGACAGAGAGTACTTGGTCGAATTCCATTTTAATATTTTTTTTAATAAAATACTAAAGTGATTTTCCACATGCTCATTTTTTATTTGTGACCGGTTTCGCCAACCTTTCACGTTGGCATTTTCAAACAGAGAACTCTGGCTTCTATTTGATAATGCCAACGTGAAAGGTTGGCGAAACTGGTCACAAATAAAAAAACGAACATGTGGAAAATCACTCAACTATTTTATTCAAAAAAATATCACACAAATAGCAATTATAAAGAATCCTCAATTTTTCAGGTACATTTAACTCACATTACTCTTAATTGAATTTAAAAAAACTCTTTATTAAACAATTTTCACTCAGTTAAAGGTTGACGAAACCGGTCACCAATAAAAATTAACATGTGGAAAAATCACTCGAGTATTTTATTAAAAAATATTTTTTTTGTTTCTAAACTATTGTTTGAGACAAAAAGTATATTTGCCGGTCGGTAGACTTTCCGAAGATGCGAGTGACTTTACACGACACTGCGACCCCTGAACGGAGATCTTACACACACTCCGGCTTTTTCTACCCGTCACGGTGTCGATGCGTGCAGAAACACATTTGACTTTCGAAGGGATGTTAATGCCGACGTGCACCGCCACGGCCTTCCACCCCCGCGACCGGATACAGCTTTTGTGATGTTTCATGTAATCAACCCCCAAAGGTAAATATCTAAATATTTACAGGGAAATGCGTGGAAAATTCTACATTCCGATGTTGTTATTTTTGAGGAAAGGTTTTTCCCTTCGCAATATTGCTATGAATTTTATATGTATATATTCTTAAAGCAAATATAAAAAAAATATTTTCATATATATTTTAACATGAAATTCTTTTAAAATTTACAATATTTTAAATTTGTACATGTGTGTAAATGTAAATATAGTACAACGTCATGTTTTAATAATTTTTCCCAGAAAATACGTTTTTGTTTTTATCAGTAATTTTTATTAGTAATGCATCGATTATTTTATATTTTATAGTTTTTATTTAACGAAAATCTGTAGCCTTTTTAATATTTTACGTCAAAATTTCATAGTTTTTTATTCAGGCTTCTCAATACCCCCAAAAAATAAGATTCAAAACTTATTGAAATGATTTGTAGTTATCGATTTCTGTAATCCTGAAAACATTGTTAAGTAAATATCATCCTCGACAAAATGACTATGCCAAATGCGAATGCAATTTGATTTTATAAATATATTGAAGCACACGTTTTCAGTATTAACTTTGTTACGATATTTATCAGTTTATTCAAAATCCAAACACCATCAATCATAAATAGAATAAATAATTTTGTTAGAACTTTGCAGTTCTGATTGCTAATTCTCTATACGGAGGCGGGCGCTCCATCACCTGCCGACGGAGAAGCACTAATCTATGTCCTTGTATTTGCTCAGTCCTCGGTCCCACCGCGTCTGGTGATGTATGGGACGTCCTTTGGTGTCTGATGAAAGCTTTCGAACGAGCTTTGTGTCCTATCAGCAGTGGAGAGCTTTGAAGTTTGCCGGAACGAGATTAAAAGTCAAGTCTTTTAGCTACTAAACCATTTCAAATGTGAATCATATTTGTTCATTGCTAGAAAGCTTTAAGGGCCCAAGTCCCATACTCAAGTTTTTTTGATCATTTTCTGGTCCGTTTTGCGAAAAATCGACTGCACCCATCAAAAAAATTTAAATGCAAAAAGTTAGATACATTCCTTCTTCCGAACAGATTTCTTGTAAATTTACTATTAATATGATACATATGTGTTTTTTAAGAATTTGGAGATTCGTCATGTCCCTGTTCTAAGAGTCTTAAACATTTAAAAGTCTTTTTTTCAATTGTTATTAAAAGATTAAAAATAAACCCTGTGCGATTTATTATTTTAAAAATTTAAAAAAATAAAAACTTTAACAAACATTGGTTTTGAAAAGTCGTCATTTTATCCAATTTTCAACATATTCACGATTCTATTTTACTCTGAAAATGGACGTAAATTAAATAATAAAAAATAGATAAATATATTTTATAGTTTTTAAAAATAAAGTGACAATTAAATTAATTAAATGACACGATTTCGCCAGGTAAAACGGTCCTTTTTTTGTGGCAGACGGGGGACGGACACCAAGCAAGGTTAGGCTAGGTAGCAAGACCCTTAACAGGCAGTCGCTGAAATACGCAGATACACAAATTTATTCCAGTGCCATTCTCGGCCTGTATATACTTATTCCGCACTCTCAAAGAAACAAGCAGAACATCTGTTCATATTCGCAGAGACACGTGCTTAATATTGACTTATTGGTTGGCTCTCCGCTATTCTCCCGCCCGGGCACTTAGGTCCTCTCTACTTCTTTTATGACGCGCAATATGCTCCATCCGATTTCACTCCACAGCTTCTTCTATTCAGCTTTCCGGCACACGAGCGGGACGGCGAGTCCTGCCCGGGCACGTCGTCCTTGTCTGTCGTCAATAATTCCTTTGAGTCCTGCACCCGCGCGAGGCGTGCGCTTTCATCCTGTTTGATCGGAACACTTCCCGCTGGAAATACAAAACGAACGCCAGGATCGGAAGGTGCACTCTTGCTATCGTATAAAATGCAGATTTCCTCCGCGTTATTTTATATTTTACTCTCAATACGCAAATGCAGAAATATCTCAAATGATTCTATAGTTCGAATTCGTTTGAAACAAAGCTATCAAAATTGCATCATAACAAAGGTTTTTCTTTGATATTCCACAGTCACTATTTAATTAAATTAAATGACATACTTCCTTATAAAAATCGCTTAATAATTTTACAATATATGTTACATGTTACAATAACCAAGACATGTGAATTCGAATCAGTGGCATGTGGTGAAGGCATGCAATGATATTAAGAGCCAAAGACTCATGTCAACCAATGTCATGCTTTTTTAGATTCACAAATTAATCACATTCCTATATATATATATATATATATATATATATATATATATATATATATATATATATAAATATGTGTGTGTGTGCGGTCTTTTTTTATTATTACTTTTCTACTTCTCAATTAGGAATTAATTGAAAAGGAAGTGGTTTTAATAATTGAAAGAAGGTAATTTGCAAGAAATAAAGCTCATCATGAAACATACTCGTATTTAATGTAAAAAAGCTTATTCTTTGATCGTTACACGCGGTTCCAAATCCCAAATCGCCTAATAATTTTACAATATACAATATCATATTGCAGTTGGCAAAATGATTATGTTACAGATTACAATAACCGAGAGATGTTTATTCGAATCAGTGGCGTGTGGTGAAGGCATGCAATGATTAAAAGCCAAATACTCATGTCAACCAATGACATGTCAATTTTTAGATTGAGAAGTCAACCACATCCCTATTCAGCTTTGCGATATATTATTGATTTTTTGTGAAGACCATCTCACAGAAAGTACGATTTTGCGTATACAGGTTTTATCTATTGATAATGATTAAGTACATTTTTTCAAATATTGAAAATTGATCAAAGAAACTCTCAAAAAAATATCATCGTGATTTGTGTGGAATTTGAACCCACAATATTCAATTGTCATAATAAGTATGTTGTTTCACTTATAGGATATGATTGTTAAAAATTCTTGCTAAGTACCAGTGATTCGTTGGTATAATTGGTAATGCACCGGCCATGTAAGCTTTGGGGAGAGTTTCTTTAATCAATTTTTGAAAAAATGTACTTAATCATTATCGATATATTTCCAACACTGAGATGTTAAACATTGCATAATATTTCATTTCACATCACACATCGTTGCTTCGAGCACTCTCAGGATGGTGCTCCGTCTCGGAGCAGGCTACGACAAACACCGGCGGACTCGGGGGCGCTCCCTCCCTAAGTGATTTCAATAAATCTTTTCAGCGGGGACGCTCCTGAAGGAATCGGCGCCCAATCAGGTTTATTTCTAATCGAGTCCGCCCGCTGCACGGTGCACTCCGCCCGGACTCATTCTTCGCCTTCAGGCGCCATTTCACACACAGTGATCGATGAAAGCAATTTATTTATGCCCCCTCACGTGAACCCTGTTTGAAAATAAAATTCATCCGCGACAGACTGGTTACTTTTTGTATTAATCAACATACATACTTATTAAAATAGTTTTGTTGTATAGCCAAAAAGCAAGGTCAAAAAAAAAATACTATGAATTTTAATTAAAAATTCAAGTCTTGCTTGCCTCAAAGATTATTTTGCGTTGTTTCCACTTTTTATTTTTTGGCGAGAACTGTTTTTTTAGCACTCCATTTTTTATAAAAAATATTAAATAAATATTACTATTATGATTAGGCACATTAGTTCATATATAGAAGATGATTTAAAGAAACTCTCAGAAAAATATCATCGTGATTTGTGTGGGATTTGAACCCACATCTCCTGGTTTACATGACCGGTGTACAAACCCTTGTACTAACGAATCACTTCCGTTTATCGAGAATTTTTAACAATCATACTCTACATATGTGAGATGTGGGTTCAAATCCCACACAAATCACGATGATATTTTTCTGAGAGTTTCTTTAAATCATCTTCTATGTATGAACTAATGTGCCTAATCTTATTAGTAATAATATAATAAACCCGTAATGGGTAATAAATACGCATCTGATTGACCAATCCATAAATAGATATATTGAATAAATAATTAGTGTGTTATTTGAATGATGCACATGATTTTTATCGTAATTATGGTAGCAAGGGATATAAAGAAGTACAGTTTGATTTTGAACTACCTTTATTCAAATTCAACCTCTTGAACATGAATGAACTTCTAAAAATCTGTCTTTGTCGGTGTATGTGCGCTGAAAATTTCAGGGGAGACCAAGACTTGTAAATATTATTTTTCAGCAAAGAGTTTTATTTAAATATTATTTTATTCATGTTCAGAAATTATTTTTCATCTGCTCTTCGTTGTATTGAAAACGTTCTCCTATTTCTGATTCTCGATCTTTCCGCGTAAACATTTTCAGTGATATATAAATTAGAGCTTCCCGGCTGAAGATGCGACCGTCCGCTTTGCTTCCTTTTGATTCTCGCTTTATTTTATTATTCCGAATCGAATTGAATATTGACTTTCTAGTTGATTAGTGACGCCCGACTCAAAGGACTCTTAGGCGTTTTCGGGGAATGAGAAAATTCCAATTTACAAGCGAGGGGTCTTGCATTTGAATCCGTTCAGTTGTCCGTTGCTCCGTTTTGCTATGCATTCAAAAAAACAAATATTAATTTAAATAAATTTCTCCGTTTTTGTACGGACTTAATAAACAATGATTTAATGAAAGAAATACATAGATCAAAAATAAATATGTATTTGAATTTCCTATGTTATTTTTTGTAACCGGGTCGGTGTGTTATTGAATATTTTAAATGCATAGCGATTTGTCTCGAACAAGTGTTTTTTTAACATCAAATATGAAAATTGCATAATTTGATTTCAATATTTATTAAATTAACATATTGAAATGTATCTGATTCTATTAATTATATAATACGATATTATTGCTTATTTGAATGCCATACATCGAAACATCAATAATACAGCTTTTTTTAGACATTTTTTAGATTTTAAAAAATATCAATGTAAAAAAATAAATATATATTTATTTATTTTATTCTATTTTGAGGATTTAACATCAATCAAGTGCGTTTTAATCACCTTTACAGGCTTATATTACTTACTAATATGATTAGGCATATTTTTTCACATATTTTTCACAAGTCACGATGATATTTTCTTCACGATGAGAGTTTCTTTAAATCATTTTCAATATGTGAAAAAATATGCCTAATCATATTAGAATGTTATTTTTATATGATATGATGATATAGATAATTAATTATTAAAGCACAAATTATAAAGTGATGGATAAATCCACATAAGTATCCTTGCTCGTCATCCCGCTGAAGCCTATCCACATCCAGCGAGAAGAAGACAGTCAACCCTCTCTTCTTCCCAGTCACGATCATCCGCCCCCGCCCCCGTCTTAATTGATCCGACATTAATTAAATTTGTAGTGACGTCATGCCTGCGAGGCACGCGGTTCGTACCCGGCAAGCGCGCGCGTGCCGGCCTGTGCGATGCCTTACAAGTGGTTATACAAAATTCCTATAACCCTTCTACTTATAATCCCATCCCCAAATAATATTAAAAAATATATATATATTTATATGCTCTTTTTTAATTATTACTTTTCTACTTCTTATTTAGGAATAAATTTAAAAAATAGTGGTTTTAATAATGTATGTGTTTTCAGTCACGATGATGTTGAAAAAAGATAATTTGCAGGAAATTAAGCTCATCATTAAACATATTTAGTGTACAAAAGCTTATTCTTCGATTTTTACACGCAATTTCTAATCCCAAAATCAACAATATGAAAATGTATGTTCGTAAGCTGAAATGTTATTAATTATTGTGGGTAAATGAACAAAGATATTGTTTTGTATCGCAATATTCAAAGGTGTACTATCACCTGCCTAACATTCAAAATATAATATATATTTGTGATAAATCATTAAAATACTCAGCTTTAATTACTTTCCATTAATATTCTCAACTAAGGTTAGGATAAAATATTATTTTTTTAATTAAATTTCCAAGACGCTTTTCCTTTCAATTCAAGTGTTTTCGTACTTTTTAAATGCTTTCCTAAATCTATTCAATTCGCCCCAGCCTCCCCAGCATGGCACATCACACAAATTAAAAGCCCAAATATTTCGTTAACTCGTTATTTATAATATGATCTTAGCTAGTTGCCCTTCACTCTGAGTAAAGTGCGAAATAAACTTCAGTTTTAATTACAAAAAATATCACGTCACACAAATTAAAAAGCCTGAAATAATTCATAACCCCTCGCCCTTCAGCGCTAACCGCCGGGAACCATCCTGGCGGGGCGGCCTGGGGGGGGAGGCTTCCGGGAATACATTTCCGTACATTGAAGTCTTACTTAATTAAATGAAACCTGCCGGAATTGTGATGGAGCCGGTGTGTTTACATCGTTACCTGTATTTTGTGAGAAACGTTTGCTTTGGGAATTAGGCAAATTCTGCCAAACATGCCGGATTATGTTAGGTCGCTCCTTATTCCGCTGTTTTGGAGTTTTCTTGGTGTTGGATCAAACTTTTCGATGAGTTATGTCATATAAAAAGTACTTTTGTATTTTGTCTTCACTTTGAGTTTATTAAAATTATTTGCATTACTAGTTTTGACCCAATACACTGGGTCATCATCAGATGCTTAACTGAGCTTAGTTAAGCATCTGATGTTGACCCAGTGTATTGGGTCGAAACTAGTAATGCAAATAATTTTAATAAACTCAATGTGTAGACAACATACAAAGGTACTTTTATCATTATAATAATGGATCTTCACGAATCAAATGCCTTGTCCCTCAACAAGAGTTATGTCATATTTTAAAATTTTATAAATATACTTATAATTTATTTAATATTGGGGTTATTTTCAAACTGATTTCGACTGGAAAATTCAATGCAACATAATAATCTGAAGTAAGAATGCTGGAAAAAAATGTATTTCAGCAATAGCGTTCCATCACATGTCACTAAACCAGTAATTTTCCCTTTCGTGATTTATTCAGTTTATGTTGGGTTATTTTTGAAACCGATTTCGACTGAAAAATTCACTTCAACATGCTAGTCTGGAATCAAAATAGAAAGTAGTCGGCTGGCCCCCTTCGTGCGCGTCTGGCCCGGCTCGAGGCATCGGTGAATTAACGTATTTTTATACTGTATCTAATGGCGGACCATTTCCATGTTTTTGATTTACTGCAAGTTTGACGAGCGGAATCGTAAAAGTATAATCGCGTTTCGCCGGTTTATCGCGGAGGACGTCCCGGCGCGGGGGCTCACGGAACCGAACGGGCTTTACAGGCAATTACCGTCGGGGGACACCGCTGGCTCCAAACCTGTGGTGCCCGCCCAGGGGGCACTGCGAGTGAATAGCCTCCCACAATACAATCTAGTGGAATATTCAAATCATTCACCGTAAAAATCGAAAACGAAAGTCTTGAGTGTAATGTATGTAATATACATGATACGGAAACGGTGATACAGAGCAGACGTGTATTTCTATATACTCTACAATAGCGACGAGGGTAGGATAGCGAGCAAAATATTAAAGCAGTGTATTGACAACATTTAGAAATCACAGTTATGAGATGACTTGGTTTCTTGAATGTTGAAGTTTTGTGTTCTCCAATGTTACTTTTCCGACATATTTAGGTTTTAAAAATTAAATTTTGAATTCAGCACGGATATCAAAATACAGAAAACTTAACTCATGAAACAATATCATCGAATAGTCAAATAGTATTTTGATATAATAAAAAATAAATCATACATACTGAATCTAAATGAATGTTTAATTTTATAAATTGTATTATCGAATTTTGAAATGATAAGTTTACAGTGGCTGTAAAGTTTGAGTTGTTTGGTTATGTAATCAATATTTTAAATTAAATACTTGGGTGTCGAATACGAAAACGATCACCTATAAAAATTAATATATAGAAATATAACAACTAATTATTCTCAAAAAGCTGGGTAGTAAAATTGAACTAGTCTTGATTGCAATTGATTGTACAACTGCTGTAACTGACTAGCTATGCGTTGCACGCGGCCGCGGACCGTGGGTTTGAGAAGCGCTGCCGCGTGCGGGAACATGAATTCCAGCTGTCATAAATGTTTGAAAAGAATGACGTACTTTCGTGAGTAATAAAGCGGGCCGTCCGCTGTCCCGGCACATTTAAATTAGATTATTCGCCAAGAGATGAGGATTGGAAGCGCGCGTCGATATAAATTTGTACATTTCGGCGCCTCCGCTTAATGGACTCGTCCTGGCGTGATTTATTTCCTCTCGCGATACTTCAGCGAGATTAGTTGTACTATTGAGCAGTAAAAAGTTTATCTTTATTTGTTTACTCGATGTTACTTCCTGAAAATCTCATTTTCTGGAGTTGACTTGCAAAGATGTATTCACGCGTTAGACACATTCTTTAGTTGCCATGTACAATATTTAATAAATGAATAAATAATTTCCTGAAAAACTCATTTTCTGAACCCGATTCACCCATTATCCTTTTTTTAAAATATAAATTAACTCAAACATTTTCACACGATAAGTACGTTACACACATATTGATCTTTATATGTTTTTTTCAATTTAAAAAAATGTAAATTTTATTTATACCTTATCAGATTTTAAATAAGTTTTCAAACTGATCAAAAAAGTTCTATGTATGTACGTAATCAAAGTTAGATCAGCGAATCTGCAAAAGTGAAATCGGCAAGTTAGCGCCGGCGTTAGCATGCAGAAAAGCCTCCCCCTATTTGCATTCAAATATGAAAAAAAAATAAAAAAAGGTGTTCACCCCTCCATCGGATCCAACTTTGATTTGATTGGCGAAAAACTGCTTTGATCTCTGCAGAAGCGAGTGTCTCCTCCACGACGATGCGGCATAAAGGCCTGCACCCCCAGTGCAAGCAATGGGGTGAAGTTTCGTGCCTCTTTTCTATTGGCTTTTTCAAACTAACGTTATGCAGTGCATATACACATTTTCATGATCAATTATAAAAAAATATGAATTTTATTTCGCTTTCATCTTTTTATATGATAAAACCTGCCATAAAATAGAAATAAACACACTGAATAGTTGTTTTCTTTAAGAAATGAAACTTATGTACTAATCAGTATGAAAAACGTATTGTACTGATTTAATTCAATCTACATCAAGATCACTCAGATTTTATTTAAGAGTTAATCTAACGCTCATCTTGTATCGTTATGTTCGCCAATTTTAAATTTGCGTTATTTGCGCTAAATAAAAATTATCGACAAAATGCAAATCTAAAAAGCGGACAGTTCGCTCGGCGCACAGTGGGCGAAGTACTCGAAACCACGGCCATAAATCTGATTTAGATTTTCATCTAAAAATTTGTCGTGCACATACCGGAGTTACTAAATCTACGTATAAAAAAACAACTGTAGTTTATTTTTGATTTATTTATAAATAAATATGGTTAAGCGGGGATTAACGTAACTGCATACTTTGCATCGTTTTATACCATATTATTAACCTGTTAACCGGGCGCGTACTCTTTCACTAGGACATGTCGACCGACTCTATTTTGTACGTATCCAGATTGGCTTTCACTCAAAATAAACAACTTCATTCCAAATCTAGCTATTTTTGTAGATATATATTGTTTCCCCTGATTAATTCTCTTTCCATAGTAAAAAAGATTCATCCACGCATATTTCTTTTTTAAGGACGTATTCATACCAGATATTGTTTAGCCCGGTTAACAGGCTAATATTTGTGTATATAAAAATTCTTGAAGCAAAATCTCTCTTATATGATTGAATGAATATAAATGCAATTGCTTTGAAGATTTCTTGTTTATTTCTGACGTTTAAAGGTTTTGGTACTCAAACCATCTTCACGTATATAAAAACTTATTAACTAATGTTTTTTTTTCTGAGTTTCGGTTTCGGTACTTAGACTGTCTTCAGGTAATATATTTTTACTAACCAATCGTATAAATAATTTTTTTAAGATTGTGGCACAGTGTCTGTGCGTGGGGCCCACTGTGCGGCCATGGCTCGGCAATTGGGCGCTTTTTTCCCGGCGGTGTTTGGATAATGAGCTGCTCCCTAATAAGGACGATCCCGGCCGGGGCGGAGAAGGCTCGCCCGCGGGGTGGGGGTGGGGGTGGAGGTGGGGGTGGTTCCCGCCCGGGAATAAATTATATGTTACGGGATTTAGTTTCTTTTTTCGCTACCTCTCCTTCTCCGCAGCGGCGGTAATTTATGAACTCGATGCTTTGTTTTTTTTTTTTTTTTTTTGCTATAATTAGATAATTAGCCGCTCTTGATCGAGCGTCTCTGTCAATTCGTTCATTCCACTACATTATCCCTGCGTGAAAATTTGTATTGAAATTTTTTAACTTACCTAACTTAATCTAAGTGAATTTAAATATTCTTGATGTGGCCTAAAAATTTTTCGCACTATCTCAACCTCTCTCAACTCTCAAAATATTCTCATTAAAGCTTAAGGCACCTACAAAAATATGACGTTTTTTTATTTGCTTAGCCGTATTGATAGAAACCCCTTTAATGTATTAATAAAATATTAAACACATGTTCAAATTTAATGTGAATAATACACGTACTAAATTATTCTACACTTGTATATATTAATAGAATAATTCAAGCTTATTTATTTAAAAGGATAAAACGTTTTATATATTTTCTAAATTTTGTTGTTTATTTGAATAGTAAATGAATGTTAGCACATAAAAGAAAATTGAACACAGTCGCATAATGTGTTCATGAAGTTTGTTCAACATTGTTTATCTCAATTTTCATTAGCAATATTTTTTTCTGCAGATCATCATGCATTTACATATTTCATATTATAATAGTTATAAATGTTGTGGGTCTCTGTAGACTAAATAGATCAATAATTAATAAGCTGCCATCAAGTGAT
Organism: Atopsyche davidsoni; assembly: GCA_022113835.1. Lineage (NCBI taxonomy): Eukaryota > Metazoa > Arthropoda > Insecta > Trichoptera > Hydrobiosidae > Atopsyche > Atopsyche davidsoni. Next base: position 11,208,843 of record JAILWY010000007.1, read on the forward strand.
ATTATATTCATGTTTATACTGTCATAAACACAACACATAATTTTATTGTTGTTTGTGAACTTTTCTTCATGGCAATCTATGTTTGTACACCACTCTTCAGTAAGATTGTCGTTTGAAAATGTAATTCATATCAAAATTAATTAATTACAATTCGACCTTTGAGTAAAAGTCAAAGGAAGACTTATAAATTCAATAACCCAAATTAAATCAAAAGGCTTCATAAGATAACAATGAAGATAAAAGCTTTATAGGCCTTTACAAACACAACAGAGTTTTCAGATGAAATTTAATTCGGAAATAATATAGTTCCACACTATAGAACACTCAAATGTTAGGTTAGTTCGGTATTACTACATGTGTGATGATAACCACAAAACAAACTAGAAACTCCTGAATAGGGTTCAGCCTCGTGTACATGACAGTTGTATTTTCCTTCCACATTTTCATCCCCCAGAGCCTTTGATTAATATTTCACACGAGATTCACTTTCCAACCCTCTGAAAACTACCCAATTCGAAGATGTGCATACGACAGTTGAAAATTCCTCAAATCTAAGCCAATAAATAATTAATAGTTGAATGAACAACTTGTATGAAATCCTTTCATAAGCTCCTCCGCCTAATTTTATTTGTATTAATTTTTAAAATACTGGCGGTCGAAAATTTAATAAACGATAATCTGCGATAGCCTGGTTTTTATTTGTAGTGCTTCATATTTACTCAACAAATTTAAATAGCAAAATTACGATCATTTTTTTATGAGCGCTTTTACCTTTCAAAAGTTTCATCAAGCGTTAGTTTAAAATCTTTTTATTGCGAAATATACGAATTCGTATATTTACATGAATAAATTTTGAGAAATTTAAAGTACGACATTTCCACATTACAATGCTGACATTTAATAAATTTCCAAATTAAATAGAAGACGCTGCCCTTGCCCGCATGAGTGGGAGGGCAATCGAGAAATTTTATGAAATCATAATTACTTTACGGTAAAAGTTCAGCTTGTGAATCTCTTCCTCCGTATTAGCAACGCTCTCGAGTTGAGTTTTTTTTTTAACAACGTTATCGCATCTCCTGCCACACACCCACGAAAATAAACTCATCTTAAAATTTGTTCTCGTAACTTTGACTGCAATAATCATGAAAGTTTACCGTTAAGTTATTTTTAACTTAATTTTTTTTTTTTTATAACAGAGTGTAAAAAAACTTGAGGATAAATCTGTTTGTAGTGTCTATTTTTAAATGCCAAGAAACATTGTAGTCTAATTCTGAATTTTTTTGAAATAAATATTTGCGTGATCCATTCTACAAATAGAATAAGCGGCGACCTCAGCGTTCCCCGCGCCCGGCGGCCACGAAGAAGAAGAAGAAAGTGTCACGCGGCTAAGCCTTAAGACGGGGCGGGAGGCTCAGGGGGTCGGGGTGCTATGACGTCATAAATTATTAACCAACACGCCCCCTGTCGGTGGAAGTGCCTCCCCCGGTTATAAAGGAAATAAAACTTGTCGCGTTCGATTTTGTCTAAAAATATATCTTCCAACGGCGAATTCACTCGATTACTCCTAGAAGATTAACTATTGGACTCGATGTAATAAAATAAGAGCTTAATTTTTTTTTTTTTATTTGTACTTTTTTCTAACTATGGAGTGCGTTTGTGGGGTTGTTTTTTTGGCTCCTAAGCACATTGACAAGCATTGAAGACTACGAAGAGTTTTCATATACGTACAACATAACTAAGGCGTTAATTACAAAGCATACACTTGACTTCAAACCATGGTTTACATAAATACAGTTTAGCAAATGGCAGTTTAAGAAAATGCACATTAGTGATTTTATCTTTAGATTTTAAAAAGAAATATTTTATAACTCTGAATATTACGCCTTTATCATCGCTTCAAACACATTGCATGTCCCGCCCACAATGCAAGTTAGCCTCCGCAGCCGCCACCCCCCACGGTTATGATGTGCCACTCTGTCCTCCCCGGGAATATATTAATACTTAAAGACTCACCCCCGCGTGTAACCACCCCCAGCATCCAAGTCGACACCTTTTCGATACAGAAATTGATAATGTTAAAAATATCGCACGTGTACTTTAAGAGAGACAAAGCGTTTACTTTACTAAGACTTGTCATTTGTCATCGATAAGTTCTTTGTTCTCCCCCATTCCGTGTTAAACTTTTTTTCGTTGATAAGGAAGTTGTTTTGATAAATGGATCGTCTGACGAAATCGACATTTTTATTGATAAATTTATAAAATATATTTTTGTTACAAATTGCCATATGTACTACTAATTTTCTTTTTACTGTCTCATTGTTTTTGAAATTACATTTTTACAACACTTGTCTAGGTTTATCAAATTTTATTATAATTATATTCACGTACGATACGAGCAAATTTGATTTCTCCAGTCTGAAGAAACTCTTAAAGGGCGATGATCCCAAAATTAATAACTATTTAATAATTTAATTATAATAGAATTTATAAATTACTTTTTAATATGTTTTTATTTTATATATTTTTGTAGAGCCTTATTCGATTCTTATTGAAACTTAGTTTATTATATAAAATCTTAACTTTTTAATTATTTTCTCACAGGCTATCGATCTTTGGGGAGTATCTTGTATTTTTCTTTTTTTTTCTTACCTTAAACTATAAAAGCTTATTTAAATATATTTATATTTAAGTTTTTTTGTCACCTTCTTCTTCTCCGTCAACTTCTTCGCATCAGCTCCAGAAACAAAGCCGGGTCGTTTACTTTTATAAATCGCTTAAGTAAATTAGCCGAGAGAAACTGGGTCTTTGACATTAGGCGTACGAAGGAAGGGGATTTTTTTTCCTTAAATATATTCTGTAGTAATTCTCTTGGCAAGAAAACGTGAATTTGCAAATTCATTGTTTTCCTGAAACGCCGTTTTTTATTCACAACGTCAGTCACCCGTCGGCATTTCAGACTTGTGCCTGAATACGCCTCGTGTGTGTTACTTTTTATATTATCAAATATTCACATTTTAATATTAGCCTCTTTTTTAATGTTCAATTTTTTTATATTCTTATATTGATTAATCTAGCAGCTACATTTAAAATAAAATTCCAGTCAGTTATTACCGATACTTTATATTGAAATTATTGTGATTTAATATAATTATCTGTACTACACTTTATTAAAAATATGATTTTTCGGATATATTGAACTCGTTAAATTTTGTTATATTATTTATTTAAACATATTTGATATCTGAAAAATAATAACATTAGTAAATTTATAACAAAGTAATGTGTTTAAATATTACCTATTTTATTTGTTAATAATTAGGAACATTCTTCAATTACTTTTTGAACACGCAACTTTAATTACTTGTCAGTTTTATTTTGTATTTATTTCATAAAATTAAAAACTACATTGATCCATTAAGAAAAATAACGCACAAGAAGATTCAAGTAGGCAAGCACTAGGAAAAAATATGAGTCATTTCCAACTATATCTGGATTAATTTTCTTTTTTTCCTTACTGTAACAGAGAAATAATAGATAACCTGCATCAAATAGGTTTTTGAGCAAACAAGGTTTGAGGTTTTTAAAAATCACGACTAGCTTCTGCGTAATACTGAATAATAGAGACTTCTACCTTCCCTGTCTTTTTTTGCTTTCAAAAATGTAGTAAATTTGATTCAATTTTAATTAATTTGACTTAGTCAACTTCTAACAGATGGGCTCGTCGAATTTATTACAAATATAAATAAATCTGTCGTTGGTGTAAATACTCACATATTTTTATTATGAAATGTCAACAAAGATTCGTTCATATTTACAATAAATTTACTTTTCCATTCGGCTAAGTAAACAACTTATAAAAAAGTTATCTCAAGGATAATCATATTTTCTATTGACTATAGTATCACAAATTAAGGAAGCCTGTCGTAGATAAAAATTCATTATATTTTTCCTAAAACTCCATTTTACATCCCAATGTGAACGATCAAACATTTTCTCATTTTTCATTATACAAGGGAGACTTCCGGTAATAAGCACTCGGTGAAAATTTAATATCGACGTATGACATTATTATTTTCGCAGCCTTCGCCGGCAGAAGCCTCCTGATTTATTGTTTCATTACTCGGGAAAGGAAAATTTTGAAATTTCCCCGACTCGGGAGGAAAATGAAGGATTCCCCGCACCCTTAATGAAAAGCTCTACGTGTGAGGGCTGCGGGGGCGGAACTTCCGGGGCGTTTTCTATTTGACACCCTGTTAAGAACATTATTCTCCGATATTCATTAAAATTTATTTTCAAGCTAAAGCAAGATAGTTTGCGGGAAATTGCATGGCCTAGTTTTCTTTTTAAAAAAGATTTTAGACTTTAAGAGGCACGCCCGGAAAGTTAGTAACCTGGACAAACTTTTTTAATTAGCATAATTATGATAGATACACTGCCGATCTAAAATTTACCATCATTCATTTATATTATTGGATTTCCCGATTATTTTTATAATATCTTTAAATTTATCTTAAAAATGTTTCAATTTAGCCGTGTTGCGTAATTTCTTATTTTGAGATCGTGAAAATTATTAGATAAATTGATCATTTCTAATGGTATTAAAATTATACAAATAAATCGAATAGTTCTTTGGAACTTTTACAACAAAAATAAATCTAGATTGCCATAATTTTTTTGATCAATTAACAGAAATATATCAAACAATCTTTGGGAAGCTTTAACATTCTGCGTTTTTTATGCAGTGTGTCCAAAAAGAGTATCGGGTAATTGTTAGTTCAGTAAAACAAAAACTACTATTAAACGTGTATTTTTTTTATGGAAAATGGAAAATTATTTCGAAAAGATGATGTTATCCAAATGGTGACCGTTACGCGCTGCTGGCACTCTTCTAATCTGGAACGAAGATTGCTGATAACACGCTGACACATAGCCCTCGATATTGCTGCCATTTCTGACCTGTTGTTTTGTTTCAATTCCGTTAGGTTTGTCGGATTATTCTCATAAACTCTACTTTTAAGGTATCCCCATACGAAATAGTCAAGAAGGCTAAGGTCAGGGTTGTTGATGTTGCCTCTACGTGAAATGACCTTATTAGGGAATAATTCATTAACAGCTTCAATTGATCGATTGGATGTATGGCAAGTGTCTTCTTCTTATTGGAACCACGTTCTTGAGTTGAAACCTTGAAACTCCTGCTACTCTGGGCTCAAAAATGTTCGCAGCACATCGCAATAACGGTCACTAAAACAAATACCCGATACTCTTTTTGGACACGTTATATATCAATGTTAATAGCGGAAAAGCAGTTTATATTATATGCTGAATTCGCAGTGCGATGTGTGCCACTTAGTGGAATATTCATTAATTTTTAATGACCAACAAATCCATTTATATCCTAACCTCACTCCAGCAGCTCGTTCATAATGCAGGGTACACTCTAGCCGGCTACACATTACATAATGGGCATCGCTCGCGCACGGGCGGGTTACTTCTCTCATTACATCTCAACTACGGGTAAGTGCCGGTCTATAAATAATCCGCAGCGACTATAAACCAGCCTTCAGCCATCGGGGCGGACGCACTACCCCTTCAAACTCCTTCAATGCCACTCTCGGATTCGTGTATACCACACCAACACTACATGAACAAGTACATGTATTTTTTATTAATATTCTACTTGTATGTACAAATTGAATCATTGCCTATACATAACCTAACCTAACCCTATACACAGTATAGGGTTACATTCAACTTGGATTCGAATATATCTCTACAGCAAGACTTAAATAACAAATACATGTATACAATGTTATTTTATTCATAATTATCTTTTACATCTACATATTCATAATATAATAAATACCACACGCGGATCCGTTATATTTTATATCTCTACAGTATTAATTAAGTACCAATCGAATACACGTATCTATTTCATAATAGCATTATACTTTTGCAATTTTTGTAAATGTTTAATTACACACACAGATCCGTGTTTATCTGCAGTAATATTGCTAGGACACTCACATATATTATACAATTGAAAAATTATTTGTTAACACAGATTGTGCTAATAATAGTCACATAAATTTAAGTATTACGAATATTATCCATTTATTGTTTTTTCGCTTCACGATATGTACAAAAATACAAATAAATAGTTGCTGAACACAAAATTTTACTCTTAATTTTCCAGTCCGTTTATAGATTTGTTTAACTTTTAAAAAACGTTCAATTATGATGATGTACGTGTAAAACGCATAATTTGTGTTGTTTATTTTTAATGTATATTTTTGTCGTTTCTTTCAATTGTGTATCAAATATTCATATTTATTGATTTGTTTTTGTTATAAAAACATACTAATATATTATTTTTCCCTTCTTTACAGGTAATCGATCTTCCCCGCTACTAAAATGTCACTATGAAATTGATAACTAAGCTGGTGGTGAGTTGTCAATTATCACGGAAAATTGTTTTAAAAAATATTTTTTTAGTAATGCTGTGATTTCGTCTTTTTTTTTAACTTGTACGTAAAACCAGAAGTGTCAAAAAAAAGTCGATTTTTTTTACGCTATAATAGATACTTATAGTAAACAAGCATTCGTTTATCTTGTATCATTTCTTGTTACTTTGACGTCCGTTATAAAACAATTGCATAGAAGTTTTTCTTGTATCCTTGCGTGCAATTCGTAAAGTTTATACCATTATTCCAAAGCTGCAGCAGAATACAAAAAAATCAATGTTTCCTACAAAACAATCGCCATAGGTTCTTGTCAAAAACATTCAAAGTTGCCTTCCAATACACAGCATATCTCGGTAGCTTTCTTTCGTTACATAGTTAGGGAGATAAAAAAGGAAGGGATATTTGTCGTGGAGATATCCTGGAAAAAAAAACATCTCCAAGGGAGGAAATAAAAAACAAAGGCCTTCCCCGCCCTCGTAGAACCTTTCGGCTGATTTCTTTAATGGATGCTCCAATATTTACGATGCTTTCACAAATATTTTCTTTTGCTTAAGTTTTACCAAACCTAATAAAAGCAAATTCACAATAAAGATGTGTCAAATTATATTTAAAATGCTTTATTTTGATTGAGGTATGCCTGGAATTTAAAAGTATAGACACGTTAAATAATATGAACTATGTTGAATATACTTATATGTACTAGGTGTGACCAATTGATATTTATAACCATATCAGATATTTCTGAGACTGTACAATATAAAATACATCTCCTAGACCGCACATACTTAGATTTTTTCATACATATATAAATTAATTCTAATATAAAAAAATATTATTATGTCTTAGTATATTTCTATCGTATAATGTTATGCCTTGATATCTTCATACCCATGTTATTCTACTTTGGTCTATATGTTGTATATTTCATTTTATTTTAATGTGAAAAATCTAATTTAATATAGTTAATTATTTAATATTATTTGTGCAAATATATAATATATTAGGCTGTTCTTATTGCTGGTTCGTTTTAAAACATTAATTTTTATCTTATGGTACAGACGTATCAATATAGTACAGAAACCAATCATCGGTGGTTTGCACGGTCCCCGAGGGTCTACTAACTGCGGACCATGCACATCCATCAAACGCTTACCGTTACAACCCCCTCGGCTAGGGTAGGTCTGGGGTTGTCAGAGAATTAGCATACAGTTTATATGCACATTTGATGAAAGTATCATAAATATATCTATTTTAATTTGGTATTTTACAGACTACTTTTACTTATATCTAAACGATTGATGCGTATCATATTGAGTGAGTTGACATGGTTTCTTGGGAGTTGGGCAGCTTGATGTTTCCGACCCTCGTTCTGGGACCGTCTTCAGGGATTTATCCCTGTTTATATGAATCAAAGTATTCTCAAAATTTTTAAAATTATCATATCATTATATATTATTACTATTTAATGTACATACTTGAAAAATATAAATTAATTAAAAGCCATAAAGTTGTATTAAAGTGATATGTTATTATGATTATTTATAAATGTGAGCACATTTGTTTATCAAGAGCTTTGAAAGTCAAGTCATATGAAGCCATAGAAATGTGAAAGCGCTCGTACTCCGATAGGTTCGTAATTGAATATGGAGTACTCCAAATTTAACCATACTGACGCGGATAAACCATATTGTCGCTGTTGTTGCCGAGCTTTTTAGCTGGAACCTCTTTAGAAATAATTACAGCGGGCCTTTGAAGTAAGATCAACCCCTAATTTGGGATTCCTTTTGTCTTGCTTACCTGCAGCGGGACCGGGGCTTCCCCTTTGTGACTGCTCTCACCGGAGTTTGTCGCATGATGGGGACTTCCCTATTCTTCTTGTACCTGCGAGGTCAGTGCTGGGACACGCCTTGGAGCTTGTAATGAGAATGTATAATGAACTAATTAACTTTTGGAGAGCATTAAAATATACTTTTAATACAATGCACGATATTAAAAGTATCGTGGTATCTCGTCAAGAGAGACGTTCGTTTAAGACGCTCAAAATATATAAGTGAGAAATTAACAATTCATTTTTTGTAGTAAAATATTTTCTTCAGCACATATCAGCTAATATATTAAAAATTATTTTTATCTTATTATCTTGGGCAATGGTTGTGTTAATAGGTAATACATTTTTGGAAACATTACATTCTAACTAGACAAACCTGCCTCCTATGTGGTCAAAAGCCCTTAAAGGATCGTCATATTTCTATGATATGTTTGTGCTGTTTTATAAAGGCACATTTTTGTTACATGAAAATGTGGGGAAGTAAAAAAAATATTTCTACAAATAAGAGATAATCTTCATGTGCAGATATCTTGAAATAAAAAAGTCAAGCTATATCAAGTTTCATAGTATTATTTTTAAAATGTGTACAAGAAAAGTCGACGATATCGATATCACATAGTGGTCTCATCAATTATGTGTCGTATTGCTTGTAATATCGAGACTCTTCGCGTACTAGGCAACCTGGCCACCAAATATGATCTCTTTTTTTATATTTACAAGCAGTAGCAGAAACATTATAAAAACAGATCCAAAAATTTTTTTGGTCTAATAAACATATTTTTGTATTGTGTCAAATTTAAAGTGATACGCAGAGCAGCACGCAAGAACAAAGTTAGCAAATTAAGCTTGCGTTTTTTTTTTTTTTTTTTTCAAATGAACCGTCCTGCTGTCATTTTAATAAGACAGAGTTTGTACTGAATTTCAGTTCTTTCATAAAAATTAATCCAACGACAGTGAAAGTAACTCGACCCCCGGCGCGTCATTTCGCCGAGAGCCTCCTCTGCTTGCGTTTAGTATACTCACTTGATAAATAACCTAATGCCTTTCAGTCTGGGGCGCCACTACAACGGGCCTATGAAATAAAAGCCTCGCGGGGGGCGAGCACTACCCCCGGAATCTAAATTGGCAGCTTGTATTCTTGTATATATATATATATATATACACATACATACATATTCATCAACTAACAAGAAAACTGTATACTTTTTTTCACGTCATGCCGTTAGAGAGAATGGATCCTTACTGAAAAGAAATTGCGAATTCTGTTTTGTTAAATTATTTTTTTCGCTCGCTAGTTCTGTTGTTTTTTTATTATTTACTTTGCATTTTTGATGCTACTTGCTTAGATACTTAGAGTTTATTAACAAACCCAGACAAATATTTGTAAACTTGATTATAAAACCAAATTATGAAGTATGAACATATTTAAAACAAAAATATATGTTTTTTTCATTCAATTGATTTTTTTTTACCATTTTTGGTATTGATTGTTTTAATGTACTGATACTTTTCATGAATGTTCTTGTTTTTTTAGTCATGGGACCGTCAACTTTTTTCCCTTGAATTTCATGGCTATTTTTATAATTTTTCGCACCCAAAAGGCGAGTGTTTTCTAGGAAAAAATAGTTTTCTGTACTTAAATAATTTCCTTGTACATACGGTTCTTTCAGTTACTGAATTAAAACTAAAATATAAAGTTTTAATTTTATAAGAATTTGTAGACACTATAGGCAATCATTGCTAAATAATATGTCATAAAAAAGTGTATTAAAGATTAATTTTGATTTAACCCAACTGCATTCGTACGACTCTACTAGATTTTTTTTAAATAATGTAGGTATATAATTATTTTGCTGTGCTTAAAATTGCATATCTTTTGATTTAAGACTGAGGTTTTTCAACGGAAAAATAAATGGTTAGAGTAAACATTTATATAAACCTAGAATTTTCAACACGTATTTTACAACATTTCAAATAATAAAGATTTTTTTAACGAGCGGCGCATAAAACCCATAATAACCAACTAAAAATTAATTACTAATAAAAAGCCCTTTCTTTAATTTTGTTTCGCAGACACGCATTTTTCCACATAAAACTGAGACATTAGGGACACGCCACATGTTAAATGGCTGCGTTCCCTCCTACCCTTCAGGCTATCGCCCTCCCCGCCGACCTCCGCCCCTGCTAATTAATTAACGAATCATCAGAACAGAAACAATGCCGGCGCGATTACCTGCTGCCTTTCATATTTGAATAAGGCTCCACCTCCCCAGGTGTACATTATCCTGCTCCTAGATGAATTCATATTTTTACGAGAATTAAACACAAAAATATCAAATAAATAGTAACATGTATTAAAAAGTAAAAACACTCACGTCATAATTACATTTTGAATGCTTTTTCTCTGTTTTTATTATGTGATCATGGTGTTGAGCCGCTTGGAGTTTTCAATCCTCCAGCGTATGAAAATAGTTTCAGCACGGGGAGACCAAATCACCTGAAAGTCTTCATTATTTCTTAATAAAAAATCAAATCGGTTACTGATTTTTACCTAGCCACATTTGTAGAATCAAATCATGAGCTTGGGTCTTTTTGGGGCGCAGCTGCTGGGTTCTGCGGGCCCCGCAGGGTCGCAACCCCGGCTTTCACTCCCCTGTCCCGCAAAATCCGCAACGCCCTGCCGCTCGCCCTTCTCGCCATTTAGTCGATATTTTAGCGCAGAGTCGCCCAACTACCCTTTACGAGGGCCTACCCTAAGTCTTTTGCTCGGGCTGTAATTAAGATATCTTAATATATTTATAATGCGTTCCAGATATTTTTATGAATATGACCCCTATTTGAAGCAAGTCTTTGATAATTTTTTTAAATAATTATAGCGAATTGTGCTCTTTTGGTTTTTAGATTTTTTATTTGAATTTTTTTTTTTATTGAAAGAATTTTTTTTTAGTAAATGTATCAATAAATTGATAAGCTCAACATACTCGTACATCTCATCTATATTTTTTATAAAAGCAAATTCTCTTCAATATTAGTACGATGTTTCCATATATCTCGGTATTTTTCAAGTGTATTTAATTATATATTCTGTACAAAGTACGAATATTAATAACTTTATAATTAATTAATTTTAAAACGAAACACGTCCGTATAATTATGCAAAAAATACGTTTCATTAATATTTCATTACCACTCACAAAGCTGACCTTTGCTAAGTAGCAACGTTACTTAATTTCCTAAAATACATTTGAGACAAATTTATTGCAATTTTTTCATTGTTCGCATTTCTTTAGAGTACCGACGTTTCGGTGTCGAAAAGATACATGGATAAACACTCAAGAACGGATTATTTATAATAACAACGGCTGCTTGAAGCTTAGTCGAATTATTGTAAATCGATATATATATATATATATGTTTTGCTCAATTTATCATTTAATGATAAATTGAATTTCTTATACAGTTTATGTGACAAAAATTTAGTGCTATATTTTAGATTTCAATGCATTTTCAATTGGCGTGTTCATGTTGAAATTATCGGCCAGGCCACATATCACACTGAACGCCGTTCTCGGAAACGTTCGTATAAGTCACTACTTATGCGACACCGATCCCGTTTTAAACTCCCTGAATCGATATCTACAACTGAGTTATACCCACGTTACTGGTCTCACATCAGGGACCTGTGTAGAGGGAGGAGTACATACCAAGCAATATATGCAAGGGTGGATGATAGTGTGGTTTATTTCTGGTATCAAGAAGAACGGCATTGATTATTTCTTGCTTAGGGAACGTCGCAAAACCCGTGGCTCTTATTACCTAAATCAAACCATTCCAGTTTTTGGATATTTTTTTGCTCTCACTGCACACCACTGGTATGTACGTTTTTGTATACGTATATATACAGTTATACCCCGCTTTACACGATCCCGGTATGCGCGGTTGCACTTTAACGCGAATTTCAAATTTTGCGTTAAAATGCCTCGCATTACGCGAATTTCTTATTTTAAGAATGTGTATGAGCAATGTAGTCATTGACTTCTCTTAACAATTAAAAACAGCGTTGGGTGTTATGAACGTATTTTACAAGAACGTAAAAGAAACGCTACCCAAAATACAATAGATGTATTTTTCATTAAAAATAACACGTAATACTGCATAAAGTGTTTTTAGAATTAAAGTGATTGATTCAAATAATTCGTATTTTTAGTATTATGTTTTGACATTTGTGAACCCCCGAAATCGAATTTCACTTAACGCGATTTTTTCCGGAACGTATCCCTCGCGTAAATCGGGGTATTACTGTATAATATAATTTTTTTTTTTATTATTCTTGGTTTCAAAACTTCGTATACAAAAGTATATTTATCAGTATTTTAGATCAATAGAGTCGTGAATTAAAATTGAAAGAATTTAATTTACAGATCATCCCTTGTGGAAGCCCAGCTCTGGACACCGCTATCTGCGAATATACTTCGTAGGATTTTTAAACTCAGCTCGGTAATATTTTAATTTAACAAAAAGCAATTATACCGGTGCAGTTACTTCCCTTTGTGTTTTTACTTTTCTTCTTGTCCTTCTGATACTATCTCCCTTTAAGCTCTCTTCTTGAATAGCATTGTATCTAGTGGTATAAAACACTCATATCTATTTATTTATTATTTTTAATAAATAATATTATTTCAGTCGAAATTTTGTTTTATACGGTAGACATCTCGATTATACGAAATGTTTATCTTTTATTGATGACTTTTTTCGACCTAGCTTATAATCATAAAATAACAATATATATATATAACGTGCAATTTGTCAGTGACATTATTGTATAAATTTTATTAGTTTTTATGAATATCATATTTCACATGGTGATTTAAGAGTCAGTTATACTAATGTATATTTTTTTGCGCCTAATATGTCACATCTCTAAAATGCAGGGGATAAATTTAAAGGTCTGTAGACGTATTTTTTTTTTTATAATAATATACACCCTTAATGAAAGTCATGTCACATGCTGTAGGATACAGTAGATAAAGACGCACTGATATTATTGCGCAACAATATAAGTCTTTAATGGACATATTACATCATATCTATAATGCACAGGGGATAATGAGTCAATGATATTAATGGATAGATCTTTGTGGTTATTATTTCACTATACAATAATCCGCGTTCTAATGAACATAATATATCACACCTGCATGAAACTGGATAATGGACTCCCCGGTTGGTAATGGAGTCCGAGTCTGCGGGAGACCGAGCAGCAGGTCGGCAGGGAAATTACACCTGAAATTCATAATGCCGTTTGTAAAGCGAGAAAATGCTCCCGCATGCCGTGTCTTATTATTCGGAGCAGTACACCAAAACAATTCAGCCAGGACTTGGAGATTTATTAGTTTATAACAAGTATAAACTGCACCGTGCTCTGGTGGTTGCTTCGGTCGCTCATTGAACTTAAGGTCTCAGATTTGAAGATTTTTCAATTCTGTAAAAAAAATGTAAATCACATTCATTTCAGGCTTTAGCTTTTGCTGTCTGCCTACCTGTAAACTTAAATGTCTTTCCCTCATGAAGTGTAGATTAAAAATGTAAAGAAACCTTGAAAGAGTTTACTATTACTCTTTAACTTGTTTCATAGAATGAAGTGATATGAATAGAAATCATAGAATATAACAACTATGACCCAGTGTTTTATCGATAGTAAATATTACGGTTTCTTTTTTAAAATAGGTTTTTTTTATAGGTTTACACATTTCATATTAAAATTTTAATATTTAAAACCATTAAATATAATTATTGTTTTTGAAAACATATGGAAAAACTTTCCATACACAGATTTTTTAAATCATGTTTTTAGTTTTTACTTAACATTAACTTTAGATTAAAAAAATAGTACTTCGAAAAGAAACCAGTATTTTTACATTTCTTGTGTCTCATAGATTTCGAATTAAATAGATTTCATAACCGCACCTTTAATATAAGATCGTTTGATTAAAACCATAAAGTGTATTATTAGCGTGAAATTAATTAAAGAACACCATCGAAGCAAAAGGTACATGTTTATGAAAGCTTCATTATGCCGCGCAAGGCTTTAGTAACTTAATACGCTGCTCAGATAGAACATCGAGCTTTCACCTGTAGAGCAAAGTTCACACTCAAAGGTATTCATCTTCTGATAAAATAGAAGCCTCCAACCTTATTATTAAACCGCAAGAAATTCAGCCTCATTATGATTCAGCCTTGTTCGATAAACTTTGACGGTTTTTATATTTAAGCACCCTAAAAAGTACTCAAATACACCAACACAAAACCTGTTTTATTATTTTTTTATATATGTGTTTTTACTTATGTACGCAGTCAGTAAACTTATAAATAGTATCTTTGAACAAGTGATTTTTTAGCGGCATCAGTTTGAGTTTCACTTATAATAATAAATAATTGCATTGTATATAGAGTAGCAAAAATTTATTTATTTGATACAGATATGAAAGACGAGAAACATGTTTTGTTTTTAACTTGCACGTACAGAATTGAATCGTTGAAAAATAACATAAAATCGAAAAGAATGCAACAAAAAGTAACAGCCATGAAAACGCAGACAGATATATAATAGTTTGTATGAGATTATTCTGTGCAACTGCAACATTTTCTATTCCTTTTATACTTAGTAGTCGCACAGTTATACCGCACATAAACTCCGTCATAACATTTCCACACATTTGTCTAGCGCGGTATCCGAGTTGTATTTTCGATAGGGAAGATCCGGCCGTTAACACCGCGGATAGAGACGCCGCTGTTCCTGGGTGCATTCGCGTATTTGTTATGCATTTTACAACATGCACATTGTTGTACTGCCACTGCGTCTCCAAAACTGTGAGTCGCGACATGCTCAAACCCAAAAAAAAATTAATCACATTAATATAAAGTCTTCTTACTGTAATATATCTTCTTCTTTTGGTGCCTTTCCTCAGAGGAGGTTGGCGACCATCTCACTGAGCATATACTTATGCTTTCTTATGGTTTTCTAAGAGAGAATAGTGTAGTGGTTCCCTGGGTCCTTCTACAATGCAGGTTTTACCTTCATACTGTCCAAAGAGAGTATCGGGTATTTGTTAGTTCTGTAAAACAAAAACTACTAGTAATCAAGTATTTTTTTTTATTGTTGATTATAAGAATACAAAATGGAAAATTATTTCGAAAAGATGATGTTATCCAAATGGTGACCGTTACGCGCTGCTGGCACTCTTCTAATCTAGAACGAAGATTGCTGATAACACGCTGACGTATCCCCATACGAAATAGTCAAGCGGGCTAAGGTCGGGGCTTCTGGGAGGCCAGTTGATGTTACCTCTACGTGAAATGACCTTATTAGGGAATAATTCGTTAACAGCTTCAATTGATTGATTGGATGTATGGCGAGTGGCCCCGTCTTCTTGGAACCACGTTGAAACCTTGAAACTCCTGCAACTCTGGGCCCAAAAATTTTCGCACATACCCGATACTCTTTTTGGACACCCTCTGAATGAAAAGTCTGCGTATTGCTGCTGCCTTCTTTTGTAGCTAGCTACAGAATCAAGAAACTTCCAGAGCACATATCTTCACAATCATTCCAAATCCACTACTCCTTTGCAGAATGATCAGTCATGCATTAGCAACAGAATAGGGAAAGCGGGGTATATATATATATATATATATATATATATATATATATATATATATATTCATCCCTGTTCTGGGATGGTGCGATGATTTTTAAGTACTGTGCAAAACGTAATAAAATTAAATAGACTTTCTAGATTCTTAAGAAGTCTCTTAGCCAAGGAAACATAATGCTGATTACAAAGTAAGTTATCTGGTAAGGTCCAGTTGTAAAAGTTTGCGTAACGGTTCACGGAGTTTTATGGAGTTGCAGTAACTGCATATGCAGACAATTTTATACTCACGGTGCAGCCATAAGTAGCGCTGCCGCCAGCGCATTACATATTTCCTATAAAATAAATTCCCACTCCCCGCCCTTGCGCTTATAATGTCCCGAGGAGATATCTATTGCTTTGTCATTTTTATTATCTCTTTGTTCTCTTTTAGACTATCGTGAAAGTGTACGCTATATTGCCGGATTAAGTCTTAAAAATGTTACGTTGCATGAAAAACTGCGCTATGAGATTTTAACGAATTTAAATATATTGCTTAAAAAATTTTACAGGAACATTAAGGGGGTTTTATTTGTCATGAAAGTGTAGACTATATTGCTGGATTAAGTCTTTGAATAAAACGTTGCATAGAAAATTACACTATGAGATTAAAAGAAATTTGAAAATGTTGCTCAAATTATTTTGAATACGCGACAAATATTATGCTATAATATTTAAAAGATTTACAATATAACACTTATTAAATTTTGTATTTTAGGTATTCAGTAGTTTCGTCGATGTGTATAAGCTTGATTTATTAGTGTTTGTTTGATAATATTTTTTTTTTATTATTATTGTACCTCAATGAATACAATTTTAAGATATTATGCAAAATAAAACTGTTAGTTGTAACGTTGCAAAAATATTTGCAATTAAATTTATATTAATTAAAAAATATATAGTTAGCCTACTACTGAATACTGAAAATGTATTAAATCAATTTTACTGCACTATACTTATTTTAATACGATTACGTAGTTGTTCTATTTACGTAACATTTATGAAAAAAATTTCAAAATAAAAGCTTAAATGTTACGTTGCATAGAAAACTACGCTATAAAATTTAAACGACTTAAGTAATAGCCAAAAACATTAAGTTATACTAAATATGCGATTTTCTTTGCAATACTCTGTATTACATAATAAGAATTTGATAACAAGTATTCAAGCTAAAATTACACGTTTTTATTTTAAAAAAATATTTTTCGAAGCCTCTGATATTTCTTCAGCATTTTAACTCTATTCACCTTTACTTTTCAAAATAAACCCTCTGTATAGAGCTTGCCCTTTCGAAAATAGATTCGCCCCCAATTGAGGCAAGTTGTTTTTTTTTTTACTCAGCGAATAAAATTATAATTGAAGAATATTCAATGAAAATTTATATTTTTATAAAAACTGAGATTATAGCCATAGGAATGCATTAGTTACCGGCTTTTTTTTTTTATGCATAAAATATGTGTTTTTTATTTTCGTTTTTTTTACTTGTAACTTATGTATCCCTAAAACTATATAACATTATAAGTTTCGTCAACGAATACGTTGATTTATTTATGTACCCTGGGGTAGTTTGCTAACTACTCTTAGCCACAAAATCAAAATCCTTCCCTCGCTGTGGCCACCTTACGAAATATATATTTCCGTCTCTCGTGTCGGTCTTCCGTACTTAACTTTGTAAGTTTACAGTCCAATCATCCCCTATTCAACACATCACGGTCCGCTCAAACTCTGTTGTTCAAAAATGCTCTGATCTGCTGGGGACCACGAACTTGGAAGTAGGCTTGATTCGCTCCAAGTGAGTTTGAGTTGAGATCATTTGACGTGGCTGCACTTTTGCTAAACCTATGTAAAACTACAACGCCAGGATATCGGTCAGGACATACACTTCTACATTTTCTTATCTAAAGCAAATAACGGTAAGAAAAATATCACAATTCCCTTCAACAATCATAAGTGCACGTTTTCTTATAATGTTTATAAACCTCCTTAGAATAGTCTCTCATAAAAAATTAAATAACTTAGCTTAATCGATATCGACACTTCATAAGGCACTCTTCCCTGAGGTGTTTTCTTTAGTAATATATAAAATGCCAAGGTACACAATTCAATGAACGTCTCTTGATAGCTGTTTGATAGTCGATCGATAGGTGCTTGATCGATTCGTCAAATATTTATTCTATTCTCACGCTTGACTTAAGCTGGGAAAGGACGGGAAAGCTTGAAAAAAATGTGTTTACCGAACTATTAAGTTTCTTTAATATTGAAACTATGTACATTTAATCTAGTTGAGTGAATTTTGAAAGGTATTTTTTGGACCTTATGCTGTCGTTGGCTTGGTACGCAACAAGTTTATATTGCTTTTCAATTACTGGTTATTATATTTTAATGTTCAATGAATCCACGTGTTACAAGCTCAGAAACGAAAATGTTCGTAATCTCATGTCAAATATATCAGTACGCTTATTTCGTTAGAAATGAATTTAGTTCTACAAGAAGTTGCTGTGCGTATCGCCACTCCAATCAGACGCGAAAGGGCGCTCGGTCCTAGATAAACTTGCACGGAAAATTTCAATTTCCCGACCTGATCCCAAGCTCGGGCGCTCGGCGAGAAGAAACCTCCGCGCAGCCTACTTTTCAAATATTCGGCGCATAAAAGTGACGCCTTTTTCAATTACGGGGAGGGGGCGGGGGCGGGGGCGGGGGCTGGGGGATGGAGGCTCCCGGGGCGGGCAATTATGAATGCATGAGGAGAGGGCGGAGATGAAATCTGGACCCCCGCGGCTGACCCGCGCACCGCTGGCCTGCGATCGGAGTTCACCTCTTCAAACACCACCCTATTAGCCACCCCCCTTCAACGCACCCTTACTATAGACTAATGGATTTTTTTTTAATTTTATTCAATGCATATATATCTACGTCGTACGGATACAATTTTTAATACTATACGCAATAATAAATAGAAAATTACCACAAAGACCTTTAAGGAGACAAAAATGTTTTTAATCTCTTAGTCAAAAAAATTTGGATTGCGCATA
The DNA here is from genome assembly GCA_022113835.1 of Atopsyche davidsoni. Lineage (NCBI taxonomy): Eukaryota > Metazoa > Arthropoda > Insecta > Trichoptera > Hydrobiosidae > Atopsyche > Atopsyche davidsoni. Next base: position 11,227,855 of record JAILWY010000007.1, read on the forward strand.
TGATATGTTATTTATTAAAAATGTTTTTTTTTTGGAACGTTTTATTTCTAGCTGTATGCAAATTATAAAAAAATAAATGATTTTTTAGGCACGCTGTTCGTTACGTGATTTTTTTTTATCGTTTTCATTTATTTTTATTCAAAACCTGTAATAACAGTGCGATATTTTTAGGGGAGCACCTTTGTGGAAACCTTCTGACCACTCTAAAGCAAAAATTCCGCTAAAGCCACCTCAATTATATAATATAACCTCACATGGTTTTTTTAAACTAGAGAATTCTTTTTATGCAACTATCTAAAAGTATTAAAGACCGATGATTTAATTTTTTATGTTCGCGTGACCTTTTTTTTTTGCACGAAATCTTGATTTCAGTACCAAGGTTTAAATCACCATAAGATGCAATATAAAAACTCTTTGAACACATCTAATAGTTCCTCGCACTGTGCAGTAGGCTCGCTGCAGGCAGATCGGTGCACCTGTAAAGACCTTGGCACGACCAAAAGTTGCAGTCGAAATCGATTCACCAGACCGCACCATATGCAAATACGCAGTATGTGAACGTACAAAGCCTGAAACCTGCATACGTAATTACAAGGAATGTGTATCGCTTACATATTATTTGACATAAACTATATAAAGCTTTTTGAGAATATTTTAGAAAAGTTTATGCTATCTGAAAAAAAAATACTAATTTGCCTACATACAAGGTTGATATTTTTAAGCAAAGTGAGGTTTTATAATTAATGGAACTGGTATTTATTTTGTAATACTCCATTTTATAACAATAAAATAAAACCAAATGGTTTTGGAGACTACGTTTATTATATTATTATATTATTATATTTACGTTTATAATATTATTATATTATTATAAACGTAGTCTCCAAAACCATTTGGTTTTATTTTATTGAGGTTTTATATATTATACTATTTATTATATTCTTAGGTAGGCGACCATTTTACTAAGCATATACTCATTCTGATCCCTGGGTTCTTCTACACCTCGTGTTGTTGCTGCCCGATAGCATTATTATATAATCCTTGCAAAGCTCTGGTGTTTAGATCTGATACTTCTTCTGCAACAAGCTACAGAAACAAGATACAACCCTCCACAATCATTCCAAGTCCACTACTACATTACCGATCCATTTAACACGCTCAGGGTAGAACATTGATTGGCAGAAGTAATTTATTATTCAATGATTATTACATTCTTGACTTTTTGATTTGAGATAATAAACGTTGTTTTTAAGGCGGCATCACATGTTTTGGACGTGCTGTATAATGAAGTCCACTTGAGGTCGGTGCAAGGATCCAGCAGTTCCGTGCATTAACAGCGGACAGACGTTAGGTTTTTCCAAGATTTTCATGGCTGTAACTCACAACAAAAGGCAAGCGCTGATCTGCCCAGGGATCTGTGGAAATTTGAGTTTTTGTACGGCCGGGCTCTGGCCTCCCCCGCCCCTATCGACCTACCCATCTGGCAAATAAAGTGCCCTGGTTTCTACAAAAAGGATCCACTCTTCTCTGTATCTTTTATTTCATAGTTTCTCGGAGAATCCCTTGCGAGGGTTCGCCGCGCCATCATTACCCGCACACTGTAGCGCGTACATATGCCAGCCGCCCTGATGCTTTATTATATCTAATGTTACGCAACACATCGGATGCGACGTTATGCTCTTCTAGACTCGCAGCACTAACTAAAAACTAAAATCTCAGATACTTTAATACAAGCGAATTTTAAAATCAAGGCTTGAAAATAGTAGTTCTTAGACTTCTAGTGTTGCAAGTCCAGCGTTGGTATTTAATCAATAGAATTAGAAAAAAATCAGTAAAGTAACTAGATTTTACCATCAGCTAAAGTTTGAAGATAAATTGAATGTATTTATAACATAGTTATATCGTTTTTATTATAGTAAAATCAAACATCAAAATGAACATTATTGATATATTCATGTTTACGTTTTTAGGTCAAACTTCTGCTATGGTAATATTTCGCTAGTTACTTCTTAATAACTTAATATTTTTCATGTTAAATAATAACTATTGTGTGACATGACACAAACATTTGTATCCCTGAACATGGTATCAGTCACCAGAAAAACATGAAGTCATCTAAGTATTTATTTAATAGTAGTCACTGTATAAATTTTTAAACATTAACTAACTTTCAATATACCCCCGCCTTCATTGAACCCAGTTTTAAAATAACTGTTGTTTTGGCCTGATTTCGTGAGCGCTTCTTTCGTCTAGTTTTATTCACTTGCCTAAACCGTAAGTACATCATCCTGAAAAACATGAAGTTACCCGAGTATTATATTCCGGCGGCACTTCTTCAGCGAGTTTCCGGACAGCTGACTGCCTTCCCACGACACTGAAATATATATCGCCCGCCGCAACTTTGCGAGTTTTTAACTTCACGAATAACTCGGGCCGGTTTTCCGGTAACCGACTTTTTAACTTTGCGGTTCGAACCGTTGAGCATATGTATCTATTAGATTAGGCTCCGCGGGCTTAGAATCAGTTTAGCGATCCGAGTTACAGTTGCGAACATATTTAATAACTCAGAAAGTTTCGAAGGCGCTCGATATTTACGACGCTTATATTTTGTGAGAATTTTTCCGCAGGAAAATGACCGTTATTAATGTGAAAATAATTCATGAACTTTGAAACCTAAAAAAAGTTTTTTTTCGCGATTTCTTATATAAACGTATCAATGCTGTAAAGAAAAATAATACAGTAATGATAATATCAATAAAAGCTTTCAGTTTTTAAAATATTTATTTAATAACTTGATTTAAACTAAACTTATAATTTCATAACACAGTAAAAACAATTATCTATTAAAAATATCTTTAAAATATACTAAACATTTATACTTTGTATATTTCTATTAACACTTTTAAAGTGGAATATCTCTTTAAATGAATTTATACGTTTTACCACATGAAACCTATCTTTACTACACGTATGTATCTAAGTACTATATTTATTAATTAAAATGCCTTTACCGGTTTTTGCTGCCGTTATTATTAAAAACATTGAATTAATAAAATAATTAATAACGCGGCATAAAACTCATGAACCAATTTATAAGACAAAATTAATGTTTGATTATTTTTTTCCATATACACCCATGAAATTGATTTCACGGCTTTAATGTGTTTTTTTTTTAAGTATGCACACATATGTGATTATTTAAAAATATTAACCAAAATGAAAGTGTGATAAATAATACAGCGTATTTATTTTAAATGCTTATGTGATGCTTTATAATCAGGTTCGAAAAATTTAGGTCATCTTAACTCACCTTTTTTAAACTGCGATATCTAATACCCCAAAGTAAACAACCGTTTAATAGTTTGTCATGCTACCCTTTTGCCCTTAAAAAACAACCCTTGCTCCTACATTTCCATAGATAAAGCGATACCTGATTTATCCGTGGGGTGTTCCTGAAACTACCCCCCGCAGTGACCGAACTTTATCTGTGTGTATTTTTTATTCCGGAACGGTCTCCATTCGGAATCAATATTTTTTGCAGACAAAAAAAGAAGAACTGCTCCTCCATTTAATCTTGCGTTTAAGAGGTTTCCGCTTTTTTTACGTTTATCTCGACGGCTTACCTACAATCTTAATTCACTCTTGTATTAAACTTTGTGAACGTGGCGTATTTTTTTTGTTTTTATCCTCTGCGTGATATCTTCTTCATTTTTAAATTTTATTTGCTCATTTAAAAACGAACATTTAATCAGATTAATACGACCATTTATTATTTTAATCTAAATATGAGTAAATACGTCCGTTTTAGAAAACGTATGGTTAAATACTTTTTTTTAATTTACTTCATATAAAATCTAGTCTTTTAAGGTTTTTTTTTTGTCGAAAGCGTTCGGTATTTGGTTGTTATTCTTAGTCTTTTCAACGTCTAACTAATTCCAAAGAGTGATTTGGCTAACTTTTGGGAAGAACTCATTACAATATATATAAACACTAGTCGTATGTGAAGTTTGTATGGAAATGAGTAGAGAAACTCTCGCGGCCCGCGTCTTAAAATGTTACTCGATACAGCAACTCTTAAAGCTCTATAAAGCTCGCGTTAAGGGTGGTACACGCGTGACGCAGAATAAGGGCGGTTCTCACCTTGATCTTGCCAGTGTTTTGACGTGGCTCAGCACTACTGCCTCCGCGGGTCTCGGTCGGCTACAGGGTGGTACCTGGCGCGTATCGCCGCATTGCAGACACCCGGTGATCTGTCGTGAACTCTCAACCCGCGCCGCGAGAGCCTTCCACGTCATAACAAAGCTGCGTTATGTAATAACAAGCGATCGCGCTGAAAAATACTGCTTGCTTCAGGGGAAAATCAACTACTGAAGATTTATGGGCGCTTTGTACGTCACTTCAGATCTTACGTAATACTTCAATAGCGTAATGGTGTGTTACGTTTCCAGGCTTTTGGGACGGTAATGGTTACGACTTTTTTTAATATCGTGTGAGGTTTTTTTTTAATGTATTATTATTTATTTTATATAATGTTTCAGCAGATTGTGTTAAAAATATGTTAATATGATTAGGCACATTTTTCACACGTCGAAAATTATTAAAAAAACGCTCAGAAAAATATCATCATGCCTTGTGTGAGATATGTTTTAAGGTTTTTATCAAAAAAGTTATTTGATTTAGGTAACATATTTCAAGTGTCAATTATAACATAATATAAATACTTTATTATTTAAATAAAAAATTTCACGTGATATTATTTGTTCATGTATATAATCTAAACGACATTGATTGCTGTTCTGCCGTTGTACGAATATTTTACAACAGTGGTAATTTTATATGGTTACAATTTTTTTTACTTTTTGGATATTTTTGAAATATTAATTTTCGTAATGTAATATATTTATTCGATGAAATTAAAAATATACATTTAACAAAATTAATTAAGATTCAACGTATTTTTGCGATTATGTAATATCAGCAATCGTATATATTTATATATTTACAAAGTGATCTGCCTTGCGTATATTTCTGATAAACTGATTTTGCATGGGAGCTTTCAACCCTCTGTTGCCAACTTGCAAAAGCTCCGTCGTCAGCACGGACGCACACCTTTTATTATTTCAAAAGCTCTGCTAGGACGGCTAGACCGGTCGCTAGATGGCAGTAGTTACATTAACCGACAAAATATTTTTTAAAGTTTTTTTTAAGCTATAAGCTGTTTTTAATGCGTGTTTATTTTTTTTAATTTCAGCTCTCGGAACTCGAGCAGCGGGTCCTGGAGGCAGAGGGGCGCGCGGAGGAGGCCGAGGACAAGGTAAATAATGAAATAATTTAATAAAAAATACATTAAAAAATTATACAGCCACATATAACTGAATATTTATATGCATTGAAAACAATAAAATAAATGTGTAAACTTTCAAAATGTGAAAAAGCACTCCAAATAATTTTTAATGACTGCGAAAGTTGAAAGGAAAGTTTTAATTATATCATTAATTATGTCTAACCTACTTACTTTCATTGTTTTCCGTTTGCATCGAAAATAATTCCTCGAAAGCTTATCTGGGTTAATTTATTTCAAACTTTATCGCGTTTCTGTAATCTTTCCATTAAAAATACAAAAAATAAAACAACCCTCGCTTCAGATCTAAAAAAACTTTTGAATTACGATAAATTATAAGAAAATATTTTGTAGCGTATATTATATTAATCTATTTCAAAATTACACGTGTAGTTTTTTTTTTGTAATGTCGATTTACTACAATTACTATCGTTTAAATAATTATATCAAAATTCGCATTATTTTGTGATAAAAAATACTTGTACCGTTTACTGTAATTATTGCCAAAATTCTGTGTATAATATTTCATTAAAAATATTATAGCGTTTGAAACTGCCTTTTTTTCTATTTTAATTTTTTTTTCCCCTGAAAATACTTCACCGCGGTCACAGCTCTTTCCTAATTTCGTTCAAGTAAACCACAAGGTATCGATCCGTTCGTTTTGAATTAGAAATGTCAGGGGTGCGAAAACGTGCCAAAAAATATTCTGGTATTTATTTGTTATTAGAAATCGACCCCTAACGTGATAATCCTAATATAAGAAGGATTCAATAGTCAAAATAATAAAATTGCTGATAGTTTACGCTTGTGTATTTTTGCTTGTCCATAAGATTTATATTTACAAGTTATATTATATATATATATATAAATTATCAAAGACTTGTTTTGTGTTGCATTATATTTGATAAATAAGTTTGAGATGATAAATGAGTACACTATATTTAACTATAATATATATATATATGTTATCAACCACTCAAGTAAGAGTCAATTTGTCATTTTTTACGATAGTCTATTTAAAAATTATTTGCAAAGCAAGAATTATACGAAAAAACGTTTTTTTTTAAATAATATATCTAAAATTCTCGGTGCATCCAATTATTAATAAGATACTTTAAAAAGTCTTTTCATAATTATTCTATTTCATTATATTTTATTTTTATAAGATTTGATATTAAGTACAGCAAACAAAAGTTTTATGAATTGTGAAATATTCTTCGTAAGTTGTAATAAACACGAGTTGTATCAGTATTATTTCTTACTTCCGGAACAGCTGTTTGTCGGCATCGCCGACCTCTGGCAACATTTTTAAAACCTTCGCATAAAGCGGCTATGAAATTTCCGTTTCAAAACGTTTCATTTTACATCGCCACAATATAGCGTAATATAATGTTTCAAAACAGGACCTTAAAGACTACAATCTCTTACTCAGTAAACGCACATCGCCGTGTTCTTTGTTGTTAAAACGCTGATAAAAATTTTCAGCCTCGGAGCTATTTTTTTAAATTTTGTTTTAAATAAATAATGCTTGGAATTTTACAAGAACAGGGATGATCTTTAAAAAACCGCAGAATATATTTATTTGAACTAAATTTTTATAGAATATTTACAGCATTATTCAAAATAATTGTCGTAATTTTCTTTTGACCATGAGGTAGCTATATATTTATTTTTATTCTAATGTCAATATAAATTAAAGCCTTCGCATAAATTCGACTGAACAAGTGTTCTCAAATCAATCATACGACATCTCATATTCAATAACACATTAGGGTGCGCCATCCCTTCCGCCGCTGTTTTATTCTGGGGATGGTTTTATGAGTACTCCCCGGAGAACTGCACCCACGGCTCTCCATCCTCTATTCTTTATGGAAGACCCTCTTACTCATCTCACAACCACCCTCGGCAGTATCGCCCAAGTTACCGCTCCTTGCACCGTTTATTAAACTTCCCATCTCCCTTGGTTTTATGCCCCTCTAAACTGAACACGCCTGTCTGATTCCTGTTCCAAGTGGTATTTTGAGGATTCTTGGATATTTGTGGTGCTTGTACTAAATGAGAGCTGTTTTTGGGTCAGTGTATTTTAGCATTTTAAAAAAATATTAAAACAGCTGGGTTGTATAAATATTGGCCTAAAATTATAACCAGGAGTAGAGATAATTCCCAATAAAATATAGCAAAGCAACTTAATTTCTTTCTTATGTATTTTCTCAACACAACCGCGCGGTTGAATGTCTAAAGCTCTTGGATTTCGACCCAATGATTAAAATTATAAAACTCACACAAAAAAGTAAAGCCTTTGAGTAAAAGCACACTCTATTCTTTGGGTGTGTTTTCTACTGTGGAGGTCACAAATTGAAACAGGGCAGGTGCAAAGGCGGTTAGAAATAATTGTGTATCGTTTAACTCGTTACGTCTTATATTGTATACATAGAAATCATATGAAATTAGTTCTATAGAGTTTACGTCTACTACAAAACTCAACACTCAAAAATATTAGTACATATTAAGGATATCAAAACATAAATTTCCAAGCTCGGATCACAAATATACAATTGTGAGATTAAGGGAAAATTACTGTCTATTGCTTAAAAGTACTATAAATATTATGTACACAATATCAAATCTGCCTGTATATGGATTAGACAACCTTATATATATATATATATTTAGCTCAACTTAAAGATTAATTTCGTCTTTAGCAATCCAGTGCATAAAATCGCATGTTGAAGTTTAAAATCTATCGCACGCCACTGTTATTTGATATTCCACACTTCTCCGGCACTCAGTACAAGACCCTTACGCCGTATTTTTACATCTTTCATTGATTGCGCACCCCCTGGCTTGCTCGAGCTTTATGCTTGCTCGCGGCTCCCTCCTGTCAGCGTGTCGCGCAACCCCCGAATGATTTAAGGTGCAACCACCCCGAAACTACCCCTACAAATTAAGATGGACACGGGGTTCTATTTTATGTCTTGTTTGACAGGCCGCCGCTCGTCCGATGTGAATCTAACTGAATCAGAAAATTATGCTCCTGAATATATTCTACCTTTTCGTTATATTATTTAAAAATAAAAAAATTGTTGTTTTTTTAATCTCTTAGCTATTTTGTATTGTCACATTTATTATAAACTGTCAATCTCTTGAAAAACGCATAGATCTAAGATATTTTTAAAAATATACAATATATTAGTAGCTACATGAAAATATGACAGTTTTTTATACACTGTATTAAAGTATAATACCTAATACGATAGACAACACATATCATTGCAACCTCTTAATAAAATAAATGACTTCACGGCACGCGGATACTCTATAGCAAAGCTTTTTTTTTTTTTTTTAATAGTTCGTGCTTAAAATAAAATAGGTCAATAGTTTTCCGTTACTTGGTGAAGATCAACGTGTTTCTGCTTTTGCGTTTCAATCGCGTATTACTTATATTTTTCCGATACCAAAACACGAACCGACAGCAAAATAGCATCTCTCGATACAGTCCATCCGGATCGATCGCATTTCCCGAGACGGAGTGCACCCCTGATCGCGCTCCCCGGCCGGAGGTGGCTTCTCGGACGGTTCAACCGGAAGTCGGTCTCGCGGGGCGGGCGTCTCGGAGGCTCGGAGGCTCGGCTGCTCGGCGCTGGCGGCCATTTCCCCGGCGCAGGCGCGCGAGGGCTTGTCCGGCGAAGTTCGCCCTTATCCCCTCAGCCACGCGCTTCCCCCGCGGCCCGCGGCTGTGTTTTTGATTCCCGTTCATCCGGCGAAGCTCGCGCTCCGACGTCGTCCGTCTGATCTGAAGCAATTCGCGGATTCAACGCTTGTTTTTGTTTGCGAATATTCCCGGAAACTCCGCGACCCGCCCCGGAGGCTCCGGTGAGAGCGAAACGTCGCGTATTTGATCAATAGCCGCGCGAGCATTTCAATTATTTACTAGTGCTCGCTCCCGACCCGTCTGACGGCTGATTCTCGCCCTGTAGTTGTTTTTTCCGAAATACACCGAATCGCCGCACACGTTCGAGTATAATTTTCAAAGCAGTGCTTCAGTGATTTGTTTTGTATCGTACACGCTGTCGTGTGTCTCGTTTGTTGATCTTATTTGTTTTGGAGATATTTTGTTTTATTTTGATTTTTTCAGTTGATGTTTTTTTTTTTTTTTTTTTATCGTGGTTTTCGGCAAGCGCGTGCATCGAATCGCAGCTGTTTGTTTTGAGCGCGGCTCGCGGAGGAGTGATTGATTATTTGCGCAGGTTGCGGTCTGCGCTCGCCCGCCGCGTCGAGTGCACCCCCGCAGAGTTTTGCGAGCCGCGATATATGAAATATGTGTCAATTGTCCGAAGCCATCCAGTGAGCCGGTGAATGCGTTGAATGGCATTGGTGTGGCCGACTCATCGCCCGCTCGCTGTCGCCATGTCCGAGAAGGACGCCTCGCAGGCCTGGCGACAGAAGTACAAACTAGCGATGACCACCCTGCAGCGGCGCGACACTACCGCCACGTAGCGACCAGCGGTGAGTACCACCCGACATGGCCGCCAACATGGCCGCCAACATGGCGCCCAACATGGCGGCCAACATGGCGGCCAACATGGCGGCGCGGCGCCGCGTGGCCCCGGCCCTTCCCCCCCCCCCCCCCCCCCTCTTCCCACTTCCGCACGTGGCTTTCTCCCTTCAGAGAAAATCTTACTATACTGAATTCCAATACTGCAACTCCCATGCATACATTTTTTTTACTAAAAAATAAATTTATATTTTGAATACAATACTCTTCAACATCGTTTAATGATACCAACGTAAAAATTTGGAGAAACTGGTTACCAATAACAATTACTAATCTATATTGCTTAGCAGGTAATTTGTAATGTTTATTACAAATCGGCCTTTTCAAATATATGGACACAAAATACGTTTGTATTATTCACATTTTAATATTTATAAATCGTTTATTCGTACGATAAATTGTTGGTACAAATTGATAACTGTTGTTGATGATTTGGGTGATCCTAAATAATTAATAATCACATTAATTATTCACAATTTATATGCGTGTCAAAGCTTCAAACAGAACTAAATATTGAAAGCAAAGATTTCACAATAATCATCGTTACTTTTCGTTGTATATTTTTATTTTTATACAGTGAATTTGTATACAAAAACTATAAATAATAACAATGTTTATTTAGATACGAATCACTGTAAGCCACTGCTTATCGGATCGATTTATTTACCATTGGTTTTTGTTATATTTTAGACTATTCATCACAAATTTATTATTTTTTTATTCATTGTAAACATAGTCCATATTATTAAAATTTATAATTTATATAGTATATACATAAAAATGCAATAATATATTAATCACTTTTTTTAATATTAGAATTTTAGGGGATGCATTAAAGTGTGTAATACTTTTGTTCTTCCATATTATTTTTATATTGTACATAGATCGGTTGTAATAAATATAACATATTAACTATAAAAAAAATATCTCTGTGATCGCGCACAAGCGTCGCTTAAATATTTCGACGAAGTGCTTGAATTTTTATTGCAAATGTTTACAAGCACAACAGCTGTTTTCTCCCCCCCCCCACCCCCCCAGCTGTTGGCCGCAGGGGGGAGTGGGGGGGGGGGAGGAACAGCTGATTTGCATTTATGCAAATGACAGGACGTCATCGGACGCGCGTCTGGCCCGCCGCGGGATGTATTCCCGTGCATTTCTCCTGCGAAGCCTTCGTCGTTATGTATTATGGCGTCATCGGAATTTAAAAGACACGGCGGCGCCGTTTATAAATTTTTTTTATTTTTTTTTTTATTCAAATTTAACTTTTAAAGTAATATGCCATTACAGTTTAGGCTGAAAAATTGACATCACGCTGCTTAAAATGAGAATGAGCATCACTATGATTTAATATATTTCGTCTGCTTTTCCTTGTTTATTATCAAAAAAAAAATTATATTCAAAACCGTAGACGAAGGACTCACTATTGAATTATGCTATACTTTTAATCACGCGCTTTTTTTTACAATCTATTGACGTCAAACAAACGCGTTTATCGTATTTCGTATAATCGAAAAAAAAAAATTTAAAAAACTTCGCTTCCTTTTATAACGTCCAAAACAATGCGAAAAATTCGTTAAATTTTTTTGAAATACAATAGATTTTAACAATTATATTTATTTCTCTTCGTGTCTGACAAAATTTGACATCAACCATGCGTTAAGTTTACGCGTCCGTTTATTTTTTATCTGACGGTCGTCCTGCTGCGGTGCATTATTCAGATTTTTTAAATTATACCTCAAGGGGCAGCCCGAGTATTATTTCATTATTATTGTAATGCTTAATACTTCGTGCAGTAACATTAAAGTTTATGACGCTGATAACTATCAAACTTTTGGCAAAATTACTTACGTAATGTACGCATGTACATTTCGTAATGAAACATATCAGCCACCCGAAGGACGGTAATTATTGCCAGAAATATTGTGCTCGGTACTTCAAAATCCATGGCATATAGCCTATACAGAAATAAATAAACCATATTTTATCTACTGTAATGTATTTTATTTTTAAAAAACATTGTTTGACCTTGATAAATATTTATTTATCATTTCTGGGAACTTCCAAAACAATAGATTGTTTTAGACCCTGTTAATAAAATAACGAAGTATAATGAAATTTTTCTTCATCATGTGCCTCTCCTCAGAGGAGGTTGGCGACCATTTCCCTGAGCATATACTCATGCTAACCCAGTTTTCTATGGGAAAAATACTGTAGTGTATCCCCGGATCCTCTACAACGCAGTTTTATATTGGAAGGAATGATATGCGTATTGCTGCTGCCCAATACCATTATTATATAATATCTGGCGTTTAGATCTGATTACTATCATTCCAAGTCCACTACTCCATTGTTAAAATAATTTGAAATAAAACTGATCAAAGAAACCTGCTATCAGTTTTATCCGCACAGTGTGGACGCGCCTCGATATCCGATCCGGCCAATCGAAGATAAGTTAATCTCAAGCAAAGTCCGTTTCCCATAAGCCGAGGGCATTACGGCGATAAGTCTCAATCCGATATGCGAGGCTCCGCTGTGGGCATTTCCCTCGATCGATAGCAGACAGATGGAAGATAGTCTTTGTGCTGCTCGACTTCCTGCCACTGGCGTCCATGGCTGATTTTGGACAAAATGGACGTTCTCGGAATTCGTCATTTCGCCAAAACGGAAAGCGAATATTAATTCGAGGTTTATTCGAGACGCTCTTCCGTTTTACACAATGAAATTTTCACTTTAGTAAGTATGCAAGTATGCTCTTAAAAACTTTGTTATTTCGATACTATATATATATATATATATATATATATATATATATATATATATATATATATATCTGTGTGTGTGTGTGTGTGTTATAATACAATTTTAAGGTTCAATGAGAAAAGACAGCTTTCTCATGGGTGCGGCACGAGATGATCGCAATTAAAAAGATCAATTCACTCTTTATATTGCTTTGGTTACTTCCCATATAAAGAGTTTAAATTGGAACAGTTAATTAATGGTTTTTTTATTACAGGCTTTATTAGAATTCGATGAATTACACAATGTATTTTAAACTCATGGCTTCTTCTTAATAGTCGACTCCGGTATATTTGCTGTTATTTTATTTGAGACTCTGTTTGATAATGCCAACGTGAAAGGTTGGCGAAACCGGTCACTAATAAAAACGAAAATGTGGAAAATCACTCAAGTATTTTATTCAAAAATATTAAAATAGATTTCCACCAAGTACTCTCTGTCAAAAATATTGAATTTCATTTTTTTTTTTTTATTTTAAAAGAACCTATGAATTCTTAGAATACTATTGTTTAAAAGTTATATATAATATTATGACGGACTGCCCCTGGGTTAAGCATAATTATTTGCCATCGGCTTTTTTTTAAAACCTATAAAATATTAAAACAAAATAATATATTTTTGAATTTCAAGACTTTAAATTATTTAAAACTAAAAATATTGTTTTAGTTTATTTATTTTTTAAATTTATCGCACGTCACTGGTGTCTAAAAAGTTTGGCATTGAATACATGTGATAATAGATTTTTTACCCAAATTAATCTCTCCCCAAGGCAAAGAGCAAGCCATTAGCATCTGGCGCCATATTGAATGCTCTATGACTAACTACTGTACTAATAATTTATGACTACGACCGTGTTACTCATGGGATTTCAGTCCAGTCAAGTACTATGGTAAAATACTTTTTACCATACTAATTTTACTATCGCACTATAGTAATTTATAAAAGTTAATTAACTTTTATTAATTTGCCAAAAAAACTTCATGAAACATGGCTGATTTTATCTTCCCATAGTTATAAAAACACCATGTCAATTTCACATTTTTTTATAATTCATTTCTGTATCGACCTGAAATAATAATTATAGTATTTATTCTGGTTGTATGGAGGGTTGTGCTAACCTAACCTGACCCAATCCCTCGTGTTGCTGTATGTCCGCTCTACTTGCTAACCGCAAGACCTGGGTTCAAAACAATGAATTTCAGTTATTATAAAAATATATCTTCAGGTTAAAAAGATTTTTTTAAGGAAAACCAGTGAAAGTAGGCAAATTTGTCAATCTAAATCAAAATTATCAATCTTTTCATGTTTAAAAGGCTGAAATAATATCCTTTCGCTCCGTATGGCAAGTCATGCATTACTGTTTCACACGCATGTATCACACTCCTTTCCCACTATGTACTTAGTAATATTACACACCCTGCTACCCCTTGGCCAGTGGCGTGCGGCTAGAGCAGCAGAACAAGCAAAGCCTACTCAAAATAAATAAAAACACCAAGAAGCAAACAACAAGAAACGTTTTTAAATATAGATAAGACATTAAAAATAATTAAACACACAAGCTAGATCATTTCCAAATATTGATTTTTCTCTGCACAGTGATAAAAATAAGTATTTCAAAAACAACATTTTATGCTAATTTTATACTTGTTTCTCTATTTGTTTTCATGAAATCACAAGTTCTTATCGTCTCATTATTAAATCAAATATTTTTTACAAAAATTAAGATTAACATCCGTTTTATTTATTTTTTGTGCTTATCAAAAAACCAGATACGTACTTTCAAAAACCTATTAATTTAGTGATTCATATTTTGTGTGTGGTCGGTGATTCATAGACCTCAAATTGGTAGCTATTCGGTTTTTTGAGGTGACTCCAATTACTGCTTGCCCTGCGCCATGGCTCGGCGCACGCCACTTGTCTCACGGAACACACTACAGTCACATGGCGTGCCTTACACCAGCTGTTGTCATTGTGACGTCACAGTACACCGCTCGCTGCTTTAAATTCTCACCCTTATTCTAAAATGGGGTGGATGTTTATCGACCTCCATGAATTTCTAAGCGCACTTACAGAGTCATTCAAAACAAATCTTTTCAGAGAGTCGTTATGTTTAGCCGAAATTATGTTTTTTTTTTTTTTACATACCCTTCATATATCTTAATTTCATAGTGTATAAATCCTTTATTTTTTTCGGGATTTGAACCTTCACTCCACAGCTATCACAATCGATCGTTTCTCTCTCCTGTGTGAATGCAAAAATATTTAATTTAATTATAAATATGTAATTTATTTTTGATGCATATTTTTTCAGCACGACTTTCAATTAAAAACACAACGCACTATTATAACATATATCCTAACGTAGCACAATGCGCCAGCTTTTGTAAAACCCACCCCCGGCCACCCTTCTATTAGTCCTTTGAATCCAGTCCATGTCACTAAACTGCAAAGAAGCCCCTAGCAGCGAGCTTCATCCCCTCGCATGCACGCACAAGGGGAGAGGGTTGCTACATTTTTTGTGTGCCTGGCTCTCGTAACGCGAGTTTTGGAACTCGTCATTCCAGTATTATTAATATTGTCCATTATGACGCGTAATACCCCGAGAACATGATACAAGAATCCCTCCACAATGGAAGGCTTAGTTGAATTTTCGCCCATCCTTTTGTGTTTCACGTGATGCAGTAATCTTCATATACAAAATCCATTCAAAATATTTTTACGCTATTATTTTTTATGTACACTATTATTTAATATCATATTTGTTTGTAAATAAGATTTAAAATCATGGTCTAGCTCAAAATTTTAATTCCAGCATATGGCTTAAAATAATATGTGAAAAAATATGCCTAATCATATAAGTAATACAAGCCTGTAAAGGTAATTAGACCGCACTTGATTGACGTTCGATCCACAAAATAGACATATATATATATATATATATATATATAATAGTGCGCGTCTCGGCTAAATTTAAAAATAAAATCCAGGTGGGATTAAAATCGCTTTACTTGTTACTTTGGTTCAAAAGTCCAGTGCTTGCAAATCACTAAATATTAATTGGCCTGGGCACATTGGTTCGTGTGTAGATTATGATTGTTAAAAATTCCCAATTAACAGAGGTGACTCGTTAGTACAAGAGTCAGTACACCGGCCGTGTAAGCTTTGGAGATGTAGGTTCAAATCCTACACTAGTCACGATTATATTTTTCCGAGAGCTTCTTTAAATCATTTTCAATATGTGAAAAAATATGCCTAATCATATTAGTAAGCAATATAAGCCTGTAAAGGTAATCAAAACGCACTTGATTGACGTTCAACCCACAAAATAAACATATATATATATTAAAATAAAAGGTTAACCCTAATTCAGTATCATATTTTTCTACACATTCATATAATCAAGTGCCTTTCTTTAATAGAGGTTTTGGCAGCACTCACTGCGTTACTTCCGCATCCACACTTGTTTCCTCGTTTTTATAATTTCCTCCGGAAAATTAACTGCATATGGCATTCGGAAAAAATATGATACCTAACGCATTTATACCATCGTTAGTAGTCATTTTTCGCACAGTGTATAATTCGTATTTGTCTCATTGTCACCTGTAAAGTAGCGACACGTACTAAATTAGATATTTTCAGCATTCAAACTTGATGAGTGTAATATAGCTAAGTAGCAAAAATCTGTTATAGAACATGCACTATTTCCCGCGGAGAGGTCCCGAAAGGGTTGGATGACGTAATAGATTCCTAAATTAATCAGGTTTGTTTGTTTTATATTCCGTTTCCGATTTGCTCCCAGACACGGCCATGTGTCGGTCTGAAGCAGCATCGGATGCACCCTCCACGACCCCCGCTGTAATATATATGCAAGCCTGCCAGACTATGCAATATCTGCGAATGCAAACATAAGCCCTTCCATCCGCCCGTTTGCAATTTCCAATATATTCAACGGAGTCGATTCTATTCAAACTGATTAAATGCATGCAATATGAATAAATATTGCTGATTGGACTCATTATAAAGGCTTTTATTTAAAACTAGAAATGTTGCCCGTCACAGAATGACGTATTCGATGAACGATGCAATAGTGTTTGGCTAACAATTAGATGAATATTTGATTTCATTTTGTACACATATTTTGAATAACCGGATATTAATTTCGAAAGCAAAGCCATTCTAGGATATATCACATTTCGTGTCACAAACAACGAATCACTTTCACTGCACTGTTCTTTATTAGATGCAGTCTTTATCACGTTCAATTGTGCTATTCTTTTTTAATTACGTTTGCTGTGCTTAGACGGTGTTATTTTTTAGGAGGCATTTTAAGTTATTAATGATGTGATTAATAATTTCTAATGCAACTAAAAAATAAAATTGGTACTTGTGTCAAGCTGACATAAACTGGAAATTTCTTAGAAGCATCATATTTAGTTTTTTTTTTTAAATTCTAAATTTGAAATTCTCGCTGTGAACAACAGAATCATATAATTCGTACATAAAGCATATTTGATAGTTTTATTTGATTAGTTTACGAATGGAAATATTATCCTATCGTCTTGAAATTCGGCACATAACTGCGGAAAAACTTATTAAACTTACGTGCAAAAAATCAGCGTTGTATCTTTTAAGATATTCTATAGAGAACCAATAAATGAAACATACACACACACACAATGGCTATTATTATAGTAGATTTGGTAAATGTTCAAAAATGTATATTAGCAGGCAGTCTTATAAATCTTATTCTTTTTAATATTTATATTTTAAATAATACTTAGCAAGGACATTATGATTAGTAAATTCTTCTTCATCGAGTGCCTCTCCTCAGAGAAGGTTGGCGAGCTTTGTACTTATGCTGAACCACTGGTTCAGCATGGCAAATGTGATTAATTTTCTTGTTTATTAAAAACTAGTATCTATAGTTACAATAATGATAATGTTACGTATGACAATATTTTGACTAAATATTTGAACCTGAGCCAATATAGCATGCTATTCATGATTTTATATTTTTTTAAAGTAAAATAAAATAAAATTTTAGTTCCTATTTAATTAGGTTTTGTACCGTTATTTTTAATTTTCGATTACGAGCGTGAAACACCCAAGTTTGGATAATCATAGAACTTTTTTTATACTCTGTAAGTTTAATATTCCTTAGAAGAGGTTATTGCGGCTGTATCACTTTGTTAATCTCTAAAAAAATACAGATTTTTTTTATTTGGAGTGAATTAAAAATCTAGTCCGGCAAGGCACTGGCCCTAAGGCGGTTTTAACTATCATTTGATATAAAACGCACTTTTGTAATACTTTAGAGTGTCCCCAATTGAATTTGATGCATATCTCCATAATCCATCATGCAGCTCTGGACCTGTCAAGAGCGAAGCATTTAAAAAGACGGCGCTGGATTAAAAATAATATTAAGCATTTTTTTTATGTATAACATTACATTTACACGAATTATTCGCATATATTTTCTTTGTTGTAATCCGTCTTTTAGTTGAAACATTAACATTTATATTATTTCATAAATCACCATTTTTTTGTAGCAATTCAGTAATTCGGTGGGCTTAATGGTTAGACTATTAGCTTTTGATCGGGAGATGCCTGATTCGATACCTGCTTCAGCGATGAATCCCAAACTAATTTAATTATACTGACGACTGATTTAGTTTGGTCGAAGACGGTTTATTTTACTTTTTTTGATAATCAAGATATATGTGCTATTAATTATTTTTTGATTCTCATTTTTTTAATAGACGTACAATGAAAACCTATTCCCTTTTTGTTTTTTAATAACTGATATACCAAGGGATTAAGAACGTGTTTGTTGAGTTCTAGAATAGTGGTGGAACCCTTGTGTATTTTGCTAAGCGAAACCAATCATATCCCACGGAATAATATCTTCAATATTCACGAAAGCCTTCGCGTGAAATATCCACGGTGTTTTCTCACAATTGTAATAATATTATCTGTATACATAAAAGAAGAGCTTTTGCCTGAAATAAGTGAGAAAGCGCGCGTAGCTTTTGATCGATCCAGCCTAGTCAGCTTTCGCTGAGCTATATCTTTTTAAATATTTTCTGTTTAGTATTTTAAACATTTCGTATAGTTACTATTACATATTTATATAATTGGATTTTACATCGAAATCTTGTATTAATCGAGGTGATTAAGGTACTGTTATGGACTTAATTAATTGACTTTTGTTCATTTGTAAGTAACATTAAAAAAAATTGAAATATACATTCAAAGTTTATGTACGATTTATAAAATACGATGTTTTAATGCATACCATAATGATAAGAACAATGGATATTTTTATTTAAAATAATTTAATACAATATTTCTATGCTAATATAATCTCATAAATTCACGAAATTGCGTTTTTTTAATGGCTGCAATGCATTCTATTTAATTTTGATTCAAAGCCTTTAGTAAATTTGTGAAAAATGCAGACTAATAAAATCAACGTCGTGCTGTAAAGTAATTTACAGATACTTTAAAAAAAATTCAATTCAATTTACCCTTCAATTATGCATTTTTCTCACGCTATTTCGGCTCTCTTTGTGCATCGCCGCTGTCGTGCACGCTCAGTGGTTTTTTTTTCAGTATGATTTAAAACCTTCATTCATACAATAGCCGTTCTCACCTGTCCATCCACACCTGTTAACCTCAAGCTGACCCCCGCTATTATATTAGACTAGGGGACACAACCCTTCTCAGCGGGGGTTAAAAAAGATTCGAACAACGGTCATTAGTAAAATCTACAATAAACTGGTTTTATGAAATTTTCTTTATTTATACAAAAAATATAATCATTTAATCGAACATAAAGGTTACAATAATTGATTAAGTATTATAAACATAATAATTAAACAAATTCACGACACTAGTTTTGCTAACATGCTAGGCATCTTCAAGCAGAATAGAAGAGATTTTTGGTTAAAAATGCCATTCTAGAATGTTGGGGAAACTAATCACGTCAAAAAATAAAAATATATATTTTAATAATAATAGAATATATATTCGTTTTTTTTATTTTATTTATCCGAATAATCAACAAATGTGACTTCCTATCCATTTGATAATTCACGTTTACAAGAGCATTCGCATTTTATGGGCTCTTTCAGATTTTAATGAAATACAGGTATAGGGAACGACTGAATATTATAGTCGTATAATTAGAAATGACCAATTAAAATTGTGTCAGTGTTCGCAAACACTTCTCAATTGTGCTTTATTATTATTTTTTAATTAAAATTCAGAGTTATGAGTACAGCGCGATAATTAATCGAGCGTAATTTCCCCCTGAAATAACAAGGAAGTCTACTCTTGTATTCCTAATCTACAACAACGTTAATCTCTAAGATTACCATCGTCCAATTTGAGTTTAGTTTAATTTTAAATTTGCCGGTCCTCTGCAGCGGAAAATTCCACTGTCGTATCTGCAGTGAAACGACGGCGATGATAAGCCCAAAAAAAAAACCACCCCGGTAAAAAGACAGGCTTTGGGGGTGGCGTTCTTTTTTATTGTCTCTGCAATTGCTCTGAAGGGGTCTATCGAGGCCGGGACACTCGTGAGGTCTGAAATAAGCCTTAATTGTCGCGGATTACACGGGGAGTTGGGTCTGTTATCTCTCGTTGTAATTAAAACTAATGTGTCTGCTATTAGGGAAAGTTTTAGTTTTACCTGTTTTGTTAATATGTTTCGAATTTTTTTAACGTTTTTCTAACTGGACAAAAAGATTATAGTTTACCGTGTGCGTAATTTATCTAAACATTCACCAAACTTTTTATTATATTTCCAGCATGTAAATTGGCCACTACCTTTTTGGGTTCTCGTACCTCCGCTTAATTTAATAAATATCTGCTACGTTAATCATGTTGAATATTAAATTAAGACATCCACACTAACATCGAGGCTATGGCGTGCTTTTAACTTAAATCGCGTTAGCCGGGGTTTAAAAAAAACACGGTTTATTTTTACGACTTACGAAAATAGCTTGAAACGTTTTCTTAGAATTCGTAAACATAAAATTACTTTAATTCCTTTTTTTAAGGTCCCGATTGTGGTTTTCTCCATTCGTCCGTGGTTTTTGTTATATGCTCGTGGTTTATGGAGCCAGTAGCGCGGAGTGGACGTGTGTTCTTTTGGTATTTTCACCGAAGAGTCTTACGAGCGGAATCTACCCTCTCTGTTTAATCCGAATTTATGGACCCAGAAATACCTTTCACTCAGATAAGGCGCTGTAAATCTTGTGGGAAATACTTCTTCCGAGGAAAAGAGATCGATAGCCCGTATTGTCTGACAACTGACTCTCGTGTGCTCTCACTATCTATGCGCCTGTATCTTTATTTGAGAAAGTTTATTCGTCTATTTGGACCTTAATTACTTCTTTAATATGTATTACAATAAGAATATTTAAATATTTTTTTCGAAATAAATTAGAAAGCACACTATATTTTTGGAATCAAATTTCATTATGTTTTAACAGTATCACCAAAGAACAAATATAAAAATTTTAAAAAAATTGTTACTTAATACAGTTATACCCCGCTTTACGCAACCCCGTTATGCGCGGTTTCACTATAACACGAATTTCAAATTTCGTTTTAAAATGCCTCGCATTATGCGAATTTCTTATTTAAGAATGTGTATGAACATAATGTAGTCATTGACTTCTCTTAACAATTAAAAACAGCGTTGGGTGTTATGAACGTATTTTACAAGAACGTAAAAGAAACGCTACCCAAAAGACAATAGATGTATTTTTCAGTAAAAATAATATGTAATACTGCATAAAGTGTTCCTTGAATTAAAGTGATTGATTCAAATGATTCGTATTAAGTTTTGACTATGTATGTATGTTTAATCGTAAACTCCAATATACGCCAATTTCACTTAAAGCGGGGTATTGCTGTATTTAACTTTTAGTCAAATTTTGGAGCATAATGCTTTTTTATTTTTAAATCAAAGCGATCGTGATTATTGCAAGTCAAATTGTGTTTAAATAAAAACCAGTGCGTTTCGTTGGTTACAGTTGTGTGCAATCGTTTCAAAGCTCAATTAAAATTTTAGAGAGCGGTCGACATTTATGAGTGAGTAAGTGGATTTGCCATTTCACATCGCAAGCGCTCGCGGCGAATCACGGCGCCCGTTGCCGGAGAAGATCCCATAAGTCGAGTCCGCATCGATCCATGGGGCGGTTATTATTGAAATGTTGGCAGGACGCCGCGGCGCCATCTTGCTTTCAAATGGGATTTTCAGGAAATAACGGATGAGTAAGCTGCACTTGCGCTTCCTGAAAAGCGATCAGTGAACTTGAAAGCTTTTTCGCTATAAATGCACGATGGAATAGAAAATGTATTAATTATGCAACATGTATTTTTTTAAAAAATCGACGCCATCTTGCTTTCAAATATAATTTTCAAGAAATAATTTCAATTTACGCTTCGTGAAAAGTGATCTCGAGAAAAATAGATTAATTTGAAAAGTTGTTTATGATATAATTACGGTGAAAGATAAACTATCTATATAAACAAAAACATTATATAGTTTTACATGTTCAATGATTATATAATATATGCGTCCACGCAGATCGCTGTGACTGAAATGGTTGAGTCCCGCTACTTAACGGCCATGTCTAGCCGGCACGTCGCCATCTTGCTTTTAAGTGGGATTTTCAGGAAATAACGGATGATTAAGCTGTACTTGTATTTCGTGAAAAGCCTTTTACTAGCGTATAGACGCCAACGTTTTTAATCTCAGAAAATATTAAATCTTATGTGTATATTATATCAATAACTCATTTGATGTTTTGAATAAACGATGGTTTTAATTATATCGTTGTCATATTGATTATGACTTTTCAGAGCGCGATAATTTAAAATACTCTAAATACTGAAAGAGTGTTTCAACAGTGTATTTCTTTCACCCAAAGCTTGTCAATTATTGATGGATGAATATGGCTTCTATTTTTGGCTGTATTGTCATCACGCCGCGGCATCACTTTCTACTTAAGATCTCCAATGTCGTTAATCTACCTTCGACATATTTTACATTAGCGCTGACACCTTAATGTATCGAATTACAATCTAATCAGGTACAACGTTTTGCAAAAACCAGATTTTGGTGAATCGTCACATTCTTTTTTGTACTGAAAATATTGTTTAGTGGTCTAACTACTGAGCCAAAATGCCTGCATGCTTTGAACTGCAAGCCTCATGCGTTTTTAGTACCTCGCAAAGAATAGGCATATACGAACGTGAGTTCCTGTGTGAGTGCGTGAATTTCATGTGTGAATGTTAAATGTAGTCGGACATTCCCTCGCGAGCGACCATTCTGTGTAATTAAACAATAAATTTCACTTTCGTCTTTGTTTCCCGACCAGACGGCCCTTTATGCGAATTAAATTGTGTGTAGTGGTCACGTGGCCGCCCGCCGGGTCAACCTTTTATTTAGCTGGTATCAAAAAGCTAATCAATTAAATGGCCGAATTGATTTGACAGTAGTCTTAAGCTCGAAAATAAATGGCAACAGTTATTTGCGCCATTATTTTGCGAAGTCGGTGAAATCGCACAAGAGACTTGAACGATTTGTTCAGTTGTGTCGCGACGTGCGTAAAGAGCTTAAATCTTAAAATGAAGTTATAAAACTATCGAGTTAAAGTTTTTGAAGAGGGATCAAACGTTATTATAAAGTATATTGCTCACATGTTTAAAGTTAATACTACAGTATATCAGAAACTATAATATATAGTGATCGATCGTGGACTCTTAATTGAGAAGATCCCCAGCCTGGTAGGTGAATCCTTAACTGATTTTTTGTCAATGTATATATATATAATTATATATGGTTATGATATAAAACTGCGGTGTAGAAGGACCCGAGGACCTCTATCTGCTTTATTTACCTTGAGAAAACTATTAACAGATACGTTCAGCGAGATGGTCACTCTTCTGGAGAGGCACCTGCAAGAGAAGAATATACATTTTAAGACCGTGCCGCGTCTGCGTGTATTTAGTTTATTATGTATATTGTTTGTTTGAGTAACTGTGCCATCTGCCTTTCTCCCGTCCGTCATGTGTGAGGCTGCTGTGTGATTTTCGCCGGGAGTGTAATACTGTGCGGGCCTCCCGGAGCACAAGTCACATTAATGGCGCATAACTCAGCCTTGTAACGAATCGCTGCGGCAAGACGTTCGAAAGGAAAAAAAACTCCGACATTTTTGACAAAGTTTAAGTTTCAGGCGCAGGGAGTTTATGGCGCTTTTTGCGAGATATCAAGTTTCCCTTAAAGCCTTCGTAGAACGCGGACATTTTTCGGTAGATAATCTATCTTGAAACACAAAAGCAATACACACACATATGTATATATTATATGTATATATATATATGGGTATTGCTTGACTGATACTAATTATTTTTCGAATCCTTGCATTAAATATACCAACCTAATAAATAATAAAAGGAATTTCGGCAAAAAAAAAAAAAAAAAACAAATATTTATAAATATGAGGCGTTTTTTTTCTACCCTATTAAAAAAATGTATTTTCGGTGTTATTTTTTTTCCACTTTACAAATCATAATCGATACGACCGAAATACAAGTACAAACAAGCAGAGCCTCGCACCCCCGGCCGGCCGCGCCAGTGGCGGGGGGAGCAGGGGGCGGGGGCGGGGAGGGGGGGGGGCGGGGGGCGCCGTGCCCGCTCCGCCCCTGGTGACTCACGCGCAGGGGCGCGCGGAGAGAACGCGGGGGGCAATAATTGTTTTTTTTTTTTTTTTTTTGTTTTATTTTTGCACGAAACTCCACCGGCAATTCGTTCTTCAAACAAAAATTCAATTGCTCTCACACTGTCCGCTTCGAATAAATTAAATTTTGGTCGTGTTTGATTTTTTTTGGATAGAATATGTATCAAGAGATAAATTGCTAAAGATTAAATATTGATATTAAAATTGTGCATATCGTGTTTTAATATTTGTGGGTATTTTTAATAATTCTTTGTATTATAATTATAAAATCAAAATGATAGTTTCTTATAAATAAAATATTTACTTTTTATAACGCAAAGGGCGAGCGTTGCTCTGTTTTGAGTTCAAAAAAAAAACATGGATTTATTTTGGCCAACCCTTTCGGCAATCTGTGCTCGCAAGTGTCTCGCGGAAGCACAAACATAAAAAAAAACGTGGCGTTTGAAATTTAAATTCAAAACAAAAGTTTTTCAAAACGTCATTAGCATCGTCGTCGGCTCCGGCAAAAACAGAATCGGAATATCGCACATTCCCAATTCAATGGCTCCTCCGCGGCGGCGCTCCTCAGCCCAGGAGTTGACAAAAAGTTGAAGAAGACTCCTCCTCCGGCCCCGACGCGCGCCAGAGCTCTGCGCACCCCAGGCCCGCACTCAGGGACATTATAAATAAACTATTAAATATATATATATATTTATTATGTATAAGTTCCTTGCAAAACTAATTTGGTTTGATTTTCACAAAAAGAGCCATGGAACATAAAATATCACTTGCACTTGACTCGCAAGTCACGATAATATTTTTCTGAGAATTTCTCTAATCGTTTCAATGTGTGAAATCATATTAATCATATTAAAAAATGGAATCTTTTATTACCAGAAATAAACCGCATTATCATCTACACTTGCATACATTGCTTACTTTTATTATATGCCATTGATCATTGTCGCACAATGTATTTAAATTAAAATATATCGTACATATTCAATATTTTTCATAGAAAGTGCTTGGTGGAATTCCATTTTTACGCATGTTTTATGCCTTTTTCATATTTGGTTTTATTTTGATAATTAGAGCCAAGAATACCCTGATTTGGCTTAAACGTGAAATATTAGTAGCATAGAAATATCCCATAATATCATTTTCACAGCTGCACTATTTTTGTATAATAATATAAATTGAATAATCTTACTTGAGTTGTTATATTATTGCCATACTTCCAATATTCCCTGAGAGTACTTATTTATTGAATTCAGTTCAAAGTTTGCAGCTATTTAATGTTTTTTTTTCTTATGGAAATATTTTTTAGTCTCTTTCTGGAGTCTTTTTTTATATCAATGTTTCGTGAAAAAAAAATGTCTTTAAAATACATAAAACCAATTCAATGTCTCCAAACTGTCACAAAATAGTCCAATAAGTTCCGTCGAATAATTATGTAATACTCTATTTAAAAAAAAGTCTGATAAGCTTTAACAATAAATTTGATTTTATATTCTAAGTTATAAAATTAATGATATCGTGTTCAAACTTAAAACTGTGAAAATTTCCATTCTCATCTTGAATTTTGACTTTCGTGTTTTTGCTTTATTTTCGACAAGGCTTTCTTCTCTCCGGCTAATTATCGAGAGAGCAAGATTGAACATCTTAAAAGCTCATTTCTCAAGTTCTTACGAGTTTTTCAGCTCATTTTTCAAACTGAAAAACCCTTCTGGAGTGTATTTCAACCCGCCATAATTGATTCCCCAAAACTCCGCCGCGCTCGATTTTCGCGGCAGCCGAAAACTTTCCGCGCGGCTCCTCGCCCGAGAAGCAATAACTCGCCTCGTTTATTTGTGACAAAAAGAAAATGGCGAAAGTTCCCGGCTCGCTTTGCATTCCGTTTAATAATTACCGAATCACGTGCCTCACTATTTCCACCCCCGCTTCTAACGAGAGCTCATTGTTTTCACCCTAATTCCGGATAATGACGGCCGTCAGTCGCAGATTTCCCTCGCTCGCCTGCGCTCTGCGAATTTGCATCGAACATTCAAATACTCACTTGAATTTGTACATAACTATTCGGCAAATACTCTCCGATTAACTCTAAACTAATTATTACGGAAAATTGCTAAACTCAAACAGCCAAAGTAAAAAATATTTTTATTAAAATTGGGATGCAACAATATATTTACAATTATTCACACAATTACTAAATATATTTAGCTTAAGTAAGGTTTGGATTTCTTTGAATGTATCTTAATATTTAATTATTTGGTATTAGCTTGTATACAAGAGTTTCGAGTTAATAGTAGTATTCTTACATCCATCTCGGCGCAAAAATGATACAACGCGTTTAAGCGTCGAATACTAAGGAGACCGCCATCAATTACACACAATTCCATTGTGAAGAAATCCAAATGAGCAATTCCCAAAAATATGAATGCATTATTCATAGGAAGCATTATATTCGGGCCGGGCGCGCCCAGTGCGGCCCGCGGCGGCTGCAGGGGTCCGTAACCGCCGGCGCGCGTCCCATGCCGAGACACATTTTTTTTTAAATTGATGTCATACTTTGATCAATTATTTTATAAAATATTTCAATCAAGTATGCCACAAAAAATGCCTAAAATTAAATAAATCAATTTTTTTATGCCTTTGAGTTATGCCAATATAATGCTCAGCACTATTTATTACTAAACATAACAACTGCAAGATGTTAGTAGCATATAATACAAGCAATAAAACATTGTATTTGTAATTAATACTACAAAATGAAATTATTAAAACAATATTTCAGTACGCCTTCTTATATAGGGTGTCCAAAAAGAGTATAGTGAACGTTATTGCGATATGCTGCGAAAAATTTTTGGCGCAGAGTTGCAGAAGTTTCAAGGTTTCAACTCAAGAACGTGGTTCCAACAAGACGGGGGCCACTTGCCATACATCCAATCAATCAATTGAAGCTGTTGACGAATTATTCCCTTATAAGGTCATTTCACGTAGAGGTAATATCAACTGGCCTTCCAGAAGCTCCGGCCTTAGCCCTCTTGACTATTTCGTATGGGGATACCTTAAAAGTAGGGTTTGTGAAAATAATCCGACGAACCTAATGGAATTGAAACAAAACATCAGGTCAGAAATGGTAGCAATATCGAGGGCGTATCAATATGTGTCAGCGTGTTATCAGCAATCTTCGTTCCAGATTAGAAGAGTGCCAGCAGCGCGTAACGGTCACCATTTGGATAACATCATCTTTTCGAAATAATATTCCATTTTTTATTCTTATAATCAACAACAACAAAAAATACTTGATTACTAGTAGTTTTTACTAGAACTAACAAATACCCGATACTCTCTTTGGACGCCCTATATTACATGCTTTTCATTATAAACTTTGACAATATATTTTTAATTTATTTTAGCTACGCATGCTATTTGCGTAGCGTTTGCGGCGCACGGTTTCTGGTTGGCCACCCCTGCGTCAGACTGCCGTCCCCTCTGGAAGGGAACGCAGTCAGTCTGCGTCCTCCCACCGAGCCGGAGAGACCCGCCGAGCTGCCCGGATATACGCCAGCGTTTAGTGTGCACTTGACAGCCATACAGAGTGTTAAAATATCCCCTTTAAAGCAATCGTAAAACAAACCATAACCCAGCGCTTTTGAATTCTTCATATAGCAACCCGTCTGTAGTCTGAAGCCCTTTACCAATTGATCTACAGCAACCCGACATTTTAAATTCATATATACCTCGAGTTTAAAAGCAGTGCGTGCTACTTATTTTATACTTATTGGAATTTATAAAATATCCAATCAAAACTGATATATTCCAACAAGAATCTCGTCTAGAAAGCGTGTGTCAAATATGCGAAGTGTGTTTTTGGGAATCAAAATTAAATTTTGCACCCAAGTCGACGCGTTTTAAATTTATTTTTTGCGTGCGGCAACCCGTTACGAGTTCACGTGCGAAATTCTCCGCTATCGAATATAAATCTGTGTAATATTTTCCGCGAGTGGCAATTAATTTTGCGATCGAACCGAATAATACCAACCG
This sequence comes from Atopsyche davidsoni, assembly GCA_022113835.1. Taxonomy (NCBI): domain Eukaryota; kingdom Metazoa; phylum Arthropoda; class Insecta; order Trichoptera; family Hydrobiosidae; genus Atopsyche; species Atopsyche davidsoni. The sequence goes on from JAILWY010000007.1 coordinate 11,256,329, forward strand.
TTTCGCATGCGGTAACACATTATTTTTTTTGTTATTTGAAAATTTTGATCGCTGTATTTGCATATATTTATTTCGGGAGCAAAATTGTTCGCATAAGTGGTGTATAATGATTGAATTAAAAAATACGCCTCGGGTCGTATTTTTAAAAATTAAGTGTGATTGTTAAAACAGATGGTTGAAATATTACGTTTTAATAGTGGCCTAATTTTGTTTTTGATGAACTTAAATATAGCTCGCATTTTCTAAATATCAGTCCTTTAGAGATATAGAATGGGTTTTGATGTAAAACGTGGTTAGCAAAACAGCTTATTTAGACCAAAATAGTTAGACGAATAAGATTTCATTACGTAAAAAATATTTTAATGTTAAATATTATCCCTCTGTCTATTTATTTGATAAACTGAGCTAATTTAATTATTTTGTCGTTCATTATTATTTGTCAGTTTATTAAGTTTCGCTTTAACATATTAAATCAATGGTTTCATATAAATTAACTGATCTTACAATTATTTTTTATTTATCTTTTTTTTCTGATTAAAAATATATCCCATTTTCTACATGAAACTTAATAAAAAAATAAAACACAATTTAAAACAGTTATTTTGTTTTAAATATAGCTTATCCTGCCCATAAATACATTCTCGCCTTAGGCAGATAATAAAAGTTAAAATAATATATATTTAACAGTTTTTACTGTTTTTAGGAGAGTGTGTAATGATGATCCTTTGTAGATTTATTTAAGACGCTCTTCCGTTAGCGTTAAGAGGCGAGTCTACCGCATTCTTGTATAATGCAATACAACAACTTTAAATAGAAATAAAGTCTTTTGAAGCAAATTATTATTAAATCGAGAATACTCAAATTTATTATAAAACGGCGTTTACCACAAAATTATTAAAAACACGCTAATACGCTATATTGTTTCAAATTTATGTTACTCACAAAGGCTCCCAAGAATTAATATCCAGCAGAATAACAATCAACAGACATAACAGTACTTTGTCAAAATGCTCGAGAAGTGCATTGAATCGTGAAGAATTTTTATTTGTTTAATTAAAACAACTAAGCGATTATTTTAGACAGTGGTAGCTTCTGGCTTGCTAGCTCATTGTATAATAAAATATCTTAAATACAAAATAACATTATAACAAAAATTTTAAAAGTTACTTGGGCAACAGCGAGTCAGAAATCAGACCGCCGTGTCCCGTGACAGTCACCGTAAAAATAATTTTAAAAAAAAAATTTAAGTTTGTATAGGTTATTTATAATTGCGCACACACACTGCAGGTTTTTGGGTTAGGTTAGGTTAGGTTAGATTAGGTTAAAAATAATAAAAAATATATATATTTTAAGTTTGTATAGGTTATTTATAATTGCGCACACTCAGGCAGGCTTTTGGGCCGAGGAGTTAGAGTAGCTCCCCTTAAGGCGGTAAAAAGCAGGCAAGTAGCGGCGCTGCTATTTCGGTGAGCGGGCACTCCCCGGGACGGTTGGTTCGCCGATGGAGTTGAAGTTTGTTTGGTGCAATAATAAATCTCGGGACAGTGCGGTGCGCTGCGGACCTAATGAGATTTCCTCCCTGGCAACACCGGCGTGCGTGCCGCCGGAACGTGCTGCGTCGCCACAGTCCGCGAGGCCCGGCGCGGGCGCTGGCCCCCTCCCCATCCCCAATGTGTTCACATAAGCCAATTCACCCTCTTTGCGTCGATTTGTTGAACAGATCCAATATAAGTTTTGATCTCAATTAAATCGTAGATAAATACTATCAAAGATTTTAGTATTGAGTAATCAATGTTTTTGACAGAGAGCACTTGGTGGATATTTTATAAAAATACTTGTTTTTTATCCGACAACCAAAAAACTTGTACCTAACCTTTTTTTTTTTAACCTCACCTAACCTAACCCAACGAATCAAGCGGTCGGGGAAATCTGCAATGAACGAAATAAACGCCACAACGGGACTCATCGTCATATGATAGATTCTTATCTCTGCGAGTACATATAGATTAAAAAATTTTGGTGGTCGGATAAAAAACAAGTACCAAATACTTTAGTGACGTGTGTTTATTTTTATTGGCATTTGCAATATTTTAGCTTCAGCAAAGGCAACCCTCGTCATTGATCTTAATTAAATTGTAGGTATTATCAAAGATTTTATTAATGAGTAATCAATGTTTTTGACAGAGAGCACTTGGTGGAATTCCATTTAAATATTTTATAAAAATACTTTGGTGACGTATGTTAATTTTTATTGGTATTTGCAATATGCAAGCATAAACAAATCCAACCCTCGTCATTGCATCAATTTTTTCAAATAAATTCAAAATTAGTTTTAATCTTAATAAAATTATAGATAAGTATTATCAACTATTTTATTATTAAGTAATCAATATTTTTGACAGGGAGTACTTGGTGAAATACCATTTTTTGTATTTTAAATAAAATACTTTAGCGATTTACCCGCATATTAATTTTTATTGTTGACTGGTTTCGCCAACCAACGTGAAAGGTAGGCGAAACCGGTCAGCATTTAAAATTAACACGGAGAAAAATAAATATGAATAAAGATTAGTATGATATTACTGACTATATATTATTTTTCAAGTACAAAAAATCAAAAAATTTTAATTTTGTAGTGTTGCAAAAAAAAAATATCTTTAACCATTAGTTATATGTGAGGTTATTATAAATTTTTATTTTGGGCGGTTATACAATGCATTTCTTTATAATAAAATTATATTTTCTTTACAACGGAGTTGCCACACTTTATATATATATTCCACACTTTCTACAGCATTAGGACTATACCGGAACTGCGATTGATCCAGCTAGGGGTAATTATCCCTCGGGTCGCACCATACTAGGCAGATAAATTGCACTAAATGACCAAATTTAAGTGCCAAACAAGGTTTATTACACCTGACCAGTACTAAGTCACTTGTCCCACAGTGTCGCAGAAAAATAAAATAGTGCCGTTTATGTTCTGTTTATGCATCTACTGGGGAAAAAATGGTGCCTTAAATAACCTTTTAAAATATTGTATTGTACAATATTACAAATACAAAATAAAATATTAAGTCCTTTTGAATTTAAAAAAAATGCAGTGCCGTTTATTTTTTATTAAAATATGAAATTATATCATATAACTTATATTGGCGTAAAAGTTTAATTTTTGTACTAATATGTACTTTGATTTTTATTTACGTGTATACCATTTTTTTAATGATGAACTTGTAACGTCATATTTCAATTTCTGATTTATTACACCTTTATCTTGAATAAAAACTTAAAATGCTCCATACTGTATTTAATTAATAAATTGTTCTGAGTTTATTGAAAACTAATTATTGCCATAGAAATTCTACTTCAATATTCATATACACCATTTTTCTAAAATGCAGTATACGTTACATTTTGATGAAAAAATTATTATTACCATATAAGTAATGTTATTCGATAATACCTGTATAGCATTTATTTCTTTTTTGAAATATTGCTGTATAAGTAACTCACCGATTATTTTTTTACATACAGGTATTAAAAAAGTGGCTACTCACGCAAATATATACTCTCCATTATTCGGATATTGATTGTGCCAATTGTTCCCATTTAAGTAATAAAAAAATGTGGATGGATCTGTCCACGTTACAATATATCAAGTAGTGTTTCTTCGCACCTACATAATAGTGCTTAGTGCTTTCTAAACAGTGTTCCTAGTGTTATATTTTGTGTTAGTGTTAATCAAGTAGTGTCATACAATCCGGAACAATGGATACGCACACCATGTGTTAGTATATATTTTAATATTTTATTATAATATGTCTTTCATGCATTCCAATAAGTATTCATGTTTTTTTCATTGTTTGTCTGCAATCAATTTATTATTGTTTTCAGACTGTATTTTTGGGTATTCGATTCATACGTGAAACGAAAAGGAAATCATATAATTTTTTTTCAGGTGTCTATATTTACTGTGGATATTTATTCTCTTTATTATATCTATCAATTATCCAAATATATATTTTAATCATAATAAACCTGTATAGGCCATATTATAAATGCACAAATGAATATGATAACTTCAGCTTATTCAAATCAAAGCGTCTGTGTTATTTATAATTCTGGTTGTAAATATCAAATATATACTATTTAGTATACGAAGTACTTATAAGGTTTTATTATTATTATTACACACATACATGCACACACTCGTCTCTGTCAGTTTTATCCAAACTAGATCTTGTTGAAGATACACGTGTACAACGTAAAAGCATATACAGGTTATTCACAAAACGCTAGTGAAAAACATATAAGTCAACCACAAAAAAAACACGTTTCTCTTTCAGCCATCTTTCTTGGTTACATCTGTAGTGTATTCCGGTTTTGATTCATGCATATTATAAAGAATAGAGACTCATGAGTCACCCCCAAGAGAAGTACCGCGAGTCCGCTCCCCTCGCCGCTCACCCCTTGTAGTATCCATCGCCGCCCCCGTCCAAAGGCTTTCTTTCTACCCCCTGAATGTATAAATATCCCACGCAAACAACCAAATGCAATAAGTAAGCTCGTATCTGTGTAAAGAGACAAGAATTGCCTAACTTTAATGGATTTCGTCTTGAAGTATAGTCTTTTCATGTAGATCTACGATTTTTTATTGTATTAATCGAATTTAGCACTTTTTTTTCTGTAGCCTAGGAATTCGATGTCTTTCTCTAAATAAAAACTTTCTTAAACTCACAGAAACTCTATTTGTATTCATCACAATTACATTCATAATAAGATCTTTGCGCTGAAGCACAGTGGATTAATTTTTATTTTCGATAGAGAGTAAACGTTTTCATCTAGCTAGATAATATATATATATATATATATATATATATATATACGAGTACTTATCACTTGATTTTATTGACTGGGTCTTATTTCACGAAAAAGTATAAGTCTGCCAGAAAGAACCTAATTCAAGACACCAACTATATATATATATATATGTGTATGTATGTATGTATGTGTGAGTGTGTGAGTGTGCGTGTGTAACAAGATTGCACAACTATGTGAAAAAATTATTTCGTAACCCCTTGCAGCTGATACCCCTTCCATCTTGGTTGCGACGGCCACTGTCGATGACGTCACGGGTTACCAAACCCCTGGCACACTTCCAGGAGCCGCAGGAGGCGCAGGCTGCGAGGGCAGGCTGCACCCCCCCCTCCCCCCTCCCCCCCTCCCCCCCTCCCCTCCTCAGCCCCGCTCGCGGTTATTCAACTTCCGACTCCGTGCGAGCGCGACTTCCGGCGGCGCGCGCGCGCGGGGATACATATTCAATTATTTGATAACGTGTCGTCCTTGAGTGGCCATTATTATTTATGGACTCGGTTGCTTTTTTATGTGTAATTTTTTAGCACCAAATGCAGTGATGAACTCGTGATGATGATGATGATGTTCTTCCATCAGCGTTTCGTTCTCTACACACCTTAGAATATCCTTACTGCTTTTGCTCATGGTAATATAAATAATGCTATACTTTCATCTTAGTTTCCGGCGTTACGGTCTTGGTACTTTTTATGTCCGTCTTCATGTGTCTTCTTTTTCCTTATAAAACTATATATTATGTCAGTGTTATATAATAACTTTACACATTTATAAACTCACATTATTCACATATAACAGGGCAGGCAACGCGAGCAGACGGGAACACGGATCGTTCTCCAGCCTTCGTTTTATTACTGCTGTGATGTTGGCAACCATATAATTCACTGTTAAAACCACAACCACTAAAAACTAATACCGCCTTATAAAAATGTCACAATATCCATAAAACCGATATCAAAATATAAGTAAATATTCAAACACACGAACTAAATGCGACAAATATTTATATCAACCTCATCGAATATTAATATAATACTTCGTTATATTTTTTTTATAATTGAATTGCTTACGTCATTCCTTATATTTGAGCGCACCACTCAGAGATGCGCCAAACTGGCACCAGGGACCAATCCTAGAATTGGCACGTATCTGTTGTTGTTCGCCTTCAAGCAGCGACGACAGCCAAAATCCCCGAAGAAGGTCCCAGCATGGGGACCAAAGTGAGGACTGAAAACTTCAAGCGGCAAGCTTCTTCATATTTTTTGATACGTTCATATTTACCGTTGATCTTAATTTGATTAATTTTTATTTCGCCCTCTGGAAACATTCAACTTTTTAACAACTTATGTATTAAATATTATTGTATATAAGTATTGACTGAAATTCAATTTTACGATTCTTTGGTAGGGAGATCTTGCGAAATTCAATAGTTTACGTGACCAGCCCCCTTTTGCCTGGCCAACTAGGCCATGAATTATTTCACGTGGCGAACTAACGTAGCTTTCGATATTCTTTACTTTTCATATAATTCTTACTATTTTTACGTCTTTCTAGAGGTAATATAAAGTTTTTTTACATTTAATATGGGTTTGGGTGAATTTCAGGACTTATAATCATTTTTGTAAACAAAATAAAACGATTTGTTTAAAAAACAGTTTTATTCTAAAGCTTCATTAAGGCAAAAGGTTATAATGTTTAATTTGCATAAAAACCTTTTCGGTGCGGGTGCTTTTTAAGGGATATTAAAATAAAATGTTTAAATAACAATTTTACGTCATAAATATAAAGACAAATAAAGTTCTTATCTTTTAAAACACTTTGCAAGCAGTCATGGCGCACTAAAAGAGACAAGAAGTAAAAAGGCGGTTGTAAGTTTTGTTCACGGAGAACCTACTCAGGTTCAGGTGCTATTTAGAGGGTAGTAAAATAAAGCCGTGGAGGCTTTAGTGTGGAACAACCCTTGCTCCGTCCCTTACGTAACACTCGGCCACTCCCTCGCCGATGAAGAGAATGGAAACAAGCTACATCTAGGATAGGTCAACGGCCAATATGTAGCCCTAGGATTTTATGGGAAGCAATATCTATGCCGATCACAAATTTATAGCAACTTTTGTTTATTCCCAGTCGATTTCGTGCCCCCATTAAGGATGTAATTTAAATTGGCTTGATCTTATCATTTATGAAATGATTTTATGTTGATTTTTGCATATGTATGTTTTAAAAGACGTTGTTCTACTTTGCGTATTTATATAGACAATATAATTGCTTACTTGCCTTGACATGTTAAAATCATGATATTAGCAAAAAATATTTATTTAAATTATGTACCCCATTAATTTTTCTATCGATTATATAAATTTTTGTCTTGTTTGTTATATTTTTTTAAAAGCATTACACAGTTTGTCGAGAAAAGCAGAAAATGAGAAAAGACATTTTATTGGCTATTTCTGATTTATAATAACTTGATACATATTGTATCATTATAATATTTCAGTACTAGGATTTCGTGCATTTTAGTCGTTAGTTTATATTTTGCCTTAGTAAATTTTCCCAAGTGTGGTGGAAATACAAATGTCGGCATTTGCATCCGCCGCAGGTTCTATGCAGGTCGGTGCAGTATTTATCGCATGGGAAACAAAGAGCGCGGTTCGAGCCCCTCGGGGGCCGTTTCTTGGGCGTTTGATGTTTATCAGTATGCGGATGGCGAGGCGCATGCAGTTCGTATGCATAAAAAAACCAACTTTTTTTCACAATAAATCCTAGACAAACGGCGATCCGTTAGCCACTGTGGAATAAATGTGAATTGGTGTGTGGAAACGACTGGAAGAGGCACTCGGTCTTATTTTTTAGAGTGTAACTCCCAAAGCGAACTGCTTGTTTTATGTGGGTAAAAGATTATTTATGCAAACTTTTAACTGGTTATATAAAAAAATATTATCCATTCTTAATACTGGTGACTGTCGTTTATGTTTTTCATTATACCTTATTTGTTTAAACACGAGCTTTACGCTCCCTTTATTATTTAATAATAAAACTGAATATTCGCTGATAACTGGACATAAAGCATATTAAAACACTTCGTGTGCATTTTGAAAATGAATTAAATAGTGATTTTTTTTTATTGTAGTAATTTTGGTAAGTTTATAAAGTTTATGAGCATTTTCGAAGTAAACTCTTTTATTTAGTTTATATCTAATATACTTAAGTACCCGGCGGGGCCTCCCGTGGCGTCCCTAACCGGTAAAAAGTAACAATAAATTTGTGACAACAATGTCTCGGTGAGAAAATTGAATTTCCACTTTGAAACTACGTCTTCTATAGTTTTCCAATATTTCATTTCTTTTTATTAACTTCTCTACAACAAGTATTGAATTCAATATTACCCATCAAAATTACACGTTTAAATAATAAAACATAATGTAAGAGCTCTTGTGAAATGCTACACATCATCATTACTCAAAATAAACTTTATCCACATACATTAAAGCTTTTTGAAAATCTATAGAAAGCTTACGTCATATCTTACTTACTCAGGTAAAAGCTCTTATATCCTGATATATAACAATTTTCTGACATTATATTTTTTCGGTCATTTTTTAATATCAAGTTTAAAAAACGTAAAATTTATGCATTTTTTACGTTTAATGCGATCACATGAATAAGAGCTTTTTTAATGCTTAGCTTTGTGAATAAATATAATGTATTACTAAAAATAAACAAAAATATGTAAACTCAATATAATTAAACAACTAAAAAGTTTATGCCAAAGATGCTTACAATTTGCGGAAGCATGAATATCCACATATAATTATTAAGGGCCTAGTCTGCATAATCGAGTTTTTTTTATCATTTTCTAGTCCGTTTTGCGAAAAATCCACTGCACCAATCAAAAAAATTTAAATGCAAAAAGTTTGATACATTCCTTCTTCCAAATAAAATATATTTTTATTTCTTATAAATTTACTATTAATATGATAAATATGTGTTTTTCCGATTGAAGGGTAGGAATTTGGAGATTCATCTGGTCCATTTTACAAGAGTCCTAAACATTTAAAAGTTTTTTTTTTCAATTGAAATCAAAAGATTAAATTTAAACCATGTGCGCCTTATTATTTAAAAAATTTAAAAAAAAAAATCTTTAACAAACTTTGGTTTTGAAAAGTCGTCATTTTATCCAATTTTTCAACATCTTCAAGATTTTATTTTACCCTTAAAATGGTCGTTAATTAGATAATAAAAATAGATAAATATAATTTATAGTTTTATCAATACTCTGTAAAAAAATCAACTTTCGTAAATTTATAAGAAATTAAAATATATTTTATTTGGAAGAAAGAATGTACTCGTATCAAATTTTTTGCATTTAAATTTTTTTGATTGGTGCAGTGGATTTTTCACAAAACGGACTAGAAAATTATCAAAAAAACTCTATTAGGCAGAGTAGGCCCTTAAGAGCTTTTTACCCATTATAATAATAAACCTAAAAGTGTTCGAACTCATAAAATCACATTTTATAACAAAGCTATTTACAAAATGCGGGAGCACGGTTAGTGTAGATTCGAAGTAAAAGCTCTCGCTAAGTTAAAGTTCATTCAAGTTTCACAGCCGGCGAGATTCCAAATCGGATGTAAAAGCTCAAAAGCTCTCGCGTCGGTGCATTAGACTGCGGCGGTGTGCGCGGTGAGTGCAGGGCGATGACTCCGGCGCGGACCTGCACATTCCCGACCTCCGCCGCGCCCGCCCTAATGCCGGGCCTCATCGAATAAGCTTGATCGAAAAATCGAATACGTTTAATCGAAAAATCGATTTTTTTTTAATCGATTTTTTTTTTTTTTTTAATTTGCAAAATTATCAATTTGTGTGATTATCATGATCGATTCATAGAATCATTGCATATTTGTAAAAATCGAGTGTCAACAAAACAAAAAAAAATGCACTATCGTAAATCATGAGATTCATCAAATGCTATGTTGTCTCAGTCTTTCTTTGACACCAAAGACAGCTAGTATGCGAAGAATAGAGATTGTATAGGAGAACTATGAAAGAGTCTTGCAAAGAAAGAGAACTCTTGACGTTGGTAAAGAAGCGGAAGGTCTCATATTTTGGCCACATTTTTTGTATCAATAAATGTAGCATCCTCCAGCTGATCAGCAAGTGGATGCGGAAATTGCGATATGTTCGAAGAAACGGTCACCAACGTCATATGAGGAGAAGCATCAGAAGAAGAAAAAATCATAAGTGCATAAAGTACAATCAAAGCATTCGTTACTGTGGATATTTTTATAATCAAGATAAATTGAAATTAACCGTTAGTGTACGTCACTATTTCAGTCAGCTCTAAATATGCACCAGTTTGAAGTACTCTCGGCGGGTGTAGGTGTCCAGGACCTGCCTTCTGCCGTACGTGACCTCAACGCGCTGCGCAATTTCCATTCTTAGATATGCAGTTGCAAAGACGCAAAACAGACATACATAATAAAATCTTCTCGCCGTCTCAACTGTCACAGCTCCGTAGAATTTTCTGGATAAATATTATTTACAGAGAATTCTTGCAACACGTTTCGTTTTATTCGGATGAATTTTAGTAATTTTGAAAAAAAATTGTAATAGCATTCGCGTATATTTTGTGCATGTGTGCCGTGCGCCGCCAATTTCACATAAGTATTATTGATGGACATTGCTCGTCCGGGATCCCTTCCGTTCAATTTGGCCCTATTTGCTGCCCTGTCGCTCCACGGGATCCCAAATAACATCAATCCTGGACCCGACCCGCCTTGCAATTTTTTTATAATAATCTTCAAAACACAATTTGTCTCAGCCATTTTTTTTTTAAATTTTATGTAGTTTTTGCTTGTAATGCATTTTCAAACTTTCAATATTTTTGTTACTTTGCTCATAATGGAAAGCTATGAACCATAAAAATTGAGGGTAATTTTTTTTAAAATCAGCATGTGTTTGTTTTTCATAATCAAAATAGACTTTTTTAAATTAAAAATAAATCAAATAATCAACTACCGTAAAAACTGACTTGTCTCAATTTAAATAAAAGAGTAAGTTTGGTTTTAATAATTTCTATACATTTTTATTATATATATTAATATATTGCACACATCTGTATTATAATTTAATCGATGTCATTGTGTTATTCTATTAAAAACCATGTGATATATTGACTATCCAATTAATTAAAATATCTCAAAAGCGACCGCAGAACATCCAATATTATCATTTCTTATAAAACATATATATGTATATTGTTTAAGAAGGCTCCATTTCTAGTTTTTATCCTGAAATTCAAGAGCTCGTGTACTCAGGGTGAATTTACTATTACGTGCCTTGGTTGCGTTTCCTCTTTTATTAGCATACATATTATTTTAATATTTCCATATACCTAAAATACGGGAACTACTTACTTTGGCAGTCTTTTTTCTTTGCTACTTTTATTCCGCTCTCCTCCGGCAAGTTTGAAAAGATTATTTTTAATACTTCTTTTACTGCACATCTTTCTTTCTGATGACAACACCGGATCAACAACCTTTTTTATTTTTTTATGATGCCTGTAGATTCATTCTTGCAATCCGTATGTACTGTGGACGAGCAGGACAAACTGAAAACCTCTCCCTCGAGAATTGGCGGTCTTACCACTGAGCCAACTGAAAAACTTAATACGTTTATCTTATTTTATTTATGTAGATAATGTTATGGGATTATTTTTCTGTTGTTTTACTCTTTGTAATTTTTTTTCAAAAACAAATTATTAAAGCGAATTTTGCGCCTCAAAAATGAGTATGAAAACACACACAACTCACATTGGATTATAATTTCCTGTTATCGCACAAACTATGCGCGGGAACGTGGAAAACAGCAATAACTTAGCATTTTCAATTCCACCAGCAGCAGCAGCATTAGCGGCCCCGCCGCGCGCACCTGATGCTGCTCCAATCCATACTTCCTCCACCCGTAATCCGAGACTTGGCTCCGACCACACCCGGCCCCATACTCAACGTATCAGATGATCGTTCTCTGCCCTGTTCTATATGACAAACACAACTAGAAGATAAAACCATCGAACAAAGTACACTATAAATCAAATACCAGTTTCTTTAACATGATCTTCAAAAATGAATACACATTTTAATAATAATCAAAACCGTACAAGGAAAACAATCTAACATAGAAAAACAGAATAAGCAACCGCTCTGGGTAAAATGATAGGAAGTGTGATTACACTGAAATATCCGTTTTGTGTAAAAAAAAAACGTTTTTTTTTTTATTGCTTAGATAAATCGTATTTGTCACTATCAATTTTGTAGTGTTACTGCTATTTGTATATACAAAATAAATGTACACCCTGTACTACTAACCACACAGCGGCGGTTTGTATTATGATTATACTTGTAATGCGTAATTCATATGCACAATTGCAATGTATCATTATCTCTAAGCTGCCCCCACACGTCGTTGCACAACCAACGGTAATTAACCAATAGCGTCATTTTATTGTGATAATAGTTAACAACGCAAAAAGGATGCATTAGGTCGCAAATTATCTTCTAAAGATCAATTCATTATTTTAAAATAATTGAAGAGACTTGTTGCTCTTTTACTTAGAGTATCAAAGGCCACACTTGCGTTTCTCTATTTTTTTTTAAGGATACTTTAAAAACGCTTAGCTCTGGACTCAACTCGTTTCAAAGGACCAGCCTCTGAATACCATGATGGCCTGTCTCATTGCCAGAATCTTCCAACAACAGGGAATAAAAGCGTGTTCCACTTCTGTTTAAAGTTTTCAAACGTATTTCGTTTCAAAATGCTATAAAATTGTATTTTATATAAGAAGGCATCGCCTCGTTACGTTTCGTGAGAGGGTTTAAGGCGACAGCTCACTTTCAGTGCTTTTCGGCAAAAAGCTGACGAGTTAAAAGCTTCTGTCTCCGTCGGCCATATTGCGGAAAGTCTCGGGAAAAACAATGCCAACCTCGCGCCGCCATTACCACTCTCTGTCTTCTTATGGCATCGTGACGTCACCGCTTGAGAGTGGTAACAGGATCTGCGCGAAACTCGACGCCATTGCTGCAAAAGAACGAAAGTGATATTTTGTAGAGCTTTCTAGTGATGGGCCCAATCGATCGTTTAGACGGCTTGATATTTACTTTAATTTAAAAAATAAAATTTCGCCTCATGTTTTCGCTCATACACCGCATTTGACTCGACACTTACTTACCTTTTAATTATAATTTTTTTAACTTGTTATTTATTAAATTATAATTGACATATTTTGATCTATTTCAGACCTTCGTTGTTCAAATATAAATTTATGTATTGGATTTTCTTAAATATTACATATTTTTAATCTAAATCAGTATTTTGTCAATAAACGTGTACACTTTTTTTTAATTTCCTTCAATTCGGATTTAAATTGAAGCACACTTTGAACATGGCATAAATTGGAAATTGGATTCACTCCAGAATAAAAGAACAAAGACAGTTGGCGGAGATCTTGGAAAAGAAATTAACTTGGAATTGAACGAAACGAAATACATTTATACCAAATCAATTCGATCCTGTAGGATTTCTTATCTGTTAAAATCAGTTAAAAGAAAACAATTTATTTAATCTGTACATATAAATTGATATCAAAGTAGTGGGGAGAGTAAAAAAGTTAAAATACTTAGGCAGCTGGCTGAACGAGAATTGAGATCCTGACCAAGAAATTAAAGTGAGAATTGAGATAGCTCGCAGTACATTTAACAACCTGAGAAAAGAGACATAACATTGAAAACTCACTTAAAATTCGCCAAATGTTATGTTGTCTTAATTATTATTTATGCAGTTGAAGCCTGGACTCTTCAGACAGCAACAATGCGAAAAATCGAGACGGTGGAAATGTGGCTTTACGTGAGAATTTTTTAAATACCATTGGTTGATCATGTCAAAAATGAGAGTCTTGCTTATAATGCGCAAAGAAAGAGAATTCTTAACGATTATCAATAAAAAGGCGTAAGGTCTCGTATTTTGGCCATATTTATCCAAACAATGAATATAGCCTACTGCAGCTTGTTCAAGGAAAAATCAAAGGAAAAAGAGGCATTAAAAAGAGGAAACATACCTCTTAAGACTGATCTCAGATAAATATGAATTTGTATATTTATAATAAACAATTACATAACTCTTCTTATTACACCGATCGAATCGAAAAAAAATCCTGTTGGACTAGTCAGGGACAGCAATAAAAGAAAGCAAGTCTAGAAAAAAATACAATCTTTTCAGTTACGAAGTCAATTACCAAAGCTTAAAAAATCAATTAATGTTAATTAGAAATCATTACTCATCACATTTCTCTGATATCCAACGGCAATAATCTCATGACTGCGTTCATTTTTCTCCTTTATTTTGTGCGTGCATTCACGGAATTCGTATTTTTATTATATCTGTCCTGGAATTGTATGTTATTTTAGCACACAATTTTCAAGCCTTCATTGCAGAAAATCCTTAGTTTATATTTCAAAGCAAACGCATCACATAAACATTTCTCAAACGTCAAAATAAACACTGAAAAATCGCATCGCTTCGTTTGCCCTTCTGTTATTTTTTGTCTGTGTTTATTGAAATACATCCGCAGAGTATATATTATTATTATTTCAATTCATATACTTAAGGTCAATTTAGAAAATCTTAAAACTGTTCATTACAGAAAATAGCACTTGGCATTTCTCAAATATCAAAATAAACATAGACTGTCGAAAAATCGCTTTGCTTTATTATTTTTTCCGTTACTTTGTGTGTGTTTTATTTTATTGAAACTCATTTGTGTGATATATTTAACTTAAGTTATTATCTAAGCACTTATATTAAAAAAAAACCTTAGCATTTCTCAAACGTCAAAATACACAAAAGCCGTCGAAACATCGCATCGCTTCGATCGTCTTTACATTCTATACTGAAACGAATCGCGGAATATGGTCGGTTTATATTATTTATATTTATATTATATTCTATTATATTTATATGTTATTCTACTGCTAACCTCATATTATCAGAGCACTCGGGCGTCGCTCGCCGCACACCAAGTTCTCGTATAATCTCGCCGATATGAAAATATCATCGCTCGGTGCGCCGCCGAGGTGAATGAGTGCAGAAATAAACGCGGAATTCCTGAGGGTCCAGGCTCCAGGATCGCAGCTCGCAAATGCAATAAGCATCATGAGAAACCATCTCCAGCGGGAGAATCTGCAGCCAGGGTTACCGCGCACTCTGACAACATTATTTATCTCTACACAAACCTAAGCCACACCGTGTAGAAACCCACAACCGCAATGTGAGAACTATTACCTCTCCTCAGAAGAGGTTAGCGAGCCCAAAAGCATTATTATATAGGGTGTCCCAGAATTAACGCAAGGTTTGAATTTGTCGCCATCTTTGCAGTAAAGTTTTAAAAGGCTGTCAAGCTTTCATTATTTTTGAAATATTGTTCAATAATGAAGACACGTTGTTCTGTCGTGTAACGCTCCATTTTTACTAACCCTAAACTGTCAGCTGGTGTTCCCAAAACTTTCCTTACAGAGTTCTAGCGTTTTGTACCCCTCCCCCCACCTCGACAAGGTACTTCCAGAGCACATCCCTCAACAATCACTCCAAGTCCGCTACTCCTTCACACACACGTTAAATGACAGCCATGCACCAGCGACAGAAAGAGGAGTGCATGTTTTGAATTTTTGAATCTATCTCCGTGTATGAAAATGAAGTTTAGATTGGTGATCGAGTCTCGGGGGATGATGAGCGCTTGGAGTGGCAACCCTGGCGGGTGGCTGCGCTGGTCTGGTGCTTCGTGAAATTTGTATCTCGCAGCCGGCAATTCCTTCCTTTATTAATTTAGCGCGGAGTGCTCGCGCTGCTTCCTCGGCCACGTCTCCGCCGATTATTTTTATGTCGACAAAGCGCTTTGTTTGACGCCTCCTTTGTTATAAGCAAAGCTTACCGCGTATGTTTCTTGTGCTTTAAACTTTTTTTTTTTATTTCATCATATGTATTTTCCTTTTTGTCATCTTAGACCGGGGCTCGGCAAAGTGCGGCTCTGGCACAAATATCCCCGGGTATTGATTTTAATACAATTAAAGTTAATATCATACAAACCGGACTTACATCCAAGGAGATGATTTTTATTTATGCATATTTTTTTTTTATTAAGAACGATTTTAATGATTATTGTATTTTCATTTTTAGCTGCGACTTGTAGAGAATATATGCCGATTTTTTTATTCTAAGTACTTGTCCATAATTAAAAACACTTTATTTCTTTTTACATATGTGTTTTATAAAACTTTCTTTCTTATAGTGATTTATTATATTACAGTAGCCGTAAGTTTTTATATTACACTTTCTATTTCTTATCTTTTCAAAATTGTATTATATTAACTTCAAAGCCTAAAGGGCGTTTGATTGATAATAAATAAAGAAATCAAGTTTTATACGGTATACCCGAAATTTAATAAAGTGTTATATTATAATAGAGGTTTGTTAAATCAATAAACAGATTTGACTCCCATTTTTTTTTTTGCGTTGTAATGTACATATTTGGCTCTTTGGTAAATAAGTTTTCCGACCCCTGTCTTAGACTATGTCAGTAGTCTCCAAGAGCACATTCTAGAATGCATAGAATTATTTTTTTTAGGTATATTTCTTGTTGGGCATAGTCAATAGTACGCATATTGTACAAAAAATATTTAATTCCATAAATTTAATTATAAAATATAAAAATCACTAATAAGTATAAAATTCTGATAAGAAAATATTATTTTTTTCATAATATTTTATTGTAAACATAAATAACTTCCTCGTCATGGTCGCACAGCGGCGGGCACACGCAAAACGGTCGGCGGGCATCATGGTGCCCGCGGGCATAGGGTTGAGAACCACTGGACCACTATGTCTGCTATTTTACACTATGTATCTTTTTTTCCACCATCACATTTATCACCTTAGACTTTATTTTTTCTTTTACCATCTTATCCTATATTTATACTCTCTCCTTATATCTCATATATATAAATTATGAGTGTATCGTCTTGTGTATAATATAATTTTCTACACCTATAATACATACATCACATAAAAGTTGTGAAGCATTATTTCTGTTTCAATAGCACACTTGGTAGCTTTTTGATCTTTGATTGCTATAATCAGTCTTCCAAAATTTGTGGGAAAAAAATTATAATTCTAATTAAATAACTTTTTCAGTAATACAATTTTGAAAACCATTACAGTGAAAAACCTATTTATCAATATATCACATCAACTCTTAAACATTCTTGATGGTAATAATTTTGAGACTTGCATAAAATCCATGGTGATTTGTATTATAGTAAATTTACCAATGTTTTATTATGGTATGGTGGCGATTGTACGTTTTATTGGGTGTACAGCCGCGGGTTGTGGTGCAGCAGCGTGAGGGCTGCGTGAATCATTACGTGATTACTCGTTTTTATAAACTATTTTCCGTATGATTTAATACCGATTTCACGAACATAATATTCACGGGGTAATTCCCATCAGGCACGTGCAACCTGAATATAAATCAAACTTATCTGAAACAGCCCTAAACCCGGTATTATCGCAATAATGTTTTGTGGGGATTTACTATAGCTTAGATTTATTTGAAATACGTCTGCTTAATATTCAGGTGCCATGTTGTAAAATGGCGGCTTAAATAATAATTGTTTTTAGTTCGTTTTAGTTATTTGTGTTAATTATTTGTTAGGGTATTAATTTTCCGACATTTTATAAATGTAACTGAGCCGACCTACCCGCGGTCAAGCATAGGTTTCAATCGATTTTTTAAAAAGTTTTTAGATCTAAAGCCGTTTTTCACTGTCATATTTTTTTATAAGAGATACTTTTACAACAATAAAAAGATTACCTATTCGGTCAAGGAAACTTTCTTTGGAATGATGGCATTTGAAACGTGGTCTATGGGTGGATTAAAATTAGATAATCGATTCTTAATGAATAACTTAATAATTGATTTAGTGTTCTATAATTACATTATAATTACTACAACGAATGTTTCATCAGAAAACGTATTGACATATTTACAATGGATTATTCAGAGTATAAGGAGCATAATTTAATTTTAACATAGCACAGTATTGCGACAATTCCACTAGTCACAAAACGTTTTAACACATAATTAATTTGCAGGGCATTTTCAAATTTTTAAGTATTATAACGTTTTAAAAATTATATGGCTTATTCGCAGTGTTCAGAGTGCTAATTTAATTTTACCAATGCGGCTGTGTCCAGTACACACCATTCGTTCACCCGCAGTGTAGCAAAAACTCCATTAGTCACAAACGTATTTATCTCACATCCTATACAGGTTTTATTACTTCCTGAAACCTCCCACAGAACTCGCGTTCGTGTCTGGGAATTCTTACTACTCATGTTTTTACATGCTTTGGCTAATTTCCAATATATGCCCCTTACGATGGTGCGTCCCTTTCCAGCTAGTGATATAGTACACATACGCCATGTCTCATTTTTTTGCTGTTGTAAAATACACCCTTACGCTAATGCTCTAGAATAATTTGCATGTATTTATTGTTACCGGTCGATTCAAAAGTTATTACCTCTTTTTGCGTCTATCGAGGACCCCCCGATGACGTCATGGTGCGGTCTGTTGTGAATAATCCGAGATCCTTTTTCTCCCTCTGCTTACAGTTGAAAGCAATAATTTTGTACAGCAACCGTTAGGTTAGGTCATAGGTTCCCAAAATTGTCAATATTCCGTAATGTCATAATGCACCTAACACAGATTGTACCTGTGTACTTACAACATAATGCTATTTATCTTGCATTATGAACTATCGCGAGAAGGTTTTTGATAGCTTTTCAATCTTCATACCACATGGAAAAGGATTTCAGTGCGGTTGTTAATCTTATTACAAAAAAAATAAATAAATTGGAAATCACTGGGCGATGAGATTTAAGGTCAAATCTGACTTATTTCAAGCCAAATATTGAAAATTTGCTATCAAAGCATCAGACCCATCCCTCCCATTAAAACTGTTGATTTTTTTAGTGAATGTTACTATATTTGCATTTTGTGTGTTTTTAATTAATAAATGTGTAATTAACTTTACATGTATTTTAAGTTTTTTTATTTTTAAATCCACTGTACAGTAAACTCTATGAAAGTGAGTTGTTCTATATCTGATGTCAAAAATATGTTTGAAGTTGATGAATTTCTAAAAAATCAATATTTGCAAGGCAGGCGTCTACGAAAAACAGGAAAACTCGACAAGGGGTCTACGGGACAAAAATGTTTGGTGACCTCTGGGTTAGGTCTTGTTTTGTATTTCTGGCTTTTATGGCGGAACAGGAGAAGTGTATATCTCCTTAAACGCCTTCAAGTTTACTAGGTGACATGTGTCACCATGGGGTTATTGGGTTTGGGTGGGTGGGGAAATGACTTTTGGCCTTTTATAAAGAGGTAGTCCTCGAGGTTATACTCCAGGAGAGAAATAATCGATGGGTTTGGGACTAAGGGGGTGGAGATTTGGAAGGAGTGGGCGAGGTCAATGATGGCCTCGTGGATCGTCTTCGTTTTTGTATCTCTGTGGAGTTGCGCATTTTGGACGAACCACGGGGCATAGTAGTATCTCTCTGGTGGGATGTATCCCCAGATGGGGCAGGCGTAGGTTAGGATTGGATGGATCATTAGGTCAATAGTAATTAATCCGTTGACTTTTGGCTAAAAGTTCACCGGTTCGATTTTCAGCCCCGATGCATGAAGACTAAACTGATATACTCGTAATAAGCTTCCGGTTACTTCTAATGTTGTAAGTGTCGATATTTTATGTAGTTTATGGATGAGGTTCGACATGATTGCCATTACATGGTTACCAGGTGCCTAGACTCACGGTTGTGTTTTGATTGTTGCAGGTGCGCGCTATGGAGCAGAGGTTGTGCGAGTGGCCCGCGCAGACTGCTCCGCCCGAGCCCCCCGCCGAGCGTAAGGCCATCGTGCGGCTCGAGGGACAGGTCGAGGAGCAGGTACGTCAAATGAGCCCCTCGTATGCACCACATTCATCCATGAACGACGCAGACGATACCAGCACTGCAGATGACCAGGTCCTCACATCACATACATCACACACATCACACTCCTTATGAACGACGTTGAGCATACCAATAATCAAACTAACATTGGCAAAACGCGTCACACCCGCGTGACGCTTTTTTACTGGAAATACTTGAATAATCAAACTTCAAAGGTAGTTCCTTATATTTGAAGAAAAAATAATAAACGAGAGCCGATAATTTTGCCTAAATATTGCACAGGTTTTTTGATTATGTTAATATATTTATACAGGGTGTCCAAAGAGAGTATCGGGTATTTGCTAGTTCAGTAAAACAAAAACTACTAGTAATCAAGTATTTTTTTTTATTGTTGATTATAAGAATACAAAATGGAAAATTATTTCGAAAAAATGATGTTATCCAAATGGTGACTATTACGCGCTACTGGCACTTTTCTATTCTGGAACGAAGATTGCTGATAACACGCTGACACGCTGCCATTTTTGACCTGATGTTTTGTTTCAATTCCGTTAGGTTCGTCGGATTATTCGCATATACCCTACTTTTAAAGTATCCCCATACGAAATAGTCAAGAGGACTAAGGTCGGGGCTGCTGGGAGGCCAGTTGGTGTTACCTCTACGTGAAATGACCTTATTAGGGAATAATTCGTCAACAGCTTCAATTGATTGATTGGATGTATGACAAATGGCGTCTTGTTGGAACCACGTTTTTGAGTTGGAACCTTGAAACTCCTGCAACTCTGGACCCAAAAATTTTCGCAGCATATCGCAATAACGGTCACTATTCACATTCACCCGATACTCTTTTTGGACACCCTGTATAAGCTCTGTACTTAGCATAAATTAATACGAATAATTCTACGTAAAAACTCATTGCTCCGTGAATTCCTCCGCGTGGCTTGGGGCCATCTTCCCGGCAGGGTCTCTTTATTAAGCGGATTCTGCTGCAGCGCATTACGTATTAACGCGGGTCACATATTTCCGCAGAACTTGGACCATTCCAGACGAAGTTGCGCTTCCCATATGCACGCCACTGGCATGGTAGAGGTCGGCCTTTTAAGCTCGATCTTAAGGTCCCTTTAGATAAAATACCAAATAATTCGTAAACATGGCAACTGATGTCAATAGTGAAATGTAAATATCAATTATGCAATTTTTTTTTTTGAGGATTTAGTTTCTAGTAAATAATGAAGCGTCTGACAGTTGTTTCTTTTTTTGCGGTCTTATTAATTTTTGTTTACCGGAGTTGGGTTCAGTACGGAAGAAAAGACCTTTTATGTTTCTTGATACGAATCTGTTTGCTAAAAAATCTCTGTGTCCTGAATATCGGTAATACAATCTTCATTGCACACGAATCCAATTATCACATATCACATGTTAATTCATATCGAGTGATAAACTAAAATATCGGTTTAAATTAAAAAGGCTCGGTTTACTGAAATTCGATATCAACAGCCCTAACGACGGTTCGTCTGAGAGCACTTGCTCGCTCTTAGTGGGGGTGCATTAAGGTGCGATGTGCGCCACCCTCGCGCTCATCCCCGAGTCTAGACAGCTCTTCAAGTCGGAAGTTGCCTCGGCAAACTTGCTCCATCGCACTGGGGTTAGAAGAGATAATTTCGTTAGCAGAATGGCTCCGAACAATTTGTATACTGTTAAGTTATCCTCTTGAATGATTAAAATTCTGAAATCTGAAGATCCATTCTAATATTTGTGGAAGTTCTCTGTAGTGATAAAAATTGCAATCAATGTGTTTGTAAGTTTTGGCAACCTTTGTTATTAGGTTTTCTCGGTTCTTGAGTGCTCTGACGTTTTGGGCCTGGTAGCTCTAAAGATGGTCCCAGTACCGAGACCGTAACATCGGAACCTTAAAGATGAAATGCAAAACCCATTCATTATATTTACAATCAGTGTTAAACCAGCATATTGTATTCTAGGGACTTAAATTATTTCTTGGACTCTAATAAAATTTCTGATAAATTGATTTCTAATAAAACCTCAGTAAAAAGCGGGGTGACGTGAATTTTTTTATACCCTTCTTTTCATATGACGGTGGGTGACGTAGGAGCTTGCTTTGAATGGGTTCTAACGAGGTATTTCCCCCCAGAAGCATCTCCGGCTCCAGGACGCCAAGCAGGTGGAAGCCAAGGCCGCGCGCATCAAGGAATGGGTCACCAACAAGCTGCGGGAACTGGAGGAGCAGAACCAGCACCTCCGCGAGCAGAACAACAAGTGCAACCAGCAGCTCGAGCTCCTGCGCAACCACATCGCGCTGCAGGGCAGCAGGAATAACTTGGTAAGCGGACAACCCCAACACCAAGAACTCTTTTGCATATATACAAATTCCACTGCTATCATATTTGAATATGGTTATATTAATCATGGTGTTTTTCAGATACCCAACCGAGCCAGCCTGTCTCTAGAAGTGCGTGCCGAGGACAGTCCCTCCAGGAGTCCAGCGACGCTGCTGCCTGCCAACCGAAGAAGGTCCGAGAGTTTAGAAGCACCTCAAGTTAGTACCACACATTTCCCATAGTTATTCCATAATAAAATTCAATCTTGTTTAAAACATTTGACTTAACAACTACGGTGCTTCAAAACCTTATAAGGAGAATGTTTAATATGAACGTGTGCATAAGAATGTAGTAATTTTCTTTAAATAATTATAAATGATCAACATATGAAATATATTACTTATAAACTTGCTAAAAAAAAGCCTTATAAAATATTTATTTTTCGGGTAATGAATTGAAATGTATCTCATCGCCAGTTTTCAAAGTTGTCTTATTTAGATTTTAAAATTTTTACTCTTCATTTTCTATTAATTTATATCAACTATCATGAGCCTAGTAAAACTAAATATTTCATTGGACTTTCAAGAATGAAGGTTTAATTTTCCATCGGTGCTTCCAGATACCCCGGCACGCGCCTGTAGAGCCACACTACAGCACACCTGTGCGCCACCGCCGCAACCTCTCCATCGGCACCTCCAACCCCCTCCACAACCACTCCCCGCATCCCCACAACCCGCTGCACCACATCGCGCTCAACAACACCCTCGCCGCCATGGACGACCACACCAAGGCCAGCCTGCTGGCTGACGACCTGGCGGTAAGTTACACCTATCTATCGACATCTAAACATTCTCAATGTGTAACCTACTTACTTTTATACATTCTAATTGATGTTATTATAATTTCAAGGCCGCTGTAGACAATTTAGTCATCCTCCCCACCACCCCCAACACATCTACAGACGGCGACACCACCCACGACTATGCTGAAATCTACACTCCCAGTAGAGGTAAGAAGCTTTAAGCATAATTATATTATAGTAGCATTTTTGTAATACCCAAGTTTCATACTGTAACTTACCATGTTTGTTATGTGTACCTTGCAGAACGCACACCAGGCTGGCTGCGGCAAGAAGTGGCTCCAGGCTGTAGTGGCGGAGCGGCCAGCGGTGGTGCCGCCAGTCGGGGTGGCTCCAGCACTGCCAGCGACATGTCTCTGGACCCCGTGCGGCCCCCTACCCCACCTCTGCATCGCTTCCCCAGCTGGGAGGCCAAGATCTACCAGGTAAAGAACCCTTGATTCAAATTAATGAAAAAAGGAAATTTCAATCTATGGATTACAATGACAAGAAGTATTGACAAGCTGGTATGTTTATATTTTATTCTTTACTACGGTTGATGTACTCTTGCAGGTGGCAGCCGATGGCTTGCAGCAATCGGTGGGAGACGAGTTAAGCCCTCCAGCTGCCAGCCGCCTTGCCGCAGACTCTGCCGGCTATCAGGACATCTCAGTACCCGTCTACGCTACCGTCAAGGGGGTAACTATTAAACTCTTATTAATACAGTCCATGTTGTATATTTTTGTTTAAAATTTAAAAAAATTATATTAAAATATAAATAGTTTTATTACAATTTAAACCGTGGAAATTGCATAGATACAAATAGAATCTGATAATTCTATAGATTACCACCAAATGAAAGGGTTTTCAACGCAATTGTACTATACCTAATATAATGTGCATTAACAAGAGTATTCAATGTTCTCTAATGCCATTGAATACACGTACATCTTGATCTTTTGGTCTGTATCATCTATCTGAGTCTTAATTGATTTTTTTTTATTTCAGCGTGCCAGTCAGATCCGATCCATGCCCTTCACCGGAGACTCATCAGATGATTCTTCCGATGGAGAGGAACCTCACTCCATGAGCGTCACTGCTCAAAACACACCGCACCATACTTTTAGTAAGTATTGATAGCTTCAATTTCAATGTGATCAGCTTATAATTTCTACCATATCTACCTTGCAATTTCAGAACTTTTTACATGACATATATTCTGAATAATTCATTTTTCATATATGTCAAAAATTTCCACACCCAGATATCTAACCTATCAGGCTACATTTATCATTTACATTGAGTGTAACTAAACTATGCATGAAAATTATTAGTACAACAGATATTGTCTAATATTTGTGTGTTTTTGTGAAAAGAAGTTAATAACAGTGTGGTTGGTATCCAGGTCCTCCCACACAGCCCCCGCCAGTGCTGACAGGCGTGGCAGCGGTGGCAGCGTGCAGCTCCAGCGATACCAGCCTCAGCGCCTCCAGTCCCTCCAAGAGTGTGAAGACCGCCTCCTCCCTCAGCCCCGCCAAGCGCTCCTCCAGTGGCTCCCCCAGCAAGCAGAGCAAGACCAGAGGTAGCCATCACCGCCTTCATCATCCATAATCTTACAAATCAAATCATCACATTCCCTAAGTAATCATTCAGTAACTGACGAGAAATCAGCATATCCAAACTTTTGCCTTAACTTTTTTAGCTTTTGATACTTTATAGCAGTTGCAAGTTTTCAAGTCACATTATTATCACCTTTACAATATGCAATACATCAATGTTCTTCTTTAATTTGCTACCACTAGTATTAAATACTTTTCACATTTCACTGCTTCTAATATTCATGTAAACATTCACTTTCATCACTTCATATTAAAAAAGATTATTAACTTACGGTAGGTACTCTGTATGATATTGCAGATACGTCGTTTGAGTCCGGCATGTCCGATGACTATGCCATTCCCCCCGATGCCGTCTCAGCCTGCGAAGCCACCTCCACATCTCTGTCCCTTCCTTCGCTGGCTACCAGAGGAAGTACTGTGGACTCTCCAAGAAGACAGGAACCGTTGGAGAAAAGCGGACATCTTGCCAAGCTCGGTGGAAAACTCAAAACTTGGAGAAAGAGATGGTATAGCATCTGCTTATCAAATTTCAAAGTTTTATAACACAAAATACTGATTACTTTTTACTAAAAATCATGTATTTTTTATGTTTCAGGTTTGTTTTGAAAAATGGCACATTGTCATACTGGAAATCGCAATCAGAAGTGAACCGTAAACCCCAAGGGCAAATCGGCTTGGGTGAAGCTTGCAAAATCTCCAGAAATGATGGTGCAGCAACGTTTGAAATTTACACTGGCTCCAGAACCTATTACCTCACTGCGGATAGTATCGCTACCATGGAAGACTGGATCAGGGTCTTACAGGTGAGTTATACTTCACTTCTTCTTTAGTTATTATTAATTCTAATCTAATTATTTCTATAATTGCAGCTTTTAAGTTGTAATATATAAATAATATACCTTCACTCACTAAAAAAATAATAATTTCAAAAACAACATTAGAAATTCAGCAACCGAAAATATAATTGTTACAAATTTAATTTTAATATAAGCATAATATAGATCAAAACAATTTTGTGTTTTAATGGTAAATCCTACCTTATTTTCTCCTATTTGCTTAAAATTTATTCTATTCACATCTATTCAAGTAGTTGTTTCTGTAAAGATATAAAATTTACTGTAATTTTTTTTTTTTCAGAATGTACAAAGAAGAAATGCTACCAAATTATTGCTCAGCAAAGAAGACAATAAGCCGACCATTCAGGGTTGGTTAACAAAAGTTAAGAACGGACACGCTCGCAAGAGCTGGTGTGTGCTCATCGGAAAAATGTTTTTGTATTTTAAAGCGCCAGCGGATACCGTAAGTCATTTATTCATTGATTTGTTAAAATATGCCCTGTACTAAAAATCAAATATAATTAGTAATTTGATTCAACCTGATTGGCTATTTAATACTTTTTCACACCTAAAATTCTGACTTTTCAGACAAAAACCTAAACAATAAGAGCAAACATCAAGAAATTGGCTTTTTAAAGAATTGTGCACTTAAGAATTGCTTTCATTTTAGAATCCTGCTGGACAAATCAACATGAGGGATGCCAGAGTGGAAGACGTTGAACATGTATCGGACTCTGACTCTGAAGAAAGAACTGAGGATACACAGACTCACCTCACAATTGCTATATATCCACAGCATCAGGTAAAAATTATTTTCACTTTAAAACAAAATTTATTTTATCTTCGTACTTTTTATTGATTTTATTATATCCTTTTTTATTTTCAGGGACCAACATACTTGTTACTGTGCAATAAGGCTGAAAAAGATGCGTGGCTTTACAATTTAACAGTTGTGAGTGGCGGAGGACTGAGTCAGGGAACTCACTATGAACAGTTAGTACAGAAACTCATGGAAACTGACGGAGACCCCAGTAAGTGATATTTCAATGAAACATTCATAAATTACATATTTTTGCTTTATTCAACAAATTATTTTTAACTCATTATTCACGAAACCTCGCTTTGCTTGAAGATGGCAACCTGGGATGTTGGTGAAATTAGTCGGTTTGACAAATAAGAGTGGAACATCACTAACAATATTTATTTTATCATTATTCTCCATCAATTTATTTATCTGTGGAACATATTTCTATATACAGCAGAACATTTTGAACAAACAGAAACATGTTTTAAATAAACCAAAAACATTGGATTAAAAAGTGTTAATAATAAAAATAAATTTACAAAGCTATTATCATTTTGATAAAATTTTTGTGCCTCATTATTATTGTACTGATTGATATTTTTTTTTATTTCAGACTGTGTTTTGTGGAGACATCCACAATTATTGCATTCTAAGGAGAATATTGCGTCTCCTTTGACGTCCCTCAACTCTGAAGCCCTTCAAGCCGAAGCGATTAAACTGTTTAAGGTATCATACCAGTAGTCCCTAACCATATGCCCGCTGACACCATGGTGCCCGCCGATTGTTTTACGTGTGCCCGCCGCTGTGTGACCACAATCAATTTTTTTAGAGATCAATTCGATCAGAGAGACCTTTGGGGCTTAGGTGACTTAATGCGAGTGACTTTTCAATTCTCAAGGCTTGCATTTATCGTTTAACTAAAAAATACTTGCCAGTCCAGGCACAAATTTGAATGCAGCGTCTGTCATTCACTATAAAGTACTGAATTATAATTATGATAATACTAACAAATGAATTCAACTCATAATGCCCTCATTATACTTTCTTATCTTCAAAAAACATTGAAATAAAAATTCCATGTGTGAAACATCAGATATTATTAACATATTTTAGTGGTGAATAGTTGTATCTGAATTGCAAATGTTCAATGAATATATTACAAGTGTATTTTGTACTTCATTGTGTTTCATCAGTGCGTATTACTGTAATGCCAATTTTACTGTTTCAGTGTTGCCAACTGTTCATGTCGGTGGCGGTGGAACATGCGGGTATCGACTACCACGTGGTGCTGGCGCAGAACGCCCTGCAGCAGTGCCTGGAGGTGTCGGAGCTGCAGGATGAGCTGGTGTCGTGCCTCATCAAGCAGAGCAGTCGCCACGCGCCTGCTAAGCACGGCGTGCAGGTAACTCCCGCCAGCGCGCGCCGTCTGCTCGCCCGCCGCCACCCCGCCTCCGCCCCCACCCCGCCCCAGGCCATGCATCTAAAGCTTAAGAATGTAAGTGCTTCTGCATAAGCGACACGCATGGCTTAACTATTAATACTTTAAGGGTAGTGTAAGTCGGAATAGTATCATTCGGTGCAGGAACGACAAAACGAAACATTACTTCCCGTCGAATTCTTATTTTTAATTGTGATCCCATTGATCGAAATATATTCAAGATTTGGAATGATAGAGTCTCTTGGGTGTGCTCATTCTACACATTATCATTTCTTTGGATGGACAGTTACAATAAATTTTAAATATAGACAATTAAAGAAAGTAATTAAACATATTACCGATCACTTCGACAACCAAGTAATCAGAATAAAATTAACCTAATTAATAAACTATCAAAATTCACAAAATTATATTTTATACCAATAAATCCGATTAATCCATATAGAGGATATTTAATATTTAAACAGAAACAGTTATGTCTCGCTAGTCTTCCTTGCATTGAATAATACCACGCTCAGGGAAAATACGTCTTTATCATTAGCTGTAATTTTTCAATAATGTAAATATCAACATTCTTGAAACCTTGCCGCTATCTTTTGTACAAAAAACCTTCAATTCACGGAATAATTTCTTACAAATCTGCACAAATTCATCTTGAATACTATCATTTTAAATATTTCTGATCAAAAGCACAGCAACTGAAAATATGGTGAAATTTTGCTGGATATTGTTGTTATAAATATTATTTCTTTGTAGTTTTTTTAAAACGCTTTGTTCGAAACGTTTTTGGGTGAATATTTAAATTATACACCTTTGGGAAAATTGATCCTTACGCATCAAAGTGCAACTGATTATAATGGTTATGAAATGTGAGTGATAAGTACACAATAAAACTACGCAATGTAATCAATCCAATTTTGTTCCTCCATCAAAACTTTTTACAACAATATCGAGTATAGAATTCTCTTCAATGAAATTTTCTTATGTTCTTCGCATCATTGAATATCGAAAAACTCATTATTACACACTTTTATTCTGATTTCAAGAGAAGCTTTGATTCTCGGCACTAGATGTTATGATTTCGTTTATGAACACCGCATTATTGTGATTGTTTAATGAAGATTTCACTTTTTATTTGACTAGGTGTTTTTCTTGGCAAATTTCTTACATGTTTGATAAGACGTAAGTGACATGAATACGACCCCCTTTTATGTAATTGTCTAACATTGAGGCCTCGCATATGCTTTCACAGTTGCTTTTACTTCTGTAGGCTTCAATATTATTCCCAGATTAACATTTTGCACGACCCTTACTCATTTTATGAATACCACCTGAACCACGAGCCATTGATGTTGTGTTTATACACTAATATCCTGTAGTTAGATATATGTGCCAAGTGTTCTTTTAACTCGAGGAGACTTTTGTAAATAATTAATATTTTTTTGATATTCAATTATATAACTAAGACTCATATTTTTCAAATGTAGTAAGCATTATATTGGTTTCAAAAGTTATAGTATTATCCAATAAGAATTTGTAGTGCCTTTGAACTTTAAA
Organism: Atopsyche davidsoni; assembly: GCA_022113835.1. Lineage (NCBI taxonomy): Eukaryota > Metazoa > Arthropoda > Insecta > Trichoptera > Hydrobiosidae > Atopsyche > Atopsyche davidsoni. The sequence continues at coordinate 11,285,684 of JAILWY010000007.1, forward strand.
AATGCTTTATTAGTACAGCTATTTTTCAAAGCTGCAAAATATTTGTGTTTTCTAAACATATATATAAATAGTATATCATTTATGTGATTTTTTTTTAAAGATGACTAGATTTATCTAGCTTAGAAAAATGATTAGTTTTTTTTTTTAAATAAGTAAAGATAATTGTTGACATATTTTTTTACTGTCAAAGAAATCAAAGAAAAATAAAAAATATTTTCTCAATAATATAAAATTTTCACAAAAATCTAAAAGTAAAAAATGCACATTTTTTGATGATACTATGAACTTTGGGACGCCTATTTAAAAATAAAATATTTAGTTCTGATACTAAATATAATTTTTAGCATAAAAAAAATATATATTCAGAAATGTATCTGTGTGAAAATATTCACAATATGGTGTCAATTTTTATTGTCGTTGAGTATCAAGTGCTGAAGAATGTTATGCCTCATAAAAGAGCATTTGGCAATCGTTTTCATTTGACTTGTTGGTTGGCTACAATCACATTGAGCTCTGATTTTTCTTTAAACGCCTATAAAAGTTTGTTTGTTTGAAAGGAGATGTTTAATGTAAATGCTTTTGGCATATCTGTAACCAAGCTTTGTGTAGAATTACCAAATTAATCAAATTAAAATAGTGTTTATAATGTTTTGTTTTAAAAAATACATAGGCTTGTAGCATTCATGATATTTAAAATATTGTAATTTGAATATTTGTGATTTGCTTTTTTTTTAATGATATGTATTTTCTTTACCGAGTTCTATTTTTATAACGTTTGATTGAAATGTTGAATTATTCTACAAACGCAAGATATTTCCCAAGTGGAATGTTGGTGTTATCCATTTGTCAATTTATTATTTGATACTAGAATTTATCTTTTATAGATCTTGTATAATATCCTTTATGATTTGTCATGGGGAACGTGTGTATTATAAATACCCCATTTTATGTTACTGTTGAGACTTTTAGGTTGCCTGCCTATTTAGTTTTCTGTTGAGTGCTTGTTTGGACTGACTGGCCTGTCTGCTGACGGGAGTGCTTTCGAAGCGTCGACTTTTCTGCGGGATCATTTTAGTTTCTATGCATTTATTCGCTGCACATCTGTCATCATCACGCATGACTCATCGGATCATTCATTATAAATAATCCATTTTGAAATAACATCACCTGTACAATATTTAATACAATTTGGTTTGGTCATGGTTTCATTCTCTATTATGCACTTTTCACTTAAGATTTATCACATTTGTATTATAAAATATTTCATGCATATTTTATTCTGTATTTATGTATAAAAAATGTCTCTCATAAATCTCTTTATTTTAAAAAATAATTAAATTTCCATTTATATTCATTGATATAACATTAATTTAAAGTCAATAACTGCCTGCTACTATTTTCGATTAAAAAACTAATAATTTCAACTCTTTAAATTTTATCATATTGTAAAGACTCTTTAGAAAAGACTTCTCTGCTATAAATACCAGTCGAGTTTAGATCAGTTTAGTTTTTCAAATCATAAGGAAAAATGTGTGGAACACCAACATTTCAATTGCAGCAACTTCTTTTGTGCGCCACACAATCCTTGTTCACCTGCGATACGGGATCGGGAGGAAGCAACGGCTCCGGGGCCGCCGCGCACGCCTCCGACGGAACTCACAATAACGGAAGCTCACCTCTCTCCATACAGGTAGGTGCTGCGCCCCACACCCCCCGGCACATCACCATACCAACCATGTCTACACATACCTGCCTCTCATAAACCTGCCCTGGAATCAAAATCTCTAATATTTTGGTTCACAGTTCTCATGTTTATGATGAAACTGTGCAAAGAAATTATAATAAACTGGCAAGAGTGAATAAAAGTAAACGGAAAACTTACAAGTTTACGCAAAGTTTGGTTCACTTGTATTTCTCTTGCTCTGTTTGATATAATTCAGTCATTAGGTGCTATTGATGTTTTGGGTAATAATCCATGTTTATGAATATCCCATATATTAATAGTATAATGTATCAATCAAAAGAATTTAATTTAAGGTTTACTACTTTTGCTGTTTGTTCTTTAAAAAAAGCATATTTATACCATTTTTTTTCTGCATACAGATATATTTATAATTTTACCGTCCCAACTTGCCGTTAAGCACAATGAGTCTTTTAAATGAGTAATAGTTATAATATCTTGCAAAATTGCTTACAACATGACAACCTTTCACAAGTTGTCATTTTAAAATCTCATTTTTCTAAATTTATGAAATAGATTATGATGATATTCTTAAAATATCTATTAAATTATCGAATAAGTTAAAAAATTAAAATTTAACTTTCTTGCTTTTTTGTACACACAGCAATAAGTAATCTTTCTTAAATTATTTTAATCTTGAAAAAATTTTGATGTAATAAGATTTTGGAAAACATGTCTAAATTTAAACATAAATACTCTTGTGAAAAAATTTCCTCTGTTGATTGGGTTTTAGTATTCTAATTTTGATGATCATCATCAATCATTATTGCAGTTTAAGAATCATATGACATATTCAACAAATATCTATCTATATTTATAATATTTCATCTTTACATAATGCCTATTATAATATAAAACTTATGTACATCAATCATAATAAGCTAGTAACATAAATTTGCAGTATTTACGTCTTATTTCATCTTTCAAATCAAACTCTAATATATCATGGCGCTATTTACCTGCAAAAAGTAGATAAAAATATATACTCGTAATATATCTACCGTATTATTATAGCAATATATTTAAAGGCATTTAAATACATGTTCTGTATTTTTTATTTAAAACGTGCAATGCTTATTTCACTTTAACACTAGAACCGCCGAAGTGTGACACTCCCTTGGACCGCCGCCCGGACAAATTTAATCCAGTTCAATTATTTGTGCCGAGTAAACAAAATTACATACTAATTTACTGTATTATTTGTCATGCATAAATAATATACTTTAGAAATACATTTATTGGAGACTTATCTTGTTTCGCAAATTGCAACAGGAATTCTCGTCTTTCTGCTTACAATATACTTCTTGCCTAATTACCAAAGAAAATGTCTGCATTTAATCTTCGTGTGGTTTTTTATTTTGTATAATACCCACAACAAAACGTTTGAGGAATAATTCTCACCTACCTATTAATATTGTGACAAAAATTTCCCGACAGCGGTTCTAGGTAAATTTGATTTTTTTTCAAAATCTATAGTCGTTACAAATGTGCAATTGTTTCAATTTTTAAAATACACTAATTTACTAAAAGTTTCAAATATATTTCGAAAGTTAGAGATGATCAAAATTTACGGCGGGACAAATTGGGACAATGGCGGTTCTTGTGTAAAAAGGAGTGCTATTGCTTTAAATTTGGTCGAGCTAAACCTGAGGTAACTGTCGGTAAGAAGTATTTAACATTTTTTATTACTAACGCGCTACAATGTTGAATTATTTTTTTGTATTTCGGTAATTTATTAATCACTACGCTGTGTTGTTTGTTGTCCTGCACACACAATTGGCTGTAATATTATGAGTGTGAAATTGGCTAAAATGAGTTTGGGTTTCTTGAAGTGCATGTAAGGAATCAACTAACCAAATGTCTTCTATGAAAATTATGTGCAAATCGTAGGATTTATATTCGTTATTACATTTAAAAGAATTTGAAATTCGGTTTATGTACATCAAAAAACTGTAAAGTGTTCATAAGCTATAAAGATGTTTAATATAAAATATTGTTAGCGAATGTGTCATCGATTTGTGTTTTAATATTTGCTTTTCCCATGAAACAGGCACCACTTCTCTCAGTTGACTGCAAGAGCAATCCGCCGTCTTATAGTTTTGTACAAGGATGGCAACTTTTAGCCCTTGCTGTCAGCTTATTTGTACCGAGAAACAACCGGCTCTTGTGGTACCTCAAGCTTCATCTCTCTAGAAATTCAGATTCTAAGTAAGTCATATGATAATATTACTCAAAAAAATATACTTTGAATAGGTGACATAAAACTTTAAAACATAAACCATTTGAGATGACCCAGTCACCTCGTATACATTGTCACTCTTGCGTGTTTTCTTTTAACTGAATTCTATTAATTATTAGGAACAAAGTAACTAGAGTTTTTCAACTGACTTAATTTTCTACAGGACTGAATGCGGAAAATATGCAGCATACTGTGAACGAGCTCTCGAAAGAACCATCCGGAACGGTGGACGTGAAGATAAACCATCTCGAATGGAAGTTCTGTCCATTCTTCTTAAGAACCCTTACCACCATAGTCTTCCTCATGCCATACCTGTCCACATGTTGAACAATACTTACCAGGTTTGTATATTTCTTCACTCTCGTATGATAAACTTCTTCAACTCTTCGCAATTTCAATTTGTGATTAATATGAAATGATGGCTTTTTTCAGGTTGTCAGCTTTGATGGCTCCACCACGGTCGAAGAATTCCTGTCAACATTAAGCTCTGAGCTATGTTGCCGAGAACCAGCTATCTCTGGATTTACACTCTTTAGTGATGACCCTATTGAAAAAGATATGGAACACCATATTAAACCTGATAAAAAGGTAACATTGTTATTTCAAGTTTTGTTCAATCCTTTCTTTCTCTTATCATTTATAACCCATTAACTTTTTAGATTTTTACAACAGTCATCAATTATTGCGTGGATACATAATTTATTCTTGGCCAATAAATCTGTTTTGTAGATTTTGGTAATCACTTTTTACAATAATGTACTGTGGTTACATAAATTATTAATGACAATATAATTTTTATTGGTTTCTTTAATATTTCATTCAATTTTATTTTTCAGCTTTGTGATGTCATATCAAAATGGGAGACGGCGCTGCGAGAGAAGGGATCCGGTAAATTCGAAAACTCTCGAGTCATCCGACTGAGTTACCGTAATAGACTTTACTTCAGACATGCTGCCAGAAGCGAAACTGATCGAGAACGACTTCTACTCTGTTACCAAGTAAACCAACAAGGTAAACTCGTACTTTGTGAAATATAATATTTGCTCATAAAAACGGAAAGTATGTATACAATATATACTAAGTATAGTTTTTAAATTAAATTATATTTTTTACTAAACCTACCCCCCAAAATGGTGTGAAAAAGTTTTGAGGAATGAAATTGATTTCGTCCCAACTATGTTCAAAATATATTTTTTTATTTTAGTTGTTGCCGGGCGCTTCCCTGTAACAAGAGAGTTAAGTACAGAGTTGGGGTCTTTAATGGCGCAGTTGGAGATGGGCGACTGTCAACCTGACAAAACCGTGGCACTTGTCGACAGATTTTATCCTTACCGCTATAAAACAGGCTTATCTATTGAGCAGATGAGGTACCGACGCAAAGATATTCTGTACACCACTTTATATTTTAATTGTTCCAAGTATGATAATTTTATTTTGAATTTGCAGAGAAGTGGAAGATAAACTTAGAATAAAATGGCTAGCACTGCGAGGTCGGAGTGCCCAAGACTGCGTGAGGATTTACCTCAACTGCACTAGGAAATGGCCCTTCTTTGGTGCCACGCTCTTCCAAGCTAGGGTAAGACTATATTTCACCGTATTTATTTTATATCTACAACAACAATCATCTCTTCTCATGCCAATCATATTGTGAAAGAATGTGTAACACTATTGTTTTTGGTGAAGTATTATAATGTCCGCAGACAATAATAAAAATCAGACCTAACAAAACACAAATCATTACGATCAGAAAATATTAACTCACCAGTTATATGATTACATCATGAAAGAACCTCATTGTACTCAATATTCATATTTTATTAATAGATAAAGCAACCAGACCTGTCCATGGTTTGGCTGGCGGTGTCAGAAGACGGAGTCACGATCCTGGAGCTGGCTTCCATGGGAGTCATCGCCCGCTATGCGCACGCCCTCATCGGCCTTTTTGGAGGTGTACAGGATGATCTGATGATGGTGATTAATGGTGAAGACGGCACCATGGCCATTGAAAAAATGCTTATTAGTTTAAATAAGCCCAAGGTAATTTTTGAACTGTTTTTAATTTATCTATTTCCTTATTACGGTCGGTAACTTGAATTTTTTTACGGCTTTTAAATATTTAAATTGTTTATGGCCAGCCATGACAGCAATACTAATAATGTTGACAAAATATTTCTAAAAGCCTGCTTATCTATTGAATGCATGATGTTAAATGTTTAATCCAATATCTGATTTAGTGCAGCTTTTTTAAAACAATCGTGTCCTAAAATCAAAAAGATTTCATGCCTGCCGCCTTAATTTCATCTGGAATTTGTAAAATATCAAGAATGCAAAAAAGAACAAGCAACATCACTTTTCAAGCCATAAGTTAACTTTTTTATTCCATGTTCACAATTAATTATTTTTTATTTAAGACTCTTTTGTCTTAGTACATATAATAATGTGTAGCTTCATGCAATAATTGAATCATCAATAATACACATATGAACTCAGCTAATTGATGACATTACTGTAGCCTCCGTTTCCTTCCATCTTGATAAAAGTCAGCTCACATCTGCTGACATCGGTTTACAGCGAAAGTTCAAGGTTTGAAGCACCTCCGGCTTATATTCTGTTTGAGGCAGTACAAGCTGAATCTATTATCTACCAGATCTTGCTTCTTCTTTCTGTGTAGTTTTCATTTGCTATCAAAATTGACTATTTATATTGCTTATAGTTAGAATAATTAATTAAGTTAATATGTAAATGTATTTTTTAATACTACCCACAGGTGTTGCTCTATCATGTTTTGTTTTAATCTTTAAGATAATTTTTAATTTCATTTTGCTTTAGTATAATACTGCAATAAAACCTAAACATCTTATTCTCTAAAATATTATGTGATATAATTTGCATTAATTTGATAAAAAAAAACAAGTGCTAAAACACTGCATGTTTGTTGTCAATATTCATTTTTGCTCAAACGTATTTAATTTTTAATATATTAAAATAAAATTTTGCGCTTAGGCAAATTTTAATGAATGTAAATTATTATTTATTAACTTTTCAGATGGCTGAGCTGACTCACCTGATAGCAGACTACAAGAATGCACTCTCCAGGCACGGCCAACCGGGAACGCCTCAGATGAACTCTCTGACACGCAATGGCAGCCATCGCTCCCTGCGCTCGCGACCTGGTCCGTCTACCCTCCCCCACTCTTCTCCTTCCACTCACCACAACACGCTCAACTCTTCCACCCACTACCACACCACGCACAACACTCTCAATTCACACGCCACTATGACGCTGTCCGAGCGGAACGCCACGCTCACCTTTGGCTCCTCGCAGACCAACCAGACCTCCAGCGACCGCGTCATGTCGCATGGCCAGCCCGACATCCTCAAGTCCACTCCTGACCATCACGTGTCGCCACGAAGCGACTGCAAGAAGAGAAGCCACCTGGACAGTGGGGTTGCGTGATTGAAGGCCAAGTCGTAGTTTCCCCTCTAGTTCGGCACCATAGTTTTTCCTCTTGATCCGATATGGAATTATTTTGGCGGTGTGGAATAAGCCGATATCTGTATATACATGTATCCTCATCGATGTGTTCAGTTTATCGATGACCTTATATTACCATTTATTTTAGAAATCAATACTAACTCTAATACTAATTACCTTGGACTTGAACATTTAGTGGTGCTGAGAAACACTTCTTTTCAATTGTAGTGATATAAGGACACCTTTTAAATTTTTCACTTCTCAATTTTGATACGTTACGGGATGACTGTGTTTTCATTTACTCCAGAACGTGAACTCAACCAAACAAATCGACGTATCTCTCGGCTGACAGTGGTATATTATTATTGACTCCGATACTTGTGATCCATTATAGTTCTATTGACGGCGCATGCACAACAAGTGATGTAAGGACTGCATTTTTAGTGAGTGTTCAAAGTACATTTCTACCTGGCACGCGTACGTTAAACTCTTTTATAGAAAAAATCAGATGCTATAATTTTTGAATAACGAGAAATGTGCACGCTCCATTTTGTTTTACGTGAAATCCAGACTCGATAAAATCAAAGTGACCGAAAGTGTATTTCGAAATAATGTTAATCCCTTTGAATGACATATTTGTACATTATGTTGTAAAGATATTTATCAACTTTTGCATTGTCTATATGGGAAACTAGTCTATTTTACCTTCACTGAAAAATCCCATTGAGTGTTGTCAAACTTCTTGAAAGCCTGTATTAACCGCATTAATATTCTTAGATATATTTTTAGTTTGGTGTCGAAAATAACTTTGTTAATTTAGATTATTATGCAATGACTAATTTTATTAAAAATATGTAACATTGACCTACTTATATTTAAATACATGCATTTAAAATACGCCTTTTATCAGTTTTTATAATTTTGATGTTTCCATCAATGTGCTGCATTAAATTTTTGATATAAAATTTTACAGATATTGTTTTGTTTATTATTTTAATTATTGATTATTTTTTTTATGTTCTGCCTGAAGTTAGGTGTCTTGAAATCTAAGCTTTTCTAGCTCTCTTTATATGCAATTTTTTTTTCTCATTTCTAAGACCGAAAAAAGGTTAATTTCAGGCTCTACATTTAAAAATGCTGTAAAAGTAAATATATTCGCCGAAAAAACCTAATAAGCTAATAAAAGACCTCTCTATGATTGCGTGTAAGCATTATATTTGAATTAATGATACTATATTATTAAAAAAAAAATGTATATTCAAGTTGAATCTCCTAATCTTACTACATGCCATGTACGTTGGAGGTACATCACGCAGTGATTAAATTAACAATATATGTGAAAATATATCAAAATCCCCAAACTAACATTTGTGTAAAAACAAGACTGATCATTTGTCAGCATTTTCACTGTACTCGATAAATGTGATTAGGTCTATAAAGCGGATTAAATTAGAATAAAGATAACATAGCAGTAAGCGTGAATAAAGATGTCTTATACCCATGTAAAATGCCTTATAGAAATTTTGATATTTCAGTAATTAGAACCAAATAATTTGTAATTGATATTTTAAAACATTAGTGACAGTATTTTTATTAAAACCAAACTATGTTATAAAAATATTATTACAGTGACATTTAAATTTTTGGCATTGTTTCGTTGGCTATAGCCGGAGACGCTATAGCACTCGGCAGTCTTAGACTTAGACATCATTGTGGTGTTTTTTGTTTCATTGTTTGTTTTTTGTTTTATTATGTATCGTCAATAAAATGTCTATTTTCCCTGAGAAATCTCTAATATCGATTTTCTTCTAATGCCTATCTATCTATTTCACGATTTTTGTACTATCATTGTAATTGTAATGAAATAGGAATATCGTGCGTATTTGGATGTTTGGTGTTATATTAGCAAAAAAAATTGTATGACATTTCAAGCATTCAGAAGGGAAATGGTATCAATGTTACTGATTGTAAAATGTGTATGATTAAAAAAGAACCAAAATGACGGTTGTTCACTTGGAAGGTTGTTAAAATATGTATGCTATTATTACAACCGGGAGTTCGTAAAATGGATTTGCAACGTTTGACCTTGATTTTACTCTTACTCTTCTTCTATGTACCCTTCAGGTGCTCGACTGGAGTTATTTAAATAGTAGTGATGACTTATTAGGTTTCATAAGAAGTAGAGGTTTGATCTAATTGTATGTTTATTTATCTCTACTCTTTTGGAAACCATTACTACCTCTTATTGCTAACCTTTTTAGTGCTCTCCTCTATGTCTAGGTATGTTTACCTGGTTAAAATGTAGCCATTTTAATATACTGTCGAATCATTTGGATACCTGTACTTTGGCTCATAGCCAAAGGTTACATTAAATATATTTATATATAAATATAACAGGGAGATTTCTGTCCACTCTGCAAATATTAAATATTTACATTCAGTTTCAATATAACGATAAACTGTGAGATTACATACTATAGTTATAAAGGATGCAATTTATTATAAACGTGAACAGAGCATGCACTCAGAAAAACTATTTTTTTTTGTTTCAACTATGCAATCATTAATTCAACGCACTGGTCTGCAGAATTTTATAAATATTTTAGAATAAACTTATTTACTGAAATAATAAATTTGTACGTACCTACCAATTTTCCATATGAAAATAAGACATATTACATCATTGTTCAAAAGTACTATGGTTTTATTTGTACAAACATGCACACATACTTTCTTAATTTGTTTATATATGTATTTTTTTGTATGTGTTAAAAATTACACATTTAAATATACATTATGTCATTTTTTTGAAAACCTAATTGACAATGCTAAAAATATATTTTTGGTTACTTGTGTTAATCATTGAAATGTTGGTTTTTTTCATTTATTGTCAGTATATTATACATCTTTTAAAATGGCCTATAATATTAAATCATTCAAAGAGACCTAATAATGTTTGACAGGTTTGTTCCAATTAATTTTATATTTTCTGAATATGCTAAGTTATTTGTTTATATATTGATAATTTTACAGTGTCCACGTGAACTAAGAATATCGAAACTGTGTAATATAATAATTTATTGTAATGACAATGTATGATTAAATTCGTATTGAAAATTTACGCAATCTTGTTTTATTTCCTCTAAACTATTAACTATTCTAAACTATAAAATATTATATTAAAATACGTGTCATGTTTTTTTTTCTCCTCACTGTAAAAAAGGTTTGTATTCAAGGTATTTTTTTTTTACCATAGATGACACTAATTAAACCGTTTTTACGAAATTAAAATATATATTTACCATTTGTACCTCAAGGGCTTTTGTTTATTTGATATAAGTATCCATGATGTAAATAATTATAATTTACCAATCTAATTCTAAGTAGATTCTTCCAAGAAATCGAGACAAGACAAACACTCCAAATGGGAAAAGTACTGTCTAGTATGAGATTAAATTAAAGTATAATATAATTTATTTATGAATATACTACATATATATTACCTTTCACGTTGGAATTATCAAAAGTTGGCGAAACCGGTCACCAATAAAAATTAACACGTGGAAAAATCACTCAAGTATATATTGACATTGAGTGGCTTGCATTTGACTTGTTACAAATGCAAGTAGTCTGCCAATTTGAAGCATATCATTCGAAGCAATAAAAACGCGCATACAATTGCGATTATATATACGTAACAGACAATTTTGTTTTATTAATATATTTCATATTTTATTCAACATTGACCGAGAGCAATAATAATTGCAATACCTATCCGCTACCGAACGTTACAATTATGAGTTTGAATAATGTAGAGAATTCTCCGATCACGCGATTCCCACGCTTATCGCCCGGTGCCCGAGGGTCATTATCCCCTGCCACTCGGCGCACAATTCGATCGAAATCTGGCGAGTTGCGCTGTCAGTCGGCGCTGATAAGCGAGGTTGCCCTCGCGGTCGCCAGGGGCCCCGCGCGGCCGCCACGCCGGGGATGCCAGCCGCGCGTCTCATTTCCCCCAAATATATACGTTTTGGAAAATAAACAAGTAAACACTCATACTTAAATTATCATTTAAAAATATATATTTTTTTAAATAAAATTATATTTTTTGGATTTTATCCTATATACTATATATGCACTACAACTACAATAATTATTTTAAAATTATTAAATGTATGCGATATTTTATTAGGGATTTTTCTTTTTTTAATTTTTAATAATTAATAATTTATCGCGATAAATATGAGACGCTTCTTGTAGCGATTATTTGATTTTACATCTGCGCAGTGAATATTTTCCTTTTTTTTCGGGAAAGAAAAGCCGGGGGGGGCAACCCCGCCGGGCCGGTCGCACGGCGGCGGCGCAGACTCCTGTCAAGCGGAGTGAGCCGGGCAGTAGCGAGTCGCCGCGGCCGCGATCAGTCGTGTTCCCCGGGCGCGCCGCTCTCTCGTGCCGGACTGCACGACGCGCACGACGCGCCCCGCGCCCCGCGCTCACGCCGGCGCGCACGGCCGGCAGCCTCCGCCGAGCTCGCGCCGCGTCCATTGTCAATCCCGCGGGTCGGTTTATTTGCGACGAGTCCGTCGACGATGGTGTCGACAGCCGTCGGATTCCACTGAGGCGTCCGCCGCTGCGTTTGGGGGGATTCAGGTGTATTCAAATAAAATAAGGTAAACACGACTATTTTTCGCTTCGTTCCCTTTTCATTTTTGCGATGCGTCCGCGTTTCGCGTTTTCGCGGCCCGCCGAACGCGTCTCCCTCTTCGCTCCCCGCCTATTCCAATAATAATGACAATTTCATAGATAATTGAGGGTCCGAAAATTGTCAATCGTCTTCTCGCTCGATAGTGGCCTGCAAAAAAAAACACCCGCAGGAGGAGACGAACCTTTTTTTCAGAGACGAATAAAATAAAACCGCCATTCGTTTTTCCTCCACTGCACTCGTCGATTCATACCGAGCATATTTTGGATTTATCATTTGGACGGCAAACCGAAGAAAACGATCGATCGATTGAACCGATTTGAGATTGTTTTTTTTTTGTTTACGTCAGATTAGCGGCTCTGTCGGTCGAATCTTCCGGCATTTTGTGACTTCCCGAGTAAACACTCGCACTTATTTAATGAACGTTCAATATTTATCTCCACAATCTGACCGCATCGCCACGGAGAGCCGCACGCTTTTTCACGACGCGCTCGAAGGTTTACCCCGCGACATTTTGTATGCCCCATCGAGATAATAATACTAAACATAATGTTTACTTGCAACTCCATTGAACTTTGTGCCGCTTCTGTTTCATAATAGCGATCGCATTAATTGTGTTTACGCTAATATGATCACGTTTTATTAGTGAAGTGTCAAATTATATTCTCACTGAGTAATACCTACTCATCATCGTTTACTCTCAACATTTCGATTGATATTTTTTTTTACTAATGAAGATTTTCTCCGTTGCTCATATGATATATTTATTTATATTCTATTCAAATCGATCGTAAGCAATATAAAATCCTCGATTGGGTTTCAATTCACGCAAAAACGAAAACAGTCGCGCTAAGACAAAAAAACAATAGACAATCGAACAAATGACAGTCGCCGGAAAATTAAACGTCTACTTCGGACAATGGCCCGGAATAATTTGTTCCAGTGTAGTTTTGAGAATAAAATACTATACACATCGGTGTGATTTGCATAATCTGCTGCAATTGTACTATTCGCCACCTTGGCACACAAACATGGCATTGTTCGCTCGTAAGTTTCACGCCATAAACACATTATCTCTATTCAACACAAGAATGGATGTCGCGCCTTGCCTTTTTTTCTTTCGTAGAGCCGTAGTCCGTAGAATCGTCTTCATCGTCGAACTTGATAAACGGTATTGTTGGTATCGAAATTTAATGATTCGACAGTCCTTGCAAAATGAATACAAGAGCTTTTTAATGTTACAGGCCTTTATCTTTTTTCTGTCATTCGTGCTTGAAGATTGTTATTTTTGCAATGCCGACGTCAAGCTTTGCTCATGACACTTGTCGCGATAATTAAAGTATACTTTATCGATCCGAATCCTTCGGGTATTGTTATACTTTGATGTTTTACAACACAATGAAATTACTGTATCCATATTATTTTAGATAGTTAGAATTTGCAAAATAATTTTGTTCCAAGTAAATTTTGCACTAATAACTTTTTTAAGCAGTGCAGATGTTTGCAAATTAAGATAGTGTTTCAAATTAAATGGGTCCATGTAACATTTTTTCTGAATTGTATATGAAAAAGGTATATTGCTTTTATGCGTGAAAAGACTAGAAGCATACACTTTTAAATAAAATTATAAAGTTGATTTTTTTTTTTTTAAGTCACGCAATAAATTGTAATATGTATATATATATCTTTATTTTGTATTGGTTCAAATTATTTATTATTGATCTAAAACCATTTTACCTTTTACGCCTATACTGCAACCCAAAGAAAATAATTTAAGGTATATTTCAATGATTATCTCTATATTGTATATAAATCAAAACATTTATAGCCACTAAGCGGGAATAAATATTCGATAATGATGTCAGCAAATTTTTTGATTGTAATTGAATGCAAAAGCTCAGGAGGTAGAAGATAACACATAAGCCAATTGGCTCATTAAAGTGGCTCACGATTCGAGTTTGTCTTCAGTTTATGTCAACGTTCGGCTTCCTATTTTTGTTTATGGCCTGCTTCTCCGTGTGTATCCTCGTCTTCTATCACAATGACTCTCTCACTCTTATCACCCCTTTATCAGTCCTGACCTTTTGCTATTCTAACAATCAAGACTTTGTTTTTTTTTTTATCTTAATAGTACATATTGTCATCAGCTCCGTGAAATAGGAATCGTGATTATTGACAGACACATTTTGAGGGAGGATGCTCAAAAGTACATTTAAAATAACTGATAAAATAACAACTCAAGAAGATAAGAAAACTGTGTATATTTATTTTTTCATAACTTAACTTATAAAACCTAATTGTAATTTTATACGTGACGTGATATTATTGAAGCGTGTGCTTCCGTGAACAGTTCTTGGGGGAACAAAAAATGGGAATTGGCTCGAGTTGTAATGTTTTGTGCTTAATTTATTTTCAAAGCAAAGAATTTTTTTTTCAATTACTGTAATATGATTTAAAATCCACTTTTGAAAATGACATTTTTAAATAACATTTATTGGGACATTATAATATGATTTCACAATATGTTTTATACAAAACAAGTCAAAACTTTTGTGTTAAATTCATGTATCGTATTTTTTTATCTTAGTATGTGTGTAAAATATTGTTTAAAATGTGTGATATTTATAGCACGTATTAGATGAATCATTTGATGAAAAATCTCAGAACCCAAATTATTATAAAATAAAACCATAACTTTGAACACATCAGATATTAACTGTACCAGAACTAAAAAAAATATTTATAAATTTTCCTCTAAGACCTCTTATTATCCAATCAAAATCAACTAATATCCGTATAAAAAACTAATAAAGAGACGCTTTTAATTGGAACAATGTTCTCATGCTGCTGAACAGGCCGTCCAGCAGCCTGCCGAGCCTTGACTTCCATTCCAGTGCACTCCTTGCTGACCACTAACTATTACTAAAAACATTCCATCTTAAATGAAGATTTATTTCAATTTGGGTTTTTGTTTTAATCGATTTGATTCGAAGGGTCAGTCTGTGGTAAATTGTTAGAGAAGCGTGATCCTCAGATGTAAAAACCAATTGATCGTATAATTTTGGCTTTATTATGTGTGGTTGCAAGTGGTTAAGTAAATATGTCAATATTTGAGTTTTTTTTTCAATAGAATTGTAAATTTTCAAAACAATATGTCTGACAAAGTTCTTGGTGGAATTGGATTATAATTTTTTTATTTAAAGTAAATACTCAGTAATGTTTCCAATTTTTATTTATTGACGCGACTAGTTTCGCCATATGGAATTGTTGTACCTCAATATATACCGCCTAACCGGGTTCCGAATCCGGATTTAGCAATATTGTTATTTTCAATTTTGCACAAATCATAAATGGTATCTAGGTTAAAAGTGAACGATTTGTTAAAAATAAATATCGCATTTCCGAAACCATATGACATAAAAGATGATCAAATATAAAACGCGCTTTGAATTTTATGATTGATTTGTAATACAGAGCACATATCAAAGTTTGACATGTGAGCGAACGTAGATAAATATATCGCAATGCTTTATAAATATTTGTACACGTAGAAGCAGACACTGTATTAAAACTTCACGTCCAAATATCGCATAAAACAAAAATAAGATTTAGGAGTTATTCGTATAACCTACTTATTTGTATAACGTGATTTAAATCATTGTTTTTATAGTGCCAAATTAATATGACGGAAGTGGTTAACCATTAAAAATGTGAATATTCTCAATGAGATAATATAATAAAACTTATAACAATAATTTATTTGGATATTTTAAAATGATTTTAAGTCTTAATACATTAATGTATTGGAAAACGAAAAGCTCTGTGAATTGTATCCGTCTTTAATTATGAAATAGCCGTCATCATCATCTTCGACACCAGCCCTGGCCAGTTCCAAAAGATGCACCGACGGTCCCTGCTCATGGCAGTTACTCCATCCAGCCGTATCATCTTGGAACTCCTCAGCCTCCGACAACCTCCTTGCTGGCTTGCAATCGTTTTTGCGGTGCAGACGATCAATTAGCGCAATCTACCAATGCGTACTTTCTTGGCTGAAACCAAAACGGACCAAAACATCGGAAGAATGAAAAACCAGCGAAACACCCAAGAACCCAAATCAATCTACGCAGATATATTAATTAACGCTTATTTACTTATGCAAAGTGCCGTCCCAAGAAACCCTCTGCCCCGTGACGGAGGCTGGCGCAAGGTCGCCGGCTGCAGCGGCGGGTCAGGACCTTGGCATTTCCAGCAGCCGCGCCCTGCTGCCCCATCACTTCTCACTCAATACTGCTACTGAACTCACTCCATTCTCTCAAACGATACTCGGCTACGACGGATCGTAGAGGCGTAGTCTATAATTTACTTATCATCTTAAACATTATATCGTATTATTAATCTGATATTTTAAAAAATGTTATTATAATGCTACGCGGGTAGTATTATAAAAATAAACCACTGACGTGAAATTTGTGGGTTAAATTTCTTTCCGAAATACTTCAATTCACTTAGTGAGGGATTGATAGTGATATGGGGAAAATATTTGCTTACTTGTTGTGTATTGTTTTGTCTCCCGACTGGCTGAAATCCGGTTTTTGACATCAAAAATAGAACCCGGTCAACTATTAATGCAACATAAAATTCAAAATATTTGCAGGTAAAAAATAGTATTGCAGTGTAATACATATTTTACTACAAACAACCAACGGGTCAACCTTAAGTTAGATTTCTCTTATTTAAGAATAGGACTAAATCGGAAAACTCGATGTAACATTGACTCCACTTATCTCTAATTGATAGTTAAATTTAACGTAAAAATCACAAATAATGTAATTTAAGATGTTTCCAAAACAGTATACATTTTCAATTAGCATGATTCTTCCGCCATATAAATAATGGATACAATGATTTATGCATGTATCAAATAAAACATTTATCTTGTTAACGCGAGCTCGCGTTCCCTCCGGGCGGATGCCACATCAAACGGCGTGAATAAATCAAATCGTCCACTGATTATCCAATCCCCGATCCTCGAGTGCGCCTCGCCTCGAGTGGACCCGCTCTCCGAAATGGGTCACCCTCGAAGACCCGCTCCATTATGCAGGCCTCCTCCGCGGGGACCGAGGCGCCGCTGTTTGAGACCTCTCGCACGCGAAGATACTCAAAAGTATCACCGATTCGAAAAATATGACCGGTCTCTCCACAGTGCTACTAATATTAAATATTGGTGATAGCAACACAACTGAGAACGGACCCACAAGTTGCTATCCAAAAAAAAATTCAATAGCAATGTGTCTAAGTGCGCTTTATTATTTACAAAAATAACACGTTACAAACCGCTAACTGGTTACGAGTGACCAGCACCCCGTGACCGATTACTAACATGTTACGAACCAGATATGTCAAGTAGCGGAATCTCGTAAACCCCAAGGCCGGAGTATAAAACCCTCTACGCGTAGCAACAAATCGCGCCACCACCTCGCAGCGTCCCTCTATTTTTGGTGTTTTTTTTATGATTTTGCAAAACAAAAGGAAAATTATATACATAAAACTAACGTATCTATTTAGAGGTATAGTAAGGGTTTTCTTTACTATTCCTCTAAAATCTGCATAGTTGCATTCTTCCGAATAGCCCCCTCCCCTGACCCTGACCACTGAGCCACGGGCCGGGCGTACAAATAAATACTTATAATATTTTATGTCATGTCGTGTTTAGCTTCTGCTTGCGTCTGACACTTATATCTAGACATTAGTGTCAGAATATTTGACATAAATTTGACGCATGAAATATATCGGAAATCCATCACGGCGGGATCGCAAGAGACGAGACTCGAGATTGTGTACATCCCGCATGCAGCGGGTATGCTCGAAGATAAACCCAAATTGAATTTAAAACCCGTCACAAATAACTGAGGAATAACAGTAATTGTCACGGTTATCCGCGGGATATATCCTGGTTAGTATCTCAATCCACCAAAATTTATTTTACATTAACATTTATCTTACAATTAAATTTAAAAACCTTTATAAGAGTGGGTAACAACGTGTTTGCAAATACGAGTTTTTAAATTAAAAGAACAAAATGTATGAACTTATTTTATTTTTAACATTAATACAATTGACACATCGAACTATTGGTTTTTAATATATTTTAATATCATTTCGTATCTAGAATCATGGTGGTCCTATTTTCAAATGCATTAAATTTTTTTCCTGTAAACGTGCGATTATTTAAAAACTTTATTTCATGGACTAACATCCTGTTTTTAAAAAGACTAATGAATTAAAACAGTAACTGTAAAATACGGCGCACGCGTTTCACTATTTCATCGATAAGCTTTCTGAATTTTAAAAATAAACTATTTTGTCGAAAATCATCGAATAACGCAAGGCATGTGATAGTATTTTTTCACTATTATTTTCAAAAAGTACGGAAACGGGTCGCTCTAATCACAATGGGTCAGTTGACTGGCGTAAAAAAAATTTCCCTGTGCAAACGACAGTTAAAATCATTTACACATTTTTTTTATCAATATTCAATTTATTGCCGCTGCAAATCGAGGGTAAAAAATACATTATCGACTTTTGATACGCCACTATCGATGTTATCTCACTTCTCACATATTATACAACGCCAAGCGATATGGCGCTACACATATTAATCATAATTTGTATTACAGTCGGCGATAAACTCGGGCGGTTGCGCGCGTGTCGATACGCCGGGCTGCGACACGTCCAGAGGAGACAGGGAGACAATAAATCTCAGTCAATTTGCCGAGGACCATCTGTGCCACGACGCCATGCGTTCTCTCCGAGTTCATCACGCCTCATTCAGATCAAATTATATATGACTTTAAACAAAATTATTTCACTTATATTTTTTACACTGAACACGTTTAAAGGGATAGAGAGATAGGTCTATGTTTATAATTTAATTAAAGGTTACTCTACCGACTTTTATACATGCAATAAACCGCGATATTGATCACATGTAGGATTTTATTATAACAAATCACCAAGATTTTTCATGGCTTAATATAATACATATCGCGCTGTTTTTCCCGCGTATACTTTTTTTTAAGCGCAACGCCTTTTTTGATATTATAATTTACTTTAAGAACTGTCATTTTTGTGGTAATTCAATTGAGCCGATAATGAGACGATGCAAAAAGATTTTGCGGCAAGAAAGAAATAGCAAACTTTTGTTCTCATTACAGTATTAAATTTGTGGGTTGGAGGAACG
Source organism: Atopsyche davidsoni (assembly GCA_022113835.1). Lineage (NCBI taxonomy): Eukaryota > Metazoa > Arthropoda > Insecta > Trichoptera > Hydrobiosidae > Atopsyche > Atopsyche davidsoni. Next base: position 11,305,081 of record JAILWY010000007.1, read on the forward strand.
GAAATCTAATGATTCTGTCGTGACTAGCAGAGTTTTTTAACACGCACTTTTATGAAAAATGACTATCGATATACTGACTATATGAGCTCTTCGGTCGTGAGTGACTTTTAACTTGCATAATAACATGTGTTGAATTTTACATCCATTTTTGGTCTGCACATCGCGTTTTAGCAAAGTGATAAATCACGATTTAAAATATACCTACGATTATTACAACACATTCAGCTTGTTAACCCAAAAACGTAATATTGCATTTAAGAGAATATTATTTTTTTTGATGTGTACGTTGTGAAAACAAAAAATATTTTTATTAATAAAAAAATATGGTTTACTATCTCTGCATTGTCAGTCATTATGGAGGTGTCGATGAAATCACAACGGATTGATATTTAATAGATACGTCAAGTCTGTTTAGATGTTAAAAACCTTCATTGGTTGACTGTGATGAAATTAAAATGATTGAATTATCTATATTATTTCAATACAAGTTAACATCTACAAATCAAAATAATTTAATTGACGAATTCATACATAGTTATGTATGAATGTATATCTAATGTGACATACAAAATAATGACCACTGAAGCAAGAGGATTCATTCAACGATAAATTTATATTAAAAATCATATCACTATTTTCATAACAACCGACACATTTTTTTCTCTATACAAAACCAAACATATTTGAAATTTTTTAATCTATTTGTATATCTAAAATATCATGCAAAACCCACTGAAACCAAAACATGAAACAATTTCTTGGGTTTGGGTCGCATCCAGGTTTCGACTGCAGTACAAAGAGTCAAAACGTCGTTCACAAATTAATACCCACGTGTCATATTGCAGAGCAATTACCACCAGAGCCTGCAGCCATATTTAACCTCTACCTTAATTTTTCATCAAAGCAGCTGGATTCAAAAACTTAAGCACTCCTGGTCTAGACTTAGATACATTTTTTTTATCAAATTACATGCACACAGTTTGGATGCACTTAACCTAGTTTACACAATGCCAGAATGCAGTTGTATTTTTAAGGCACGCTCGGGTTGGCGCGGGCCCAGACTAATTCCAGCCTCGCCGGAGAGCTCCTGGACTCCAGCCCCGCGACAGCTCCGGCAAGCTCCCAGCTGGCGCCCGCGCAGGGGTCTCCTAATTATCTACTCTTCTTAATTACCATGTTTTTTATAGTTAATTCTCAGCCAATTGGGTATGCAGTGTAATTTTAAATTAGTTACTGACCTATCATACTGTCATTTCTATTGAAACGTAATACTTAAAACAAATAACAAAAAATCGATATTTTTAAATAAAACTATACATTTTGATAACACTGAAAATATGCTAAAATGACGACCTAGCGGGTATTAAAACTGTGCCCCTGTAGCTTTTCGTGTGATAGGTAACTGCGAATTCAGTGGGTGTCGGATTTTTGTTCTTAATTTTTAATATTTTAAATATATTTTTGATATGGTCACACGAACTCGAAAACTTAAACTCACGGCTGGCGAGCAAAATTGCCTAACTCTGAGCCACTTGGTAATTCAAAGTCGTATTTTTTCATATTTAATATTTTTGACAGAAAGTACTTAGTCGAAAAATGTTTTTGATCCCAATAGAGACAACACAACTCTGCCATATATTTTTACAACTGAAATCACTTCCAGAAAAATTAATTTATTTTCATTTGGATATAATCATTTTAAATAGTAAATGTATAGAATATCTGTTTGGTCAGAAATATTAAACTCATTGGTCAGTCTGAAAATCATTGCATCTCTGATATTGTGTCATTTACTCTTGTGTCTTGTGTCTTTTTTGTACAATTTGAACAGACCCGCTCGCGGGCCGCGGCTTGGCCGGCGCGCTCCAGGTCCCCGTGCGATGGTTTTCATTGATTGAGGTCGTGTTATTCCAAAGCCACGCGCCATTCAGGAGTGCATTTACGACGCCGTTATGAGTAATTTGAAGTTCGTATTGCCAACAAACGCTGCGTTACTCGCGCTGTTAACTCTGCAGGTCCATGCAGAACGCCGGTGAGGCCGCGGCCCGCCAAGCCGCCCGGGAGGGGCTTATCGATCGTAAAACCATCGGCAACCCGTGACAGTCCGCATCAAATCTACCTCTTTAAACTATCGTCACGCAAGAGTCAAAATGAAAATGAAATGGGTTTATCAATATTATACCAACATCCAAGAAATGGTTATTTGCGAGAAAACTTTAAAATACCAGGTAATTCGTGGCAATTTTGTTGACACTATAAAATATTATGGATAACATCTTCACGTGATATCATCTATAATAAATAACTTAAAAAAAAATAAAAAATTTTTTTAATTTTATTAGTATTTATAACTTTTATTCGTCTGATTGTATTTTAACGATACTTGCATAAATCTCTTAAAATTTTTGCAATATATTTTATCTGTTTTGTAAAAATAAATGTGTTTTTCTATTGTGTGCACCTAACTCCTCTATAAATTTATTTAAATAATATCTCAACAGAAAAACTTTCATTTCACCTAAAATATATTCTGATCATAATTTATTTTTATCATTAATAAAAGATAGGCTTTCGTTCTATGTAATCATTATTCGTTAAAAAAATGTTTATTTAGAAGTAAATCGAAATCACGCCTATGACGGTTTACCAAAATTCTTTCAATTCTGATTGATGTGCTGTCAAAATCGGTCGTAATAAAAAAAAAAACTATGTAGAAGTTTTACCAAAAATATTTTCGAAAAAATAGCAGAACTGTAGAATTCATAAACTCGTATAAAAATGATCTCGATCGATCGCCATTATTTCTGTGTAACAAAACATAAAGCACTCCTCTGCAATTAAAAGCCACGGCTCGTTATTCGGTTATAAATAAGTAATGCTTTGCATGACTCACGTCGGCGCACGGGGCGCGCCTCCTGTCTCTCCCCTGTATGATTTACCGCGCACCTCCTGGAACAGTAATCTGGATCTTATAATCATGCATCTAAATCATATAACGCGAATTACTATTTACTCCGCTACTACTCTCGATTTACCCACCAATCAATTTGACACTAAGCATTAATTATAAAAGAGGGAAATTACACCAAGTTTTTTTCCATTAAAAAAAAGCATTAGCTTCACGTCCAAAATTACCAAACGATGATCGCTAAAGCGGTTTATGTAGCTCCGAATTACTCAATTAATCCACAAATCTCCGGAAAGATCGTTCCCGAGTCCCGGGTAAATAAACACGACTTCCTTCGCGCCGGGTCCGCATCAGCCCGCGAGAGCTGGGTCGGCGCTAAGTATCCCACTATTGCAATATATCTAAATTAATTATTTTTTATACTATTAACATGTCAGAAACAGTGCGACACACAAAATTGCTCCCGAGAAGTGCTAAGTTACTGCAAGTCTTATATGAAATATAGTATATAACCTATCTTCTTTGTTGTTCAGTAATTTGACTGGTTCAAATCAGGAGAGGGAAATAATTTTTTACAGTACTGTAAATCATAATGTACAGATTTTCAAGTGATTTCCGTTATTTTTTAGCATTATATCCAGCAGGACTGATGTTAAAAAAAACTTAATTTGGATAAATTTAAGCTGCTGTGATGCAGCTAACAACTGAACTGTGGTTAGCCAATAGCGTCTATTTTTGCGTTGTTATGCAAAACTATAACAAATACCCAAAATAAGCAGACTCGATTTGCTAATCACCGTCAGGTTGTTTGTTGCGCTGTAACGCGTGCAGGCAGCTTCATTCTTGTAGTATATTTACAGTCTCGATCGCACGCCGAAAGAATCGCATTTTATCGCCGCTCACAAACATTATCAGCATTTTCGCCGGCGCGGGAGGGATGGGGGGGAGGGGGGGCGGGTTGCTCCTTTGAAGTCCCGCCCCGTGCAGTCTTTGATGCCTTTTTATATTCCATCGATCATGATGTTTACGCCTCCCGCGCGCCGGCTCGCCTTGTCTTTGTTGACGTTAGACGAGTTCGCGGATTTCGTTATTTAAAAAAAAAAAAACTTTATATGCGATTTTATGCCTTGCCAAATCTTTCATAAACATGTACACTATGAACCCATTTACTTTAGCTGTCGGTCTACTTGTAGTATATTCAGTAAAAATTTTAAATCACGTTTTTCTACAATTCAGTTAGCGCCGTTTTTTCCAACGCGGTTTTTCTACTGTCTATTCTTACAGTTCGATGTTTTATCAAATTAGTTAATTTTACTCGCAAATGCACATACCTCTAAACTTACGACTCCAATATTCATATATATATTTTTTATTATTCCTCTTTTAATATAATCTTAACCTAACCTTATCGTTTCACGGTCGCTTTATCAATTTAGACCCGCCAAATCAAAAGCGATAAACAGAAAATTTCGAACTCTTTTAAGTGAGTCTGTGTTTACATAAATATTATTTCACTTCATCCGATTTCATTGAGGCGTGTTTATTTTTTTATATGTTTGTAGGAATGTAATAAAAACGTTATTTGAAATTCTTCCAAACACAACTACATATTTATTTTTACTATTTTAAAACATACTTTCTAGTAGAAATTTATGGATTTTTATTTACATAAAATTAAACTTAAAAACTGTTCTAAATTATTTTTTTTTTGTCTTCGTGACTTTTCGTCTACTCTGAAGTTAAAATACTACTGATGAAACAGTTGTTTTTCGACAAGATTCCATCGTCAACTTTCATCTTCACAGGCGTCATTTTGTCGCCTCTCCAGCTACGCCCTTTGTCTCCAGCATGTCGTCAGGTAATGCCTTTCTAAGCTGACACACGATGCTCGTGAAGGCAAGTCCTACACCTAGTCATCTGAAGTTGTGACAAAAGGATCAACACTGTGTCTACTTCAGTTGTTAGTTTTTGCTTAGTATAAATTGCGTGGATTTCAAAAAGTTATACCTAACATTACCAACTTATATTGACAAGGTATAAATGTGGAATTGTATGACGACTTGTGCTGAATACTCTCAAAGCGTGCAAGGTCTTTTTATGTTTGTTTTCTTTATCGTTTTATTAATCAATCATATAATTATTATTGGTATTGAGGTAGAGACCATTTTATAAATAATTATTTAAAACATACGTAGATTACGCTGTAGAATGAGAACCCGCAAGGGAGAAGCCCGTGCAGTCTAAAGCAATCAAATGTAAAATTGGCGAAGGTAGATACAGACGATGATGTTTCTATGCTTTACTGGATGATAATTATGAGTCACCTATTAAAAAAAGACATTAAACAGTCATCTTCTTTGAATTGCGTTGCATACGTTTTTCGATTGGAATTTAAACACAAAAAAACAAGAAACACATTTTATATGTTTTTTGTTAATATTTAAAACGAGTCGCAGCTAATTGTTTTTGTAAAATTATTAAAATAAAATTTCTGTCGTTACATGATAAACAATGTTGTTATTCCAAATTATCCCTACACTTAAGTTATAATGACGACGCTTAAAAAACGTCATCACTCATTATGTGTACAAAAAAGACCAAGAAAAGCGGAATCACTTTATTTCTCATCTATGTACTTATTTTTATTATAAACGCGTGTGGTTATTATATACTACTGCGGCGGTGGTTTTCGGTTCTCTTATTTTGTATCGCGTCTCGACCGCCGTCGTATTCAATCCGCGCTCGGCTGACCTTACAAAAACAGCATTGACGCCTGGAGATATCGTTATTATTGAGGTAGGTAAGTAACACGAAATCGTTCACCTTGCCACAATAATAAATACTTCACAGTTACACACTTCAAAAATTCTTTATTATCGACACGTGAATAATGAAATGACTTAACCCACATTCCCCACATCTTTTCCTGAAGTAATCGTTATAATTTAGATAGAACTATAAACGTGCAACGTGAATGTATATGCCGTAGCGCGTAGCGCTTTTTTACTGTTTAAGGCAGAAAATCATAAAACGATAAGTCTTATAGTTAAGTAAGCGACCGAAGGTTATCAAGTAGTGCAAGCATTTAGAGGCGATTGCGGCTGTTTATGACTAGATGTGTACGCAGGGAAATCACAGCAGGGATTTATAGTTTTAACACATTTAAAAAAAAATTCTTTGTAATCATTTGTGACCGGAATTTCACGCTCAGCAAATATCAACAGGAATAATCCTCATATAAATATTACATTTTTTCTTCATACAAATGACGCGTTTCGTGTTTAATAACTTTTTTTTCGATATATAAGTTATAAAAAGTCACACATGATCGAAACATTACCAATTTGTTTAACAGTAGATCTTGTCTGCACTCGCTTAGCAGCGCCGCTGAGTGTTCAAATTCACGTCAATCAGTTACAATGGATCATGACCATAATCATGACATGATCTATGGATCGCGCTGCCTGCTGACTGGCCAAGATTATCACCATGATTGCTCGGAGTAATGATCAAATGATACCGTGGCACTTATCCTTGCAGTGGCTCGTAAACTTCATTGTAAAAAACATTCAATGTTATATTAATTAAAAACGGCAAATTTAGAGCAGAATGAAATAGAGTAAAATTATAATAGATTTTCTCTAGTAATGATTTTGTTCAAACGTTTTGTAATATATAGATTTAATTAAAAAATGGACACATATTTTTGGTGCGTTGTCACCATGTGCATTTTTAACGTTCCTGTTAAAACTCTCCGGTTTTGCCTTCGCACTACTTTGTATTTTTGATGATTCAAAACCAAAGATATTTTATATATTTTTTAAATTACTAATATTAAAATATATCTAATAAAATAATTGTGGTAGGTCGTAAAAAAATTTCATGTCTTTTTATAGAATTAATAATATAACTGTATTTTTTATAATTAATTTCAATTATATTTAAATAATAGTTATTTCTGAAATGAATATTTAAATTTATATTTTTTTATCCTCTACATTTTGTTTATTAAAATTCAGCAAGTAAGTAACAAGTTCTGATTATTTTAAATAATCTATCTAATTTAAAATAATTAATGCATAAATTCTTTAACTGTCAATTTATTATTTATTTTCGATGTCTTACAAAATGATTATAATTAAATATTTATATACCGCTTTTTTAGTACTATACAGGTTTACTATGTATACAATATTTATGTTATCGATTCACACAAGAAACGACAAGATAAATTTTCAAAATAAAAAAATATGACACCTCGCCACATGTATGCAATCGATGTCGTGAATTTTTTTTTTATTTTTTTTATATGATTTTCGTTAAATACACTAATATGCAGATAGTACAAAGTTTTCTTGACTGCGATATACGCATCTGCTGTCAAAGTTTTGCATGCATAGAACCGCATGCTCCTTACTTACGCAAACCGCAAGCCGCTCGAACAGGACAAGCGATACTTTTCAGCTTCCATCACGTGCACACGCGCCGACATTTCTTATGCGCCCTTTCGAGAACCACTCGCCGCGGCCCCTTCAGGTGTAATCGGTTTTTATTGATTTTCAGTATAGTGCATAATTGACGCTGTTTTTGCCGCCAGTGACATATCATCATTAGCGAGTTATCCACGGCGTTCGGACGTGTTAAATTGTCTGCAGCACTTGCCAAAGTTATTATCGGGCAATTGCCAAAATTGTTGATGGCGATGATTATTATTATCGATGCTTGTATATTAGTATATATATATATATATATATATATATATATATATATATATATATATATATATATATATATATATATATATATATATGTAACAAATTTTTTTTCGAGACAGATTTGTGACCTGGTTATCTTTCCAATAGAACTGTCTCTAAATTATTTTTTTTGATGATATTGTTCATCTTCTGACGTGTGAATATAAAGCCTAAAAATATTGTTGGACTAAAATTTTCTACATTTCTCGTTGTTATCCAAATATAATATTTAATTCTGTTGTTAGTTTGTGTTTTTTTTTAATTTACTTAAATGTATACGTAATGTGTTGTTTTGATGTTCATTTAATTACTGTGTGATTATATACACAATTTTAGTACAATATAAATTAATTTAAGGAAGCTTAGTTATTATTGATGCCTTGAGTATATTTTCTTTGTTTATCTACATTCCGTGTGCGTTGCGTCCACCCATTCTTGGGATTAATCCGAGCAACGTGCATTGCGTGGCCGTGAACATATTAACATTCCAATTGCTTGCTAACAAATCTTCCAAAACATAAGATATCAATTTACTCAAGCAGTATATTTTTATTTCCTATTTAATTTTTTTATCATAATCCATTAGATTTTTTTTTAGGTATTCTTGCAGAGGTACACTCAAGATAAAACACGCCATTCGATAGTAATAATGTGAATTAACTCTTGAAGACATGGCAAAATTCAATGTTTCCCATATTTTTGCTACCTCAACACGTACTATAGAATATTTTTAATGCAACCTCAAACAATTACAAGTGCTACTGGAATAAAGTCCCGCATATACAAACCTAGCATTTCCGTTGAAATAAGAAGAATAAAATCAAATCATATACCGAAACGTTCAACTCGTAGACGGTGTGTGCTGTACTCACAAGTTATGTCGTGTTTCTTCTTTGAAGTTCCGACGCTTCGTTTCCGGAAGTCAGGCGATGTTCAAGAATTAAATGGGAGTTAAGGAGATATAATATACGAAACTTGGGTCTTCACTGCACCTAGAGTCAGCCGCCGCCGGCCGGGCGCGCCGAGCTTGCTCACGTGGCCGGCGACGGTGATTTTCACTTCTGATCCATTATGCAACTCTCAACTCCGCATTCGTCCATATTAGACCTGCATTGCAATTGAGACAGCTATGCATTTCTGAGCCGCGTAATGCACGCCATTTTTGTGATTTAAACGATAGCATCGACAGCTTAACGGTCTAGCGGTAGGCACAGTTGCTTAGCAACGAGTTCGATTTATTCTACAGTGGATCTATCCGGTCAATCAATATTCAATTCAATCAAGGATAATTGTCAAATATGATGTTTAACTTTCCTCGTGGACTTTGTTGAGTACAATTGCTGGCCGACCACAGGCCCTCAATATTAAGCTTTTTTCTATCAATTTAAAAAAATCATACAATTTACCTTTAGAATTAATGATAACGTTTGTGATCATCTACAACTATTACCAAATACAAATTTGCCTCTGATCGAATTCTCCATAGTATTGATAGTTAATTATCATTACTATAGAGTAGCATTTCTCAAAGCAATATTATGTCAATCTCATAATAATAAAATGTTATCTTTTAAATAATTCAAAAGCACATATTTTATTGAAATCAAGCACGTCCGTTTTATGGTAAGTAAAATTTATTAATAGATTTTGTTTGATTTTTATTAACAAATTTATAAAAACTACGTTTCGTAATATTCGACAATAGAGTTGGTTTTCCTTCGGCCGTGCGATGTTTCCCAAGCGGCCCTACCACATGCTTTGCGTTTGTGTTGCCAAACCATTCTCGACCTGTAAACACCATCACGAGGGCGCGGACGTTGTGCAACCTCCAGCGCCGTGCCTGACGCGCTGTCCTGCGCTGCCGTTCTGAATCAATCAATATTTCCAAGAAAATTAATAACCGTGTCCATCTTCAATAATAGATTATCTTTTATTTAAATACATGCAAGTTGTCTTCAATTACTATTCATTTTCACTATTTTGGATTTTTATGTATTTGTTTATATTTTTGGCTTCATAGCAACAAAACGTTTTTTCAGAGAGCATAAGAGACACTAACACTCTGACTATAATCACGTCAAAAAAACACGAGAAACCTCAATGCTTATAATTTTTTTTTAAAAAAAAATCTTTATATGGTTTTTTGATATTCTGTCCAAAAAAATATTTATGGCCATCCGCATTGCAATCATAGTTACGTACAACATGAGGACAATTCATGTGGATAAACGTCTAATTAAATTTATTTTTGATAGCTTTAATTACAGTTCATTTCCAATCTCTAATAAATTCAGACCCCCAATAGAAAATGGAAATCAATATCAGCTGTCAATTTTACACAATCTCTTTTTATGTAGGCACCAATATTTTGATTCTTTTAATATATCGGCCTGCAAAGGTCCAACTATTTAAAACAGTTTCTATTTACTCATTTAAAGGCAACTATACATAAGTATTCTTTTATAATATATTTACTTCTAAAAAGGTTTTTTTTCTGTGGGTTGCCAAATTAAATTGATATCACGCTGAGCGGAACTGATATGAGATAAAATAAAACTAATCGCGGATCACAATTTCCCTCCTGTTAAATAACTTACAATATCATGTCGAACACTAATTAGTTTCTCGATCAACAAATATAAAATATAACAGAGCGAGATAACAGCACTCAAAATGGTCATATGCGATTTTTTTGATTGGACTATAATCAACATCGAATCCACGCGCTCACAGAGTTGCTCGTGTGGGTGTATACTCACACATGCGTGTAAAATAACATAATTATTAAACAATTCAGAGAGTAACCTAGACTGTCCTGAATCCTAACTGTGACTTCTATAATCATATGTGTAATTCATCAATTTTAATTTATCTACGTCTCTTGTATTTTACAATTATATAATTTTTTTCATTGAATACAGTTTATTTTAAATGCGAATAATTAATATGTTTACACCAGGACAGGAAGAGTTATTTTTTACCAAAAAACATTCAAAGTCAATTTATGTCAACAATACGTGTGTACCACTCAGGTTATTAGGAGTATTCTCAAGGGTGAATCAGGCGGGCGAGCAAGAGTTAGAAGCGTTCAGAGATAACTGCAACTGTTTAAATTTTTCCTCGGAATATGGCATTCTTCATACATATCGTCCTGTATAATACAAATTATAAAAAATCTACACCAAATAGAGTTTTTTTTCAAGAGATTTTTTATCTTCGTCGCATCTGGAGCCAATCCAAATTCAAACCTTAAACTCTAAACAGCGATCAAAATAAAAAAAATATGTTGTGTTCCTATATAATATTCGTTAAAACATTATAGCTATATTTTAAAGTATCTCTTCAAGCTAGTATTAAATGAATAGAAACATGTATAAAATGTCAATAGCCGAGTCATTCCTGAAAACCCACTAATCGTGGAGTTATGTGACCACATTGGAGAGGCTGCGCTTGACCTTGGCGCAGCGCTCGGCGTCCTTGGGGGGGCGTGACGTCACGGCGTGCCTGCCCGGCCGGCCCCTTGAGCACGTGCCGGCGGCCCCGGCACCCCCGGCACCCCCAGCGCCCTGTCCGGGCCCCGCTTCAGGGAAAGCTCCTTCCGCTTCCAGCGACATCCCCGCCCCCTTCCGGCGACAGTTGTAGGACGCGGTGTTATGAATATCTGATATTTATACATATCACCATCACCGGCGGCCATTTTGAATATGCTTCGGGCTGAAGGTATCCTCTGAATAATACCCCTACAAAAAAAAACTACATTTAAAAAACTTGCAAAAAATATTATCTCAACACATTCTATAAATAGATTTTTTCCACAATTGGTAGTACTTCGAAAAAAAGAATTTTGAGATCCTTTTTTGCACAGATACTCGAGAGTTCTGACCCGAAGAAATGATCGGGTCATTGTCTTTCATTTGGCTACCGAAGCCGTAATATGGCAAAGTTGGTCTTGAATAAATTTCTGTGATTCATTAGAGCTGTGAAAAGTTGAATACATCTATTGATTGATATACGAGGGCGGTCCGATAAGTACTTAGCCTACAAAAGAAAAACGAAAATTTTGGAAAAATGACGATTGATTTCTCAAAATAGTCTACTTTTAGCTCGATACACTTGACCCAGCGATGCTCTAACTTCTTTAACCTATCTGAAAAATACGTTTTCTCGAGGTCTACAAAGTAGGCCTCCGTGGCGGCGATGACCTCTTCATTCTACTTGAAGTTCTGCCCGGCGAGTGATTTCTTCAAGTTTGGAAACAAAAAATAATCGCACGGGGCCAAATCTGGAGAATACGGTGGATGGGGGAGCAGTTCGTAGTGCAATTCGACTAATTTGGCCGTGGCGACGGCGGAGGTGTGAGCCGGTGCGTTGTCATGGTGGAAGAGCACTTTTTTCTTCGCCAAATGTGGCCGTTTTTTCTGCAATTCGGCGTTGAATCGGCCCAATAATTCGGCATTGTAGAGCCCTGTGACCGTTTTGCCCTTCTCCAGGTAGTCAATGTAGATCACACCTTGTGAATCCCAAAAAACGGTGGCCATCACCTTTCGGCCGATAGGACAGTCTTCGCCTTCTTCGGAGCACGTTCGCCGGGCGAAGTCCACTGTTTCGACTGTTCCTTGGTCTCAAGTGTGTACCAGTAGATCCATGTTTCGTCGAAGGTCACGAAACGACACAGAAACTCCTTCGGATTGCGGTTAAACAGCGTCAAACACTGCTCCGAAGTGGTCTCACGGTTGCGCTTGTTGTCCGGAGTGAGCAAACGCGGCACCCTTCGCGCCGACAGCTTTCTCATGCCCAAAATTTCATGCAGGATATGATCCACGCGGTCTTTTAAGATGCCTACTGTTTCAGCTATCTCGCGTACCTTCAATCGGCGGTCTGCCAATACGAGATCGTGGATTTTGTCACGTTATCCTCCGTGGTAGCCATTTTCGAGGCACCTGGGCGTGGCTCGTCAAAAACCGACGTGCGACCACGTTGAAACTCGTTAAACCAATTTTCGACGGTCGCCATCGAAGGAGAAGAGTCACCGTACACAGCATCCAAGCGCTCTTTGATTTCGCTGCGCGATTTCCTTTCCAAAAACAAGAATCGAATCACCGACCGATATTGCTCTTTTTCCATTTTTCTAAAATACGCGTACACGTTCGCTTCCACACGCGGTCAAAACAAAACTACGAGTCCGATTCGACAGTAGCCGTCTACAAGAATGTACTACACGATAGTAAATCTCTCTTGCGGTACTAGCACCATCGGGTGGTGAGGCTAAGTACTTATCGGACCGCCCTCGTAATAAAAAAAACTGCTATTTAAGCAAGCTTTATTCTGTATACACTTCAAGCTATAATCAAAGACTTACCGCTACAATTACTTTTAATCTGCAGTTGTATTAATATAATTATTTTTCATCGTACTGTTAGAATCTACTATAATAATAGCCATTGTGTGTTTGTATGTTTGTATGTATGTATGTTTCATTTTTCCGTTCTGTATAGAATATCTTAAAAGATACAACGCTGATTTTTTGCACATAAGTTAAGTAAATTTTTCCGCAGCTATGTGCCGAATTTCAAGACGATAGGATAATATTTTCATTCATAAACTTTAAAATATGCTTTAGCAAATTTCAATATTCATCAAATACGTCATTTTATGACGGGCTACATTGCTAGTATATTATAAAATGAATCACTCAGTAAATTATTTTCAGTAAAAAAAAATGCACGCGTACTGTCTGTAAATTTAAATAAAAATAAAGAAGTTAATTCACTATTTTATAAATAAATTTCTGTGCTATTAATATTTATCGCAATATAGTTTCTTATTTTTTTTTTTTTTACATATTTGTGACTGAATTATTACGTGGTGGAATTCACCTAGGATTTTTTTTATTTAAAATGTAATATTCTGAGTGATGTCACACATTTTTAGGTGACTAGTTTCGGCAACATTTTTATTTTATTGTTTGTCGAAACTCTGTTTGAAAATGCTAACATATAAATTAGGGGAAACTAGTCACATAAAGAACAATAAATAAAATAATCATGTGGTAAGTCATTAAAAATATTTTTAAATTAAAAGAATATCTTAAAAATAATATTTTAAAATGGTGGAAATACTAACCCTCGAATTTACCTCTCGCTAATGTGCGGGCGAGGCTCTCTGAAAGCATTCCATCGTGTCGCAACCCCTCGACCAGGGCCGGCAGGCTGCGCGGCGAGGGCAATTTGACGAGATCGGCTCCCGGGGGGGACAAAACGAATCGCGGCGTCATCCAACATTCATCACCCAACCCCACCCCCCTCAACAATCCTGACCCCGTCGCCACCCTTCGATTAATTAACTTCGCTCTACATAATTTTCCGCAGAAAATTGCCTTCAATTTAATCTCTCCTGGTAATATTTTATCATAACGATGTTTTGATTAAGCTGTCGGTTTGCTTTGCTTTTTTTTTTTTTTCTAATTACCTGTTAATGTAATAGACGTCCCTTGAAGTACTAGGTGGAATTGCATACTTAGATTTGAACTTACCGCACCCCACTCAATATTCATATATAATATAAAATCTATCAATTGAGGCGAGATCTTGACTAACCTAATCTAAACTGATTGGGAAAAAGACTATTAACGGTGAAGTCAGTCCAGTCATTTTAAACATCCGGTGGCTGTGCTTTAATGCAAGCCCGGTTTGCTTTGTTTCTAATAATATATAACTGGAGCAATTTTGCTCAATTTCAATCCAATGTAAAATATATTTTGAAACAAAATACAGCACTTTTTAATACACATCCAAATTGGTCTTATCAGGCTCATTTTGTCGTTTAGTGCGCGGAACGCAGTAAGACCACCGCCTCGTGGTTCAGCAGCTAGCATGCTCGCTCGCCAACGGTTAGGGTTCAAATCTAAGAATCTCGAATTTGCATGCATTTTCTCCAGGTACAATCGTAATAAAAACCCTTGAAAACTGCACACATAACTGAACATAACTTTATACCGATCTCTTCCGTAGAACAAAGAAATATTTAATAAAAACATGTCAACGGCGTGTAATGAATGATCGATTATTGTAATATAAATATAATAGATCAAAAATTGCAAACTTTAATAGTTATCGGTTGCTTAATATCAAATTTTATCATACGCAAAGCAAAGGGACTTTCATACGTGACGTGCACAACTTCAATCAGGTTACTTATCGGATCGGTTATTTCAAATAACTAATCTTTTCACGCCAGCGGGCGCAGGTCACAGGTCAGCCGAGGCGCCGTCTCGCCGTCCCTTCTGCCCGACTGGCCGACCCTCGCGGCCCCGCCCCGCCCCACCAGGTGTGGCCCCCGTGGACGCCACGCAAGTAATAATAGCCACGCATTCAATTTCACCCAATCGTATTATTAATAGCGCCCCGTAATTACTCAAAGCGATTATATAGATAAAAGACAAGTATACTAGCATTTTTATATGTATCGATACGCATAAGTGTGTCGTGCAGCCCTTCGAGCTGCATCTAATATGTATATATAAACTTCCCTATCATTAGATCCCCCCACGGAAAATACCATTTTATATAAATGTGTGTTTCTTTAAAAACCCCCTGATACTACAATATATTACAAAAGTAGAACGCCACAATATTAAATCAAAATAATCAAATACGACTTGAGTTTAGATAAATGAAAATTTCCGCAATCATTTTGAAAACTTCATTCCATGCACCGATCCTGATAAGTATCTTCTGTGAACCATTCTACGAACGTGATGGAAAAGCATCGCCTAATGTCCGCCTACCGTGTCGGCCACGACGAGCAGCATCCCGCGCGCAGCCCCGCCGCTGAGTCGGCTCGGCTTGATTGCCTAGGACATGCGATCGTCTCCGCGGCGACCTCGTCCCGTCTCCGTCGCTTCCTCATCGCCCGAAGTGGCGGACAATGCTGGTGGCTGCCGGCGCAGCGCGAGAGGCAGATGTCCTTGCCGATAGGATGTAGTGATTATGATATTCGGATGCGGTTATTAACTGCATCCAGCAATCACTGCAACAATGATGTGCTTCGTGTACATTTAAGTATCCAAGTTTAGATAATTTGAACGAGGCATATCATAAAGCACTCTAGTCTTATGAAGCAAGCTGCAAGAAGCGATTATTCAATTTCACCTGAGTCCCAGGTTGTTGCGTCTCGGATTTTCCTTGTCTTATGTAAGAAAACCATTAAAATTGCATTAGAGGCGTTTTCTGCGGATAAATTTTAATTAATTTGTTTATTTTTTTGTTTGTATTATATAAAAACGCTCTGAATGCCGCAAATTTAAAAATGTTTTTGATGAAGTTTTCAAAGGAAGCCCTCGGCGACCGCAGCCACACAAAAGCCCGATCCGCGCCGCTGCCGGGCTTCGCGCTCGACGCGGGGGGCGCGCCCCTCCCCCGTGCCCCCGACGCGGCCTTCCGCGGGGAAGCCCTGCAGTGCTGAACCCCCCCTCCCCCGTCGCGTAATCTCCCGCCGGCCGGGGCGGACACGTGGCCGCGCTCACGTGCCTGCACCTGTGCAAGTGCGACATTAGGTATCGGTCACGCTTCAGATAAAATTGAATAAAACTACATTATTTTTGCTGAGCAAGTTTGTGCAATAAATCATTGATCATTCAGCGATACACATGTATTAAATTTAAAAAATGCAAAGTAATTAGTTTTTAATATATTTAACATATATTCTAATAAATTATTTTCTATGTATATTCAATTATTTAAGCCGAAAAATACACGACGTTAATTATTACATATGTATTTATTAAACTCATCTTACGTTCGATCTATAAAACCAACCGTCACCATGCTGTCAAATACGGCAAATGAGTTGCATTAACCTCTAATGTGATTAAATCAACATAATGTTAATTTCCTCAATTTCCATATCCCGCGTATCGTATTTGACAACATTTAAACAATTATTTTGCGGAATTGGTATCTAGGAAGATAAAGTAATATTTATACATCTGTGACCATCTTCAGGGGCTTTTGGTAACTTGACGGGGACCGAAACTTTGAAGGATATACAACTTCAAGCTGCTCAGCACCCTGAACCAAATCTTCAGAGAAAAACATCTGCCAAAGCCTACGAACATACCCAGTAACGTCTTATAGAGTCATTCAAACGCATTGCATTAATTCAACGCTTGTAGCTGTAAATGAATTCTATACACAGTTTTCAGGGAGAGTTTAGTCCAATCTGGGAAAGTTTTTTTACTGTTTTGTAAAAATGGGTCAAAACGGCATTAGAAATATTTGAAAAATTAGATCAAAATGCTTGCGCGACGCCCCGCAACTGTCGCGGGGCTTACTGACCTGCCCGAGCAAATCCCGTTAGGGGAATTACCCGCGTTGCAGTAATTACTTGCTAAGTGGAAAATCTAATAAATACAAACTCTTACATATTCAAGATACATACGATTTTAACCGACCGTTGGGTTAGGTTAGAATCAGAGATCAAGTAACGTTTATCCATCAAATATGAATCGGTATGTTCGTAGGTTTTGGCTGTTGTTATTAGATGATTTAATTTCCTGGGTGTTGAACTAGTTGAAGTGTTCAGTCTTCCGACGTTTTCGAAGATGGACGGACCATGTTACTGAGCAGAGACATCACGCAGAGCGCTCACAAGTAAAAAGTATCATTATTTGCTATCGATGGCCAAAGGGAAAAGAGAGAAAAATATTATTTAATATTTTATTTTTCTCTCTTTAATAACAACACAGGTTGATGAAACCTAACAGTTATCGTAAGTGTCTTTTTACAAAATCGACTACTTGTATAAAAGTATTTATTTTTTGGATAAATTATATTAATGTAAATTATCATATGAAATTATTAGCTCTTGCTGTGGTATTCACGCGCTGTCTGTTAGAGCAGTCATCCGCGGTTTATTTGTATTAATTCTATAGATATTTGCTTTGTACCGCTAAACAAATGTCGTGTTATCAATAGTTAGCAGTCAAATTGTTATTAATACTGTAGTAGTATTATAATCGTATCTGTATTAGCAAGAGACAAACCATTTTTCATTTAACGATTTGACATGAGTGTGACAGAGTGACATTTCATTTATCCAATAATATAAAGCTTTGCTTTTTCTATTAACGTTAGAATTGATAATGCATGTATGAATATTCCAAACCCATACAGTGTCTATTGCGTTTTACTTCAAATCTCTACGTTAACGATTCAATTCCAGTTAGGTTTGTAAGTCGCAATTTTAGCCCAGAGAGCTGCCGCTGGATGTAAAACATTTTCTAGCTCAAGGGTGATAAAATTATTATTTAACTCATTTTGAATCACCTTTCGTACCAGTTTATTCATTATCAATTAATCAAATGGCCTGGCGGCGTAATTCAATTAAAATTCAAATTAACGCTTGGCTCTTAACAAACTAATGATGGAATGTAACTGATAACTTAATTAATTATTCGACTATCCCCCTCCCCGCACACCCCTCGCCTTCGTGATAAGCCGTCATATTAGTTGCCCATGTGCGCCCCAATGTGGGTTTTTTTTTTCACGATTTGTATTTGCAATTGCCTAACCTTACCTACCTGATAAACATATTCTAGGAAGCGGTGTAAGGCCCACTATCACGTCACTGAAATCGTCACCGTACCCGAAGTCACGTTCGTTCGTGCTGTTTTTTTTCGCAATAAATGAGGTTTTTCATTAATTCATCCCTCTATGTAAACTTGGCTAGTATTTGAAGACTAAACGCAGTATATTGTGGAATCTTTGTAAATCCGCTTTCCGTGGCGTTAAATAACAGCAGGCAACATACCCGAGCGCTTATCGCTCGGACCAGCCCGAGTCGCGGCTCTGCGCGAGTTTCCCTCGGTGTCGGTTGGATCGGCGCTATCAAAGAGATCTCGATGGGAATTAGCGACTTACTCTCATTCATATCATTCTGTATTCACGGCCGCGATAACCGAGGTGGCTGTAACTCACTAACTAAATATTGTAAACTTTATGCGCGTCGTTATAAGGCTACTGTCGTAACAGTGTGTTGATATATTCCATGTGGATTGTAAACGCGTAACTTGCTATAACCATACAAGATGTTTAATTAACTTGCAAGTATGATCTTGTATATTTTGTTTAAATAATGTTGATTGATACACCTATTCCTCTGGAAGCCACGTCGCGCTATAAATATTTGTAAGACATTTCGGCAACGATTTTGGAACCATTTTTTGAGGAATGGAAAATTACTCATAGATCAAGTTTTCTGGCTACGCAAATAATCACAACTCGGTGCAGCTGGACGCCAAATACAATATAATCTTACTTTTTTTTACTGCGTATGCCAAAAGTAATAATCCTGAACAGTATGAGATAAATGTATATAAAAGCAGAATTTATAAATGTTTGTTATAATTATTACATTGTTTTCAAAACTGCTTTTCTTTTATAAAAAAAATATCTATGGAGTTTAACATGTGTTGCTTAATTTTAGTGAAAAATCATTTTACAAAAATTTCAAAAAAATTGCATGCAGTAGTTTATACTCTAAAATATCTATTTTATAAAGAATATATATATTTTTTGTATTTTCAATTGAGTCGCGTTCTTTTGATAGGTTTGCGGGAATGTGTGCCATTTCCTGCGGTCGAGTGGCGCGACCGCCTCGCAGCTGCCCTGCAGCTGATTCTAGGCAGTCGCTTTCGGCACAATGCTTCCGAAAGCTCTGTATATTCCCCTGAAAATAATTTCAACAGCGATGTTGTAGGAGCGTGCCGTGTTCACGTGTGTCCCGTGCACGTAGAGCCATTTCAGCCGCCCCCTTCCGCCGCCCTACTTCTCCCTCAAACTCCTCCTCGCCCCCCCTCTTGTGTATCACCCCCTATTAGATTAGTCGGAAAACACACACGCCCTGTCATGAGACGAACTGTATGATAATAAATTATACACGTGTTATCGCGGCACCTGTATAAGGAAGTCGCGGAAAAGACGATTGTCATTATTTATTTCGATATGAAACTACAAAATGCAAAAATATAAGATATCCATATAAAGTGTATTCAATTACTAATTTATGTAAAAATAATAATATATACTTAGCAGTATAATTTTAGCAGACAGCTAATTCTATATGGACATCTCTGACCTACTGAATCGAACCAATCGTGTGTCTTTTTTATCAAGTAATGACATCATTAGTGTTTTGCGAATTATCGTTTATTATTTAGGAATTTGTTGCCCAGAACTGTCAAATACTTTCAAATTTGGTTTATTGGACAGCATCACACTACAGAAATAAAATTAATATTTTTGCTGTTTTTTTTACTGCATGCTACTTCTAAGTAACTCACATGATTGATTTTCTCATTTATCTCAGATAATAGTATCGTCGACTTTAAACTGTGCGCTCGCCGTTTTAATATGCATTAATTTAACAGATATGCTACATTACTCTAAAGTTTGCGTTGATATTGCATATGCTTATATTTATATTCTAAAATAGAAAAAAATAATTAATACCGAAATGCATTTTACGGAAGTAATTGCCGTTTGCATGTAGGTACGCCTGCCTGGACAATAATTGCATTAGGTGCGCGCTCCGGCAGGACGGAGGTGGAAGGTTGCAGCGCATATTTTCCCCCTGAGTGCCTCCGCCCCGGGTCTGAGTGCCTCCAGGCGAGAGCAATTCACTTATTGAATCTCAGTCCAGCCTTCGTGAATTAAATATCTTGAGGCCACTGGCTCTTCAACCATGGGATGGGATTTTATATATTTATATTTTTATTATTTGATATTATATTTTTTACTTTTTATATTTTCAATATATTTTGCATTTACAAGGACATTTATAATATATCATTTTGTTTTATTGATCAGGTGATGAAAGTAAGATTCAGTTGAATAATAAAAACAGCCCAAAAAATATATAAATAGAAAATCTACTATTAACTTTTGATGCGAAAATAATAGTATGAATTTAACCCAAATCGTGTTCGAACATTATATAAGCGAGCGGTACTCAGCGATATCCCGTTATTGGTTTTCGTCATATTGAATATTACCTTTGAAAATTATGTCATCCCTTGTAATGGATTATTTGGGGGATTATGTCACCCTTCAAGCATGAATAGAGCGGCTCAGGGGCGCTTCACAGGTTCGGCAGAAAAGCTATGCGGGTAAAAGAGCTTTCAGTTCTTCAGTTTTAGCTTTTAAGCACACACATCTGTTTCTGCCTTTCATTTACTGACACAATATATTTTTCGAGTTGCAGCTAAAATCATTTGACTTCGATAACAAGTCTTAAATTACAGTTTCTTATCATATTAAATGCAATATTTTTATCCTCTTTAATATTTCAACAGTAAGTCTATAAAATATATATGGCCCAGAAACGACTTATATGATCATAGTTTGTTTTTACGCGAATTTCAGCTATTTAAAATCAATTTACTAAGAATTGTATCGATAATCTGGATTTAAATATTAAATTGTTTTTCTCGGTCGTGCACTATACTTATTTTAATAAGCTATCGATTATTTATAAGTTATGTAAATGTACCATTATCGCTTTAGATATTTTTATTAAAGAAAATGTGTTTAAAGATGGAAGCCTTCCAAAGCGACCGTCGAGTTTTATTAGTCATCATTTAGAGTTAAAAAAATATTTCGCTTTTTTATAAGTGTCTAAAATAAATTGTTTTTATATTTTTCGAATAGCATCAGGTATAAGTTACACAAGAATGCTTAACTAATCGTGTTTTTCTGTTTGTTGCAGGGCCTGGCGCAAAGGCAGCTAGCCAGCCTCAGCTATGACCAAGAAGTTCGAGTTCTACTGGCAGATCCCCGTGCCCGAGCCCCTCCTGCAGGTAAGCCTCACACTCTATTAACCATGCGTCATGACACCAATGCAACAACTAACTTTCTTCTTCGTTCCTCCAACCTAATCTTACCTAAAAGTACCCCTCACTTTGTTTCCTGAACCTTACCTAAAAACTAGCCCTCTCGTGCTTCCGAGGTGAAAACGCCAGAAAAAAAAAAGGAAAACGCCAGAACGCGGCTCAATGATCAAAAGTCGTAGTCCTTTTATGTGCCTGCCGCCGATGTGGTAATATGGAAAGGAACTATAAGTCTCCAACCGACTTGCTCTAATATTTATTCATATTCATGGTTATGGCATTGTTTTTTCTACTTGTAAAATAAAACCCTTGTTTTTAACCCTTGTTAATTTATTTTAATTACAAACAATTTATTTGAACTATGACTTTAAAAAAACTATTTAAATTTCTTTGGCTTTTCGTGTCTTCTTTAATTTGAAATGGTACTCTTTTAACACAGCTCTGATATTTTTTGAAATTGGTTTAAATTTTATAGAGAATCGTAACTTTATTAAATTTGGCGTACAATTGGAGCTCTGTTGATTTTCATCGAACATTCCAGGGTGTCAATATCACTTTATACGGAAAAAAGGTGCGAGAATTCGTAGAGGGGACAAGAGGTGCACTCTGTAGACCAAACGTGGTGCGTTAAATAGGAAGTGCAAACAAACTAGATTTGGATCACTTATATTATACGCTCGTACAAAATTGTTCATAATATTTAAAAAATATATTTTCCATATTAATATTTGGCTTGACGACCTGTTAATACAAATTAAACTAAAACTAAAAGAAAAAACAAATGTACAGTGCTGAGAATCAGTATCTCAACCAAACTCACCCCTAATACATGCTTATGAGGACCTGTTCTGAAACATCGCAATTTATATACATGGGATTCTTTAATTTTATTTATACAATATAGAGGCCGCCGTGGCAAAGAAACTACCACCCAGTGATTTTTTAGGCCACTCGGATCGCGGAAAAAATATTTTATCTTACGACTTGGAAAATTATTAAAATGTCATTTGAGAGCGAATCGTAAATCATCGGAACCAACAAAAACCGTGACCTATTAAAAGCTCCCGCAAACAAGAGCCGTCGCGGAATCATATTTTTTGGCTGGCGGGCTTACTGAAAGCTCCCGTGAAACAATACAGTTTCTGGGTCGGGGCGCACCGCAAAAACCGACGCCCCTCCGCCAGCCTGAAACAAACTGAGCTTTTTAATAATAAAGAACAATGAAGAACACTTCATTTTTGTACAGTTGATTGTGTTCCAGTGTAACTAATTTACACGAAATAATATAACGGAAGATTGCACGGCGTAGAATGAGGCATTTAAACCTTAGCAAACTGAAGTACGTAAGAATCAACCGAACTATCAAATACACTTTTTTTTTTAAATAAACAGATAATACAAAAACCTATTGTTAACCGCGTGCTTAGCGAATTTCTTGTCATGTTCTCGTTTGATCAAGTACACCATCATCATCGTATGAGCCTTGTTTTGCCCCAAGAACTGATGATAACACATAAAAAGGATTTTTTTATGAAATCTAATCATAAAATATATGTTTTTAATTTTTATACTACAGTATTCTAGTATTGAGAACAATTCTATCTATTAAATGAGTATTTCAAATAGATTTGACCTTATTGTGTGTGTATATTTTCCATTATTCCTTATTTCCCGTTGCTTTACGACTTCCTTATGCCGACCTCTTTACGAACGTAATCGCGGACCTCCGTGCAGACGAATTAATTTCATTGTTTCCAATAAATCTGAACAGAGTTAGTGCGCTAACGACTGCGCCAAAACTCACCAAGGTGTACCAAATTTTTAGCGAATCCGTTGAAAATTATATTACGACTTACAGAATGTCCTGTTACTCCGTTATGACCGGTATATCGTGTATAAGTAGATAGCGGCGTTATGCATAAGCAATGCAAAGAGATATGATTTAGTTTGACCTGCTTGAAGTTTTTAGTCCTCCGACGTTTGGGTCTTCGTGCTGGGACCATCTTCGGATATTTTTGGTCAAAACCCCGAAGATAGTCCCAGCACGGGCTGAAAACTTGAAACAACTCAACACCCGAGATATACTAAAAGCTATCATTTTCCAATTTAAATCTTGTCCCTATTGAATTTTGGTGTGACATTATTTTATAATCTTATAAAAATCATTCCCAAAATCAAAAAAAGGCTCTATTATACAAATTTCTTGTAATGTTCGCAGTCAATTCAGTATAAAATATATATTTATTTTTCTGGGAAATAGATTAAATTTACAGTAGCAACAAAATTAATTATATTTTTTCAACGAATTAAACATTGTGATATTATTGGACATCTTCAGATCTACTCGGCGTCAGTATTTATACTTTAAATTATCACAGATAAATCATGTTTATTTATTTCCGGTAGTGGAGTGGTTTCACAATTCGAACTTGTTTTTTTGACACGCTCCCGAAACTGGGGCAAACCCAACTCATTAATAACTAACTTCTTAAGTTATTCCTCGTCTTGCAGTTTATTTTACTTGATTTTTTTATTTAATAATTCATGGAGATCTTCCCGCGCCTGTCAATCTCCTCCCCCCCCCCCCTTCAGATTCATAAGCTCCACTCTGTCGGATCCTTGATAAAAGATGCCCTAATTCTGGAGAAAACTTGATTATTTTTACGGTTTATTTTATTATATCGCGATGTACGGATGGGGAAAACCCTCCGAGCACCAAGGCTTCCTCAAGGCGAAAAATCCATTTTGGTTCACCTCTGTTCTAAGGTGCTCTCACTTGATCTTTTCGAAGAGTAGTCGATCAAGCTACCCTGGTTTAAAATAACACTATTTATTAAATCCACCATCAATATTTTAACCCTTATTTTATATAATATAAATTATAATTTTGTAATATTGTCATATAGCCTTGATACGCCATTACAAGCTTCTCAATTCTCTTAATCGAGATCTTTAATAACTATAAATTTACATTATTTATGCATGTAATTGCAGTTACAAACATAAAATGCAAGTAATAACAGCTTCAATAAATTAAAGCTGATGTCTAGTTTTGTTGGTTTTTTATTGCATTTTTTATTTACATCAAAGCTGATGAGACAAATATTTTTTTTTTTAAATAGGAAAAAAGACATCAATTTAAGCAAATCCACGATATCTTCCAAGTTACCAGCGCGCCTGTCTCCAAGCCGTGACCTTGAGCGCTATCAGCACACGTGTGTCCTTGGGAGTATCCGCGCACCACTCTATTTACATAATGGTGTGTCTATCGGATGGGTTTCCACTTCCGCCGAGTGGCTAATGGGCTCGCCACCAAAACTCGGGACTTTTCCGAACTCCGGGACCGCGCGCCGCCAACCTGGCGGATATAAACTAATGGGATTCACAGTTCAGCGTCGACACAAGCTCTCGAGGGGTTGGTTAGTAACACGCTTGGGGTTCCAGGTTTGAATCCGCGTTAAGTGATGAGTTTTGTCAGTTTTTTTTAACGCTCTCACTACTTCAACTCGTTTGGTATACACAATCGAATATGATGAGAGGCCGCAAGATCAGCATTTCGTAGTCTCAGAACTGCAATAGTATTGAAATCAAGAATGCAACAAATATTTTACGAATATATATATATAGATTTGGTACACGTGACTTTAATAGTTTGTTTGATTTGTTTGTTAAAGTAAATATCTTATAATTGTGTTATTTTGAAGAGTTTTAAGAAGACTGTATATAAATATATATACTTGTAAAAAGCGAAAACCTCTAAGCATTGTAAAGCAGCTTTACACGACCATAAACCAGCAACACCCTGAAGACGTTCCCTACCATTACCCGATACGCCCTCTGTCAACAAATCAGCCCCTGCCGGAGGGATTCCTTCGCGGGGGCAGACAAGGAATCCTCTCGCGAGGGGTCGAGGCCGCGGGGCCTGACCCACATGCAGTCAGGCGGGCCTGCGCAATGGGCGCCGCCTGCAGTGTTACTAGCTTTCAACCTTTTGCTATTTTCTCCGCGATCGAGAGTGTTTTTAATTTAATTTAAGGATTTTTTAAATTCATAGAAATTGTGACTTGTAGTATTCTACTAAAATTTAATAAAACAATTTTTTACCTAGTTTTCTTCATGCGCGGTCGTATGCTGTCCCTAGAACAAATAAGGCATGTATTTTACTATTTTTGCATCGATATTTATTATGCTATAAAATGAACAGCCGCCTTCCTTAATATAAATCTGGTGTCGACTGAACTATGCCTATTTACTAGGCGTGAAAAACATACCATTACAGTTTTTCAGAATTTGGGTGCTAAAGATTTTATTACTTGAATAAAGCAAAATAAGAAATACAGAAAAATGAAAAGTTATAAATCGAGAAAACAGTCATATTTTAAACAAATATAAACTTATTGCGAATCTTGTTCCGTAGGTCATTGGTTCTCGGCGTGTGCCAGTCACATATTGTTGATGTTTTGGCCTAATTGGATAAAATGAGTGATGATGTTGAATGATGAATGATGAGCGATAAACTAAGTCGTGTTGAAGATTACATCGATTCATTACTCCATTATTACACAAAGATTATAAAGCGGCTCCCCCAGTGTCCCGCCTTCATTATTTTCTTGGTGTCCTATGGCTTCCATAAAAAATATGGATCGCTACGAAATGCCTCCGCCAGTCGTTGCACCTTCCCACATTCGTAAATCTAAAACTCTCCCTTAAAACCTATATCTAAAAACATACTCAGCATTAATAATAAAACAATTATTGTTTGTATTCAGGCGTTATATAAATTGATAATTACTCATTTTATTGTTACTGTCGACGAAATTAATTTTTTTTATCAATTGATTTAATTCAATATCCTGTGGCCACTTTTGAATAAAAAATAATGAAGTTCTGCTTTTTACATGTAATAATAATATAATCTATCTATATACAATATTTTTTTAGAATATTTATTTATTCCGCAATGCACATCTGTTGTCAATGGTAAAGGAGCTTATCTGTCTAGGAAGTCTCTTACCAACGTCAAATAAAATGTGGATAATTTTGGAATGGTAGTTTGATATTTAATGTTCTTAAGTTACAGTCTGGTCTTTAATGATTAAGTAATGTTGATTTTGTCTATTGCCGAGGTCATTTGCCTTGAGCAGTAAAATGCTTTCTATCTGGAAATATGTTATCTAAGTATATTTGATCAAACAATACGACTTCTCGGAACGGAATCGATGTTCTTTTTTCCAAGCGCATTATTTATAGCCGTGTTCTCACGTAACGATTTCCACCATTAGGCAACACGAGCTCTCAGCCGGTTGTCTGTATTAGGGTGCATCTCAACCGAACCGGGCGACTCACGGCGAGAAGTGCGTAGTAGTACTGTAGCATGAGACGAAGTAAAAATGTATTATCTACGCATTCAATAAAAAATCGATGGCTAAGTTTCCATCGCCTTCAATATAAAAAACCTGGCTTATCTTAATTATGTGAGTTCGCTTTCTAAAAGTTTTGATTTTATTACCGAATGTGACCCATATTACATTGGCTCGGTAGCTCAGTGAAAAGATCCAGGTAGATCGCAGGTTGATCTGACAAGGGAATCCCAAATGTATTTATTCGCGACCGTGTCTGTTTTAGATCTTCAGGTTAGCCTTGCACTAATACTGCGTGTGCCAGCACAAACTATTAAAATTGATAGCCGATTTACATAAACAAATATAAATAATATACATGACGATTTTTGCGGAAGTTCAGAATTGTGAAATTTAATATGCCGCCTTAAAAAAATAAGTAGATCAAATTGTATATAAATAACAAACAAAAATAACTGTATAAGTTTATCATAATAAAGTAACTTTATCATATAAATATATTTATCGTTTGACTTGAATCACTGCTATCTCTTCACATCTTATTGTTATTTTCAGCGTAAAAAATAACTTATCCTGCCGTCGAAATCACTACGAAAGATCTACGTGCGTTTTTTTTATTATTAAATCCTTTGAAGTGCGATTGTGCAACAATATATGTTGTTTATACACCATATAATGCATGCGCGCTCCGTGCGGCCAGCCGATCAATATGCACACCTAAGGCGGGGCTCCACAGGTGCGCGGGGCGGCTCCGTGCACGCCCAGGTGCACGGAGCGTGGCCGACCCCGACCATCGACGAGGATGACGAATATCTATATTACATATCATTCAAGCAAACGAAACTAACCTAACCAAAACGTCTACGTCACAATATATAGTAAATAAAATATGTACGTGCTCACATATGTATTATGTGTCGTATACCTCGAATTGGAATATAATAAATAGAGGGTCCGGCGATGGCTTCAATGGAATCTTGATTTTATCACGCGATTTATAGCTTCGTTGATTTGATTTGTCGGTTGTTTCAGGGAGCCATTTTCGACCGGTGGACGGAGGAGAAGGACAACACAGAGTTTGAGCCGAACTGCACCTTCAAGGTCGACGAGTATGGCTTCTTCATCTATTGGAAGAGCGACGGGAAGGTTGGTATCTCTTCACAAGACGTTTTATTTTTTAGTCGCGTGATAATTTTATTTCACTAACCGTGTCATGTTAAAGAAAAAACGTGTGAAAATGAACTGAGGTTAATTGGAAATATAAATACATAAAACATCAACAATCTTCCTAAATACTATTACATCATTAAATATAAATAATCTATTGCGTCATACGCTTTACCTCATTTTTAAAAAAAATGCATTTTCCATTAATAACTCTATAAGACAACTTGAAATTATTATTTTTTTCAATTTAGTTTATTATCGGATAAAAACCTGATAAAAAACGTAATAAATTATATTATTATTATATATAATATATATATATATATATATATAATGTATGTAATGTGTCAAAAATACTCGATATGGCGACAACAGCCACTGGATTATTTTTTACTTTCGAGCACAGCCTCAATACACAGAATTGATTACCGTTCAATACGAAACCACGGACCGCCCTCGGCATTTGTCGCATCACTCATCTCCACCCAGCGGAAGTCTCGAAGATGCGAACTCCGCAATAACGGCCGGGCCCGAGTGGCGCGGGGCGGGGCGGGGCGGGGCGGGCGGGGCGGGGGCGTGACGTCACGGGGCGGATGACGCGCGCCGCCGCCCACGCGTTCCCCGAGGCGGGCGCCCGCCCCGGCCACCCCGGCCACCCCGGCCACCCCGGCCACCCCGGCCACCCTGGCCGCCCGCACAATGGGCCTGGGGCTCGTGACTGCGCGTCAGTTTCGCCGCTACTGATTTTAGCAACCATCACGCTGGGTATATAAATCGTCTATAAACTATATTACCAGGCATTTCGGTCGGATGAAAAAAACTATACACTGTAGTTTCGCCGCTGCCGATTCCCACAACTATAAAATGAAAATATCGCTCGTGCTGCGCCTATGAGCAACTTGTTGCCAGCCATACAAGTGTGATTTGTGTTGAAGGCCACCAGAAAAGTTGGATTGCCCGACAGTCCCTTTGCGAGCAGATTTCACAGTGGTCACCGACTTGCAAAACCCGCTTTGGGAGTATTTATTCTTTTTCAGTAAAATCGCATTATTTTGACTATTTTGATTTTAAATTTTATTTTTCAAGAAACAACGCCTTTGACATATCTAAATTTTGATGATGTCTAAGCAGAAATGCCTTTAGAATTTCCTTCCTTGCTGCAGAATTTTTTCAATTAACATCATTTTGGTTTTCTTAGTACACTAACTAAAATATGAGAGTAAAATATATCTGCAAAATATGAATAAAGTAAAATCAATATTTTACTAAGACTGCCCAGCCGTAGTTACCGATTCACGTTTAATGCTAATTTAAAATGTAAATTGAAAATTATTGGATATCGCGTTTCATCGATGCGGGGCCGCGAGCTGTTGCGCCGCAGGAAAAACTCCGAAGCGAGGGAATAATTTCCGCCGGCGAGCCAATCATATGGCGGGGCGGAAATGCACAAATAGCTTCGGTCGGGATTTTCTGAAATGTCAGCGGGGCGCAGCGGCTCCCGAAGCCTGGACCTCCCCCCGGGGCGGGTACCTGTTGCGGCTATCAATAATAACGCGCACTCGCTTCTAGACTTGCAGTTCTATACGAAATTAGGTTATGTCGACGCCTCACTGCCTCAACAGACCAATGATTATCTTGAATCTGAAGTAAAGTTAATTCTAAATAAAAATTATCGCTCTCATTTTCTCCTTATGCTAATTTTTGTTTTTAAGAGACTGAGCAGTTCTTCATATTTTTTTATAATCGTCACACATATTCGTATCTACGTGTGTATGCGTTTTACCGATGCCAGTTAGAAGTTACTTACTTTTAAGGAAAATCTACTTGTACACACAAACATGTGTTCAGCCTACGAATTGTGCTTCTCGATGCTGCAAATTCAATTACCTTTTTTGAGAAAAAAGAAGGCGTTTTTATCTTCTTCAAAAATAAATAATTGATTTTTGTTAAAAGCCTTTTATTGTTTAGATCGTATTTATAGTCAATTTGGTCACCTCTCCCCAATATGACACATTATTCCCATATTTCAGGTGATATTTTTGAAACGTTGTTTTTTTTTACTATCGCCTTAGTCTCTTCGTATAATGACGTACCATTTAAAAATAACGAATTTAATATACAGACGCCCGCTCTGTATGCACTCGGGCTGGCGTCGAGCGAGATTCACCTCGCGCCCCCGCCCCCAGATGCATCGATCTCCATCTCGTGCATTCGTAAGCTGTACGGCGCACTTTTCGGTGTCGATAAATCTCTCCCTCAATCTCTATTGCATAATCTATCTTTTTCATGACAAAGTGTAGAGATGCACTTTTCCCTGTTACTCCGCCCTTCTTTATTATTTCATAACAGATGATTATTTTTTGAGTCAAGGTAGGGAATCATTGCAATGCTTACCTTCTCTAATAAAAGTTTTGTGTAGCATTTTTCCGTGTATTTTGAAATTTTCATTATTAATCACGTATATTTGTCTTCCTTTAAATAAATCAACGAGGTTTTATTTTATATCCAAGAGTAGGGAGTTGTCAAGAAATTATACATGTCGAAATTATAAAACGTCGTGTGAGAAGCCTGTTATGGTTAAGACCTTTCCCACGCATATTTACTGAATAGAAAACAAATTAATTACATTAACACTAATGGCTTGAACAAATTTGCTTATATTTTGTCAAAAGCAACGGTTTTGTATACTAGCCGATCTTTATATGCGAAAGATCTATGATCTCAATCGTAGATGGCGATAAATGGGATTTCCCCTCACCCTCTTCTTCTTTTTCTTATGCCTCTTCTCTGAGAAGATGGGTGACCTTCCCATTGATCATATCTCTATCCTGGGCCAGTCTTATCGGTTCGGCTGTTCGGTCATTCACCCACTGCCGCAGATTCCGCATTAATGTTATTTTTTTCCTTGGATCTTCACACCCAAAATGACGTTTTTGCGGCGTCGTGCCTATAATTGAATGCTGCAGATTTTATAATCCGGGGTAATTAATCCCACGCCCCAGATAGCGGGCCGCCCCGCCCCCGCCCCCGCCCCCGCCCCCGTCCCCGTCCCCGCCCACCTGTCGGGCGTCGCCCCCCCACCCCCCTCCGCCCTCCTCGAGCTCATTCGATTACTTTATAATGGCCCCCCCCTTCGCCACTGCAAGCCGCCACGGCGGAGTCTCGCTGATTGATATTAGATTTTTAAGATTTTAAGTGGAAATCCGTGCTCGGGAAATTCCTTTCGGATAAAAAGGAAGAGAACTTATTTTTTTTTACTTTTATCACAATTTACGAAATGTACATCCGATGAACTTTTATTTTAAAATGCATTATTTTTTAATAGACCTTATTGTTAAAATTAAATTAAAACGTATTTCCTATATATTCTAAAGTCACTCTTTCAGAATAGAAATAAATATATTTAGAAAATGCAATTGTTGTCATCGTATCATAATATATTTCTGTATCGTCGTATCATAAAAAAATATACACATATATAATAAAATATTTTTTGAATCTATATAATCTATGAAAGATAGGTTTAAATGCTTTGTGCTCTCCTTTGGCATGATGCTCTCATATGTACCACGCGAGAAGTATCCAGTCCGTAGGTCGTTTTATTTTTTTCGATACATTAAAATCCGACGCAGATAGACATCGGATACTCCAGCATCCTTGGCTGCGTCCTCCGTCTTGCCCCCCCTCCCCCCTCGCCGCCCCTTCCCGCCCCTTGAGAATAAGGCACTACAAATACGCCCCCTGACCTCCCGTCTATTGTACAATCCCCCAGGCCTCTCGAACCTTCTTCATCTGTCGCCCCCTCGCATAAGCTTTTAATTATGAACAACCCTTCGTATTTTTTAATTATCTATTTACCTATTTAAACGTAGAAATAAGAAACCCTAAACATAAACCCATTTTAAACCTAAACTTTTGTTGCTAAATAAACAGCTCTCGTTCTGATTCAATATTCAAGGTTTGCGAGCTCTCGTTTGTTTATGGTGTTTCTTGGATGTTAAGCCGCGTACTTCTTATCTCATTTAGTCTCTGATGTTTTGACTTCGGTATACATAATTAAGTAGATCAGTTTTCGACCGATTTATATAAGTAAACTTTTTAAATCGTATTCATGTGGTTTTAAAAATAAGTCCGAAAAAAACAATAATAACTCATTGTCTGCGGAAAACGATAAGTTAAGTTCTTTCTATAAAATTGTAATAAAACGTTTTATCAATATGTAATAATTCGTGACTCGGCTGGTTAAGTTTATAATTTTTAGACAATTAAATTTTTTTTTTATATTTGCTACATTGATATGAAACCTTTTTAAAAATATTAATTTTATTTTTATAAAATCATGTTGTGTTTTTTTATACAGAAAAAAAAACTATACTTAACAAGCTTGTGTTTTAAAAGGTTTCGCTTGATAATGAGAGATGTATCGCTCTGCCAAAGCAGAAGGGGGTTGTATCTGCTAGCGGCCCTGTTGCGCCCCGCCGCGCCCCGCCTTGCCTTGCCCGCGCCCCGCTGCGCCTTGCCCGCGCCCTGCCCGCGCCCCGCCCGCGCCCCGCCGCGCCTTGCCCGCGCCCTGCCCGCGTCCCGTCCGCGCGGCTCGAGGGCGCCCCCGGGGCGGCCGGGCGGGGCCCTTGACCCACATGCGCCGCCCGTCCTCGGAGCCCCGCACAGATCCACAATTTCACTATTCTATACACGTAAAAAATAAAGAAGCCACCTACACCGGCTGCAGCACAACCGACAACCGAACGATGGCTTGTCAATAGCGTTCTATTTAAAACGACCAAGGACGGTCAAATAATTGGCACATTTGCCTGCAAGCTTGGAATTCATTCATTTAAAAAATTATCTCCAGATTTATGGCCTAGTTAAATTCATTAAAAAAAACCTTCCTCGAAGCATATTTTATGTGATACCAACCCATATTTTTTTTGTTGCCCCCTTACCGGTCCTCCCGATGCAATGTGGCTCTCGACTCCTTGTTCTGACTAACCGAACTTGGGTGTCCGACTTTCGTGAAGTTAACATTTAAATAAATTTGAACATAGTAACTTATCGGATAAAGAAGTTATTTCGATTTTGCTAAAATTAAAACTTACTGCATTTCATTTTTTATTCGAAAAGTGCTCTCAAGTTTTTAAATTGACTCTTGAATGGCACAAATAAACAAAAATTGTTCAAAATTCAAATAATCACAGAGAAAATCTGGTATTTATAAATTAATCACACAGAAATTAAGAATTTTATTCTGACAATGTTTTTTTTTATTATCATTATTATCAAAAAGTGTTTTTTTCGTATTTAATTCTAGCTCTTCGTTCAGGCTGATTTGTTTGATCTATTTTTGTCGCCACAGTCCACAGAAAATCCCCAAACATACCTGCGAAATGTCTGGCACTAGGCAAAACAGGCAAGACAACAGGGTGGCCATATGTTGCGTGCATTTTTTTAACGCAAAACGTTTGCTAGATGCTCGGAATCAACTGTATATGAAACCAATTGAAGCTGTATTTAGCCTCGCGCGCCTGTTCTACCTTTGAAGTTTAGCACTTCATAATGGCGGCCATAAAATTATAATCTATACGGTATATTGAAAATGATATAATTGACCGCAGCGCACTCCGGCTCAAGGCGCCGCTCGTGCCTGCGCTCTTGGCCTTGTTAATGGATCTCTGAGCCTACTGGATTTCTTCGAACCGATCATCTGACCATAAATCATCTCTCCTTCGATTTTTTTTAACGCAGTCAAGGTTGTACAAAACATTTTCAATGTTTTTTTTTTTGTTTCCAGGAAGGCGATGTCATCGAGCTGTGTCAAGTCAGCGACATCCGAGCGGGGGGTGTACCTAAGGTTTGTAGTTATTGAAAATATCTATTATATATTAATAATATATGAATGACTATAACTTAAAAATACCAAGGCGTGATTCAAAAGTCTTTGCTTCGTGTCAATTAATTTATTTTTAGTTAATAAAATTTATGGGTTTCATATATTAATTTTTGGAAAATATATGTATCATCAAAATTAAATGTTTTTTATTTGATAATAAACATTAAAATATTTTTTTGGTCAGAAATGACTCCAAGCCACCCTTATCGAGATCCTTTAAGACACACTATATTCTAATTTTTTTTGTTGATATTGTTGCATACTCCTCTTCGTTTTTTCATGCATTTCAAAAAAAAAGTTTTTAGAAATTTCTACTCCCGTATTATTTTATATTGTAATCGCAAATATTTTTTCCTATTGTTTCTTGTTTCTTCTTCTTTATTAGTTTGACAAAATCAAATCTAAGGATTTTTTTATAAAAGTGATTCAGTAACTGTCTTCTTGATGAATCTACCAATTATCACCACTGTACTCTTCAATCTTTCAATGTGTTTTTCAGGACTCCAAGCTGAGTTACAACCTCCTGAACAAGCATGGCGAGAGCTTGGAAGAGAAGTCGCTGACCATCTGCAGTGGCACCGACTATATCAACATCAACATGCAGCACGTTGTCTGTCCTGACGCTGCCACTGCTAAGGTATCACGCCATACCTTACAGAACCTCTTACTGGCTTTTTTCTCCAGAGTTGATTCTTTCATGCTTGAAAATTCACACCGCAGTTCTAAGAATTGAACCTCTTTGTAAAACATTTCAGATTCCCTACTCTAAATAGTATATTTAAAATATTACTATTATTATATTCAAGATGACACATTATTATTGCTTAACAAAAAATCAATTACTAGTCAAATCAGAGGCTTAATTCTAAGTCTGATAAACAACAAATAATTTTTATGTTGTTTATTTGTATGTTATTTATCAAATATTTCATCTCAGTAGGAATACTTCTTTTTTAAATTATCATTGTTAAAAAATAAATAGAGATGCTAACATTACTTCACATTTTCAACGTTAGGTTTGGTTGGACGGTCTCCGGAAGATAACCCACAACGGAAAAGCAAACAACTTTTGTCCGATGACCTGTCTTAAGAAGCAGTAAGTCTTTTTAGTGTGCGGAAAACGCTTCCCTCACACAGTCTCAGCTTCTCTAACATCCCATTAGATTGCATGTCTGTTTGCTTTTAATGCATCCAACATATCTCAGGTGTTTGACTAACTTCAGAAAGGTGTTATTTTTATTGTGTTGTGTTCTTTTGCTAACTTTGGTTTAATTTTTTGTTCAACGGCTTCTCTTGCATGCTTCTCTTCACGCCCAAGCTGTGGCAAGAAGGACTCCGTCATATAACTCATAATACCAAGAATAACAATGTTTGTCCGGGAACCAATCTTATGAAACAGTAAGTACATTAAAAATATTGAGAAAAACAACCTCTCGTCTTTCAGGTCTTGGGTTTTTGAAAAAATTGCAGTATTTACTTTTTACTATTAGTGTTGCATATTTTTACAATTTGGATTTTATAATAGTTGTAGTCAGGTGGGTATAAACAAAAGTTTACTACAACATTGCAAAAATTTTATATATTTACTATAAATTTCAATTAATTTTCTTTAGTTTCTTATCACAAAAGAAAATAGTTATTCAAATACTATTTTATTGAAATTCAAAACTTTTCTCAAATTTAAATACCAAGTATCATCTATATAAATACTAAGCAAGTAATGAAGGATAAAATTTATAAAATACAATGTTGAGAAATTTATTGACCCTTTTTTATTTAAAAGCTGTTATTTTAATTCCCTACTACTTTAAAACACTTTCAAATATTAATTAATGCTTAAAATTTTTTTTCGAAAAATACTGCCTCGCAAGTAACTTTTTGATAATAAAATAATTATCTTTAATAAAGCACAAGCCCTGTGGTTTTCAACCGGAGAAAAGTCACAAATTCCTCAGTTTAAATAGGTCTTCATGTAATGGCTTTTCTATATCCCCTCCAATTTGATAATGTATTGGACTTT
This sequence comes from Atopsyche davidsoni, assembly GCA_022113835.1. Classification (NCBI taxonomy): domain Eukaryota; kingdom Metazoa; phylum Arthropoda; class Insecta; order Trichoptera; family Hydrobiosidae; genus Atopsyche; species Atopsyche davidsoni. The sequence continues at coordinate 11,341,062 of JAILWY010000007.1, forward strand.
GCTTCCATCAAGAGATATCTTCTACTCAGAGAAGGCCAAGAGTAACCACTGGTGACAAAAAACATAACCAAATTCTTCAGGACTATTCGATGCGCCCAAAATATTGTTGATACACAAATTCTTTCAAGTCAAGAATAGTTGGAGATATTCTTGTAGTCAACTCGTGTCCAAACACATCCATCACCGACTTGAAGATTCCCTGCTTTTAATTTTGCATAAACACTATACACATTTTACTGCTTTATAAACATCTACCCATTTTCTTTTTGTTTAATGGTCAAAACATTCTTCTATTTCCGTAGAAAACGCTCTCAATGACATAGAATGTTTGTGAAGCAATAATTCTATTATAGGATTTATTATTTATAGAACAATGCAATCAAAGTTTTTTTATAGGCTTGTTTAATAAGTTTATTACTCTTCCAAATGATTGATTAAATATTTATTATAAATTATGATAAAAGATTAAATATTATTTTTTTAAATTCCCATCGCACTATGTCAAGTTTATTTTAAATCTATTTGATTCAATTTTTAATGAAGTATTTGAAAATGAAATGTTTTCAGCATTCTTTTTTTCTGCCTTTAGTTCTTAACAGCATGCAGACCAAACATTCTGAAATGCATTGCATGTCACATACTTTTAATATGTCCATAAACTACATTAATATGTTTTTGAGTATACTCAAAAACATACTATATATTATAATATATAATATATATATATATATATGCATCATACTGAAAAATGTGAATGTATTCCAGTTGGATGCGCCTTGGGTTTCTTACGGACCCCAAAGGCAAGGTTCCTGTGAAAGTTGTTGCTCGGACTTTCGCTTCAGGAAAGACAGAGAAGCTGGTGTATCAGTGCCTGTCCGACATGGGCCTTCCCTCCGGTAAATCAGACACCATGGAAAAGGAGGCCTTCACCTTTGACAAGTTCTACGCTCTCTACCATAAGATCTGCCCCAGAAATGATATCGAAGAACTTTTCAGATCCATGTAAGTTTTCATCAGCTTTGGTTTCATCTTACAAGATGAGGATCAATCCATTGAACTCTTGGTCAAGAATCTACAATCTTACCATGAATGTAGCATGTTAACCTGATTTATCATAGTATTATGTCCTGAAGAATAAGTGATTTAGTAAAAATATTACTTTTTATCTGCTTTAGAACACAAGGCAAAGCAGACACAATAAACCTAGAGCAGTTTATTAACTTTTTGAATGAGAAACAGAGAGATCCTCGGCTCAACGAAATCTTGTACCCCCTCTACGATGAGAAAAGAGCCGCGGAGATCATCACCACCTATGAACAGAATGAGGAAGCAAAAACAGCAAGTGAGTAGTTTAACTCTAACAATATTTATTATTCAAATATATATAGAAATCTTAGACCCATGAATATAATATTTTTAAATAAAAGGTGTTTTTAAAATTCTTCCATCTGTCAAAATATGATTTTGACACACCGCAATCTCTGTATTTAGATTAAATTAATTTATTGCAATATGGCATTGCATTGATCTCCTTTTTTGAGTTTTGAATCACATTTGAAATTGAGTTTATTTATTTACTTCCCTAAATAAAAATATAATATTTTGCAGAGCAAATGTCCAAAGACGGTCTGATCCGCTACCTGATGTCAGACGAGAATGCACCTGTGTTCTTGGATCGGTTGGATATCTACATGGAGATGGACCAACCTCTTTCCCACTACTATATCAACTCCTCCCACAACACCTATCTCTCCGGCAGACAGTTCGGAGGCAAGAGCTCTGTGGAGATGTACCGACAGGTGCTGCTGGCAGGTTGCAGGTGACTACACATCCCATCATATCTAGTAATAAAGGACTCGGAAATAGCTAATGTCACTTGGGTTAACATAAAATGATACGATGCTGGTTACACTAATCAACGTGATAATATCCCAATGTTCTCTATTTTCAGGTGCGTGGAGCTTGACTGCTGGGACGGCAAGGGGGAAGACGAAGAACCCATCATCACTCACGGCATGGCGATGTGCACGGACATTTTATTCAAAGATGTGATCTACGCTCTGAGGGACACGGCCTTCGTGACATCAGACTACCCTGTCATCTTGTCTTTTGAGAACCACTGCTGCAAGGCACAGCAGTACAAGCTGGCCAAATACTGTGATGAGATCCTCGGAGACCTTCTCATGAAGGAACCGCTGCCTGATTATCCTGTAAGATACACTTATTTTGTGCTGTCGATTTATTTTCTTTTTTTTCTTATTTTCTCCTTGTTTATTATATACCTTGACGAATGCCGATTTATTTATGTACAATATTCTATTTTTATTATTAAATGTTAACATATTTACTTTGAAAAACTAGTTTATGTATAATGTGAATGTTCTAGTTGGAGCCAGGCGCCTGTCTGCCCCCGCCGTGCCTGCTGAAGCGAAAGATAATGATTAAAAACAAAAGACTGAAATCTGAAGTGGAGAAGCAGGAGCTAGAACTTTTCAAACAGGGCCAGTTTGTCATAGAGGACGAGGTCAAGGAGGACGCCTCCGCTGTCGTGCTGGACAAGAAGGTATATAATACTCCGACACCATTCACAGGCCTCTGGCAGCACCAACAGCTTGTTGTTGCTCTCTTATTCTGTCACGCAATATTTGTGCCCTTGCATAAAGAATATTTCTATATCCCCACAGGCGTACCCAAATTTCTTACAACTAATCAATTATTTCAAATTACACATGCTAATAAAATGTACAGTCTCTTAAATTGTGGAAATTGCATCTAGAAATTTTCTTATATTTTGGTCATGTTTCTCTTGGATTTATAAAAAATTATCATAGATAGTATCAGAATTATATGTTTTTACTCAAGAGTGCAACACTCGATTCCTCCATATGATTCCATTTAGTAGTGTTTACTAAATATTGACAGAATGTCAATATCATACACAAACACAGCTAAATAATATTAACATATCAAATACTATTAGTAACACTCTTTCTATGGTCTCTGAAATTCTGTTGTCTTTAAGAATGCAAAAAATTGACCTTGTTTTCAAAATGAGATGTTTTATTTTTCCATTGAGATATTATTAAATGAGCGTTGTGCTTCCAGCCTGAGGAGATAGTTGCAGAAGCAGCGGCAGCTGGAGACGACGCGCCTCCCCCTGTGGCCTACACGGGTTCCACCACCAATGTGCACCCTTGGCTCTCCTCCATGGTCAACTATGCCCAACCCATCAAGTTCCAGGGCTTCGATGTTGCCGAGCGTGAGTATTTCTTCTAAGATATAGATAAATTAAACACTATCCCAAGTTTGAAAAATTCTATTTGTAAGGCTTATTCAAAAAACGTAATTTCATAAGTTATATTAATAATTTTTTTTATAACTTACAGTGTAAGATCATACTATAATATTTAATTGTGTTCTCTCTTTCTTATATTTCTTCGTTGATTGATATTTTTAAAAATCTGTAACTTTGATTACAGAGAAAAACATACATCACAATATGTCATCATTTGCCGAAACGGCGGGCATGAACTACCTGAAACAGCAAGCCATCGACTTTGTCAACTACAACAAGAGACAGATGTCCAGGATCTACCCCAAGGGAACCAGGGCTGATTCCTCAAATTACATGCCCCAGGTGAAAAACCAACAAATGTCAAACTTGAAATTCACACTAGTTAATAATTTGAGAAAACTGGTCAACAGATAGCCCTTGCTAAATTTCTTTGATATTCATATTGTTAGATATTAAATGTCTCCATCATTTTATCATAATTTTTTTAATATTATTTTATTTTTTAATTCCATTAAAATAATGTATTTTTTCCATGGTGTTTCAGGTGTTCTGGAATGCCGGTTGCCAGATGGTGTCTCTGAACTTCCAGACATCAGACCTGCCCATGCAGCTGAACCAGGGCAAGTTTGAGTACAATGGCAACTGCGGCTACCTCCTCAAACCTGACTTCATGAGAAGAGCCGACAGGAACTTCGATCCATTTGCCGATGCTCCTGTGGACGGTGTGATTGCTGCCCAGTGCGCTGTGCAGGTAATAATAATGATTACTTCGCATTCTAAGTAAAAATAAAAAACTGGATATTTTGCTTACTAAATATGATGCATTCATTTTCAGGTTATTGCAGGCCAGTTCTTATCAGACAAGAAGGTGGGAACCTATGTGGAAGTAGACATGTACGGCTTACCCACCGACACCATCAGGAAGGAGTTCCGGACGAGGATGGTGCCAGCCAACGGCCTGAATCCCGTTTACAACGAGGAACCATTCTTGTTCAGAAAGGTAACTCTACATTTCTAAAATAATACATTGACCCTTATTGTATTGTACTATCTCATTGATAATACAAAAACATTGGAATGTGTTTCTTTCTAGGTTGTATTGCCAGATCTTGCTGTACTTCGATTTGGTGTGTATGATGAAAATGGAAAGCTTCTTGGTCAGCGAATCCTCCCCCTGGATGGTCTTCAAGCTGGGTATCGCCATATTTCTCTGCGAACAGAAGCCAACTTTCCCATGTCGCTTCCCATGCTGTTCTGTAATATAGAGTTGAAAATCTACGTTCCTGACGGCTTTGAGGGTATGGCATTGTTAATAATATCTGGTAATCTATATATTTAAGTCTACTTCATCTTTTATTTTTACTTATCGATCGATGTTTGATCTTTCAGACTTCATGGCAGCTTTGTCTGACCCTCGTGCCTTTATGGGAGCAGCTAAGGAGCGGTCGGACAACATGAAGTCCATGGGTATAGAAGAAGCCAGTGGGGCCGGCACCGGGGACCAGAAAAAGGCCAAAGTTGAAGAGAAGGTAGAAGGTAAGAATTTTTATTACTTAATACAGGCTATTAGTTATTGGTTCTGAATATGTGTTTCCAAATACCGCCACAATTGCCTTCTATCAAAAAGTAGATAGTTACTCTATACATTATTTAATTCATTTTATGTCTCTCGCTGTATAAAAACTGGCAAGCCATATTGGTATTGTGAAACATTTTTAATAATTTAAATATGTTTTTTTTATTTTAGAACCACCTCTTGTTTTTGAGCCCATTACAGTGGATTCCCTACGACAAGAGAAGGGTTTCCAAAAAACAGGACGCAAACAGCAGAAAGAGTTGGATCTGATGAGGAAGCGCCATGCCAAGGAAAAAATGGCCATACAGAAGTCGCAATGCACGGCCATCGAGAAGCTCATCAAGGGAAAAAAGTTAGTTATTAACCCGTTAACAAAAATAGAGCACAATGTTAATATTCAATTTATCTTTAGGTTGCTCAAAATTTAAAAGTGGAGTTTTTCATATCTTTGTTCAATTTTGTTTAACAGTAAGGCTGAACTTACGTCAGATCCGACTGTTCGAAAGTTGGTTGCGGAGCAGACAGCTCAGTGGAGCGAGCTGGCAGAACGCCAGCGCCGGGAGCACTGGGCCGGGGCTCGGCAGCGCCTGCAGGAGCAGAGGGAGCTGCTCGCCCGCCTCATGGAGAGCGCACAACAGGCGCAGATGAAGCAGATGGAGGGCAAGCATGAACGGTACGTGCAAGAATGTGATCAAACACGAAAAGTATGAAAAAATAATGTTGTTTCTTGACATTAAAAGAAACAATACTTGCATTATTATCAATATTGAGTCGTAATTTTTAACTTCATTTGTTATTACTCAAAATTTCCTACATCTCCAATAGTATGTAATCTATATTATGGATATCTGCTCTTAAATTATGGAGTTCTTCTATAGATGTAGGATTTCTAAAAGGATCGATTGTTGATTGGACTCAAAAAAATAACCCAAATCGGAATCTATCTGGTCCAGCTGCTCATGCGTGGACGCCAAGCAATGCTTTGCTGATTTGTAAAAATAGATTCCTGGACATAAAAATATGACCAGCCATTCAATAATTACCACTACCTATTGATCATTTGATGTGGTAATTATTTTTCAGGGAGATCAAGGAAATGAATGCTCGCCAGGCCAAGATCTCAGTAGAGACAAGCAAGGAGATCGCCAACGACAAGACCTTGAAGACCAAGGGAGAAAAGGACAGGAGACTGAGGGAGAAGAAGCAGAACAATACCAAAAAATTCATGGATGAAAGAAAGGTAAAATATTTCTATATAATGCCATGCGAACATAATTATTTATAATATATTGTAATTAATTTTCCTCGGTGGCTCAACCTTAACATTATAATGTGATTTCCAGACTTCCACAATCAAGCAAGGTCGAGAAAAGGAAAAGCTGAAGGTCACCCACGACAAGCAGCTGGAGGAGCTGTCCAAGGAGGTTGATAATGTAAGCCCTTTAAATATTACTTCAGTTTAATTTGATGACAGCTTGAGAATCAATGCAACTATGAGTGATTTAAGATTCAACTCAGATGTTTATATATGTATAAGCAAAAAGAGATCCAGGTGATATTGATGTCCTATAGCATTCTCTGTTGCCCTTATAATTATTTTGACTATTGCGTGTTACTTTTTCATTAATTTATTATTTTATCACGATAGAATAATACATTTACTCATTTAATTTTTCAGCTCATTGAAATGTACAAAATCGAAGAAGCTGACTACGACATGAGTTCTAAAACCGAATTCTACGCTTAAAGAGAAGAATCACCCATGACGGAGTCTATCTTACCATTACAACATCCTATTGAAGATATTTTTATTGAGTATTTTATATTTTACCTATAAAAGTAATTTCTATTAATGAGCTTTTAGTTTATTTTAAATAATCGTTTTGAGTGTCAACTTTGGGAATCTTATTGATGACATTCCCGGGAACGTAAATGTTCCACGTGGAATAATCGATTAACAATTGGTAATTTGGGAAGAAGTTTGTTATTTCTGTTACATCTCGAATATTGTGAAATTTAGCATAAATACGAATCAAGGCTAATAAAATAAAATGAATTGCAAAATAAACAAGACTCGTATGCATTGCTAGGTTTTCAATTCTTTCTCAAGAATCTTTATTTGTGTCCATGAGATACTTCTACTACTATATTTTACTATTCAAATTGTACCAATTATATTTTTAACTCCTGTCCTTTGGCTAAAACTCACAACCGATAATTTTATAGATTTGATATAAAAGCTATTGGAATTTTTCAATGCAGAAGTTCCCCAAGTTCTTAAAGACTGATTAAATTCTACAAGCTGTTAAACGTGTCATATGTTGCAAAAACATTGTTCCATTAACTAATTGTTTGTTTTTGGATTGACAAATTGTAAAAGTTATTATTTTACTATTTTCAATAGTTTGATCCATATTGCATACTGTTTATGGTATTCGTTTGACATAATCACTGCTCAATTTAAATGTCTTTATTAAGAGAAATATCTTTTTTTTTTTCCTTTAAGCTGGGTTTTCTAATTAAGGGAGTCAGTTTTGCTGCTCAGTGATTATTTGATTCAAATGTATTAATTATTGGTTATGTGATAACTTTATTTTCTTGGGTATACTTTTAGACTTCTCTGTTTATGCATGAACTTAACCTAACTATAATACTCATGGACCGGAAGCATTGAAAAAATATTATAGTGAGTTTTAGTTGAACATGGAGTCTGTTTATTGTATGTAGATATAATAGTTTCTATTGTTCTTTATATGCATAGGTTTCCCACACACAGAGATGCTGCAGATGTACCATGAAATATTATCTAGTCACGTATACACGCCTACCTACCATTTAGTTGAAAAGATCTTATAGAAATGTTTTAGTCTTTATTTAAACTTATCTTTAAAAAAATTATAGATCTAAGGAGAAATATTGAAATTTTTCATAGTAGTTTTACTATAAAGTTTATTGTTATTTTTATCTTAATTTGATTATACAGGGAGCTTCGGTGATTTGTGAAATCACTGAAAATCAAATATCTGTATTGTTTTTTTTTTAAATAACTGGAGCGCTTGAGTACTAGCAGATATCATGCGTTCAATTAACGATGGTATTATTTTAGAAGTTGTCCCCAAAATATTAAATATTTAAAATTATTCAAGCAGGCATACATTGTATCAGAGAGAGGCCATGTTTTGGTTTTTCTCTACTTAGCTGTATATTTAAAATTTATATAAAACTTATGTACATACATTATAATATTATTACTACACCAAAACATATTTTAGTTTTTTCCATATTTTTCTATAAATGAGATGTCTTGTGAGAGAACTCGCTGAAGAGTCGCGTGGGTAGGTTGAGGTAAATTGTTACATATTTTCATTTCCACTTACCTCATTATAATTTTAAATAATTATTTATAAAAACGTACACTTCTTAAAATAAAAAGAAGTACATTTACTTCTGATTCTTATTATATTTAATAAATTACCTCAGTTTTGTGTTAACTTATTCTACATGCGAGTATATTTTTTTGTAAGCAAATATTATTATAAAAATATCTAATATATATTATAAATGATATCTTTTAGAATTTAATCAACGATTTTATTTTGATCTAAACCGTGAGGAGCTAACATTAAAAAATATATATATTTGTGAAACCGAGTCAATTCAACATTTTAAATGTCTACTCGGTAAATTTGATTATAAGAATGATTGGACTGGCAAACTTGGACGAAGAGATAATGCCAACGTTACTGTAGAGATGCCTGTGAACCCAAAGTCAAAATACAACCCATATTATTTTGTTACCGCTATTTTCACTTTGGAGTTTGCACGCTACGACTGAACACTGAGGAGACGTGTAGATTTAAAAGTTAGCTGGTTAAGCAGGGGCGTTTAGACCCCCGGCTAGGGTTGCCACTCGCTCCCCCTTTATTATAGCTAATTTAAGTTTTTTTGTCTTTCGTCAAATTTGGACTTAATAACTTCAGTTTCTTATATGATGCTGGATGGTGAAAATATCAATTTTTTATTATTATTACCAATTTTTTTAATTCATTTTTAACTCATTTTTGCTACCTAGCATTAATTTTACTTTTATTTTTTATGTACAATACTTTTGGTGAATACACACACGTGCCCATGTGCCTGGCCGTAAATACAGAGAACCTGCACAGTTTCAAATTGAAAATTTACATTATTTTCATACGCAACCTGGTTTTTTTTTTATATACTCACAGATTGTTTAGTACTGTTCATTTTCACTTGATTGCTTAACTCTTCTTAAGCAGATCTGCATTTGATGAAGCCCTAATATCTAGAAGTTTATGAAAACCAAATTTTCGTGTGCACACTTATATTGCAATAAATTTGTTAAAAATTACTGATCAGATCTCTAATATTCACATTCCTAACTAGATAAATCTCAAGAAATGTACTTAAAATAATAAAGAAAAATTGTTGAAGATTTTAACTTCTTAAGGTAAATTATAGTTTTATGTATTGAAAATGAGAATATTTCTGTAAAAAATTTATAATGAACTTGATGTTGATTCACTGTAAATATGACTAAACACGTGGTCACATTAATGTGTAATTACCATTGGATTAGATTATAATTAAGTTATCAATATGCCAAATTATTTTTCAAAAAGTGGTTACCCTAGCCCCGACTGACAGTCCAGGGTTGGAAAATAAACTTTAAACTGCTGATTCATAATGTATATCGATTAGCACAACCATCACGGTTTACAATTTCACATTATCTTCAGGTTTAAAAGAATGTATAATTATCAAAATACAAGTTCACATTTATATTTTATATAAAATGACTTAATTTTAACTAACAATACCATTATCAAATGCACGGTTATATGAATTCAGGTACACAATCTAATCTGACAGTAATGCTGTTAACAATCCAAAAGAAGGTGAAGAAGTAAAAAAATTATTTACGATTTCTACTCAAAATGAGCTTCACAAAGTAAATGCTGAAATTAAATAGAGTTTCTTGCAAGTGTCCGTAACTGGACCCTATTCAGTCCTTCCAGCAACTTGTACTTGGGACAACACTATACTGCCTGTTATTTTCAACGCTAATAGTGACTTGAGTCAAAATACACTATTTCTATTTAATTTTACTAAAACCCGCTAAAAGTTTGATATATATATATAATTTACTATTCAAATAAAGTCACTAAGAGTGAATCTCTAATTCATCTGCTAAGAATGCTTGAGTTTCACCAACTATCTCAGAATCAATGTTTTCTAATTACTGGGCTGCATGTAAAGTGAGTTTACTCAAAAGACTTTGCCGTTTTTATGAGAATTTGATAGAAATCTTACTGTCATCAAATCACTGCTAATAGTTTTATTTTTCGAGAGACAAAATATAACAATGAAAATAAAATTTTAAAGATTCTCATCCCATTCTTGGCAGATGGCTTGTCTTCTGTAAATAATATGTATCATTTATACTTTGTGAATTTAATGACATGGCTTCATATAAACAACGTGCAATTTTTATAAGAGAACAAAAAAAGAAGATACGTTTTCATTATTCCATTGTTTTGTTATGCTTCAGGAAGAGACGAATTTTGTTTTGTTGACCTCTGATCATTACCCGTAACGTGTAACCACATAAATCCCCTAGAATAGGCATGACGAAAGATTTTCAAATCCTCTTCCATAATGGGGGTACACATTTACTATTTACGAAAAAAACTTTATTTCGGTAAAAAACTAGAGTTTAACAATGTTTAAAGCCATTTTTATAATATTTTTTCAAAAGTGCGCGAAAACGCGACATCGCGAGGCGTGACGTCATCGCAGCATTTTTTAGACGCTCTGACGTCATTAACTATATTGTCAACCGGCGTGCCATTGTGTTTGCATTGAAGACCATAGACCAATTTGAATACCATAGAGTTGTTGACGTCAGTATGACGTCATGCGCTGTGATTGGTGTTTCAGTCAAAATGGCCGATTGCAGTATTTTAACCTTTTAATTTGTTGAAAATCTTATTAATCTTAGATTTTTAAATAAAACTAAATCAGTTTTTTAAATCCTTTTAATATGTATTTTCCCTTAAAATAATTATTTCTTTGATTCTTTGATACTGTCGTCATGCCTATTAGAGCATATCGTTTCAATATTAGTGCAGCAAATATCTATAGAATGTTATATTTATAAAATAAATCTAAAATGGCGGCTTGGAGGGAGATGTTGCACGAGCATGCTGCCGGTAGTCCGACCTGTCGAAGTAATGTAACTTTACCACTGTAAGTCACTTCATGATTAAGTGTAGTTCACTCTAATATTTTAAAACTTTTAAGATATTGGAAAAAAGTGTCATATGTTAAAGCATATTATAATAGTTATTAGGTATAAATTTTTGTATGAACACGCTCTTGGCAAGTAACTAAATGAATTTCATAACCTTCGATTGCTTATACTGTGAGCTGCCTCCAGAAATGGGGTTGTGTGATTTTTTTTTTCATAGCTATTAAAAATAATCATACTGCTTATAGCTGTTTTCCTCACTGGGATTCTATGTCATGTTTTAACTTGCTCTTTGTACGTAGGATTAAATATTGAATGTTAAGTACTTTAAAGTTTTCCATGTTTAAGAATTAGATGTAACACTTGAGTAAGATGGTAAGGAGCGCCCCCGCGTTGAAGCCGTCGGGGCGCCGAGAACTTGTTAATCCCAAACCAAAATCTTTACAACTGGGTGGGCCGGCGGTGGCCATGCGCCGCCCCGAGGACGAGCCTCTTTCGGTTTGTTTTAATTTGTAAATTTGGTTACAATTTTATATCAAGAGCGTCTGGGATGCTGCTTGAAGCCTTTACCAAGAATTGAATTCATTGAAGTGAGATAGTCGTGTACTAAGTATACTGTAGGTGAAAATATTTTTAAATTAATGTAAGGTCTATTTAATATTAATATAACTATCAAGAAAAAGTGAGATTTAAAAAAGTTATTAGAAATTTATTATAATGTAGATGAAAAAAGTAAAAAGCACTTATTGTCTATATTGTCATCGAATACTTTCACAAATGTTGTATAATGATGTTATCGTGTTCAATTATATAATATATCGTAGAGAGATAAACGCACTGTGTGCCGACCAAGAGGTTTATGAACTCAACTCTAAAACAATTTGTTGCTTTGTGGTTCAAGTAGACCGCGTCTTTCCATATTTTTTAATACTAATTGGTCAAACGCCTGGTTTCTGAAACCCTGGTCAGAAAAAAACAAATTAACAAACTGCCAAATACATCACAGAAGCATAGAAAAAAATATTGATAAACTAATAGCAAGCAGCTATTTTAGGAAATAACATTTTATGCAACAGGTATGATGCATTTGATAGTTTGTTATCATCTTTTTCATTGATTGACCTTTCAATAACAGTGTGTATATTTTACTTGAGAAAATGAAAACAATTCCACAGTTGCTCATAAAGCCAAAGAAATCAGTAAACTGTTGAAATAGAAATAGTGTCAATGAGTGAAATACTAAAACTGCATTACCAGTTTTCTACTAGCCTTTCATAAAAACAAGCTTAGGTATCGGTACAGGATGTTCACTTCAGGTAGATTGTGATTAAATGTTCATCTATTTTTATTAGCACTCCAATATCATAACATTTACGTAGTTTCATCGTGAGAAACATATACTCCTATGGTTTATTCAAGTAAATGAAGCTGCGATTTCAGAGTTTTTAATGTTGAGGAAACATGGCCTACTTTCATTCCGATCATTTTAAATAACCGTTATTTCGGAGTAACCGCTCGCTAAGAAGGTGATCGAATAGTAATCCATGTCAATTGAACAGCCAAAATAAACACGATATCTTTCACCATCGGTCAGATTTTCATTTTACTGCAACCTGTTATGTAGTTCTAATAGCAGAAATGGTTCAGCACTCGATCGTTTATAAATCTGTGCCAAACGTACTTTTGATATTCAAAAAAGTTACTCAAGCTTATTAACTTAAAATAATATTCATCAAAACAATAATAATATCGATGTAAAGCTATACTAAGAACCCATATATTTAATAATTACTGTATGTGTAATGAAACCCATTTTAAATCTTCACCTCATTTAGTGTATGATATATTTCTCACGGTACCTTGTTTGTGAATAACATAAGAAAATTAATATAGCCAAATAATTAGGTTTCCTACAAAATGTATTGCTATATACAATATTTATTATTCATCTGTTTGTCCTCATAAATAAAAGAGTATAATAAACATTTGAAGTTTTTTTATTAATACTAATTATTACCACAACATTATGATTTATTTACAAAATTATTATTCTTTGTAATAATTACATGCTTCTGATCTTCTTCTTCTCTCTATAGATGGACATCATCTGAACTGAAAATTGAATTAAAACTGTCATTTCTTTTACATTAGAACTGAGGGAAAGAATGCTCTTATCAAATTCTTTCTACTTAGAATCTAGAAAAATAAAAAACTAATTAGATTTTATATGAAAATAAGTAAAAATATTTTTGTAAAATCAGGAGTGAAATAATCATTCTCGACTTATTTTATTTATGCATGCACATCCCTGAGGGTACGAGAATGCTGGGTTCAGGGAGAAAAATTCTATAGCAGAGGTGTCAAACTCAATTTTGCAGAGGGCCATATATTAAATTTAGAATGTGTAGGCGGGCCAGATTCAAATAACAAGTCTAAAAGCTCTAAAAAACATGATTCTTCTTTCTGTGACACATTGGGATCGCGGGCCGTATTGATATGGCTCGAGGGCCGGATGCGGCCCGCGGGCCGTATCTTTGACATGACTGTTCTATAGGGTGTTTTTTATAGAGGTATAGAACTTTGAAATAGAATAAAACAAAGATAATTTTTTTAAATTGACATGAAGTTAACTTTATTCGAAAGATAATTTTTTGGCATTATAATTTAAATATGACTTCTGGCATATGACTGCCACGGCTGGCTCGGACGTAGTCTAGTCTGGAGGTCCAATTCTCGATGACTTTTTCCAACATTTGTGGCCGTATATCGGCAATAACGCGGCGAATGTTGTCCTCCAAGTGGTCAATCGTTTCGGGCTTATCGGCGTAGACTAGCGATTTCACATATCCCCACAGAAAATAGTCTAGCGGCGTTAAATCGCACGATCTTGGAGGCCAATTAACGGGTCCGAAACGTGAAACTATGCGGTTACCAAACGTTTCCTTCAATAAAGCGATTGTGGCACGAGCTGTGTGACATGTTGCGCCGTCTTGTTGAAACCACAGCTCCTGCACATCATGGTTGTTCAATTGATGAATGAAAAAGTCAGTAATCATGGCTCTATAGCGGTCACCATTGACTGTAACGGCCTGGCCAGCATCGTCTTCCAGCCCATAAAGCACACCAAACAGTCAGTTTTTCTGGATGTAACGGTGTCTCAACATACACTTGAGGATTATCATCACTCCAAATACGGCAGTTTTGTTTATTGACGTATCCATTCAACCAAAGGTGAGCTTCATCGCTAAACAAAATTCGCTTATGAAAATCGGGATCAACGCCAATCTTGTTTTGGGCCCATTCACCAAATCTGCGCCTTGCTAAGTCTATTCAAGTTAAAATGCCAAACTAAACTAAACATAAATCCCTTGACAGCTGACAAAATGGCTGCCAGTTAAAGCAGTGTTGGCAACTTAAAGTTCTATACCTCTATAAAAAAAAACACCCTGTACAAGTCATTACTTCCGCTGTCATGTTCCAGATTGCACAAACCCCTAATCAAAATACAGATATCTACAGAGAAATAGAAAAATCTAAAATTTCTTTAAATTTAAGTATCTACGGTAATATGGATACATTTCGAGAGTCACAGATGATGGTGTGGATTCAAGGAATAAAGCCCGAGTGTGAAGATGATTGTTCTCAGACTCAACGACTTGCAATTAAAATTTACAATTCTCACCGTCATTCTTTCTTATGAGGTATTGAAATATTTTTAATATATATATTACGGTGCACTAAACTCATAATTAAGCAAACAAAACATATAACGAAAAATAGACTTTTAGAAACGTGTTTTTTTTTAATGACAAGGATATTGTTTAAAAAAAAGAAACAAATAATTAATATACTATGACTACACAAGTAATTATTCTGAGCACACACCATTCATGACCTATAATTAATTGATATTTTCTTACTATAAGGATCGAATCTCATGTACTCAAGCTTGTCACCCAAACGCTCTCGTATTCTGGTCACTGTGTGTCCACTAACAGCACTCTCCATCATTACCATGATGAATCTATTGAAATAAGTACAACCAAAACTAAGTACACTTGGTCAAATCAAAATATAATACAAGCATTAACTTGACAATCGATTACAAAAAGTTCAACAAAAACTCTAAAAATATACTCCATTGGAATAGAAAAATTTATAGGTTACTTAAACTTCATAACTTATAGGTTAATTTAAAAATGACTTACTTGCTTTTAACCTTTTTGAATAAAACATTTGTTAAAAACATTATAACCGATGTGTGTTGTTTCAATGATGTTAAATATTACTTCACATAAAGAAAATATTAGTACTCGATTTATAAACAAAATACAAAAGCAAATTATTTCACACCAATGTGTCAAACTTCATCAAAAGGGTGCAATAAACTAGAGAAATTTAATCCACCAATGAACTACTAAGGATAAGTTCCAGAGACAATAATTGTTTTTGGCAAAACCAAAATATTTATAAAGTAATGTGGCCAGCTTAGAAATTTACCCCCAACAATTATTTATTTATGCGAATTTAACATTAAATAATTTTAAGCAGTGAAAAATAACAAAATGTCACTAGAAAATATCCGTATTTTTAAAGATTTTTTAAGATCTTCAAAATTATTTTCATCAAATTAAGACAACAGCATTTAAAAATAATTATCACAAATAAAGAGTTACATTTTAACTGAATGTACATTTGCCTTGTGCATTTATATGTGATAGTTAAAATAAACAATGTCGACATTTTAAAAAGTTGATCTATCAGATATAGCAATTTATTAATGTAAGAAAAAGCATTGGTTTTTTTTTAAAATTTAATTTGGGTTAGATATGCAGACAATTTTTATAATTTTAGCTGTTTTTTTAGAGCTGTCACAACAGCATTTGCATATTTTCAATGAGAGGATATATATTATCGTATTATTTTAGGATTGCATTACAAATTTTTTGAATAATATTTTATTATTTTATAGTTTATGACGATTACAAAGTACTTTTTCAGATAAGTTGACAACATTAATAAAAAAATCATCTGTCATTGAACAAAGAAACATTTACATTGGCAACATTATGAAAACAAATCGCTAGCCGGCGTCAGCGTGTTGCTTTGTCGGAATTATTTGTATTATAACAGTAAGTTCGGATAAAGAAATCTGACGAGTTCTGTGGAATCCTTCCAAAGAGTACGGTATTTTTAACTAGTTTTACGTAAAATAATTAGTGTAAGAATCACAATGGACAACATGATGCAAATGGAGAATGGCGGCGGGGACGCCAATGTGTCATCCACAAAGCTCATGGTGAACTATATCCCCGAGCTGATGACCCGGGACATGATGTATTCGCTCTTTTCGGCTTTCGGAAAAATAGACAGCTGCAAACTTATCGCCAACAGAGGGTACGGATTTGTCGAGTTTGGAAATCACGAAGACGCCGAAAAAGCGCGAGTGTCGTTCAACGGGCTGCTCATGCAGGGTAAAACTCTTAAAGTCTCCTTCGCGTTGCTCAACCCGGAAACTAAAGCCACCGTCAAGCCAGACACTGAATCGAATCTCTACATTAGCAATCTACCCGCCGACATGACCCTCGAGAATCTGAACTCCATGTTCCGCGCCTTCGGACAGATCACCAACAGCCGCGTCTCTCAGGGTATCGCCTTTGTCTGCTTCGAAAAGCGCAATCAAGCCGAGGATGCCATCAAGCAGCTCAATGGCTTCAGTCCAACCAATGGTGCCGGACCCATCACTGTCAAGTTCGCCAACAAGCCGAATGCAAACAAACCCTCCCCTCGCCCGCTCACCCGCCAAGGTGGTCTCACGCCCAACCACACGGCACTCGGCTCACCGCAGACACCCTTCAATGGCACACCACATGCTGCTTTCAACGGCTCCGGCTTCAACGCTGCCGTGTCACTGGGTGCGCGAAACCTTCAGTACGGCTCCTCTGGTTTTCCGCAAGCTTCCCCGCCACCCCTACTACCGTCACCGGGCAAATCTTTGACCTTCCTGAACAAAGGGCATCAGCGATTCAACCCCATGGCAGCTAGCAATCACGCTGGCCACCCCACCCTTTCGCTGCTGGCCGCAGGCCCCACACCCCTTCTGGCTACAGTTCACCAGACCACCGTGTACGTATACAACATTGGCGAGGACACAGAAGAGCTCTCGCTCTGGCAGCTGTTCGGTCCGTATGGCGCCATAGATTCCATTAAGGTCATAAAGGATGCAGAGACTAAGAAAAACAAAGGCTTCGCTTTCGTGAACATGCGGGAGTACGATGAGGCAGCGGCAGCCATCCAAGGACTTAACGGTTTTGCACTGAACGGGCAAGTCCTCTCCGTCAGCTTTAAGACGCAGAAAAGAAAGTAGCGCGCTCGGCGTGAGGGTGAGAATTGAGTGTAGTAGAGTTTGTCTGCCATTATGAATAGGTGTGATCGTTTTTGTACATCCCCGAATATTCTTCACCATGATTCATTCCAATCAGTCAAACATATTTTTATAAAATTGAGACAAACCTTTTTATGCATTTATGGACTTAGGCGTACGAAGTCATATTTTTGTAAGGCTAAAGTATATTTAAAATTAGTCAGGACATTGGAAGGTCCCACCTCCACTTCTCACTACATATTACTATGTATTTCATTATTGTTTTGTTGTATTTCTTATGTATCGGTTATATGATTAATCTACTTAGTGTATTTTACAGGAGCCGACTGTAATGTATAATATGTATCTACTATTTAATTTTTTTTCAAGTAATTATTCACTTTTATTACACTTATTTTCATTTTATTTTACGGTCGACTCCATCTATCTTACCAGCCATTTTTTTTATTTTGTGTAAAATTTATTGTATTATTTTCTATTCTTTAATAAAAGTTTGACTGTTGCTTTTTAATTCTTTATTCTTATATTCAGTCTTTATTTTTAATACATTAATTATTATTTATATGTATATTTTAAACATTTTACTATCCGTGGTCGTGTAACTGTGTTAGATAAAGTATTTATTTATGAACACCCACACATACTTATCTATATATAATATATGTATATGTAAGTGACTACTAATATTTGTATATATAAGATATTTGCAGAGCTGTGCTTGTAAAGAGCTGTATTTTGTTACTGCCGATGACTTGTACCAGAAGGAAGAACCATTGTGTAGAGCACCTTGTCTAGTCCAGAGTGACTGCGGCCGAATACTCCCGGCCACGGTCGGTTTAGCCGTGCTGATTAGAATATTGACTTGGCATTTACATGTAAATTTTTGAGCATTTAAATATTTTGATACGATACTATTTCACCCAATAAATGGTTTTCAAGGAAAACCTGTTCCCTTACCTCAAGTTTTTACAGATATTTGTATATATTCTAGTCAACAATTTTGTTGCCATTAGCATTAGTAATTAATGATATTCAGGTATCATTAGCTCATAAAAAGTCAAATATTTTTCTATTTGAAACAATGAATTTCAACTAGTGCAAAGAAGGTGTCTTAAATATAAAAAAATATATATTTATTTTTCAAAATGGATTTGAATATTCAAGTGATATATTATAATGCGCAGGCCTTTCAATTTTAATGTGGCTGTGTAGTCTGTGACTTTATTTTTGGAATGCTTCTGGAATGAAATAAAACTACAATTGTGCTGTCGCCGACTGCTTTTACAGAGTCTCTTGAAGCTCACAGTGTATAGCAAACTTCAGCACTGAAAGTGATTCCTCGCTAACACCGGACGGCTTAGATCCTAGACTAACTCGGCACCGACAGACGAAGTTTGAGATACGCTGTGAAACAAAGCCATGTGATGAAAATAAAACAATTTTTAAAAGCTTACACTAATTTATTATAATGTTATTTGTCAGAATATACAATACTAGGCATCCTTCTCCATACAAAACGCTTGTTGGCACACATTCTTAAAATGCAGTTTATAACCTTTCAGTAGATAGCGCAATGCCAGTGCACATTTCACTTCCAAGCGTGATACGAACACCGACTACATAAAATAACACAACCTCTATCATTGTCTTGAATAAAATCTGGAATCAAAAGTATACATGGAATGTTGACACTATCACTAGAGAATCGTACCGATTGACAAAATAATAACCAGACTAAAACTATTAATCCTAGAAATACAGCAAAATGCCTAGCATTACATAAAAATACAAAGAAAGTCAATTTCTTAAAGGACTAGAAAATATTGGATAATTTAAAAGTCATTGCGCAATCTACTGACAAAGGTAATCCCTCTGAAAACATTTTGGTAGATACTCGAAAACCTTACAAATGAAAATACACATAATAATATGTTTGTATATACAGAGCCATTGTCTTTTGAGTAACATATTTTTATAAATACTTAATTATCAGTGAAGACCTGTTCTTCTCATTTCTGATGAAACAATCATAAAAAATGTGCTTCTAGTGTCTCCAGAGTATTGGGATCCTATTTATATGATTATCCTCACAGAGATACAGAATCTCTGACAATGAACTACCTCGTAAGATTATTTGGTGTTACAGATACTCAAATACTCATTCTTAACTCCTATTGGAATGTACAGCGATTGCATATAAAAATATTGATTAGTTCATCCAAACGAATCTAAAAAAAAAATTCTATTATATTTTTCTAAAATATAAACAAAACATTAATCTCTTGTTACAAAATATACACAAAAATCTGTTTCAGATATTTTTTTAATAGTTTCTCAAAGGACACAAACTAGGGGCCAATGCGTGTGAACGGAGGCTTTGAACAGGGAAATGTTTAGTGAGTTTTACACTACGTCCGGCAAATCTTCAGGCAGTCGACTTAACGTCTTTTACTAATACTTAGTTGGCAATAAATATAATGTTAATATATGTAAATATTTAAGCGATGTAGAAGTGGTAATTAGCTGTTGATGGGATGTCAGAAAGGAAGAGATGCTCGGGCTAACATGTGCTGCCATTTACAATTAACGCATCTGTATTTATATGTATAAAAGGAATGTTGGGCTTATTATCTTATATGGAATTATATATATATATATTTTATCTATTTCAAATATTTCTTTCACTTATTAGATCTCGATATCACCCTACATTATCTTCTCTCATTGACAAACAATCATATTTTAAATAAACACTGTGGAAATTAACTCGTCATGTAACTTGCCATAACTTTTGTGGATAAAAAAAACATTTGGAAATTGTCAACATTTATCATTGATCAGTTTGGGTCGCCTTATTATGTGACACTGAAACATTATGTTAATCAGTTTAAATATTTTTAGCTTCCTGAGTGTTAACTGGTTGTCTTCCACCAAACAGGTTTTGGCTTGTTTGTATAGGTAGTGTGTTCTGCACCTGTGTATGGCTTCCATAAAAACGTGATATTGGAGTGCCTGATAAGATTTTGGCTGTTTTTTATTCCGTTTATTAAACAAATACTACAAAATCCTTGAGCAATAAAATGAATGAATTCAAAGTTAAAAAAAAAACTCATCAGAATTAATTATCAAAAAGGTGTTATTGAAGATCTCTTCTAAGTTCAACGTCGGTTACAATCCATTACATTCGTATAAAAGGCAGTCAGGCACAGGTCTACATTAAAAAATCTATTCTCAGAACTTGCGAATCCGAAATACTACGAGTATAAGAATACATTATATTTTATGTAATATTTACATAATCAGCAATAATTCACGGGCACCTGCCATTCGTTTATTTTACAAGACAACCTTTATTACCGCAAACTCTCCGTGTGAATTTTACAAGGCTTTAATGTTCATACAAAAGTTGAGAAATGACGTCGTGTCAATAACCTGTCCGTGGGTCGTAAAAGTTACTTCTATCTCCAGACTGACGGCTGCGACTTTTTGTCTGCTAATATTTTTGAAAACTGGTTGACAAAGAATGTGGATGAAAATTAGAATATGAAGTAGTAGTTTTGCTAAAGAAATGCGCACGGCTCTTTGGGGATCGTTAGACAAATTATATGAATTATTATGTGGAGTAAAATTACAAATTGACTATTATAAGATAATATCAGAATCGTAGCCGTTATTTGGTTTCACAGCTAATCAAATAATGATTGATAAATAAGTGATTTTAGTAAAAAAGGTGTTTTTTAATGAGTCCAAGGTGTCACTTCTCCTCACCATTGTTTTAGGGAGTATTATGAAGAAAGGTCTCAATGTCTAAAAATACTCTAAATAATAAAAAATTATGTAACGGGAAGAAGCGTCGCATTCGTTGATAATATAAATCACGTTATTTCAAGTTTTGATTTTTTTTTTCATCATATAAAATTCTGTCACGCCTTTTCCTTTTAGCGTTTAGATATACATTTATAATAATTTGTTAGTTTTTGATTAATTACACCAAAAGTCAATACAAATAAATTAGATGCCTGAATACAACATTACAAACTATCTTTGAAATAATAAAATATTTATGGCATTCATCAATATATATACAATAAATGGAGACAATACAGATTACATACGAAGTGGAATCATAATCTCGAGGCACAGTGGAATGTAGAGTGTCCATCTCGCTCGACCGACCAAACAATCCATTCCCAAATCTCAACACGCCCGGCTTTCACTAAACGTAAACACACCGGAATATATCTCACACCTGCGGGCGCTCCGAGCTAACAACCTATTTATAGAACCCTTCAAAAGATCATGGAATTTAAAATTCGTATATTACAAAATATTTCACATCAAAATGTTTACAATAATAAATATAAAAAAATCGTATAAATATATTGCAACGCGGGTAGTAATAATGACTTGATAATGAGATAAAATAAAAATCATTAATTTTTTGCTGTGTGCGGTTGTTGGAGTGATAAAAATAATATCTTCCTTTCCAAACTGCGGTCACAGTGCAGATTGTGAAAACATTTAGTGGAACCCGTTAGCGATAATATACCACTCGCGGATGCAAAGAAAACACTACGCGCCCGTAACAATCGCAAAAATTTACATTCAATTTTTCACAATTACATTTTTTGTAAAATAAAGCACTATCTGTGGTTTAATTTCAACATTCAAGTATCATGAGTTACTTTCAAATGAGATAGCACGTTTGAAAACATCGTTTCCGGATAACTTTGATGGTTTGGAATTGATTTTCTTGTCCGCGAGTGGTAGTAGATTACTTGACTCCATTTTTCGTCGATCGATACTTACTAAAACGCATTCAAACCTGTTTTATTTAGCTTTATATGTACAAAAATGCGTAAAAATAATCAACGGTTCCGGTATCGACATTATTTTTTGTCACGCGTAAGAGTATGTTATTCTTATTTTATTTAACTTTAAATATGAAGAATAATTTATAATTCCTATGTTAGTAGTACAAATATTTATAATAATCATGATTGCTTTAATATATAAGGGCGTCAATCTTATGTGTAAAATTAAACTACAACTTTTAATAATACAAAAGGCGATTGCACTCTTTCACGGTAAACCGTCCAAGCCCATAAGCAGAGAAGCAATCAAAACTCAACTCAAATCATCGACACTCGTTGAAACATATAAGAAGCGCAGGCACGGATGCAACAGAATGAAAACACTTCAAGAAATAACTCATGGCAGTGAAAAGGGGACGAGGGGTGGAAAATTCCTGATTCGATAATCCATCGATAGATTATTCTATATAAGACATATACTTCAACTTAAAGGCCTCAAATTTAGAAAAGATGGATTTTAACACAAGAAGTTCGCTGAAGAAATGCTTAAGAGACAAGAAGAGCCGGAATACACGAGTGAAAATGAATTAAATAAAATTTTGCCTCAGCCGCCTGCGTCAGTCAGACGAGATAGTGCTCGAAGAGGTTTCGTCGCCGCTACGAGTGCCTTGAGGGTCGGCGCTCATGCTGCGAAGGAGTTCCGTGTTCTGCCAGAGTCTCGGGGCTGAATCGCACTCTGGATCCGGAGCCACTAGAGTCCTTGGCAGACACATATGAACTATCCTCACTTGTGAGACTATCCGGAGGCGTCGGGTTTGTGGGCGTTCCCCCTCCAGAACCACTCTTTTTCTGTGCGTTGTACTTCTTCAAACTGGATCTTAATTTCGTAGGGACTCCAAGTTCTAAGCCTAAACTGCCAGGTCTTTCTTGGCTCTCTTGTGAAGTTTGTCTCGGATAATACTCTCTAGAATGGGTTGAATGAGTGTATTCACTAGTTTTCCAGGTAAACTCAACGGGGCCTTGCTTATTTTGCGTGTACTCGTATTCCCTTTCTCGTTTTTCTGGGGTTTTGTTAGCTGGAGAATACTTGTCGGAGCTGTGACTGCGGTGGTAGCGCTGCCCTCCGTAAGCTGCTCCCGTGGGATCTTCTCCTTCCATTCTGAAACCTTGATTTACATTAGAGCTCGAAGTGTTGGTGCTGGAGGCGTTAGAGACATTGGAGTTGGTTCTCCTGTGGGAGTAAGGCACTCTGACGGGTGTGCGGTTGTTGTAAGCCGGACCGGGACTCTCATAAGGGTGCACATATTCCGAACTATACTCAGGATGAAAGGTGGTTTCACACGCGTGCTTATCATAATTGTGCTGGTGGTTTTGGCCAAATTCATTGTAAACTACATAGGGGTAGCCCTCCATATTTCTGTGCTTGGTTATGTATTCGTTATTTCTTTCGTAATTGTAGACTTGAGGGGATGGATGGTGAGCATGTTCGTTTCTATACATCTCCGTTCTCGAGGTGAAGTGTCCAACATACTGCGGTCCATTTGATTCGGGGTATTCCGTCTGGGGTTGGGTATGGTAGTCGCCGGCGACATAGATCCCAGGAACTCTTTCGGGAGTTCCAAAGTTTTCCCTGTAGTTGAGGTAGAGGTCTCCTTCGTTGGACGTGCTACTGGATTTTCTTCTAGGACTGGGGGTGGGAGGTTGGGTTCCATGCGAAGAGCTAATAGTACCGAGTCCGCTGGCGGTGCTGAGGTTACTGCTCATGCCGCTAGTATTGGTGTAGTTAGAGCCCAGCCCGCTGGTGTTGGACAAGGTCTGCCCCATAAAGCCGCTAGAGGTGGAAGCCATGTTGGGGGCGATGGTAGACAAGTTGGAGTAGTGCTGCGGGGAATCGGTGAACCTCAGTGGCTTCTGATCTTCTTGTAAGTTGGATATCTATAAATAAAATAAATCATTATTTTTCAGCGTAATAAAATATTTTGAGAATCACTAAGCATTTTATTCCTCTAAAAAAAACCTGCACAAGTTTTTTCCGTATTACTAGTTAAGATGTTAAAATCACCAACTGAATTTTAATAGTGTTCTTTGATGAGTACAAACATTAAGCCTCCTATTTAGTTAGAACCGAATAAACAAAAAGCATGATGAGAGAATAGTGCAGTGGCAATGGCAGTGTAATTCGGTGCAGATTTCTAAATTAATTTACGATACACTGGCCCAGTTTATCACAAATATTACTCATAACCATTTATTTAAAACAAGCATCAAAATTAATTTCTTTTCTCAATAATTAAATAAAGTTTATGTCAAAGGTTAGAAATGATAAACTAAGCATACTGCATATCACTGCAAAAATATCTGTAGAAAAATATTACTTGAATTTTAAGTCTAATGACGTTTTAATAATGACGACAACATTTGATAGAAAAGATGCACTTCAACTATAAATTAATGATGGAGATTATTTTTCAACAGAAAGCACGTGATTCTGAGAGTGATCCAAACGGTAGGTAAAAAGAATTACACGTGCCTGGCTGGAAGTGATGGTGTTGAGGAGTGGCCTGTAGTGCTTGGCGGGTCCGTGGTAGGTGTTGTGTGCATATCCGCTGCTGGTGTGGAACTCGTAGTCGGAGCCAAGATGAGGGTCACCGGGCCTGTATTGCGCCCCCGGTTGAGGTTCGGCTCTGCAAAAAACACAATTCGTTATGAGTTGTGGAACGAAAAATTTTAAGGCTTTTGCATTCAATTTGAGCCGACTTAAAGAATGGATAGAAAAAACCAGAATTATATCCTGAGAACTCCAGAAGTATGGTTAAATTTTAATTGTTTACTTTTTAATATTTACTGTTGTGATGCGAGTGCCTCACCTGTAGGGCTGGAGCCTGGGATGCAGCGGGCTAACGTTGGACATCCTCACATCATAGCCGGCAGCCACTCCGCCCAGCAGGGAAGCCATGTTGTACAGGACCAGCTCTATTATGCTGGGCTTTTTCGTTCGGGCACCTGAACCATTAAAACATGTTAAAATTAATAAATCAATTGCACCAATCATTTCAAGAATCATGGATAGCACAGAACGCATTTCTTTTTAGATTTAATCGTTTATAATTATTTGATACCAATATGAAGCGTATCTGTTTGATAGTAATTCATTTTGTCTAAAGAGGGGACTACAATATAATTCATTTTTGGGATGAGTATTTCAATTTCGTAGACTTGTAGATGGGACTTTAAACGTGGGTAAGTTATTATTAATCATAGAATAATTTTCACCTTCAGTGTTGTACAGGGTGGGCATGGGAACAGTCTGTCTCGACACGCCTTCTAATGGATACTCAGGGCCCCAATCTTCACTACTGTAATCTGAACAACCACCAATCGTGAGAAAAATACCTCGGAACAAATACAACAATATAGAAGAAAAAGCCAATCAGAACTTGCCCAAAAATCAGTGGGTTAGAAAATCCTTTCAAGGCGAGACAAGAATTGATATAAACAAAAATATGTTAATGTCACAACAACACGGCAACATTAGATACGGAGATATTAAAAATTTCTAAATACAGCATGACAAAAGCACTACAAATAAAAAATGCAAAAATAATAAATTCTAATTAATACTTACATCAGTACAAACATTGTTTTTTTTACAAGACATTTTATCACACACACAATGAGGTAACCTCGTTGAAATAATAAATATTATATTCCACTCCATATAGTCGGATAACAGATCTAAAGCACCATAGCCCACAGAAAGCAAGAAGCAAGTTCACACAAATATGCACAGATTTAACTCTTCAGTGTGTTTCGAACTCTCCGCCACCAATTTTATTCATAAAAAAATATAAGACGACTGCGTAACGTCTCCTCTCCATCGGAAAATAAAGAAAACAAAGCATGCAAACAAAAAATAAAGACCAATTTTTAGCGAATGTCAATTTATTGATTTATTATGTCAATTCATTTTTATGTTTTCAAAAAGCATCATAAAAAAATATAATTAATAGAATAACTTTATCACTATTCAATGTTTACATCTAGCACTTGCAGCCGCACCGCTGCTTGGCCACACACCCTGGCAAACGAGGGAGACATTGCTTACAAAAGCGATAGCTAGAAACTTTAATGTTTACGCCCGACAGATCCATTGCAATGGCCAATCAGCAAAGTAGAAAACTATTGCTGGGCAGCCGGGTATTGCTTTAGTCTGTCGGACGTGACCCCGGTAGCGGTGTGTCGTCAGGCAGTCGGTACTCGGCCTGAGGTAAATTGTATTACTACATTAAGAGTTCAAGGTAAGTTTGATATTTTATTTAAATATAACAGTGCCACCACCTTTCTTGGATTTCCAAATTAATAATTTAGTATTTATTCTTATACAGAATTTGTTGTCGATTTGAAAATGATATCGTTTATTAAAAAATAATTAGTATTAGTA
Source organism: Atopsyche davidsoni (assembly GCA_022113835.1). NCBI lineage: Eukaryota > Metazoa > Arthropoda > Insecta > Trichoptera > Hydrobiosidae > Atopsyche > Atopsyche davidsoni. Next base: position 11,367,844 of record JAILWY010000007.1, read on the forward strand.
AAAGTCCCAAAAGCTTTTAACAACCAGCTGAGAAAGATAAGCAAGAGCGACGATTCTTAAAAAAAAAAAAAACAAATTATGCACTGTTAACATTTCAAATAATACTTTTATTAATCGGAAACTAAATATTGACTGATATGTTTTGTGCATGAATATTGAAATTAGTTTTTGATTTTGAAAATCCAAATATCTGTTCTAGCTTAGTAATAATATATTGCGCAAACACTGATATTGTACAAGTGCACAAATGATCTGCAGAAGGGTTTCAATTAAGGGTACCGACGGAAGAAGAACGTCTCCACTACATAGTTCATGCAAGATAATTATGTAAAGATACCATCCCACGCGTTGAATTTAGTGATTCCTTGCTATTCGTTACATTTAATATCTGCAGCTTACCAGAAGATGTCCACGAAAGCTCTTGAAAGAATTACTGTAATCTCCGAGCAATTTATATTTGTTGAATTTAATTTCATAGTCTTTTACAATTAATATTAAATGTGTAATGTTAAGAACAGTGTAATCATATTTATGTTTTGTACGGACACAAGTTGTAGAACCGGTTTCATTATGTTGGTTGAATGTGTGGTAGAATAGGAACAACAAGAGATCACTAATTGAATTTGGGGGTTTCTTTACATATTTTCTAGTGCTAGATAGCAGTAAATTAAAATGCAGTAATATTCAGGGCAACGGTAACACTATGAATATTTACTGAAATTAATAAAAATCTACAGCCGTACTTAACAAAATAATTAAATCTACGAAAAGAAATACTTCATTAACAAAAATATCTATATAAACTTGGAACTGCATGGCATTTCAGTGCGATCGGCAAACTACAAAAAGGTGCATACAGATGCAGGAGGGCAGTGTTATATTTGCATTTCAAAAATAAAAAACTTTGTATATAAACTTAGACCACGTGGAATATATGCACAACGGTACTGTAAAAACTACACAATCAAAATAATTTTCATTTAAAAAAACACTACAAGTAAAAAATAAACCTTGAAATCAAAAAATAAAAAAATACAAAATCATAAATATATAAAAAATTATATAAATTCTAGAGGGTGGTTAAAATTTTATTCAATATGAGTTGCCATCACCAGTAATACATTTTTATCTCATTGTGTGAATTGTTTATTTTTACAAATTCATGTAAGTTATCTGTTACTGTTGGTTTTATTATGTTACAATTTCCATTAGTTTCCAGGTCAGATTGTAGATAGACAATTTGAAAATCAACCCTTTTTGAGAACGGCCAATGTTAAAAAGACTCGATACTGAAAATATTCAGAATGCTTGCGCACCAAGAGAGGTTGGCTGAGAGAGAACCCTGGATTTGACTCTGAAGCGGAAGAATGAAGAAGTGAAGGAGAAAAAAGGTTGATGTTAAAATTTAATGTTCATAACCACCCTCTTGTGAGTATAAGTCAGATGTTGTAATAAATAAAACAGGGTAAGTAATATTTTTACATGATGTGGTACAAAGTAACATTTCGAGCATGTTGTACACTAAAAACACACATAGAATACAATCTACCTAAAAAAAATAGTAAACAAAATTACAATAATTAACTAATTTTCTTTAAAATTTAAGTCTTTTGATAGGAAAGTTGGGATGTCTGAGGCGGAAGGGAGTGATGGATACTAATTATGGCATATATTGACTACTTACACAGGCATTGGAGGTTTTCTTCGGAAATTCCTTTATTGAGAGAGCATAAAATGACAGGAAAGTAAAATTAAATATTATCCAAGTACAATACACACTCAGTAATCTTACGGCTGAATTACAAACTATTCAAGTCCCGCCCAGTGATTTGGTTTTGTTGATTCGTTTTCATACTCGATTCATTTTGCCATGAATATCAACAAAACTGATCAAAAAAATATTTTGCAGATTAGAAGCAATATTCAATCCCTTTTCAGAAATAAAAAGATATTCACAAAATGTCTAATTTCATTCAAACATTTATATAAACCACTTCATTAGAGGATATTTAAGTTTTCACCCAATAACTAGGCACAGGTATAGTTTTCGCATGATGATTACGGAGCCTGTAATGCAGTTGTATAGTTTTTGGTCATCTTCAACATTTCATTAAGCATAAAAATAAATGCATCGAGGAATAATCGTAGGGCTACAATTTTAAGGGTTAAGCTCTCGGTAAGTGTACAGGTCTACCGAGCGTGTTAGACACGGCTCTTAACAAGCGTGGTCGTATGATTACAATAATCACGGTCAATCCAGCCAACTGGAGGCGGTTGGATTCATTTTGACTCTGTCAGAAGTATTTAGAGTTAAATATTTTTAATTGCGAAATCTTAACTATCTTAAACTAAACGTACATAGTAATATGAACACAGTAGAGCTCCAGCAATTCTAAATTCACAAGACGAAACAATGCATTTAATAAAAACATTCAAACATCAATTGCAGTTAAACTATTGTTTCTTTAACTGTGTTTCTATGATTTTTTAAATTTTTTTATTATATACTGATACAAACAAGGTGAGCAGAATTTTCTTTTACTAATCTTGAACTGATGCGTGCTAATAATATCAGTTTGGAATGCATGACAGTTAAGAATTGACAATTTTAATTATAAACCTAAAAATATATTATAAAAGAAGAATGTACAAGATTGAATGTAATAAAATGAAAATTAATTATAATAATAACAATAGCACTAATTTTTATCAATTTTCTATAAATTTTAAACGATTTAAGCATAGTTTCTGAAAGACGCTATCAATTATATCACACACGGGTCTAATAAAAGTGTTTTTTTGAATGGTAAAAAAGCACTATATTACTAGCTAATGAACTATCTGCTAACTAGTTAAAATAGTATTAGTTTTATCTAAAATATAGATAACTAATAATATAATAACTTTTGTTATTTCTTAACATTCATTGGCTATTTGTTTCATTAAACAGCTTTTCAGAAACGAGGTTTTTCTAATACTATTAATTCAATAATGTACGGTGCAAAATTGATTTTTCAACACCTTTTGATTATTGTGCATTTATTTATTTAAGATTTATTCTATAATATAAAACAAATTTATTAAAAAAAAAAACTACACTCATTACGACTGCATTATAGAAATTTTATTTTTAAATTTATTCACTAAATTGTGAAGGCGTTTTTTTTGTAATAACAGGTTTTTGAAAACTGCAATTCTGACCAACTGGTTTTTAAAAGCAACTAATAAAAAAAACCGGACATACTTATATAATATTAAATGATGCATTGGATGTGAATTTAGAAGAGAAGAAACTCTACAGGCCCTAGTTGTTATTAAGCAACCCTGCCTTCTCCGAGCTGATGGAAACGGTGCTCTTGACAACTGACCTAAAATTAAAAATCACCCCAGCCAAATTGTTGGACCTGAACTTTTTCCAAATGTGCGACTTTTTTATATTTACACTCGAATTCTTAGAATCGTCAGTCGACTCGCCATTGCTCTCGTTGTAGACGGAGTCCAGCGAGTCAGACTGCTTCTCGATAACGAACCTGTCGCAAGAAAACACGGTGTCATAGTGGTTCTCGGTGAGGTTCGAAACGCTATGACTTTGAAGGGAATTTTGAGCTAGGCTACTGGCGAGCAAATTGACGGATCGCCGTGTATCCTCCAAAGTTATCCTCTGAGGGTCCCTTGATTTGTTCATCACCGGAAACCTCGCGCTCAAGACATGTGTCGAATCAGGCACTTCCGTATCAAGAAGAAATCGCGTGTTTTGAATATTGAATGTGGTCTTTTTTGGGTCTCTAGTTCTGGGTGCACTACTGATCTCGCGGAGATCACTCGCTTCTAAAAAGAACCGCGGGTTTAGACCCTCACGAGAGCAGGGCAGTCGGTTCTGAAGGGGGTTGTCAGTAACAGTGTCGAGGAGGAACGGCGAGTGTGTGTCAGGGAAGAAGTGCGGGCGAGGGTGCGGGTGAGGAGACTGCATGCCATGGTCGCGGAGACGCACAGGCAAGTGCACCACGCGAGGGTCGGGGGAGGCCGTACCTAGGTCGCGTTGAGGAGGCGGCGCGGGGGGCAGGTTAGGGGCGGACTTGCTGAAGTGCGGCTGACAGGAGGGCCGCATGGGCAGGTGGCCACGCTCGCGTTGGTGCAACGTGGAGGGACCCCAAGTTTTGCCCTTCACACCGTCTGCTGGAACTGAAAATAAGTCATCCCGCATTAGAGAATAGCACAAACATTATCCTTAGTAACGGTTCATGCATATTTTACTAAGAAAAATTACATTACTGAATTTAATAGAAGATAAAATTGTTCTATAATTTTAGTTACACGTGTATATGCCGTCTTTGTGCAATATTCGATTTGAAGTATTGTTGTTAAAAATAACCAAAATCAACAAACATAGTTATGATAGGACTTTAAAAAGGTGTCCTATCTCATTTTACTTTCATCCAAGTTAGCACAAAAATTTGGTAAACCATCAGAGAAGAGAAAAAAACACAGCACATAATATAAAAACTTGCACAAGTACCGTGTGCATGAGACAATTGTTGTGACTGATAGATGGAGTGTCAGCTACTCACGTGCGATGGCTTTGATGATGTTGGGGGAGCCGGGTGGGACGTTGAGGGTCCCGCCCTGCATGTGTGGCCGTTGTTTTACTGTGATAGTGTGGCGGAAGTCTAATGGCAGGGAGATGGCAGTCGCTGGCTCCTTCTTTAGTAGTCTGAGACGCCCCCGACTGAATTTACCTGATTCAAATTATAACAAATATTTAAAAAAATATTGTATTTAAGAATTCATAGATATCCATCCAATACATTTATATTTATCAATAATCAAATTTACTATTTTGTTTGTTGGTTGTTATTGCGTTTTATTTTATTAAGTTTTGGTTTTGGTTTCAGGTAAATTACTTTTCGTTATTTGAAGATGGCCCTAGTAGTAGAAAAGAGAAAAACACTATATAAACCAAAGAAACCTTTCAAGTTTCGTTAATATTTGATTCAGTGTCGAGCAAATGTTTTTACCTTTTCTTTTGTTAGGCTGCGGCGTAGTCTGGTTGATCATGATCTTTAGTTCTCGGACTACAAGAGACAGTTCTCTTTCCTCCAGTTCTCTCTCCCGCAGCTCCAGCGATTCCTGCGCTCGCGTCAGTTCTTCTTCTCGGCATCTCAGTTCCTGGGGAAATATTCATATTTTATCAAAGCGAACAAATTGTTAATGATACGTGATATCTTCTTATGTGCATGATTAATGATTATTTTTTAAATGGCTTACACTGGAAACTTGGTGTTATCAAACCATTAGCAACCATTAGCTATTAATATTACAAAGAAACAATACAATATCTGAACAGATTATAAATGTCACTATCACAACTGTAATTTTTACATAATATACCCCAAGTAACTTTCGGATAAAACTAAATAAACACATTATTCTTTTAATTCAAAAGAATGTCCATAATACAGAACATTGTAATTTTTCATTGTAACTTCACGAATTTCAAGTGTAAGCCCTTGATTTACATAAAGCTGGTAGCCAAAAAGCTCTAAGTGAATTAGTGAGGAATGTGACTTAATGTTTTGATGATGATGATTTCTGTAGATGAAGTCTAAAATCCAAATATCAATTTTACAAACCTCCTCAAACGATTTACAGGCCTGACAGCGTGCAAATAAAAAATGATGTAAAACAAATAACAATTAGCAATCGCTTCGTAATATTGTATCACGGGAACTTTGAATAAATAATTGTGTTTATATGGATAAGCAGTAATTTTACACTACAAATATGGAAAACCAAATGGCTGGGAGATAAAGCCCATTTTCGTCTATCAAAGCTTTCATCAGACTCTGGTCCGACAAAGAACATGATAGGTGAAATCAAATTCCAAGCTATTCATATTTGTTGTTTCAAAATGAAGTGTTACAAATTAATGCAGTCAGCTGTGGATAGTAGATTTATACTTGAACCTTATAGCAAAATTACATATTTTGGAATCCACACGAGATAGAATATGAATTGGACAAAAGGAATATAAAATAATGAACATCGTATATGTTCAACATCACATATTTCAAGTGGATTAGAACTAGCAATACCGAGCCGTCAATATGTAAGAAATAGAAAATAATAAATAGAGAAACATTGTCATTGTACATATTGGTTTAATTAAACACCATTTATAGTCCACAGTACTAAAAATAAAATTGTTAATTGATCTGAATGTTTCTTTGTGTCATGCTTCGTAAAACAAATATGAGATGTTATAAACTTGTTAAATTTTAATATTATTTTAAGCCAATTAACAGGACAACAAGAAGGAGAATTACGGGACTATGCAATCGGAGAAAGGATATTTGCAATCCTATCTGGTGACAACGCTTGAAACAGGATGAGATAAAAATATGTATTGATGGTAAGGTTACCTTCTCTTTGCGCCGCAGCTCTCGTAACACTTCTTCGATTTCAACCCGCCAATCATCCTGCATGGTGTGGAAGGACTCGTGCGGACCTCGAGTGAACTCCGAGTGCCGAATGGCCTCCAGTGCATCGAGGATCTTGTCGAAGCCGGGTCGGTCGTGAGGATTCGAGTTCCAACATGCTGGAAACCGTACATTGCTAACTATATATCACGTTGGATTTACCCAGAGTTCAGATAAGATATTTTATTATATGCAGTTGATAACTGTGCGAGAAATAAAATTTACATCTAATTAGTTATGATACTTCAGTGTAGCCAAATGCTCAATTTTTTTATAAGTTTGAAAGTTTGTTGCTAATAAAATTATTTTCTTGGTTATTAAGCCGCATTGACATCATAAACTCTATTTTGTACTATATATTGTACAGTATGTATCATGAAAATTTTTATTGTGAATCTTGATTAAATTCTGATTAATGAAATTCAAAAAAAACTATTTACATTGTAACTAAGAAGATACTAGAAAAGTATTTTATAGTTACATGAAAAGATCAGTAAGAGGATAGAACAGTTGTCTAACCTTCCATGAGGTTCCGCCATGGCTCGGGGCAGGTACTGGGGATGGGGAGGGTGAGTTTGTTAATGGCCACGCCGTAGGCCACGGCCAAGGCGTCGATGCCCCGATATGGGGTCTCACCCGTCAGCAGTTCCCACAGCAGCACTCCGTACGACCACACGTCGCTTGCTTTCGAAAATATTGATTTCTTTATTACCTGAAAATTGCAAGTTCATTGTTAATAATATTGAAATATTGAATACCTCATTTGATGACAGGAATGAATTATCAAAACCACGAATTAATGGGGGTAAATATGACGGATTGAATGATTCTTACGATTAAAAATATAAACTGTAAATGTGGAATATTCGCTTACTTCAGGTGGCATCCAGGCGTAGGTCCCAGCCGCTGACATCCTGGTGGTGTTGTATACCTCTCGGGCCAGCCCGAAATCGGTGATCTTCAGCGTCTTGTCTTCTAGGTCATCGTTCTCTATTGCTTCGCTCAACAACACTGGAATGAGAAAAAAGTTTCTCAGTTATTTGATACTTTCTTTTATAGTCAACACAAAACAAATTTAACTTCTTCTTCAAGTGCCTCTCCTCACAGGAGGATGGCAACCATCTCACTGAGCATATACTTGAGTAAGATACTGTAAAAAGAGTAAGTGACAAAAATAAGTCCGAAAAGGCCTTATAGTCTATTAACATTTTTGAATCAAATACTTTCGATATATTTATATTTTCTTTTAAAACATGGGAACCAAATTCCTGAACAATTAATGTAATAAGGTTTTCGTTTTCAATTTAAAAAACGATGCTAAACTAAGCCACGAAGAAACAAAACTTATAAACTATATAAATAAAATAAAGTACTGTAAATAAATATAAAAATAATTTTCTGAAGAAAAATTTTATTTACAAAAAACAAATAAATTGCGTTTGTTTAAAGATACCACAAAGAATAATAAAATTGATAAAAAATTCAATTATCCAATCCCAAGAATTATATTTAAAAAATGGTGTTCAGAGAACAGACTCAAATGGGACAAAGAATAATTGACATGCAAATCTGCCGGCAAATCGTATATTTATAAATGACGGTAAAATTTAATATCGTCCAATTAAAATATTTAAAGTGGTATTTTAAAATGGGTTCCGCCGAATCAATAAAAAAAACCACATACAATTTTCCTCCCAAATTTATATTCGAAAAATTATCATTCTCAGGGGTCATATCGAAAAAAAAAATTACTCCGTGTTTCTGTTTCGTATTAATATAATACAAAAGTGGAAATTGTGAGGGATTTGTAGGCCAATATTTCAAATCAATGTGAATAGTATAAATATTTTATTAGAATTAATAATAATTTCGCGTGACGTACATATATATAAATACACGGCAACCCAACGTTTAAGATGTATAGTTAAAAAATATATATGTACGCAAATAATTTCAATTGCTTGGTATGAAGCCAAATACTGTGATATAATTTATTAAGGAATAATAAAACAATAAACCATGCCAACTGGGTTAAATTATTAGAAATACTTAAAAAATAAAAAATAAAGTTCTTTGATATAAGTTTTTTTTTTTTATTATTTAACGTTAGGAGAGCATTATTGTAAATCATATGAAACACTACAAAGAAATTGCATAGACTCATGGACCGATGTTGTGTTTTGAAAGATTTATGTATGTGTGAAAAAAGACGTGTAATTCAGTAATGCGGGGAATGTTGATTGCGTTATTAAAGGGGTCGGACACCTCGGCTATAAATACACTGAAGAAAATGAGAAAATAAAAGTACACTTGAAAAGTTTCGGCACACAAAAGAGAGCGCATACTTGATTTAAATGACATACCAAAAAAGCAACCGAAAAAATATAAACAAGTAGAAAAACGTGGCTGTATTGAGCCAGACGTGTGTGTGTGTTTTTTTTTTTTTTATTTATTTTTTATTATGAAGGTTACTTGCGGGAGACATCCCGATACGGAACGACCAGATGTGCAGTCTGGAACACCCAACTCAGAGTCGGGGGCCGCAAGTTAACATTTCACAAGAAGTAACTTCACGAATATTGAACCGATCATCATTACGCATGGACCTAATCTCCAAGATCGCCAACACGAATTCATCGGCCGATGACCTCACCGGCCTGGAGGGCTTTAGACAATGCCACATCTACTGTTATCAACACTCCAAGTGTTGAAGCCGTGTACACATAACGTGCACAAAATGTTGACAGGAGACCATCGTCATGTACAAACACGTACTCTATACAAAATATATAATTAATAGATATCGGAACATATCTAAATTAAAAAAATCAACTTTTAATGTACTTGCATACACGTATTTTAAAATATGTTTGGTTTTGAAAACCTCAAAAGACATATATCATTAATAACAGTTAAAATACCCTTACAGGTAGAGGGTTGAAAAATAAAAGAAACAAGATAAAAAAAAACTTGAAAACACGCGTGAAAAGTACGCAAAGCAGATGCAGAGCCTTAAAGTGTGAGTGATAAGACCGATCTGTCAGGGCGTGAGGCAAGCGGCCTGGACGTGCCCTTCAAGCCCTCGGGGATTATAAAGATGTCCAGGATAAGTTATTCCATCCTCTACAGAGATCCATAAATCACCGGGACGCGTTTAGACCCGCGCGTCCTGCTTATGCGGGGTCTTTAATGCTGCGTGGATTCTTCAAGCCCGAGATTTATTTGTCAATTTTTTTTGTGGGAAACAACCTTATTTAAAAGAACTTGACTCAATCGCCGCGTGTTGATTTTGCAAAACATAATTATAAAAGTAAATGTATGAAATTAAAATATCGATTATTGTACTTGTACCTTTGTTGTTTGGAATTTATTTCTATTTTTAGATATCGATTTGGTTGACCCGTAAAAAGTATTATTTTTTTTTAAATATGGAGAAGAAATAACATTGAAAATTCAATGAAGAATAATAAGTTGTTTAAACAAGATTTAAGTATTTTTTTTTTATAAAGTAGGTCATATAAGCAAGCAAATAGCGGCGGGCAGATAACAGATTTAAAAAAAAAGTCTCAAACATGAAAAAAATCACCTGTTGCCACACGGGATTCGAACAGAGATGTTTACCTTTTGCGGCAGGCGTTTTTTTTCCCTGAGCCGCACCTGTTGTGCGCACAGTCAAGATCCGCAATAAGCGACACAAATATATTAGCGAAATCATCCATGCAGTCAAAAGCAACATTGCAAAACTTGCCGCGGCGCGAGATCGAATCCGGACTTATTGTATCGCGGCAGGCGCTCTGCCTTTTAAGGTCACGCCTACTATCCGGATTGTCAACATGCACAGAAATAATTAAGATTATCTACAAATGCAAAAAAAAAAAAAAAACCACTTGTCGCCGCACGACATTTAAATCCGCGCCTTTTATCTTTCGAGTCGAATTGTTAAAACCCACAATAAGCAGTACATGATTATTATACCATCTATGCCGAGCAAGATTCTTTCTAATCCGGAGGATTATTTTACATTGGCTTGTGAGCTGTTGGGCGATGCTTAAAATCCATAATAAATTATTATTAACACACTTTAAGCGGGTAAAAAAATTGACTAAACTGATGTGCGTAGCGGGCAAAATTCGCGTAAAATTGCGCGTGTGAAATCTAGTCTATACACTCTTTGATTTGCATGTAGTCAAATAAATCGTTTCCTATAAAAAGTTGAACCACTTCACACACACTTTGCGGATTACTTGGCATCACAACAACACCACTTTGTCCTAAAAATTGTTCAATAATTGGAGGATTATCATTCCACTTCTTCATTGTCACTTTGTTCAGAATCACTGGACAGGATTGGTAGAAGTAACGTTGACGAGTCTAAGCAAACATAACGAGCTGTTAACCTAAAGAGTAAAATGACCTTCTGCCGCTTTTAGAGTAAACACATTCAAAAAGGTATGAATGGGTACTAGTACCCGCCCCGCCTTTAGTGTGATAATATCACATAAAAATGTTTTAAAAAAAATCTACGAAGAGATCGCATCCGGAAGTGTATCTTTTGTGCCTTTTAAACCTATCGAGCCGAACAGGATGTTTATGTTTCTCGGCTGGCGCTTTGTCTTTTGATCCAGTCTCATTATCAAGGTACGCAATGAGATTCCCGTATTAGTATTGAAAGCGTCAATCTTGAACTCGGGGGGGGGTTGCGTTGTGGCCTCGGGTCCTCGGGGGCAGAGTCGCTTAACCCGGGGGCGGGCACGCGCGCGCCCTCGGGCCGCGTCCTTCGCACAGTGCGGGCCGCGGGCCGCGGGTCGGCGACCCCGCGGAATGCGAGCCGGCCCGCTCGCCCTACATGGCGGCAATAAACATCACCGCGACCGCCGCGGATTCCGGCCGCTTTGCGTTTATTTTATTATTCAATTTGGTATTGCACAAAAACGCACAATCGGATTGTCCAATATGACATAGTACACACTGTGTTAGCCGTGAACATCGATCGGGTCAATAAGGAAGGTTTAACTGTCGCGATAAGAATTTGTATATTTTTTTTAGCTCGCATGTTTCCTTTGAAATCGAGTATCTTCAGGTTTGAAGGGAAGGAAAAGCCACCGAGAAAATAACGCCATAATTCAAGTTTTATGTGCATGTATTATGCATAACCCCCTCCCCCCCCAACCGCTTTGCCTCTGATCGATTCGATAGCTTGCCTTGTAATTTTTTTGGGGCTCTCAGAAAGCACGTAGCAAGAGTATTTTTGAAAAAAATAATTTCAAAAATTCCAAGAACCAAAATTGTCAGTAAGCAACTATGCTTACCGCTGAATTACCAAGCGATTGATTCAAGACTTGAGAATTTAAAATGTTGAGAAACAGTGGAAAACACAGCAGAATTCGAGGGCTTTTTTGGGAGTTAGTTTTTTTTTCCTGAAACGGAGCAAAATAAAAACAAAGCGCGTAGAAGTATTTTGGGTGTCAGAAAAGCGTCGCGGATGACGGACGGGACAAAGGAGAGGAGGGCCCCGCGGCTCGGGGGCTCGGGGGGCCCAGGGCGGATGATTTATCGATCGGAGGGGGGGCGCCGAGGCACAAACAAAAAGATTTACTCCGATACACTTGCAGCAGCCTGATATTCCCAAGGTCAAATCAGATTTTGACCAAATTTGAAGCGACTCATCACCAAAGAATCAGCGCATGACAACGGCTCCCAAAGCCTACGAACGCACGGGCACATCCATTAGGCGGTTTTTGCGCAAAGCCATATACATTTCTACTGCGCAATTTTAACAATTATTCCGCCGTTTATCCAGTTTTTCAATGGTGATGCATCTTGCGGCGGGGCGGGCGCGATGGGTAATGCATGGGGAGCGGGACGGCCATGCATTATTTAGGAGCGCGCCCCGACTTGCGGGGGCGCAAGGACTCCCTTCCTTGCTGCGCTAACAAATATTTTACACATTGCATGTGATCGTAAGTTTTCACCGACGTTTCGAACTCGATACTTGGGGCTGTCATCGGGGATTTTCAATGATACCCGAAGACGACGAAATAAATGCTGTGTTATTTTTCTTGCACGTTTCAAATTTCTGACATTTAAAAATCCTTGAAGGTAGCAATCCAAGATCACAGCTTTTCAAAACAAACAAAAAATAAATAAAACCTAGCATGAGCGTTTGTTTTATTGATTGAATAAAAAGAACTTTAGACAGCGATATATTCACGGTTTGCTTTCACAAGTACGCAATAAAAATTTGACTGTGACGTCATTGGTTCGTCACGGTTTATTTTTGGTCCAATTAAGCAAGTGACTATGAATAAGACGAGTGGTAAACTTTTCGGTTTTAACAGACGCTTCTGGATAAAAAATAAAATGCAAATGTATTATGCGCGGTGATTTTAACTCTCCATGAAAGTAATCACAAAGAAAATAGGGGGTAGTAGTATAAATAAATAAATATTTTTATATGAAAAAATGTGGTATATTTTTTTGTGCGCGCTCGATTACCAAACACTCCCAAAAAAGATAAATAAAAAATCAGCCGAATAATCTTATAACCGGATAGCAGTTCGATTGATTTTTTCTAATAAAAAAAATAACAGATAAAATGTATATTCACAAATATAGTAATCGTTTATATTTATGACTTTTTCGAATTAGTTCGATTGATGCAATAAATCCATTGTGCCCATCACTAATGCGATAAAAATGAAAATACACGGGGAAAAAATGATACATGTGTATAATAAACAAGATATCACGGGTGTTTTCCTTTCGTCCGTGGGCGGAATGAGAAACAAACAATGGGTTAAAGGACATAATGGGTGTTTGTTTTTTGCCCCGGCTCGACGTGTGGGGCTTCACACGGTCCCCCAAATCAAATTATCAAAATTGCTTCAACCTCTCCAAAAATAAAGGACAGGCTCAAACAAAAGCTGGCCGTGTGAAATAATGACATGTATTATGAAATCTAACACTAGTAATGTGCATTTTGTTAATGCGCCGATACAATGCATGGCGTGTAATTTAACAAAAATTAGCATGCGGTAAGCGTTTTATAAGTTCGTGCTCGAAGACGAGCACTAATGGTCTAACTATAGTGATGGGTGTAAACAAACAATCGAATATTTTCAATCGGATAGGATTTAGATATCGAGAGTCGAATATGGAAATTGATGTTCGGATAATCGAAGGCTCCTAATAAAAAACAATTCACAGACCTACATATAATAAAGAGTAAAAATCAACTCTTTACAAAAATTTCAGCAGTTCTTTTGATACATTTAAAACAATATCCTATTTTTTTTTTTATTATCAAATCTTGATTCGTACAAAATTGTATGGCTTTTCCAATGCACGTGCTCACAAATTGAGCAGGATAAAAACCGTAATGCATGGTATTGTGTGCCCTTTGAGAATTTACAAGACCAGGCATTCCGGATTGGAATTTTCAGCACGTCTACGGTCGGTCTGGTGCCACCACTGCTTATTTTTATTCTGCTTTTTGGTGTTCACTCTAAAAGGTGCACCAGTCTCGAACGGCACCGCCATTAATAGTACGAATTTCGCTAACTTTACCAAATCACACACACACACAACTTCGGTAGTGATAAATCGCTAAAGATTTTTGATACGAAGGTATTCAGATGCTCTCAGGATTAAAGTCCCCGAAGACGGTCTTAGTACCGGGATCGAAACGTCGGTCAAAATTATCGACATGATATCTCGCTCTTTATAAATTGCGTTCTTAGTAGCCATTATATCAATCGTAAAAATAATTTTAAAACGGATACAAATTCAATATTTACTGGCCTAGCCACGAATGATGCAAAATACATGCGAACGAGCATTTATATATTTTGTTACATTAAAATTATTCAATATTATGTCATTACTTCAAAAAACACAATATGTATCACTAAAAAGAGGCATTTTTTTCGCTATGTATATTATGCGAAATAATAATTTTAAGAATGTGGTTTTGTGAATTACCCGATGGATTTTCGACAAAAATATATTTGTGAAAAAAAAATTGGCTTCAGCCCGCATTGAGCTAGTTATGCTTCATGAGTTTTAAAAATATAGTAAATACAATTTTATTTCAAAGCAGACCGTAGTACGCGAAAGAAAAGACTCTTTGTATTTTTCTAAGTTAAAATACGGAAACTGTTTCACATAAATTGATTTTAAAACGGAAACATGAATTGTTTATGATGTAAATATTTTTTTTAAAATTCAAAACTAAATGAATTTTAAAATACATTGGTTGCGAAGTTGACACATAACTATAAATAAATATATAATAATAATACAAATAGGAACACAAAGAATACCATAAATACAACAGATTCACTGATATTACGCGTCGTTTATCTCTGACGCCGCTATCCCGAATATGAAAGGAGTAAATATGGGGGTAGACCTGTGAATTTATTATGCAATGATATTCAAAACTGAAATGGAAATGGCGCTATTAAAAAGGGAACCCACATTATGAATGTGAGGGTAATCTCAGCAAATAAACCGTGATTTATAAACATGTTTTAATAAATGGAACCGACACACAACATGGCACCGAGGGCACGGAGCGGCACCGGCCTTTTTAATATTTATATTACACGATAAACTAAAACACAAGAGATTCAAAAACATAATTAAACAAAGTGTACGTTTAAGATAATACATTTATAAAAAAAAAAAAAAATTGTGACCACATGGGATTCTGCACCGGTTCACTGTCGTTGTAGCAAAATTGCACAATGCGGTTGTCACGCTTCCAATGCGAGTGAACATTTTGCGATAAACGCATTTCGCGATATTTGAAAGACTTTCATATTGACATGGCGTCCGGCAGCCATTGTGCGGCAGCGAAAATTGCACATGTCTGTCTATCGCCGGCGGTTCAGTGGCGGACGAGCGGTCACACGGGCTGGACGTCACGCGCCGCGGCGCTTGGCACGGGCCGGTACAGATTAGCACGCCAGTTGGCCTACGCACGGAGACAGGGGGCCAGCCCGACAATACCGGCGGGGGCGTGCACACACGAGCCGAGCCTACGAATGCATGAAAAATGCCTGATGCAATGATTAGCGAGAGCCCCACACCGACAGGCATAATTAACACACTTTAAGCGGGTGACCAAATTGACTAAACTGATGTGCGTAGCGGGCAAAATTGCGCATGTGAAATCTAGTCTATACACTCCTTGATTTGCATGTAGTCAAATAAATCGTTTCCTATAAAAAGTTGAACCACTTCATACACACTTTGCGGATTACTTGGCATCTCAACAACAACACTTTGTCCTAAAAATTGCTCAATAATTGGAGGATTATCATTCCACTTCTTCATTGTCACTTTGTTCAGAATCACTGGACAGTATTGGTAGAAGTAACGTTGACTAGTCCTAAACAAACATTACGAGCTGTAAACCTAAAGAGTAAAATGACCTTCTGCCGTTTTTAGAGTAAACACATTCAAAAAGGTATTAATACGCGCCCTCGAAACGGGTACTAGTACCCGCCCCGCCTTTAGTGTGTCAATACGCAGAGTTTAGTAAAACATATGCACTGGATGATTTACCTCAAATTATATATTTTTTTACATTATACCACATAATAATCGGTTTGCCATCATACACTGCATGCATACATGTATAGCTGCGAATCGATTACCGAATGATCGATATAGGTGGCGAGCGAGTTGCTCACATGTAATGCATGCGAGAAAGTGTGCGCCAATAATGAAAATTTAATCATCGTCCGAGAATAAAAATAAAATGCGTGGGTAGTGCAAAAAATTATAAAACAATGTAATTATATATTTTTATGTTGCGGTTGAAAATCGTTATCAGCATAAGCATCAATCCATTCATGGATTGATAATATTTTATGAATATAAATACTACGGTGATTTTTCAAAACCAAGAATTCAACAGAAGATTTAGTTATATGATAGTATTATCGATGACTACAGTGATTGAACTACAGATTCGAGTCCGGGCGAAGCAATAAAATTATCCGATTTTGTAAACTCTGTTAGAATTCTAAATTATTTCGAGATTTAAGGGAAAATAAAATATTTCGAGAGATATTCTCCGATATAGGTTTTACACACCCGCATTAGTATCTAAATATTTAATTATTTCGGAGTTTTTTTTTTACTGAGCAGATTGCCTCCTCGATCTCGATTATTTGAGCTCAAAAGACGCCCAATCGTGTAATATATATTATTTAAAATAATCGCGTCATACTGCTCAATTGTGTGCTATATACTACACAAATGAGCCATCAACTCGTGCCAAATATACTCCTTTATTTAGCTTTATTTTAGTATTTCATTTAAGGGAAATCCCCGTTATAATAATTGTGCCGCGTTTTGTGATGAGACGATTTCGCTTCGAATTGTAATAAAATTATAAATTATCATGTGTAACTTATCGCTTTCTAAACATCCTCCGTAATTAATTAGCATGTTAGATATGAAGTAAATTATTAAATAATATTGAGCGTTCAGCTAAAAACAAAACAAAAATTAGATAAACTCCAAGTCAATGTCTAGGAAATATAAACAACTGTATAATATAATATTATAAATTATAAACAAACGTACATTTCAATTAAATAATATCGAGGATGGTCTGTCTAATTAATAAAAGCAAGTATACGATATATTTTAGTAAAATACATACATTCATGTCAAAATGGATGCCAATTTGAGCCACTGCTCTAATTGATACGCTGAATATCTAAATAAAATTCTGGTGTACAAATGAACTAATAAATTTTTTTAAAAAATAGCGTGGCTCAGTATTAAAACATTTTTAGATAATAAAATAAAATTATAAATACAAACTGTGCAGGAAATCTGGAGTTTTAGATTTACCTGTAACAACGAAAAAAGTATACGTAAATAAATTTGAATGAACTTTTATAAATATTATCACTAAATACATAAATTATTCACAAGATACTTGGTTACTGAAGAAACGAATTAATTGAAGCGCACATGTTTTTGTCGCGCACATTTTGTCGCGAACGTTCCATCGCGCACTCATTAATATCTGAGGCCGTTTATTTGCCTTAAACTGGAAATAACATGCAAGGGAATTAAGACGAACAATTTTGCGCCAAAACACAAAAGCGGATAATCAGAGGGGAAAAAAAGAGAGACTTATAAATAGAAAGCCGGGTCGTCGAATCGCAGAACGGACTCCCGTGTAGTTTTATAAGTAGCGTACTGAATAATCGAAATATTAGAAAGAACAAAAAGTTTGTGTAAAAAAAAAAAAACTATGCTATACTATTTTGTCATGAAGGAATATTTCCAACCAATAAGGCATTGTTGGCCTAACAAAGGTGTTGTAGTATTTTTGTGTTAATTTTATAAAAATTTACGCTATAAGAACACACAATACGCACGTGATGATAATATTGGATATTGAACTGGATCAAGCCAAGATTGAGTTACTGAATTATTTGTGATTGGCAATCTATTAATTTTTAATCAACACAGTTTAGGTCTGGATTTCTAGTAGATATTTAATTTTTACAAAATATATTTTTCAGAAGAGTGTAAATGCATTAAAGCTGATATATTTGTTGTAATATCACTTCTGTTGGTGCATTTCAGACTCGGGATGCGATTTTCGTACACTGGTCACGAGCATGCAGTATAGCATCAAATTCATACTCCTAAGGAGTAACCACGATAGCGACTCCGAATGGAGTGTGGATACTGTCCACTCCAGCGCTTCCCAAATATATTATGCTACCTAATCGATAATTCATGATTTCCTATCTCCCATACAAGTATTTTTAAAATTACGATAACATGACAAATTGGGTTAAAATGAACGTTTAGTATATTTAACATCCTATTGTATTAAAACCGGTGGCTGGAAGTCGGGAGTACACCCTTGCTAATAAGACAGACCATGTAATAAAATATGATCAGTGAGATGGTCACCAACCTCCTCTAAGGAGAGCCACTTGAAAAAGTAGATGAATTTATAAACATATACATTTCGTATCGCGTTTGGGAAACGCCGGCTCAGGCGTTTGTACTCGTGTGTTTGGTTTGTGGCACGTAGCTCTATGGGTGGTCAATAACATGACACGTGACAAGACTCGAGGCTGCTGGCTGGAGGCTGGAGGCTGGAGGCTGGAGACTGCACAGCAGCCGGGCGGAGGCGCTGATAAGACCCCAGCAGATTCGGGGCACTCCGCCTGTACGATGTACATTACAACAACAATACTTTGTTGTTTTTACTAAAATCCACTCAAATCATTTATTATCATTACACGTGCTCGTGAAATTCAGTATACGAGTATTTAACTTAGTCGAATCTTTTATATTCAATGCAAATTATGTTTTTCTAATAGTACAATATTAAAAGAGTTTTGAAGTCTTTCGGGTCTTGAAATTCTCGCGGAAATTTCAAGGCTTGAATGTTACACTTCCTGTTTATTGATTTTGCCATTAATGCCGCATTTTATCTGGAGCTCTGTCGATTATCGCGCCGAGGTGGTTTATTATTTTCCTCGGTAGTTTCAAACGCCAATACTACAAGAATTGACGTCTCGGTCCGACTAGCCGCCAAGGAAATCTAGTGCATACGTCTACAGCACTATATCTAAAATGCATTATCATTAATATTCGATTTTTTTTTCAATCCTTGATGAGCGTCTCAATAGATACGAAATAAATCAATAAAACAATGGTATCGAATAAAAATCGATGAGTATCCAAAGACTCATCGGTTTTTCTAGACGAGTGCCAAACATATTCTGTAACAATCCGAATACTGCAACTAAAAAAATAACTATTTTTAACCGAACTGAAATTGTCTGTTACTATAAATCTGTCACCGAGAGCACTCGACGGTCACACGTTTTTTTCCAGTGCAGAATCGCATTTGATAATGGTATGGTGAAAGGTTGCCGAAACCCGTCTTCAATAAAATTAAACACTTGGAAAAATCACTAAAGTATTTTATTAAAAATGTTTAAACGAAATTATACCGTGTACTCTCTGTCAAAAATATTGAATACAAAATATATACATCGAGTAGTCGTCACATCGTAAACATACTGAATTCGATAAAATTGAAATAAAAAAAAAAAACTCAAGTCATTTATCTCTTTATAAGATGAAGAAGGAATAAATAAAACACAACTCTGGCTCCATAAAGTTGCCTACTAATACGCGGCTGAGTTCGCGTGTAAAAAAGCTGAGAGCCAATCTCGGCGCGAGTCCTAGCTCGTCGCTCATCTCGCCGGCACCCCCGGCGGGGTGAAGATACGCCGACGGAAATGGAAAATGAAGAAGAAGAAATAAGAAATAATAATAATAATAATAAAAATCCGAGGAGGCGCCCGGCGGGAGGGGGCGGCGCGTAAATCCGAATACTAACCGCGTTCCACCGAATGGGAGTATTTTTTTACATTAGTATTCGCGCTTTAGTGCCGATCGTAAGTTATACACGGAAATATACGCGTTTTTCAGACCATTTAGCCCTGAAAGTACCGGAGTATTTTTTTTGCGTAGCTCAAGGGTCGGGTGTGATTCGGATATTGATTTTGAAGGTAGTGAGATTTCGATTTTAAAACAGCTTTATCTAGATTGTTTGAAAGAGTTTCGCCTTAATACTACCTGTATGTGAATTCGCGAATTGTTCGTGAAATGGACGACCCCTGTTAGGTTAGGTACAGGCTGCCACAAACTGGTGTGGATTGTTATACATGACTTTAGATTTTACCTCAACGACTGCAGACGTCTTTATCTGTCGATAGATATTACTAAGACGTATATGAGGCTCTTAGGTTATTTATATAGTTTGAGAACAAAGACGACCTTGTTTACGCTTTTCCAAGCCTAAAAATATTAAAATTTTCGGATAAGACCGTGTTCATAACAACGATAAAATATACAAGATAGACAGTTTTTCAGTAATAGAAATTTTGAACAAAGACTTTTAATACTAGCACGTGTGTCAGAATCAAATAATATAAATACTGACGGGAAATATATTATATAAATATCAAATAATAACATAATATAAATATCGCTTATAATAACAAAAATTATATTATCTAACCTAAACATTAGTGATGTCAAAGAATTGAGAACACTCAAGAGGGTTACCCCTTTATATTTACCAATAAAATTTATCCATATATATTGATTTTTGTGAAAACCGCCACAGTAAGTACGATTTTGCCTATACAGGTTTAATTTTTGATTGATATGATTATTATTGATTAAAAAAAACTCTCAGAAAAATATCATCGTGACTTGTGTGGGATTCGATGTCACAAGTCACGATGACATTTTTCTGAGAGTTTTTTAAAATAATTTTTTAATATTTGAAAAAATGTACTCAATCATTTCAATCAAAAATTTATCCAAGTTAACTTTCTCCTTGGAATAAATTGAACTAAAAAAAAAATTAAAAATCAGGACATAAACGCGTGAAGTTCTAAGCCTAGGGGGTTAATTATACCCGTGTGCTTGAAAGCTTGGGGGTCGTCTAAGGTCAGTCGCGGCAGGGTTACCGGTGGAGTTATGGCCGCGGTGAATGTTATTTCACAGCTATAACCCGTGTAAATCCGGGATCACTGCCTTCCGATTCGCGGCGCGCTGCCTGAAATGTACGGCTGAAAGCAGGTATTTATGGGGCATGTTTCACCCCAGCGAAAGCCGCAGCGGAATGAAGGGTTATGTTTCTGTTCAAATTACTGCCACGTACGGTGATGTATTTGATGTTGGCACCGTAAGAAAAATACCTGAGTTTTCTTATATGCGAGTCAATGCTAACCTATTTTCAGTGCCGCTCGATTCATGTAATGCAAATGATCTTAAAAACACGACACTTGAAAAATTTAAAAACGTGACGTGAGTGTATCAGCTAAATATAGAAATGGCACAATATATACCCAAGTAAATAAAAAAACCGCTGAGTTTAGACAAAATGTTCAAACGAGCGTCCGCAACTATTTCGGCGAGGGGTAGTTTGAAATTTTCAGCGAATACTATTGCAAATAAACATTTTAGAGGAAAACTTCACAACGGTTTACAGCATAAAATAACAAATCTGAACAAACGGATAGGCGGCTTACCTGCGGGAAAATGAAATTTTAAAACGTTGCTTTTCAGTGACCCACTGAGCGCGATAGGGAGATTTGAAAAAATAATGCAAAGGTTCCTGTTTTTTTTTTTTTTTTTAATTCAAAATGCATTTCACGCGGAACCGCGGGGGAAATGAATTTAAAATATTATAAATTTAAAAACGCGGCGTGCTTCTCGCGTGCCGGGGAAAAAATAAACGCATATTTGCTGGAATTGAAATTCTTCGTTCTTGATATCAACGCAAGTAAAAAAAATTAAAGTAGGACGTGTAGGCAAATATTTTTTTAATATTATTAATTTGAAGTAGGTATGATTCTTTTTTGGACATTACCAAAGCGGAAATTAAATACAATATAAAAAAAATAACTATAGATTGAGTATTTGACGTAGCACAGAGGTTCACAGTGGCTTCATGGGATTTGTATAATTTAAAACATTTAAAGCAAAATTTGGTTAAATAATAATGTGATTAGTATCACACGAGTCGGTAGCAAAAAGTAGGGCTAAATTAGAAATATAATAACGCTTATATTATTTTTGACGTGATATTATTCGAACATTAATAAATAAAAAGCGTCTTACAATATTTTAATTAAAATAAAGTCGAAAACAACATGTCCAATTAAAAAAATATATATTTAGCTGCAACTATTTAAAAATTATTGCATAGTAGTAACCTGTTTTTTAGCAAGACTTTGGATTATAAAATTAATCACATAATAATTTGTATGTATTTGTTCATGTGGATATACCTTCATCAGGTGATTTTCTATAAAAGTAAGGCAAGCCGGGGGGCCTTGTGACACCACCACTATAAGAATATCAGAGAGTATCGAACCAGTTCTTATTATGATCACCAGTGAGCCTACGTCTTCCAAAACTCCAGCACGCCAGCATTATGTAATTGTTACTCAAATGGCAACTCTAATGGCAATAATATCCTGCGCAAACACTGCAAGGAGTTTAGTCGTGAGGGTGACCTTTGCTGACGACGGCCGGAGTTGTCGAATCGGCCGAAGTGAGATATAACGCGTGGATATAATGGTATACGACGTCTAAGCGCCAGCCCCCAGGGCGAGCCATTTTGGGCCTTCGGCTGTAGGCGACAAGGAGCGCGTTAGCGAGCCGCGCGGAGGCGACGCTTTTATTTCGTTGTTTTCGCAGAACACCGAAAAGGGTACGCAAGTAAGAAAATTTCAATGGCAGAGTGCTTGTTTTTTAATTAAAGTCAGTAGATAAGGTGACGCTTAACCGGAGTGATAGAGTGTTTTTAAAAAGCGTGAGAATGGCCCGCGGAGGGCTGCGAGAGATTGTCATTATAGATAGGCGCGATACGATCGCAGGAGCTGGAGGGAGATCGGCAGGGTGAGGTGAATTCCGTCTAAAAGGCCTTTTTTATTATGATTTAGAGTCGCCGGTGGAGAAATCAGATACCAAAGTTGGCAAGGGTTATTATTTACATGCGTTAGTAACTAAATTAGCATTAAATCCGAAAGTTTTCAGCTAAGTATTCCCATAATTTTATCACAGTGCAAACAAAAGCAAGGGTGTAAATTCTCACTGGCGATGGCGATCTTGTCATTAGGGTTATTTATTATTTATATAATATTTTTTATTCGAATGTATGCCAAACAATGTTGTGTTTGAATCTATGCACGCCACTGGTAAATAAACAAGCATTTTTCATACAAATATTGACGAATCAAAACATTTATTTTAAGACTTTAAGACATGATATCTATATAGAAATGCAAAAGAAACTCAATCTTATTATTTAAGATATTTTAATTGAATAGTATTCATTATATTAAAATAATTAACTTTATTGATATAGTCGTGTGCACACTACACGCCTCTGGTTAACAAACAAATATTGACACGCAAATAATGACGTATCGACTCATTTATTCTAAAACGACCGGCTATAATGACAACGCTATAAACCTATGCAAAAAATCTCAATCTAATGACTTTCAAACAGTACCCATTACATTAAGCCCATAAATCCTGCTGTCAAGAGTTAATATATCTATTTCGAAATAACGTCAGGTAGTGGGGCGTGGGAGGTGCTCGGAGCCGACGTGCCATCGGGCTCGACGGAGACCCGAGATGGACCCATCGCAGGGCCCCAGCTGACCCGGCGAGTTAATACTCAAAAAAACTAAATACAGGGTGTCCAAAAAGAGTATCGGGTATTTGTTTTAGAGACCGTTATTGTGATATGCTGCGAAAATTTTTGGGCCCAGAGTTGCAGGAGTTTCAAGGTTTCAACTCAAGAACGTGCTTCCAACAAGACCACTTGCCATACATCCAATCAATCAATTGAAGCTGTTAACGAATTATTCCCATTTCACGTAGAGGTAACATCAACTGGCCTCCCAGAAGCCCCGACCTTAGCCCTCTTGACTATTTCGTATGGAGATACCTTAAAAGTAGGGTTTATTGAATTGAAACAAAACATCAGGTCGGAAATGGCAGCAATATCGAGGGCTATGTGTCAGCGTGTTATCAGCAATCTTCGTTCCAGATTAGAAGAGTGCCAGCAGCGTAACGGTCATCATTTGGATAACATCATCTTTTCGAAATAATTTTCCATTTTGTATTACTAGTGGTTTTTGTTTTACTGAACTAACAAATACCCGATACTCTTTTTGGACACACTGTATATTAAATAACCCGCTGATAAAAGAGGACTTGTCGATGCAATCGATGGAGTCACTAATGCGTCGGCCGGCGAGCCGCGAGTCGGGAAATCGAATTTCTCTAATCGAAAGAAAAAAAACTAATTAATCATCGATTAATCGCTAAAACTTCAGTGTAATTCTCTCATTGGTTCTGAAACAAACTCCTAAATATATCAATACGTATTTTTTTATATACAGGTACGTGACCTACTGTACAACCCTAAACCTTCTAATGTGAAGCGTTTAGATTCTCAATCGAACACATCTGAATATCTCAATATCAACACCTCTCGTTCAGGTTCACCTCACTTCGCATCACGTCGGCGCATCGATTGCAAAACGCTCCGCAAAACTTGCGCATTCTGCGTGTTTTTAACGGTACCCCTTCGTCGGGCTCGATTCCCCGTGCTGGCGCCGCAATCAACGTAACGATCGGCCAGGTGAGAACCCCGGGGGGCGCATTCCTCGGGGCCTCTCCCGCAATGCGGCCCGGGGAGGCGCGGGTGCTGCGCCACCGGTTATGCAGATTTGCAGAGTCTAGCGGTGGCGGTCGAAAGCGCACTAGAAAATCACCCTCGAGGTGGGGCGATATCGCTTTTGTTATAGCAAATATTCTTCACATGAATTAGGTTCGTATTGTTAATTTAAAAATTCGGTGTACGCGTGTTGCAGAGCTCATGATGATAAGGTGTATCGTCCTAAAAATCAACCACGAAAATAAAATTTTATGAACTGAGCATCATCCGTGAATTATATAAAACTTTCGATGAAAAGTTTAATACGAAGTTGGTGGTATCTTTCACGTTGGTGGTACATTAACCGCTAAGTTAAAGGAGAACATATGAATCTTGCAAGAATGATAACTTCTAAAATCCAATATATGCTATGATGGCAGCATAACTGAAAGTTAGTTGGTATACTGGTATATTCACTCCTATGGATAACATAGGACTACACACACGTCCTCATTACCTGGAATAAATACTATTATTATTATATTAGTAGCACATAGTTAATCTATACCATTACACCATACAGGTTAGGTAAAGCTCGGTTAGTAACAACTACGGATAACACAGTATTATTTAAAGCATAGGTTCCCAAAGTGGTCAATATCGACCCCCAGGGGTCGATGACAGTGAAAAATTAAATTGGGGGTTCATGAACTGTAAATGGGGGTCTACGAGTGTGAATCCCATTTAAGCAGGTCATCACCAAAATACCACTGTGGATTATCAATCCATACGGTGACATTGAAGAATCGGAAGTCATACTGCAAGAAGAACTGATCGAAATAAGCTCTAATGAAGAATTTTCTTCAATTTTCTACGTCTACGAAAAATAGGAAAACTCGACAAGGGGTCGAGGGGACAAAAAGTTTGGGAACCTCTGATTTAAAGCACTGATAGATTTACACAAATCACTTACTTCTCGCTACCGACACAATCAATTTGTAAATAGTTATAAATCAGATCTGGTGAGTAAGTCGCTGCAGCCACGCGGGGAGCCCGGCTGGTCGGACAATGCAACGATCAGCTGTGCCAGTTTGTTTTAGGGCGGTAAATTAGTTCGGATAAGGCGGGAAACTCGCTCCTTGCGCCAGAGCAGATAAATCAGAGGCCGCGTGATTTATGCGAAGCAGGGAAATAATCGCGAGTTACGTTCGAAGGGTGCCACTGAATCGGCGGGGAGATTTCAATGAGCTGTGGGTGACCAGAGCTTCGCAACATTCCTTGCATATCACCACACCTGGGCGTTATCAGAGTGTGAGTCGTAGAATGATACCATAATAGAAACAGAATTAAGGCGTAGAATAATCTTTAAAACCGGTGTAGTGATCCACACTAACCATGCTTTCTAATCACTCAAGAGCTCGGTTTATTTTAAGTTATGTATACTAGCATCTTCAACAACTAATAACCTTCATAGTACAGTGTAATAAATATGGTAAGACATTTTACAAAGAAAACATGTAACAATAGAAGTATCTCATTGTCTCGAGACTTGATTTTCCAGCTGACCGTTGAGATACCTCGGGAGCCACGCCCGAGGGGCCGCGGCACCGAGGTTGCGAAGCGCTGGCAGGCTGTGGTTCACTCCGTTTCGACACGTTTGTTATATCACTAATACTCCCACTTGGACTACTAATAATAATTGTACACGCTTACGTTATGTAAACAACTATATGGGAGAAAATTTAAGCAACTACAAAGACTTAGTATATTATCACCGTATATTATCATTATTCAAATGCCGAGTAATATTATACTTGATCCCTTGATAAAGTAGTTGGTATCTATATTATATATAAGATATTACTGATTTTAAATGGGTTGACTATTTTATTGTCGTATATCGATATGACGAGTTTGAAGAATATAGAGAATAACTTTAAATAATTAGGGTTGTAAATATAAACGCATTTTTTAAAAAAGACTATAATTAATTAAAAGTAGCTCATTTATACATTTGGTTTTAAGTTTTTAATATGTATATTTTTTTTTATCGTATTCAAATAGTGTTACATGCGTGCAACACAGTAAGTAAAATGTTTTTATTTACAGCAACATTACATTTTTTAACAGATTATCGCCCTAAATAAAAAAAACGTGTATTATTCCCTTCCATTGAAAATGATAAATTACCCATACATTGTAATAACACAACCGCGTTAATTGATTGATTTATTATAATATTTTTAATACACATTTTACGGCGTAATATTCGTAACGATTACAACATTTGAAATGTGAAGTACACACGCGGCTAACATGAATTAATTTATTGCTATAAATCGGGTTTTGTTTTCGAACAGGCGCTGAAGCTACGGCACGTCCCTGAGGTTTTTTTTTCACATTAAAGCATTATCAGTTAAAAAAGAAAATCACATGAAGAGAGCTGCGTTTCCTGCGGGAATATACCGAGCCAGTAATTACACGGCGAATAAATTGTTATTGTTAAACATAGCCCTAAGGACCAATTGCAACATATTAAATAACGAATAAAAGAATCTTGAAATTTAATTTTTTTTTTGACGGCCGGATAATCAGTCTGTTTTCAAAGTCAACCGAGGAGCGAGCTATGCTCTCGGGATGGATCATTTATTGTAACTAATTCGACCATCGGCTGTTTGCCGATGGATACACATGTATATTAAATAAACATCATAATCAAGTATCGAAAGTGTTATTATTCAAGCGTTCGAGAGAAGTCCAGTGTACTACCGCGGAGTCACATGTCAAGCAAGTGGCATCCAGAGAGGGGCACACAACATTAACCACCACATATTTTGATATCAACTCCTGTCGCACTGATATAGCAGCGGGTATTGCAGAATGACCTCCATGCTCAACGATGGGAATGTGATAAGCCACAACTTGGACAGAACCGGTTAAGTGACGGAAATCGCTGTACGCAGCCATCTCGCGATAGTTATATTTTACCCTGATTAAACATGGTGATTCTCGGTGCCATACGCCATGGTGACATTCTGGTCGCGCGGGGCCTGAAATGGCACGGGAGCGGGCCCCATTAGGCGCATGCGAGTGCGCGCCGCACACGTGTGCACAATGCGATTAACGGTAATGCGCCCGAGTATAAGGCGCGTGGCGGGCCGCGCCACACGCGCCGACTTCGCGACAATCTGGAAATGCCTTATAAAGTATACGCCGCATAAGCAACGCCGATGAATGACCGTAATCGCCATTTATTCATATCGAATTATAAATTTCTATAAAATGTATTCGTGTACCAATAAAGGCAAAATCTTGCAATATCGTGATGATAAAACAACGCGTCTCCGAACCGAAACCGTCCATCCAACCAATTTTACACTTCTTCAAAATTGGCCAACGGCAGCCGATTCGATGGCGCATGTTCGCCAAACGAACTGCATTTTTTTGAAGCAGAAAAGCAAAGCTTCCCGCAAATGCTGTTATTTTAAGCACAAAACTCGACATATTCGTTGTTAGAAAAAATACTGTTGCGTTGCGGTATGTGTTGGTATTATGACTGCTTATTGTTTACACATGTCTAAACTATAAAAAAAAATCAAGTTTAGACATGTATGTCGACTACATGTGTCATTAGCGCCTTCTATGTGTGAAACCTAACAACTTAGTTGTTAATATATATATATATACAGTATTACCCCGCTTTACGCGACCCCGTTAAGCGCGGTTTCACTATAACACGAATTTTAAGTTTCGCGTTAAAATGCCTCGCATCACGCGAATTTCTTATTAAAGAATGTGTATGAACATAATGTAGTCATTGGCATCTCTTAACAATTAAAAACAGCGTTGGGTGTTATGAACGTATTTTACGAGAACGTAAAAGAAACGCTACCCAAAAGACAATAGATGTATTTTTCAGTAAACATAACATGTAATACTGCGTAAAGTGTCATTGCAAATAAAGTGATTGATTCAAATGATTCGTATTTTTTTGTATTAAGTTTTGACTATGTATGCATGTTTAATCGTAAACCCCGATGTACGCGAATTCATTTAACGCGATTTTTTGCGGAACGTATCCGTCGTATGTATGTATGTATATAAGTATATATTTATATATATATATATATATATATATATATATATATATATATATATATATATATCAGTGCACTCGTGTAGCTCGGGTCGCGGCTTGAGCGAGCGCTTGAAATTCAGTGTGCGTGGAAATATTGTACGGCGGCGGGAGGGGGCGGGAGTCAATAAGACGCCGGAGAGTGCATTACATTAAACTTCTCTCCTCGAGTTTTTGCTTTAATTGAAGCCACTTTCGCCTGTTACATAATGCACGCAAGGCTGATAGCGTCCTTGCTAATTCGAATTCACCACGCTAATTACTAAAAACAAAGAAAGCTGATTTGATCGGGGACAAGGGTCAAACGATGCGGACGTTATCTTCGACTGTCGAGAGTGACGTAGAAATAATAAAATAAAAAAAATAATTAATGTTGTATAGGCGAAAATGATTGTTGTTTCATAATATAGTATTTTCATAAGTACTATGATCTTAATCTTGGAAAGAACAGAATAATAATAATAACTTCAAACTGCATCCAATTCACATTGGAAAAGTTGTAGATCAGACATACACGAATTCCCTGAATTAATCACACTAATCATGGCTCCATGAATTGGAAAAAAACATAGAAAATGGCTGTTACATCTTGGGATTCTCATAAACCACTAAAAAAATAAGGATAAGGTCAATATATTGTTTAATATAAAAATGAGTAGTTCTCGAGAGGAAATCTCTCATTAACACCGCAAGTGAACTAACGATCAGAGATGAAACGAACAGATATATATTTCAATCAAGTGCGATTGTAACATCTTCCTTATATAAAAATTAAAACATATCAATTTATTATCCTTTTGCCCCCCTTAAAACGACGTCAGCGATCACAATCATCAATTATATTGAATCTAATGATAGATTCATACAAGGAAGATGCTTGCAGATGTTGAATTGAATAACCGAACATCACGCGTTGATGACACGGACGGAACGTTCTATATAGATCATATGACAAATAGCTGGCTAAGACTAACAAGGTCGTATGAACACGAATTCAGTACCCAAAGCATTGTGTTATCAAAGTCGCCTATTTATAACATTTTAAATGTGTTCAGGCCCCTTTGCTTTTGATTGTATAGTATTTTACAAATTACGCTACTTTGTAATTCTGATATCTGACTGTTTATCATTCAGTGCTCGTGACATCATAAAATAACATTGGCAGAGTGATTTTTTAAATAGTTTTATTAAATAAAAATGCTATCATAGTCTTTTTAACTGCAATCAGATTGGACCTCTACATATTGGCAAAATATTTATTTTAAAATATGCCGGGCGATACACGACTGTACAGCCTCTTCTATACTACCTGAGGCAGATAGTGTTATTATTATTATTATAATAAATCACGACAGGAGTGTGCAGAAGGCAGAGTTCGGACGAGGTGCCCCGCACGTGGCGGCGAGCCAGACAACAATAATAAATGCACCGGGGCTGCGTGTCTCCGGGCACGCGCGGCGCTTCCGTCCCAGAAGCCGCCGGTTCACATCCCGTCGCGGCGCAATCTGTTTGACATTCGCGCAAAGGTCGCCCACTATTAAAAACTATAACCCTAATGGGTGGACTAGACCCGGAGTTGCGACGCGTCGTTGACCCGGTGTGCGGGTGCTCTTCAAAAATGACTCGATGCAACCCCAGGCGTTTAAATATCAAAGTGAACTGTTGACCAAATAAAATATTAAAAACATTTAAACAAAATCTCATTTAGTTACATATAACACTCAATATAAATTTCCGAACATATGGTATTTATTATGTTCATATTGATAAAAAAAAAAATAAGTGACGTGACCACCTGCAGTGAATTTGCATTCAAAAGACGAAATCTTAAGCTTGTAAAGAAATTGGGACTCCTAACTAAGTTGCATCTTGAGTAGCGCTATAGCACTATATTATTACAACTGCATTTTTTGATCATACAGTTGAATTGCGTTTTCGATTATTAAAAAATACACTGTACGTACTTTGAGTGTTACACCCATGGGTGTGTGAATCTACGCGCACAGGTCAATAGCGCAAAAAAGCACAACTTCACGCCGCGCCCGATTCGTATGCGGGTCAAGCTGCCCGCGCGCGCTGCGACGCGACCGACAACAGAACGGAGATTGGAGTTTTGCCGAAAAATATCGCAAAAGGGGACGCTATCGGCCGGGTGTGCAGGCAGCTTTATCGCGGGCATTGTCGGCTGGCGGTGAAGCGCGGGTCGTCGGTCTGGGCGGCGACGGCGCGGCGGGCTGAATACAATGATACGCCCTGCCTACTTATTCACGTGATCACGCATTCGATAATATTGAGAATATTCACAACAAAAAAAAAAAACATTTAAGTATCAGAATTATGATACCGATTTGTAAACGCAGTTTTTTTGGCAGTGTAAAGCGCATTACTCGCGTAGCAGCACAGATGACGATCGACCATTGAATTGGATCGCGTGTTGTCGTGTTTCTGTGTTCAGGTAGCTTAAAACCAAAAAAATGTCATTTTTAGCAATTTGTCGGTCGGTTGTCGGTTGTGTCGCAGCTATCGGCTGCAACACGGCCGATGCCGAGTCGTCGGCTGTGGTGCTGCGCCCCGAGTACGCGAGACGCCCGCCGATAATTCGCGAAATTGTGAGTAACGCGATATCTGGCGCGGCGGCCGGCGAGTCTCCCACGGCTCCGAGCATTTCAATTGGATTTCAGATGTAAATTGCTCGAACCGTTTAGCAGCCGAGGCGGGGGTGACGAGTCGACGCCTCGGCTGCGCCGGTTTCGAGAATCGGGGCTGACGGATTTTGCGGAGCGCCGTTCTGGAGCGCACCAGATGCAGCCTCGGTATTCCAGTCGGCGAAAGCCTGGCTTGCTTAGCTGGAATTTCAATTTTATTCTACAGCCAGTCTGAAAGACCAGAGCTCGGTGATTTTAAAGAGCTGGATAATAGGCTCCCGCATCAATACTATCCGAGTCATATAGCCGATCATGTCTAGCCAATTGAAAATTACTCAGCCGTTCAGTAGTCAAAGCAGAGATGACGAGTCGAAATTTTAACTGTGCTAATTTTAGGAATTAGAGCTTATAGATTTTACAAAATGTTCTAGAATATAATTGAAATGTGAATAATACATTAAGCCATAAGCAGCCGCAGTTGCATGTACGCCGTAACTTTTCTTGACTTTAACACTGATATTTCTTAATTTCGGATATCTCCCTCTACATAATAATAAAAATAATATATAAAATCACCATAATCGTGAATTGAAAATAACTGATATCATATTTAGAAAGCAATCTTAAATGCACAACGATCTGTACTTCGGAGCATCCGGAATATCAAGGTTACACTATAATTCATAGGTGTTTTTTTTTGTATCCCACAAACATACTTTAATAAACGTATACGACGACGGGTTAAAATTCTCGTTAAGTTACAGGGCCACGACGGTCAAAAGGATAGTGATGGTGAGGTGCGGGCACGGACCCCACCTAGTCCCAAAAAAAATTGAAGGTTTTTCGCCTGCATGTGCGTGCTATTCGAAACATTTTGCCATGGCACGCCTGCTGAGGTTTCTACTCGCAAGATTTGTATTCAGACAACTATACAAGCGAAGTAATTTCTGTCCAGCGACCAGACATTTGCGAAGTAAATTTAGACTCCGGAGCGGTTGTTTGACGTCAGCAGTTTGATTGAAATCGCATTAATTGATCTGATATAAATAACCGCAATAATATTCATGTTTTTTTTCTTTTCATAAAATAAGCAATTAGTATTGATGTTTATAAATAGAAATAGAAAGAACGTTTACTTCGGGGAATACTTGTGAGTCAGGATGATTGAGCAGTAGAAATACAACGTCAAGCATTCAGCCTGAACGGGACTCACTGTCGCACTTATAAAATCATCGCTTTCCATCCAGTTAAGTTTATATTGTGCGTGGTTTCAAAGACTAAAAAAAATATACATAACACGATTTTAAAGTGAAGACATCATTTAAAATATACTGTTTCGTGGCGAAATTTTTTAAATTCAATTTCACGCTAAGATGCACAAGAAAGATTAAAGATTTGCGAATGTTCGAGAATGATAATGCATTGAATACTTTAGTTAAGCTTTTGCTATTCTTTTGAATGACCTAACAGTGTTTTAGAGATGAGAGATTTTAGATTTATACTGTATATTCAAAGAGCTATAGCTCCACGCATTTTTTAATAACTAGTCTCTTTTCATGCTACTGGTTGAAAAACAAACAAAATTACTATATAGTTGAATTACGTATGAAAGAATTCCTTATATTTAAAAATTATTATTTTGACTAGCATTATGTGCTTATGACAATATTTTAAACACATTATGTAAATCCCGAAAATGTGTACACTTATATACACGAAACTTTTACGAGACATCGCAACCATAATTACATTTGCACAAATTACAATTATTAATAATTTCACAAGTATAAAATGATTTTGTGGTTTCTTGTGTGTTGAGATGTATTCGGTTTTCCGACGGTTTTCGGTCAAAAATATAAAACTAAAATGTCGAAAAAACCGAAATTATCACCGGCATCCAAAACAAGCGAACATACCTCGCTAGTATACAAAATAAACATTTCGATTTGTCCGGCTGCGCTTTTTTGTGCGAAGTGAAATCTGAATCACCGTGTAGACCGCGTGTGCGTCATTAGAGCAATGGCGATTATTAATGGCCGCCATAGTAAATCATATTAGCGGTGATACTCGCCACCAATGAAGCCACTAAACGGCCCGGCGCCGGGCGCCCGCCGCGGCCTGAAAAAAATACTCCCGGGGAGATTTTCACACGGTACAATCAGCTGGGCACTTTCCCATCGCAGGACTGCTCAACGCGTGATTCATGTTAATATATATTAAAAAAAAAAAAAAAATACTATGTGAAGTGACATGATAACATTATGCACATGCAAATAAACGCAGCTTTGTTATATTTAAGTCGAACGAGGAGGTCATCGCCGCCACGGAGGCCTACTTTGCAGACCTCGAGAAAACGTATTTTTCAGATGGGTTAAAGAAGTTGGAACATCTCTGGGTCAAGTGTATCGAACTAAAAGGAGACTATTTTGAGAAATAAAACGCCACTTTTCCAAAATTATCGTTTTTCTTTTGTAGGCTAAGTACTTATCGGATCGCCCTCGTACAAGCGTGCATATACAACAGATAAAGCGTTATTTGATATAGGCATGTGAAAAATACACTTTTATATTATTTTTCATCTAAATGTACGCCTGAAAAACACATAATCCAGTCGTGGTGCTATTTTATCGATCCGAGCGAGAGGTGTGTTTTCTGGCCGATTCTCGGAAGCCAGGCAAATGCCAGGCCGATTGGAGTGAGAGATCATCTGGGATAATCGCGGGCAAAGTTCATTTGCCGGCGGTTCGTGTTATTAAAAGCGGCAGGAATGGTAATGATCGTCATTAGCGCGACGTGCCTATGCGCCAGGGGGAGGGCGAAGAAATATACGTGCAGGAGTGTGCGCTTCTGGGATTTTTTTTTTCAACAATTTGTATCGACACATGCAATGTTTGAGACTGAAACGGGTGTCAAGCTATCAATACCAGTTTGGGGTAGCATCGAAAAACTATTAAAATAATACAAACTGTACTGCTTTCACCGAGAAAGTGAAGTAACTACGTGGATTGTAGATTTACCTGTAACAGAGAAAAAATAAATATTACTGTTGCTGTTTGATGATTTAAAACAATTGCTGAACTGTTGCCGTAGCGCAAAAAATAAATAAATTACAAGATTCTTTTATTTTCATTTGTTAGATTCACAATAGGTCTTAGAACTTGTGTTGAGGTGAGTGGCTCTCCCCGTCCAGCGCGCAGGTTTCGGGGCTTGCGATGTTTGACTTAGGTAGGTGGTAGTATACATGAATTTCTTAGGTTACAATGATGTGTTAGGCAGGGAAAATGAGTGGAAAAAACCTTTATAAAGATAACTGTTATAAAGTTTATAACAATAACAAAAGCCGTAGCGCAAATCGCTCCACGTATTATTCAAAGGTAACAAATTTATTGTCATATTGTGGCCCCTATACAAGTCAGCTGTCATTTTATAGCCGCTGGATAATAACAATGCTAATTGGTAAGCGACACAAGCCCTTATTCTTAAATGACATGTATATAATTTCACGTCAATTTAACCGGATTTCGGCTCCGAAAGCGAATCTCTGCGCAGATGACCAATAAAGTCTTGCGATGACACGAGAATAACGGGTCGGAACACATTTAATAATGCGTTGACACAACAAGCGAGAAACCTGTTATCGCCTGAGCTACCTTTGTTCGGCCGACTTTATTTACCCGGGGGTATCCCCCGCGCATTGTCTGGTGATTCTTTTTCAGGTAGGGCAGTGCGCGGGCTGCGTATTGTCAGGTGTAAACAAGTCCCCGGGATACACACAATAACTAGGAACAAGCTGGCTTCATTTGCATTCAAAGAGACTCGTCTGTGGAAGGGTTTTTTTTTTTTTTTTTTTTTTCAAAACGAAGCAATGGTTGTTTGCGTAAAAGGTTTTTAAAAAAATATGGTGCACAACAAAATATGACAGGTATAATATTTACTGTATGTAAATAATGTAGATCGGGTAAGTTGACTCTTGCGGGTTCGGTCTGGATAGCGGTGGTAGCCTAATTGATCCTCAACGTTACGAAGCTAACAAATTAGGTTCACACATGTACCGGTTTGGTTTACATAGAAATGGAAATACGAAATTTCGGTGTGAGAAAAAATATGCGAATTGTAACGGCGAAATGACGTTGAAATTGCAATATTGATAAATTACAACCGTAAGATCAACGTCCAGTATTATTGGACAGCACGCATCAAAATAGTATGAGCAAAAATATTAGTCACGATATGACTATTTTATAACAGATCGAATGAAAATTAGAAACAAGTTGTAATCCCAGTGCTGAATCAGGTAAACAAGTATTCACTAAATATATTATTTTTATAAAAAAGTATTTACAGTAAAATTTGGGTACACTAAATAATGTACTTGGTGATTTTTTCTGTATTTTATTATTAAGCGTTTCATAGAAACTTTTAGTGTGTTATAAAATTTCACTCGTAAGAATAAAATTTTCACTTGATAGAAAAATCATGAAACACTTTAGGTTAAAAAATAAATAATTGTAAAAATTGAAGTGTATTGATAACTATATCCAGTATTGATATGAGCACCAATAAAATAAATCATTCGAGTAAGTATGTTTCGCACATCCAGCGCAGACCACCGACAGGGTGGGACCGACTTTTTCTCGCAAGAAACGGTTGCAGAGTTTTTTGCGCGGCTCGGTGGGAAAACTGGGGGGTTGGGGGTTGAAAACATCTGCGGGGGATCGGAGCTAATCAAGCGGCCGGGCCGTAAAGAAAGGGATTAATTGAAGCAAATCACCGGAAAATTGCTCCTAGGGGAGGGGGCGTGTTGGAAGTTATAATTATATAAAGTAAATGTGGCGCCAATAAAGGAACTTGCGAGAGTATAAACGACAACAACAGCAGTGAGTAGCGTGGTTTGCTTTATAGCTTTTCGGTTAGACAGTAGACATCGAAAGGTCACGGGTTCGATCCCAGTTTTGACAGGTGAGTTATTGGGCTCACACGAGTTTCAATTTAGACGAAGATTTTTATTGATATAGCTTGTGTCAATAATTTTCACGTATACTTAAAAAAGGATTTTCTTGATCTCACATTTTAGATTTCCAAGAACAAATCGATTTGCGTCGGTACAAAGTTAATATATTAATGGACTTAAAAACTGATACAATTAGAAACTTTTTGTTGTACATATTTATTTATCATGAAAGTAATAAAAATAAAACACGTATTGCAATTGATAACATGAGAACAAATGCATCTCGAGGCGTGCCGAGGCTGCAGCGGAGACGGATTTAGTCAAGAAATCTCTCATGTGGATGCTTCGCGTAGATAGGATTTATTATTCACTCCAAAGACAGGTAAGAAAGTTGCAGCCTGTCAAGTATGGACACCGGGCTGGGGTGACTGGGCGCGGCGCTGGGGTGACCATCGCTCCCGGAGCTACTCGGGAAATCAATTTTTATTTTATATCATTATTTATTCATTAAACGCGTTACAGCGATGATTATTACTAAGAATCATCAAGCATTTTTTAGTTTTTACTTATCGTATATGCTGAAAAATTATTTATATAAGTGGGGATTAATTTTACTACACCATCAAAATACAGCCCCGCCAAATAACTTGGCAAATCGGAGAAATAGTAACTAGTATACAGTATGACTAAGATTTATATTTGATATATAAAAAAAAATTGTTGAAATACGTTATCTCTAACGATCAACGTTTGACATCATCCAAAATCATATTAAAAGTCAACAAGTATAAAAAAAAAAAAACGAAATGGTTTTAATAACTGTAACATCTAAGAGATCCTTACTCTGTGAAGATGCTTTTATAAAACGAAAAGGCTTTCATTGTCTCTGTGATATATATCAGCAGTCTTCAAAACCATTTGGCCTCATTTATATTTACACAATGCAGAAATAGAAAACCAATAACTGTTTAATAAATAGACAATAAGTAAACAAGATACGATCGATATACGCCAGTAACGAGATTTATATCAAGTCCAGTTTAGCGAGTTCCCTAGAAGTCCCGTTTAAGACAAAACACGCGGCGAGCCTACGGCGGATATTCTAGGTGCAGCAAAGTTAATAGATTCTTGTTTGTTGTCTCCGCCGGGAACACAGGCTTTATGGAGTACAAGCCGCCCGAGTGCCACTGCATCGACCAGCTCTGGGGTGCCGACACTAGTCTGGAGCAGAGGTTCTCAAAGTAGTACATATCGTATAAAGGGTCCACGTCGGCAAAAAACAATTAGAGGGGAATTAAATTCCAAAAGGGGTCCACGAGTGTGGATCCCAGGTCATCACCAAAATTTAGGCTTTAGGTGATCCGTACTAACATAATATTTTTTTAATAATAGCCTTTGATTTTTTACTTTCAATTCGTCCAGTGTCAACTGTCAAAAACATACTAGAAGTCAGTATACTTGTAAAAAATCAATATAAAAAGGTAGGGGGTCTACTGGACAAAAGAGTTTGGGAGCCTCTGGCTTAGCACATTGTTTGCTGGGGACGAGTATACTCGTCTTTTGCATTCTCTATCACCGGAGTGTGGGAGCTGCGGAAAACGCGAGAAGTCGGACATTCGAGACAATAAATATTGTGCACAATCAAATGATAGACGTTGCACTGTGTAGGCACCTTGTGTACCTGACGATTGTTAAATTTCTTGATAAACTATATTTATTTATATGGGAAACGTTGAACTCAAAATAAAGCGATGCGGCTGAACATCCAGTGAACCGATTAGGTCAAAACGGCCGCCAGTGTCTGCGAGCGTACCAAGCTTTTAAAAATGCTCAACATTGAGACTTAAAATTTGAGGCTCAAGTCATTTTGGATATGAATTAATCGATCGCGAGACTCACACATTTTTGTACCGAATTATGTAAGAAATCCACGACAGCTTTGTTTTTTTCGCACTCAGCTGTTTTTTACCGCCATCGCACGAGGACACGGCGAAATGGAATTCCCCGTATTTTGCAATAACAAAAATAGCAATAATCTCAGCAAAATACAATAATTATTCTCGAGTTTATGTGGTTCGTTTTAAGTGTTACGATGAAAATTTTTTTTTTAATTTTTTATTGCACTTGCGAGAGTATAATTCTTAGAACCGATTGCGGAAAATGAACTTATGTCCATTGTATATTAACTGTGTAATGTAGCGTACGCATATACTGAACCAATGGTATGGAGTCGGGATGAAAATTTCATTTACTATAAGTATAATGGATAGTTTTTTTGTCAATAAATGTCAATGTTTGAAGAAGCATTCATAAGACGAAATAGCCTTAACTACAAATTTACTTAAAAGTTATTATCATTACTTTTCGTAGATGAGCGTGACAGTTTGACTTCTGACTCGCTGTACCACGTAACGAGCACTCTAATCGATGTACAAAAAGATTTAATTTTCAATTATGACTGAAAGGTACTCGTTGATTGCGTTCGTCTTGTGACGCTTTCTAAGACCATAACTGTACACGTTTTAAGCTATATTAGGAAAATGGGAGAACAGACACACACTATAGGAGCTGATTGAGAGGAAGTACATACGCGTTCAAGGTATAACGAACGTACAATACGCATTAAGTGATGGGAATAAACGTTTCATTTATAGCTGACTTAATCGAAAAAGCCATGAAAATAATCGACTTATAATTAGTAGACATTTATGTTGAAATTAGTAAACACTGGTATTATATAAAGCAAAAAAAATAACACTAGAAAATAAAATATATTATGACGCCATTTTAAAATGTTATTTCTCATATATTTTGGTAGCTCGTCGTCATGCTATAAGTTTCGAAATATCATAATTATTTGACTTCACAAAAAAAATCCTCCGAACTCCCGTAACTACCGACAGAATTTCTTGTATCAATTATACAATCAGCGGTATCCATCAACATTAATAATACTAAATGAATATTCGGATAATCAATTAATCAATTCGAATTGATCGATTATGGTCATTATAAGCGAGCAAAGCTGCAGTGTCAACGACAGTTTAAAGCTTCCTTGTTGCATTAAATAACCGGGAATGTGTGATAAGAAAATATACCGTCGAAGGGTTATCACTTTTCCACTATCACTATATTGACATTTTAAACTCTTTTCATCCGATTTTTTTATAAACATTGAAATCTTGTGGCTGGCAAAACCTACGAACGCACTTATCTGAAATGAATGTACTACAGATAGATTAATTGTGATTTTAGTTATTTGGCCAAGCAAAAAAAAAACTATTTTTCCAGTCACTACAAAAATTATACTTGTAAAGAAATTATTTTATAATCCATATTTTAAACTTTTTAGGTAACCTTAAATTAGGAAGGTCATTCCCTCTTCTTAGAATCATATAAATAGTAAAAAAATATATATAATTACTAAAGTATACCAATTAATGAATATTTTTAAACGTGTATTGTAAGAGTACTTTTTCACAGCTTGTGAAAAATTATAGTCATACATTTACTATTTTAAAGACGTATTTCAAAAAAGACACAATAAAGGTCAAAATCTCAATTATTGACGATTAAAAATAATATAATGTTTACTAAAACCGTTCGACCCGGGATGGAAATTAATACTTTAAATAGTGTCATTATTGTATCAACTGTACAGAACAAAGGGAGTTCATGGAATATTGATCAGCAATAATGCGAGAGCCGTGCGAAAAAAGCGATTAGCTCCGAGGTACTTTCGGCAGCAATTTTAATAAAAGCGATAAAATTAAATTGGAACGTTATTTTATGGGTCAGATAAACGGCTAAATATTAAAATAAAACAAACATTGCTCGGTACGCTTATATAAGAAATACGCATGTAGCCGTCTACAAGGATCGCTTATCTTCAACGTTTGGAGGAAACCGAGGATGGTATAAAATTTACATATGAATTTTTAAAATAAATATTATAAAGATAATATTTCACGGAGCATTTTATCGGTTGAATTTGTGAAAATTATCAAACCCAGTAAAACTTGCGTTGCAGGTGAAATTTTTAAATGTTGAATCAAAGTGCGCCGTTGAGTGATTTTTTTTTTGCATAATCGATATGCACGCGTTGATTAAAATTTCCAGAAGAGTGCCAGCCCCTGATCAGAAATCAGAAATACGCCACCAATCTGCCACTCGGCATGGCCACCTTCTCCCGGCAGGACGCGCTGCGCGTGTTGCGCGATGACGAATCGTCTGTATTGGCGATGACCAAGAAAGTCAAGTGATAAAGGTGGCTGACTCAGTTACCATGATTACCGGATGTGAGATTTAGGAGCCAGCAGCTCAACACAATGTGTCCAGCGATGTCTGCGGTGTCCTTTGAGTTAGGCTGTGGTTTCTTCCGCCCGGGCGACCGAAAGAAAATACCCGCCAGACAGACGACTCAATAATAATTGATATATTCAACCCAAATCACGTACCATCGTGACGTTTCAAATTTCACAACTTCCCTGTGTCTACATACGACCTTTTAAGCGACGGTGTCGTTATTATACTTTCGGCAGAATTCGCTTTAAAAGGCCTTAAAATTGAAGATTCAAACCTAGTAAATTTTTTAAAAATTTGATTAATATTTTAATGCCATACACAAATGAACGAGTATTGCACAGAATGCGCGAATAAAGGATACTTTTGACGTTGGTAAAGAAGCGATAGGTCTCCTATTTTGAAAGGTGCCAAGGTGGCTGGAGATCGGAAGTGCAGCCGGATTGGTGAGAGACCGGCCCAGGATAGGGATATGTTCTAGGAAATAGTCACCAACCTCCTATGAGGGGAGGCAACATAAAAAGAAGATACCAAAAGCAGTATGTTCAGTTACTGTCGACGCAAGCTGAAGATATTATTAGCTTGCATGATATATTTTACAATGTTCAAAACCGAGAGTAATCATAAAAAAAATTGTCGTTTTATTTTCATGTAACACAGTGTGTAAGCGCAGATTTAATTCACACGCCTGTTATATAAAATTATAAAAAAAAAAAAAAAAAACAGATGTAGCCCAAAGTGACCATACAGTTCCGAGAAGTGCCCGACGGATGGACTTTCCACGCGCCGGGCGATCATTTCTCCGCTGGGTGTTGAACCCGGACGCGGCCGGCCCGAGACCGTCCGACTCCGCCGCTGGGCCACCGTCTCGCCTTGCGTAACGAGTGAAAATCGGATGCGACCTGCCGGATCTCGCCTGTCTTTATCATATGCTTACGTAATTTAACCCTTTGCACTCGAGACCGCTTCAGCGCGGACTAATCAGCAAGTCGAAGCGTTTCGTAGCGATCTTTTGGTGAATTTCTTACCTCTAACTTGAAATGATCACACACACAAATTGACACATAAAACTTTTATATTTTAATCTTTATGTCGTTTGATGTCTTTTGCCGGGTTTATTATACATATTATCTTAACACACTGAAGGTGGGGCGGGTACTAGTACCGTTTCGCAGACTACTGTCTGAACGCAGGGCGCGTATTAATACGTTTTACGTCATTTTATTCTTTTAGGTTTACAGCTCGAAATGTTTTTTTAGGACTCGTCAACGTTACTTCTACCAATACTGTCCAGTGATTCTGAACAAAGTGACAATGAAGAAGTGGAATGATAATCCTCCAATTATTGAACAATTTTTAGTACAAAGTGGTGTTGTTGTGATGCCAAGTAATCCGCAAAGTGTGTATGAAGTGGTTCAACTTTTTATAGGAAACGATTTATTTAACAACATGCAAATCAAAGAGTGTATAGACTAGATTTCACACGGGCTGTCAAGTTCGAACTGAGACAGCAGTCCACGGTGCAGTCCTCATGGTGCCGCACTCATCTTAGATATGAAATTCTTACGTAGTTTGAAAGGGAGATAACATAATCTTTGTAAAATTATATAGGCAGTGTTTAGGGACGAACTTTAAAGAACAAGATCACATAAACATAAAGAAGATATCACCATAAATAGTTTTCACCGCACATCGAATTTCTGCACCAAACCAAGTGGTGACTGAGACGCACCTCTCGAGTGCAAAGAGTTAATTTTGGATCTTCGTACTCGGCGGTACTGCAATAATACAACACCTACTGTGCGTTGCCTAATCGTTAGTTATTAGCGGCAGTGGGACGTGTGTTGTTTTTTTTTTATTGATCGATTATAAGAAATATGTAAC
The DNA here is from genome assembly GCA_022113835.1 of Atopsyche davidsoni. Taxonomy (NCBI): domain Eukaryota; kingdom Metazoa; phylum Arthropoda; class Insecta; order Trichoptera; family Hydrobiosidae; genus Atopsyche; species Atopsyche davidsoni. Next base: position 11,410,493 of record JAILWY010000007.1, read on the forward strand.
AACGTTTTATACATTTGACTGTCGCAATCTTTATATCAAAATAGTTGTGGAATTTTTTTTTATGACAATCTGTATTGATTGACACATGTAATTTTAATTAAACTTTACTCGACAGTCTGACAACTGCGAAAACACGCATATCTATCAATTTATTATATAATACACAGTTATTGTATACCGTTGAACATTTTCGAGATGATTATAATCGAATCGATTATTACATTAAAATAGACTGTCGAAATTCGATATATTAAAATCAATTGCCCATTTATAGTCAGGGTCGCCTTATTGATAATTTCTTACGTTGCTATGGTATTTGTAAAACGCTGAAGGCATTCACTGCTTTGCGTAGCAAGAGGTAATTATTATTTTATTATAAAAATTAATCTTATTAAATTGTAACTAAATATAATTTTGATAAGCTTAAAATGTATTTTTCAAAATTCCGAAAGAATAATACTGAAAACTAAACTGAATTGTATATTTTATTTTAATAAAAAGCGTTAAAATAATATCGCAATTCAGAAGTCATTCTTAGTGTCCCATTTTTTTTAAAGATAAAAACTACATCAGTGGATGCTTAAAAGATGTGACCTCGAATAAATATATATATTTAAATACTCCAAGTACCACTTACGTTAATTAATAAATTAAGCGATTTGTAAGATATGAGGATAGTAAAAATAAATTATCAGAAGTTAAGCGTCTAGTAAACAATTCAATTATTCTATAGTGGTGCCCAACCCGTAGCTCGCAAGGTGCATGTGACTTGCGATGGCATTCGATGTGGCTCATTTTACCAAATATATCAAATGTTTAATAATTATTTGCTTTATATAAAAATTATTACAAGTTGAAAAATTAAAATATGTACGCGGATTGCACCATTTTTTAAAGTCTATATTTGATCGAAGCATGTTAAAGGTTGGGCACCAATGCTCCAAAGATTCCCATGGAGCATTGTGCGTGGCACAGCCGCGCCGCGGAAACAAAGTCAAGGTGAAGTTGAGCGAGCGGTGCCTGGTTAACTTTTAACCCTTGGCGGGACGCAGGTATATTTCGGACGGTAGTTCCAACCAACGATGTGAAGGTCAATATTTAATGCGTATTGATTTTTTGTTAAAATGTGTGCGTTGTTTTTAGGCGGCCGTAATTATTAACACTGCTTCTTGAGTGCCATGCTGTGTTTGAGTTCCGATATCGGTTTCATATGAAAAATATAATTTTCTTTATTAAAAAAAATAAAAACAGCATAACACTCAAAAACGCAGTATTTAACAGTACACCTAGGTTTTGAAATAGTTTTATATTGTCAGTTAAATTAAATAAACGTTTGAGTGAATTGGAATTAATATTTATTTAAATATATAGTATAGGAATATATAGTCATGGTCACAACCCATTGTATATATCAAGGCAGCTCAATCTAATTGTAAAATGTAAGTTATTTTCTGCAAATAAATCAGTACTTGAAGGCGAGGGGGAGGGGGGGGGGGGTGTTGGGAAGTGTACAACCTGGAGATATATCCTATATTACCTTATGCATATAAAAAAATGAAGTTTTGGTGTTTTACTGAAATATGAGAATGCTTTGACTCGGCGCATAAAGGGTTACGCTGCAGTGGCCGACGGAAGTGAGCGCTCGGAGCATTCCGCGCATCTCCACAGCGTCACGACTCCGCAAGGAGGTCAGGATCGGATGTTCGTAAATACCAGCCACGATGAATGATTAATACCTGATAAAAATTGAACATCGCTTTGTATTTATTGCATAGAGCAAGAGAATTAGTAATTATCGCATTCTTACAGCGTTGTATCAAAGCTGTTTAAAAAAAAAACCGCTACATCAAATTTGAATTAGATCATCCTGTAAATTAAATATACCATAGTAAGGATGAATACGTTCCCTTACAATGCCCTCAATTCAGTTTTATGATTAAAATGAAATATGTTGGGATATTTGTAATAACAGTTGAATTTGAAAACAAAAATTCAATAACGACGTAACCAAAAACAAAACGAACTTCAAAACCTCTATACACTAATATATTATTTTGTTGCTCTCGAATACGCTATGAAGGCCGCCGCACATACGTTGGTTCAGGATTACATTTATGATGTCATTTCGATACGAAATCGATAAAGTTTTGAGATGTTTATGTTAGCTGTCAAAACACAAGAAACTGCCGAATTCGTAATCGATCAACGAATAGTTAAAATCATTCGATTGTGCCCATCGCTATTCTCAAAATAACGCAGAACAGAGAACGAACGTTGTGTTTTTTTTTTTTTTTTTTTTTTTCAGCGGCAGTCCCGAAGCCGGAAGGTGTCTATTAATATAGGGACGGGCGAGAATTACAATTCGCAATTAGCATTCTAGTTAGTGTAATGAATCCGAAGTACCTGCCTTCCCACGCGCCCGGCTTCTCGGAGCGCCCGATACCCGCCATGTTCTAGGAATGCTCACAATACAAACGAACGCCTTCCAAATTCGCGCAAGACGTTATCTAAATTATTACTATTTACTCATAAAGCTTATTTTTAAATAATCAAGCAAAAAAAAATAAAAAATTAAATAAGACAAGTGTCAGTGAACTTTTAATTTGTTCTTCCGAGAAATAGTTTATTTTTTTGTGTGTGTGCGAAACAAATTTTATGATTTCTATGAACATGTATAATTAATCCGTAGACACTTCGGCATGATGAACTTTTTTTAAATGGTATATTTTTAAACAAAACAACGCGTTGGGTGTTCCAGGGGCGAAGACGAGAAATGTCTCCGCGTCAAAGCGTCCTCACATTTCGGGTGTTTCTTATGGTTTGGCCAATGTAAATAACGCAAAAAGAGGAACACGTTGGCCAGTTACTATTCGCTTGCTACATTTATTATGCAAATGGGCCTCGGCACTCGCAGTTCCCACAGCCGGCGACGCGAGATGCGGCGCAAGGTCACCTGCTCCGGTGTCCACAATGGAGCAGATTCGGTTTACCTGGCGATGAGCTGCTTCAAGTTTTTGGTACTGCGACGCGTCGGTCCCCGAAGTAACTCAACATCCCAGAAACCAAATCAACTCATAACACTTACTTCCAAAATCTACGAACATATTATACGAGTAAAGTAATAACCCCGCTTTACGCGATCCCGTTATGCGCGGTTTCACTATTACGCGAATTTCAAATTTCGCGTTAAAATGTCTCGCATTACGCGAATTTCTTATTAAAGAATGTGTATGGACATAATGTAGTTATTGACTTCTCTTAACAATTAAAAACAGCGCTGGGTGTTATGAACGTATTTTACAATAACGTAAAAGAAACGCTACCCAAAAGACAATAGATGTATTTTTCAGTACAAATAACAAGTAACGCTGTATAAAGTGTTAGAATTAAAGTGATTGATTCAAATGATTCGTATTTTATTGTATTAAGTTTTGACTATGTATGTATGTTTAATCGTAAACCCCAATATACGCGAATTACACTTAACCGTTTCTGAATTCATCAAAATTTTAATATATATTGAGGTGACTTGTGTAAGAAGTTATATTAGAGACATCGCAACATTACCCGGTTTTTTTTTCCTTAAAAGGTTTCAAATATAAAGAATGGTACCGAAATGACACAGTAAAAAAGTTATAACCAATGTTAAAATGGTGAAAGTTAATTTAAGAGTGTAGTTGACGTGTGAAAGGTTTCCATACAATATGCGTTTTAATGTAAAATAAGAATATTAGTAATATACATATCACGAAGTGCATTTTTTTTGTTCATATATAAGAACAAGAGAACTCAGCAATTTATAAGTTATGTAAAATGACAAGGAAAAAAAAATAAGGAACGAAAAATATATATTTTTCTAATCGACTTGTCAAATTTTATTTATGTATATTGAGTTTGTTTGTGGTTAAAGTAGACTTCCGGTTTTCCTTATACGCGCAATACATATAGCGTTCGCTATCATATTTAAAACATTTTATTTTATGGCTAACATATAAATTATGTAAAAAGTGAAGCATATTAAACGTGTATAGTTTAAATGGAGACTAATAAAAAAAAAAAATAAATGAGTGAAGTAATTTAAAGCAAAATATTTAAAAATTGAATATCAACTTTTAAGTATTTAATTTCAGTAGCAACGCTTTAACGATAGTGGCAGTCCAAAAAGATAATCTCTGATAGGCCAGAATTTTCGCGCGTAAGCATCTGATCTCTCAGATCAGAGAGAGTCGAGAGCGAGTGCCAAAAACGCTTATTCCATTGCAATCCGTAGTCCACAGGTAGAGCAAGCAAAAGCGAGTCGCAGCGAGAATGTCCGTGACAAGTTTCGCAACTCTCGCTATCTGAAATGGCGGTGATGTCATACGATAAATAAAACCTATTTTTGGAAATCTATACAATCTCGGAGCATTCTAAATACACTATCGCATTATTAGATATTCGAGGAATGTTGTTTTTTTCCATTGTTGCAGATTGATTGATACGAGGCTTTCCAATCGATATTACGGTGCAATTAGACGATGCTGAAAAAATAAAAATAATAAAACCGAAAACCGTGCGGAGGTATTTCATTTAGCATATAACAATTAATCATAATGATATTAAATCTGTTTGATTTTCAAATAAAAATAATTAGTAATTTTCATTCCATGTGTGGTGTGCGAATGTTAAGTTGAAACAGTTTATATACAACTCATGATTATGTAACGCATAGAAATATAAAAATAGAATTACATAAATCTTTCTCTGAATCTCTGTGTGTTCACTAAAAAGTGTAGATTCCCAGAGAGGAGTGAAGAGGGGGAGGGCAGTAAACTTAATATGTTTGGGAAGCTTTGCTTTTAATGCTTACAATAGTACATGACGACATCACAACGGGTATGAACTAGATTTTCTATATAGTAAATTACTAACACTTGTTGGCACTGGTATGAAAAAGAATGTAATATATAAATTAGTGAAAACATTATTTGCCAGATGCGGACCGTTACTACAAAGAAAAATCTTAGTCACTTATTTTATTAGAATCAATTATACTATTAATAGGACTTTTTAACAAAGAACGATACATGAAAATTAAAAAAAAAAAAAAACTTCCACTCTGTTATAAGAGCACAAATAACGGTTTTCAAAAACCCCAGCCGCTTACTCGCCCGACTTACAATTGATTAAATTTATTACTAAAAAATATTTTTTGAGCAATTCATATTTATAATCCACCATATTTACCTGCCCCCTTCCTAAAATAAGCCATAATATAAATAAATATATATTTTAATAATTTTTCGTAACTCGAGATTGGATGTCTTCCGTTTCTAAGTATAATTAAGCTACTTCATAAAGACAAAAAAAAATCAAATCAGATAAACCTGACTTCAAAGATAACAATTCCATCAATTGATTGGTTTATTTAGAATTCTATAAATAGCGATGATGCCACAATATTCTTTACTACTAATACGAATTAATTTCTTCGTAATAATTTGGGGCAGTTCGAATGGAAATAAATATTCCATTGTTCGCAATACCATCAAATTAAGTACCATGAGAACTGACAACATGTTCAAATTAATTAAAATCTACCTTTTCTAAACTTGTTAAAATTGACACCACAATGACTTTTTTTAATATAATATAACATAGGATACATCACGCATTAGCTGTCAGCGTCGATCAATAGATCAAACATCATTTATCGACAGAACAGGTTCAGCGTTATATATATTATCTGCTCACACCATTTAAAGCCGATTGGCCATTCTCACGCTTTGAAAACTAAATGACAAAGAAATAATACGTCAGCTTGTGTTAGAAAAATTAAAAAAATGGAAGGAGTTAGCGATAAAATTTATGTATAAATATTAATTAAACGCGTGAAATAAACAAAATATGTTTTTTTTTAAATCTACAAGAACAAGAAGTGCCTCTATATGATCCAATATCCATAACTTCTCCGTGCCCGGCTGTGGCCTTGTGGCAAAGATTACCTGCCAAAAAAGGTTTTAATCCTGTTTGTAGACATTCTTAGTGTCTATAAACTAATCTAAAAAAGATAATTGTAATTTACAATCGAGCGGCGATAAGATCTCATATTGAAAAATAGCAAAATACTCCGACACCAGGATAGTGTGGACATTACGCGATTAGCGATTATAATAATTGTGTTATTATGATTTACTCGGTTAACACCAAGAAAAATGATTGAAATGTAATTTTTTATAACGTGGATTTTGCACTAGCGGCATTATTAGCTTAAGGCAGTGGCGTGCCTGCACATCAGTGGCAAAGCAATCACGCTTGCAATTTGACGCAAACATGATTGACATAATCCATCTGATCATTTACTCTTATATCCTGAAAGCTGCACAAACATACTGGAGTTCGCTGCGGTTGGTAAAGTGAAAGGTTTGCCTGACGACATAGACATTTATGCGAATATTTATAAAGGCAATAAAGTACTCACAGTTATATATTTTAACGAGAAGACAATGGCTTTAAATGTAACCTACAATCAAATTGATTATTATATGTGATAATTACTCATTTAAAATATTTTTTACAATAATTAAAATATATGCCAGCAAATAGTTGAGCATCTGTATATTGTGATAAAAGTAATGAATTCACCAACAGCAAAAAAATACGTAGATGCATATTATAAAAACCAAAAAACCATATGAAGTATGAACACATGTGGCGTTTTAAAAATACTTGATATAACTACTAAAATATAAATTATTGCTTTGATTCAGCATCCATAAAAAATCCCTATTTTAATAAAATAAAAAAAAAATGTTTCGGTTAGGTCGTAACAAAGCTGTATGTTCAGATTTAGGCCACTTTTAGACGCTCTACGGGGCATAAAATACCGGTGAACAGTTATGTCTGACGATGCCAAGAAGTAATTGGAAACAAGCCCATTTCTATACTATCGCCAATGTTTTGAATGGTACTTATTATGATTACATTTCAATAATACATATCGTAGGATGGTTCTGAGCTGTAAACAGTTGTTTTATAGCCATTTTGGTCATTACATCTTGATGAACTAAGTATTTATCTGCCATAAATATAATTTTAATATTAAACATGCTGTTATTGGACGTTCCCACTATAATAATTATCTAGCCACCGCATTATAAAATCAATGACTGGAGATAAGCGTTTATCCTATGTTAATGTAAAATGATGTGACTTCGAGGTCATTAATTCCCTTAATAAATAAATTAAATAAATAAATATACAAAATAAATCTTACCAAAGATCAATTTTAAAAAGTTACATTTTGTACAGTGTAATGCATTATTGGATTATTTTATAATTTTTTTATTAAAATTTTATGATTATGTAAACATCAGTTTTAACATTAAATAAGTTAAACAGTCTGCGATTTTATGTTCAATAATTAATTGTTTCTTCGTGAAGCCACCCCAATGCCCGTGTAATTTTCACCTTTTAGCCTTGTCAACAACGCAAAAGAGGACCCTATTGGCTAGTTAAAATTTGGTTGTCAGTTGCGTCGCAGTATGTGCAGGCAGCTTGTGGAATGCACTTGGACGAAAACAAGCGGGTATATAAAAAAAAAACTAATGAAAAAAATATAATTATTCTTTAGACATGCATTATATTTTATAGTTTTGTATACATCCGATAAAAATCGTAGATCTTATCATCTAAGACTCCGCACAGTTGCGGTCGGCGGTTGCTGTTAGGTCAGTAAGGCAAGAACTACTCGCTCGCAATTACTTGAATGTGAAACTTATTTAAATTAATTTTAAGAGTAAGTAAAATGTCAGAACTGATCAATCTGAATGTATGTCAATGCATGACATTAAACCGTGTTTAAGCATTTTGAGTTCAGTACTGGGATCATCGTTAGATATTAAAACATGGATGATTTTTTTTTCTTGTTTACGGTGCACCACTGCTGGGTTAAATAATTTTGTTTGTATAATTAAGCGCACAGGTATGGTAGGTGGACTTAAAAACTCACAATAAACGTTATTTGTTCTCACACATCAATATTTTCACAGCCTGGCGTCGTTTTCAATTCGCCATGTTTGTTGTGTACAACATAGTTATTTTTAAGTTTCACCTAAATATTGATACTCAATAAACGTGTAAATTATAATACTGATTTGTAAAGCGTTATTTCATTGATCACAACATTTGTACAATTTTTATACTTATATATCTCTCAGTGTGTTTATTTACTATAAATAATAATAAACCGAATTGTTCTATTATTTAACGATTCCAAGGCTTCAAGTTAGTAATCAGCTGTGCTGAACACTAGACCACAAAAGGCTGCATGCTTAAACACAAAAATAAAGTTAGTTTTTACAAGCAAGAAATTTTCTTCAAGCTATATAGTTCAGTGTTAAATGTGTCAGTCATTTGCGGTTGATATGCACGCGATTATCGGCCTTACGAAAATAAAAGATTGAAAATGGACGGAATAATTCGCTCGCCGGCAGGAAGTGCACTCGCACTGCGGTGGACGTCCGCTTATTCGATTGTCTGAGATTTCTTGGAGTTCCGGCCGCGTCAGGGGTGTGAGAATCGATACGCTGACGCGTCGGATGGAAACAGCACGGTCGGTCGATCAGTGAATCAACGTAAATGAAGATATATAATTCTGTGTAAAGATTAACTGATATTAATTTACTATCTTGTATTATTCATATTTTTAATATAACACAATGATCTAATAGAAACTCGAATATTAATAGTCATAAGTTTGGCTGAGAAGTGAGATTTTTTTAAGAAGCCGGTATTTTATAATTTTTGAGAAAAAGTTCAAACCGAACCGGTGTGGTAAATCAAAACATATTATATTAGACTGTTGCCGTATGCTGTATGCATCATTAATATATTTTTTAATGTCAATGTACCAACTACACATCACACGCCACTTTCTGAATCCAACTTTCGAAATCCAAATACAGACATCACAAACACGACTGCAGTCGCGAAGCTCATCGGTGAGGCGATTGACATAAAAGCACAAAACATTTTTACCAATAATATGATGGTAGTTTTTACAGGTATTATAAGTGAGTGTATAATTGAAATAAATGATCAGCTGTCGCCCGATAGACAGACAGGTATGAACGCCCGGCCCACTCGGCGCAGCGGTATGCGGAGTGATGTTATTATTTACAGCGAGTGCGTTGGTGTCTCCGTGCTGAGAGGTAGGTGGACCGTCAGCCCGAGTGGGCCGATTAAAAAATATATAAATCACACGCAGATAATCAATGAACCGGCAAAATTGAGGATAAGCGATAGCTAAAGCTTCAGTTAAAAAAAAAAAAAAAAAAATGGGTTTGGGCAGTATCGATTGCCACTGAACACGCATTATGCAAAAATCTTGTCAGACTTCATTTTAATGGTCGTAAATAGTATTGATAATACCAGGAATCCTCGTAAACAATATCAATTGATGCGATGCAGTGTCGAGTGGATTTCTTGTTAATTTTTTATTAGGTTGCTAAACAGAACGATAAAAACACAGTAGTAGGTCAAAACTCAACTTTTAATGCACATTACTCTGTCAGATCCACTTAGTGGTTTTATTGTAGTGAGCACTGTGTAATTTTATTAATATATATTATTATTAACGTGACCTAAATTGCCAATATTCCAAAGGGAAAATTGGCCTCCTTGAACTTGTTATTTGGCTATGGATCGTCTAAAAAATATTTAAAGCTTAGTAAGTCAGCTTATAAAATATCTCAGTATCGCGAGTACTTAACAAGAAATATTTTTATTTTATTTTAAATTCTCCTTTTGATCTATCGATTACTCGAATACGAAGACAACGCTTAAGCAAAGCAAAAAAAAAACAGCATTAAATCACTCGTGATTCTGAGCACGTGGAATCGCCCGGTTATCCTTCTAGAAGTATTCGATGAAACTGAGGCTCTCGGAGCCGAGCCCACAGTTGCGTAGTCAGCTGTTCCGTGAATCGTGACCTTGACCCAAAAACCGGCCGATATTCTCCGACTACATTTATTCGGAGCGACATTAGGACTAAAGGCTTCCAAGAAATAAAATTTAATTAAAATGGTTTATTATTTCAACTTCAGACATGAAACAGTATTCATTACTCAACTGCGAAGGCTCAAACAATTGTCAGAACTTCTTGAAGGTTGAATTTTCAATAATTAGCTATACTAAGTTTTAATAATAAAATAAATGAGTTAAAAATTAGTAATTGGATACATGCAATAATAACTAGACGTATATTTATTTATATTGAAATATATATTTTTTATTATCTTGTCAGAGGAGGTGGGTGACTACTCACTGAAAATATCTCTAACCTGGTCAGTTTTATTAATTCGGCTGTACTCCTAACTTATTAAAGTCTTATATTAGAATAAGGCGAAATAGTTTTTTGTTGTTGTTTTATAATTGACTAATTATTAAATATTGGGATACTAACTGCAGTATATTATTTTGCGAATAGAAGAAAACAAAATACTTTACTTATTATGATAGAAATAAATACAAAAAAATTGCAATTAGAAAGTCTCCATTTCACAGCTTCCAGCACTTTCTTTGACGGTAAACAGAGATATGAGATTGTCACATAAGTAATGTCATACATTAGCATTAGACTTGCAACGTGTGCAGGCATATTTCGGCGCGACGCGTGTAAAAGAATCAGTCGCGTCCGTGTTATTTACTTTGCCTATCTTGTGCTAACTTGGCGGCATTGCGAAATGCTTGAAATTACCATTTAAAGATATCTAAACATTGGCAAAAAGGACATTATCGATATGCTTAAAAACCGTTTAAAGATTTTAAAATGTTTTCATTTGGAAAAAAAATAAATTAATATGTTATTTTAGATATCATTTGAAAGAACTACAGACAATCGCAAAGAGCGGCGTATATAAAATTTATTATTGCTCACACAAAAAAGCAAACTCTTTTGCACAGTGTATAGTATATATATATTTTAATTAAATATATAATCGCAAAGGAGAGTGGGTATTTTTTATGTGTTTTTATAGTAAAAACTAATAATGAAATAATCGCGCAGTAATAAGTTACATATTTTTTTAAGAAATCACCCCCTGACATTCAATAGAAAATTTTCGCATTTTCAGCATATTGCCGGTATGCAGCCGAAAATAATTTGAACGCCCAAACGTCTGATACGCAATAATGTAATACATTAAAAAATGCTAAGTAAACAGTCAGCGGCTCCCTTTGACGCTCTCGACAATCTCGCTTCTACAATTTGGGTTACGCCAACTCCAATCGCTATCGCACAGCACTTGTACTATTTACAATCTGGTCCTCGGGGCGAGTCTCCGGCGATATCGAATGTCATTATCGACTGTCAGTGTTATCTCTTATCGCGCACGCATTCCTTAAATAACGGAATCGGCGCAGGTAGGATAGAAAAACAAATATGTACCTTGGACAAGGCGAGATAACGCCTGGGAATTGTTTGGGCTCAACCTAACCTGACTTAAAGCCGGCTACACAACTGACAACAGTGCCTCTTTGTTTACTTAGGCAAGCCCATATTTTCATATTCATGAAGGGCTTCTCCTCAGAGGAGGTTGGCGACCATTTCATTGAGCATATACGCATGCTGAGGCAGTGTTCAGTGTTCAGCTGCCCAAAAGCATTATTATATAATCATTTTCTTACAAAGCGTTAAGATCTGATACTCCTTCTGCAGCAAGGTACAGAAACAATAACCTAGGCAAGGAACTTCCAGAGCACAACCCCATGTCCACTACTCCATTACCGATCCTTATACAGAGAAAGGGAAGCATATAAAGCACTCAAATTGAGGGAACAGTAATGGCTTATTGCAAATCAGTTATAATTTGTGTCACTGCCAACACCTAATAATGTGATATTAGAAAAATAATTACAATTTATTGACAAATTTTCAAATTTAACAAACCAACAAAAATTCAATCTTAATTCAATATTACCCACGACTCATTGTTTTTTTTTTTTTTTTTGTGTAATCAGAGTCGATGCAACATAAACACAATACTAAAAAAATGCGAAACATCGACATAACGGTCGAAGATATTTCTGCCAAGAAATTACTTATTTCAAAATAGTGAGACATCCGAATGGCGCGAGTCTAGGACGTCTGTGCTGTTTCCAAGATTTGTTTTGATCTGTCCGTAGGATTGTGTTACGCGTACGTGCCTGGACAATAGCACCAATAGACCTGGTGAAGACCGTCACGCGTCTGCGATAGCCAACGACGAGCACGTGATGGCGACATTATTAATTATATGCATTAATATGTAAAATTAAATTAATAGAACTAAGATATCACGTAGATGATGCAATCGGCGGAAAGGTCAACTCGATTTGTGCTAGTTTTATGGCAGCACGATAAAGTTATCAATTTATTAAAATTGTATTTTCAGAATATTAAATATGTTTTTATTATTAAAATATAAATCTGATGGGGGAAACAAGCACCAATAAATATACCTTTTTGCATATAAATCTATTTTTATTAATTCATTTCTATGTACCAACTTTTCAATATCAATCATATATAACATACGCAAGCAACTGCAATGATGACATTATATTTAAATGTATCTGTTTTATTTATAATTGTTGACAAAAATAGGTACAACAATTTTTCAAGATTTTTATAAATATTTAAGCTGTAAAACCATACTATACGGTACTTACTTTTGAAAAGTATATATATATTATCAAAAATATTTATGGATCTTTATTTATCTTAAACTTGAAATCGAATTATGAACCTGCAAACGCAAAAGCAGTATATTTTCATCAGTTTTCGTAATATTCATATGCAAGCTTTAAAAATATATAAAACTCTTGTTCAATCATATCGAGCGGAATCTATTGTGTATTTAGAAGAAAAAAAAAAAGCATGGAAATTTCAATACTAAAATTGCAATCCGCGATCGTGACAGTCAACAAACACGAGACAACCGACAAAAAAAAAATACGCTGATGCGCGCACGCTCTGCACGAAGCCAGCGCCGAGCGAACAGCTGTTCAGGGGTGGAGGGGGGGGGGGTGAAGAGGAGGGGAAGGGGAAGGGGAAGAGGAGGGGAAGAGGGGGGGGGCAGCGAATTGCATAACCGAGCGCGAGAAATGTCACTGCACTTTTTGATTGCATTTGTAAAAGTAAACGAAGCCCGCGGCGGTTATTATCTCGGCTCGGATCGACCGCAGCTATTCGCGTAGCCATTTTGCTGTGCATTATTGTCAATTTATTTAATGAGCCACGATCGAAGTATTCAGAGCATTCGCATGTGAATAATGCCAGCATGAGAAAATAATTATCACATGGGCGGTAATTAAAATTATTAATCTGATACAGCATTCGCATTCGTACACTAACTCTTATGGAAGTGCGGCGAAAAATTTAAACAATGTAAGTAATGAACAATACCAAAGTAGACGACAAAGGGTAAGCGACGTGCGCTAGTGTCTCAAGTTCCAAAGTGGGGCTTCCCGGGTCGGGTTCGCGCTGTTTTAAATTGATGTGTGCCATGCCAATATTCAAATTGTACTTGCATTCGCGGTCTTATTGAGATAATAATTTATTTAAATAATATTATACAACGAAAATCTGAAGGTAATGAGACAAGCAGGCCACGTCGGGTGTGGATTTTCGGATTCGCGAAACGAGAGTCCACCTCCAGGTGGTCGCCGAGGGGTTAGAATTCGCAGTATTTACGCCGCGGGGTGGTCACTGTGTCAGGGGCGCGGCGGCCATATGGCGGGGGTGGGTCCTAACCCCCTCCCTCGTCCCACGGGAGCTATGGGGTTAACGGTGGATATTATTTACCGGGTTAATAATGCCAGCCCCGGTGCGGGGTGAATATGAACGGGTGCACGATGGACTTATTATATAAAGTCGAATCGAGCAAATGTATAACTCTTCTTCAACGCAAGCAGGGAGTATTCTATTTACTATATACAATAAAATTTGTAAAAAAAATAAATGTGATTTATTGAACGAATCTGCACGAGACCGGGCTGCCTTTTTATTGAATTTTTTTGTGCACTTGCCAATTACAATCAAACTGAATTAATGAACCGAAGATGCCATTGTGCTACTCAAGTGCATATTTATTGGTGAGTGAACGTTTTCGCCCCGGGCGACATTGCCGAAAAACTTTGAAAGTGTCGTCTCACTAATAAATATACACTTGAATAAATCCATAACCTAGTTGCTTCGTTAATGATGAAGTATTGCAGAATTAAATAAAATGGCTTTGGAGAGCACGATGTCATATTTTCAGGAGTCACGGACAAGCGGGGGGGATGTTTTGTGCTTCGCAATATGATATGAGAGCCGCCCCCCAGGCTTTACAGCCGGGCATAAAGTGCGCCGGCTTGGCATTTACGTCCGATACGTTTTTATGTCTCAAAAAATGCCAGGTGAGAGTGGCTGCGCAGGTATGCGCTACGCAGTACTTACATAACCAACCTTTTGATCGACGCTAGGTATATAATTATGTATTTATGCATATGCCTTGTTCGCAGTGGCGGGCCGGTCAGAGCAACAGGAAAAACTATATTTGCCATAAGTCACGAGTATATGTATTATTGGGCACAGTGTACCCAAATCATACCGAGTTGGTGATCTCAATACCCTTCGCCAAAAGAAGGCGTCAATAACAGAAAATGTTTTTAAAATAAAGACTATTCAATTGGTGACATTTGAATTTTGGTGAAATCAAATAATTAAAAGTACTTGAAATCAAAAATAATTACGTCAGATTCCATCGTGCGCCACTGCTGAAGTATGAATGGACAAGGTTTTTGTAATACCCAGAATTGCTGGTTCCGATAATAATATTCTATGCTGGTATATATTTAATATTTATATCTTGCAAATTAAAACTTGGTTTGGAAAACAAGTTGTGGCTGTAATTAAAGCCATACAACCTATCCCCAAAATATCTTTTTGGGAGTGGTAATGTTATTTTTAAAAAAGCACGAATGCAGCTTTTTCTAAGTGTTTATGATAATTTTAAACATAATATTTACGAGAAAAAAAAACAGCGACTGTATATTTATCTTTTTGCTGATTCAGTAATACTCGCCTGCTCGTGTGAAATACTGGCGAAGTTTTGGCAAAATATTTTATTTTCCTAGATACTTAATTTTGTTTCTACTGTTTGCTGATTTAATCTTAAATTATAAGTGGACATAAATAAAAGCAATAAAATATATATAACAGAGTGTTATTATACATTCTTTAAAATGTCAATATTAATTGAACGACCATTTAAAATACAACTAATAGATTTAAAGATGAATGTTTCATGTCGATATATCTTTTGATAAAATTAATAATTTTTTTTATAAAAAAACCAGTGCCGTCCCATAATGTAATAATGAAAACATTAAAAATTGAATTCATCACATTGCAGTAGTTGTATTTTTTTACTGCATTAAGGGAAAGTCAACGAGTTAAAATACGATACAAAAATATTTGGATAAAAAGCTCCGCCTTCTGAAAAAAAAAAACCCGCCGTTGAAGAGAGAACATTCTCGATTACACTTTTACAATTCGCGAAAAAGGATCCGGATTTAACCGTGCGGGGTCAAATCATTTTGGTGCACCCGGGGGGGCCGTTTCCGGGGCTCCGGGGAGGCCGGCGGGCATTTCTTATGAATAAAAGATGGCCGCCGGGCCCGCCGAGGGGTTTTACTGCCCCCGGGAAGACAACGAGGAATATTCGTCGTCAGGGTGGATTACACCCGTTGATGTTATTCGCGATTACCACTGCGCATGAGACTTGCTTATCGAAGAGTTACATTATCAAAACTCAGTTTGACAGTGCCAACGTGAAACGCTGGCGAAACCAGTCACCAATAAAAATTAATATGTGGAAAAAACACTCAAGTATTTTTAGTTGCTAGGCAAATTTGTGTTGATTACTCGTGCGATCTGCAGTATTAAGCGATCCCGTAAATACAACGTAAGTACTTACAATATTTATAAATATAATATTTTTGACAGAGTTTTTTTATTTGTGACCGGTTTCGCCAACCTTTCACGTTGGCACTATCGAACAGAGTCTGTTGAAAAAACGAACATGTGGAAAATCACTCAAGTATTTTATTCAAAAAAATATTTATAAATATGTTACAAATGCAGCGATTTGGAACCCTCATGCGGCGATAAAGATACCGCACAAGCCGGAACATCCGATCACACCCGGTGGGCAGGGGAGGAAATACAAAAAAAAAATGGCGAGGGTGCGAGCTGACCGGAAGTTCGGAACAACAACACCTGGCGACCGGCGGGCTTCGACTTACCGAGCCGAGAGTAACTAGCTGGCCCCCTAAAACTAAATTATATATATAATATTTTTTTTACGTGTTATCAGATCCACGATACACTGAATCAAAGATGTATAACAAAATAACCAATTCACAAAAAAATGTGATCTGGATAATTTACTTGAATATTCGTAATTAAGTCGTTCGTAGTCCCATCACAAAGATACCATCAAACGTTTATGGCTTATTGCAGATCTTTACCATTTGATCATACAACAGTTACAATCCATAATGAAATGGACGCTAATTGAAACCTCTATGTACCTTAAACACGAAGCCAGGCATCCTCACGGCAAAAACGCTGTAACTCAAAAATAACTTTTATTGAGGTCACTCAAAGATAGCGGTAACGAATAATTGTTTTCGTGATAAATTTGTGTAACTGTAAAGAATAATGTTTATCATCTAACTAAAAAAAAAAAAAAAAACTGCTACTATATTTAGAGTTGTAGCGTTATTCACTACATCGGTCGATTTGGTCGAATGAACGTTTATCTATTCTAATTGAATAATTTTAATTACACTTGGTTCCTACTAGAAACAATGAAAATATACAATTAGCTTTGAAACATTTAAATTTCATGTATTTTTGATATTAAATTGAATGGGACGAACTTGTTTCAGCGAAAAGGCAAACGTTGCAGGGGCTGTTAATTAATTTCCTATTCATGAATGTTAGGTTAACGTAAAGTTTTAATGAGGGCTAACGCAATACTGTGGCTCAAATATTTTACAACTATTATTTACCGCTGACGTGCATGGCCTTTTTTTTGTTGTTGTTAAAAATGTAATGTATACCCTTTATATTATAATAAAAATACTTTTTTTTTTTTCACGGTAATAATTGCATGCACGAACCGCACGCCACTGCTAAATACCCATCGCAGCCATCAATTACCGAACAATAAAGCATCCCACACCTTCCTTGAAGCAACCGCGATTATTATTGTTCAAGGGAGAGAGACAGTGCCGGCGAGGAGTTCAGTTGCCTTCGCATCGATCATAAATAGCATGACCTGCGAGTCGCTCCCCGCCCCTGCCGCGTGTGGGCCGAGCCAAACCTTTCAAACGCTAATATTGTGATTAGTGTTGATATACAAAAAGTAAGAAACCGAGCCCAAGTCTATATAAAACCAGACATAAAAAAAGCAAGTAAACAAGCATAAAAAGCGTTCAGAATCAATTGCGGCTGTGTCGGCTGAGACGACTAAAGTTTTGAAAAAATATTTTCAAAAAAATACCAACTCTCCCCGGATTCAAATCCTAGGCCCTATGATCGGCAAACAAGCGTGCTAGCCACTGATACCACGGGGTATGAAAGATCAATTCGCCTATGCAATTTAGCGAGAATATTAAGAGTGTGCACGTGTGTCGCCTTGTGCAAGTGTGACTGTACGATTGATCCGAATGTCTGGGTAACTATGCATGCAACGCGTCCAACTGCATGTCTGTGACACGAAGATGAGGGGCAGTAGCGTCGAATGGAAAAATATCGGAAATTTTAACGAACTCCTCTAAGTAGTCGAATTCGCATTGAAGTATTTCATTTATATTCAAATAAAGGAAAAAATATGTATAGCTTTATTTGAATAATAATCGGATTGAAACTAGTTGAATAATTTATGAACGAAGATAATAATACCGACGGCGGTGATTCGATCATTATCTCGATTATACAAAAAAAATCAAAATTTTGCTATGTATAATACTTCTTAGTCTTGTTCAATGAACATAATTAAATTTGAGAAATAATTATTTTCTTATTATTTTATGTAAAACGGTTTAAGATCAATAAAAAGATAGCACGAGTAATTGTTTATTCATACCAATCGAATAATGCGAATGTCAAAGTCATTTCGATTTTATTCAACATCACGAGATTGTTTACACTATATTTACTATACATAATATAAATTTATACATAAAAACTTTAATGAAAATAGTAGCTGACCAAGTGTGTTAATTAATTTTTTTAATTTCACGAAATGGTAATAAGATATTTATTTATCCATGATTCAATTATTTTAAAATTTCGTTTCAACCAGAAGAGACATTAAGAGTAAAAAATAAAAAAAGGCCACATAAATTTCATATAAATATGAATAATCAACATTAAAATTACCTAATCTAATTACTATTAGAGATTTTACTTCGTTTTACTATAATAATTTGAGATATTTGAATTGTATAGATCAGGGGTGGCCAAAGCGTAGACCGCAGTCTACTGTCCCACATTATTTAAATACTTTGTGAGAAGAAATAATTATTTTTCCCTATTAAATAGCTTGATAAAAAAATTCAAACTTATTTTTAGCTTTAAACTATTATTTTTCCTATGATCACTGTACATATACGATGTTGGTAGATCATCGACAATAATTAAAAAAAAAAAAAAAACAAGTCGTTCGTAGTGATCAAATGTTGTCAACCACTGATCTACAAGTATGTATTGAACATTATAGTTTCGACATTACTTGCTGCAAAACTTAGCAAAAATATAAGAAATAAATAAAATTGGCTTCAATCAGATTTGTAGAAAGGGGTCATTTTATTTTAAAAAAAAATTAAATGTTTTTCATTAGATTTAGATGAACTGTCATATTATGTTCACTACAGACAATTATTTTAAGAAAATAATAAAATGCATTTATTATTTACATTGAAATAATGTACCATATGCGACTATAATCTTACTATTACTTTCAAGAAATCTAGAATATAATATATTTTATTTTACAAAAATATTTACATTCAAAAAAGTTAAAATATACTCTCTGAGTGTTATTTTATTATGACGTTGAAAGTAATCTAATAAGAGAAATATTATGAATTTTAAAAACATTTAAATAATTAGTTTATTTTATACACCTCTGTAATTGAAACTATTCTGATGGAGAACCATGAGAAAGAAGGCTGACAGAGGAGCCGTTAACCATTTCAGATACCAACTGGAGAAGAGAAGATTAATCTAATTATAAGTGTTAATAAATTAAATGAAATGTACCTGCAATATGAATTTTAAAACGCTATATGAAAAATAAAGATATTCAAAGCGGTTTTACCGTTGAAATAAATCAAGCGTGTAAATATAATGGGGCTTATATACAATGTTCATTAAGATCAGAATTTTATATCATGTACTAGCAAGGAACACAGTTTTAATATAAAGATTTTAATACAACGTTACAAGGGATGTTGCGTTTAGGTTTACGGATATGAGAATCTATCAAAGCCTGCACTTCCTCGAACAAAGCCACCGAAGAGACACACAAAACACGGTATTACTTGTAATGTAATAATACTTGTGATTATAAATCACAAATAAGTATTATATAAATAGACATCTATGACAATAAATACTATATGTAACTATAAACATTGACAGTTGCTATTATAGCGTAGATAAAAGTATATATATACTCAAGTCGAAAGACCGTGTCAAAACAAATGCCACTGATAATATTTTTATATATAAATATATGGAAAAAATAATTCAAAACATAGAAACATGGAACCTAAATAAACAAACAATAGAGAATGACAGTTGTCATTTGGAAGTATTTACCGTTTGAGCTTTTGAGATCTCGGTGGATGAGGCTGATGGGAGCTTCGCAGTGGAGGTACTGCATGCCGCGGGCCACCTGGATGGCCCAGTCCACCAAAATGTACGGCTTTATCTTCCTTCCTGACAACACTCTGTTCAGAGAACCCCCCTTAGCGTAGTCCATCACCAAGCACAGATTGGGTTCCTGGAGGCACACTCCGTTGAGGGACACGATATTGTCGTGCTTCAGCAGCCAGAAGAGCTTCGCCTCCTGCAGAACGCTCTCCTTGGTCACCTCTATGTCCTCGTCGGCTTCCTGCCGGGCCGCCTTCACGGCGACTTCCAGGTCGTTCCAGAAGCCGCGGTACACTTTCCCGAACCCCCCGATCCCGATGACCTCCTGGAGCTTCAACTCCGAAAAGTCTATCCGGAGAGGGTCGATGTTGCCGATGAGGGAGCTGACGTTGTCGAGCGGGTCCTCCTTGGCGACGAAGTTGGCGGGGAAGATGCCGACCTTGTCGCCGATCTTGCCGGTCCACCAGCCGTCGTCGCCGGAAATCTTGGCATCCGTGGAGAGGACGTCGACCACCTCGCCGAGCTGCAGGGAGAGCTCGTCCTCGCCCTGGGCGTCGTAGTCGTACACGGCCGTCCATAGCGAGACGGGCCCTTTAATCGCGCTCTGCGCTTGGTGCGCCGAACTGCCCACATCTCCGTTTCGCGTGGATTCCATGGACCTCACGGAGTGCCCGGCGAGCAACGGAGGCATCCGCTTGGCCCTCGCGCCCGGGTTCCTCGCGATTAGGGCGACCCGGCGCAGGCCATCGGGGCGGGTGTCACCCCGCGCTCAAAAACAATACACAAAACCACTTTCACGCCAGCACGGTCGCGGGCGCAGGGCGCGGGGCTCACGGCTCACGACTCACGACTCACGACTCACGACGGGCCGCGGGGCTCTCGGCGGCGGCTAGCGCATCCCGGGCGCGGCGCAGGCGGGCTGCTGCCTACGACACCACGGAACAAGGCATCCTCGCTCACTCGGTTATGAGCAGCGTATTATTCCGCCATATTTAATCTCACATTGATCATGACGGTGTCGCCAGGGTCCGCCGGACTCGGCACGTTTCCCGACTTGCCACATGACATAAAATTAAATATATTATTAATCAATTTATTTATTATGTTGATGCTTAAATCATAAATTTAAACTGAAAAAAATAATATTTTCAAACAACGGTTATCGAATCACTATGAGATTAATTTTACTACATAAAACATACATTCAAAAAAATCTTATCGTTTTATTTTATTTGAAATATTACGTATAAATTTTATTTTACATGACGTGTAGATTTTTATCTGAATATTTAGTATTTATATTAATATGCTATCTTGTCTAATAAAATTAAGTTCAGCAGCCATAAAGTAAAAATAATAGCCATACATTTTGCAGTTCAGTCCCCTGCCGCTCGCGCTCCGAACGGTTGTCAAAACGTCATCTATGGGCAAACCGAAACAACAATTGCATCTATTTTGTTTTTGTACTAAAATATTTAAAAAACAAAATGAAAAATATTTTTTTTAATTTTGTTTTTGCCTATCCGTCTATCCAAAAATCGAAAAAATTCAAGATCGGAGTATAAAAATTTGTTTGGGTTTTTGTTGCGCTATATTCAGGAGAAGGCTACCCCGGTCCCATGGTGTAATGGTTAGCACTCTGGACTTTGAATCCAGCGATCCGAGTTCAAATCTCGGTGGGACCTGCGCCGGATGAGTGAATTTTTGTCTCGTTTTTTGCGAGTTTCATCTTTTTTTGCATCGGAAATATTAGAAGCCATTGATAATTCCCGGTTTCATTCACTCGCGGGTCCGGGCGGCTTGCGCGAGCGGACGGGCCGAGGCGCGCCGGGATGCTGCAGTAGCGGTATTGATCGGGAGGAGGTCGGGGTGGGCCACACACGCGCCAGGCCGCCAGACACGACCGACCCCCGACCGCCTCGAAACCTCCGCCGCCGGACGCGCAGCGGACCCGGCGCCGCGCCAGATCGCTCCGAGGCCCGCGGAATCCCGGCGGATCGATCAGTCTCGGTGTTGGCGGCGATCTCGGCCGAGGGATGTTACGCGTGCATTTTGTCCGCTGAATCCCCGCCGTGTCGCGAGATGACGGGGACGGCGGCTCCCGCCGGGGCTGCGGGGCTGGAGTCGCGGGTGTACCTCGTGGAGCGGAGGATCTGCAAGTCCAGGCGGAAGGGCCGCGGGGGCGCGCGGCGCTAGGCGGCCCCCGAGGCGCGCCCGGGATGACCCAGTCCAGCGACGGCCGCCAGCTCTCGCCCCCGCCCCCGCCCCCGCCCCCGCCCGGGAGCCAGCCGGGAGCCCCCCGGGAGCCCCCCGGGAGCCCCCCCCGACCTAGACTCGCCTCGCCGCGATATCGTGCGATCAAAACAGTTTTGCGTATTTTGTGTCCGGTGCTTCAGTGACGTGAACAAGATGAAT
This sequence comes from Atopsyche davidsoni, assembly GCA_022113835.1. Lineage (NCBI taxonomy): Eukaryota > Metazoa > Arthropoda > Insecta > Trichoptera > Hydrobiosidae > Atopsyche > Atopsyche davidsoni. The sequence goes on from JAILWY010000007.1 coordinate 11,432,862, forward strand.
ACGGTTCAGTGCAAGACCACCGGCAAGGTGGTGGAGCTGAAGGGATACGTCATTATCCTGGTGGAGACCAAGGAGAAGAAAATCAAACTCTACGGTGAGTCCGCCGATCGCTCGCACTCATCCCCCCCCTGATTACATTTAGATATTTTGAAGTAGCTTCTTTGTCAGTTCGAGTGTGTGCTTTGGGGACGATTGTGTAACGAATCATCTCGCCGGTTTTTCGAGGATCGCTTAGCCATTTTCGGGCCCGCCGGATTAAAAACAATGGCAGGCCGCTTGTGAAAATCGGCGCCACCGTCTCGGCCAGCTGAGCTCTGATTCTGGAGAAAGCTCGAATATTCCCGAGGAGATTACCACGACTGTCCCTCAAATGGAGCCACTTGAAAAATTGCATCACGGCGTTAACGGCATTCGATGAATTTCATCTGATTGACGTTTAAATTCATCAGTGATGTCAATTTATTATAAGACCTTATGTTTACAAATTAGAGTATCATTTTCTTCTTAAAACAATAAAAGCAAATAGCTACAAAAATTTAAATATATATTTCAGTATTGCAGCATCCTCCGCTCGTGTATTTGTTATTTTTGATTTCTGAAAAATATCGTTTGTAACATTTTTTAATTGAGTTTGTTTCGAATAACATTTTTTTTACTAAACTGTGAAGAATGTTCGTTCATCTTGAAGAACAAAGCATCGATAAATCTTTCTCGCTGGAGACAATGACACGATATCTCAGTAGTAAAAGCAGTGGGGCGTTAACCGAGGACGTGTGGACCTAACCTAACCCCGCTCAAGAGATGCATTTGCGTCAATTGATATTCTAAAAGCTGTAATATGTATTTTGTCTATTGTTTTTTTGTAGAAATATTTTTAACAATTAAATATCAAGATGTCGGTTTAACATCTTTAAACGATAACAAACCTCATAAAAAACTAAAAATATATATTCTTCCGAATATATATTTTTTTGTCAATATGAAAAAGGAAATTGCATTAAGGATTTCATATTATTAAATACAATATCAATTATGGTGTTTGTTTAATTTTTTTAAATAGTGTAAATGTCTATAAAATAATGGTATTCGTCTATTTTTACAAAAAGACTTGCAAATATTTGGGCTTGATACTTGTGCCATCTCCAGGAAATGAAATATGATGCATATTTTTTTTATTTTCTTGTATACGACAATGTAAATTCCGGAGTCGTATCAGTCATAACGCAGCAGGAAATGCATTTTAATATTTCATAAGGCTTGCTTGGCTACTTGCCTCTCTTCTTGTAGCCTCTAGTAAAAAAAAGCGTTCTTAGATTCCATGTTCTTAGTTATCTTATGGATTTCTTCTGCTCGTAGGATGAAGATTTTTTAAAAATATTTTCGTATTAAAATACAACGCTTAAAGTGTACGGTTTGTAAATATTTATTTATTCATAATATGGCTAATGAAAAGGTGCGGTCTAATATGCGAAGAGCCTTCGCTGTTTATATGTGGGTTCATATATTATCAGCTGTAATACACGAGAGACTGCTGGTTATGCTGTTTGCATTTTCTCTTTAAATATTCTGCAAATGCATGAAATATTCAATACCTCGAAGTGATTAAACTTGATTAAGGGAGACTCCTGTATAATTTTCAAGTTAAAATGTAAATGAAATAGAAAACAATGGTATAATAATATTTTGATATTTTATTACAAATTGTTTTACTATCAATACTAATTTTGACCCAAACGAAGTCAAATACTCACACTAATTTGTGTTTTTTTTTTAACAAAACTACTTATTTTGATATTTATTTATATTTAACATATTTTATAATTAAATATATATTTCGCATTGCATCTTGTTGTTGATAATCAGTTTATGCCATAAGCGCCTAAAAACAGATAAATTGTTTTACATTATGTACTTACAATTGCTTACAAGTAGGCGCAATCGATTCGTTCATACATTTACAATGTTTTGATCTAGCCGCATAGTTTTTTGTTAAGTTTGAAAATAATCTATAGATAAAGTAATAAATTTTCTTATATGAAAAGATTTAAGGCAGAAACAACAGGTTATCAAAAATACAATACCAAAGAACCCATCGTTGAGATTTCTATATTTTTATCGCAATCTGCATCTACAACTGAATTAATATTAAACTAATTTTACCTGGTTATTTATAGAAATATTTTTTTATATGGTGAATATCAACGCTTCATAAAAAAAAATCAAAAAATATTTTTTTAAAAACATTATTTTTTGTTCAGTAGTTTTGCATAAGTTTGTTTTCATTTGGTAGAAAATTGAAATCAAACATACGGAGTACCTGTTGTTCAGTTGCGTGCAGCAAACTGAAAACCTTTGATCAAAATAAAAGGTGTTGAGGAAAACGCACGGTAATTATAGCTATACAATATCATTTACACAGTGTGCTATATATTTATTAAAAATAAATTTTCTGAGATATTTTATTTTTGTATGGCTTGTATTTTATATGAGAATACTGTACTTTGTATTAGAAACACCAGTGAAGGTAGTTGGCTCGGTTAATAAATAAAACTGTAGTATGAACACCTGTTGTTTTTATTGAATAAATTAATATTAATTTTGGTTGCGTGCGTCAATTTGGGGTCGTGCCACGAAAAAACTTTGGCAAGCACTGGCTCGATGCCGATCCACTCAGCAGACTGAGGAGTGCACTCGACTAATATGAAATGCATTTCGTCGTCCAATTACATCGCGTCGGTCTCGAGTGCCGGCATTCAGTCGCTCGTTAAAGCAGCCTACACACGTAGCAATTCAACTGAAGCCAGATTTGCAATCAGCCATAAACGTTTTTTTATTTTCAGTGTTTATAAATTAATTTTGTCGTCAAATTCCGTTTCGAGGTCTCTGCAGCTCTATTGCGCGTTGCATGCACGTATTCGCATTTTTATAAATGTGTTTAAGTTACCTAAGTTATTTTACTATATATTTAATATAGATATTGCCAGTGGCGTACCTAGAAAGAGGTAGGGTCGGTTCGCCCTTATCTTTCCCTCGTAATAATAGTTTTTACACTTAAATAAAGTTTAGTATTTAAACATTTAAAACAACAAAAAAAAAAATATGTAAAAATTTTACTAAAATTTAATGTATCAATAATCACTTGTGTTTCAAATTTTTTCATACTCATTAAATCTAATGTCATCAAGTACTTTCTGTCATAAAAAAATTAATTAAATATATATATCTTCCTTAATGTGAAATGGGACCTTTTAAAACCCTTCAAGCTCTTAATTACATATAAAATATATTCTTCGATAATATACCCTTTCCAGTAACAAACAGTGTGGATTTTTTTTATCTATACTCTACAGATTAGTAACCAAACAATTTAAAGAAGAGCATGCAACCAAAAGCGGCTGTGTCTGTTTCCAGTTTTTGTGCAATCTAAGAGAAAATAAAGAGAATATACTTATAATGATAAAAGTACCTTTGTATTTTGTCTTCACATTGAGTTTATCAAAATTATTTGCATTACTAGTTTCGACCCGATACACTGGTTCATCATATAGTTAAGCATCTGATGATGACCCAGTGTATCGGGTCGAAACTAGTAATGCAAATAATTTTAATAAACTCAATGTGATGACAAAATACAAAGGTACTTTTATCATTATAATAATGGATCTTCACGAATCAAATGCCTTGTCCCTCAACAAGAGACTTGATAAGATTTTTTCAAAATAAATTTTGTAATATATTTAAACTCACTTATAATATTCAGGAGTTTTTTGGTTTAATGTGAAAATTAATCCACGTGGTTTATTAAAAATCTTTTTTCAGGATCGCCAGCGGAAAAAGATAACCTGGAGGTGGCAGACGAGATCCTGGACGTTAATGAGACTAAACTGGAGGATATGTCGAGGGCGGACGTCATCCGACATATACACGAGGTAACACAGTTTTGATCTAACATTTAAAGCAGAATATGATTTATTCTGTAAAGTATATATAATTAACGTAAAAATCGATTTTTCAATCATATTAAAAAAACCATAAAACCAATATCGTGTAACAATAAAAAATCATGGTATTTTTAATATTCATTTATAGTATTTTATTTATATCAATTTATGAAACATAAATTATTTTAATGTAAACCTTTTTCGTGGTTTCAAGGATAACTTGCAACAATTCATGAAACTTTAGTGTTTTAAAAACCAATTGTTATAAACTAAATATTAGAAAATCAGTTTTTCAGGTTTTCACAAATTAAAAAATAACCAAAGTGCATGTTTAACGATTAATGAATTATTTATTTTCTCAATTAAAATAAAATATGTTTTATTGATTTTTTGGGTTATTAATGACATATGAAGATTTTATGTTTTAAATAAAATATACGCAACGTTTGTATATAATGCATAAATAGCACTACAAATAATACAGTAAATATTGAGATATAGGAATCTTTACTGTAAGTGTTAATATCATAATCTATTATATTGGGTTAAAGGTTTTGATAAGAATTACTAATAAATTTAACACAAAGTTAATTGAGTAAAATGAGTTTTGTAGGCACTTAAAAGATAACACGAATATGTCTTTGATGTTAATTTCTTGTTTATTTTCAGTGCATTCAATCATGCATGATCAAGTTGAGGGTGAAGAGGAGGAGCGACATGAGACTTGGTGAGATAAAAATCTATTTATTTTTAGAAATAAGATAAAACGTTTACGAAAATATAAAAAAAAACGAGCAGGGAATAACGTCGATCATTTTTACACACGTGAAAATAATTTTTAAGGTGTTATGCTGGATTGTGGTTTGACTAAGACCATTTTCAGGGAAATGTTAGATGACATACACAACTAGCTTAGCCAATATTATCTAATATACTATATCACATATTGCAACTACGAACACATGTATTAATATAAATAAGCAAGTGAATTTTATTACAAATCGTAATTGCATCAATTGAGTTGCATAATCATAAACGATGTGAATTTTTCAAAAGCATTTTTATGGTCAAAAATGAATCAAACGTTTAATAGAGTTTTACACTTAATTGAGATATTTTTAATTAAAAGAGATTTATAGTTTGACGATGGCCAAAGCTAGATTTTCGAAAAGAGGTATTCCCATGATTTAATAAATAGAACTCTATACTTACAGAAAAAATTGTAATTATAGGTAGTTAAACTATTTCGTTATAAACATGGAATAAGGTAGCTGGAGATTAATCATAATAATGAATAGGCTGTGTTATCTAAACACGTTTTGCCCCCTGGTAGATAAGAGCAATTAAACACCCTGTACTCGTGTTATGTATGACCCTTCCGTATTTGACAGTATCTGATTATGCGCACCCTAATTATCATTGCTATTCAAGTATTTATCACGTGAAGCCTTCTTGAGCGAGATTTGTATGATCGTAGAGCAATAATATTTAATGTACTGAAAAAATATGTGGATTCAACATTTGATGTGTGATAAACACGGTTTCTAAAGCTTATCAATAAATACATTCCTAACTTACTAAAAGTACAAGAATTGAATAAAATTGAAGTCTATAATAAAATTGTACATTTACATGTAAAGCTAAAGGTAGTTTTTTGTAATATACACACGTTTAAATCAAAGATTTTCTAACGGTTTGTATAATAATTGCAAAGCAGCAAAAAATACGTTTTTGTCGTTATTTTCATAAAAGTACTGTCATCTTTTAAATTGTGTTTTTTTTAACATTAATAACATCCGTTCGTGAACAAAATATAGCACATTTTATATGTGTAGGTTGGATATTTATATATATATATATATATATATATATATATATATATATATATATATATATATATATATATATATATATATATATATATAATACATGTTTATGATTAGCAACGAACAAACGTTGCCCCTAACAAAATTCAATCAATCGTTCATTGTCCACAATCTTATAATTACGGTTGATAATACAAAGCTGTCCGAATATCATTCATGAACTATTAGAATATCCCAAGTACGTTTATAGATCAACATTTCAGAATACATGTTAGTCTCACCTGCATAAAGTATAGGTTAATAGTCATCCAGCCCCAGCTGGCCTATTTCTTTTTAAATATTCTAAATTATAATTGAAAACTTATAGCATACGATCCACTAACCAGTATTAAATTCCGGTAAAATATTCAATATGTATATCGGTGATCCGAAAACGCTCATTACTGATTTGATAGGCTCCAATAGTTTAATACACATCTAAAGGCATCAGGGTTGGCTTAGCAATAGTTTTGAATATACTTTTATTAAAAAAATATATTAACAATCACTATAAAATATTATTCTCAGTGTGAAATGTGGCTTTATGGGAGAATCCTTAAAATACCATGGGTTGACTGAGAAGAGAGTCTCGTACAGTATGATAAAAGAAAGAAAACTACTGCTGATGATAAAAAAACAAAGCTTACCACATGTAATTATCAATAAAAATAAATCATCATCTTTCACTCTGCATAAAAATGTTTAAAAAAATATAATAAAAATTGATATACTACGTAGATCTTCTGGAATTTTTTTTAGATATTAGTGCAATTTTTATCCAAAGAAACGTGAAATTAAAAAGGCTTTGTGGTGATGGAGCAGGTGACAACCCTGGCTGTATTCTCCACGCTGATCGATGGGCGGCAGAACTACAAAGTATCACTCTTCAGTTCAGCACCATTAACCAAATTAAAGGTGTTCTTTGTGCTGAAAATTTGCTGTCATTTCCACCACGCTTCGATAGCCACCTTGGAAAACAGTGGACATACTTTGTATAAAAAAAATATTTGAACACATTTACCATATATGTAATATATTAATTTTAGATTAATGTCAATCAGAATGCGTTTTTATTTACCCATGCAGGTATTAGTATGTTTATGTGATTAAGCACATTTTTTCATACATTGAAAACGATTAAAGAAAACTCTCAGAAAATATCATCGTGACTTGTGAGGGATTCGAAAGCTTGGGGATGTGGGTTCGAATCCCTCACAAGTCACGATGATATTTTCTGAGAGTTTTCTTTAATCGTTTTCAATGTATGAAAAAATGTGCTTAATCACATAAATATATGTAATAAGTAATATTGTAGTGTTTTCGATGAAACGAAAGAGAAACAAATTGTTTTCGAAATCATTTTTATTATTACGTTATTTTTATTATTATCATATCAGTTATTATATTTGTATGTGGAGCTCATTACCTGTATTTTTAAAAATAATAAACCTAACTTAAAAGTGAAACCGATCAATATATATACTATATAATATTTTTTTATGCTCTTGTGATAACTCACATCATATGGCCTTATTTATTATTAAGGCACACGTTGTGATCATTATAGAATATTATGAAATTAACGGGTTGATATTTTTCGTAATAACACTGTTATTTTTATATATACGTAGAGTGATTAAAACGAATTTAATGTTTTAAATAAAATGTCAAATAAATATTTATTACTTAACAGAGGTGCAGCTCTTCGTCGATACTGTATGACGTATTAACAGCTTGTCGGCTATTATTCGATTGGACTTTCAGAAACAAAGTGTATTTATCCAGATTACTACTTGTCACATGAGTTTCGAGCATGCTCGTACAAAAACAATCATTTTCCTCGCATGTGTGTACTTGCAGCTTTCATTCCGTGAAGTCCGTTATTTGTCGCATTCCGCTCCAGTTGCAGACCGCATTGTATGCACGTAGAACAATGACTGCACCTGTCCAATAAATCCAACGCCGAACCTGTTTACTCACTGCATTATTAATTATATTACTAATACAATATTTGAAAATAAATCTTATAAATGTTTGATCAGTCTAAAAAGCAATTTTAAGAACGGAAAACCGCCAAGAAGTCCGTGACTTATTCATGAACCGCACACAAACAAACACACACCCACACATACATATACGTTTTAATTACTTATAAATTCCAAACTAATTATATCAATTTGTCATTAAATTATTTTTCATCGATTTTTAATTCAACGAAGGTTACTGTGATTAAACTTTCCAATGGCAATTGATTCGCAAAATTATTTTAAACACTATACGTGTAACAGCAAGTGTGTTGAATTTAAGAGTAATTTTGATCTATTGTTGAATAATTTTTTTTTTTATATAATGTACAATATTGATATGAATTATAAATCATTTGACTACAGCATTCTAAACGTCTGGTAAACGCGCAGGTAAATTAAAATAAAAAAAAAATCCTGTTGATTTATGGGCGTAAAAGTCCGATCTCATAAGAAAAAAGTTGTAAGGAGAGAAGTCGAAATGAAATTTGAATCCCCTTTTCACATACATCACTTAAGTTAACACATTTCCGCAATATAAAATAATTCCTTGCCGCTGTGGAAAATTTCGGAAATAACTTTTGATTTTTTCAGGAGTCCATTTAAATCTCAACCCCACGGAGCGTGAATTATTTGACGTTAATTTTTTTAAAATTCATTTCGTGAATTTATAATACGACGTGTTTTTTTAGTCACTGTCAAAAAAAAACAGTATTTATTTTGAGCAGTATACGTTAAAAAACTTAACTTAAAGATATAATTTTTAACTGGACGATACAAAATTATTATTAGTATATAGCAATAGTAACTGAAAAATAAATTCTACAGAAGTGTAACTGTAATGCTTTTGATAAAAAAATCAATGAAATTAATTCAATAAAATAGATTTGTATAAATGTTTTTAATTTTCAGTCATATGTATTGTGAAATGAGCTGAAAAAAAAAACTTTTTTTGTAGAGACGTGTACAGATATTTAAAAAAAATCATACATTTAATAAACTTCCTTAAAAACTTATAATTGATATGATATTGAACAAGACAAGACATGACAAGAAGATAATCAAAAGTTAATGGTCGATTAAACACACAATTATAATTACACTGACCGATGTAGGTTTATTAAGCATTGTTCTATTGACTCGTTTATAAGTATCTAGTACAAAATTACAATAAAATGCATAACATCGTTCGTGTGATTTGCAGCCCGCGTTTATTGAATAAACCAGCGGCGAGAAGAGAGCCAGGGTGTCAAGGAGAGGCCTCCATCGAGCAGTTTAAAAAACGTGATCCATGTGACAATAGTTCACGTTAGTAACAACAAAAAAAAAACCCCACATGCAACGTTGAAAATTACCAACTGCACGCGAATCACACATGGCGAAGAGTTGCGAAACACGCTCTGGGTTTCAAAATTAAATAAATGACATTGTCATCAAAAATTTCAATAACAAATTTATAATTTTTTATATTTTTTTATAGTTTTGATTATTATAAGTCACAAATGAATGAAATCGTAAATTTGAATTATCTTATATTAAAACAAGCGAGTATTTCTTGAGCGGGTTTTGCAACTCGAAGACTTAAAAATATGCAATAAAACCTATGCCATGCTATCACGTATATAATATATTTTTATTTTTTATATATATAAAAAAAATAAAGTCGAAGGGTTAAATAAAGTCAATTTATAAAATAATCACTCTGAATGTTTTTCGTAGAAATGTATCAAATTAGACACAGTCACAATAATCTTAAAATTTTATTCGCTGCTTAAGAACTATATATAGATAACGTCATGATCTTCCAGAGTACTCCCCGGCGACTAGCGGTAAATGTTAAAAATAAACCCAAGGAGATTTATTTTACAGAGCTAGAATAACCGCAAGCATAATTGATTTTAAAAATATACCGATTTTTCAGTAAATAAATATTTCTTGTAATAGTAAGAATTTCACGTTGAAATAACTTGTATACTACAATGTATGCTTCCTGAGTGCAAAGAGGCATTATGTCCAGCGCCTTGCACGATCGGACTGGTCCCAGATGCTCTCCATCCATGGAAATTCCTCATGGGAAACCATCAGCTGCGTGACACAAGTGGACCAGGCTGCTACGATGAAGTTCAGAGATTCTCATACACGAGCGATTAAACTAGCTCTGAATACTATTTTATACGTGGGTATAAATGTTTATAAATTAATTAGTAATATATTTTAATTAATATATTAAATATGTTATTATTCATTAATAATACAAAAAAAGGTATACGTTTTATTAAAATGTGTTTTAAGCAACCTGCGCCGAGTAATCGTTATTTAAAGAAATATTTAGTGACGTTTTTACTTTTCAGAAGAAGAATTACTTTGCGCGACTAGACAAAATATTTCTTTGAATAAAAATATTATATAAATATATGATAATTCATTATAGTAAAGAAGGAAATATTTTGATTATAATCGTGCTGTTAACGCCATTATCATTTTTTTATGATGCAGATCTATTATCATAAAAATGAAAGCAAAAACTAATGCCTTAAAATTATTTTTAAAAATTTCAAAGGAAATAAAATGCTTACACATATTATCATAGATAAATTTATTATTATTAATTATTTATTTTGGTAATTATAAGTATTTATGCAAAAGACACGCCAGTCACTGACACGAGGCTCTGGTGTCGCAATTTGCAATAATCGCCAGAGAAGAAAAGTAACGGAAGAAATAATGACACACATGAAAGTTTGCACTCGGAGCTCGGATCAAATGTCACCTGAACGAAACTGTACTCAGGTAGGAAAATGTGCTTAGAACGTTGCGTCGCGAGAGTGTCAGTTCTGTAAAAAAAACCGATGCGAACGGTCAACGCGCATAATACTGTACCGGGACCGGCGATAGTGCGTTTGCTGCGTTGTGGGCGTGTAGCGACGATTCCGGTTACTGAGCAGAAAGGGGGCGTAGTATTGTTGTTGATTAACTGTTTATAAATAAAAATTTCATCATGCATTGTAATTGAAGGAGATTACTTGCCCTAAAATATATTCAAAAAATATATTAAACTAAAATAGTATAAAATATACTTGTGGTCATATTTTTTATAACAATTTATTGGGGTCATTTATACGCAGCGGGAAAAACTGCTTGGCTTGGATTTGGCACACACATATAATATATATATATTTATGTGTGTGTGTGTGTGTGTGGACAATAAACTATTTGTTTACCACATAGAGAAATCCAATAAATGCCAAAATAATTCAGTATAATTTTACAAAAAAAAAAACGTTGAAATTCGGCCGGTTTGTAATCATCACACAGAATCGGCCTTCGGATGCTAATAACGAAAATAGTTATATATTTAAACTGCAGTCGCTTGTGCAGGATATCCCCCTTCGAGTTGCAATGGCCGACTGCCACGATTACTAACTGTTGCAAATCGTATTTATTATTTACAAGTCCGGATCGCTGAGCATCGCCAATAAAACTCACGGACATGTCCGGGCTCGAGCTGAGGCTCTGGACAATGGAAATAACTTCTGTCAGAGACCATCGATTGATACAAACGGGCGTAGATGAGCACTGCGACGCAACGACTCGTCTTCAGGAAAATATCTTCATGAAAAGATCCTGAAAACTTGAAAAGCTTCCAGACTCAAGTGCTCATTATTTCTATTATTTTTCGATTCATACATACCACTAGCGAGATATGTCTGATGATCATGATTATTGCTGAAAAGTTTGCTAGATATGAAGTCTGATATTTTATATCGGCCAAGATTAGTGCTGAAAAGATTAGTCATACGTCAGTAAAAATTGGTGCTGAAAAATGTACTTGTCTCGACGAGGGGATCCCAACTTTAACCCCATGGCTTTTTCACTTAAGAATCACGTACTCAGTTAAAAAAATATAAATAGCAAAACTTCAGAGCGCTCACAAGCAAGTATGATCGTTACTGCCTTGTTATTTGAATATTCATATTTGTTGTTTGGTTATGGATTATTACAAATTAAACCAGTCTATCGTGGAAAAGCATGCTGAGGTAAAAATAAAACCCGCCGAGGTTTTCCGCGCGCTGAAAGATCGATATTTTCCCGTAAACTTGAATACATTTGCATGATTAGAAAGTACAACTTTTAATGAAATTTTCCACCAACTTTTTATAACAACAAAATGTAACTATGAATGTGACATTTTTTAAAATACTTAACATGTCATTAAATTTTAATTTTCATATAAAAATATTTTTATTATTATATTTGTCTATTTATGGAGTGCTCTTTCTGGTCATGCGGTACGTTTGGACATGTTTATTTATTATTTTGTTTGACAAATCATGAAGGTGAATCTTTATGACGCGTCTATTATTAAACACATGATTCATAGAAACGACTGAAACATTTGATCAAATATTTAAAACATCTACGCACTGCGCTAATAATTGTTTCTATAATATTACTAAACATAAAATAAATTAATAAATATTATCAACATATCATTTTGCATTGGGAGTCGTTTGATACATTTATTTATTTATTTATGAATGATACTAGTGGTGTTATGCTCGGTGTGCATCGTGATTTACGAGATATGTGTGATTTATGTCAAATTACATCGGTGGCTATAATCGGTGGATTGCGTCAGTTTCCGTGATGGGAGAGAAGTCATTCTTTGGTGGCGTTTAGTGTGGAGCATATCTGGTTAGTGTATTAGGTGGATATCCACGATAGACAACAAAAATCTCGGACTCGGCGTACCGTTATTCGCACCAACAATACGTCGCTTTTTTCCAATACGAATCTAGTCTCGAAGCGACGAGGCGGGCGTCGAGCGGCTCGGGAGTCATCGGCCGCCTTCGGGCGTCTCCGGCGGACCCACGTAGCAGGTAAAAGGCACACATACCTGTCCGCCCAGCCGGATTTTTCGAATGGAAACCGGTTGCAGTGAGCTCTGCGGTTACACGCGACATCCCATCGGCCAGAGAGAGACGAACGGAGGGCAACAGCCGGCGAGAAGTCGGACAAGCGATTCGCGGCTGAGTACGATTCTGTCGCTTTTAAGCTTCGAAAAAGACGGACGTGTAGTGCAGTGCTCAGTGAATTTAATTGTGGTTATTAGTTGAGTGTGTTTTTTTTTTTTTTCTCTTGTGTCAGTTGGTTTTTGAGTGGTGTGAAGGTGCGGTCGGATTCCCTTGGGGATCCTGCTGGATTCGGAGTGCGGTGCGCCCATTCCTGGTGAGTGTTTTGCATCACGCTGCATTGACAACAATGGATGGAGAAGCGCTCGTTGGCATATTGTTTTTTTTTCGGTTTTTTCGGAAACGGGGCTACGGTCGATTGCCGATTCGGAGGATGGTTTGAGTGCAGTCGAATGGTGCTCGTGTGCAGTGATAACTATGGTTGTTGAGTAGCGGATGCTGGACGGTCGGCACGCATGGCTCTCTCGCGCCCGTGGAAGACAAAATGTTAGTTACTGTTAGAATGTAGCATCAGACACCGGTGATTCAGAAAGGAAAGGTGTGCTCTTTGGCTTCTTATTCGTCATCTAAATAAAGAATGTGTTAATGTATATTTTAATAATCTATAACACATCATACTTATTGCATAAAAAAAAATACTTATGAGAATCTAACGAGAGCCGTATATAAACAGTAATATAATAACTTGTGTACTACATTTATATTTAAACCAAGTTTTAATTAAGTATCTACATATATTATTTTAAACGAACCGTGTAAACCTTTTAAATAAAACAACCATAAAATCAACAAAGCAAGCTTCACTTAAAGACTACAATGGTAACATAACCTATAATATAGAGTAAAACCTTTGGTTTTACTTGAATGCGTGACATCATCAGGTACATATTTCATAATCATTAATTTCAAATCTAATATGCAAATGGGTTTATCAAGGTACAAAGTTGACAGTCCTGTATCGTGAGGGCACGCAGTGCATTACACGCTGTGTTAATGTAGTTTTCTTTTATCATTTAAAGGCAATGACGCAGAATTGATATCAAATCTCAGCACGCAATGATATGCCCTAAATATTAAAAATACGCAATGTTTTTTTCACGTTTTGACACTAATAAATGTGTGAAATGATATTTTAAAGTAAACAGTAATTTGCTGGTTATGTGAACTGCATGCTATTGTTAAGAGGCAAGATCCGGTACTTTGCCCTGTGCAAGACTCATACAGGGCCATGCATCTTAATAGCAATTGAAAATATATGTACTTAACATATCCTAACCGCGTCTTAAGTCATATAATGAAGAAAAAAAAAGTGACATTTTCGTTATGGCAACAAAAATAATCTATTATTCGTTATTGTTAGTATAATTGACGTCATTAGTAAATGGTCAATAAACGAAACAATACATTTTCATATCAGTAAAGGTTTATTTTGTATAGTAACGTTTCTCACAGCGCATGTTTTCATAGAATTTATTTATATTTGTGTATTCGTTAACAAGAAATTTTTAAATTTAAATATAAATAAAAAATAATCACCACAAAAATGTTATATTTATTAAAGAGGGGATGTTAGAACAAAATAATTTTAGTGCCCAAATTTCATCATCAATTTTATATAATACTCACTAAGGTTGTTTTAAATTGTAAGTTGATTTAATCGTTAGATTATAAATCACGCAATTGCCCGGTTTCTGAAAGATCTATAACGATTGTTGACAACTTGTCAAATACATCGTACAGGTTAGTTGCAAATATTTAGTATTTTTTTTTTACGTTAAATGTTAAAAGAGCTACGTTGATTGTGTAATATAAACTGAGACTGAATGAAGAGACCTTCAGCTAGCAGTGGATCGTGGAGTATTTTAAATGATAAACGATCTTCCATTAAACTATACTCGCAGACAGCCCAATTATCAGTTTAGAATTCATCTGGCAAGACGGGTATCGAACCGGCAAGTTCTTGATCCGAAGTCGATAGTAAGAACCAACGTGTTAACCACTTATCCGAGTGTGTTATTTAAATGGCCAATAATACACAACAAATTAAAAAAAAAAAAATTATATATTTTTTAATGCAATATAAAAAAACAAACAATCTTCTTCATTTCACTGAGCATTTATTTATACTGCCAAGTTCTTCTACACCGCAGTTTTATATTGGAAGGAAAATAAAATAAGCAAAAAATATTAGACTACATGCTTTTCCTGTTAAAAATAATATTTTTTCATGTAAGCAATTTTGGACTTTGAACGACGTCAAATCCACTTTGCAGGAAATTAGTGCAGGATTTATCTCGCGAAACACCGTTTAGGAGCCGCCGTGCCAGGGGGACCATAACGAGGTCACGAGGCGTAAATCTGCATGCGGACTTCTGTACAACACGAGAGGAATGCGGAAGGATGTTTTTATTAAAACTCAAGCAGCTGTGGAGGCATACAGTATAATGCACTGCGTGATCAGCACAGTGTCTCGTAGTCTAGCGGTTATCATACTTGGCCACTGGTTGTGGAGTCGTGGGATCAATTTTTTTTAATGGTTTAACTGTTATAAGAACGCTGTTAGATGTCGGCTGTGTTGTCTCGGGTGTAGACCGCTTTAGGTAAAACAGCTTTATTAAAATATTAATAAATAACATTTGCTAGTTCGAAGATGTAAAATATATTCATTAAATTGTAATAAATCAATAGTAATTTCCAATAACAATGCAACTAATGACGTCTAACTAGTAATAAATCTTGTGCAATAACGAGTATAAATTATAATGAATCTATTGTAGTATAAAAATATAATAAAATGTACTACAAACTATATGTATAATCTAACTATTTTGTGGTTAGTGTGTTTGCTTAGCGATAACGTGCAATTTATTTCATCCGAGCATGCAGTTTTATTAATATATACCTCATAAATAACTTTTGGTGTTTATTGAATGAGAACATGTATAAAAATAATTAATTTTACTATCAGCAATTTTGTTACAATTTACATACGCTGAATTCATATTTAATACTAATATGAGAAAAAAAATCAAATCAATTGCTTGGCAAGCTTATCTACCTTAGTTGTAGAAATCATGTCTTTTGTGAATATAAATAGAGTTTGGTTCATTTTTTTGGTTTATAAATGTATGTGGGAATTTAAACCGTATAATAAGGCAATAAATATTGCGGTTTTAGTAGAATAGGCCAAAAGTAATTAAATATTATGTTTGGTGCAAAATAGGCGTTAAGAATTAAAACGATAATTAGCAATGAAATTTATAAGGGAATTTTTATAAGTTCTTTTAATTAATTTTACGCAGTCAATACATTTTCTGTACGTTTTACTCAAAATATTACTGTGTACATAAATTTTGATTTGTTCGTTTATAGCCCCAAAAAAATTAAAGAGAACTCAATAATAAAAACAAAAAAATAATGAATATAACGTCAATAGCTTTTTTGTGTTTATTTTTTACAGTAAAAAATAGCAAATATGGTGATTCATAATCTTATTTTGATTTTTTTTATTCAATGTAAAAAATCATCTAGTATGATTTTAAGCCTACGAATCATTAAAAACCATGTCATTCAGGCAAAAAGTAACAACAAAACTCTATAGTAATAAAAAAATGAAAGATTTATAAATCTTATACAAGATGGTTACAATATTAGATTTAATGAAAATGAAGGGAAAAACCAAAGAAATAGTAATCAGAAATACTGGCTCAGAATAAACATATGCTCAGTGAAACGGACACAAACCTTCTCTGAAGAGAAGCACTTAAAAAATATGAAATAAATAATGTCACTCCATTGGTTAGAAACTGAAAAATTAATTTAAAAAAAAAACAGCAATAAAAAAAATATTATGAATTTTACACTTAAGCAGTTTTTAGAACAAAGAGAATTGATCAAACACTCATTGCATATAACACAGTTCCATGAGCACTTATATCCAGTGGTTGCATCAAAAGGGTTGTTTGCATAGGGGAAGGTAAGAGGGGAAGCCCTCGGATGGGGAGGGGGTGGCTGGTCATTCACCTGGCCCTAGCACAGGTGTTGCACAAACCCAGGGGTCCCTAACCTTTTTGCACTCAAGAGCACATTCTAGAATGCCGGTGGTTTGGGGGGCACCATTTATTTATCCAACTATAAAATGCACAAAAATATTTAATTATTCTTAATAGCAACTTTAAAATGTACAATGATTTATTATTTATAAATTGTAACGATATAATTATTTTCGCTTATATTTCTCTGTTTAATTACTAAATATATATTTTTTTATAACATTTTATTGTAACATTAAATAGTTTATTAACGTGGTCGCACAGCGGCGGGCACAAGTAAAACGGTCGGCGGGCGCCATGGTGCCCGCGGGCATAGGGTTGGGGACCACTGCACTAACCTAATTTAAGCCACCGCACAAAATTAACATGGCAACACTGCAGAGCAATGTAAAGAGATATAATCAATATTTTTTTTGTGTTGACCTTCGAATCATTATAAATAAAAATATAACTTAGTGAGACAACAACATCGTTCATAATATTTTGCATGATATTAATTTAATTTTAAAGATGTATTCTGATATATAATAATTTTAGATATTATTGGAAATACCAGCATTAATCATATTGGTTTGATAAAAGGCTCGAACTCTTTCAGTGAAAAATATCAATAGTAGTCTCATTCGCGGTTTAGTACTTTAAGTAATATTTACTGTACTTATACCCTATCATCAATCCTTAGAATTAAAGTGATTGATTCAAATGATTCGTATTTTTTTGTATTAAGTTTTGACTATGTTTAATTGTAATTGTTTAATTGTAAACCCCGATATACGCGAATTTCACTTAACGCGATTTTTTCCGGTGCATATCCCTCGCGTAAAGCGGGTTATTACTGTCATAATTTTTATCCAAAGGTACCGTTGTATTAATAAAATTAAAATTCTTTTTTACAATGAGAAATACATTATTTAAGTACTGTCTGAAATTCATGGAATTAACATGATTCAAGCCTAAACTATTTTAAATATGATTAGCAACTTTTTGCTACTCTAACGCCGCATATATTTATCAAACTTTATGTGATAGCTAATCTTATATCCAATAAATCAGATACTATTAATCTTTGTTGTATCTAAAAACTAATATAAAATCTAGAAAACAACTTTACAGAGTGTTCAACATTTGTTTACTTGATAATCTTGACATCACATAAAAGCCCAATTTTACTGAAAACACAATCAAAAACCAACGAATAGGAATATTCAGATATTTTGTTGATTTTAGTAGATTTCCTTAAATTAAACAACAGTTTAATATTTAGCCTTGAATGTGTATTAAAAAAAAACTGCACTTGATTGCATTAATAAAGTGCCGCACGCTCATTAATAATGCAATTCTTCACTAATTTAATGTGAACTAAGCGAAAGTTATCACCTCGCTCAGCGCATTTTATAATAACTGATTAATTTACTTTTAAATGTTTTACATCACAAGGTTGTTATCAAGGATGCCAATACAAATGAGAGCACTTTTGATAAAACCTATACTCAAACTTTACTTAAGCTTTGCTTATGAAGAAATTTGCTGAGCGCATACTTAGCAATGATTATTATTGAATATCTGCAATGTTTATACACGAAGGTTAATTAAGTACAGAATATGTTATTGAGTTTGCAAAAGAAAAAAAGACTGGAATTTATTTTCTACTTGGCAATATTTTTTAGACATTTCAGTAATATCGTTTCAGGACTGCTAAACTTTTAAATCTTGAAAATGTATTACTGAAGTTTGTGTGAAACATTGACAGGAGGAAATGGATTCATTGGTAGTATCACTTATAAACCACAAAATATTTTTATTTAGTATGAGATATTTATGCCGCAAATTTTTAAGCAGTGGCGTGCATTGCGTTTAAAAATATCACGGTTATATTTTAATAATGTAATAACTTTAAAATATTCAATAATATATTTTTAAATTGTTTAAAATACATATGAGCATGCTTATATGTATCGCACGTCAGTTAGATTTATCTGATGTAAAATATTGTTTAATAAATATTGACGAAGTATTAATATACAGTATAAATATTTATATTTAAAAAATTCTGTAAAATAACACGCTGATAGCACATAATGGCTATTTTATATCGGACGTCCATATTTTTTTGTGTAGCACAGTTCACAATTATCTGTCACGGTATATAAACAAATTCACTCCATTCGCTTCACGTCATACATCCATCACTATCAAATTTTGCTCGCCATCTTTTAGTAGAGTTACTTCCGGAAGCAAACACCCGTTGAAAATATTTTACAATATATATTTTTTAAGTCTTTTAAACACACTATGACGATTTTCATTGCCTCATCCGAGTCAGAGACATCAAAGTGACCCCCGATATTTTGACCAAGATATCCCTACGCCAAAAGACAATGAGCTCACTATATACACGGACGGTAGCTTACTCGAGGGAAAGGTTGGAGCGGCTTTTGTTCCATATGAAAACGGCCAAGAACTTCCTGCTAGAAAATTGAAACTTGCTGACTACTGCTCCGTATTTCAGAGTGAGCTCGTTGCTATTAACGAGGCTCTTCGCTGGATATTACTAAAACCATCTGGTAGGTGGCAGTCAGTGAAAATACTCACTGATTGTCGCTCGGGGGTAGACAGTATATCCAAACAATCAACCAACCCTCTAATTGTAAACATCCAGAAAAAGCTAAGAGAAATCCAAGCAAGTGATGTTAACATCGAGATAGGCTGGGTGAGAGCTCACGTAGGTCTTGTTGGCAACGAGAGAGCTGACGAAAAGGCTAAAGAAGCCACCAAAAAGAAAATGACTTATGTATTTTCCGACTTTCCTCTGAGTTTCGCAAAAAATCTCCAGAGGAAAACTACAATGGACACATGGAACGAAAGGTACACAAGCTCTCCGCAAGGAAACGTAACAAAGATGTTCTTTGATTCTGTAACGGACGCCGCTGTATACAGGAATACCTGCGGAATTAGCTTTGAATCAACCCAGCTCTTAACGGGTCATGGAGCGATGAGAAGTTATCTCCGCAGGTTCCACTTGACGAGCGACGACACATGCCCTTGTGATGATTTGACACCACAAACAGTGATCCACCTTGTGGGTTCATGCCCCATATTTGGTCTTCAGAGACACCAACTGGAGAGCCAATGCCGACAGGAAGGTCTGTGCCTGGATGACCTGAAGTCAGTGGCGAGACACCCACAGTTGATGAAGTCACTGGATGGCTTCTTGAAGCATGTTATCGGAACCATAAAAAAGATAAACCAGGGGGTGTAGCATCAGTCACTCCCATTTATAGAGCAATTCGATCGACCAGTTTGGAAAGTTTCCCCAAATTGTGACGAAATACCTTGTATATAACAAGCAAGGTACCAAACATATATATAAAAAATAAAAAATAAAAAAAGATACCCTAAGTACACCGTTTACTCCAGAAGATAATAATAACACGCGGTTTTTTGTCTAAGATTGGTTTAATGTGTAATACTCCATGTTAAAACTTTCGCTTTTTTGCGTATCTCTTGCTTGGTTGTTTCACGATTGATAAATTCGGTTTCACTTCTACGGACATAAATTACGCAAAGACATCAGTTGCAATTTTACACAAGTATATAGATGTGAAAGTTACGTCAATTACATATTTCAGTACTTTTAAAATTAATTAAAAATAATGGTACAATTATTTAAGTTATATGCGAATAATTTTAATTTTTACACAATGATGACAATCGTTAAAAAAATCTGATTTTTATATTATACATTATATAAGTAGGTTTAAAACTGTATACTTTTATATTAGACATATGCTCAAATCAATAATTTTATTCTATTACTTAATTTATATTTTATTAATTCATATATTCTAACAATACTGACAGCTATTTTATTGCGCTAGTATACCTAAAAAAAAAAATATGTGAATCATCAAATATTTATCTAGCATCTATATTGTTTCTGCACTTACAAATAACGAGTAAAAATCTAGCGCAATTATATATTAGCTGTAGTTTAATTGGCAAAGAGCACCGTACCGCGTTAGCCTTAAAGACGGAGGTTTAAATCCTACCAGTGTCGTAATAAAAAATAAAATAAGTTTTTTGTATTCTGAAGAAGATTCAGAATATTTTATGGCTTATGTACGTATTGATTCGGTTGTTGATAAAATATGTTTATTTGGATAAATAAAAAATAAAAAAAATTATATTATGCCTCGTGAATTATTTTATGAGTAGATCTCTACTTTGGATGCACATTATCTGTAATATTATTTTGTATGTGGAGAGCCAGACCGCCCTGGGCTGCAATTAAAGTTTTAATATTTTCCATCGGCCGGCGAGTCTAATCGCCTGACAACGCCCTCGATATAAAAAAACTTCAAATCCGCCATCAAAGCCTTCTTTTGGGTCAAACTGTGGGAAACGAACTCGATAGTAAAAGGACAAAATAATATTAAAAAAATTATTTCTTCGTTTCGTGTGTATGGCTTTATACGACAAGAGTAAATAATCAATCGATTTTTTAAGCTTATATTTACACTAAATAAATAAATAAAGCATTTTTACTATTTCTATTAGAATGTGATCATTAAATCAAGAAGCTGTGAGAAGCTATATAGATTGAACCAAATAGCACATAGCAACAAATGGTGCCAAGCTAAAACAAACAAACCTGTTATGCATTTCATTATCACACTTTATTTTTTTAATAACAGTAACAAGATATCTTTTTAATATTGTATAGTAAAAACTACGAAATGTTTATTTTACTAACGGTTCAAAGCTCCTATTATGCCATAAGAATTGATTTAGTTTCTATTTATATTTTCAACGTGCAGTTGAATGCAGAGGTTAATAGCAGGAAGTGGGTGTGTCTTATAAATAATTTTATGACTTATCTGCTCTACTTTATGTATACGATTATTATCCGCTTTTGGGCCACATCTCATGCACCGAATTTTAAATTTGTTTATGATTTGCGAGGCTTGGTTATTGGCCAAATTCCAGACTAATATATGGTTAAGCCCGACCAATGGTGTTCGATAGACTGTAGAAAAATGCATCATAGTCCTTGATTACTTTTTTATTTAAAATAACGACCAAAGAATCACGTATTTTATTTAATACAGCTTGGAATTGACAGTATCTTTTTTTGTGAAGTTTTCAGATAAAAATAGCATTTGTTGCTGAACAGAGTTACTGTGTTATTGCTAGAAACGTAAAAGTTATTTTCCTGCGGTTGTCAATACAAAAATAGATTTAAGCAGTGACACGTAAACTTTAAATTTACTTTTTTGCCACGTGAAAAAAAATTGCACTCAATTCTCTCAGGTCAAACAAAAAATAAATACAAAAAAAAACGCTTGAAGTAATTTAATAAATTAACCATATTATTTTCACAGTATTTTATTTTAGATTTGTATGTATGTGTTTCATAAAAAGTTATCTTCGAAGTAAAAAAGTATAGGTTTTTAAAGCAATATTATTATTATATACAATATTGATAAATAAAACAAGCTATAGTCAATAATTTGTTATAAAATCTTCAGGGTGCTGTATATGAACAAGTGTATTTAAATTTGGCACATGAATTATAAATAATATTACTGTAACTTAGGTTATATTTTTGATCTTAAAATTAATGGCTATAGAGTTACAAAGATTTTATTAGTTAGTCAGTTCTTTGCCATTTTAGATAATTTTATAACAGTTCCAAATTCAGGATGACTTACGTTAAAATTAATATGTTATAAATGTTCATAGTAAAAAAAAATCCCAGAGGCGGCTTAAATCCATAAAATGCTATTTAAAAAAACTTTATTCTCTCTGAACAGCTATAATGCAAAAAATGAGGCGTTTGAAATGTGGCTTTGTATGAGAATCCTTAAAACACCATGGCTTGACCGCGCCTCAAATGAGAGAGTCTAGCACAGAATGCGAGAGCTCCTGACGATGGTAAAAAAGCGAAAGGTTTTCCATTTTGACCATATTTTTCGAGACAGTAAATAAAGCCTACCCCAGCTAATTATCCAAAGAAAAATCTAAATAAATGGGGCACTGGAAAAAGGAAATAAATATGGATGTGGAATTAAGTCGAGGGTTTGGCTGAATTAGTAAGCCTCCAGGATATATATGTGTTCAGTGAGATAGTCATCGACCTCCTCTGAGAAGAAGCACCCGAAGAAGAAGAGTCAATTTATTAAATTTTAACCATTCCTGAGGCATGATACTTGTTTGCACGTTACTATCAAATCCATATGTGTTAAAGAAATACAACTCTTGATGGTGTAAAAAAAGCGCAGTTGATATTCCTAGGGGCATTGATAGAAGTGAAGCGGAATTTACAACAGCGGCTGGATGTCTAGATATGTGATCAATGATATGTCGCCGACCTTCTCTGAGAAGAAGCATCCGAAGAAGAAGAGTCAATTTATTTCATTTTAACCATTCCTGAGGCATGATACTTGTTTGCACGTTACTATCAAATCCATATGTGTTAAAGAAAGTCAACTCTTGACGGTGGTGAAAAAACCCAGTTGGCACTGTAAGAAGTAAATTAACGTGCAAGCGGAATTTACACCAGCGGCTGGAGGTCGAGAGTACGGCCGAAGTAGTAAGCCAAGATATGTGTTCAGTGATATGTCACCGACCTTCTATGAGGAGAGACACTCGAAGAAGAAGACATGCTAGGTTTTTGAAACTCCAAGGTGGAAACAGCTCGCATCATTTTCGGGTGGCGATGCTTCGAGCTGGCAGTCGGACTGGCCCGGCCAAGGCCGACCAGTGTCGCTCTCGCCTCCCGTCCTCTCTCAGCCGATGTCCGATGAAAAATTCAAGATGACTTCCTCCTCGACCCCCTCTCCAGCAGACTGAATATTCTATGCGACGGCCCGCCATTATCTGCGCGATGAATCTTTTAGTTTTTTTGAAGTTACCTCTTTAGTGTGACGCAGAAGTGAGGCTATCCTTTCAGCGTGGTGCTTCACCCTAACTAACTGTATTGAATAAAATATGCGTCCGCCTGTTGATCTTAAAGGCTTTTTATATTAAAAAAAAAAAAAAATATTCTCACGTGGTTATTTTCTCTTTTGATCCTGTCTTGCTTTTTTTTCCACCGCGGTGAGTCATTTTCAATTCTCGCAGATTCTCGCGAGCCGGAGCGCAAATAGAGAGCGGTAAATAAAACGCGGCTCTGATCGGAATAACTGAATATTTTAATAAATGCATACATTTTAAATACATTAAAGCGTCGCGTGCGGGACCGGCGAACTCAAAAAGGTATTAAATTGAAGAAAACACAAAAAAATGACCGCATTGTTATCAGTCTGCCTCGGCTGGATGGTTGGCCGGTTAGCTCAGATGTAAGAAGACCCACTGATTATCAAGGCTTTTTTTAAAAGTAAATACCGTGTTTTATATCATGCATGCTATTCCAATGTAAAGCTGCTTTCAATTACTTTACACTTCATTCATTAAATACGTCTGTAACATTAATCAAAACTTGGCACCTTAAACACAAGAAAATAAATTGTAAAATTGGTTCTACAGTATTTATTAAATTTATTAAAAATTAATTTGTGTGATTTGTTTACAACAAATATCTAGGCGAATGTCTAATACAAGGTAGATCCATCGATCGATCTTGCCCATGTGACATCTTCCTATTAAAGATCGATCAGGTATGGAGGGATCTTCATTTTGCAGCGGATCGCGAATGATTGATACTGCAGATGATTGATTACTTCAATATTTAAAAGTTTTCTATTATATTTTTAAATTAAAATCGAAATCGATTGATTAGACGCCTTCCGTCGCTTTCTTTACACACGTAGCACCACAACTGACAAATTGCACAAACTGGCAATATAACTCAGTGGCGTCCGCTTTTTGTTTGGTCACAAAAAAATAACGATTCACAAGATTCAACCAAAGATGCAAGTAAATTTTTCAATTAAATTAAAATGTTTTGAAAATCATATTGTTTATCACTCGGAGTACATTTTTAATATCGAAATATCAGAACGATTAGTAGTTCGTCGTGTTTTCTCATGACTCAGTTATATTATATTGACAATTAACGCACACACTCACGGCTCTGTTAGCTGGAAACAATTAATCACAGTTCAATTACGAAGTTGCACTAATAAAAATGCCAACTTAGCAACAGCTAGAAAAATATTGTGAAATCATCAAAATGCCCAGACATAATGGGGCCTTATTTATTTACATTTGTATTGGCAAACTGAAGATCAAATTGTAACTGGAAATAGCGTCCCATTTTGAGTTTTTTACTAAGGCAAAATATTTTTAAAAAATATCCAATATAAAGGTAAGCCATTGGCTAACTATATTTTATTGTTCCTTGTGTCGCAGCGTGTGTAGGTGTCTTTAGGGGAATAATGATTTTATTTATAAATGGATTTCACTATCTCATCCAAACAATGACGTACAAGTTTTGAAACATCTTTTAATAGATTTAAAAATAATATATTATTTACATTTAAAGAATAAATATTCTATGCAAATTTCTTAGAATAATTTACTAGTGAATTTTTTTCGATATATTTTGTACTTTTTAAAGAAAACTGCATGTGTAGATTAAAAACCCATTTTTGGTTTGTGAAAATGAAAATTAAAGGTAAAAAATATTTCATTGTTTAGCTTTTTTATATAAACGTTTTGATCAATGTTTTTGTGGCTTCATTTATATGTAAATCGATAAATATGTAGAGATATGTTTATTAAATATTGGTACTAAATCTCAAACTTTTAAAGAAATACTTCATTAAACATATATATAAGTATGTGTGTCCAATTCGTTTTATTTTACCACAGTGGGTGTTGAGTCAATAGGACACGATATGAAGAGTATTAGAATCCTATCTTAAAGGTTTTTTTTATGTATTTAAATCATGTTGCATATCCACGAAAAAAATTCTACAGATATAAATGAAAATCTTAATTTCATTCTAATGTGAATCCTACAATAGCTTCGTGTTCAATGATTGATTTGTTAAAAGTCAATACTAGAAAGGTATGGGGTCTACGGGGCAAAAAAGTTTTGGAACCTCTGCTCCATGCAAAGCCCTTTGCGGATCTCATTTCAGAAACTCCGTGGCTTCAAAAGTTCGGTTAGCAAAGTTAGGAATTGCGGTGCACCATTTGAAACAAAAAAAAAAAAAACCTTTTCGGCGAGTATAAATCCGTTTGGACTAGAAAGTCTCAACCGGCACACCCATATCTGGTTCACTGGTTTATTTTTTTAATTAAAGTGCATTAAATTTGTAATGTATGCCGTTTTTTTTTTTCTTATTAACTGGGAATAAAAAAAACTCGTTGGACTCAATGGAGAAATGGTGCGGCCAGGCCACGCGAGTGTTTTGAATGGGTTAGGTTAGGTTATAAATGATAATGTTTCCCACTTTAGAGTGTGTGTTTATCTTATCTACTTGCCAATGTTTGTACAGAGATAGCTTTATTATTCTGGTTTATAAATAGCTATTAAAGCACCCTACACGCGATGCGACACAACTGACAAACTTGCCAATTTTGCGTTATTTACTAAGGCTAAGCCATAAAAAACACTGTACTTATTTTTGCTATTATTAATACAAAATTAACGATGATATTTAAGTAGTTTAATTGGATAAAATTATGAGTTCAAATCCAATCTATTTCAGAAAAAAAATTGAGGACTTTAGTTGTCGTTTCATCTGTGAATCGATCACAAACAAAATATATATATAAATATTATTCTAACCTTATCACAAATAAATTTAAAAAAAAAATTATAATATGATTTTAAATACCGATTTTATGTTTAAGCATATATTTTGAGAACTTGTTTACAATTTCAGTGTGTCTAATATATTTTGTTGCAATTGCTCATTACGATTTTCTCCAGTAAGCTACAGCATTAAAAGCAAAAAAGCAATTTATCTAAAGAGAGCGTATCTGTCTATCCTTGGTTCTCCATCAAAACAAGTTTGTTCATTACAAATCGCGAGTAAGTCACGAATCTCCGAGCAAACTATAATTATATTCTGTGGAATTCCACTATTTTGCGTTCTTTCGGTTCCTATGAAATTATTGTAGAGATCCACAATAATTTCATTCTCATAATAAGTTGATTCTTATTGAAGTACATGTAATTACTGTTGACTTCCTTTTCATGTTTGTCCAAACTTTGTGCATGCATACCAGCGGTGTGCAGTCCATGGACAGAAAGAACATTGCATGTCCTAGAATATTTGATCCAGTAACAAGTGTCATAAGTCATTTAGTCTCAACGCAAATATTTGCATTTAAACTCAAATCGGACCACACTTGATAAGCACTTTGATAAGTGATTTGAAACAATTCTCTACATATCGTAGAAAATGTTTTAATCTTGTCTTTTTGCTTTCATTTCAAATCATAATATATCTGCGTTTTTAAAATAAGTATTTTGTTAAATTATGTATAGTAAATTCCACTAACAGGAAATGTTTAAACTAAAATCATTGTGAAAAATCTATAAGAGATTTCATTCTATATAACTAAAATATTTAGGGCTTATTTATAACTACAAGGCTTTTCAAACATATATATATTTTAATTATATTTTTTTAATCTATTTATAAGTCATTCAGCAGTCTTTTCAATTGATGCTTTATTCTCATTTATGTTAATTAATAGTTGTTAGGGCAATGCTAACGATATGGTGTGTGGCTTTTCTCTGGTTCTGCGCGCAGGTTGTGTGGTTTACAAGGTGTGGCTTGGGTGGTTTATCTATTTTTGTTATTGAGTTTGTGTAGGGAAAAATATGTGTTAAAACCTTTTTTGCATGACTTAATGATTAAGTTAAATTAACGCGATTCCTTCTCTTGGCATGACGTGCGACGACTGCAGTGTATTTTACCGTTTTTAGACGTAATTAAAATCTTGTGTTTCTGTGATAATGTGAATGATAGGAATCTTTATGGTGCATTGTTGAGATTTCATGATAATGGTGGGGTTATTGCGCCGGATGCAGTTATAAACTTTTAAAAATAATATCATATAAACTAGATTAAATAATGATACTACTATAATTACCGTAAATTTTCGCAATCTTGCTTTGCCACTATAATCATAGTACATCACTGCTATATACGTAAACATTGAAGAATTTATACCATATGTAATAATAAATATCAATGTTGTTGAGGGACAAGGCATTTGCATGGTGAAGATCCATTAATATAATGAAATAAGTAACTTTTTATTTATATCTTCACATTGAGTTTATTTTATTATTTGCATTACTAGTTTCGACCTTATAACCAGGTCATCATCAGATGCACGACTTAAAGTATGCTTGAAATTGAGTTATTGTAAGATGAGCAATAAGGAATATCATAGTAAAAAAAAGTGCAAATGAGGATCGCAGGTATTAAAAGGTTGTCGACCCCTGCGGAAGACATACGCTACGTTTGTTGAGAGATCGATACACAGACTACCTCCAGCCTAGGCTTTTAATGACATTGTAACGCTCATATACTGTAGGTAATGCCACCACTAGACAGCACGGTTTAAGATATGAGCACTTGTTCAAAGAAGCCGCAAGAAAATTTAACAATTGATTGCTATTATATACATTTTTTTTTCAAAAAAGGTTTTTTTTTAGTACGATTGCATTTGCACAATTTCACAAGACATTGAGCATTCAATTTGCTGTCAACCTTAGCGGAGCGAGTGATTACCGTAATGCGCCGATGTGTCCACCGAGGTGAGGAAGTGACGATAACTCCGCAGCCACCCCCGCATTTGAAGGCTTTGCAATCTCGTGGTTTCCATGGCGACTGAAAAAAAATAATATTTGCATGATATACTGGTTTGTTGTATTCTGCTATACGCTTCAATGTACGAGTGTGTATATTTTTGATTATGTGATGTATGAATTCCACTGAGTTAATTGGTGTGCATGTCGTCCCTGAGCGATTTGCCCCGAGCGTGGCCAGCGGCCATCTTGTGCTGCACAGGCCCAACAAGATGGCCGCCTCCTCTCCTCGGCGCCAGGACGTAATGAGCAATAGATTACCCAATATGAAACGTGAAGTTTTTACCCTGACCCGCGCCTCCTCTACACGGGCTCCATCCATCAAATCCTGTACTCAGCGGCAGGCAGTCTATTTCACAACTGATGCATTGCACGATTTCCGTATCAATTTCCGCGATTCGCAGCGCTTCCAAATAATAAAAAAAAAAACTTGAGCCATTAACAGAAACCAAAAATTTCCGAGGAAAACGCCACAGAGGATATATTTTTTTATGGTTGTGTGGGCCCATAGTTGATATAGCTGACCCATCATTATGGTGGTATGCGCTCTTCCGACCTTGTTGTTACTCTCTTGTTGTTATTAACGATTTGTTGTTGAAGCAAAAATTCCGAAGCGAATTTAACTGACTGGGCGAGTGGGGCCCGCGAGGTCACGGTTGTTCGGTACAGGAACTAGTGTTGGGGGCTATCGGGCAATCGAATAACTCGATTATCGGCTGGCAATGTGTCTCACTCGCGTGAAATGATCAGGAAATCCTTTGTTAAGATCTTTTACTTTTTTTATATATATATTGGATCGCGGGTTTTGTGTCTATGCATTGATGTGGGATATTAAAAAAATCTGCTTCGCTCGTGTGTTCAGTAGAAAGAAGTGTATTTTATCGTCGGTATTATCGGCGGAAATGCGAGTTGGGAAACATCGTTTCAAAGCATTAGCCGGCAGCGCCATTGGCTTCCGTTTTTGCAGCGGTTTTTGCCACTATCCGGGTAATTCCCCCTAATGGGAGAGAGCCTAACTATTGCCCCCCCCCCACTCTCCCCCCGGCGCCCCACTCTCCCCTCGCGGGTGATATCACGTCTACTGCTGATGCTGCTAACGATTGTCCCGACGCTGGAAAGAGCAATTAACTTAACCACCGCATGATCAATTTGAAATGCGAGCATTTGTAATAATTTTGAAAATCTGATATGTAACATTCAATTTATTTTATTATACATACTTAAACCTAGTAACTACTCTCCTCGCTGTTAATGTCAGTCTAATAATAATCACGAAGCCGAATTAATGATTCTTCTTTATCAAGTGTCTCTCCTCACAGGAGGTTGGCAACCATTTCACTGAACATATACTCATGCTGACCCAGTTTTCATGGTTTCCTAAGGGGGAAATAGTGTAGTGGGTCTCCGGGTCCTTCTACGCTTACTTAATGATTAACTCGACTTAAATTTGCAATATGTTCTAAGTAAAGACTCTTCAATTAATTAATGCGGAAAGATAGAGAACTTTCGATGGTGATGGTAAAAAAGCCTAAGGTCTCCCATTTTGGTCATATTTTTCGAAACAATAAATAAAGCCTACTACAGTTTATTGTCTATTAAAAAAATATACAGAATAATAGGAAACTTAAGTATATCCACACTTTAAAAGTAAGACAAGCATGATTAAATTATATATTTTTTATTACAGTCTATGAAGGTCTACCGAAAAGAGGTCTACATACACATATATCTAGAATATTATTTGTTGAATACAGCTGTATTTACTCAAGTGATGTTGTCTTCCATGTTAACCTCTCTTTTCAGTTCAAACACGTATTTATATTAAAAATAATAAATCACTACAGTAATTATTATTTAGCCGAGCGTAATTATATTATTTGAAAACAGTATCTATATAATTGGATAGTTTTAATATCTATTGTATAAATATTGTTGTATATTTTTATTTCGCAGCACTTGTGCACATAAAACACTGGCGCTTTTCACGACCAGATGAGCAATTGAATATAAATTAAATGAATGGAATTACTTGGAAATACGTGTAATGATTAATAATATTAAGTGTATTGAATAAATGCATTATTTACAATTAATTCTTATCATCAATATTGATGAATAGTAATGACATTTCCATGGAAACGTACAATTACATTATTTGTAGTGACCGTGTCTCATTTTAGCTAATTGGGTTTATCGGAAAAATAAACCCAGCTTACCTGACCCAACCAATAAACCATTTAATTAAATGCACCTTGAAGCACATTACTAAAAAATATTTTTTTTGCAGTCTTTAATAACACGTACTAATGTATATATTTTTCCCAATAAACGTACCATCAAGTTTTTTGTACAAATTTCTATACATGGAAGCTCAAAGTGACAGGAAAGAAAATAACGATAATTAAAATTTATTTTGTTAGGAATATCACAGTGACGTGCAGTCGGTTCAAAATCAAAGAAAAGACATTTATTTTATGAATTTGCTATTGTTTAAAATATATTTTGGGGCAAGCGATGCAATGTTGCTTTTGTGAACCGCACGCCACTGGGGTATCACTATCTGAAAGAATAGGGTATTTCAAATCCGTTTGATCGTTTAATAATAGTTTTGAATTGCCAGCAAAACAACAGAAAGAGACCTCGCAAAAAATATCTGTCGCTTCTTATGTGACTGTATACAACTCTAAATCACCTTCAGGGATCACTGAGGCGCGACCATGAGCAACGTCCACACTGACCCAAAACTGTCAACGCAACCGACAACCAGATACTGTCAACAACTTGTATTATAACATCTCCACGAATCCTTCACTTCTATACAGAAGGTTTCCTTGTTCCGTTTTCACAGGAACAAGAGCTCGGATAAATAATTTAAGCACACGTGTGCTCTAGCAGCTGCTTCGGTGCCGACTTTGTATAATATTTCCGACGTGGAATTGATTAATTATTGAATTCTTCGAGTACGAAGCTATGTCATAAATAAATAATCGAATTGGAATACTTACAATAATAATGTTTTAGGTCTATTACTTGTACGTTTGCTTGATGATAAACAGTACATTATCTTATGCATCTGATGATGAGCCGGTGTATAGGGTCGAAACTAGTTATGCAAATAATTCTAATAAACTCAAAGTGAAGACAAAAATACAAAGTTACTTATAATGGATCTTCACCAATCAAATGCCTTGTCCATCAACAAGAGTACGTTATCTTTTAAATATAGCTTGGCAGGTGTATGCGCAGGTAAATGATACAACTTGTGACTGTTTGATATCATAAATGACTTTTGAAATAATGGAGATCTCCGGTTGCTAGTTGCCTGCAAGTAGACAGTCGGTTGTCGTTTTGTGTGGACGTGGCTTTGGGCGTGTCAGATGGAGGCATGTATTGGAGGCAGTGGTGAATTCAGAGGCAGGTCGGCTGGTGATTTGCTATGGTGGAGCCCAGCGTCCAGTCTCTGATCATCCTCGCGGCTTCCAGCATGCTGGAGTTCTGCCTGACGACTCTCCTGAGATGGGGTATCTTGATAACTTTAATTTCTGCACTGTGTTTTTTTTGTTTTGATTTATTAATATTTTTGAGTGATTTTCCACGTGTTCGATTTTATTTGTGACCGGTTTCGCCAACCTTTCACGTTGGCATTATCAAACAGAGATTATATTAAAATGAACAGATTATATTAACATGGAATTCCACCAAGTACTCTCTGTCCAAAATATTGAATTATTTTGATTTATTGTCACCGTTGGCTACTCACTGGCAGTTGCATCTTTATTTTAAGTTTTTTTTAATGCAATGTCATTTTAACATTTTCCACGATACAAGTCTTGAAAAAAAGCGTATCAAAACAATCAATATGTTGACAATTAATGAAATTCATGAAAAATAAAAAAAACAGTGTTTAAATAATGTTGATAATTTACTTGTTTTTATTACAGTGGCATGCAGTTTACATTTAAAAATTACTAAGTGAAAAAATTTCTTAATAATATTGTTGATTCAGTATAATCTAAACATTGGATTTGCTATTTTTTTTCATTGCTTATGCTAATGTATTTATAGTGATTTATTTTTACTTAACTATTATTCTGTTATTCTCTACTATGGTGCTGTTAAATTTTCATTTCATATATTTTAATAAAATACATTTCCAGCTAATATTATGATATTAAAGTTCAGATCATCATATGTACCTATTCTTCATCATTAATCAAGTCAAGAGGTATATCAATCAAAGTGATTTAATGTTTAAACAAGTAATATTGTAAGAAAAATCATTTTGGGTGATTCAAAAATTTGTTTTCAACTTCTTCGGTTTTTAATACACCTTATTAATAAAATTATTTATATTTTCTTTTCTGTACCTGACCAGTCCGCGTACACGCCAGTATTTTCAATGTTGTCATTATACTAGTATTGTATTGTTCATGGTAATTAAATTGTTTATATAATAACGAAACACGTTGATTGTGTCAGAAAAGACACGTTTTTTCTACCTTTACTACAAAAAAACTTCATTTTCAAACATTAATTTGACCCATATTTTCTAATATATAAAACGACTGCTTTTTGACGAAGCAAAAACTAACATAGCAGCATCGAATTTTTTCATTTGTGTTTAGCACATTATGAAATGGTAAAGCTTGTCAATTTAATTTTTTTTTTTTTGATAAATATTTTTAAATAAATCAAAAGCACGTCACTGCCCTGAGGTCTGTTCAAATTATGTAAGGTTATTATTATAATGCGCTCTTTTTGTGAGTTACGTATTTGTTATTTATATCCCTAATGTGTTCGTTGCGTCAGACTTCTGCAAGATTCAATAAAAACCGATCTGCAAAAAAGTCTCTGACCTTCATGCATATAAAATATTAAAAAAAAAAAACCGCCTAATCTCTGTTTTACTGAATGACTTATGCATATTATAGTTTAAGGTTTTTTTTCATTAGTAATAAATATTTTTTTCCAAAACGCACTTTTACTATTTCATTTCGGGTTCTATCAAAATTATAGAATAATCTACAATTGACGTAGAGTGGATTTTTATTAATTAATTTATAAAATGTGTAATAAAATACTTTATTTTACTGATTTGAATATGGGAATATTTTTTTTTAACCGCTCCATTTTGGTTTAGGGGAGCTGTGATCTTTGATAGGTCCTATTCGAGTTTTTTGATAATTTTATAAAATACTTGCAAAAAATCTACTGCACCAATAGAATTTTTTTTAATGCATTCCTTCTTCCACAGATTTTTTTATATCTTATAAATTTACTTTCATTATTTAGAAGTTTAGGCATTTTGAGACGGATCTAGAACCCCAAGCATTTAGGTGTCTTTTTTTAAAACCGATTCGTGTTGTGTTGCATAACCCGAGTCGCGGCGGTTCGAATGCCAAAATAGGGCGAGACTCCGGCAAGGCCCGATTTTATTCACCGCCATACAATCCTCCATACAAAAAAGATTAATATAGACGCCATTGTGCGAAGTAATCACAATACACTGTGGGGTTTAATTCCGCGGATATAACGCGATCAATCGGCCGCTCCGCCGAGGCTGGGCGTGGCGCCGCAGGCTTGATTGAAATAAGGTTATTCATATGCTAAATGCTCGCCGAAATCGTGCGGAAACACCCGAGCACGACCGAAGAGGAGTCGGGCATTTCAGATTCGCATTGATACTGAACAGATCGATTTTATTGCAATGCGCAACGATGCTCGTGTGATCATCGCAGAGACGTCGAAAATGCGACGTTGTACGCAAAAACCCGGCACAGAAAAACCTCGATATAACAGACCAATTGGGGGGAGTGGGTGTCCGTTATAAGCCGAAAGTCCGTTATATAAAAATAATCCGTCATATATATCTATTAAAATATAGCAAAACTGTACATATGCGCTTGTAACGCAAGCACAAATGCTGAGTACCGAGTGCAGTAAAACCGTCCGTTAAAGCCTAAAGTCCGTTATATAAAACTATTTTTTTTTTAAATACACCGTATGTATTTAAGTATACATAAAAAATACAAAACACAAACGAATTTTATTTGATTGTCTTCGGACACTCGTCGTGAAGTGATGTTGCTGTTTGATATATTCTACTAAAAAGGAATCAAGCTTTATTTGCACTTTTGTAGTTTGCTACTTTTTTTAAATTGACCGGATTTTTTGTCCGTTATATCCGAAGTCCGTTTAATCGAGGTTTTACTGTACTTGATTATATATACCGTATATATTTTAGTGTCATCCAACTTGTTTTTATGAAGCCACTAGTTACGTCAATATGCTTGGTTAGCATCTGCATAAATAATAAAATATGTAACATTGTTAGTAAGTGCAAAATAAACCGAGCAGTTCAAGGGGTCTTCAAGAACCTTTTCCCATGCAAAAGCATCGTTGAATTGAACAAAGTTTAACGGTGCCATTGCCTGGTGAAAAAGCTCGCAATGAAAATAGTTAATAGTCATTTATTTTGTATTTTATATTTATTTATCACCATAAATGCCTTTGCGTTTAATATAGCTTTGTATGTAAACGTAGCAAAGTTTGCCACTCAATAAGGAGAGCAAACCATATTATTAGTCATACTTTAGTAGACTGCATGCCTTCACCGCAGGCCAGCAGACAGCGGTGCGTGTTTGTCCAAATTGAGGTAATTTAATAATTCCCAGACGAATTAGTTTACTTTTTATGCATATATCAAAGTTGGTTCCCAGACCAGGCCACGGACATAATGGAGCTAGTTAAGAGAAGGAAAATGAGCGATGATTATGATCTCATGTGACTGCGACGACAGAGAATTGTTACATGAAAGTATACAACTACCTCGTTGTCTAGTAACCGTCACTGTTACTTACTAATACGTTCATTTAATTATGATAAAACTTTATGCTTTTCTTTTGGTAGTTACAAAGTTCAGGCGTGAACCATGAAACAAACATATGCTCAATGAGATGGTCACCATTAAAAATATATTTTTCTTCTGGCGCCTCTCCTCAGATGAGGTTAACGACCTGAACATATATTTTAATATATAGTATTTATAAAGAACCAGTTTTCATGGTTTTCTTAAGGAAACTTGTGTAGTGGGTCCCAAGGTTCTTCAACACCGCAGTTTTATATTGGAAGGAAAAGTCTGCATATAAGTGCTGCCCAATAGCATTATAATATAATCCTTTCTTTACAAAGCTCTGGCGTTTAGATCTGATACTGCATCTGCAGCAAGCTACAGAAACAATAACAGGAGCTCCCCATCTCTACAAGGTACTTTCATGATGCCTTTGAGTGTTGAGCTGATTGAAGTTTTCACTTTCCCGGGACCATCTTCAGGGATTAAACTCAGCATCTTCAAAATCCCTAAAAATGAGCCCCCCACGTACTTCCAGAGCACACCCCCCCGCAATCATTCCAAGTCCACTACTCCATTTCCGATCCTTCACACACGCTCAGCAAGTCTTTAATTTAAGCACTCGAAAGCGCTCGCTAGAGAATAATGTCCGTGATCTCCTAGCTACTCGTTGGCTCACGTGTGCCAAGCGAGGAGAGAGTCTCCGCCTCCGCGGGCGTCCGTGACCCCCGGGGAGTGGGCCGAATGTGC
Organism: Atopsyche davidsoni; assembly: GCA_022113835.1. Classification (NCBI taxonomy): domain Eukaryota; kingdom Metazoa; phylum Arthropoda; class Insecta; order Trichoptera; family Hydrobiosidae; genus Atopsyche; species Atopsyche davidsoni. Next base: position 11,469,096 of record JAILWY010000007.1, read on the forward strand.
GACGAGGTCAGCCGCGGAGGAACTGGTTTGTCCGACTCCCCGCGGCGGCTCGTCTCCAACCGGGCGAGGCTCTTGAGGTGTTTGCTTTGGTCTGCGAGGAGCCCTGCTGGATGAAGAACCAGTCCTCGAGCGCGAGAGCACCTACCGGCGGGCCTCATGTCCACAGGTGCAATGATGTACAAAGCCACTCGACTCGACTTTTTTTGATGCCAAAAATTTCATCACCAAGAACACAACATCTCTGATTACTCGTAGATGTTCCGCGGTCCTCTCGGTGAAAGGTGATGATGTAGTCATGTAGTGTGTTCCTGGTTACTGAGACTTGCCCCCCTTGTTCCAGCAGTGGACTTGGGGCAGAACATCGTGCAGGATGCCTTCGTCATCGCCGTGGAGCAGCAGGCCAGGGAGAGGCTGGAGCGCCTCTCGGCCCTCAAGCGCATCACCCCGGTGGACATGTCGCAGCTCTCCGTGCAGGTAGGCCCACTTCCCTTATATAATTAATATCTACAACAAACGTGCATGAGTGAAAAATGCTTTTAATACATATAAAGTAAAGTAAAGGCTATTGGATAATTGAACGTTGCAAGTTTGCTTTGCTTCTTCTCCCTTTAGTGTTATTCAGAGTTACTTGTGACGTATTGGGTCATTTATTACATTGCATTTTTCATTAAATTATTAAAACTTGTGGGTTGATATGTTGATTAATATATACGATATTAAAATTAGAGGTCTTCGATAGTACAACACTGTGAGTCTGTAACTTTCTCAAGTGAGCATTACGCAAGGCCCCCGAAGCACGGAGCGACGTCGGATGCACCAGAAGTGCATTTCCCATGGTTATGGTGATGCACGGCGTTGAACCTTGACCCGATGAAAGTTTTGAGCTAATTGCATTTTAATGACGCGGTAGAGGTCTCCTGCGATTGAAGGCACTTCGGTTGTGTGTGACTTAATCCGAAAATTAAAATGTCATTTTTAATTACATGATATAGAAATAGCATGATTACTGCTTTATGAACCCAAAAGCTCGGCTAGCCTTGCTAAGTTATTATTAAACAATACGTTTTTATGGCATTGGCTTTAGCGAAAAATAATTCACGCAAATTTCATATAAAAATAATCCATTGCTCCTTAAGACATTCGTAGGTTTTGGCAGTCTAGTGTATTTGAGCGATTTGATTTTTTTCTGAGGTTTTCAGTCCTCCAACGTATTGGATTTTGATCTCTCGAATGCCTTGCATCCTTGAAAACGTCGAAGACATCGAAGCTTCAGAGGCCTGAAAACTTCAAGCAGCTCAACACCCAAGAAACCAAATCATCAAAATGTGCTTCAGTGGTGTTTTTATACCGAGCTCTCAAAACTAATGTCATAACACGGCTTAATTTAGTTTCTAACTGAGGGCGATTAGTGCGCGACTTGTGCTGTAGATAATGAGGTAATCTGTTATTATCTCAATAGCGGGCGACCATTTTGTAAAATGGCGCGTAGTGAGTCGCGGTGGCCGCTAGATGGCGGCGACGGCATAATTGTCGTTTTATGAAACAATAAAACTTATTTCCGCCAAGTTTTCATGTAGATCAATACAGAGATGCTCTCTGCCTGTCTTAAAGGAGCCTGGAAGTGAATTATTGTTCATTATCACAGGATCACCCCTCGGTTGTTTCTTAAGCTTATTTTTATTATTATTATTATTTTTTTGGGTCTTTTACTCTACACAAACTCAAAACCGATCCATGTACCTCCTAAGCCACAGGGTAATCAGAGGAGAACTGCACACCGTATTTTAAGCATATCCCTAAAAACTATTGCAAATTAATTGAATTGAATTTTTTTGAGTATTTTCTTACAAATTACTCTCGAAAAAAAAAAAAAAAACGGATTGTATCTTCCAACTAAATTAAAGTTAACTAAGGTTGTAATTTATAAAGCCTGTTTGTATACTTTTCATGTGAAATATTATTTGAAGGCATTGCTGTAGATCTCGTAGTAAACAATTTTTTTAAAAATATTTTTATAATACACGTAGATAAACGATAAACGAATAACAATTACAAATATGTAAAATTTCGATGTAACAAGTTCGTAAGTAAATTTAAAGTCGCCTAAATTTAAATCGGTTTATTGATAACATATCGTATTGGAAAAAACCAAGGCATCGATATATGCACTTTTATAACCATGAAAATACGTTTTAAGCCATGCAGTGGTTTATTCACCGATGATAAACAAGAAAATATAAAATTAATATACATATAAAAAGTCTAAAACTAATTGTGAGCTCTTTTGCTAGCTTTGTCAGAATGCCTGACGAAGCCTTTGGAAGACGAAAGCGGTTATTATTATTCATATCATAGCCTTCCAGACATTGGGCGATTCGTATTTGTTGCTTAAAATATATGTGTAACTGCATAATGATCTCATATAGCCACGTTCTTCAGTAGTGAGATGAGCTAAGCTGCCCACAACCGACATTCGAACGATGATACTCCAATGGACTCTTTTTATTTTAGGTGCATTTTTTTATATTGTGGTAAAAAATAATTCGCCGTTATTAACCTGTTAACCGGGGAGTTCCCGGTACTCCTTCACTAGGACGTGTCGACCGAAGCTATTTTGTACGTATCCAGATTGCTTTCATTCAAAACAAACAAGTTCATTCCAAATCTAGCTCTTTTTGTAGATAAAAGAGATTCATCTACGCATATTTCTTTTCAGGGCGCAACATATATTTCAAGGACGTATTCATACGTCCTACCCGCACCCGATATTGTTTACGTTGGACGTATTTATACGTCCCGCTCGGTTAGCAGGTTAAGCGGCTGTGTTGCAGCGCGTGTAGGCCGCTGCAGAAGGTAGATATGATGTACGCATGAACGACCGGAAAGCTGCTGTGACCTCTGCCGACCGACCGAGATCCCCGAACAGGGAGCGCTTCCCGGTATGTGACCGGTTTGTCTAGGGACAGGGTTGCCACTCAGGGCATTTGTCCCTGAAACATAAAAAAAATCGTCGTATTCGAATTTAAAACAGAAATTCTGTTGCAAAAAAAATAAATTCTGCGCTATTTGCATGTTATGGCGAGTTTTTTCCGACGCTTCGGTCTCGGTACTTCGGCCATCTTCGTCGGAAATTTCATTAAAGTCAAGGGCGCAGCGTCTTAAGAGATCGTTGTTATTAGTGACAATGTTAAAAAAAATTCTACCCACGAATTTATAATATAAAAAAATGTTGTTTTGTAAGATGCATAAAGACGTGTTATTTCAAATACACTGGTATTTTTTTCCAATTCTATACAGTAATACCTCGCTTTACGCGAGGGATACGTTCCGGAAAAAATCGTGTTAAGTGAAATTCGCGTATATCGGGGTTTACGATTATAAATTCATACATAGTAAAACTTAATACAAAAAATATGAATCATTTTAATTCTAAGAACACTTTATGCAGTATTACATGTTATTTTTACTGAAAAATACATCTATTGTCTTTTGGGTAGTGTTTCTTTTACGTTCTTGTAAAATACGTTCGTAACACCCAACGCTGTTTTTAATTGTTAAGAGAAATCAATGACTACAATATGTTCATACACATTCTTAAAATAAGAAATTCGCGTAATGCGAGGCATTTTAACGCGAAATATGAAATTTGCGATATAGTGAAACCGCGCATAACGGGGTCGCGTAAAGCGGAGTATTACTGTATATTGAACTTAACACTCTACTTAAAAGTATTATAAAAACTGATTAAATGATAACTTCAAAAATATTTTCATATATATTTATGAACTTCTAAGTAAGCTGTACAAATGATATCTCTATATCTTCGTATGACTGTGTGTGAAAACAGAAAGAAGCTTGATACTTAGTAACCCTGTTTTTTTTTTAAACTGTCTGCCATGCATCAGTGTTACATTTAACCATCTACAAATCGTAACAACAAAATCCAAACACCAGTTTTTAAAAAACTAGTTGTATTGAAAAAACGATGAAGTTTTTTTTCAGATCGGTTGTCAATTATTGTTTGTTTCATATCAAACGGTACGTCAAAAATCTTGTATCCATGACAGTTAAAGTAAGTTTACAACAAAATATCTAAACTAATTAATTTTTTTAAATATTTATATGCCTTTGGCAACCCTGTTTAAAACCAGTTTGGGCTGACAAAAATAAGCAGAAAAAAACTTTTGTATGTTTACTTGAAAGGTTCTTTCTGACAGGTCACTTTCAGGACAAAGTTTTTAACGTCTCCAGGATTAGGCACATCTGTAATGGGTCCTGATTGACAAATTGGGATCCTTAAGGACCCGTGGCGCCTGAGGTCTTTTTTTTCAATAACACGTGTTCGTAATTGGGCTCACATATCAACGTCTTGAACCCAAATATGTTAGGACAAAACTATCTAACGACTTTTTAGGCACACGTGAAATGACGAGAAAAAAACGATGTGCTCTAATGTGCATGTCGCAAACATCAAACTACATGAAAATGTTTTTTTTTTATATAGTAATTTATACATTTAACTTATATCAAACGAATACATAGAGTCGTGGTTTGTCTCAACGATATACGAGTAAAATTTTAACCCACACGTGGCATCACTCATTCGCCCACTGTTGTTCTTCTCTTGATGAGATTTGTAACCTTTCTTAACATGCATAAAACTGATAAAATTAAGTCATAAAAATATTATAAAATCATTTTGAAAACATGAAACAAATATGATTAATTATATCTTACTTATAACTGATTTAGTAAACCGTGAAGGACAATAACTGTCTTGGGCATTTATTTGTTAAAATAGATTTATTTAAATTTATGAAGTCACACTGTCGATTTCACATTTTTCATCATACTCGTATGCAAAAATGATATTTACATAATTTTGTTTGTTTTTATTCATATTTATTAGCCACTATATTATAGATGAATCATCATCATTGTTAAGTCAACAAATATACGTGGCGGTAGAATACCTCCAGTACAGATTGCCTGCTTGACCATATATGAAAATAATTAATTGAAGCTATACAAGGCGATGATGTTTAACATCGTGCATTTTAAACACCCACATAATGCCACGTTGGAATTTATAATTCAATGAAATTAATGATTTATTGCATGCAAATATTGGTATATCTTTACGTTAACTTAAAATTGAAAGCTTTCACATACGAAGTGAATTTACTGTTTCAATATTCAACTAGGTACATTTTGGAGATTGAGAGCAAAGTAAAAGAAAGCAAAGACCGGTGCATCGATACGAGTAGATTATATAAATTTTTATTTTTATTTTACAAACAGGAGACATAGTTTTTCTCAGATAATCTTTGACGACACATACTTCTATGAATTACAGGCCCCAAATAGAATCACAAAAACCCTGCATTAGAGAGGCGAGATTACTTTATCCTTCTTTTTGAACACGAATACGTGTTTTTTTATTAACAGAATAAAAAAAATAGTCTTTAACAATTCCACTGCATTCACCCATTTACTAGGTGCAGCCAGATATTTTCTAAAGGAATGAGGCAATCGGCCTTCTCAATAAACCTGAGTTATTGCATATTTTATAACGAGCGAATTGTTTTCACAAGGAAACTGGACTAAAGGCGTTACTTTGCTTTTTATTACACAAATTAATGCTTCATATACAGGTGAATCTAAACAACATTATATATTTTAAACTCTGCATTAAAATGCTAAATTTTAAAATATGTATTTAGACTTATGTCGTAGTGATACTTAATAACATATAATTTCTACAACATAAGAAGATATTAGAGATCATATATTTGTAAGTTACTTATTGAGGTTCTGATGTATTTGAACAAATAAAGCATTTAAACCTATGTAACATTTAATTTAAAAAATATATAAAATACGCATAGAATTGTTAGATAGCTTTTTTACCGTCAATTTTTTTTGATTTGTGCATTATATGGACAATCCATGGTATTTTAATTATTTTTCTATAAAGCTAAATTTCGATTTTTCGCATGGTTGCTGTCTCAAGTGTTTAGGGCCCAACTCCATGAAAAAGAACTGAGACAACATAAACCGACCCCCTCTGAAGACAGGCACCTGAATATTTATTTCGTATTTTAAGTAGGCTAGAGTCATCCTGTATATTAGCACGTGCAGTGCATTGTGTGTGCAGTCCCATTGTTTTTTTGTTAAATAAACACGTGCTATACATGAACCTGTGCCTCATACACGGAACTCTTCGTTGTGGTGGTTAACTGTCTTCTATTGTTCAGATTACGTCGAAACCATTTGACATGTCATTGTGTTGAAATATCTCACTAGTATTATATAATTCACGCAATTAATTGTTTATTTGGTGCACAAAAACTGTCAACATAAACCGTATTTGACATTACGCTTTTTTATTAAATCTCACTGACAAACTCAAAAACTGGAATTTTAATGAAAATATGAAAAATGGTTTGTATTAAATTTACTTGTGGATAGGAAGAGCCTAAAGCAGTCATGTCAAAGATACGGCCCCCGATCCCAATGTGTCACAGAAAGAAGAATCATGTTTTTTAGAGCTTTTGGACTTATTTTATTTGAATCTGGCCCGCCTACACATTCTTAATTTTATATATGGCCCTCTGCAAAATTGAGTTTGACACCTCTGGCCTAAAGTATTTTTTTATAATCTATGCATACAAAATATACAGAAACCAATTGGTTTTTTTTTTTTTTTAATGTAGAAATTTAAGAAAATAATAAAGAAAGATGTTTATTATTTCTAGTTGAATCAAGCATCAGGCAGTTCAACAGCGGCGACCGAGAAGCACCAGCAGGAACTGAACGGCTTCATCGCCAACTCCCCCATCTACGTCACAGCCCTGAGCGGCAGTGGGGAAGCTCTCCCGCCCTCGACGATCGCGCAGGTGTCCTACCCTCCGTCGCAGCCCTCCGTCACCATCCCCAACGGCCATCCCCAGGACATAGCCTCGAAGATCCAGTCGGAGACGCCCTGCCTGGACGGGGCTCTCAAGCCGAACCACGTGGACGCCCCCGTCCGCGCCTCCCCCATCGCCGTGGTGCACACCCCCGTGAGGGCCGCGAGTGTAGTGAAGGACTCGGAGACGGGAAGTGGGGCTGATGCGTGTGCCGCGCCCGGTGAAGTGTCGAGTCCTGTGCCAGGACTAGCCAACGGCAGAACTGAAAAACTCATCGGAGAACAACCCGACAGCCGCAGGAATACTATTACCGAGCTGGTGGTCGGAGCGGACCCTAGGTGAGTTGTATTTTTGAGATTATATTTGTATTCAAAAACTTATGAGCTTGAGCTAAATCAAAGGCTCCCAAACTATTTTGTTCCGTCGACCCCTTGTCGAGTTTTCCTGTTTTTTCGTAGACCCCTGTCATGCTAATAAATAAATAACTACGAACTAGATAACAAAGATAAAAATTTACAACTAGAACAAAAGTAAAAATAACAGGTATAGCAAGAGTGTACAATGGTGAACACTGGATACGTTTGTTGACTACTTGGCGTGCCCCGATATATATACAGGGTGTACGTCACATGTATATGGATCTCGTTACAATCGAAAGCGGTTTGCATGACTGCACCGGAAGTGAGTCGGTCTCGGCGATATCGGGAGATATCCGGGTGCGTCGTCGTGGATAGACTTCGATAGCGGAGTCGTAGATCAGCCGCTGCTCGGCGGGGTAATCCCGGGCTCGGTCGCCAGTTATTCACCCCGCCTTATCCCCGATGTCCCCCGGGGGCGGAAGGGATCAACCCTCCCCATCCCCCAGATAAAGGCGAATATCCGGGGGAGTGGCTGCGCGGAAAAGTTCCTCCGGCTTGCGGACATAATTGCCAGTGAAACTTTGAATTTGAAGCCAGATAGTTGTGATTGTTATTTCAATCAATTGTGTTTATCTTTTTATGTGTACTATATATATAATGTATATTTTTAAATATGAACCATATATTTTAAAAAATAAATCCTAGATACAGATGAAATAATAGCTCATTTCTTACACTTTTCAGCCGATCGTTTCAAACTTAATACAATAAATGTATTCCGTTTTAAGCATAGGTTCCCGAACTATTTTGTCCATCTGATATAGAGGGTGCGCCATATGTTATGTTGGTATGTAAATATTGAATATCTTTGACATTTATTAACCAATTAACTTGAGTACACACGTTTTGAAACCATAATTCAATACAATTTTAATCATGCTTCACACTGAAACAACGCGCCGAAATAGTGACGCTGTACATTGAAAATAGTCGTTCAGTTGTGTTAACTCAACGTGGATATCGTCGAAAATATCGTGGCCAACATGGCCAATGGGATCCACTCTTGTAGACCCCCATTAACAGTTCGTGGACCCCCAATTTAATTTTTCGCTGTCATCGAACCCTTGCAGGGCAGAATCGACCCCTGGGGGTTGATATTGACCACTTTGGGAACCTATGGTTTAAAGTAAACACATACTTAATTATAAACCAAGTAGAATATAATGATTAATCGATTAGCATAAAATAATGTTTTTCAGAAACTATTGATCCAATCTAGCCAACAGCAATTTTGTATAATCAAGATATACTTGATTAAATTTAAATTAATTGAACTTTTTTCTAAAACCGTGGGTTGATTATTTACTGATAAATATTTCAAAAATATACTCTTATACGAATATACGTAAAAACAAGTTGATATATTCCTAGTGCGTTCAATTTGGGTGATTTGATAGATAAATACATTTTCGCAAACAAATATTATAAAATTGCCATCGGAGAAGCAAAGCACAGGTACATTGTAAAACATATTTAATTGTTGCTATCCGAACTCTCGAGCAGTCACTGTAGTAAACATTTAATGACACGTCTCTATTATCACTCGAATAAAATTGAAGAATTTCGTCGTTTCATGAGTGAATCGGTTTCTTTTAAACTGCTAATAAACAGCATCAAATGTTTTTAATAAGACCGATATTTGTTCGTAATGGGAATAACCATTTTTTACTAAGATATAAGCAAGATATATTTATGACCGAAGGTGTTGCTGTTGTCTTAACAGTCACAATGCTCCCGTTGGTTGGCTTGTCTATGGTTTCTTTTTTTTACTCTACCATGGAGGCTATAAATCTCTCCTGGTGGTCTTATCTCTATGCCCTAGGCCAATATTGTCTTTGCGCACGATTTTATATTTTTATTTATAATACTCGCGATGTGCTTTGTACGAACAAAAATGTATTAAATTTTGTAAAAAAGCAATATTTAATATATATAAATTATAATGAGTATTTTCAAGATTATTATTTAAGGGTATTTTATATTTAAATTTATTTTAACAGTTTCACATATATGATTATTATAACACGCAATCGTACAATCACTGTAAATATTACAAACATTTTAGAAGAAAAATACGTAAGTACGTGTATACGTGTATACGTAAATACGTATACGTAAATACGTGTATTCATGGAACACGAACAAATAAAGATATTAATTAAAAAACATAATACAAAAAATATCGCAAACGTGAAAGGTTGACGAAACCGGTCACCAATAAAATTAAACAAAAGTATTTTATTTAAAATATTATAATACAAATATAATCGAGATATTAAATTGAAAATATAATACGAACAATATCAGGATATTATTTTAAAAATAGAATACGGACAATATCAAGATATTATTTTGAAATCAGAATACGAACAATATCAATATATTGATTAAGTACATTTTTTCAAATATTGAAAATTGAGTAATGAAGCTCTCAGAATATATATATATATTTATATATATATATATATATATATATATATATATATATATATATATATATATATATATATATATATATATATATCCCATAAGTGAACCAACGTACTTATGATTTTTAAAAATTCTTGCTCAGTACCAGTGATTCGTAAGTATAATTGGTAATGCACCGGCCATGTAAGCATGGGGATGTGGGTTCAAATCCCACCCAAATCGCGATGATACTTTTCTGAGAGTTTTTTTAATCAATTTTCAATATTTGAAAAAATGTACTTAATCATTATCAATCAATAAAACCTGTATAGGCAAAATCGTACTTCTTGTGAGACGGTCTTCACAAAAATCAATAAATTATTTTGAAAATAGAATACGAACAATATCAAGATATTCTTGTAAAAATAGAATAGAAGTAAAAATGATTTTCCCAGGTTAGGTTGGGTCACACGCGCCGGGACGACCGGCACTTGTGCCCGGATTATCTCAAGCAGTCTTGCGGCACCGCAGCCGCCTAGACGCGCTGAGGGCCCGCAATAGATTCGGCGGCAATTGTGCGGGTTGGGCAAGAGCCGGTCTCGCTCGAGGCTTGCGCAAGGCACGGGCGTGATCAACGGGAGAGGAATGCCGCTCGCCGGAGTGGGACGCCAAGTCGCAGCCGGCCGACACTTCAGCATTGCAGATATCGGGAATGAAAGACATGAAATATTCTGTGACGTCATGCGCGTGGGTCGGCCCCAAAACACTAAAACGCGGAGCGCTTTTGTTATATACCAAATCGAATTCATCGTGGTCCTCTCAGTTCTCATTTGTGGAGTTGAAACCTGGACGCTCAAGATGCGAAGAATTGAGGCACCAGAAATGTAATACCATGGGTTGAGAGTCTTGCACAGAATGCGCGAATAAACAAAAATCCTGGCGTCGTAAGTATAGCATTTTACAGCTGATTGTCCAAGGAAAAATCGGAGAAAAAAGGGGAATTAGTAAGACTGGCCCAGGATAGAAATATGTTCGATGAAATCTTCTATGAGAAAAGGCATTGGATATATTGCTTTAATAATTGTTGATTTGGTGGTTATCTTGATGATTCTTGACCGAATTTCTTCGGTTCGATTCGTAAATTATGTGTTGCAAACCACAAATTAAATGTTAACCGAACCGTTATAATTATGCCTCGATTCAATCGTATACATACTATTTTGATACATATTTCACATATCTTTAAAGCAACGTTTAAAAAAAAAACTTTTAAAATAAGCACCTATCGTTTTGTTAACTGTATTTTAAAATTATATTTATTCTTAAAAACTTCCGGTAGTTTTTGTCTTCTTCTTCGAGTGCCTCTCCCAAGGGAGGTTGGTGACTATTTTACTGAACAAACACGGCTGTACTCTCGACTTCCAGTCACTGGCGTTTATTCCGCATCCACGTAAGTTTTCTTCTTCCTTTGCCCCTTTTTCCTTGGACACTGTAGTAGACTATATTTATTGTTTCGAAAAATGTGACCAAAATAGGAAACTTTACGCTTTTTTACTATCGTCAAGAGTTTTTTTTCCGTCTAGGCTACATCTTAATAAAGAAGAACTGAGACAATATAAAAATTTTAATATAATATTTCTAGAATATATTACTTTTCTCATGTTGTTTAGTATGCTACGTGCTGTCTCAATTCTTACATTAATTTCTTGCTCAGGATCCCAGTTTTTGTTCAGCCGGTTGCATAAGTTTTCTAAGAAGGCTTTTTGTATAATATAAGATTCATTTTTAATATCTTCAATAAATTTTAATACAGCAACAATCCTCTGTTGCATAATGGAGCACGAGAAAGAGCCGTGCATTTCGGGGCGGATACTAGCGCATTCCGCCCCGCGCCTGACAGGAGAAATTGCGGCTCTCCAACAGCTGATCGATGACATCCTGCCGGAGAAAAATCAAATCCGATCGCGTTTTATTGCCCGACTTATCAGATTCCGAGTTCCGGTGTCTGTAAACGGATATATTCTCGCTCCGCGTTTGCTTAATGGAATTTTAATCAGATACCCGATTGGGTTATTTCGTATGCGATTTAAAAATTTATTCCGATCAAGCGTTGATTAATTCACTAATTACGTGAATAAAGTGACGTAAGGTTTTGATTTATTCGTTTTTTTATCAGACACTATTGTTTCTCTTGATATTGCCACGGAAAAAAGTATTTGGTCATGCATGCTTATTATCAATGTTAAAAATATTATGTTTCTTAATAAGCACATTTAATATATTTTAAAACAATATTTTTGATGAAATTATTGTATGCTGCAAACAATAAAAAAACTAGTCATAATGAACGTCATTTATATTATAATATAAATGATCTTGTGATAAAATGAGTGCTATTTTTTTATTCAAGTCAATTTTGAGCTTTGATTGTGATTATATCGGTTTAATCTATTAATCCGACTTATCTATGTTGATAAACCGATTTTGATTTTGGTTTAATCGTCTTTATCTGAAAACAGTTTTACAACCGCAATATTTTACATTTAAAAGTACTTGAATATGTATTATATTTCGTAATTTTCAAAGCGTCTGAACTGTTGGTATGAATCCTTATAAATAGGAAGTATTATTGTGAAATCTTATTATGCGCACAAACTAATACAATTTCCAGCTTGTTTAGACTAAGATTAAAATTTTCGATGAGTCAGCCAAAATTACTTTTTGCCTGTCACGTAAGTTTTAATTTTAACATTATATTTTAAGTTAATTATTTTTTTTATTCAATTACATTGTTCTTAGAGCACTCCTCGTTTTTTTTTTATACAACTACTGTGGTACAGAAAACAACAATTTTTTTTTTTTCTTGATTTAATTTTTTTGAGACAAAAGAAAATAATATATATAATATTCATTTTTCAGAAATTTATTTTAATATTATATTTAAAAGCACAAGAAAATTATCAACTACTATAAAAATACGTTTTTGCTAATTACACTAAGCGCGATTGGTATTTTTTACAAATATAAATTATATCCGTAAATAAATCACCTGTAATTAATAGACTTAACAAATGTTTAGAAATCAAGCTTCTTAATTCGCTTCTAAATCAATTAAAACTGATTTGAAAGGCTGCATTTAAAACGGAATCCACAGGAGTGTAATTGGTATTTGGAGCATTTAAATTACAGAGACCATTTCCTGTGGAGACTCTGGGTTGATTGATAGCGCGCGTAGTCTCGACATCCCGAACAGTTATAATCCCACAGACATTGGTATTGAAATTTACAAATTAAATTTATTGATAAAGAAGTGATCTATTGTCAGAGCAAAGTTTTTATTTTATAGTTTACAATTTCTCCCCGCTGCGATATGATGCCGTTTATATTTTTATCTGATTGCTTGCGCTGTGATATTGTTAATAAAAATTGGTATTAGAAATAATTTGTGTGTTTATTTTTATTGGCCAGTGGGATGAGTATATGAGCGATAAAACGTTGTATACCATTATACTTTAAAATATGTAAAAATACATTTTGTTAGGGTCCATTTGTGATGGAGATTCATTTTATTATATGCCTGCAATAATCTTTAAATAAAGTCAACCAGTTTTTAGCAAGGAGATTATTTATTAAATGATAAATATCACCACGAGTTTATTAAAACAGCTACAATGCGAAATATTAAGGCGTTTGAAATGTGGCTTTATAGGAGAATCCTTAAAATACCATGAGTTGACCGCGTCCAAAATCTGAAAGTCTTGCACAGAATGCCCATCTTGACGATGGTAAAAAGGCGTAAGGATCCTATTTTGGAAATATTTTTTTAAACAATAAATAAAGCATCCTATAACTACTTCTAATGTCTAATTCTAATCTTCTAATTTAAAAAAAGAGATATTGGAAGTCAAAAGTACAGCCAAATAAGTGAGACTGGCCCAGGATAGTAATGTATTAGATCCAATGGTCACCAAGCTCCTACGAGGAGAGGCACTAGAACAGTGGCTCTCAAACTGTTTTGGCCCACGGACCCCTTTTCATAGTCAAAACTTGCCCCTGGACCCCCTTTCATAGTCAAAGCTTGCCCATGGACCCCCTTTCATAGTCAAAACTTGCCTACGGCCCTGGGTGAAAAACTACATAAATTCATTTTATAGACTAGTTGGTGCAAGTATCGACTCTATAAACCTACCTGACTCACCGCGATGCCTGTTATTACTTGTATTTTATGCACCTGTCTATATTTATATTTTACTTAGGAAACGACGTAAAAATAGCTAAGATGTATTTATTGTTATTTATTTTAACATCCATATTAATAAAAATGTGTCACAATTTTTTCATTTTATATTAAACCTTGCGCGGACCCCCTGATGTTGTTCAGGGAGCCCCAAATCGATTTTAATTTCTAAGGACCCCCTGGGGTCCGTAGGGACCACTTTGAGAAGCACTGCACTAGAAGAAGAAGAAGAAGAAGAAGAAAAAGGTTATATTCGATTCTTATTATCAAAAAAAATAATTTTCTCGTGGCGCATCCTTTGTTAACACACAGATATCATCTGGAATGACGGTTAGGGATATTAGTGATTCACGCGACGCGTCGGCTCTCCGATTATTTCTCTGGCCCGTGTTTCGACTGCATATCAGGGGACAGGCTGTGCATACTTATGGGAGGTTCTGCAGCACATAGGATCACGCCATGGCAACAAGAAGCCGCGACTCGCCATGCAGATTTCAAACTTTCGGTCTGAGCGAAAGTGCGAGAAGAGACATAAGTGTTTACCTCTCGCTCGTACCTGTCTCACTCTTTCTCTCGTGCGTCTCTCAATATTATCTAGTACTAAAAAAAACATATATTTAAATATATAAATTCACATGAATACAATGCCAGTGAATAAACTAAATTGGTTATACTGCATAGCTCAAATGATAAAAAAAAAATTCTCGTTTTATTTATGGAAAACAAGTGTGTGCATATAATTATATGAAACCTTTAATATTAATAAATTAATTGGTGTACTTTGTATTCAATGCGCTGTCAGATTTAAAACCCATTGCGCGGCATTAACATAATCTGTACCGGATAATTTTATAACCGTGAACTCGTTTTCTCTTATCGTTGTAATGCAATATGCTAAACCGTGTCATAAAACTAACAGTTATTCAATTCATGCATTCAGTTTAAATACGACTCGCTCTCATTTGCATATTTACCATACCTTTAATCGGCTCAAATTTACAATCATAAATGCTACATTTCCCATTGCTTTCTTTCCTACGTAATGCAATCACACGACGCATCTGTGTTTTCCATTTGTTCTGCCACCGATTCCTGGCATGCGTCTCTCCATTGCGAGTGATTCGCACAGTAAATCCATAGATTCCCTGACAATGGCCGCAGCTTTGAAGTTTCCGTCTTAAAGATTCCAAGATGGCCGTCGCAAAGATGTCTGCCGGCCCATATTACGTTCAACATCTCCATTGTATGCTAATCCGGTCCAATGTCAGGATTAATTACGAGTATTTGCATTGTTGTTTTTTTTCTCCCAAGGTGGTGTAAAGATCTTGAAAAAACTCAAGTCTTTATTTCTGGTGAATTCTTCTTTGGTAGTACCATCAAGATATAGTATTTTACACTTGATTTTCGTTGAGTTATTCGTATTTTTGATGTAATTGGGGTATTTTTTGTTATTTGCTACAAAAAAAAAACAAATTTGCTTTTAACTGGTAGTTTTACAAGTCTATTGTTCTTCATAAGTAAGTTATTTCAAAGAGTTGCCTTATACGTGGTATCTTCAAACCGTAGTTTCACCATAAAAATATTTTTCTGAATTCTACTAAAGTTTATTCAATATTTATTATTAATTTTACACTTAAGTATCATAATAAAATATAGATATGTTAAAAAAACATAACCAAATTTAAAACAAGTAGTTTTCAAGTTTTATATAGAACGATTGACTTATTTACGATTGGTTACGATTATTTTTGTATGAAAACATTTTTTTTTCTTTCATGTCGTTTGTATGTCATGTTTTACATGCAGTCAATGAAACTGCATGCTCAAATGAAAAATGCACGGCCAGTATAATTTAATTACATTTTTCAGGAAAAATTTTCTCGCGCAACGTGGGGAAGGCAGGATTTTCAGAAAATATTTTAATTGCGGCACAGAACTTTTGCCCTACTTTTTCCAATTAAAGTAAGTCTTTAAATAAAAGACATCGCGTCGAAAATGCTTCATTATTTTTTTATATAAATGCTGGCATTTTTATATTCATTTAGATCACGAGGAAAAAATTAAAACGCTCAGAAAAATGCACAGTAGCTTCGTTAATTTCATGAAGTACTTGTTTTTTAAAACTTTAATATATTTTTCATATATATTTTAATCCTTGTGTCTTTTTATCGGAAGTGTTAAACAAAAGCATGACTTTAATTTCGATTTGATCAATATGTGTAATTATAAATTGTAAAAGTTTGTGAATACTCGTATATGTTTGATAAATCAAGTAAAAAACACGAAAATGTGAAATAAAATAAATAATTATAATATAACGTTAATAAGCCATTTTTTTTTTGCTTCTATGGATTAAATAATAAAATAGTACAACAAAAAAATATGTCTAAAAAAAATTTGCTGGTATACTGTTATATAATTCTAGTAAACAGCCATTTTGCTGAAAAACGAGATTTTTAAGTCACCATTGCAATTTGATGAAAAATAAGGATGTATCTGATTTTTCCTAAGTCCACTGCTCATATAATCCAAATAACATCAAGTCTCTCCGGCCTTAAGCCATCCCCCTATCCCTCCACCCCCGAAAACCCAGTGCTCCCTCGTGTCACCTGATACATAGCCAGAAGAAGGCGCTGAAGGAAAAGTCCTTGTGCTCCACTGGAAAAGCCAGAAAATCAGAAGAAAGATATTACATATTCAAGGTCTGGTCCTCTGCAGTGGAGTTCTGGCTCCATGAATGGCCCAGTGGGTCAGCAGCTGCGCCATTCATACGAGGACCTGCAGATAATGCTTGCAGATAGCATACTTTAACTTTCTACCACAAGACTCTATTCGTGTATTATCACGCTACTTCACGTGATAATAAAAACATCAAAAATTTAATTAACATTCATTAAAATTTAAGTACTATAAAAAAAATTGCATGCCCCAAATATCTTTTGACTTTTTTTTTTTAAATTAATTTAAAATTTTTAAAATAAAATCTAACTTTTATTTTAATACAATAAAAAAGTTTTTTCTTAATTGATATTTAAAGGTATGTGATCATTTCACCTCCCTTGACAGCGTTTCATAAATAAGGTAAAATATTTCGGTTTTAAAAATTGCTAGTATGATTGAATTATATTAAGATATTTTTAGCCGACAGTTTGAGATAATCTCTGATTAATTTTACTCGTAATTCGCTCGTTGCAATCGGCTTGGACTCGCTCTGTTTGCCGCCATGTATTTACTCTATTTTTTCTTTGTAATAAAACATTTTGTAAGACCCCTCTGAGACCCCACTGAGGAATTTAGAAACGACTTTATAACAATAAAAATCCACGGAGCTTTATGCGGCATTTAAAAAAATAATATTGCACATTTTGTAAAGTAGATAAATGGCAAGAGAACCAATTATGCCCCAATTTAATATTTCCCATTTCCTTGAGAATTGCTCTAGAACCAAAATGGTTGAGGTATTAAAAATGTATCATTGATTAAAAAATGTAGTATTAGCTTTTTTATTGCTTTGTAATAATGACCCTTATATCCTTTATCATAGTGAATATAATGAAATGATATGAAGAATTTAATAAATAATATCATCAATTGCATTGACATTGGATAATAGGCCTTATTGCAGAGTGACGTAGTGACGTATTTACAATAATTAATTTACGCGCGGTGTAACTGACCTGCGGGCTGTATCGAAAGTGATCCGGGTAGAAGTGAGGGGAGCGAGGGGGATGGGGAGATGACACTTTTGTTTAGTGCAAAAGGGACGGATGCGACGGTGCAGTCGGGTGGCAGGTACTACAGAGATTAACAATCATTTAAAATAAATTATATTTATTATATTAATTCATAAGTAGGACAAAAATATTTTTAATTGATTTAGGTTTTATGATTAATAAAAAAATATAACAAAAAAACACGAGTATATGGAATTTTTTCATAATTTTTTTTTCATCTCTTATTTGAACCAAGTAAAGATGTTTATAAAATAAACATTATTTTAAATAATAACAAAAAAGGATATGAGGATATAATATATAAGAAGATAAAAATGTGTATATGTATTTTATATATATGTGAATAAACATTAAAAGGTTGTTCTTTCCAGTCCTACGATTGTCTTAATACGAGGGATGAATGCTCCACCGAACAAGTGAAATTAAACTTCCGGTTGGTAACCGATGTCGTTAGTATTTCCATCTCCCTCTCTTCCACACACAAACGGCCAACGGTTTGCGAGACAGAGCATTACGGCCCGTCTGCGCAGATTAGGCATTCGGGTGTCATCTGTCTCGCTCAGCATCATTGAAACAGGGCCGTGAGAGAACGAAACGGCGCTCTACGGATTAAAATCGCTCAGGCATGAAGGAATTTCACAAACGTTGCAATGCTCGCGATACTGTTCCAGAGAAATTAGCTTTAATATAATAATAGTTAAGTATCGTAATTTATTTCATTACGATAATTTGTTCGCTTTTATAACATTAGATATTATTTTATTGAAAATTATGTTATTAAATATGAATAGTTTTTCATTTCGTTATAAATTTTAATTGATTTACTCACTCATTTCTTAATCTAATTTATTAATGAAAATAATCATAGTTATCAAAGTAACATTATTTTATTACGTGTGTCTGTTTGCAATGTTTGTTTTCAAGACAGTAAAGTTAAAATCGATACAGTGTAACCATAAAGCGATGTCTCACGTATGCAACAATGCAATAACGGCGAATAAGATATAAGTTTATACATTCCCGTCACCTGTAACTCATACCCCAGTCTCAGGTGACTCTGCAGTGTCAGGTGTCGTCAGAGTTACCAGCTGATGCGTGTCAGGGTCCCGTCAACGTCATTTAACTGTCAGTTTGAAAACTCTAAACTACTCCTTAACACACGCTAGACATGATCAATAGTTCAGGTTGACAGGTTAAGTAAATACTTTTCGGGATAACCGTGAGAAATGACGGCTTTCGTACAACGAAACGCGACATTTATACTAGATACATCAATCGTAAAATCAAGAGTAGTATATTTGAATTTCAACATTTTATTTCCCTTGTGGGTATTTTCACATTAAATGAGCTGAAAAATACACAAAAAATACCCAATGAACTATTGTACTTTGAAAAACTTCTTAGATAATTTCTTCATGAATACTCGGTTTATGAACTAAAAAAAGGAAGTATGATATCCTAGACCTAACGTTAATCTACTACGAAATGTATATATTATTCAAATATAATTAATACTCTTAGTATTTAATAACGGATAAGAATTTGTTTCCTACAACACTGAAATATTCTATTAAACGAGGTTGAAAACGTTAGTGAATGCTTGCACATTCTATAAAGTTACGAAAATTGAGAAGTAATTATCTTGTTATCATATATATTTCAGTTTATCAGATTTTGTATATTTTAGTTATAAAAACTCAAGTCATTGTCAATAAATGAAATATATATGCTATGTGATATATATATGCTGTGAAGGTTTTTTTAAGTGGAATTATAAAATAAAAGAGTGGTTTTTGCTGTCATTGTTGACGTTGCTGTCGGTGGCAACGTTGCGAAACACCCCAGGGTTCGATTCCCTCCTCCGGAGCACTCGCGGAACAAAACCGTCCTCAAGCCAAGAGCACGGCCGCGTGTCCCGAAGAATTTCTTCTTGCAAAGAATCGCACGTCCCCGCGAGGAAGCGACGGCCGGCCCCGCGGGTGCGAGCGGGACGGCGCGCGGGCGTGTCGTGCGTCTCTGTCGCGCGCGAGCAAGAACGCGCCCGCGGTACAAGAAGTACACTAGGGTGACTCCGGGTTCATTCATAAATAAATATTCAATAAATATTTTTTTAACAAAAAAAAATATGCGAACAAAATTTTTATTGCACTTCAATATTCTGAACACGTATGCATCAGCCACAAATTTCCCATTTTTTAACCCTTTGAACTAATCAGCAACTCGAAGCGTTTTTTGGTGAATTTCTTACGTCTAACTCAAAATGATCACACACACGAATTAGCACATAAATCTTTTATATTTTAATATTAAATGTATATTTACATCTTTACGAAGATAATTTCGTAAACATAAGTCTTTGTATGATATTTCATGTAATAATTACCGAGATGCATGCCCGGCTTTTCGAGACAAGTATCACAATAAATAGCATGTCGTTTGATGTCTTTTGCCGGATTTATTATACATATTATCTTAATGGTATCAGATATTGTAAAGCAAACAAAATAATGGTGCGATAAGTGAATGAAAAGCTAATTAATAATGTGGAGGAGAAAAAAGTCTATTCCTCAGTGCAATATAAGTTTAACCAAATAAGAACCTTCAAATGAATGATTACGATAAGAAGTACATGCAAAAAATATATGGATTGATTAGGTACACATCTAGTCCTTTTGCCACGGCTGTCAAGTTCGAACTGAGACAGCAGTCCACGGTGCAGTCCTCAATGGTGCCGCACTCATCTTAGATATGAAATTCTTACGTAGTTTGAAAGGGAGATAACATAATCTTTGTAAAATTATATAGGCAGTGTTTAGGGACGAACTTTAAAGAACAAGATCACATAAACATAAAGAAGATATCACCATAAATAGTTATCACCGCACATCGAATTTCCGCACCAAACAAAGTGGTGACTGAGATGCACCTCTCGAGTGCAAAGAGTTAATTTTGGATCAATTTGGATTTTGTACATGCAAAAAATATATGGGTTTATAAGGTACACATCTAGTACTTATGCCACGGCTGTCAAGGTTGCCGCACTTATCATAGATAATAAATTATTACGTAGTTTGAAAGGGAGATAACATCATCTTTGTAAAATTATATAGGCAGTGTTTAGGAACAAACTTTAAAGAACAAGATCACATAAACATACACAAGATATAACTATTTACCGCACATCGAATTTCCGCACCAAAGTGGTGACCGAGACGCACCTCTCGAGTGCAAAGGGTTATTTTATTTATTATTTAATTTTGATTGGAATCTACACTCTGCAGCTTCTCCAACTTTTTCACACACACACACACACATATGTGTATGTATGTGTGCATGTGTGTGTGTGTGTGTGCGATGGTATGGCAGTCACCCCACTCTGGCCGGCTGGCAGGATTGTGAGCGTTTGAATAGGAATCTTCAGCCATTAGTGCTACCTGTCGACCCGCCGCGTCCGCACTCAGGAATTTCTGTTCCACCGGCGAGTCTCACGCGAAACGTTATTCCTCGCCTAGCCGGAGAGAAGTGCCGCGACGGACATGCCTCGTGATATTTCAGGGACAATCAAATTTCAGTGCTTCAGTAAAAGTTGTGCGATATTGTTGTTGTAGTGCGAATACCGTACAACAGAAGTGTCAAGTTGTTGTAGGTGATATTTAGGCATATACGTATAAGACAATTTTTATTTTTATTAATTATCTTATATTTCAAGTGCTGTATAGTTATCCTGAGCCAGTTTTGTTTATATGTGAAATATCGATTCATTGTATTACGATCTATGTGTGAAAGCTATATTTATACTATAGATTCACCTGTAAGGACGGGAATCAAACCAGCTACCACCAGAACAACGGTTACTTTTTGAACTGGTAGTACTTAGAAGACGCAAAACTATATTTAAACCCATATAGTATGATTGTTTTAGCCTTGGATCTTTCAACAACCATGAGCCACTTAAATTTTTTTTCAAGGACAGTTTTGCACGCGATTCTCTTAGATGTCCATCTCACGATAACAACCCATAAGAATATTATTATTTCTCAGTTATAGACACTTGCACAATAGCTCAGAGTAAAGAGGCGTCTACCTGTAAGACGTGCAATGCATACACTCAGCGCTGTGCGATGAATGCATAAATCGTATCAAAACATATTTGATTTGTAAGAAGTGATTAAAAAGGCGTTTTCCCGAGTTGAAAATAATTATTTTTTATATGTAAAAAAAATAGATATTTGAACGTTGGCTTCTTATTTATCGGGAAAATAAAGTTTTTTTTCAGTACTATAAATCAAATTCTAACAATGTCCCATTGTGTTTTATTTGCGTGTGAACTTGATAATGGTTTTGTCAGCCGGCAGAAAAGTACGGCCATCCTCAGAAATTTAAATGCGTTGATGATTTCTGAGAACCGCCGTAATTTTTAAAAGCCGACTTCGCCAAGTCGTGGATGGAGTTGAATATAAATGTTTTTGATTTCTTTGAAAGATTTATCGGTGGATCCGATCAAAACAAGCGATTAATCACTCTAAATGCTTGTGTTTTGCGCGGAAAATATGAACGAAATTAAATCTAAGGCTTTATGTTGGCAGGACAAATATTGTTTTGTGCAGACCACCATCATGGCATATATATCGAAATTTTTCAATTACTATGGAATAATTTTTAACGCAAAGGCAACATATTATATTAAACAAATAATAGTTAGTTTTTGTAATTTATTTTTAAAAAATTTGTATATTTAAAAAACTATCGATTTAATGAATACTCGTAAAAACATCACATCTTTCGGCTTATCATTAAGCTATCAAGAAGCTACTCTCAACTGTGCAACTGCATTGTATTGTAAAGAACATATATATATATATATATATATATATATATATATATATATATATATATATATATATATATATATATATATATATTCCTACTGAGATCCTACAAATACGCCTTTGGGGATCCAAGATCCCGGACTCAACTCGTCTCAAACCACCGGTCAATAAATATCACAATTTCATACAGCTGCTAAAATCTTTAATATATTAAATATTTAGAATTTTTTTTTTTACTAAGTGTTCTCAATATTCTAAACCCTAACTAAAGTCTTTACTTGCATACTTGCCTCTTAAATACGATAGCCCACAGCAGCCTTTACACGTAGCAACACAACCGAACGACAACTGGCCAAAAGTGTTTTCTTATGCGTTATTTTCATACATAACTATAAAAACCCAAAGTAAGAAAACGCTATTGGCTAATTACAAATCGGCTGTCAGTCGTGTTGCTATGTGTATAGGCAGCTTAAATATCTACCGGAGGTATGTTAATTCCCATCGGACGATTGCTAAGTCAATTAAGGAAGAATTTCTTTCACCTGTTGATTTTGTTTCTACTTATATTTGTATTACTTACGGTACCGTTCGTTCTATGAATAAAAACTTTATAAGAACAGGTCTAACTGTATTTATATTGTATTGGCTTTAATTTAATTTTATGATTAATCACTGCATTATAAAGTAATTATAGTACACTTCAGCTTACTATTGCCGCTGAAGCTAAAAAGCCCGGCTTGCCTTATTAACATTCAATAAAAAAAATCCCACAGTGGTTTGATTAGTAGCCGTAGAGGTTTGGACTCGAAAATGTCTAAATGCGAGGTTTTTCGCCTTTAAAAGGTTTCATCAGACTCGTTACAATAAGACTACTAGACAGCTTATATTTGTCTAGCCTGACAACCGAAAATAGTTGTAGCTGTAGCTATTAAAATATGCTCTTATTATGTAAGATGATCAAATCTTTTGGCTGCTCGTTTGAATAAATCTGATACAAGTATTAAAAATAAAATTTAACTTCTCAATAATATAAACTGTAATTTTTGACCAGAACAAAAAAAAGGCTTCATCGATTGCAGGTATTTTTATCACTTCAGCTTCATTAACCTATCACCAGTAAAGGCTTCGCTAATCTGTCTTCGTATCTCACGGAAATTAAGCGGTTACGGATACAAAAAAAGCTGCTATTATTGCTATTCAATTATTGGCATTTTATGAGTGGCGAATCCATTATTGACAGTGTAGAATCGCCGGAGTTATTTCTCTCTTCCTGTGCAGGTAAATAGAAATCATGTGTCGCATCGCTGAAGCGTTGTACGGTTAAATGTACAGTTTGTATTTGTGTAAAATAATTGGGTTCTAAGTATTAAAGTCGAGATGATCCGGCATTCAGCGATGCTCAATCATCGATCAGGGTAATTGTGTTAGTCGTGCGAAATTGGGTATTTTTAATATCGGTTTAGAGAAACTCAGAGCTCAGAGGAGCTGTTTAAAAAAAAAGTTTTGTGCTATCTTTACTTGTTGAAAATTATACCATGAAATGATAACTTATGCTTACATTCTGTTAAAAATATTAAATATCTTATCATATCTGCTTTAGGATATATTTAGGTTCTTCGAGGGGCAGTCGGTTCACTATAAATCAATTCACGTAGTCTTCAAGTTGCTATATTTTATATTTCTTATCTAATATAATCGTTTCTCGAAATTGGTGTTCCCTTGCGACATGCTTTTAACATTCTTCTTTGCAATAGCAACGACCTGCCCTTGTAAAATCCTTGCATACACATAAAGAATTATAAGTGGTTTTTTTTATACTTTGACAGCGGCTGGGATTTTTTTTCTTCCACATCTTAAAGATTTTTTGCCGACGACTGCATTTTCGACCCTCTCAAGTGCATTTCGTAGATATGCCAGCATTTTTGTGAAGGAACTTTAGTTAGCGTAAAATATTATTAAATCTTAGGTAATGAAAATTATTTACTAAATTGTCAATATAAGTTCAGACGCATTTTTGACACCGCAATTTTAATATTTAATTATTTTTTTAATGCTACTTGAATATAACAGTAGCAGCCATACTTGATTAGTATAATATTTTTTTGCAAAGATGCATATATTAATGACTATTCACGTTATAAGTGCATCTGCAAACATGCTTGCAACGATGCAGAAAATGCATTTTACACCTGCGCAGGATTTTACAGTTAAACCTGAGTTAATCTGCAGTTAACTATGCTGTTAACTCACCCTGGACGCTATGCATTAACATAACAGTGGGTTTCATTTTAGCAGACTTGTATAACTGGATTTAACTGGATCTAGGATGAACTGGACGTTTTGCTAAGACGCATGACGGAAGTACAAGTGTGTACTACTTCAAGAAAACCATTTCATCGCGTATAAATCACTATCTCGGGCAGACCTTATCTCGAGTACCTGTAAAGATAACCTGCAAATACCTTACAAAAAAAAAGATTATTCTAGATAAAAACTGTCTGCTATTTTAACAACCGCTTCGAAAATACATTTTAAAAATTCAACACACTCTTTTTTGAGCGAGGCTGTTCATATTTGTTATATAAACTTGCATTTTTAAAAATTTAACCAGTCTGTCGTGGATAAGCATGTGCTTCATGTTTCTGCTATTTTTATAAATCAGCAACAGGTTTGAAATATTATACACGAACAAAAGAACAGGTACAGATGATACGTTGCAACTTCTGTTGTAATTAAGACTGGCATAATTTATGCAGGTGGTGTCTTGCAATGTCTCGTATACCTGTGCAGGATCGAGTCTCTTTGTGTGTAATATTTATGTTTATATTTTAAAATCTCTATTATATCAGTTTACCTAGAATCTTGTGGCATTCCTCCGAACTCAGGTTCACTAAGAACATCCAGGTATACCGTCAGCCCCATTATAAACTACAAATTCCTGGAGTTACCTGACGCGCCCAGGCATGCACGTTATGAGGTAGATAGGCTTGAAATAGTTGTGTAAATACTTTTTATTTTGAAAAAATATATTTAATTTTAAAAAAATATTAGATTATCGTATTAACTAAACCTTTGTAACTATTTCAATGTTAATTTATCATTAGTTTAAATATTTGTAACGTAAGTGAAATTTTCGTTTTACCTGAAAATCAAACATATCTTACACGTCCAAATAATTTTTTTTATATAATGGTTACCATCAAGCTACGTTACGATTTTTTCGAAAATTATTTTTGAAGACACGTATTGTTTTTTTTTATTTAAGTAATAAGACCACATTGATTTTTGTACTACAATACTGGCATGTAAGCTTTTTTTTTATTTATGATGTTTTGAAACAAAAACCACAAGAAATAATGATAGTTGCTTTCGATTCGGGCGTCTTTGTCATTTTTTAAAATGAAAAACTTTTGTTTTCGTAAAAAGCTATTCAACTTTTGTGGTCAGACTAAAAGTTTGTGAATAATATCTTTGCTATAGCGCGTTTTATTATGTAACAATTTTTATCGCCTAAGAATACACAATAACCAGGCGTAAAGTTATAATATTTAGAATGAAAATTTATTCAGTTTATA
The DNA here is from genome assembly GCA_022113835.1 of Atopsyche davidsoni. NCBI lineage: Eukaryota > Metazoa > Arthropoda > Insecta > Trichoptera > Hydrobiosidae > Atopsyche > Atopsyche davidsoni. The sequence continues at coordinate 11,495,210 of JAILWY010000007.1, forward strand.
AATTTATATGACGCTAAATTTTTTATTAATTTATTTTAAAAATGGTGTAATTGTAATTATATAAATTTCTAAAATACAAGCAATCAAGTGCCTTTCAAAAACAAGTCATGTAAAGATTTATTGTTTATAACATCTTCTTTAATTAATGTGATATCTGCTATATTATAATAAAAATAAAAATGCATATAATTATGCGAAAAAATATAAAAATCTATAGTTTTGCAGACATTTTTTAAACCAGTTCTATATAAGCTATAGTTTATTGAAGTCATATTCCGTTTTGATTTACGGTTTTATTAATGTTCAAGCACAATATTGGACAACATAGAGGCTTACTATGGCGTTTTTAGACCATGGTTTACGTAAACCTAGTTTAGTATATATATATAGATAGTACGCCACTTAAATATATTGAAAAGATTTAATCGAATTATTTTCATAATCCAAGTGAAACCACTGTAACTCTAAACTCTTTCAGTTTCCGGATATTAAGAAACAGGATGTCATTTCCATTTCCAGCCGTTGCTTTTATAAGATTTTTTATAAATCTATGTTCATTTTATTACAAGCTGTAATAATCGATTAAGTCTATTCAGTGAGTTTTCAGCCATTTGAATGACGCGGCATGTTTATAAACTCTGGTGTGTACGTAATGAAGTGTGATTAGAAGTTCGACGCTTCCGCTACGGCCATTGTAAGGAAACGCAACCATTTTTAATTCTCACGGTAGCAACACTGCGCTTTCTTGCAGCTCTCTCAGCTGCAGTTGGATGCACTCTTATGCAGAACAATTCATCTGTTAGATCCGCGAACAGTAGACTTTCAAATGCCGACAACTCTTCAATTCAATCCAAAATTATACAAACTTTATTACTACATCTGCACCAAAGCTTTACTATAATCAATTGGCTGCTTCATATATACAACGATAACGCATAACGATAGTTGCTTATCATGATTGAAAATATCAATAAAATCGATGGCATACATTGACAATCAGACCAACAGTGTGTCATTTTTTTTGTATAAAATAAAAAAAAAAAACAAGTACACTCTATGCGTCTTTTATTGCATCCACAAATTATTTTCGTTTAGTTGTTAAACAATTGTTACGGCTATGCTTTCAATACAGTATGTGGGCACATTCCGTGATCTTGCGCGCAGGTCGTGGGGCTTACAAGGTGTGGCTTAGGTGGTAGGGAAAAATATTTTTTTTGTGTGTTATTGCGTTCACGTAACATAACGAATGTATTTAATTTGTGGTGTATTAATAACAGCGGGTATTGCCGGTGTTGTTTCTTAATTCTCACGGTGCGGCTGCGTTTTAAAACTCTTCCAAGGCGCAAGTAGAGCTCGACCGGCGGTTTGTTTGCGCAGTGGGGCGGTGCGTGCCCACTCCAGAGAGATCCACGCTAGTGACGGGCACACTCGATTATTTTCGATATAATTCGAATAAACCGTAAAAATAATCGATTTTATCTAAAGCCACATTCCGGACGCATTTATTTTTCGCATAGCAGATCCGGGCGTGAACTTCGTAAAGAAGCACTGAGAATTTCTAAGTCATGTCTCTGGCACATATAATATACCAAATATTTTTCTATTGCAGCTGACTTTCTTTTGATGCCTCCTCATAGGAGGTTGGTGAGCATTTCATCGAACATTTTCCTACCCTGGGCCAGTCTCACCAATTCGGTTGCACAAATTCCGCCACCACGTAAACTTCCTTGCACAATCAGCTGGAGGATGCTATATTTATTGTTACGGAAAATGTGGCCAAAATATGAGATATTCCGCTTCTTTACCAATGCCAACAGTTCTCTTTTTTTTGCGCATTATGTGCAAGACTCTTTCATTTGTGACGCGGTCAACCCAAACTGTCTTGAGTGTCCAAGAATATATATATCATCTTCATTAAGTGCCTCTCCTCAGAGTAGGTGGGCGACCATTTCACAATTTAAGCAATTGTGAAATGATATAAAAATGCTTTAAATCACACAAGTAGACTATTTGAAAACAGTCAAATCTTTCCTATCGAATCTGCGCCATATTTTTCTCTGCCATTCTTCTTCATCGTGTGCCTCTCCTCAGAGCAGGTTGGCGACCATTACACTGAGCATATACTCATGCTGACTCAGTTTTAATGGTTTTATAAGGGGGAAATAGTGTAGTGGATCCCCAAGTTCTGCTACACCGCAGTTTTATATCGGAAGGAAAAATCTGCTTATTATACAGTGTGTCTAAAGAGAGTATCGGATATTTGTTAGTTCAGTGAAAAAAAACTACTAGTAATCAAGTATTTTTAAGTTAATTATACGTTGTTGAGAGACAAGGCATTTGAAGTTTCAGTTTAGTCATGCATCTGATGATGACCTGGTGTATAAGGTCGAAACTAGTTATGCAAAATAATTCTAATAAACTCACAGTGAAGATATAAATAAAAAAATATTGTTTATCATTATATTAATTATAAGAATACAATATGAAAATTATTTAAAAAAGATGATGTTATCCAAATGGTGACTGTCACTCTTCTAATCTGAAACGAAGATTGCTGATATCACGCTGACACATAGCCCTCGATATTGCTGCCATTTCTGACCTGATATTTTGTTTCAATTCCGTTAAGTTCATCGGATTATTCTCATAAACCCTACATTTAAGGTATCCCCATTCGAAATATTCAAGAGGGCTAAGGCCGGGGCTTCTAGGAGGCCAGTTGATGTTACCTCCACGTGAAATGACCTTATTAGGGAATAATTCGTTAACAGCTTTAATTGATTTATTGGATGTATGACAAGTGTTGAAACCTTGAAACTCCTGCTTCTCAAGAATGTGCTTTTACGAATCTATGTTATGTGCCCCTCTCGATGACATGTGACTCCGCGGATGCACAATACTTGAAGGACTCTCGTTCAACGTTGATAAATGATAGACTTTCAATACTTTAATTATGTCGTTTATTACACAGAGAGACAGTGTCTAGTCTCGTCCGTGGGCAAGTAAGTTATGAGCTACACACAAGAAAATAGATGCACAAATGTTATTAAACTAAATGGCTGTGTTTACTTAGTAAAAAAAAAAAGTATTTGTATAACACGAAGACAAGGACAATGGCGGCATTCTACTAGTTGGGTGGTGCATAACAGCTTCTTAGAAAATAGTGTTTTCAGGCGTGTTTTTTTTTTGGAATGATCGATTTTTTTCGGTTTTTCGTATTCGAGTGAGTCGATCGTTCGAGTCGAGCGCACCCGAGCGGGGGCAGCCTTGCGCCTCGGCGCGGCGGGCCAGTCCGGTTGTAGACCCCGCCCGCGCAGGTACGCCGTCCACCTCCGCGCATTCCTCGCCTCGCCCCGACAGCGACACCCCGGATCGCCAATCGCGAGTGGTGTTCCCTCCTTCGAGTGCCACTCGGTGCGTGCTATGAAAAAAGTGCTATCCAGTGGTGCTGGAACACGGCCATCGTGAAGTGCGCGCTCGCAAAAAAAAATATACACACCATATTCGATTTTTTTTTTTTTAAATATTACTACTACATATCGTGCTATGCAGTGATTTCGATGGTTAAAAGTTTAAATGCGTAAGGTCTTATATTTTTTATTAATGATATGAGTAACTTTTTTAGTTTAACTGACTAGTTTCAACCAACAGACTTGGTCATCATCAGATGCAAAATGACCAAACAAATGCCTTGTCCCTCAACAAGGTCTTATATTTTGGTCATATTTTTGAATAAAATACTTGAGTGATTTTTCACATTTTTATTTTTATTAGTGACCGGTTTCGCCAACCTTTCACGTTGGCATTATCAAACAGAGTGAGATTTTATATAATAATAAGCAATTAGGTAAACAATTGTTAGAGGGAGAGGTTGTTGGAAAGATTATTATTATATAAAATCTCACTCTGTTTGATAATATTAAAATGGAATTCCACCAAGTACTCTCTGTCAAAAATATTGAATTTCATATTTTATATAGCATCTTCAGCTTATTGTCCAAGGAAAAATCGAAAAAAAAGAGCATTTAAAGGAGAAAGTTTACGTGGCTAGAGGTCTGAAGTACAGGTAAATTAGTGAGACTGTCTCAGGATACATATATGTTCCATGAAATGGCCATCAACCTCCTATGAGGAGAGGCATCAATGAATATATATATATATATATATATATATATATATATATATATATATATATATATATATATATATATATTCGTTAACATTAACATTCTTCTTCCGATGCATCTTTTTTCTTGGATTATTCCCTGGAAAATCAGGTATTTAAGGAAACTGGCTGGATGTCGAAAGACTGGCCCAACGATATTCACCAATTTTGGTCATATTTTAAATAGCATCATACAGCTTCTTGTTCAAGGAAAATCGAAGGAAAAAGGGGCATTCAAAGGAGGTTGGAAGTACGGCCAAATTAATGAGACTGGATAGATATATGTTCCATGAAATGGTCATCAACCTCCCATGAGAAGAGGCATCAGAAGAAGAAAAAAATATATGTTAATATTCTCCTTCCAATGCATCTTTTTCCTTGGATTATTCCCTGGAAAACCAGGTACTTAAGGAAACTGGCTGGAAGTCGAAAGTACAGCCAAATGAGTAAGACTGGCTCATGATAAATGTATATTCAATGAAAATGTTCACTAACCTCCTTTGTAACTAAATCTGAGTAAATCATGATTATATACCCTCGTCATATCATAACAGTTTGACAAATGATTGCATAGCTATTGTTTGATGTGTAGTAGTAATTATTTAGAAAGTTTAATATAGCAAACGGATTCCGTTAACAGATGTTATTGAGTTTACGTCCATGTTGCTACCCTTTTCTTCCGCTGTTTTGAGCACAAACACCAAATGCATAATAAACAGTGTAAAATGATGAAATTTCTTGAAATTAATTTTCATTCTTGAAAAGCTACCGTGAAAACTTGAAAATTTTGGGACGATATTAAAAATAAACGAAAGAATTACGTATTCATTATTCTGATACTGAAAATTCTGTAAAGCTTTTGAAATATATTTATAAGGGTGTAGTTTGCAAATACATTAAAAAAACAAGTGCTTTTTTTTAGTAATTTGGATTTATTAAGTGAAATCCTTTTTTAAGGGGTTGACTACGCATTGTGGTATTTTTATAAAAAATTTCCTTATGCTACCAGTAATTGCATTTTATATTAAATCTCTATCAATGTATCAACGAATTGTACGCTGAATTTTTAATTAAATCAATATTTGATAACAATACCAAAAAAACTACTTTCAATTATAAATGCATATATATATGACCAAGATATGTGTATTGTTTTAATATAACATAGAAGTGTAATTATATTTAGTAAGACCGATCAATCGTTTTACACTTAATTATATGTCTTTTTGCTTATTTTATAAACAACAAAATATTAATTATTATTTATTTTTTAATAAAATTAATAACGTCTTATTTTACTGTGATTAGTTTTATATAATAAGAAGAGATGTGCAATACATTTTAGCAAAATACTATTTTTAATATTGTTTTTACCTTTAATTCATTTAGTAAACTTACAAAGCCACCATTTTTTTAATTTTTGTAAAAATCTCTGCGTTAGTATATTTTGGAAGAAATATATAAAACTGCATGATCAAATTCGCTATCCACTAATATTCAAATATATACGGTAAGCAGAGAATTTATTGCTTTAAGTTTAAAACGTATCTTTATTAACGGATTATCTTGTATTTTGATATTTATTTTAAATTACGTGCTCTTGAGAAAAATATTATTTTAATCTGTATCATAAATTTGCTAATTAATAATAAAACCCATATATATTACCATGAGCAGTGTCATTAGCTACTGCATTCCTTCGTAGGAATCTAACTGTTTTGACATTAAGTTAGGAATCTTACGAAATTTTCGTGGGCGTGATTAGAAACCAAATAATGATCATTTTTAAATAACTTCACTAGAAATCATGAGATTAAAGCCAAGTAGTTTCAATCAAACGCTTTTAAAGTACGAATTAAATTCAATTAATTGGTAAATTCAAAATAGTGAAGATTGCTTAGTTTTAATCATTATTTCTGTTTAAATTTCAGTATAATTCGTTATATTAAAATCAAGTATATTTTCAGTATTTTGTGCAAAACAAATGGCATGTTTATTTTATTTCGGAATTGATTAATTAAGCTTTATTTGACCACAATTTCATAAAACAAAACGCCATCAAAATCTAATCCACATTTTTAAGAAATAAATATCAGAAAATTTGTGACATCAGTAACGTTTATACTTTGAAATAAAAAAGATGCATACTCCGATCTATTTCCGCTTGTATTTTATTTTTACATCTATGGATATAGCGCTATCTATGTCAGCCTGCAATATATACCTGTCTGTGGACAAAGAAACACCTGTGGAGGTGATTGATTGGGGTGATTTATGTTTACTTTGCAATCCTAAACGCGATATCTCAATTAAAGTACAAACAAAGCTATGGGATATATTTTTATACGGCGTAGCGTTTTTGGTGTATTGAATGTATGTATTAAAAATATTTTGGCGGGTGTTTTTTTTTTAATTATATATAGTGCGTTCTTGTGTGTTTTGTCGCATTTCGGTGTGTGGACTATCTTCAGGTAGATGCAATAATTTCATATACCTGTACT